>CM069524.1:9861125-11111125 GCA_035773235.1 Eospalax fontanierii
AGGCCACTTCCCCATGAAGGCTAGGGTTCATAGCTCTGGAGAGCACTCTGCAAGCAGCCAAGGGAAAACATCAATTGATGGCATATCAGCTTCATGACCAAATAGCCACATCAATGACAGGTGCAGGACTCAACACTGGTGCACTAGTGTTGCTTCTATCTTGGGGCCAATCAATGGCTTCCTAATTGGTCTTAGATCCCACTCAATGAGAGGAAACTCATTTGTGGTACTGTAAATATAGCCAAATGCACATGACTGAAGAGGTCATAGAGATCCCAGGGCTGACACATGCCTTGGCCAATGTAACTTCTTACTAAGTGTAAAATGTAAATATATATATATATATATATATAGCTAAGTATCCCAGTCACCACTCATCAGAGAAGCTTCTCTTGTAACCAGATGGAGACTACTACAGAGTACCACAACTGGTCCCACATAGACATTGTCTGTGAATTGCCCAAGCCAAAGTGGCACATCTACAATGCAGCCTCTACACCCAAGGTTCACACAACAGGGAACAAGGCTAGAGAGGACACTAATGAATCTCTCAGCTCTCATTAATGAAGCTCCCTCATGCAACAGAGGGACAAGAACAGAAAAAAGTCTCAAATGTCCAGATTAGGATCTGCAGAGTGTGGGTCCCTGGACAGGACTATTAAGTTTCACTCACCCAAGGCTCAGGGGCCATTGTGGAAGAGGGGGCAGAAAGACTGTAGGAGCCAGGGAGGAGATGCATGACCATATGGAAAGAGAATCCTACAAGCTCCTGAGACCCTGCTCATTTGAATCTACAGCAATGATTTTGGCATGCTCAAGACCCATGCAAACGCACGCAGACAAAATCCCAGCATGAAGCTGGAGAGACGGGTAGCAGACCCAATCTTTAATGAAGAAATATTGGAAACTGATTACTGTTGGGAGAGGATGACTTAATCTTCCTAAAATGAGGGACTCTGGACAGGCTGACTAGACCTCAGTGGATGAACTTGCACTGAGGAACATTTGGGAACACTAACTTGACACAATAGATGTTATCACAGATGAAAGAACATATGGATTCCAGTGGAGGGAGTTCAGGGGGGTTGCCTGTGGGGAAGGTAGCAGAAAGATGATTACGATTGACTGAGATGCTCTGTATGAAACAAAAAAATGATTCAATTAAAAAGAAAAAAAAAGATTTCCTGAAAGGAGAAATGTGAAGCTGGCAGGACTCAAGGGGCAAAAGTAAGTTCCTGTGTTTGGGTTCAAGTTCAAGTCTAAAGGTCATGGATGTGGGCAATTTGTATTGACAAAAGTTCTTGGGAAAGGCCTGGTGTGTTTAGCAGATGATCTGGAAGGCATGAAGAAAGCTGTTTAGAATAGTTATGTGAACTGCGGGTGAATTTCTGGCAACAATGTGTATTCTGGAGCTTGCGTGAAGCCTACTTTGCTTTGCTTTCATTAGGCTGTTACCTCTCAAACTCCAGAGGCTCAAGAATCTCAAAGAGCTGGCAAGTATATGGATTCCTGCCCTACCCACACCAACTTTCTGCTTCAGGTCTGGGCAGTGTCTAAGAATCTGAACTTCAATATGTGGGGTATGCTGATGGTGAAGTCACTTTGCAATACTTGAAATTTAGAAGGCCAGAAGTTGTATGCCGTTATAATCAACATGTTCTAAGAGACAGACTTTAAGCAACCAATCCAGGTAGGAGAACAAATGGTGAATTATTACATGACAGAAGAGAAAAATCAGGAGGGGAGAGGGAAGTGTGGACAAGAGAGGTGTTTGTCTTCAGTTACTTTTGAAAAGTATTATTAGTTATGAATGCATAAGACAAGCTAACCTAGAACCTGTGGTAACAAGATGCAAGGAGAGTTTTCCTCAGCTTAAAAATCTGACGAGGATATGATTCTGTGAGTATAAAACAGGTTCTGGTAGGAGAGTGAGGCCCTGTTCCTGGGTCTTAAAGGCAGTGATTCTCTTTTGTTATTGGGAGTCATCCATTCTTGGAGCTGTTTGTATGAAAGCCATGCAGATTCTGTGTATTCTGAGGCTTTTCTGAGAGCAGAAGTCCATGCTTGTTTCTCATACTGAGATTTACTAGAGTCCCTTTCAAATATGGAGGGACAAGGATAGAATAAAATGGGCGTGCAGCTCATATGTGTTCCCTGAATGCACCTGAACTCATCTTAACAAATCCCAGAACTAACTGCTCCAATAGGCATGGGGATCTTCTTGTTTCCTTTTAAAAGCTGCTTTGCTTTCGGGTATTGGGTGAAAGTGGACAGTGCCTCTGCTGGCTCCTTCTTCTGCAATCATTTCAAGAACTGTATTGACTTATACAAATTCAAGCTTCAAAGAATTCTCACCCAGCCATTTGACATGGTTGGATGGCTTTGGTACTAATGTGATCCTGCCCACTTGCAGGGCTCTCAGCATTCTCAAATGTGACATTCAATGTGTTGCATGAACAGAAATGTCTGTTAAATCCTCTGACTTGAAGAAGAAAGGAGGCCCTGAAGGTTAGAGACTAAGCTGACACAGCAGCTACCTAGTACCTCATCAATGGATTTAACCCCGAGAGAAATCCTAGAAGCTCTAGTTTCTGATCCCACACTGCTATGCTTGTTACAAGATGACAGTCCATCCTGAGATGTGTTGAAGGTTTATTATCAAGGCTGGTCCAGGGATCCCCAGTGGCCAGTAGGATGGATAATTCAACACCATCTTAGGATCATGGACAGGTTTCCTCCTCTTAACACAGGTTCCAGGATTGGGTTGAGTCAGGGGCAGGAGCTGGGGGAAAGGAACCTGCTGTCCTCAAGCATTGTTCCACCTATTTCGGAAAAGTGTGCACATAAGAGAAGGCCATCAAAAAAAGAATTTCAGTAACTAGAGGCCTGGGGAGTTGAGCCAGAAACATTGGCTCAGGCAGAAAAATCCCAAAGTGTGGAGTAAGACAGATGGGAGGGCCTAGGAGGCAACAGAGTGGAACACATAGGATGTGAGGTTGGGAAGGCCACTGAGGACCACAGTGGGATCATGTGTGAACATGGAAAAGATGAACAATACTACCATCAAACATACTGGAGTCACAGTAGAGTCTGTTCTGAGCTTTCACAATTCACAGTTCTAGAAGTTCATTTGACCTGAAATACAAAACATAGCTTTGGTGCTTGGTATATCCCTGGTATCTCTATGCTCTGTGTGCTGTTTTCCTTGGTGGTTTCCTGTCTCATCTGCTCTGCCTTCTAAGATAAACTTCTTCATCACGTCTCCTGGAACTTCTGCTGGTCTGTCAAAACCCAGCTCAGACCACCGCCTCCGCCCCACACGGACGCTGCTTCAGGAGTATGGCTAGCCCTGGCCTCTGGGGTCTCTGGGTTTTCATGACTAGAACATATTGAATTATGGAGAAAAGCATTTCCAAGGAGAAAATGAAAGACATGATTTCTATACCATTTGATAAATGCATGAAAATAGGTGTTGGCTTTTTGGAAGAGAACTGCAGTAATTAGAAGCATGGGAACTTATCTGACTAGGGAGGATTCACTCAGACCCTAAGTCATGAAGTGAGGAATAAGCCATCGTGCTATTGAGAAAGAATGAGAACTCTACAGGGCTCAGTGACTGACTTGTCTGCTGAAAGTCATGTGTGAATAAAACCATATGCCCACAAGGAGCTAGGTATATACAACTCACAAAAATGAATGAGGATATCTAGGTCTAGTCATTCGTTTGTTTTAGCCCCAGGTTTTTAGTTTGCCATCCATAAGTGAAGTTGAAATTATTAATTAATAATAATTTATAGAGATTTATATTAATAGAGATTTATAATTAATTTATATTAATAATAATATAATAGAGACACTGGTTAAAGAAAAACAAGACAAGAAGCAGAGAGCTGGAAGAGTCATGGGTCAAAGACGGATAAATTTGAGGCTCTCTGTGAGCTTCAAATGTAGACTGTTAAGCAACCATTGCAGAATTACACGATAATAATTCCTTATTCATGTCTTTTGAAAGCTTTTCAGATATTAATGTTTATATAGAACAGCATAAAGAGGAGCAAGAACTGTTTATTCTAATTTTATTCTATTTTTATTTTTATCCTGTTATTTACATGTTTGGTATAGGGATTGGAGAGATGGCTCCGTGGTTAGGAGCACTGACTGTTCTTGTAGAAGTTCTGTCGTTGGTTCCCAGCACCCATGTGGTAGATAACAACCATCTATTACTGCAGTACCAGGTGACCTGATGCCCTCTTCTGACCTCCATGGGCATAGTACAACACAGGTATACTGACATACATGCAGGTAATACACCCATACATATAAAATAAAAATAATAAATAAAATACCTATAAGTTTTGTGTAATATATAGAACACAACAAAAGCTCTAATGAAAGTGTTGCTTATTTATTCTAACTGTGACACTCAGCTGTGGGTGGTGGGGTCACCTATATTAGCCTCCCACTAGTCAAGGCTCAGGAAACATTGAGGAAGAGGGAACAGAAATAATGTAAGAGCTGGCAGGTGCATGGGGTCGGGGAGGAATGTGACATGCTGACTTCTGGACATGAGATGGCTGCTGTACTCCTCAGTTCACAGTGGCTGAGGTAACAAATAAGACCTATGGAAGCAATAACGTTCCAGCAAGGATGGGAGAGGACACCCCTGATGCCCCAGCCCTGTCAGATCTATTAGCAGTTGATGCTGCTGAGGGAGGAGAAGTCACTCTCCTTTAGGGGTATGGTCACTGGTAGGTTGCTCATGACCCAGGGGATGGCCTTGTTCAGATTTTTATAAACTCCAAACACTGTCTCCAATCCTATACCTGCGAGGCATGTTTATGGATTCTCTGCTATGTGGGAGGCACTCAAATATGTCTGGTGACCCTTGGTTCTCAACTCATCACTAGCAGAGGTACAGAAATATTCAGTGGAAAATCCATGCACTTTGGTACAGTTTGCAAATTTGTTATAGATTTTTAAAATTTAGAGATAAGATAAAATTAGCAAAGTAATTAAGCTAATAAAAACAGAGATTAGAAAGGTGGTTACTTGGAGGTGGAATGGATGAAAGGAAAATTGTTAGTTCAAGGAGCAAGCTTTTAACTATCAAGATGAATTAGTTCTGGATAGCTAATGGACAACATGGTGATGTAATGATAACACTATAGTATATGCCTGAACTTTGTTTCTCATTGTATAGAATAATGGGAACTATGCCTGAGGTGACTACATTAATTAACTTAACTGTAACAATTATATCAAAATATTATGCTGTATATATAATATATATTATGTATATACTTTAAGTATGCACAAAGTTTATCTAGGTAATGTTGTTATGAAAAATAAGTATCTGCTATCTGAGTGTATATGTATGCTCAAATGTCTTCAGGTGCATGTGTGTATGTAGGTCAGAGGATAATAGATTTGTTACTAAGATTTAATTCACTTTATCTTTGAGACAGAGACTCTCACTTGTCTGAAACTTGCCAAGTAGGCTAAGCTGGCTGGTCAGTGAGCCCCAGGGATATACCTAAATCAGTCTCTCTAACTCTGGGATTACAAGCATACACCACATTGCCCAGGATTTTACATGGGTTCTGGGGGTAGAACTCATGTTTCCATGATTTCAAGCCATGCTTTACTGACTAGGCATATCTTTTGTGGCTCTTGCAAAGAAGATACATTAGTCTCCTGCTTGGGTTGGGAGTCTGGAAGGGGAAACTAGATTTCCCACAAAGCCCACAGCCTCTGAATCCTAGATTAATAGACTTGCTGCGTAAGGGTCGCAGCGATAAGACGTGGAGGTTGGGAGTTTCAAAGGTAATGCAACCAGGAAGAACAGCTGGTGAGGTGAGAGGTAGTCTCAAGCTGCCTCCACTTTGTATCCAGGGCTTCTGTTAAAGAAGGAACTGGCCAAGGTGGCACACTTGGCACGTTCTTGCCTTACTTTTCTCCTTTCTCCTGAAAATGCTCCTTCACTCCAAGCCAATGATGGTCACTGGTAAGACTGCCACTTACATTTACTGGTGAATGTCTGGACTGGACTCACTCTTGTTCAAGACTTCCACAAAGGGGAGTGGATCTTCACGAGCTTTTTCTGAATTCCTTTTGTGCCTTCCAGGAGATGTCACAGTCTTTCTTCAGTGTGTGTACATTTGGTAGATATGCTGGTTAGTTTTTGTCAACCTGACACAAACTAGAGTGACTCAGGAAGAGTGACCCTCAACTGAGGAATTTCCCCCATCAGAGTGGCTTGTGGGCATGTCTGCGGGGGCACAGATTGCTAGTTGATGTGGGAGGGCCTAGAGCATTGTGTGCAGTGGGTAGGTGGGCCTGGGGTGTATAGGAGAGGTGGCTGAGGCAACCAAGGGGAAAGAAATCAGTGAGCAGTGTTCCCCAACGGCCTCTGCTTCAGTCCCTGCCCCAGATCACTACCTTGAGTTCTTCCCTGACTTTTCTCAGTGATAGGTTATTTCCTGGAAGTTGTAAAATGAAATGAAAACTTTCTTCCCCAAGTTGTTTTTTGGTCATGGTGATTATCACAGCAACAGAAAAGTTGCCAGGATGATAGGACACAGGCTGCCATTTCATAAGGTATGTTAAGTGAATCTCCAATTTCTCTCTACCTTTCTGCCTTTTCACCCATCTGTGTATCTCTTTGTATCTGTCTTTCTCTGTCTCTAGACAGAGTTCTAGAAGTCTGGGCTATTCTGGGGAGAGATGTTCTGTTTCACCTCTCTCCTAAGTCAGCTTCTCTCGTCAGAGTGGGATCAGCTTACAATGAGTTTGAGAACCTGTTTAAAAACCTCTGAAGGAGATGTTGATGGGGGAGCAGGTGGTAGAAATAATGTTCTCTGGACTCAACATTAAGAGTTCTCTTACTTCAAAGTCAGTAGAGTCAAGGTTCCTCAGTGTCTGGCTTCCATGTTCTTCCATATTATTCTGTACTGCTTTTTGCCCAACTCA
Organism: Eospalax fontanierii; assembly: GCA_035773235.1. Taxonomy (NCBI): domain Eukaryota; kingdom Metazoa; phylum Chordata; class Mammalia; order Rodentia; family Spalacidae; genus Eospalax; species Eospalax fontanierii. The sequence continues at coordinate 9,868,095 of CM069524.1, forward strand.
GACTACCTTTAGGGCCCTGTCTCCTCATATGGGTCGCCTCCTCTAAGTTATGATTTCACATTTCCACTTATGGCTTGACCTATTGTCATATGTACCATGAGGGCTGCGTGAATTTATTAAACTTATATTACATACCCATTAGGTAACTTCTAATTATATAAAGGAGGTTGAAAACCACAATAATTTCCAAAGTTTGTTCCACTGTACACCATTTCTGGGAAATATTAATATCTAGGAATCCAAGCATGAGAAACAGTTATGTAAAAAAAAAAAAAACAGAAAAAGAAAGAAAATGCCTTCTTTAATTAGTTAATTAATTTGTTGGCTTGCTTATTAATGTGGAGCTCTTCAGAACCACTAATATGCCAACATAAATTAACATCAGAAGTTACTGCATGCAACGCCTTTCCAAATGTATTTGATTTCAACCTTCTCTTTCTTATTTTCTAATTTGGTGTTGAGTGGGTCAATTTTGAGGAAATTCATAAGACTATCATTTGACTGAGAATACTAGACAATATGTAAAATACTAATGCATGCATATTTTCTGTTTGACCCATCTCTGGGCTCGGAAAGCCACAGGGCACTTTGATCACACAGCAGGCCACAGACATGAATGCTGGCCTGTTAGCTGCATGACTAGTATTATTTATTCATTGACTTTTGCATTAAACATTTGCATTCTGACATACCAAGTTCTCAGCACCAGGTTTCCTCTCTGTGACAGCTTTCTTTTATCCACTCCTCTGCTAAACTTCTTAGTGATGGAGCCATTTACAAACCTCAGCTTCCAAGAGTGGAAGCTTTCTGTTGGAAGTGATTTTGGCATGGGCACTTGCTATGAGCTGATGTTGCTAATTAGCTGTCAAATGGCCCAAACTCTCAGAGTGAGATGCACATTATACAACCCAGGCTCTGTGTGTTTGTCAATACCCCATCGTGCCAGCACAGAGACTCTGACAAATACTTCATAATGGGTTTAATTCTGCTGGAAACATTTGCTCATCATTTTCTTGGCTGACCAGAAGACTCCTTTTCAAAATTAACATTTAAAGCAGCTTAAGTCACTGGAGCAAGATAAAGTGTAATTGTTGAAAAACCTTGAAAGAACCCCAGCTCTTCTGTAGCCAGTTGCAAGAGTTTCGATCCTGCAAATCCTACAAGTGGATATTCAAGAATTTTAAATTGAGAAGTCCTTCCCTCAACTTTTCAGCATGTAAATAAAGCCCTGATGTAACTGATCCATTTATTGCATCCATCTTAACATTCCTTGAACATCGATCCCCTGCTTAATTATTTGCTGGAAATCAGGTTTGTGGTGCAAAACCCAAAGAGGGATAAGAAACAGGCCTTACTTGAAAACTCGTAGCCAACTGCACATGCCAAATACAAACAGCTCAGGTGCCAGAAGGGTCTGGCATGGGCTTCAAATGTCACAAAGGAACTGAGGCTTGGCTAATGACATATTTGCAATGGAGGGAGGATTCTCTAAGTGGAGAATTTGTAAGTTGGGTTTTAGAGAACGAGTAGAAGTTTATAAAGGGAGATTAAAAAGTGGAAGGTTATGAATTTAAGAAACACTAAAAATTGGTCTGTTCACAAGTAAGCCATTATAGGAAGAAATCTGGGCCTTAAAATAGGGAAAGAAAGGCTGAGAGAGTACAGAAAGATCTTTTAGGCTCTTGCTGTTCTCAATAATGGAAGGATTTGGACAGCATAACATGCACTCTTGGCTTCATCCTAATATGAGATCTGTGAGTGTTTGGAGGAGAGCAATGCAATGTGTATTTCATTAGACAATGTGCTGGAATGGAAAGCCTGTCTGTGAGCCATTATTATAATCAGGACAAGACTGAGATAGATAGTTATAAATATAATAAATATAATGTGATATAAAGTCAGTTATAATTGTGGTATAAGTTATACATAAAATACAAATGTACTATTGGCTGAATTATCATATATATATGACATATATATATATATACTATGAAATAGCTTAACATATATGTGTATATATATATATGCACACACACACACATTATATAAATGTAGTGTGGGGCGAGTTACAGCTTTGGAGTAAGACACCAGAATCTTTTCCTTTATACCCAATCTCATGACCTTTTTCTTTTAGCTCTAGAGGAAATAGAGGAGAATGGAGTTTTGTGTCTGCCATTGCAAGTTGTAAAATTCAACTAGGAAGACAAACATTTGGCAGCGAACACATCTGACTTCCAATTTGGTTACAATGGGTGTCCATAAAGATTAGAACTCTAGAGTTCCAATTTGGTTTCAATGGGTATCCATAAGGATTAGAACACTAGACTGTTTATTTTATAGTCTGTGTCTGTGAGCTTCACTGTTTGAAAATGATCAAACTTCTGAGAAGGCTAGTGATTTCTGAAGTAATTTAATGTTGGTGGTGTCATTTATTAGCCTTCAGCTCTGAAGTCTGTCTATATAGACAGTTATGTCTTACTCTTTAGGATTTGTTCATAGGAGTAATGGAAGGTGCCTATTTATGCCAGTGAAAGATCAGGTGCAAGACAGACCAAATTACTGGATGTTATGAACTACTGAGTTACATATACTTTTAGGATTTGCTTATTTATTTTATGTGTATAAATATGAGTGTTTTGAGCATATGTATGTGAGTGCAACACATGCATCAATGCCTGCCACGTTCAGAAGTGGACATCAGATCCCCCAGAAGTGGAGTTATGGATGGTTGTTAGTCACCATGTGGGTGCTGGGAACTGAACTGGGGTCCTCGTCAGGAGCAGCCAGTGCTTTTAACTGATGAGCTATTTCTCTAGCCCTGTATTTTTAGGATTTTTATAGCCTAAGAACTAATTGCAAAAATAATAATAGTCTGAGATGGTATTTCACGAGACTGGCATTACTAAATGAGAAAACAGTGATAAGTAAAGATTCTTACATCATAATTATTTTTCTTTTATGTCTTTTTTTTCAGAAAAAGAAAGCTAGCAAATCTATTTTGCTTAGGACGAAATAGGTCAAGTATAAAGATAATTTCTAATATAAAGGATCTTTTTGTCTTCCCTGGAAGTATTATTACTCTAGAAATGATTTAATACTACTAATAACATTGGTAACCAGGAGACTAAAACTCTGATGTCAAGAGAATTGTTTGTTTACTTTTTATGGGATGAATGCTTACAATATAGGTATCCACCCAGAACAGGCATTTGCTTTGTGCAGTGGTTTAGGAAATGGCTAAAGACAGTATTTGGTGGCTGGTGACTGTTGGTTCTATTTATGGCTGTAGCTGAGGGAAGACAGCTGTCCAGAACAGGAACAGGATATCCACGCTCATTAAATAATTGGCTCTGGCCCATGGAACACCTGAAGAGGCCCCACTGAGACGGCTGTTGGCCTGTGAGTATCGCAGCCATGACAGTGTTGATGACAGAAAAGATAAGGACGGCAAGAACAGGAAGGAGACTCGGAACAAGCCTCCAGTTCAACGAAGCCCTCCTGTGCAGGCACGCGTGCACTCGCTTGCACGTATGTGTGTCTGTGTGTGCGTGTCTTGTGTGAGTGTGTGTGTGTGTGATGTGTGTCTGCATGTGGGTTTGTGTGTGTGCATATGCAAGTGTGTTCATCTGTAAATGGAGGCCAGAGGTCAACTTTGATTGCCTTCCGCAACTGCTTCTCACCTTAGTTTTTGAGACAGAGTTGTGTGGCAAGCACTTTACTGAGCTTTATCTGCAGTCCTGAAAGTTTTTATTCTATCTCCCTGGTACCAATAGTCATCTGAGGCCAAAGTGAGTACAGATGCATAATCACAAAATTCCCTTGATGGTAGTGCACTATGTTAGATGAGAAATGAGCCTTCTGCCCAGGGGCCAGTTATCTCATGTAAGTTCACAAGAACTACCGACCACAGGCTTAGGGAGTTATGATTATATAAGTAAAGAGCATAAAATAATTATAAGTTATGCTGATAGTGCCTTTCTTTTGAAGAGCTGTAAGCCTTCATTAAAATCTTTCCAGAGACAGTAATGAAATGAAAATAAAGCCTTTCAAGTTAAGCCGTCTGGGTGGTTTTCTTTTCTCTTCATTTCTGGGGGTTATGTGTATATGTGGCAAACACAAAATTGATGTTTAGATAACTGTGATTTTTATCATCTTTAAAGCAGTTCTCTGTCACCTAATGTGATGCTTAATCTTGATGGAATTTAGAATCGCCACAGAAACAAATCTCACCTTCTGTTGGAGGAGTTTCTAGATTAGGTTAAATGAGGAAGGAGGTCCCATCCTAAATGTGGGTGGGAGTTTGGACTGAATAAAAAGGAGAAATTAGAGCAACAGGATTTCTCAGTCTCTACTTTCTGTCTACAAATGCAGTGTGACCAGATACCTTAAGTTCCTCTGCTATGATGGACTACAGCCTGAAATGGTGAGCCATAATAAACCTTGTTTTCCTTACGTGCTTTTCGTCAGATATTTTGTCCCAGAAATGTGTAAAGGAACTAATATACCCATCCTTGTCCATAAGCCCATACGTAGACCTGGTATCCCGTCTAGAAATGAGTGGGCCATAAATGCAGTTTCTTGGAGTCATAATGTTGATCTACATTCAATTCCATAAGGTCCTGACTGCAAACTCTACCCTGAGATGAAATTGCTTTAAACAGCTTTAATCATAAGGAGTCTACAATGTATGAATGACCTACAAGGTAGGACCTTCTCCAAGCACAAGAATACTCCATGGGGAGCCAGTACATGATTACTCAGGAACTAACTGTCAGAGAAGCCTTGAGATAAGTGGTCACCTTCAAGTTTATCCCTTAAAAGAGTCAAAATGTCAAATGTTCCATGAGGGAAAGAAAGGGACAAGAAGGAAAGTCTGGAGAAGATGCTGATCCTTTCCTTGTGGACACAGGTAAAAGTAGCCTAGCTAGTCAACTGGGGCATGAGAAATCCAGGCAGGAATAAGTGACTCCAGATGCCAGGCATGGCCCCAATGATTTAACAGTTCAGGTGTCAGCATATACCTGCAGTGTTGAGAGAAATAAACTGTGTGGACACACTTTAGGGAAGAGCTTGACAAGTGTGTGAAGACCCATGGCATACATGCCACATGGATATCTCATCCCTATACTGTGAAGATGAAGAATATAACTCAAGCCATATCTATGACATTGACGAAATGCCTTAAAAGAAATTTATATTGATAAATTAGGAAATATAGCATAAGAGCTAATAGTGTATTTTAAACATAAAATTCAACTTCCCTGTGTATGACTGGATACTGGCCATTCTTCATCAAATTCATCAAATTTGGCCATATTGAGAAAGGGTCTGAGAGCCAAGGGATGGTTGGGAGCAAGAATCAAAGGCCATGAATATTCTTGCTGTTTTATTACCAGGGACTTACTTAGGTGCTTTGGTTTGCTGGTCTGTATAATGAGGGTGATAATAGGTCCAAATTCAGAGGTTATTGTGAAGATTAAGTAATAAAATATATAATATTGGTGCTTTGACCAATAAGTGTGCAGTAACTATTAGTTGCTGTTAAGATTATAATTGGTGTCATTATTATTATGATCACTAACAACTCAGATATAATTCTTGGTATAATGCATTCACATGTCCTAAGATGTGTTGGTTCATGGAGAAAGTGTTTCATTAAATGAGTCTAGTGAGGGAGTACTCGAAAAAAGACTTATTACTACTTTAGTACAATTTCATGACCGTAAAAGACAGTTTGTTGTTGGGAAAATGTGGATCTCCTAGATGAACCTTAAATCATAACAGAAAGATGAGATATGTTGTGAGTCAAAAAAGAGACTTAAGGAAAAAATATTCAAACATTTTTTCTTTTAAATGTTGAGGCAGACTCTTCTTGTGTAGCCCTGGATGACCTTGAACTTGTGATCCTCCAGCCTCAGTTCATCGGGTGTTGTACTCAAAATGTACAACACATTTGGCCATTATACAACTTCCTAAGTATACTTTTTTTTGCCTAAGGGTCTTTATAAAAAGTAAATTTAAATAAGATAGGCTTAAATTTTTAAACAAATACTGAAAATCTCTACTGCTAGGAAGATGGCTTGGTCAGTAAAGTGTTTGCTTCTCAAGCTTGAGAACCTGAGTTAGGTTCCCATGAACCACATAAAAGCAAGGCATGGTAGTATGTGCATATAATTTCAGTGCTAGGGGGGAAGAGACAGGAGGATTCCTAAAGCTCACCAAGTGGCCATTCTAGTCAAATCAATGGGCTCTAGATTCAATGAGAAATGTTGTCTCAAAAAATAAGTGAGAGTAGTTGAGAAAGATACCTAAAATGGACCCTTGACATCCATGGGCATGCAGATGAACACACACCACACACACACACACACACACACACACACACACACACACACACACATATATATGTATATATATACATATATATATATATATATATATCACATACATATATCACACACAAACACACACGACTTCCCAAAGTCTTAACTATGAAGTAGCCAAGTTCACCTGTTGGTAGGTCATGTATGGAATAGGAATTTCAGAAAACAAATGCATGCAGAAATAAATTGAAATCTGTGAGTATGCCTATTAGGAATTGACTTTGGGTCAGTTACTCACTCATAGAAACACTTAAAGGAAGCCACCTTAGTAGTATTTCTCAATCAACAGACTGTTGTCCTTTACTTGTATGCTCTAATATTATTGTAACCACCTGACGTATAATGGAGATTAAGATTCAAGTAGGAAACCGTACAGCATTACAGATAATAGATGCCTTATTTCGAAGGAGTCAATGTTTATTTCCACTATCATGTGCTTCCACTACCTTCTCTGTATCTTTGGACACACTCATGATTCTCTGAGCCTCAGGGCCTATCCATAAAGCAGTGATAGCAATGGTACCTTTTTCATAGGTATTTTGACAACAACACTGGATGATGAATGTGAAGCAGTTAGCATGTGGTTCTCAGAACAGATTAGCTGGTAGCAGTGACAATAATGACAAGAACAGCAGCAATAACGCTTTAATGCAGGATGCAGGTAGCGGGGCCCTATTCAGTCACAGAGGCTTGATGCCAGATACAATTTATTGGAGGAAATAATCTCTGGATGTAAGGAGTCTGCATTACTCAGATGCAAAACCAGACAGGTTGCCATTATCTACACTCTGTCTGCCAGCCTTATTTGCCAGCTTCTGTTCTCTTTTAAACTAGTAACTTGATTCTGAATTTCACAGGGATGTACCCAGTAAGGCTCTGAACTTCAGAGGGAGCTCCCTGCAGCTTCTCATTGTACAGGTTAATGGTCGCTTGCCTATGGTCAGGCATCAGGGCTCAAGTGGAGATGTTGTCATCTACCAGGTGGGCAGCAGGTGAGCATTAGCATGTGATCATTGGAAAAAGTCCAAGGTCAGCTCTGCCATCTGATTCTAAACTAACCATTCTTCTCATTCTTTTGCAGGCATGTCCATCTTCCCAAGGAGTTGCTATACTCGGATGAAATGTCTCATCTGCACCTTGACAAACACTATCAGTTTTTCTCTAACAATAGGATTTAAAGACTTGTTTTCTTGAACATCTGTTTCAACTATTGTCTTACAGGCAAATAGTTGTTGGGAAAAATAACTCAAGTATGGTCCTTTCTGCATAAATATTGCACACAGTGTATACATTATCGATATGGGCTGAGTTCACGAGTAATGCACAAGAGCTGCAACGCTGATTCTCATTTGAGAAGCATTAAAAGGTAAGATGGAGAGATCATAAACAGTCTACCTCCACCTCAAAGGTGACAGTAGCTTCTGTCTGTTCCAGGATAATGTGATGTACCATTCAAAGATATCCATAGGAAACTTATAGTAATCACATAGGTGACAGTTTGAATAGCTATTTTTCAAAAGAACACTAAACCAAAGATAAGGACAAAAAGCATGACCAAAGAAGTCTCATTCCTCACTTAGAAACCAGTGGACTAGAAGAAAATATGAACAACCTTCATAGAGTCCAAAAAACCTCTCTGTCTCTCTCTGTCTCTGTCTCTCTCTGTCTCTGTCTCTCTGTCTCTCTGTCTCTCTGAGGTTGGTTCTCATGGAAGCTAAGGACAAGACAGTGAGCATGAATCAAGTTATCTTTGGTCTGATTCCCAAACTAAGGAAGAGCAGGGTTCCCTTGGAAAATGCAACACAGGCATATGAGATGGCGGGAGAGCTCTTACACCATCCCACTGATGTTTGGAGATGAGATGATAATCCAGGGATGTTGTCCCTGTGATTATGCCTATTCTCCCATGCAGAGAGGCTGAGCCCTAACTGAGAAGCTTCATCTTGATTATGAACCTGATTGGATTGAGAAGAACCTGGGCAGTTAGGAAGGCACACTTGTACGTATGTCTGTGAAGGTGTTTCAAGAGAGGATTAGCTTCCATCCTTGAATGTAGATAGATCTGGGCAGAGCGAAAGGACAAACAGGTGGACGCCCTCTAGAGTACGCACTCTAACTCTCTGCATCAAGTCAGCCACATGAGCTGCCCAGCTTCGCCACACCACCCCATTACTGTAGCCCAAAACCCCCAGAACTATGCACTAAAACAACTCCTTCCTTCTTTGAGTTATTTTGTCACAGTGATAAGAAAGCTAAACTAAGACATGTCCAGAGGCCCAGATCTGTTTTCCTAATTGGCACCTGCTGAATGCACTCTCTGGGAAATCACAGCATCAGGGTGAGTGAATCACTCTCTGAGGTTTGTTTTGAGTCCTGGGAATCCCTAAACGCCAGGTTCACTCTGTTTTAATGCCGCATCTGCTCCACTTGGTAGATCACTCACTGTTTCTCTTTCCCTAAATTAGTTGTTCTTTACGACATCCCCGAGAGACAGACCCTTTGAAGGATGGAGGAGAAGAGGTGGCTGTTCTTTTTTCTCCTCTTCCCCATCTCTCGGCATGTCGATTCCCTTCTCCGTGATAAATGAGGAGGTGCTTGGCCTCTTCTGTCGCTGAAGAAACTGACTCCATCATAATGCACAGCAGGACATAAGCCTACCCTGGCTATTTCTTCAAGAATGTGCCTTGTTTGTAGCTGTCTGCACAGATAAAGAAAAGAGCTCAGGGTGGAGCCCAGGGTGAAGAAGATCAATTCACAGAAAAATCAGTATGGCATCCCACTTGAGGAGACAAGAAGGCCAGTGTCAGGGACAAAATAGCAGCTGTTCTTGATTCATAGATAGGATGGACCTCTGGGGCCCATCAGTCACAGTTGAAAGCAGAGCTTGCTTTGAAATGTGCCCCCTGCAGATGGTCAGCTCTGAGTATTTTAGAATCCTGCTCTGAGCACAGCCTGTCCCATCCAAAAGAACTGTCAATCTGTACAGGATTACACAAATGAAAACTTTCATTCACGAAAAGAAAGAACACACCTCCCAGTATCCTACCTAACCCATCTGAATTACACTGATTTGAATGATCTTTTCAGCTTTTATGGGAAACGTGTATATTTGACAACCTATTAGGCACCAAGGGCTATGTACAGTTTTATGAACAATGCAAGTTAAGTTTTCATGATTTGTAGTAGAACTCACAAATATCACAAGGGATATCAGTGGTCATACATTTCAAAACGTTTAAACACTGAGATGATTTCTATGTCTTTACAAATCATATAAGAAAAAAAAAATCATTGTGTCAAAGAACACAACAAAACCGAGTGCTTGCTGAGTGACACACAAACTATAAAATAATGAGGCCCTGGAGAGATGGCTCAGTGGTTAAGAACACTGGGTGCCTTGCAGAGGACCTGGGTTTGATTCCCAGCACCCACATAGTGGCTAACAATCATCTGTGATTCCAGTTCCAGGGAATCTGATGCCCTCTTCTGACCTCTGAGTCATCACACTACATGGGTACACTTGCATACATGCAGGCAGTACACTCATACATACAAAATAGAAATAATAAATAAAATTTAAAAATAATGAGACATTAATCCACATGTAATTTCAGACTTTCCAGATAATTATTATTTCAGCCAAGATGGGAGTCATATGAATTGCACTCCAAGTCTTTAGATATTTGCTTTGTAAGTGATCAAAAGTATTAATAATGACTCCAGAGTTTGTAAACAAAACAGACCTTTTTAGTACCTCATGTTCTTCCTTATTTTTAAAGTTTGTTGTTTCTACAAGACGAAATTGATACTAAAGTTTTAAGCTCCTGTGATGTCAGGATCTGGTGAAGCCCACAAAGCGCATGTCACCAGGGGACACTCCATGGACAAGGAGAATGGAATAATGACGAGCAAAACCAAACACAAGCGAACAAGTACTTAGTTTACACTACAGAAGGTTACATACTGGAGTTGGAAATACATGAACACGATTTAGAAAGCAGAATGGGACTTTAAATCTTGCACCAGCCACTTACTGTGTGCTGTGATTCAGGAAAGGACAAACTGCCAAGTTCTTTTTCTCTTCTGAGCCACATTCTGAAGTCACCAGTTTCACAGACTTATTAAATTGAATGAACACACAACACACACACACACACACAAACAAACAAACAAAACAAACAAAAAAACACACACGGTCTCCCGGTAGCCCCAACTTGTTTGGAACTCACTATGTAGATTAGGCTGGTCTCAGTCTCTCAAAGGTCTGCTACATCTGCTTCCTGAGTGCTGGGACTAAAGGTGTGCACCACCACACCCAGCTTCATATAGCTTTTTAAACAAATGTTTTATTGTATCACTGTTACCTTTTAAAAAGGAATTACAATTATTTAAAACTGTGATCACCTTGAGAAACTGTTCCGTTAATTTATAGTTTGGAATTTTCACCAGAAGTGTCTTGTAAGGTCCACTATCCCATGAACGAGTTTGGATTTGATTTGGCTGTCTTGTGTCTCTGAATCTCCTTCCCTATGACTGCTAAGGAAGTTCTGGGAGTTGATTTTGAGTACCATGAACAGGAGTGGAACCATTTGACTTCTCAACAGCAAGTGATCTACTCTTAAAATCATTCTGTAGCTTTAGCAAATTCTTTTGCTTTGGTCTCCTTTAATCAGACAAGCATTTGACTCAGTGTTTTCAACACAAATTCAGGGTCTCATACAAATGAACTTGATGTGATTCTTTTTTCATTTAAAAATATTTATTTTGCTTTTAGTTATATGTATGTATGTGTATCTGTGTGTGGGTATGTGCAGGTGCCCATGGAAGCCAGAGTTCTCAGAACTCCTGGAGCTGAAGTTTCAGGTGGTTGTGAACTGCATGATGTGGGTTTTGGAAACTGAACTTAAATCCTCGTCAAGAGCAGCGTACACACTTAACTACTGTGATAGTTTTAGTGTTAACTTGACACACTTGGGTTGAGGGAGCCTCAACTGGGGAATTTCCTTTATTGGACTGGCCTGGCCATGTCTGTGGGGTATTTTCTTGATTGTTGTATGAAGTGGGGGACCCAGCCCATTGTGGGTGGTTCTATCTCTGTGCATGTTATTGCCTGTTGTACAAGAAAGCAGGCTGAGTATGAGCCAGGGGAGGAAGCCAGTAAGCAGCATTCCTCCATAGCCTGTGCTTCAGCTCCTGCCTTGAGGTTCCTGACCTGAGTTCCTACCTTGGGCACCCTAAGTGATGAACTGTGACCTGGGAGATGTAAGTTAAATAAATCCTTTCCTCCCCAGGTTGGAATTGGTCAGAGATTTTTGTTCCAGCAATGGAGAAGCACACCACAATAATTTCTGTCTAAGGGCAATGTGATCTGGTCCTGGTGCTGCTTGGTTTATATTAAATAAGAACCTGCCATTGGTTGGTGCTGTGCTTTTCACATCAGCATCCCTCTTCCCATGTGGAAGTTTAAACATTGCCAAAAAGGGGGCAAATGTTTGAAATGTGCTGACAAATGTTGCTTTTCGATACCATGACTCTGCAATTACCCAACAGCATTTACCCAGTGGCTCTAGTATAGAAGGATTTTACATACAAATGTGGAAGCTGAATGATTCCACAGTGTGTGCATTGTAATGAAGTCTTCCCATTCATTTCCCAGTGGTTGTGCTGTTTTCAGAAAAATAGAATAAACAGTCAGTGGAAGATTGGGGATGAGGCCTTGTGAAAATCTGTCTCTACTCCCTATAAGAAGGGAGAAACAAAACACTCATGCTTAAGAAACATCTAGCTCATACTATTGCTGGAATCAGAGATGGATACACACATGTATATACATATGTACATGTATATACATATATGTGCACACACACACACACACACATATATATATGCATACACTTTTGTATATCTAACAATGAAGGCCAAAAGTTTCTTTAACCATGGAGACTGAAGTCATATTTAGCAATTGCCTGGTTTGGGAGAGGGGGTATAGAAAATGTTTAAAAAGCAAAACAGGTAGTTTGTATGATACATTCAAACTAGAATGGATATCTGTGCACGTTTTAGCAGTTTACATCAAATATCTTTCTAAAAGAGTTTAGATGTGACATCTGAAACACTAGAATAAAAATATTAAATTTAAAATAGTTGGTGAAACCATGTGATGCCACATTGAAATGCATAGTATATCCTAATACTTGATACCTGATTTTTTTCATTTGTTTATTTTGGAGTATGTGTGTGTGGTGTAGGGAGTGTGCACATGCCAAGGCACATGTGTGGAGGTAAGAGAACAGCTTTTAGAGTTGGTTCTCTCCTTCCATGCTATGGGTTCCAGGAATCAAACTCTGGTTGTCAGCCTTAGAAGAAAGTATCTTTCCCTGCTAAGTCATCTCGCTGGCCGTATTTCTGACAGAAGTAGAGATGACATGAATCTATTATGGGAAATTATTCTCATCTAACACTACTGCTCCTTAATGAGTAAGAATGAGAAAATCAATCTGCACACCAACTACAGGACTGGCCATATTTGATTTCACTGGAGGCTTAAAGGATGTTGGACCAATTCTAGCAGTAAGTTTGGTCAGAAAAACGTGTGCGAATGAAGATCCAAATGATACAAATCTTCCTGGGCTCATCATTTAAGCTATATTAAAGAAGCATATGACTTTTTATCTTCTCATTCTGCTGTCCTCAATATTGCAGCTAAAACTCAGAATTCTGAGATAAGAAAAAGTTCAAGCTATTATGGCGAGAGAATTCACAGGGCACATTTTCCTTGAAATTATTCTTGTAATAGCAGAATAAACCCATTTATATAATGGAGTTATGCTAATAAATAGTATATTAAATTTTCCTGTTGGGAAAATAACTTAGAGATGATGAAAATCTCATCTGTATAAAACTGGGCTATTTCCAAATAGACTACCAGGGGACAATCAGACCTTCTTATTCTTCTTCCCTTTTTAGTCTTCTTTCTCTAGCAAACCCAGCTTCACTTTTGTGGCCTCTGAGATCACTGTGTGCCTCACTCTATCTGTAAGTGATTTACAGGGAGCCTTCAGACATTTGTTGGTCACTAATTTAATCAGGTTTTTTTGATTACATGCAGTTCCTACTATAATTATGTCACTGTCCCTTATATTGGAGGTAATGCCCAGGGAGTGAAGGGGTCCAGAATGCCTCTTGACTGCTCTTTCTTCTGAATAAATCTCCACTTCTGATTTGAATGGAGTGCACAAGTATCCTCTAAAGAAGCTGGGTTCCCCATGCAGCAAGAAGTCCAGGGAAGTAATTTCTCATTGAATGACTAGGTCCATGGAGAACAATTCCCTTGGCCGGTCAAGAATTCTCTGTAGTTTCAGTTAGTGTGCATGTTTGTGTGTGGGTACATGACCTGTGTGTCCATGCCCGAGTCTGTGCCTGTGCCCACACGCGCACATGTGCATGTGTGTTTAGCCAGAGACCAGTCTCAGCAGTTATTCTTTAGGGTCCTCTGATGGCTTGCTCTTGTGTTGTTGAGACAGGGAGTTACTGGCCTGGTAGCACTAACTAGGCTAGGCTAGTTGGCTAGTGAGCCCTAGATCCACCTATCTCTGACTTCCCAGCACCGGGATTATAAACGTGTACAACTGCACCCAGCCATGAAAACCCAAGGCAGGATGAGACTTTGGGTAGACTGGTGCAAGTGGAAGATCATCATGTAGGATCAAAAGTGGCAGAGGTTGGGTTGGGGCTATCCCTCAAAGGGAGAACACTTGCTTAGTATGAGTGTGGGAGACACTGGACTTCATTCATTTCCTGTACTGAAGTGACAGAAAGAAACAGCACCTTTTTTGGATGGATATTATTTATCTTCAAACCCAGAAACTTAGAGCAGACAAGAAGGATCATTTAAGGGCGCAGGTTGGCATACTAATAGTCGAATCATCCATCCCAGAAATAACAGGAGACATAATAGACTGGCCTTTACTTCCTGTGTGGGAAAACAGCCTGTGAAACCAATGTGTGACTAATTGTCAACAAGTGTTTGTTCCATAAGTTAAACCTGAGGTGGCAAAGATTCCAGTGAAGAGGCATGTGCTTTTGGATCGTCTTGGACCCTTTATGCCTATCTATGACAACATACAGGGAATAGAGGCCTGTGACTATGGTGAAGAGCGAGGAGTTCTGCCATCTTCGCTGTGAAAGTTCCTTCTAAAGAGAAGTGAAAATTGTTGACTCCAAAACAAAAGACATCTATTTTAGAAAGACCACGGGAGTGCTTATTGTTTGAAAAACATTTTGATTAATTCTTTGAGAATTTCATACAATGTGTTTTGATCATATTCAGACCCCTATGGCTTCATGACCCATATTAAGTTTTAATTAATAAACACAAAACTTTTGATTTCTCCTTTCCAGAGTTTAGTTACTAACTCCAGTGCAGGTGAATGGTGTTCTTTCTTGCTGAACAGCTGATGGGATTTTTGTCCTCTTCTCCCATTGATAGTAGCATATGACTCCTCCATCAGAAGCCAGGTGGGAAGGGGGCTCTCTGTCACTTGTTAGCAATTGTTAGGTCTTTAGTTTGGGAGAGATGCTGAAAAGTCCCTAACACCCTGGAGTCACTGAAATTCAGCACACACGGACACTCCAGGAACTACCTTGGTCTTGGTATTCCTTATCACAAAGTAAGTGTTTTATGGTTAAGGTACACATCTGAGCCACAAACTACTGTACTGGGCATGGAGAAATGATGGGGACCAGGCGATACAGCATCCAGTACACTTCTTAGAGCAGCAGCAGACCTTGGGTAGGGTTTTTTTTAGGGACCAAAGGCTGGGTCTGCTTCCTTCAGGCTCAAAGAAATCAGAGGATGCTTTGATGCAAACCTCAGAAACAAGCGCAGGGACAGGTAAGGCAAGAGGAGTCTGATGAATATTTCCTGATTTATCTGGATGATGCTGTGCATTCACGTGTACTAAAAATCACAAGACTTCTGGCTTTATAACCCTGGGAAACATTCTAGCTGCGCTGAGCTCCACTTACTGACCTGTGTATGAGGCTAATGGTGTGTACCTCCAGGGGTTGCAGGGATTTAAGTGGAAAATGGGCTTCTAATAAGCAAGCGATGGCTGTGCTTAGCACTGCCACCTGGTTTGCTCATTCTGAAGAGCACTGTCTACTGATTGTTCCCAGCACAACAGAGTGCAATAACAATGAAATATAATCCAATTAGCTCCTGAGATACTAATCCTGTTACAAGTGGGAATTAAGCCCACACATATTCCTTGAAAACAAACCTAGGTATGGAGAGATTCTAAATATGATGGTGATAAAATAGATTCTTTGCCATCAAATGATTCACCATTGTATTCATGAAGGAGGACCCACATGAGCGAAAAGTGATCTGATATAAAATAAAAACAAGTCCTGGTGTCCAGTGAAGGACCTGGAAAGTTCATGAAATTGTGCAGAAGGAGCGGATATGCTCAGGGAACCTTTTGTATCGGCCCCGTAGATTTATGCTAACTGGGTCCCTCAGTTCCACCGCTAATGAAGTCAGCCGGCCTGTGCTTGGGCTGAATCATTTCTTCAGAAGAATTTAATTGCAGTCATCAGCAGGGTAAACTGAATGCACCCTCTTACTTTATCTTTGGCGACCATTGGTAGAAAGTATGCGGGAGGGTAGAAACGGGGAAGAAAGCGGGAGATGGGAAGCTGGAGGAGCACAGAACACTTGGCTTTTCTGTCACAGCTTTCCCGTCTTTGTCTTGACTGCCCTACTCAGCAGTCCCGGGTAGACCCTGAACGGGTAGACCCTGAACGTTCTGTTATCTAGCAGATCTGTCTTTCAGATCACAGCTTCCTCCTGCAACCCCAGTTCATTGTTGGGGTATGTGTGGATAATAAGGAAGGCTAGAAGGATGCATGATAACACACTCCAGCAAACTGTAAATTAATGCACAAGACCTCCAGGACAGACGTGGGCCGCGGGGGGGTGGGGAGGGCGGGAGGAGAAGGCAGTCCTCAGCTCTCCTTGTGTGGAGTGCGACCCTCACTCCCGGAAAAGCGTTTCTCAGATTTGTTCAGGTCACAAGTGGGATGGAAATGAGCTGCTGGGCCACCGCTTCACACATCCGGATTTAATAGACTTTTTTCCACTGATAAAAGACCACTAATGAGTTCATTTTCAAGCTATTAAATTGGCTATAATAGCTAGTTCTACTGATGATTGCGCGGAGACCTGCTGGTCACAGTGGGTTTTGTCTCCTTCCTTAACTGTTTGCTGCCCTGACGTTGAGATCTAAACAATGCTGGCAGAAAGACCACATGGTGTGTGTTTGGCGGGGGGGGCGGTTTGAACACCCGCCAGCTCTCTCTGTCTCAGCATTTCATGTTCTTTGGTCTAGGAAGTATGCAGGAGGGCCTCATGACATCTCAGTCTTCCTGCACACATCCAATTGCTACATCATTGGTTCCTCATTGAAACCGTTAGTTTCAAATCAGAGTATTAGCTGACTGGGGTTGCACCCAGAGCAGATATGCATATGAATATGCCCAGGTGATATGATGGGATTGCACGCCTTCATAATTGTGTTCATAATGATAAATCCACAGTATACTGCCCGCCCTTATCACGGTGCTTGCAATGGAAATTTCATTTGGGTGTGTTTCCTTATAACAGCGCTTGCAGGCACCCAGGGTAGGTATAATCAATACAGCAGGTTTCTGTGGACAGGGCAAGTTGTAGGGCTCAAATGACTGTGTTCTTCCACGACCACGGCCATGACAACGTGTGCAATTTGTAAACAGTCTCTCCAGGTGTCTGGTTTAAATACATTTCTTCGGCGTTTAAAGGCAAGTAATTAATAGCAGGGTGTTCCGAGCCGTAGCCTGCCCTTTACATTATAATTTCAGCAGGCTGGGTTTCAGATTGACTCTTAATACTCCCGTTTATTATAATTTTGTATTTAGCTATTTAAACAAAGGTGCCCAGAGCCCTTCAAGCTTGGGCAGCCACCAGCTGAATTGGACTTTTGAATTTTATTTTTTTATTATTACTGTCTGCTTTCCCTTTAAAGATTGTCTTATTACGAGGGGACCAATAGGTCAGAGACATTAAATTGCACAGTGATAAACTACTATGTGTCAATTAACCACAGTGGCTCATCCTAAGTGGGCTTGTGGCTGGAACCAGGTGGAGGTTGAAATAACCTTATATAGCTAGACTGTGAGAAATTTGGGTACATGAAGCCTTTCAGATTGGTGGACATAGTCCTTGGTCTCTCGTGGGCGCACCCACATTCTGCTCCGTGCAGCCACCGCAAAAGAAGCTCTGACTGAAGGAACATATTAATTGCAACATAATACTTCCTGCCACACAAGCTTAAATGTGGGATAAGGCACCACTATTTTCCACCTTCTTAGATGACTTTGTTAGTTTCAGTTAGAAGGGTTCCATTTTTTAACATATTCAGAGGCTGCCAGTCCTGGTAGGCATCTTCTGCAAAGAGGCCCTTGAGCTCTGGTTAGGAGACAGAACTGTGGGTAAAGAAAGAGACAAGAGAATGGACTTCATATTCCCTTGCCCCTTCTTTGACCAGTTCTCACCCACCCTTCTAGCACCCTCCCCTTGTGGCGCACTTGCTCCCTGCAGTTCCGGGGCCCACACACCATGGACACACTCTGCCCTACTGTTGGGACTCTGCACGAAGCACACACTTGCAAACCAGGTGTTGGTCCCTTTTCCTTATGATTTAAGGCACCTGAAGGCAAGAACCAGAGACCTGCTCTGTCCACCTCCGTTGTCCACCTTCACACAGTGCAAGGCTCTCTGTGGCCCTTCAGTTCACCTCGTGACAGGAGGGAAGGGAACGTTTCAGTAACCACCACGACTTTCTGGATAAAACAAGCTGATCAAAAGAAAAACATCAGGATGCTGAGTGCCTATAAAAACTGAATAATTTACTTGGGGTCAGAACAAATGGTCTTGTTCTTGGTTCCTATCCAGAATCTCCTGCTGTGCCAGCATAACCAGGACAGAGCTTTGCTGCTCCCCCATTGCCCATGATGCTCACAACTGACACTCCTCTAGGGATTTATTTGACTCACTCCTGGTCCATGAGCACCTCTTAGTTGAGAACTCTTTCTATTTGTGTCACAGCATTTAATCAAGCTCCTGGAAGTACTGTGTAGGCACAGACTTGTGATTACTCTCATCAACTTTAAAGTTACAAAGATGAAAACAAAACACCCACCCAACCCAAGTCAAAGACAATGACCTAAGCAGGACCGATCGCAAACATGCATGCATGCACAAACCTACACCATGACTCATAAAGAAGCAGACACATATACACCAAGGCATCCACTTATAGACACAGACTGTTAGTCATAGTCTAAGGCACTGGGGGGCGTAGATCTTCAACATGGACTTGGGGAGATATAATTTGGCCCCCAATGGCTTGTAAATCTGAAATAAAAAGACTACTGAATTGTAGTTATCAAAAATACATATGGTCTTGACTGCAGTGTCAGTATTAAAAGGCTGATTGCTTTAAAGGGCTTGCACAGTAGCTCGGCTAGGAAAGTTCTTGCTCTCTGAGCATGAGGACTTGAGTTTAATCCTAAGAACCTACATAGTAAAATCACCTTTTTATAACCCAATGGCTGAGAAGGTAGAGACAGGCAGAACCTAGTGCTTGCTGGCCAGCCAGCTTATTCTGTTTGGTGAGCCCCAGGCCAGTGAGAGGCTCTTCTTCAAAAACACAAGTTGAACAACTTCCAAGGTAGAGCTTTCGATTCTTTTAGTTCATGGTCATGTGCACAAATACACAAAAATAAAAAGACTTTTACTTTCTGATCGTTGTTACTACTGCTGTGTGCACCTATATGCATGCATAGTGTGTGTGTGTGTGTGTGTGTGTGTGTGTGTGTGTGTGTGTAGTTATGGAATATACCCTCTTCCAAACATGGAGGGGAGGTCAGAGACAAGTCAGGGATAGAAACCTTTCTTGTTGCAATAGATTTTTCTCCTAAAACACTGAGAAATGTCACACATGAGTAAGTCTCACAAGCTCATCTTGGGGAGTAGAGTGAAAGAGCATGTTAAAAGTAACTTATCTCTCTCTTTCTTTCTCTCTCTCTCAACCTTCAGCATGCCGATGGCCCATAAATCAGGTTCTACTATCAGTCGCTGCTAAAATCTGTAATACTTGGTTCTTCTTCCAACCTACGCTCAGAACAAATAATTTAAGACATTAAGACAGTGGCAGTATATTTGAACCAAGGGGGAAAGTCACTCGCATGCCTTTGGAAATCACCTGTCTGGATGACATTCTCTCCCTCATAATTGGTTTCCTCCTCTTGCAGTTTCACTAATCCAAACCTATATAGCTGAAGCTTCTCATTTCCCCAAGGACCCATGAACAGAAAGGACCTCACCAGGGTGGGAGCTTTGCTTCTGCCTCTTTTTCACACCCTCATCTCTGCAGTGCATTCTGCCCTCTTATTCTCTCCTTGGGAACAAGATGCTGTCCTCCTGTTGACATTCTTAAGACAGGAATATGACACATGCATTAAGCTGGAGGGAAAAAAATTGCCTTAGGTGTCATTTCTGCCTAGAAGTGTGGGATTCATTCTAGGTGACCTTAGCTCAAGGTGACTTGATATATTTTCTCTGCAATGAGGTTGTGTATATGTGTGTGTGTGTGTGTGTGTGTGTGTGTGTGTGTGTGTGTGTGTGTATTCTATGCTTTTTATTCTGGGAACAACTCTTGCAGAATGTGAAGAAAACTGTAGAGGCAGAGTTCTCAGAATGCCTAGATACCCCATCAGTGTGTGAATGGTGAAATCAGACACAGTCAAGGGGACACTTTCCCAATTTGAGGATTTGTGTCCATCCTATGCAGAGTCACGAGGATGTTCTCTAGTATCAACAGAAATTAAGAAGGACAATGTATCTAAAGAGTTACATGTTGAGAATTATTAACCCAAGCTAGGGACATAGAGATGTTTTCCTTCTGAGGAACTGGGTCAGTTGTTTTCTTCCCCTTGCTGTTAGGGTCATGTGTTGTTGTCTATACACAGTGGAGTCAAGGATCAGGCTCTGAGGATGAGGTTTTCCTGAACACTACATTTCTGGAAGTATTCTGAAATTCCATTCATGAATATATGTTAAGGAGAAAGGGGTTGAGGTTAACTGCTGCATTCAACGGAGCCTGCCACTTACCCAATAGAAATGCACATCTTGGGTATTCTTCAATGATATTTTGAATTGGAGGGCGACTGAGTCTTCATACTTATGCAGCAATCACAGATCTTCTCAGGAGGGGATAGATGGGCAACTCTCCTAAGAGAGTAGTAGAAGCTAAGATGAGAGCTGTTGGCTGCCAACTTTTTGTGTAGCTGAAGACCTCAGGCCAAATATTCCTGGAAGAAAGATCTGTGTGCACCTTAAAGAAGCCGCTTGGCAAAGTCTTCATAAAACAGTAGACGCTTGTTAAATTTGGTTTAAAAAGAGACTGTAAAACACTTGCTAGAGGACTGAAGAGATGGCTCAGTGGTTAAGAACATTGATTGCTCTTGCAGAGGACCCAGGTTCAATTCCTAGCACCCACCACATGGTGGCTAACAACTATTCTTAACTCCAGTTCCAGGAGTTCCAGTTCCTTCTAATTGCCCCAGGCATTTCTGACATGGGTACACTTACACACATGTAGGCACTCATACATATAAAAAAGTAAAAATAAAATATTTTAAATAAAAGATTAAAAATACTTGCTAGCTTTGCTCAGATGTTATTTGTTAACAAAATTCATTTCCAAAACCCAAGATAGCCACTCTGATTCCCCTCATTTGTCTGTTAGAAAATCAGTCCTGAGAGACATTAAATCACATGTCCAAGTCAGCTGGCCAGCGGTACCTCTGCTTGATGTAAGCCTGGAGACGGCACTATTGATTGTTTTTTTTTAAGTTTATTAGTATATACTGATTATACATAATAATCAGTTTCACTCTGGCATTGTCATACATGTGTGCATTGTACTTACATCGTATTCACCTCCCATTGCCCTTTCACGTGCTTCCCACTCCTGATGGTCTCCTTTTTCTTCTGGACCTTGACTATTAATTCTCACTTCCTGAGCCTTGGGCTGAAGTCAGCACATACCCTGGATTTTACTTTGTTTGATCTTTCATTTACTTATGTGTTTGTTTTCTAGCCCATGAAATAACCATGATTTTTCCATTTTAAGTCATTATATAGGCAGCCTTATTATGCTTCTTGGTCTGTTAGGTCCCCACATATTTCCATTTGATGCTGAGGAAAAGTTTTCTGGGCTCTGCTTTAAACTATCTGGTTACAGTGATTAGTACCTGCAATAAATTATCTTTCAGATATTGGTGTTCCTGATGAAAGTGATTGCTGATGCGATACGAGCAGGTTAACACTTTCTCTGATTTTCTGAATCAGAGTCCAATACTACTGAAATGATCTGCAGCAGATTATGGAGCGTTGGGGTGACAAAAGCTTTCAATAACAGTTTACTATGATACATGTGGTAGAGACAAAAAATTTCATTATTATATTAATATCTCAAAGTACTGAAGGAATCATATGAAAAGCAAGATATATTACTGATAGATAGTAACATAATTCTTGGAATGTCTTGGGGGCAAAATAATTATTTATTACACTGGAAATATTTTGTAGTCAATTGAACAGTCTGAGACCCATTCCATAAAGTATTTTAAAACAAAAATATGAGGTCATGAGATTAAACCTAGGCAATAGAGCTTAGACTGTGTGAGGTTCTGGGTCCAACAGTCAACTCTGAGTTAAATCAGAGAATCTTATCTTTCTGCAGTAGAATGCCTTTCTAATTTATTCTCCTCTTTCTTATCATTTTTATTTTGATGCTAATATTCATGAGACATACTTCAAACCTAAGGATTATTCATAATTTCAAAGTGAAACTCAAAAGTCTGTTATGAAAGCACTCTGGAATAATTTGTTTAGAATTTCAAGCAATGCAGTTCAGTCACCCAAAACAAAAGTGACTTTTAAAGCAGGTGCTCATTTTAATTAATGTCAGTTTCAATAATCCATTAACGCTTTAAGTGTATGGTGGTTTACACACTGTAATCTTGTTTGCTCATGAGCTGAAATTTGACTGGTAGTTATCTTTTGGTAAAGTCTTCAAAGGTGGAGGTGAATAAACCTGTTTCTTCTTAGCTGTTTTCTGCCACTTTATGATTAGAACGTGGTGCCTTCAAGTACAAAGCTAATAACCAAGATAAGGCAGCTGCAGAATGCTGTCAAGCCCCCAGCATTATACCTCTGAGCAGCAGGCTAGTGGTTAAACATGCTCACCATGCACGAAGAGGCTCAAGGAGTTTATTTCTCCAGGCTTACAAATTTGATTACTATAGAGTACAAAGCTATTAAAAATATGACCTTTCTAGTTTTTTTATACCTTGGCAAAAAGCCAGATAATAACTTTATTTGACTTGGTTAGTATGATAGAGTGCTTATTCAGATGGAAATAAAATGACTTTTCTTTACTGGAAATTATACCTTGAAGTCTAAATGTCCATCATCGATATAACACACAGACAGACACGTTAATTCAAGCCTGAAAGCAGCCAGCCTTGTTAAAGGGGGAAATAGAACCTTTCCATCTTCCCCAGAGCAAACTGCATATTGATGTGCAGATGTCACCCAACTAAAACGGTAAAAGGTAGGACTTTTGTTTTAGGACAAGTAAAGTGAAAAGAGTTGATTATCCCATATTATCAGGATATAAAAATAGTGCCTTATGATAGCCTTACTCCTGAAATAAATACCATGCCTTCTTTAAGCCACTGCTTTCTGATTTGGAGACTTGAGCCAGGCAAAGCAAATACAATTTGGATACATCAATCCAAGTTTTAATTTGAACATTACAAAATACAGGATAATGCATCTATTTCAGAATTCTGTATAAGAGTTTCAGAAGGTGCCCCTTTTATTTTAGGTTCAGGACCATGAAAGGATTTCCAGGACTAATGGGGGCTTTGTGTTTTATGCTAGTCTGCCATAGGTGGGCTGTGCTGGGTGTTTACTTCTATTTTCTGAGACAGGTTAGTTAAAATTACAGAAACAATTTCTTTCTGAGGACCGATATTTTCCTTCTGCCTTTAGAAAAATAATCCAATCAAAATATGAAAATGTGAAACAAATGAGAAAAGCAAGTTACAACAATCCATGTTTCTAATTAAAAGAAGAAAATAATCATAAATATTATAACAGAAATTTGGGTAGACGTTTTTAGAAGGAATCAGAAGGTACACTGTGCCTCTTTATCTCACTTCGCCCTCCAGTTTTACTCTCCGCTCTGTTTGGTCCACTGTGCCTTTCTTTCCCAAGAAACTTGGTTGGCAACAGCATCCATGGGTTAGAGAGGAACTATCTATCCACAGCCAGAGAAGTCTAGGAATCACTTACCTCCAACATAAAGATCATTTCCTGGAAACGAAGCTTACGCATGGATTCAGCCTCTGGGAATTCGTTGTTGCTGAGTGCCCATCACCCAGAGATATTTGGTTTGGACCATGACGGGATGAATGCTTTGGGGCAGAATCAGGGCATTAGGTGTGGTTGGATTGCTGCCCGCTAAGCAGCAGGTTTTGGCTCACGCTAGCTCAGTGTGTATAACATTTTCCTTAGAGTCAGGGTGCACAGAATTCACAGACAGGGAACAGTGGGACGATGAGTGTGGCTGTTCACCCTGACACATCTCGCATGATACATTTGTTTCTGTTCTATCCCTAGAACTTCAGTATGGTGGATTTTCAGGCTTATTAACTAAAGAGAACATACTGGCAGACAACGAGGCCCTAACTTCTTTATATAGGAGGATAAAATTGAGGAAATTGGGGTGCTCCCACACATGGGGCTGTGTTGGGAACATGCATATTTCAGTAGTACTTTGATGTATTTGGCACTGGAAACCTGCAACCCCCAAATGAAGATATCACTGTGAGAACTAAGGTCTGTGGAAATGTTCAGAGCAGATCACAAAGCAGCAGGGCTGGTAAAGAATAAGGAGGATTTGGTAGAGTGGAGGTGGGAGGGAGCTGGAGTTATACATTTAGGCACCGTGAACTTCAGAAACAGAAAGCTACGGCAGCTACATTTGTTTCATTGGCTCTAGACTTCCTTCATTTTTCTTGATACCATTTGGGAAGGCACAGATGGTGACTTACATGTTGATGGACCATGCCATTGAGAATGAGTTAAAATCACTGCAGAAATACCTCTGCTGTGGAGTCTTGTGCTTCTCTTGTGGTGGAAACATGAATGACAGATCCAGGTAAATCAGAATGAGGACTGAAGAAGGAATGAGACTGGATGTACCATTCCTGTTCAGTTGCTCTGTCTCTGAGAAACTGACATCTGAGGATTGCACATCTCTATTTCTCTTTGTTTCAGCTGATAAGCATGCATAGATGCGTTTCAAAGGGTGGAACTTGGACATCTCTACTTTCCAGCTAGTGTCTGATGGCAGCTTCGCCTTTTTCCCTTGGTTTTCCTTGAGTCACTTTTCTCCCATGGCTACAAACCTCTTTGAAATGATAGATCACTTCTTTTCTTACGTTGCACGATCATGAACACTTTGTTATTATCTTTGCTTCTTCTAATACTCTCCCCGTCTTTGAGAATGTGTTTCCTTTACCATTTTGCGAACTCATCACTGGAAGTGTGCCCTTTGAGGCCGCTGCAAATTGGTACACTGGTTGCAGCCATTGTGCTAACACTAGGCATGTAAGTGAATCATATTGCTCTTTAAATTTGACGAGTGGAGTGATTTACGAACTTTTGTCCATTTAAGATTCTCTGATTCTGTATTTCTTTTAAAATCCACTACCATCACTGCTATTTATTGCTACTGAACAATGAAAAAGTATCAGTGTTTAGAGGCTATGGTAAAAATTTATAGTTTACCAATTTTTTATTTTATTTTTTATTGAATTTTTGTGATTTTCATACTATATAGTTTGTTGTTATTATTTAGATGACACTATTAACCTGATAGAAGTAACAAATGTAAGAGGAATATAACAGCAGTGAATTATAATATATTTTACCAAGAATATTATGTCATTATTCACCAAAACCTTTTATCTCTAGCATGGCACTTAGTTTTAAAATTAGATCTTAGGTGATACCTTGAAATAGTCAAAACTGTGACATGGTGATATATGGTTTGTATATGAATTTTTTTAAAAAGAGTAAGTGAATTTATTTCAGAGCAAGAACAGTGTGGTAGGATTGAAGACAAGGAAAAAAATAAACTGAAAACAAATTTCAGGGAGGATTTCCAGCAATAGCCATTTGAAAAGACCATCCTATCTTCCCCTTAAAAGCAAATGTAGAGCCGAAACAAGCCCCTGACCTCCTGCAGACCACAGAGGTTTCACCAGGCAAGAGGACTTGTGGCTCTTTGATTCACTTGCTTTGGAGAAGTGGATGGGATGAAAAAATAAATAGTAGAACTAAAGTGGTGTACCCAATCACTAGAGGATGGATGGAGAAAAACAGGAGGCAGGAGACATAATGAAAAGAATTAGCAAAAGGACCAATGTAAATGCAGATGCATTAGTAATTGCATTAAATATAAATAATATAAACACTCAAATAGGCAGGAATGATCAAACTGGATAAATAGACTATTTAGCCACCAGTTATTTACAAGCTCTATACCACAAAATCAGAGTGACAAACAGATTGAAAGTAAAAATAAAGGCAAAAACACATCTCATAGCAGGAACCTTGGAAAGCACCACTTCCTGCTTTGCTTATTGATAAAACTATTAGGTGGAAAATTAAGTACTTAAACAATGGTATAAACTCACTCAATCTAGCTGACAAATGGAGGCATTCCAAGAGGGGAAAGAAATTTAACTGTGCTTGTTTGCAATTGCTATAATTAACTACATAGCAAATCTGATAGGATAAACAAAGGTTATTAGAAATAATGAGCAATATTATCAGGATTTGTAGGAAACCAGAATATAACTATACCAATTGTATTTTTTAATGCAATGTATTGCTGACAGCATGAAAACAAATAAAAATAGGAAAATTGTTACATTTACAAAGGCAAAAATAATTCATAAGGGTTACATTTAACAGAAGAAAATAAAGATTTGTATACTGGAAAGAAACCAAAGGTAAAAATCAGTAGAGACACTCCCATGTTTATTGATTTAAAAGCTCAGCAATACAGCTGGGGAAAGCTTCTCAAGTTATCTGTGGGTTCAGTGCAGTGCTGACCTACTGAGTCACAGAACAGGTTTTTGAAGGAAAAAAATGATCATAAACCATTCTTAAAACTTGTATGAGTGCAAAAGATCTAACAGTCACAGCGAATTTGCAAAAAAAAATATGTAAAGTTGGAAAACTTACATTTGCAGAGTTCAAGATTTACTATAAGGACACAATGATCGAGGTTAATTGATCATAAACCTAAAGGCCAATTACAAAATATTTAAAACATCTAGTAGAAAACATGGGAGAAGTTCTTCGTTAGCCAGAATCTAGCAGAGTCTGTAGACTTGACATAAGCATAGTTCATTGATTTGAAATATTGAACAACTGAACTTTACCAAATTTTATAAATTTTGAGCTATTTAAAATAGCATCAGAAAGATAAATGATAGGTATCAAGATGAAAAAGAATGCTTTCAAATTAGACATCTGACTGATTTATCATTAAATTATTATTAATTTATATACCAGATTCTATTAAGAATATTATGATTCAATAATAATAAGACAAAATCCAATAAAAAGTAAAATTCTGAAAAGTCATTTCACAATGATATATAATGGGCTGGAGAGATGACCCAGTAGTTAAGAGCATTCTGAACTCTTACAGAGGACTCAAGTTTAGTTCCCAGCACCCATACTGGATGGCTCATAACTGCCAGTAACTAAAGCTCTAGGGGATCTGATACCTTTTTCTGGCCTCCATGGGTACCAACATATTCTCTCCCTCTTTTTTCTCTCTCTCTTGTCTCCCTCTCTCTCTCACACACACACACACAAACCACACACACTTAATTTTTAAAAGGATGCTATAAAAGGTAGCCAGTAGAGATGAACCTTCAAAATCAGCTAGTGCTTGCATGCTATTAGAATAGAAAAGTAATCATCAGTCTTCCCTAGCTGTGAACCTGAAAGCTTCTGTAATGACCGGCATGGCAAGATATGTCAGCTAATGTAATATCAATGTGAATGTTATAGAAGTATCCAATCACCTTCTGATTGGATTTAAGGCCTGCTTCACAAAATGGAGCCCATCACTGGCACTGTTATCAGGGCCCAAGAACCTGTGGCTTGACAGGTCACAAGACACAGGGGAGAGCCTACTAATATTATTTTGGTAAATGAACATAGTATTGAACTGACTTCTAATGAATTACTGTTACATCCAATAGATTAGTGCTTCTCTCAGCTCTCATCAGAGAAAGTTCTTCTTAGGGAGATGGAAATTAACAGACACTCACAACCAGTCATCAGGTGGAGGAGACTAAGAGACTATGAAGTGCTCACCTTCTCCTCCAAAGATTTATGGATCATTGTGGAAGAGTAGCAGAAAGGTTGCAAGAGCCAGAGGTAGTAGATAAATACCAGGATGCTGTGTTGTCTGGATACCAGAAGGCAGTTGCACACATGAAAGACAACATTTGGACAGCATGCACAAGACCTGCACAAGCCCAAAACTTACAGAAGCTCAGAATGGACAAGGGAAGTGTGTAAGAAGCCCTGACCCCATCTGAGGATCTATTGACAATTGATAGCTGCTGGGAGAAGAGTCAGTTTTCTTTAAACTGTCACCTGATAGGTTAGCCAGACGCCAAGGGGTGGACCCAAGAACATTTAAGGAACACAGATTAGAATTGATAGGACTTAAAAAAAGCCAAATAAAAATAGAGCCAGAGGGGTGATGGTGGAGTTAGTCTGAATAAGATAAAAGTATTTTGTACGAAATTCTCTAAGAATCAATCAAAATATGTTTTCACAAACATTTATTTATTTTGCAATACATATTTCAATCAAATTTTTGTGGATTTCATACAATACATCCTAATAACGTTTAGACCACCAATACATCCCTACAGGCCCCCACTGGATTTCGTGCGTAGGGTCATATATGTTCATGTCTATAGAGGCAAGTATTTGTACCCAGACGTCCTTCACTCATGGCAAGTTCATCCACTGCAGTAACTCCCTTAAAGAAGACCGGCTCTCCCTCGCTCTGCAGTGATCAGATGCCAATAATTCCTCAGCTAAGGTTGGGGCTGCATGCCCATTTCCCCAGTTCTATGCTGGGTTTTATCTGATTGAGGTTGCATGGGTCTTGTGCATGCTGTCACCACTGCTGTAGGTTCATATGAGCGAGTTCCCAGAGGCCTGGAAGACTCTGTTTCCTTATGTTCATGCACCTGTCCTGGCCCTTGCAATCATTCTGTCCCCTCTTCCTCAATGTTCCCTGAGCCATGGTTAGTTGAGGTTTAATATAGGAGTCCTATCTAGGGACACATACTCTGCAATCTCCTGTTTTCTATACTTTGGCCAGTTGTGGCCTTCTGTGTGCATCATGTTCTGTTGCATGAGAAGGTTTCTCTGGTGGGAGATGAGGGATGCGTTAGTGTTCCCTCTTCCCTCTACCACATGTTCTTGCTATGCTCTATGAGACTTGGGTGTAGAAGTTCCATTGTAGATGTGTCACTTAGGACTGGGAATCTCTCAGACACTTCTTGTCTGTGCATGACCACCTGAGGTACACTGAAATAGAACTTTCTAAATCGAATATCAGTTGCTCAGCATTTAAGGTCAACAATTGATAAGTGGGACCTTATTAAACTAAAACGCAAATGAAACACCAAGGAACTGAAGAAGAAACTCATTGAATGGGAGAAAATCTTCACCAGCTACACATCTGAAACCCAAAGAACTCATCCTACTGTAGAGATACATGTATATTCAGTTTTGTTGCTGTTCTTTTCACAATAGCTAAGAAGTGGAAACAACCTAAATGTTCCCTAAATGATGAACGATGAAAATGTGGTACATTCACACAGTGAGGTTCTACTCAGCAGTAAAGAAAGACAAAATCACGAAATGTCCAGGAAAGTAGATGGAACTAGAAACTGTTAGAAGAAAACCAAATGAAGTAACACAAACTCAGAAAAACAAGCCACATATGCACTCCCTCATTTGCAGATCTTAGCTTCACATCCTTATATGTGAGTATATACCCTGCTGTAACAGTAGGAGCCAGGAAAATGGAAAAGATCCAAGGAAGTAAAGGGAAAGAAAGAGCCCAAGAGAGGAGGACAACAGGAAACAGATGTCACAAGGGCGAAACGGGGGCATGGGGGTGTTCAGCTGGGAAAAGAGGAGGGACGGATGTACAAGAAACCATGGTGATAAAGGGGAAGAAGGAGCTCAAGAAAGAGGGATAACAGAGGACAGGTGTTATCAAAATAAAATGGAGGCACTTTAACTGAGGAGGGAGGAGGGAGGTTAGACAAGGAGAGAGAGAGAGAGAGAGAGAGAGAGAGAGAGAGAGAGAGAGAAGAGATAAATAAATTGTGCAAAAAACCAGAGGGAAATATATTAGCTCAAAAATCTAATGAAAAATTACACATATAATATCTAAACATGAGTGTATGTTCATGCCTGCAGGCTATATAACAAGAAACAGTGCCAGAGAGGAGAGGAGAAATCTCCCTTTGGATTGTTGGTTAGGGTAGCCAAGAGACTCCCAGAATAAGACAGGATACTACCACAGCCTTTGATTACCTCTCAGAACCTGAAGATAAGACTCTATTGCTGAAGACAGGACATACTTCAAACAACAGGACCTGGAGCTATGCAGCTAGAACTGACCTGGAAGCCTCCTGCCTGAAGATTAGTTCTCATAATTCTAGAGGATACTATGTAAGTTGCTCAGGGAGAAAAAAAATGATCAATGGTCCAATCCCAGCTTTAAAGCCTAATGACTACAATAATGACCAGCAAAGCAAACTACGGTGGTGAAGAAGTGGCACTTTTATCTTGGGGCTAATCGATAGCTATCTAACTGGACTTATATCCCTCTCACATGTGGTGTTATACCTAGCAAAATATACATGACTGGAGAGGTCAAAGATCCTAGAGAAAACCCTACTTCTGTCATATCCCAGACAAATGTAGTTTCTTACTGTACGCTAAATATGGATCCACTATCTATAGATAAGCATACCATTTATCACACATAAAAATATTTTATAAAAAATGTAGGAATCAAATAAGAACATGAAAATATATAAATAAACCTTCGTAATCAAGGAAATGTGACAGACTCACAAGCAGACCTTTCTACACACCCACTAGAATCTCCCTAATTAGAAGGACATCATACCCAGTGTTGGACAGAATATGAAGAAACTGGACTGCTCAATACTTTGCTGCTGGAAATCTAAATGGTAGAGCTACTTTGGAAAATAGTAACTTCTTAAATAGTTAAGCATACACTTGCCAAAACAGTTCAACATTGAGGAGATCTATTCAAGAGTCAGGGAAATACATGACCACACCAAGGCATGTACAAGGATGTGTATAATGATGTTTATAACTGGAATTAGAGACAGTACAAATGTCCATCCCCAGTGACAGAGAAAAAAGTGGTGGTATTTTTCCAGTCCACAATATACCATTCAATCAATCAAAGATACAATCCATCAATATATAAATGAGTCTCCAAGGCATACACAGTGTGGAGTTGAAAACAGGGTGGTAAAGAACTCACAGTAAGGGGCTGGAGTGATGGCTCAGGGTTAACAGCACTGGCTGTTCTTGCAGAGGACCTGGGCTCAATTCCCAGCACCTACATGGAGGCTAATAACCATCTGTAACTCCAGTTCCAGGGGAATGCAGCACTCTCTTCTGACCTCTATGGGCATTGCATGACATGGGTGCACTTACATACACACACAGCTGATACACTCACACCCATAAAAAATAATAAATAGGATTTTTTCAAAAAGAACTCACAGTAGCTGTGGTGACCCATGCAAGATCAAACTAGTCAATATTCTAGCATATCAGGGAAGGGTTGTGGCTCACGAGACCCCATTTCCAGCTGAAGAGCTACTCGCAGTTGATGACTCCTGGGTGAGTCATTTTTTGAGGTGGGACCTTTTGTAGGATGTACTTACACTTCTCTGTGTATGAGCAGCACAGAGTGGACTTAGTGGGTTATAAAAAGTAAGATGTGCAGTTGGTAAGGGCATTGGGAATGGGGAGTGGAGTGGGGTGGACATATTCAAAAAACATTTTATGTGTGTATGTGATTAGAAAAGAATTAATACAGTTTTATGTTATGAAAGACTCTACTACTGAGACTTTTAATAGGAACTGTGAGAGAAGTCAAATATAGAAAAGTAGGAAGCCAATTAGTGGCTGTCCAGGGCTGAAATGGGATGGGAAGTTACTCCAAATGAGCATGGGAAGACTTCTTGGAGTTGTGATGGTAGCTCAACACTGCATTATTGAATTGTACATTTAACACAGATGCATTCTATGGTCTGAAAATTTATATTCCAATACAGTGAAATCAAACACATTGCTTTCTACAGTACTCAAATGTAATTTAATCTACCACACTTAAGTAGATAAATGGGGTTATCATCAAGTTATTTTTGTTACCCACCACAAAATTCCATTATTATCACCCAAATTGACCAACCCCGCAGAATTCAACCCTGAGCATCCAAATCCTGTCCGTTTGAGGTTTCTCACTGTGTATGTTAGTTCACAGTGAGAAGACACACTGTGAGACTTCAGTTTACCCCACTCTGGTTCTACTGTCTTCCCTTCTGAAGTAGCATTTAATTGTGTGGGGGTGTTTCCTGCCTTGCTTAGGGATTCCTTGTCTCCTTGAGCAGACTGGAGATCTCCTAATTCCAGAACCTGAGAAAACACCTCTTTTCACCCCCAGAAATATCAAAAGCAAGAGGGCTGAGCAATGTGGTTGCAATAGCTAGTGCTTACGGAGTTTATTAAAGAACTACAGCTTATAATCTTCTAATGACCTCCTGAGGTGCACACATTATTGTTTATGCACACTGCAACTGAGGGGCAGTGAAGGAAAAGGATTTGTCAAGTAACTCTGCTACCAAACAATAGATTCAGAATTAGATTTGGTTTTAAACCATTAAAGACTATTTTGGATTTTTTCTTTTTTTTTCTGATGGACTTATAGTCATTCCTTGCCCTTTTTTAGGCTGGCTTTTCAATCAGTGATTTGTGTAACAGTATAACCATGTAATCGATCATATTTTCTGTCGTAGGGTCCCCAAATGCAAGCCCAAAGCATCCTGGGAACTCACATGTATATTTCTAGATGCTGTGACTGTTTCTTGAGACAGTGACACCTTCCTACCACTGAAATCTATAATCACACACTGAGTGAGTCTTCACGAGATTATGACAGTTCTCCACCTCTGAAAATAACATTGATTGATATGTTTTTAAGTGACTGACATATGTAACTCTTTATTAAAAATTATTAAATAACTCCTTGAAATAAAAAGGCAGTCATGTAATTAATAGTTATGTACTGCATGACAGCATAATTATTCATTACCAATATTCAGGAACAAAATGAATGCTAATTTCATCTTTAGAGCCCTTGAAGGTATAAAAAAAGTATATTCAGAAAGAAGGAAACCAGGGAGAGAACATGGCTTTTGTAATTACTTGAAATTTTCCTTGACTTAGTATTAAAAAAAAGAGAATTAACCAGGGTTGGGGAGATGGCTCACCTGGTCAAGTGCTGGTCTTATAAGCATAAGGGCCTGAGTTGGATCCCCAGCACACACATGAAGAGCCAGGTAAGGTGGCATGCATCTGTAATCCCAGTTCTGGGGAGGCAGAGACTGGGGGATCCCTAAGGCTCAAGGGCCCCTGCAAACAGTTTACTTGGGAGATTCCAGATCTCAGTGAAAGATTTTTTTCTCAAAAAAGCTATGTGGAAGGTGCCTGATGATTGACACCCAAGGTTGATCTGGCCTCTATGTGCACATATGCACACATGTATATACTCTTTCATATACATGTGCACACACACACACACGAACATGTAAATACACCCACATATCCACACATAATCACCCCTGGCAACTAAATTATGAATATTTCATTGTATTTAACCAAGTGTCTGAAATATTTCTATTATCTTTCAATAGAAATTTTTTTAAAGTATTTTCTTGTGTAGAGGACTCTGGCATTTATTTATTTATTTATTTGGGGAGGTCTGTGGCACTGACTCTGGGGCTGGTACGTGATAGCACGGACGTTACTGTTGAGCCTCAAGCATTTATCTTTTTCTTACTGCTGTCTTACTTAACTCATAGAAAAACATGAACTTAAGTGTTCATTCAAAATTGGCAAAATGTCTTCATAAGTTATTCAGAACTAATGATAAATCCTGATTTCTTAATCCCAATAGACCTTTTTTTCTGACTTATTTTCTGTAAGACAAAAAAAAAATAGTACAAGTTAGCAGGGTCTGCTTTATAAACTCAAGCTTTGTCCAGGTCTTGGGGTAAGCCTAAATCCTAAATTACTTTTTTAAATCTTCATTGAAAGGAAAGAAATTAGGATATGAACAGTAAAAATAAAATATAGTGGCTCCTACACACATGAGTGAAGTTTCCAAAGGCTTGGACCATCAAAGCAATTCATAGAGACTTTGATTTAGACTTCAAGCTTTTTTTGTCATGTGCCAAACTCACAGACAAGGGTTTGGAGCCTGTGCTTATATGGTGGTAGTCTACAAAACATTAGCTGGGAGGACTCTACTTGTTTCTGTAAAAATCAAGATACTACTGGCTGTGGTGGTTCATATCTGAAATACCAGTACTTGGCATATTGAGGCAGGAGGATTGCTATGAGTTCAAGGACAGCCTTGGCTACATAGTAGGTTTCAGTTCAGCCTGGAATATGGAGTGAAACCCTGGCTCAAAAGATAATTAAGAAGCTATGCGGAGTTTTGAAACATGATCAGATTACATTGTGTTTACGTAAGGAGATTAAACTCCTGGCACAATATGGGATTGTATAACGGCTCTTGGAGACCAGAAACTGGAAGCAATCTAGGATGATAGTATTAAAAAGTTACCTCCCTTAAGTACTAGTTTAAATTTCTGAAATCTCTTAGGGTATTCTATGACCCAAAAAAATCTTGCTTTTGTTCCTTTATTCACTGCCTGTCTCATTACTATAGTGAATCCAGACTTTCTTTCCCCTTCCCAATTGTTT
Source organism: Eospalax fontanierii (assembly GCA_035773235.1). Lineage (NCBI taxonomy): Eukaryota > Metazoa > Chordata > Mammalia > Rodentia > Spalacidae > Eospalax > Eospalax fontanierii. The sequence continues at coordinate 9,902,817 of CM069524.1, forward strand.
AAGACCCTACTTCTGCATTTCCATGTTTCTGAATTTCCTCCCTGGCCTGGACATCAGTTTCCATTGGCTTCTATCATAAACCCCACACCTAGCCTGGTATTTTCCCTTTATTATGATGTGCCAGATAGGACCTCCACGTGGCCTTCGTGGTCTTTTCTGGTAGCCCTTATGTTCAGCTCATACAGGGCCCCATGAAGCACTTTCTGGTCACCCTGGTTGTACTTCTGTCTTTCTCTTCTTGTGTTCACTTGTGGCTTTGTGACCTCTATGTGCTGGAGTCGGGTCCCTAGGTAAACCACTCATTCCTGAAGGGCTGAGACATGCATTTTAATAACCCTGTGTGCTCAAGAAGGTACCTTACGAGGCTCTGACTGATTTATTGATTTGAAGACCATTTGTGTAGACAGCATTCCAGAAGATGAGAGCCCCAGAAGACTGTGTTATAGGATTTGAGATGTGAGTAGGACTTTGGTGATCATGAGGTACTTGACTCTATTTTGAAAGTAAGGTCAATCTGTGCATTCAAGATTGCTGCATTCTTGACCGGATAACCTTTCTGTCTTAGAATTATTTTTCTGTCTTTCACTGCTTTCTGATAGCTTCTGGAGGCAGAAGTGAACAAGGCAGTATCTAACAAGCAACTTTGATTTTAGACTTACATCTCAGTTCTTGCACAGTCACTGTAATCACAGTCTAAAAGCATCAGCTATAAAATTTTTATTGCACATACAAGACCAGAGTTGTATTATTTAAAATTCCTACATTTCTTACAGGATTCACTTTTACTGTTTTATTTGTCTAAGAGAGAAAAAAGGAAAGACATTGATTGTATTACATAACTACCATTACACGTAGGAATTTTCTCTGACTTTCTTACTAGACAGCCTTTGTATTTTCTGTGATCCATCTATACCCATGACGTCTATCTTTTCTCTTATATATAAAAGAAAATGAAATAAAATAAAATACAAAAGAAAAAGAGCTGAAATACAGCTTTTTATAAGTCAGTTAGTATCTTTGATTGTATTTCTCCTTAGTGTGACTTACTACAGTACTTAGAAGTCCATGTTCTAGTCTACCTTAAACAGCTGGCATCTTCTACAGATTTCCTAGACACTGTTGTATTTGCTTTAACTGCCCTGATAAACCTTGCTTTCTCTCATCCACTCTTCTATCATTTAGTGTGTGTGTGTGTGTGTGTGTGTGTGTTTGTGTGTGTGAGAGGGCACACTATGGACATGTGGAGGCCTGCAGACAACCTTGAGTCTTGTGCCTCAGGAACCATCCATCTTGTTTTTTTGAGAAAAGGTCTTTCAGTCACCTGGACTCATCAAATAGTCCAGTCTAGCTACCAGTGATCTCCATGGAGTCCTAATGCTCGGATTTTAAGTACATGCTACCATGTTCAGCTTTTTCCTGTGGGTTCTCTGGTGTTGGACTCCGGTGTTCTTGCTGGCAAGGCCAGACTGAGCCATCTCCCCAGCCCTTGAAAGGCATTTCTATTTGGCCTTTGCGTGTTTTAATACAAAAATCTTCCTTTCCAATAAACTAAGATCACCTAGGAGTGAGGATAATCCATCACTAATTTTGTCTCCAAATCTCAAACGGATCCACTTTGTTCCTCACCACCCTGCAGATGACAGTAAATTAAGCAATACTGGAGCTTATCCATTATTCATTCTACAAGAAAGAAGCATGAGCCTGGAACTGACGAGTTCTGACTGCTTTTGGAGTGATGTTAGTGTACTGTCATGTCTATTTTCAAATATCAACAACAACCCCTGGAAGAGCATCACCCATGGCTATACATCCTATTAGCCATTACTATTAGCAAATGCTTCTGAGGTTACAGGTTGGCGCGCTGATTCATTCACACAGTGAGTAAATTTACTTTGACTGATGATTTGTAGTGATCAATATCTATTCTTTCCCTTGGTTAGAATTCATCTGGATACCTCAAAGCATAGAGTAGGTAGAGCAAGTGGGAAATGTCCAGGAGGAAGGAGCTCATCCCGGCCATTTTCTACTTTTCCCCTATGAGCACTATGAGCAGATCCATCACTATCCTAAATCATCATGACTCTTTCCTTCTGTCTTTTTCTGACCTAGGGAATCCAGCAGCTAAATGCAAGCTTTTGTCTTGTGACTCTGTGAGTGGCCTGAGTCCCAGCCTTGTTTTATATGTGGGATGATCAGGAGCATGTGCCGATGAGAATCCCTAGGATACGACTATCGTGGGAGAAGACTATCAAGTTAGGTACATAATGGGGTGAGAATAAACATATTAAGAAAGAGCTCTGTGCTCCACTTCTGCTTTTCTTGGTTTGCTTGCGGGGGGTTGGGGGAGGTGAGGGATGTGCTTGATCCATACATCAGAAAAGACCAAGAGCAGGCTCATCAGTGCTGTGTGATAACTGAGCGTAAATCCTCCTCACGATGGGTAGTTGCCATGATTAATTGCATTCTGCCGACATTAGGCTGCATTATTATCAGCTGCTTGCTGTTCAGCACTTGCTAGGCTGTTAATTATTGTTGTGTGGCTCTAAGGAATGTTTTCAAAACATTTTAGAATTCCGCCACTGTGATGGTGCCACAAGGAACTTAATATGCCACTATTCAGCATGAGAAAGACAAACAGATATTTTAAAGAAATAAAATAAAAATAATTTCATTATGGCTTTTTCTTCCCTAGCTGTTGGTGACAAAATGTAGTTTTGGCATTCTTCTGAATATCACTTGTAGGTCTCAGCTGCCATGGATTTCTGTGTTATTCTGTTCACAAGTGAAATGGGATGAGTTTCTGGGTATGGATGCAAGTCAGGTTGGAGGAAATAGGGCTTTTATATATTTAAAAAACATTTTTATTGAAAATTTGTAATTTTCATACAATGTAGTTTGACGATATTTAGATCACCTCCCTTATCCAAAACTCCCTGCACTTGCCCCTGCCTAATTTCTGTGTGAGACCATCCAAGAGTGCCAACCCTGTAAGACACTTCCCCTCTCAGCAGCCATCAATTGTCAAAATTTCTTTAGGTTGGGTTAGAATTTCTTAAACACTTCTCTGTGTCTGTGCTGGGACTTTTGTCTGGTTTGAGCTTGCACAGAACTTGTGAATGCTGTCACCATTGTTGTGAGTTCATAGGAGTAACAGACCAACTATCTGGAAGACTGTTCCTTGTGGTCATTAACCAGAGTAAGCACTTAGAATAAACATATTTTATTCTCAGTTACATGCATGTATATGGGAGTGGGGTGAGGTGTATTCATGTAGGTACAGGTGCCCCCTGGAGATCAGCAGAGGGAGTCAGATCTCCTGGAGTTGGAGCTACTGGTGGTTGTGAAGTGTCTGACCTGATGTGGGTGCTAGAAACCCAACTCAGGAACTCTGCAAGAGCCATCTCTCCAAGCCCCACTGTAGCAAGTTTATGATTGAGAGGAATGTAGTAAAACTTCCCAGGTGAATCTAACTTTCTATTTGTTTTTGTTTAGCGAATGCATCTCACTATGTAGCCCAGGTTGAACTGGAATTATATAGACCAGCTTGGCTTCAAAGTCTCAGAGATCACCCTGATTTTGCTTCACGAGCGCTGCGATTATAAGCACCAGCACATTCCACACTGGTGAACCTTTCTTTCTTCCGTAGACTAGTAAGTTTAAAAAATGAATTTATGAACATTCCTTCTTTCTCTGACATTTCCCTGCTTAGCTTGAGACCTGCCTCCAAGCCAAGGACAGAAGTCATGGTGGCTCAGGGTGGGCACCCTGAGGTGCCTTCTTGGCATTCTAAACATTGGGGTCTTAATTCCAGATCAGTCTGTTTCTTTGCTCCATGTGAGCTTGAATCTAAACTTCATCTTTTTTCAGGAAACACTTGAAGACTGACAAGCATGAGAAGAGAGAAGCAAAATTATCCTCTTTTCAGGGCTTCACAATGAACCAAAGGAAAGAACCATTGTGGAAGCAGGGATGTTCCTTGAAACGAGCACACAGGAACTGGTTCAAGCCATTCACAAATGTCTTCTTTCAAATGTCCCAGAATGACAGCAAAAGTCCAAGAATAAACCACACTTTTCTTTCATAGAGAGTTGAGAGTTTGAATTGGAGAGCATTGTGGGTACTTGAGTCATTCTTCCTCTTTCATTTCACAAGATAACTAAGATCCACTGAACTCCACTCCAAAGACAGGGCCTGGTGAGTGGCTTGGGTCTGGAACATGGAGTTTCTGTCTACCACTTTGTAGTTCTTTAAACTCTATTTCTGAAGCAACTGCAGGTTTTTCCCGCAGAATGTGACTCTCTGAGGAATTATAGTCACTTATTCATTGGGGCATTCATGATGTCTATACTTGGATTCTAATGCATTTTTCTCCATTTTTATCTTCTCCTATCATTTGACCCCAAAGCATAGATCCCTCCAACTCCCTTAAGCTGTCATAAGGTTTAAATGTGGTCATTCTATTTCTGAGCTTGCTGCAGCAGGTACCTGAAAGCCCTTCGAGTGGTCCATCTCACCACTGACCTCCTTAATAGAGCTTCCCCAAAGTGTCCTATCCCAACATGCAGTTCTTTTCTAATCACCTATAGGCTTGTCACTTGAATGCAGTTTGTTCCAAAACAGCATGTAGTTTTGCTCTTTTCAATGACATGCCAAGTTGTGTTACTGAACTTGCTAGAAATGCCAGGAAGGCAAACGAGGAAAGGTGAAGGTGTGAACTCACAGGAAGCAGTTTAGTTATTGCTTGTAACTATGTTATGACTTCCATGGAGGTTAGTAAAGCAGTCTTAATGTGACACAAAATTACTATCTACTGAATAAAGGACATTAGCATGAACATCTACACTGAGCAGTCATGGGAGTGAGGGAGGCGTTAAGATGAGGCTCTAAAATTGACAATGATGGTGGCAGAAAGAGAAGATATTTAATGACAGATGATGCTGTTTATTTCTTTATTGGCTCAAAACCCCTAAGTTAAGCTTGTGTTTTCCTCCAGCACTATGCTCATCCCAGCACTGTACTTGGCACTAATTTGTGTTCGACTAGCTAGGCAACAGCCCAGAGCCTCACTGTTCTGAATTTGCCTGTTTATGACATAGCAATACCAACAACACTAGATCTTATTAAATTAGGCATTTCAACCCAGAATTAGGAGATAATTATTTTTTTCATATATTTAGCAAATATTCTCAAACACCCATTATCAGTCACAAACCACTCTAATCCAGGGCTCTGCCCAACATGATGCTTAGATTGAAGTAAGGGCGGATGATACATACGAAAGTCGAGAGATCATTTCAGCTGGTGGTTCATGCTGCACAATAAAACAAGTGGGTTGCTACCTAGCTGTGGATGTCCTTCACTTCTACATCGATGTTTCTGAGAAATGGGGAGCTGGAAAGCATTTTGCATTTTGTTTGGGTTAATGTTTGCCCTCATGTGAAATAGATTACATTTTGATGATACAAAGTGATTTCAGTCTCTATCTCAGTTCAAACATTTGTGTCTTACTAGTTGACTCTGAACTGGGTGGTGGGAGGTGATACATATTCAAATGCTTGATTTAAGGCTTCGAAATGTTGAAACTGTAAAACACGTGCCAAGGCATACTACCATGGGGTATCACAGTGGAGTGTTGTGTTGTAATGTAAATTGCATTGATAATTGTCATATGCTGTGTTTGTTGAAAGGGGACACTGGGAGTGAGGAAGGCTCCCTTGTCCCAGACTCAAGCATACTTATTTTAAGTACTCACCAAGACTCTTTTTCCTGGATCAGGCTCCCCCTGACTCTTTAACAGGGTAGAGGGAGAAAAGCAAGCAGATATGGACATTAGGTCCTTGAGAACAGCTAGCAAGCAAACCATTTCCAGCTGAGTTCACTGTTACTTATCCCCTGGAATTAAAATACCTGTAGCGGGAACAAGGAAGCTCCTCAATGGATAGAACTCTCTGCTCCACCAGGGAATCTCTGTCAGCAACTCCATTATGATTGTTTCAGGAAGGTTTTCCCAGTCATTTCTGTGGAGTGTTGTAGGTACCCAGTTGTAGGTACTTGAGTGTTTTTGGAAATGTAGAGTGTCAAGGAAATTCTAAATAACAATTGTTCTCTCATTAAAAATTGTCTCCTTCCTCTTTAAAGGGCCACCCAGAGGTGGCAATGAACACATTTTAGGAAGGAATTCTGCTCATTTCCTGTGTTCTCGTGGAAGAATGTGTTTGCTCTTAGCAGAGAAAAAAATGACATGGTAGGACTGAAAAACATCTTAATGAAATGGCCATGGTTTTCAAAGTTCAAAATCTTAGAGGCATGATTATATATTAGCTGCAACTGAACTATCATTAGATACATAAAAAATCTAAACTATTTTATTTTTAAAATATATTATTTTTATTTTTGTGTGTGTGCATGAGTGTATTGAGTGCATGTATGTAAGTGTACCTATGCCACGCAGTGCCACAGAGGTCAGAAGAGGGTGTTGGAATCCCTTGAAACTGGAGATGGGAGTGTTGTTAGCTGCCATGTGGGTGCTGGGAATCTAATCCAGGTCCTCTACAAGAGCAGCCAGTGCTCTTAAGTGATGAGGCATCTCTTCAGTCCCAAGAATCTAAATTATTTTAAACTCACCATGATGGTCATTAGTCTATGAATGGAAGCAGTATAGCTTGTATGCACATAGCCTTTAAACATGCTCACACATTTACAGACGTTCATGTGCTGTGCGCACACATGCATGCACAGACACAGCACACAGAGACAATTTGCTGAATCAAATACTGACAGAGGTGCTTTCCTAAATCTGCTGTGTGTCTGGGGCAGGCAAGTAACAAGGGTGATTTCAGCTCTGATCCACGCTATTGTTCCTTTGAATAATGAGTCCCTCTCCTCTTTGGGGCCCTGCTACCTCCGTTTCCTTATGAGCTTCCAGACAATGTATAGCCTGATCCCATGCTAAAAGATTCTTCCTTCCAACTAACCTTCCTATCCAGTAAATACGTGCTTGCTTTCTTCTGAGGTTTGTAGGTAACGTTTATTCTAGATGTAAGTGTTTGGAAATGAATCTACCAAGCATTATCATGCACTAGGCAACATTTCTGCACTTAACTTATGATCATTTTAATATTTCAAATCACTTGAAGTACCTTACAAGCAACACAATATTCGTGTAATCTTTTTAGTTTATGCACTTTAAGGAATATATGTCTATACAATAAAAATTGTTTCATTGAGTCTAGTTCATTACCAAAACACCAGTATGAACTGAAGCCATATAAACATGCAAATATTCATTAATAACTTTAACTAGCTCTAATAAAATTTTCATGAAACCAGTAGTTACTTTCTAAAACAAACACTTTTTAATTTTTCTGATCCATTCTCATTCTGGTCCAATCATTATGGCAACTTGAAGCCAACCAATGTGTATATAGAAGCTAGTTTTCATTTTAGAACTTGAAAGCTGATATAAACTTAAATATTTCTCTAGGATCCAATAGCTGTTAACTAACTAAGTATATTTGTGCAACTGAAAAAGATCATAATGAACAGTCTGGGGAGATATTTCAGTAGTAAAGTGCTTGCCTTGCAAGCATGAGGACCTGAGTTTAATCCCCAGCACCCATATATATATATAAAAGCCTGACGTGAAGTACATGACTATAATTTCAACACCGCACCTGTGACTGGTAGGGAGAGTTAGATTGGCCAGTATGCTTGGGTGGGTGAGCTCCAGCTTCAGTATGATAATCTGCTTTAAAAAGAAGGTGGAAAGCAATTGAGGAAGACCCCTGATGTCAATCTCTGGCCTACACACGCGCACACACAGACACACACTCACTGGCACACAACTGACACTAAGACAAACACTACGTACACACACACACACACACACACACACACACACACACACACACACACACACTGGAACATTAGTTTGTGGAAGTCTTGCAGTTCTAAATTTACCTCACAGAGACTAATGCCTTTTGCTACTATCAAGCTGAATGCTAACGTTTAAACATGCACATAATTTTAAGAGGTTACTTGAGAATGGTTATATTCACTTATCCCTTAAAATATTTCACTGGGGGAAATGTTTATATAGTAATTCATTCAATAGGATTTTTTAGAGTTTATGTCCCAAATGCTAGGAAGGAGTATTGAATTTGTTAGGATATAGTTCATTAATAACTTTAACTAGCTGGTTAAATTACCTATCTGGTAAATGATCTAACTATTATTGGCTGGCATATACTGACTGTAATTGATAAAGCTTTTGAGGAATCTTATCTGGACTGTGAAATGTCAGGGCCACGCCTCTGCGGTTCCCCAAAAGCCTTGCCTTCAAATTTACCCTTAAATAATATCGAGTTAAAATGGTCCAGCTGGAGGTTTACTCTTTTCTCTCTGGTGGCTGAACAGATTCCATTCATGACTTGTGATACCCCTACCCACACTGAGCATCCTCTCAGGACATCCTGATGTTTGAAACCTCTCTACCATCTCTCTGTTCGTTTTCTCCCTAGAGATTTAAGAATCATAGGGGCTGAAAAGAGGGCCTAGCAATTAAAGCACTTGCTAAATAACGAAGGGAATTGGATTTCTGATCTTCAAAACCCATTGTGTGTGGCGGCCTGCCTGTAATTCCAACCTACAAAAGGCAGATGGGATCCCCAGAGCAAGGTGGGTGGAAAGACCATCAGTGAGCTTTGGGTTTGATTGAGAGACACTGCCACAAAAGAATAAAGTAGAAGAGTAATGGAGAAAAGGTCTCAATATGTACCTCGGCCTCTACATTCCTGCACACACACTTGCATCCACACACATGTCCACCTCGCATACACACACACACACACACCTACCACTCTCACTTGCTCATGAAGTGAAGAAAAGATAAAGATAAATAAATAAGAATTACCATCCAGTCACTCTCCATTTCTGTTGAATGATTCCTGGCCTCCTGATCTTCCCCTAAATTTCTCTCCAAACAAACTAGAGCTTCTCTCTGACCCTGTGTGTTTTTATTTTTTAGACCATCATTGGTATTTTTATCAAAGCTCCTCTGTTTATCCAAAGGCTTCTTATCTAGCAAAGAGAACTCTCCAGAACCTTGTGCAGAAACTCAGAGTCTGATAAAACAGAAATAAAGGCAACTGTGTAGTATAAATACAGTCATGGCCAGGTCCTTGCATGGACATCAATGCATTTCCTTCAACTGTGACTCTGAGCTTATGGGAATATAGTCCCTCATTTCTGAAGTGTGATTTCTTACTGGGTAATGGCTTTGAAGCATACAAAATGTGAGAAACAGCTCATCAGTAACACGGAAGCAATTTAAGGCAGACAGCAGAAGGATAGCAAGACTGAGAGGAGACACCAAAGAAGACAGCTTGAGTCACTTAAAAAGTACCAAAGAAACTGTGCTTGTCCATTGTGGGAAGGTTCCACATACAGGATGTCAGGAGAGACATCACATTTAGTACTGTGCTTAATGAGAACCATAAGTCTTAGGGAAATTTAAGAATATATAATATTTGAACATATTCAGTGTGAATTTACATATAATTTTTTTTTAAATTCCAAGCATCAGTTTTTGTTCACTTTTGTTTAACTTTGACTTGCAAAAGAATAGTATTTGTCATGTGAAAAATGCTGTTATTTATATTTATGAAGTATTGAAAAGTGTGAAATTTAGTGGAGAACTGTGCTTGATTCTACAAAGGTAAGTGTGCTGCGCCCATTAGAGGTACTGCAGCCATAAGCTGTTTTATTTTATTGCTTTTTTCTGTTTGTTTAGTTAGATAGGATCTCATATCCCAAGTTGTCCTCACAGTTGCTATGTAACTGAGGATGGCTTTGAACTTCTGGTTCTCCTTCCTCCGCCTCCTTCATGCTGGGATTATAGGACTACACAATTATGTTTGGTTTATGCAAGACTGGGGCTCAAACCTAGGGTTTCTTGCATGCTAGACCAGCATTCCCTCAACCAAGCTGCAACTCCAGGCCCATTTTGTCAAGATGGTTCTTCTGTTGATATCAACAGATAAGTGGTAGGTTATTTTCTGTCAATGATGCTGTACATGATATTTCTATAGAATCTCTGAAATACTTTACTTTGACAGTTTAGGAACAGGAAAGGATGAAGGTGCCTGCTTGTTGTGAGTTTCAATCTTTAATTATGACATCTTCCCTGATTAGAGCTATCATCACTCGGTGCTTCGTAAATCTTGATTACTGGTGAAAAATGCAGGTCTAATGGAACTCAGGATACTCTTGAAAGCAAATATGCTTTCCCTTTGCAGACAGTGAAGATTTTTTCTCTTAAATAATTACCTTCAACTTACAGTTTTAGAATGCTGAAATTTTAAAATAATTTTACATAAAATAACCCATTTGCAGTTGGAGAGATTTCTCAGTGGATTAAGTGCTTGCTGTACAAGCAGGAGAACCTGCATTCAGATCCCCAAACCCATATATAGCACACAATTATAACCCAGTGTGCTTTCTGGCTAGACAGTCTAGACAAAATTGCAAGCCTAAGGTTCAGCGAGAGACTCCATTTCATAAAAGGAGGTAAAGAGCCAGAAGATTAGGAATATACAGAACAAACATGACTACTTGTATTCAGTCCCCAGAACCGAGGTAGAGGTAGGGAGAACCAACTTCCCATGCATGCTATGGATCCCAGGAGCTGCTCCATATCTCTCACCACATATAAACACAGTGATGATACATAAAGCAATGCCAAAATAAAGCAGAGAGCAATTGGGCAAGACATCCCAACATCAACATTGAGCCTCTGTATGTGTCCACAGAGGAAGTACATCCTCCTCCCACATGCACACATGTATGCAACACACACACACACACACACAAACACACACACACTCATGTGTTTCTTGATTTCAAGAACTAAAACAGAAACCATGATGAACTGTAGGGAAATATTGTGATTATTTATTTATTTATTATGTGAGACAGACATTAACACTCTAGTGTCTGGGACTCATCTGTAACTCAGATTGGCCTTTGAACATACTGCACTTCTGTAGTTCTCCTGAAACCTCCTGAGTGTTGGTATTACAGATGTGAGTCATGACATCCAGCTTGTGATAAATCGTTGTAGCACTCAAAGAGTATTAGTCCTCTTATAAAATTCTATCTCCTTGAATATGTAATGTATATATTCACGCATTTATGTATATCTGTGAACACAATCATCATTTAAATCTGATTCCATTCTTATGTAACATTTTAAGTATGATGATATATCAAAAAGTTGCTCTCGGGTTTGGAGAGTTGACTCAGTGGTTAAGAGCACTCTTTCAGAAGACCCAGGTTTAGTTCCAGCAGCCACATGGTGACTAACAACCATTGCTAACTCCAGTTCCAGGGGGTCTGACAACCTCTTCTGTCCTGCACAGGCATTGCACTTGTTTGGTGCACTTACATACATGCAGGCAAACACCCAATCACAGAAAACAAAGCAAAAATACATAAAAACTTGTTCTCAATAATTTATCTCATCAATAAATTAATGTGTCTTGATGGCTTTTTATTATAAGCCAAGCTTGGCCTCTACTGCTCCCCAAAATGTTGTGATGCACTTTTTACTGCTCCCACAAAATATTTATACTAGGGATGCCAGGTGGAAATGTAGAAATAAAAACATGGCAAATTCATTCGTTTAACATGAGAGAAATAGCAAATTTTTCTCCAAATGATTGCATTTTACTTTTTATTATATGTGTATTTGTGTGGCAGGGTATGTGCATGTGGGTGCAGTGCCTGTGAAGGTCAGTGGTGACATATACCTCTGGAGTTGAAGGTGGTTGTGAGCTGCCCTATTGGGTGCTGGGGACTGAACTCTGCAATAGCAGCAATTGGTCTTAACTGATGATCTAACCAGTCCCTGAAAATGCTTTTCTCTTTTCTCTGAGCCTGGAGAGATGGAGCTCTTTTACCATCAGCTAAGGGCTGAGGACAATGTATAATCATGCCTGAATGGGAAGACGGTTGAGATTGTTTCTCAATCCAGAGGAAACTTTCCAACGAAATGCTGTATTTCCAACTCTTATGCTTTGCTATGATAGTTCTTGAATTACCTTGTCAAATCCAATAGCCAATATAAATGAAGCAACTTTTAATCATTGCAGGAGAGGTGGAGGACAGATGTAGATATTGCACTTCAATACAGGGAAACAGTCTCAAAATGTCATTAACTTTTGAATTAACAATGAGCCCCGATTGTTTGAAAAAAGATGACATATTTCCCCATTTAGAGTATGGGACAAGAAGTTAATTTAAATGTTAAGAGTACATATATTTGAGTAACTTGGTGTCAAATAAATCTTTCAACATTAATATAAAAATGGCATTTATAAAAGCTATAATGAATGTAGCTAAAGGCATGCTTTCTTACACAGTTTTACTCAATTGAAACCTTAGAAAGAGTCATTCCATTGTTCTAGTTTCAGTAGACTTTTATTTTCAAGTCAGTTACAGTAAGGAATATATAGTCCAAGTTAATATGTATTGACTCTTGATTTGACTAAATATTTTTTTCTTTTTGTCTTAGGTAATGAATTATATAGTTTCCTACATTAACCCTATGAGGCAGATAATTTTCTACGTTTGTTTATATTTGTTTATTTGCCTGGAGAGGAACTCAGGTCATCAGGCTTGGCAGCAAGTGCTATGACCAGCTGAGCCACCTTCCTGACATACAGATCATTTTATTATTTCATAGATGAGGAGGGAAACATCTGATTTTATCTAAGGTTGTATGTCTAATGCATGTGTCCCATTGCAGCCAATTCCATTGGGATGTCGACAGGACAACACAATCAGACTGGGCTAAGGAGGGAAGGAAACACTCCATTCCTATTCATTTTCTATTTAGCTCGTATTATGTGCTTGGTATTCATATATTCTTGATTCCTGCATCCACCTTATAAATAATGTCTACCCCATAGAGTTGGAGCAGATCCACCTTGGCTGACTTCCTCATTGCTCCTCATTGTTTGTCAGCTGGGAGAGAATGGCCTCACTGGACATCTGGGAGCATTTGGGCTATCACGTGCATGACATCAGGAATCAGGGAAGCGCGGCCTAATGCCATTAACTTTGGATGTGAGAGTGCTTTTCCTTATTCCTGTCTCTGCTAATCTGGAAACTGGTTCTTTCAGGCCTGCTTGCTGAGCCCTACCTGTACTATACCCCATAGGGAGTGGTTGGTACCATGCCTGGCTTCTAAGACATTAAGGAGACTCAGGCTGAGCCTCAGATCTACAACTTGCTTTCTTATTCACAGTAAAACTTCAGACCGTAAAGGGATGTCTATGTAGGAGGAGTCAGGGGCATGTTTTTATGCCACTGTGACCTGATCAAGGCAGTGAGTCACTCTGCTTAAACCCCTCCAGGGACAGAGGAAATTAGTGACTCTCAAGCATACCTCCTGCTTTTTCCAGAGAAATATTTTCTGTTTTGGGAGAGCTCAAAAAGATTGTACTTGTGTGCAAATTCAATAGTCCTAGCTACATTTGGTGAATGTAATCTTCCTCCTTAGATGGAGGATGTTACGCTTAAGCTCTTTTCTAACGGCTCAGTTCTTGAATGTGAATGAGTTGGCAAGGGGTAATGGAATATTATTTTTTATTTCAGCATGATAATTGCTGGTGATGTTTTTAAAAGAGTGGATGAAAGGTGACAATGATCAGAAAGCAATCCCACCTTTCAGGAAAGGTTGAATGCAAGTGTAGCTCAGCACAGTTAAAGGGGCTCAAGTCGCGCATTTACATTTTGACTTAAAATAAGAGGGAAAACACAACTGAGAAACAGTAAGAAAACAGGGAATGTTCTAAGCGAAATGCCTCCATTGAACCGACCTTTATGGGCTTTACAGATAACAGACCAATAAGGAATCCTGCTGTATCCTGAGAGATTTATAGGGCTATGCGGTATATGGTGTGTGTGTGTGTGTGTGTGTGTGTGTGTGTGTGTGTGTGTTTGCATGTGCATTTGTTTTTATAGTTTTTGGGCTATTCAGTGAGAACTATTCTACTATAAAATAAATGTTTGTTGCCTTTGTATGCCATCTGAAAAATATATTACTGAAAAAATAAACTTGTTAAAAGGAGACTAATGGCAGATAATGAATTTTAGTAAGAGAAAGTAAAATAGTAGTTTCCTAACAAGACAATGAATGTAACACATGCTCTCAGGGCCAGCTATAGTTGTCCAATATTTCTATCTGGAAAAAAAAATCAAGATACCAAAATTTCCTCTTGGCTGAAGTTGATGGATACTAGAAACCAAGAAAGGTTAGCTTCTAGAGCAGACATATTATTGCTGTCCTCATGTTAGTTAATATTGTTAAAAGCAAAAATTAGTTAAGTACATGGGAAGAGCAATGAGTCACAAACTTTTAACCAAATAAAAAATACTTGTCATTAACATAGGAGTTATGTGTTACCAATGTCAGAACTTGAGATATAGTACTACAAAATAACCCAACAACAAAAATTTAGAGCACTTAAATTTAAACACAGCATTGACAAGAAATGAAATATCATCTGTTGAGCCATGCTGTTTTCTGATAGAGCACAATTAAGTTGTTTATTATAATTTTAACAATAAAGTGAGCAATCAAACATTAGTTCTAGACCCTTAGAGTCTGTTGTTTAAACCACAGTATGTTTTAAGAGGGAAAGTGTCTGTTTATGTCTGGAACATGGACGTCATTGAGGTTTGGGATCTGAGGTCACCCAAAGCTAAAGGAACAGCAAAGGCTAATATTTTAGAATTTGAAAAGCACCTATTTTCGTCACTTTTTTGTTGTGAAAGTGAAGCTAGGCAGGCCCTGCCCCTCCCCCACTATGCATTCTGCTAGTTAATCAATGACTCTGTCTCCTCTGATTAGTCTAGTAAGATTCGTTTTAAGAAATGTTTCCCAATTGAAAATAGTGTATATTTTATCTCATACCAGATAAATTTGCCTATAGATTTAACTATATAGGCGTTCGTATATATCGTTAAATATGTAGAGCAATACGACAAAACAAAATCTTGCCTACTAGATTTTGTAGTTACTATTTTTTAAATCAAGTACCGAACTATCCCTTTTGTAGAATTTTTAATACAAATAAATCAGACATCTGAAGACCGAGAGCTAATTATGTTTATATCCACATTGAGTCATGCCAGATTCAGCCATTGTCAGCTTTACTGCATGTTAGATTCTCCTGGGTTAGAAAACTGGTGGTCATTCCTAGAGCAGTGTTTCCTGCAGGATGGCTCATGTTGTGAGAGGGGCCATGGTGAGAAGGTCATACTTTAATTTTTCCCTTCCACATCAACAAAAGCCCAAACAACAGGAACTGGAGAGATGGTTCGGCAGTTACAGACACTGGCTACTTTTACAGAGGGCTTGGTTTTGATTCTCAGCAGTCAGATAGTAGGTAACAACAGCCCATAACTGTAGTTGCAGGGAAATCCAGCGCTCTCTTCTGACCTCCCTAGGCACTGTATGACATGGGTGCACTTACATGCATGCAGGCAATACACTCATACACAAAAAATAAAAATAATGTGTAAAATATTTTTTAAAGTCAAACAACACTATCATCAACTACAGTGACTTCATTTTCAACAAAGATGTGAAAGCAGGTGAGAGAGGCAGAGGAGGCGAGCCTCCCTAGACTAGTTGAAAGACTCTACGCCAGGTCCAAATGGAATCATGCCTCCAGTCACTCCGGGTGTGTTTCTGTCTATAAGTTTGTCTCTTCTAGCATCTTCATTTAGCTCCAAATTTCACCAATTTATGCCTTGAAGAAGTGTGCTGGCCTGATGTCTGAGTCCAGTTCTGAGACTGCTTTGGAATTTAGGAATGGTCATGACAATGTAGGTGGCTGGTAGATTTTCTGCCTTATAAAACCTCTTTCAAGAGCTGAATGCTACAGTAGTGGGCGGGGAGACGACCCCAGGAGCTCACTGATCTAGTGTAGCATTCCTCTTCTTCAGTATGAAGGGGTTCATCAACGAATCCTACACAGCTTCTGCAACCATCTCCTGGCTCCACTCAGCTAAGGATAAAGAAAGAATCCAGGCTATCACAACCGCAGGAGTAGCTACAGCTAATGCCGGAAGATGGGGCATTCATTACACCATTTACACTAGCTAGGGAGAGATGATAAACTTCCCTGTGTCAGCCACAAAGAGCTCAAGTATAATTTTTAAATGCAGGAAGTATTTCTCTAGGGCTTTTGTATTTTCTTCCCCTGGGCCGCAGCCACCTTCACTAGTGTGCCAAGCTACACCAGCCCTGATTTACTGCTCTGGAAGCAGTACTCAATCAACGTCCCCGAACTGCCACCACCACCAAGCGCTCCCTGTCCCCGGGCATCTTGCTTACAGAAGGAAATTATTCATTTGCTTGTATGTTACATGCAAAACAAACTATTTTTAGCTGTCTACATTTATCACCTCTCTTTGCCATCAGGGCTTGGTTGGGGAGTGGAGAGAAGGACAAAGGAGTGGGACTGTTTAAGCTTTGCCTTTTTAAAGAAGTTAAACATGAGCTTGCTGGCTGACACAGGTTATCACAGGCAGTGACAGAGAAATGTGCAGGCTGTTCCAATTGCTGTCACATGAGCTTTGTCTTGTCTTGCCAGGTACCAGCACAAAGTGGACAGTCAATGATGACGGTGGTGAGCGTGCAATTTTTCTTGTCTGCTCTAGAGAAGCTGAATAGACTTCCTGTTACTGATGCACCCCGTTTTTAAAAAGGGTGTGAAGTCTTTGAAATGACTTTTCTTATGGACTAATAGAATACATGGGCATCAAAATCCTTTTTTTTTTTTTAAGGTTTGGATTTTTCTCATTTTGTTTTGTTAATGTTTAATTTTTTTAAATGAGATTTCATGTAAAAATGATGATGCCTAAATGGATTTTCAAGTGTTAATTTTCTTATGAATGCGTGTGTGTGCATGTGTGTGTACATATAACATGTTTTGTGCTTGTATGTACTCATGTATTTGGAAGCCATAGGTCAATGGTGAGTATCTTCTTTAATCACTCTTTAACTTTGAGACAGAGTCTCCTACTGAATGTGGAGGTCACTGATTTGACCAGCCAGGCTGACCAGCAAACTCCAGGGATCCTTCTGACTCCTGCCTCTCAACACTAAGATTACAAGACTGCCCTACTGTGCATAACCTTTTTTCATGGGTATGGAGATCTGAACTCATGTCCCCAAGCTTAAATGCCACACACTTCACCCACTGAACCATCTCATCAGTTCCTATAATACTAATTTTAATAATTACTCATTGTAATACTAATAACACACCTTTTCTAACACTCACATCATATGTATAGAAACAGAGAAAGAAGAGGTTGAAGGAAAACATAGGATGTCAGTGTCTGGGTGGATGTGGTCTGGTCTTCATGAGATTGGTTAGTGGATGTATTCCACAAAAAGTCTCAGGTGGCCAAGTGCTCACCACAATGACATGAGGACTTGAGTTCAGATCCTCGGCACCCACATAAAAAGTCAGGCAAGGCAGTCCATGGATGTCGTTCTGTCCCTGCTCCAGTTTCAGCCAGACAGCATGTCTCCAACAATGGAGTAGAGAGTGACCGAGGAAACTGTCTGATGCTGCCTTCTGACCTCTATATGCAGGCATACAAATGTTCACATACAACTGTACACAAAGATGCACACACAGGAACACACACACACGTACACGTGTGCGCGTGCCCATTCCTGTTGCCCACCTGCCTTTTTCTGGTCTCATTACTGTCCCTGCTTCATCTCTGTTCCAACTCAGTGATGTTCCTCTCTCTGTCTTCCTCTGCTCCATGTCATTGATTTTAATGCTCACATTCCAATGTTCAGGCTCTCCTTATCTTTGCCTGAAATGCCTTTTTATAGCCCTCACTCATCTTCATCTATCAACACTCATTCAGTCATAAATTCAGTCAGTCTCTCAAACATACAAGGTGCTCTGTGAGACACACCCCATCCCTGTCTCCATGGAGCCCATCATCCAGCAGGAGAGGAAGCAGACACTGTTAAATAATGTCAATTATTTGTCAATAATAGGTGGAGGTGAGCTCCATGCGGTTGGAGCTCTGCCTATGCAGGAGATCTGGGAAGGGCTCCTAGAGAAGCCCTACGTTTACAGTGTGACATAAACATGCATTACAGTTTCATGTTTGCCATATTTGGTTCCATCAAAAATGCCGCCTGCTTCAGTCCCTGTATATGTCTACACTGTATACATTTTGAGAGTCTATTTTAAGCCTTTATATTCCTAGAATGTATTTTGTGTAATCCTTCCAGTCCACAAAATGATTGATATGGTTATGGGATACTAAGAAAAAGTTAGGCACTTAAAGAAAAATTCCAAAAAGCCACTGCATGCTGATAACTGTTATGAAATGCGGATAGCCTTTTAGGGTGACGGTACAGTTGCCTGGTTTGACTGCCAGGTGCACTCACAGTGCCACAAGTGGAATCACCATCGTTTTGTATGTACCTGAAGCAAAATGCAAATCATCCCTCACCACTGGTATAGTACCCTGGAATCAGTTCACGAGTATGTCCTTAGATTCTTGAATTTGAATTGGATCCTAATTCTAACTTTTTAAAATTCTAGCACCATACCGCCTGGTCAATGTCCTACTTTCATTTTAATTTGTTTCCACATTCAAAAGGAAAACAGGTATATATCTGAAGTGTTGCTAAACACACTAAAGACTCTAGAATATGCCAAAAATTCAGCTTTTATGTACACTCAGCATTTAGCTAGTAAGTGCACACCTTTGGCTGTGATTCTGTCATGATTTCTATGCTTTAATGGTGGGCAGCAGTGTTCCCTTTGACTCTAGAACCAAACCATGTACTTATTAATTATGGAGGCTGATGAAAAAAAATCATAAACTCAACAACCTGAAGTAGAATAAAATCTAGAGGAAGACACTGTCCACCAAGTCACCACTGACAGTCACAGGGTCCCATTGCCATTGCTAACATTAGCTGTTACAGCTAATTGCTGCTTCTGAGGCATAATCTAAAAAGGTGAAAAACTATAGAGACTCTCACCAATATAAACAAATAGTCTGATGCTTTTCCATTTTGATGCTCTTTTTAACGAACATTAGAAACAGTACTTTAGAATTCTTTATCAAAAACCTATTGAAAACAGTTGCAAGATTGTACCAGTCTTTTCTTTCCTTTAGCTTTGATTTCTTCTAACATTGTTGGTCTCATGAATATATATTATTTATTTAAGATGTATCAGAAACAAGGTGCTTTAATTTTGGGGCCTGATATTTATTAATTGGTGTAAGAAATTCTAAATAGACAGTTAAATACCATTTGCTAGAGGAATCATTTAGAGAAATTCAACAAGGTAGGGTTTAAGAGCACATAGGTATTAGCAGGAAGCATAGAAATCTGAAAAAAATACTTTTTACGGTTTTGAAAAGCTTCTCCTTTTATAGTGTAACATTTTTCTGGTCTTTTGAGCTTCTGAAGATTATTATATGAAGTTTATACTGCATGTGTCCTAGACTCTCTCTTTTGCTTCCTAAAATAATTCATCTTCCTCAGTAACACCCTCTTCAAAGTAAATTTATTTCCATCCCTTTCACACATAACCAGGCACAAAGCAGTGTTCTTGAACTTGAAGTTCCTAGTTGCAGGGCAGGGAGTATAACAAATTTTATTTTCAACATTTCCCCCAAGCATCCTCAGGACTCTTCATAAACTGAATTAACGAGGACCAATCTAAAATAAGGTTAGGAATGACTGAACAAGTTTATTTCAAAAGTGCATTTTTCTAGGAAATATTTGTTCAGTTTTTTTTCCTATACAGCTTCAATAGTTTTAAAGAGTAAACCACATGTTTTAAAAATAAATTAATTAATTAATGTGTGTGCAGGAAGGCACGTGTACAACATGCTGTTTGTATGGAGGTCACAGGACAACTTGTAGGAGTTGAATCTCTCCTTCTACCATGTAGGTTTCTGGGAGTAAATCCGGTCAGGAAGCGTGGTGGCGGCTTCCTTTACTTATTGAGCCATCCTGAAGTCTCCACATTGTGTTTTTAATCATTTTTTCATTCTCCTAAGTTATGAAGATTTAGAAAATAAATACGTGTTTAAGAACTGGTCCATATTCCTGTTTAATGAAGGACATGGGTCATCACAGAAACTTGTTTTCACATAAGCAGTTTCTCATAGTATTTCAGTTGTCTCTTCTTTAATGCACAGTCAGAAGGTGAACCTATAGTTATACCAACAGAGCCTAGTAATTGTGAATCTCGATCATAGTAACATAAGGGATGACTATTTATTGAGCACTTCTTTCTACACCATTTATTTTAAGTGTTTGCAGTGCATTGAGCCGTAAAGTAATCACCACTGCCCTGTAGTAGGCACTACCCTGATCCTTTCATTTAACAGAAGAAATCAAGTGTCACGGACTTATATACCTTGTGCACGTTGACTGATTGTAAGAGGTAGCATTTGACCTATTAATTTTTAGACTGTTTTACCCCTCATTACTTTTCAGTTATATAGTATTTTAGAAAGGATATTATATTTAGTAATATTAGAAATCTTGAGAAAATAGATACTTGGTTGAAATCCAGAGTTCAGATAAGATACTTAGAAAGGACATTCAGCTACTAGACCAATCATATCACAGGTTTAAACTTAACTGTGGTACAGGCCTGATAGCAGAGACCTGTATTCCCAGATATCCCGGAACCTGAGGCCGAGACTACAGAGTTCAAGGTCAGCCTGTCCAAAATATAAGTAAAAAGGACTGAGGCTATAGCTCGGTGGTTAGAGTGCTTGCCTAATATGCACAAGGCCCTAAATTCAACTACTGTATCTGAAAAACAACAATACTTTCAACTATAGTGATGTGAACTTTTCAATTTTTACTTGGTTTAATCATCTTAATTTGTTTATATGTCTCAAAACTCAGAGAAAGATTTTTCTTGGGCATGTGAAAATGTCTTTAGTGATGTATCTCATTTGAGATATGTTATAACGTGGTTAAAGATTTGTTAAAGCCTAATGTGATTCTTAATGTACTATATGCAATGTTGAATATTCCCAAGTTTTTTCACAGGATTCAGCATTCCCTACCTTTAAGTATGAATTGCCACAGTCCTTTAACCATACTTAATAGTTCCCAAATATTCAAATATGCAATTTCTTTCTACTGTCTTTATTGCTTATCTGTCAACTAATTTGTAACTAGCTATATTGCTTCCTCTTTTCTTTTTCTTTGTTTGTTTTTATGTTAAAAATTTTTGAGTGTGTGTGTGTGTGTGTGTGTGTGTGTGTGTGTTTAAAGCATGTAAATTCAGGTGCCTGCAAAGGTCAGAGAGAGCACAGGATTCTTTAAGACAGAAGTTACAGGCAGTTGTGGGCCATCTGGTATAGGTAAGAGCTGAACTCAGATCCACTGCAAGATCAATAGGTACATTTAACCACTGAGTCATCACTCGGCCCCCTTTACTCACTTTCTTTAACATATTTCTTTCTGCAAGAGATCAGTGTTTTAAATGTTTAGGTCCCTAAAATGAACTCTTATTTGTTGATTACTTTGCAAGTACCCACCCTTTAACCTGGGGCAAATTACAAGATAGTTTAGAAAGAGCTCCCAATTTGATGCTGTCTCCTGTGTCAGCTTGGATGTGTCACTGAAGAAATGCTGAATCCTATGAAAATTGGGACTAGCAGATAGTACATTAAGAATCATATTAGACAATCAATAGGTGGTAGTCACTACCTGATTCTAGTCCTCCTACTTACTGGCTCACTGAGTCATTGGCTTTCCAACGTATCATTTATAAGACAGATTTAGGCAGACATGATAATCTCTCAAACTTCTGCTAATTCTTGAATCTGTAATGCACACTTAATTGTTTCTACAGTGATTTCTGAAATTGCCTGCTGACTGAGAGGTAGTGATCACACAAAGAAGTGATGGTTTAGTCGTCTCGATTCTGTAACTGCACAGGGACAACTCATTCTGTATTGTGCCTCTAAAAACTTATCAGTGCAGTTACAACCTCTTTCTGAAGGTCTTTACAATGTCAAATGTTGGTAAGCCATTACATTGTATATGTGATAGCTGTTGGTTCCTACACAGGATGTATCCGTAAATAGTGATAGTTACCATGGGATTTTCCATATTCATGACTGTTCTCAAAGTCTCCTTTGAAACACAGAGTTAAGTGACAGCTCTACAAAGAGAGAGATTTACACGCTAGTTTATTTGTGTGTGTGGAGGCATCCCTCAATGTTTCTAGAACTATTCAAGCCAACCTCAGTTAAAGATGAAGAAAATGCTGGATTTGCAATGGGAGCCTTGTGATATTCTGGTTTAGTCAGCATCCACATTAAGAGATGGTAAAAACACTTTGATCAGATATTTGACAAGCTAAGTACTTTAGGAGTTGTGATAGAGCAAAGGCTATAAAAGGAAGTAAAACATCAAGGACCAGCCACGTCAATAAAACTGGGTAAGCAGATTTGGAACACAGATTTTTTTTTTTTAAATTCACAATGTAAAAATGGGACTTCCGTCCACATCTTTTGTGGACTTCTTAGAACCTTCCCATATAAAAATGCCAGATAGTGATCTAACTGCATCAGAAATCAATGCTATGGGTCCATAAAGGGTTTGATTTAATCTGTTTCTTATTATCTTTGTCTGAGCAGATAATTCACCTTGTACATCAGCAAAGTCTTTCAAGATGAGAATTTTAATTCTGTATTTATTGTGGTATTGTATGGGTAGCTGAGGGAAAACCTGACGTTTAATGACATACTTGAAAAAGATACATGTCCCTCATTTCCTTGGCCACCTGACATACTCACACAGCTGGGTGTAGGAGAACCACTTTCAAAGGCTGATATCCCACAGTGACCTATGTAAGCTCGAAGGGGAGAGCTTTTACCACACAGACACGGCCAGCAGCACAGGATCGGCTCTGCCACTCCTTGTTAAGGTTGGCTCAAGGACTTGGGGAGCTGCCTGTTTCCCTTTCTGCATCGAGGTGAACCGCATCAAAGCCTCCTGTGTTCAACTGTTGCCTCATGAGACAGTCAGCACCTCTCCTGTATGGCTTTGGGGATGGGAATGTGCCAGTCACTGGCCACAGAATGACAAACTGCTTCCCTGCCAGTATCAAAGCTGGGACAGTTCTCACCACAGCATCCTGCAGATGGGCCTAATTAAACTATTAGCCAATGAACAAGGTCTGACAGCTCCATTAGGAGCTCTCCTGTTCTTAAACAAACAGCACAAAATAAATAGCGTCTTCAGTGGAGTTTCTTATACATGCTACCACCCGCTAAGTACAGTGTGGTCTCCAAAGGTGTTCCCTTGGCAAACCTCACAGGGGTGCCTGGGATCCAGCAGCAATCTTTCCACATTTCTCCAGTTCATGCACCATGCAGAGCTGGCTGCCAGGAAGGCAGTGTTGGCTGTCAGGACTGGTTCCACCATCAATCTTACTCCATCTGCTGATATCACATGTGCCCTCAGTTTGCCACAGGGATTATAGCTCACACTTCCTTATTCTCAATGCTGCTGCCCTCTGCACTGTTTCTTCCTCTAGAACAAACATTCCATGAGGGTGGTGCTTTCTCATTTTACTCCTGACATATTATATCATGGTCCAATCCTGGATACAGAGAAAACCTTCAGTGAAAAGTCACTCTGGTTGTTGTTGCTTTCTTTTGTTGAGATGGGATCCCGTGTAGCCCAGACTGGTCTTGATCAAACCTACTATGAAGTTGACCCTTAACTTCTAATCTTTCTGCCTCTATTTCCTGAGCACTGGGATTATAGGCATGCACCACCATGTCTGGTTCATATGGTGCTGGGAATTGAAACTAGGGACTTCCTGCATGCTTAGCAAGTTCTCAATCAACTACACTACATCCCCTGTTCCAAAACTATTTTTTTAATCAATGTTATTTTGAAATGACAGTCATATAACTGAGACATGATGATGCTAGCTACCAGAGAAAGCCTGCTAGGACTGGTGTGCGTCTCCCCAGAGGCAGCAGGTGTTCTTCCTCAGGAGTACTGCCATCACATCTTCTGTCTTATCACCATTTCCCTCAGTCTGGGCCTCTGATAACACTGGTCCATTTTAGGTGGACCACTAAGGTTGAGCTGAACTGTTGATAAGACCATGAGAGTTGAAATGTCCATTTCTGTTTTCTTTGTTATCCTTTACTTGGTTACAGTGCAGCATTATGTTCAAATTAGAAGTGGAATTATTGAGAGAGATGACAGAGACTAGAGGGAATCTTCGCTTCTCAATACAAGGACTTGGGGGAAGAGGTTGTCAAGGAAAGAGCGAAGGGATCAAGAAGGGACATGTTCCAGTGGGGTCTGCAGATTACAGTGTTTTCTTGTGTTAACTGTGGGGCTACTGAATCCACATGTTTCCCTTCTCCTAAAGACTGACCCTAGAACAACTAGGGGCTGTTTAAATGAATGTACAACTCAATAATATTGATGAAGGCTGCCTGTTGGAAACACCAGGGTCTAGGTAGGACCAGCCAGATGTAGACTATGGAGAAGAGGTTTCATGTTGGGGACCAGATACAGTGTTCTGGCCTGCATTTTCTCTAAGGCTCACTGGGTACAACAGAAGTAAACATTCTTAATTAGTAGTCTGTGAACACCTTGGCAACATATAATTATAACTAATTTGGTATTGATTAGCCATTTATCGCAACAGAATCACTGTCTTATGTGTTTAACCATCACACTAAAGGAGCACCAAATCATCTCTGTTGCCAAATAGTATATAATCTCTAGTCAAAGGTCAGCATTTTGATTGACTCTAGAGAAAATTGAAAGTGGAATTAAAAATACAATTGAAGGCTAGAGGATGTCTTTCAATAAAAAGTTCCCTCATAAGCACAGCTAACTTTTGGCATGAAATTTATGGCTGGTGTCCCCTCTAACTAGTCAGAACTGAGATCTCAAAGAAGCCCTCAAATAGCACTTCTGTTCCCGGTTGCTATTGTAGATGTCAAATTGCCTCCTCCTGGAGGGAGCAAAAATATATTTGTATTATGTTGCACTACATGTAAAATTTGTTATAAGTTGTAAGTTTTCTAGGAAGTGTGTTAATGTACATCTCATTTATCTAACTTTAAGTTGGAAGATAACGTGAAGCCCATATAAAAAGTGTAAGAATATTTTGGTAACATATTTCTGACAATTTTCATTTTTGCTGATTTCCTTGACTTTTAAAACAGCAAAGAAATAAAAATTTGACCTTTCTGAATGCACAATGTCATCCATGTGGATGTCGATTAGTATCCTGGAAATTAATTCTGAAGTAATTCCATGTAAATTAATAGAGTTTTCAGAAAAATGTATATGCACACTGGAAGATGATGGCTAGCCTCAAAGATCAGTCCCAGAGATACATAGCATCATTTCTGCTCTTCGATTATCTGACAGATTTCTGGGGGTTTGTCCTAGTTAGCTTTCTGTTGCTCTTATAAACAACATGAATAAATATCAACTTGGGGAAGAAAGGGTTTATTTCCTCCTACACTTTACAGTTCATCATCTAAGAAACCAAGGCAGGAATCTGGAGGCAGGACCTGAAGCAGAGACCACAGAGGAATGCTGCTGACTGGCTCACTACCCCTGGCTTGCTCAGCTACCTTTCTTATACAACACAGGCCCATCTCCCCAGGGATGGCACCACTCACTCTGGGCTTGGCCTTCTTACATCAGTTAGCAAGCAAGAAAATGCCCCTTAAACATGCCCACAGTCAGTCTAATGGGGGAAATTCCTCAGATGAGGTTTCTTCTTCCCAGGTAATTGTAGCTTGTGTCAAGGCAACCCAGATTAACCAGCACAGGGTCTGTGTCCGATTCCACACTCCTCCTCTGCCATATCTCCTTACCCCAAACATACACTCTTGACTTGTGAAATTTTTCTAGTTTGTGAAAATTAAATTGTTCTGTTTTCATACTGATTAGAGAGAGAAGGAAAGAGGAGGGAGAAGGAATTACATAGCATTGTGTGATCCTCTGTGGTAGAGTTTATGACTTTATGAGGCACACATTCCTTAGTGCATAAAAGGTCATTCTTTTAATATCGGTGCTCTTCGCTGTGGCATAGAACTTGAAGATATGGCTCTCCAATATGGAGTGTATACAATATTGGGCTAGAATTTCCTTAGGCCATTTTGCCCACTGTTATCACATTAGTTACAATAAGCATAAATAAGCATAGTTAATATATTCAGAAGAATGCATTTACCATTTGCAGCAGATATCCTTACATTATTCTTCCCAAGGGTTAGCTATTCAGTTACTCAGAGAATGATGCGGATTATATACATATATATGTGTGTGTGTGTGTGTGTGTGTGTGTGTGTGTGTGTGTGTGTGTATTTATGACATGAACTAGAGGTATTAGGATTGTCTCAAGAGAAGCAGAAAAGTTGTTCAAAATAAAGATGTTTTAACATTAAAAAAAAACCAGAAATGTTCCCTGAAGTGATGCTTTTCATCCAATTTTATTTTAACAAAAGTTCTGTGGCAGCTCAGAATTTCTGACTAATTCAGTGATGTTGAATTCTATCGTGTTGTATTCTTTTATAAAATATACCAGAGAAAGTGTGCAGACTCATGAAAGGTTCAAAAAGAGGTTTTGAGACTCAGCTTCCCAGGTGGCAAATTTTTTCAGATCTAGATTTCCAGAAAAAAAAATGAAAGCAACAAAATGTTAACAGTTAAAGCACAGAAGCACATCTCATCTTCAATAAGAACTGCAAATTTTAATTAATGATTTTCTCATTATGAATCAGAAGCAAGAGTCTTCCTTGGGAAAAGAAAAGCACTGAAGAACAGGTGGAATTAAAGACTCTGCAGTCTCTTACCTTTTTTAAAAAAATTATTTTTATTTTATGTGTATGAGTGTTTTGCCTGCATGTATGTATATGCACCACATGCTTGAAATGCCCATGGGGGTCAGAAGACGGTATCTGATTGCCTGGAACCAGAGTTATGGTTAGCTGTTATCTGCCCTGTTGGTGCTGGGAACTGAGCCTGGGTCCTCTGCAAAGGAAGCTAGTGGTTTTAACAACTGAGCCATCTCTCCAGCCTCTACTTCCATCATAAAAATATTGTTTATTTTCATTTTACATGCATGAGTGTGTTGCTTGAATACATGTAAGTACACCCTTTGTGCAGGACAGTCTGTTCCTTTAACATATTTTCGTTTTGTTAAACACTACACCAGCAATGCTTTCTCTCCCTCATGTTGGGCATTTTCAAGTAATTTCTTTCTTATTCTCTCTGCCTCCCACAGATTGTGGAGATGAGCCCCACTGTCCAGCTCTCCTAGGAAATCACAAATTACACAACATTTCTCTTTTTAAAATTTCTGGAGGTGGCAACAGAATGCGACATCTCCAGAAAACAAAAACGTGGCATCATCATCCAGCATGGCATCTCCTTTGCTGGAAACTTACTGACTAACAACTCTAAAGACTGTAAAGGACTCAAATGCTCTATACTCTATAAATTAAGTACAGTTTTAGAATTTCAGAAGCTGAGAGCCACAGGAAAGTTTCCTTTGAGACGAAAACCTTGATAGGGTGAGAGAAAATCTGGGAAGATCCTCAGAAACCTAGTGCTGTAAGGGCTATCTCTGTCTCTGTCTCTGTTTTCTCTCTCATCCCATTAGAGTTAACACAGGAAATATCAGTACAGAGGAAATTTTAGAAGTAGCAGCAAGACAGCCCTGGCCAAGACTGCTGAGTATTGTTGGATAACAACTTCCTCTGCATTGAAACATTTCATCCCAGAGGAGACTTCTTAAGACTCAGAAGTTAACAACTCTCAGGAACTTCCTGAAATTTTCAGGATGTGTAAGCCCCCTGCTAAGGTTATATAAGCCATAAAGACTGACCTACAGAAGGGTCTTTATGTCCTGAGTCCTCACCCATGCTGGGCTGGCATGTTGGGGAGCTGCAGTTGCCTTTGAGCTGTTCACACTCCTGTAGTAATTCCCACCTACACTTCTGTATGACAGTTCAATAAATTAGTCAGTTTACCAGGTTGGACACTAGAGAATTTTTGCATCGGTATGTCTTTGGTTCCCTATCCAGGGGCAAAGAGACATTTGTTTAAATGTCTCCAGGAAAAATCACACAACAGGTGTTGGTCTAGTGGAATGAGCCCTTGACCATGAGGTTTAAGGATCTGCTTTGTTTCTCTTGGTATCCTTGGGCCTGAACATAGCCTAGGACCTACCTGTGGTTGGTCAGACTTGAACCTCAAATACACTGAATGAGGATGGCTTTTGTGTTGTGTGTTATTCTCTTTGTGTGTGTTTCTGTTTTTTTTTTTTTCAGAACTAGCTGTCAGTATGGTTATCTCATGAAACCTCACTAAAGTTCTGCTTCTCTGTCAAAAGTGACATAATGCTAGCCAAGTGGGGAGAAAAGGTCCTTTGGAGACTGATTTTTTTTAAAAAAACCAGACACTGTGGTTCTGTTCAAGTGAATTCACTCAAGTTGTGGTTAACATAAACACTACAGAGAGTATGACATGTCAAATTAGCAGCTTTGCAAATCTCCTGTTAATTGTCAGCCTAATTAAAAAATTGCTAATTATAATGTTTATAACTTCAAATAACTGTTCAGCTATAAAGTACGGCCTGTCAGGTGTAAACAGGGGACTGTAGGGGAAAAAATCAATCGACATCTGTTAATTTATCAGCAGCAGTACACCAAATTGAAAAATGGATTGCCTATTGCACTGTAAATCTGCATTGCGATAAAAAGACCAATTCATTCAACACCTGCTTAATAAATGGTAATGACCATCGTTACTGGCTTGCCCTAGGGTTTCTACGCTTATCTATTTCTTGTCCTATCTCAAAGTGGAAAGCACATGTCAACCACACAGACGATATATAAGATTCTGTTCAGTTCCACTAAAGAGAGTCATTTAGCAGTTGACACAACAACAACAAAAAATTAAACAAAAATAAAAACACTAGAAATGTACAGACATACAAATTCAGATAGTAAAAGTATGTCTTCCTACCCTGTGAGAATCCTAAAACCCATGAACCCATTATTTGATGATGTTAGGCTGAATTTCCTAGATATTGTGGGACAAGGAGGATGGACCAAACGTCAGTCACTGAAGTCTATATATAATTCTAGTCCAACTTTAGTGTTCTGGCCATGGCTGTTCATAGGAGATGGTTACCAGTGTACTGAATTCCATCAGGCCATACTTTTCCTAACTTCCCACCATCACTTCTTTGGTCTCTGTGAGCTTCTGAGAGTAGAAGCTTCCTGCCCGAATCCTTTTCCCCAGCACCCTTTAGGACTTGTGAAGAGAAGAAGGCTCTCTACGTGACCCACCAGCTCCTGCTCCTTTAAGAACAGACACAAAGCACTGAATAACTTCCCAGGAGACGTCACGAGTGAACTACTGATGATGCCTTAACAAACACTGGACTTGGCTAGTTTTGATTCAACAAACATTCATCGAAACTTTTTTGCCAGGCCAGCAGTCATAGTAGGAGTAAAGCAAAGAGAGTTACAGAACCCGACTCCCTGGAAGTCGGCTGGCTAGTGGGACTAACATACTGAATTAAACTGCAAGCAAATGACAGCCAGTTGTGATCACCTCATATAATGAGTCAAAAGACCCTGATAGGGAACTTTTTTATAGGGCTCAGTAGACCTTCGAATTTCACCTTATTAGTCCCAAGGCTAACCAGCTGAAATTTCCAGAAACAGGATGATTCATCTCATGATTATTTTTGCTCAGTGTGTTCTAGATCTGTTATTGGAACCCCATTTATCACCTGACCAGACACAAAAAATAAGCACAGTTAGAACTGACAGCACAGGATGTGTGTGGATGCCTTGCGTAGTCCAACCTGTTATACCTGTTTCCAGACTCTTTCAAAGTTTTATTTGACATGTGAAATCACAGTACATACTTGGATTCTCCCTCCTTCCGGGATGCCAGGATGTGTTTAATCCCACTCCACTGTCTTGACTGAGGTGCTTTCTCTGTTTTCACCTGGCACATGCCCTCCTGTTCTGCACACACCCCTACAGGGAGTATGAGCTTCTTGTTTATTAGGTGACAGATGACAGCATTTTATGGATCATCCTTTGTTCCCGCCTCTGAAATCTACTCATTTTGTCTCCTTACAGAGAAACAGCTAGAAAGATTGACTGTTAGGTCAGGTTATTCATTCTTACTGTCTTTATTCTTTGATTTCCTAAGTATTTGTCTTCATCAGCGTTGACAAAAGGTTTCTCCTAGCAAGCCCAGAGAGTGTAGCAAGGTTTAGAAAAACCCAGGAAGCAGCAGGAAGATATAGACAGAGGTCAGGCCAAGGCTTGAGCACAACATTAGCATATAAGCACTGAGTAAATACGCACCAACCATAACATGACTGTAGACAGCTTTCAGAGCAACTGCCAAAAAATTACCCATCCCATTCTTCTCATTGGACAGATGAAATACTAGTCACCAGTGTTCGCAAACATTCCCTAACTGTCCCAGAAAAAGAGACAGAAAAAAGTTAAGACCTTGAGGCTCATGTTCCAAGATCCTTCCTCTATTTCTATCAAACCAGACTGCTGGCAGGGTAGTAAAGAGGCTGAGAGAAATCAGTCCAGCCAAAGAAAGAGAAAGGGATTGTAATGGGGAACAATATATACTCTAACAAATAAAGTCACAGGGGCAATTGTTTGTCCCAGCACATGTATATTAAATGGAATAGCCCTTTAATGATAGCTACAGTCTAATCCCATGCACTTGAGTATGTTACTTGGCCAAGAGGACTTGGTTATGATATGATTAAATTGCTCTTGAAATGGGGAGATGCCCTGGATTGTCAGGGATAGCCTATTCACCCTTAGCATCAGAGAAGTTTGTCTCTTTATAGTCAGAGGTATTGTAGCAGTAAGGTTCAATCCACTGTAGTTAAGGTGGTCAAAGGGAAGTGATAAGGATCATTTGGGCAACCTCTTAAAGTAAAGATGGACCTTTGGCTAACAAGAAGGAAATGAAGCAAGTAATATCTACAGCTTCAACAAAGTAAATCAACCACTACTACTCTGGTTGAACTGAGAAATGGGGCTCAGCATGGAGCAGTCAGAGGGAGCCCTGCCTGGTTGGAGGCTTTGACCTAAAAGTGTGTTCATCTGAGCCAGATCATGGCCACACCATTATGAAACTCTGAAAAAAATAAGCAGTTTGCTTTAAGCCACTACATTTATGGTGACTTTCACATTAATGTGCTCATTTCATAACTACTGAACATGGGTGACATTCATCACGAGTGAGGCAGACTTTGCAGTTACTATGATCCCTTGCAACCCATTGCTTCCGGCTGGTAGAAGAAAAACAGTATGGAGACGTACCACTGGTTTCCGAGAAGTCCTGATCTCATAGGAATTCACCTAATTTATGGTAATTTTTCCACTAATGGGTAGTCACTTCAACACAACTACATGCAAAGGATGCTGGGAAATGTGGTCCTGCTAGATGGTCACTCGCACAGTAACTACACTGGGGGAAGGAAAACATACATTTCCTGATGGGCTCATGTTATCTCTGCTCTGTTTATGTCCTGACCAGTCATTCCCACCACGAAGACTGTAAGCAATGGCAAAATACCAGAATATGAGCCAGGAGAACTGCTAATTAATCGGACTGAGTAGATCACACTGCAATGCGAGTCAACATCTCTACACGTGTGTATATTGGAGCAAAGCTGAATTGACATCCATATGGCATGCACACAGCTACTTATATATGTCACTTCCATTATTTGATAAATAAACTTGTCTAATACATTACTGTAGCATATAATTAAAGCACTTTTCATTTTGTTTGCATGCTTTAGTGTGTGAGTGCAAGTGCATGTGCCATGGTGGCAATGTGGCATGGAGGTCAGAAAACCACCTGAGATGTTGGTCCTCACCTTCTACTTAGTTTGATACAGGTCTAAATTTTATTGTTTACCACTACACACACCAGGCTAGAAGTTCCATGAGATCTGGAGGATTTGCCTATCTCTACCTTTAATCTCACTATAGCAAAACTGAAATTCAGTCACAGATGACCATGTACTGCTTTGCATAGGTTCTAGGGATCCAATCTTAGGGCCTCATGATTGTTCAGCAAGTGCTTCGTATACTGAGCCACCACCCTAACCCAGTGAAACTACTTTTGAATGAATAGATCATATTAGAGGAATGTTGATAGGGTTCAGAAACACTGAGTGCGAAGTACAGACCTATGCACCTTATCCCCTTGTACACACTTTTCCTGGTCACTAACAACCTGCGCCAGAGTGGTTTACCTGTGTATGATGAAGCCATGTTAAAATGCCATGACTAGCTGAATTTGTACTTACTGTTTACTCATCTTTCACACCGTTCCCTGCATGCTTAAACTGTGCATCTACACTCTGGGTTATGGAGACTATCTTATTGTCCTAAAATTTTTGTTTTGTCTATTCATCCTTCCCCTTTAGAAATCTTGAGAACTTTTGATTTTAAAAAACCCTTTGAAGAGTTTTGGGCTATACAGGATGCCATCCATAGAAAACATACCACATATTGAATTTATATATTGCCTTTTAAACTTGGAAATATGCTCTTAAGTTTCTTTCATGTCATTTCATGCTTTGATAGCTCATTTCCTTTTTAGTGTTAAATAATATTCCATTGAGTGAATATACCACAATTTATTTATCCTTTTGCCTACTGAAAAACAGCTTGGTTATCTTCAGGTATGGAAAATTTGAATAAATTTGCCATAACCATCTATATGCAGATTTTTGTATGGACATAAACTTTCAACTCATCCATGTTAATGCTGAGCAATGTGATTGATAGGAGGTATGGTAAAGGTATATTTAATCTCACAGGAAACTGGAAATATGTCTTCCAAAGTGGCTGTCGCATTTTGTATTCTGACCAGCAAAGACTTTTCTTCCTTCCTTCCTTCTTCCCTTCCTTCCTTCCTTCCTTCCTTCCTTCCTTCCTTCCTTCCTTCCTTCCTTCCTTCCTTCCTTCCTTTCATCTTTCTTTCTTTCGACAGGGTCTCCCTCTAGCCCTTGCCACATTCCCTGCCTCTGCCTCCCCAGAAGGCTTCACGGCCTCGACAATGCCACAATCAGGGTATTTCTTTTCAGGGAGTTTCATGACTCAGGGAATTAATTTTACCAGTGTGACTTCAGGGAGAGAATAAAAGCAGTCGCCGTCCTTCAGCGCAGGCTGTGTGCTGGGTGTTTCACACTCATCATCACATTTAATCATCTCAGTGGCGTGTTGGCTACGGACTATTATCTCTCTCCTGGTGATAAGAAACTGAATGCTGGAAAGGTTAACTTCCCTAAGATGACACCAAACAGCAGCAGTGAAAACTCAAATTTGGCCGAATCCAAGGCTCTGCTATGTCCACTCCCAGCTCTTTCTATCATACCACGGCCCTCCTTATAGTCTGAAAGGCTTTCTCAAGCACTGTCAAGGATAGTTCTATACTAGCTACTGTGTGGGATGGCTTAGAAGAGGGTGGGAGAAGAAATATACAGAGGGGAAATAAAGACAACAGATTACTCTTTGGAAGCCACAAAATCTAAACAGAAAAAAACTTCATGGAATTCCAGGTTATCATGGACATCCTTGACCAGGGGCAAGGAAGAAAAAGTCTCTGTTTTATCACCAAGGTCACTAGAATTGCTATAACTTCTGCTGTTAAGTGTTTCACTTTTCCCACTGGATGTGGTAAAATCATAATTAAAGAAGAAAAAGAAAAGAAAGCTTAGGTCATTGCTAACTTCTAACTTCAACATCTTTAATTTTGGTTATTTCCCCTGGCTCCTTTGCTTATTGCCCTAGATCCTTCCTTATTATTTAAGGCTTTGCATTAGAGTTAATATAAAACCTGCATGACCATTTCCAGTTAATTCAAAGAGCCTAACAAGTGGGGATTGTGTGCAGGATTTGCATTTGGTCAGGAAGAGTGGCCATGGAGACAGAGGGTGAGTGCGTGTGTGTGTGTGTGTCCGTGCGTGTGTGTGCGTGTGTGTGTGAGAGTGTGTGTGTGCGTGTGTGCGTGTGTGAGAGTGTGTGTGCGTGTGTGAGTGTGTGTGTGTGAGTGTGTGTGTGTGTGTGTATGGGAGGGTGCTTTTAAGTCCAGTGACTAAAACACATTTGCTTGTGTCCACTCCTAATACATGAGAGCTGAGCAAATCCATGAGATAATCTGGTCTAATACTTCCTGTTTCACGCGTACCACCTGCGGCTCAAAATGCCTGATCCGTGGCCCAAAGCCTCACCTGGATGGTGGATGGGTTAATGGCAGCACCTGGCAGCGTGGCTCTCATCCAGGGCTCTTTCAACTCTACCCTGTGCCAAGATGTGATCACTGACAATGAAAGGAAATGTCAGCAACTACGAAGCAGCACAGAGAACTGAACTCTTTCACATTCAGGAAACCAGGAGAAGAGAAATAGAGAAGGAATGCAGGGGGTGTGAAGTTCAGATGCCAGAGGGATGGGAAGTTTCTCTGGGGAGGGTCCTGCAAAGAATCCTGTCCTTGGGGCTTTGGTTCCCAAAGAGAAATCCCCAGATCAGGAAGGTTGATGGCTCTGAACCTTCTGAGATCTGCAGAAATTTCAGCCTGTACAGTGTCCAGACACCAGATGAAGGAGAGTGAGGAACTCTGGAATACAGAAAGGAGTCGTACAAGGGACACAGCCCAGACACTTAGTCAAATTTAAGGGTGCACAACTTAGCTGAAGGAGACAAATCAAAGCCCCAGGAGTTTGTTCTCAGAAGTAAATGGGGCTGGGTGATATGGAGTTTCAAGTATGTGAAGTAATTCTGGATGAGAGGCCACTTAAACATTGGACCAGTGATTACCGAAGATCCAAAAATACCTTGAGGGGAAGCAATGCACTTACAAAACATGGAGGGGTATCAAGGGGAGTTCGGTGCTGAATAAAAAAGAGGACAAAAGAGAGCCCAGGAGAAATCGGGAAGACTGACTCTAAGGCGAGCAGAGGTAGCACAGAGCCGGCTGTCGGTGCCTTCTCACTTCTGCATCAGTCCAGTGTGGACAGAGCTTTCTAAGTCAGTCACCTGCTCCTTCGCTGCGGCTCGACCTCAAGTTAGAGTCTGTAGCAACAGAGTCTGGCATCTGTATTATTTTTACATTTTGCACCTGAATGGTTCTTGGGACTACACGGATCTTTACTGAGTGACAGGTCCCGCTTGCCTTCCCCAAATCACATTTCTCTGTAGAAAGTGGTCATTTTTTTTCCATTATGAAAAACTGCATGGAGACTTTTTTCTTTCACGACTTCTTATATTCTGCCCTATCACAGACACCTAACAATTTCCTTCAATGATGCATATGCCCAGCATTAAGAGGGCAATTTTACATGTACTAGAAACAGTCTCTTCAATTCCCAGGTTCCGAAACATACTCCAATTCTGTTCTATTGCTGAGTCTTGTCTCAAAAAAGCACCTGAGCCCTGGAGGTGTATACAAAAGATGTGGCACATTCTTGTACATTTTCTAATTAGAATGACCAGTATACAAAAAAGACATAACGCATGTTGGCAAGGATGGAGGAAAGAGAACTTCCAGACACTGCTGGTGAGAATGTAAATAGACACAGCTATTATGAAAATCAAAGTGGAAGTGCCTCAAAGTAACTAACTAACTAAATAAAAATACCACATTATCCAGTTCCCAATTTCTGGTCCATAACCAAAGGAATTAAAATCAGTGAATAAAAGATATACATGGGACTGGAGAGATGGCTCAGTGATTAAGAGTACTGACTGCTTTTGCAGAGGACCCAGATTGGATTCCCAGCACCCACATGGTAGCAAACAATCATCTGTAAGTCCAGTTTTAGGGGAATCTCACACCCTCTTCTGACCTCCTTGAGCATTGTATGACATGGTTGCCCTTAAACGCATGCAGACAAAACACTCATCATATAAAAGAAAAACAATTTTAAAAATTAAAAAAAGAGCTACCTGCCTGTCCTCCTGTGTTGATTGCAACATTTTTTACAATACTCAAGATAAGTGTCAACCACAATGTCCATCAAAGGATGTGTGGATAGAGGAAACATGACACAGTTTTACAATGCACCGTCATTCAGATGTGCAAAGAATAAAATCCTGTAGTTTGCAGCAATATGGGTGAGACTGAAGAACATTGTGTTAATTAAAATAAGCCAAACAGAAACATAAACATGACAAGCTTCCACTAACATGTGCAAGCTATAAAAAGTGTCTTTCAGAAAGAGTGAGAGCAGAGCAAAGTCCGCTAAAGGCCAAGACAGGGAGAGAAGGTCGGTGTTGAGAGGCCGCATAATGGGTACTAATATACAGTTAGACAGGAAGAATACGCTCTAGTATTCTAGAGCACAGTAGCTTACCTTCCAATAACTTATTAAGTACTCTATAAAGAACTGGAAGGGAGGAATTTCAAATTTCCCAATAGTAAGACGTGACCAATGTTTAAGTGAACAGGAAGGATTGTCATTCTGATTTGATCTTTCCACATCCTATTCATATATCAGACTATCTCACGGTGTGGTGTGGCCAAAATATGTATCATTATTAGTCTTAATTTGGAATGCAAAAGAGAAAACAATTAGAGACTTAAAGATGACCAACATTAAAAAAAAAACAAAAAACAGATTTAACGAACAGTTGCAAGTTTAGATATTCTGTGTTCAGCCAGTGAGACTGATGGAGGTTTTTGTAGTCCTGATTGCTAAAGGACTGAAGAGGAACTTTAGGTAAGGATGTGTGAGAACACAATCAGAATTTGTGTAGACTCTGAATTGACTCCCAACATGAGCTACCAAAATCTTGGGGCTATTTTCAGTGATTATTGTGCAATTGTTATCTATGTGATCTATACTCTTAGAAAACACTTTTGCATATATAAATAAATTTGGGTGAGAAATTATTTGCATAGGTTGTCCCAAATAGCTTTTAATTTCAAACCTTAGATTTAGTTGTCTCCTCTCCTTGGAAAGCTCAGAATAACAACCTGAATACTAAATTAAATGTCACATGATAATTAATCAGATACCACAAGCTTTTCCCTAAGATCTGTCTGATTCTTTTCTTTGGGTGTTAGGAATGAAGCTCATGCTGTGTGAAGGCTATGACACATGCAAACATGTTATTTAACTATTTTAAGGACCTTTGTAAGGTCAAATTTATTGTTTTTAAGTTGAACTCATGCATCAAGTAAGTAAAATTGTACACCAAATTACAAATCGAGTTTTTTTGTATATATCTTCGATAATAAAAACATTTTCATTTTGTACATAATACCAGAGATGACTCCATGAAAATAGATCGTGCATTTATAAACTGCAGTTGCTGAAAAAGAAGTGAACTAAGCAATTTTCTGATCTTCAGTGGGACTAAGCGATCCTTGTTTTTGCAGCTAAATATTCAAAGGGATGTTTACCATAATTGGAGAATACTTGACGGTTTGAGTAGCCCACACTTAGCCGACTTCAAAATAGGTCCTAAATTATTTGTTGTAAGCCCCTAGATAAACAAGAAAAGTGCTTCTCAATTGTCCTATAAAGGCATTAATTAGAGGCTTTTTTGGTTTATCTCTAGTGATTTAATGATGAAATTCGATTTTCATTTGTGCTAATATGTTCATTTCATAGAAGCCAGTCTTCAAGTTTAATAACCTTTCCAGAAAGCAATCCCAACTGTAGAACTAAACTCTAGCGCACACACACACACACACACACACACACACACACACACTCGGGCCCTACCTGTGTTGAAATAGGACTATATCAATTCTCCCTTCTAGTGAGAGAGACAAACATCACTGAGGCTCTTCAAGGATATATCTGCAAAAGTTCTTGTTGTTGGCCTGCAAAGGCTGGTTTTAGCTAGACTCCTGTAGTGACTTCATCTTCATCAGCAGGTAAAGATGCTACTTGAGCTCCTCTTAGTCATTTTCTTCCTATTTCCTTTATTTACCTTTTGATGTATTTGGAGTTAGGTTCAAGCTATTGTATTGCAATAGTTAAAATACAATTTTTCTTTCCTATTTATCAACTTCATATGATTTTTCTTTATCTTTGTGGTAGCTTAACAGAACTCAGCTATGTGATAATTTTGTTTTTCCAGAAGTGAAGTATTTAGAGCATTTGAAGAGTCAAGATAAATTGTTCAAATGTTAGGCACTGAAAATTAACTACTAGTTAAGTGAAAAGTCTCTTACACAGGGAGTTAGATATAATCTGCCAATATTTTAAATGAATACTTAAAAATCTTGAATTCTTGGTTTTCATACTCTCGATGCTTTCCAGTTAGCTAATTAGGAGAGAGTTCAATAAGCTTCCTGATGGTGAGGAAAAATGGCTCAAAGCTGAGAAGGCTCGGGGACAAGAATTCAAATAGCAATCTGGGCCATGTGCAATTTCAAAAGATCCCGTGTAAACTGATCTGACCTGAATAATGATTCTTGATTTCTACACTAAGCTTGGTAAGAGTTATTTATTTGATATGCTTTAAAAATATGGGCAATAGGACAGTTTAATGCCTTAGAACTTTTCTTCTTTAAAATGCAAAACAAAAAACTTCCCCCAAATTGTCCCCCGCCTTGTCTTGTGATGCAGCAATATTCACCTCTGATAATGAGGGATGGATACCCGTCTTGCCAATTACTAATGGAGTAAGCGGAGTCTGCACTTAGTTCTCTTGTCTACCCCCCATCCCAAGTGTTGTTCAGCTTCTGTAGACTACATAGCCACAGAAAGTTCAGTGTCCTACCAAAAGGAGGTCCAGCCCCCATAAGCCTTGCTTCCATTCTGTGGGACTCATGTTCCCTGCATCTTCCCTGGCTCCACATAAACAAGAAGTGAAAAGAGGGAGATCAAACCTGTGAGGAAATGGAAAGCAGGTCAGGTGGGTGAGGCTGGCTGTCTGGCATACAGGCTAGTGTCTTCTTTAAAGGTTTAAATGATTGTAGAAAGAGCTATGTAAGGACTTAGCAAGGATGTGAGGGACAATGGCATGTGTGCCTTTGTGAAGAGATTGACAATTCCAAGAAGGAAAGTCCCAGAGACAACTAGATAGAAAGGACTTGCTGAGTGGGCTGCCTGGGACATTCTCTCATACCTTTACCTTGGAGAAACAAACACAGGTACAATATACATGCACATATACACACATGCATGAACTCACAGAAAGAAATACATAAAGACACAGAGGATTACATATAGACATAAATATAAACACACATGTAAACACACACACACACACACTAAATGAAGATAACCATTGTATGTAAGTTCATGGGTCGAGCTAGTCACACATTTGTGACCACCTCAGAAGCTCAGAGCTCTATTAAGTCTCTGCAACTCCATCAAGGATGGCATGACCATGTGGGCATCTCTGCCCTAATGATTCAGAATATAAGAAAACATAGTTTTATAATACACTCCATAGAAAAATCTTGATTTTTTTTGGTTCAATAAGTTGAGTATAATTTTAGCATATCAGCTACATCAACATGGTCAGCACTAAGGCAACACCTCTGAATACTCTGAGCAAGCAATGCTGATGAATCTGGCAGTGATTCTGTGTTCTGGACCCTGGAGCAAAGGACCTGATCCCTTGCGCTGAGTGGCCCTGAATTCCATTGAGAACTCTGACTCCTGATCAGCTGATTCATGACATGCAGGCTCCATATCCCAGGGTGCCGTGATATTTTTCCATTAATATCTGGATTGTCTTCCCCTGAAAACAATGAGAAGATTGGGCCTCTCTCATCTCTGTCTGCCGCTGTCATTGGGAAGACACTGACCACCATTCCTCACTGTCTGTGCTGCCCCAGTCTCTTCTACCTCTGCTGTAGGACATCTGCCCTACTTTGTATCATTGTAATTCCTCCGGCTCCTGGGAACACTTGAGTTGCCACATTTTGTGAAGTTCGGTATCTTTCTCCTGTAGTTTTAGGGCACAGAGGCTGAGCAGGCCTGGGATTTAGTAAAAAGGTTATATACCCTACACATAGGTGTAGGGCTGGAAGTCAGGTTTTCTGGACTGTCAGTTCTGTTCTTGCTTCTTGCCAGTGCCCGGCTTGGGTCTATAAGGGAGTGATTACAAGCCCGTGATTAGGATGTCTGTTCCTGAACCATGACAAGAGACGATTTCAGACAATGGGAAACTCAGACGCCTGGAGGGGTGGAGGAGGCAGAAAGTCAGTGTCACAGATAAATGCGAACTGCATTTATTACATGTCTTTTGAGTGAGTCATCTACACACCTCAAGCCTTTTTCTTATTTTGATTTCAAATGGAATTTCAGCTTCTTTATAAGGAAAGAAAAGAAAGGTCAAATACAGGTAATTTCATCTTCCTGTCATACATTCACTTTTCAAACATAATTTTCTAGGTTTGCTGTCTGTTCTCATAACCCCTCTTGTTTCTTCTCTGCCAAGTGACAGCCTGTTTCTGGGACAATGAAGATCCCAGAAAAGCGTAGTTGTCTGCCTGTGCCAATCTTATCTTCCTCACCCACGAGTAGACTCCTAGATGTCTGGGCTCTATCTCTTTCCTTCTGTAGAACTCACATCTTCTAAATCCCACCCAGCAATTTTTCGCCATCACTTGTGTGGGAGAAGACCCGTATGTGTTTCTGCACTTTTCTTTGTTTATGAAACTGATAATATCAGTCAATTTCAGCTTATTTGATACACAGCTTCAAAGTGTGAACCACTGATTGTGCTTCCTTCTATTTTTCCAACAACACACATTTGTGAACTTACCCACAGGCTCAGGAATGAG
This sequence comes from Eospalax fontanierii, assembly GCA_035773235.1. Lineage (NCBI taxonomy): Eukaryota > Metazoa > Chordata > Mammalia > Rodentia > Spalacidae > Eospalax > Eospalax fontanierii. The sequence goes on from CM069524.1 coordinate 9,943,741, forward strand.
ACTTAGGATACTGAATCAGTACAGAGCAAGACCTCTGAGGAACATCAGGCAAGCCTCTTTTTAGGTTCGACCTGTCACATGACACAGCTTTTGGCAAATGCTTCCAGATCATGTAGTTATGTGTTCTTTATCTGATGGATAAGTCTAACCTTTTAAATTGTGGTGATACCCCCTTGTTTCACACCCAGTGCCCTGCCTTCAAGAGATGCTTCATAGCTTTGTCTACACTGGGGTGTGTGCAGCTCCTTAGACACAGTGCTGACATTCTGAACCATCAAGATGCCAAAATGCACCTGGAAACTCAGAGAATGATGTGCAGATGTAATTCCAAACTTTCTTTCTCTCTTTTACTTAAAAATGGTGTTATGTAGCTGTTTCCTTACAAAGTGAAAATTCCCTCCTGGAGAGAGGAAAGAGGATCATAATCTATACAGAGCTCAGGAAGCTCATAAGATTATGAGACTCACAGCCCCTCTGCAAAGTTGTATAAACAGTGAGTAACTGCTAAAGAGAGGAAACTTTCTAGTGGAACTGCCTGCACATTGGACACAGCATTCCAGGGACGCAACTTTCATGGGTTATCATCCATGCTGGAGAGGGCTTTTGGGGGATGCACCCATGCTTCCATGAGTAACCTCAGAGAACTCCTTGGTTCACCAAGTTCAACTTGGGTGGAATCATTTCTTTAGTTTGTTGTCAGTGTGCTGTCTGGGATGAATAGATGCTTGTTCACGTTCCTTTAAGTAAAATCACACAAGAGTGTTAGTACTTTAAAACTCTTGTTCAGCAATACATTTACCTTTGTTCATATGCTCTTAACATACACTTCCTCAGGGCCCAGATTCAGAACAGCCCGTGAAAGACAGCGTGGAGTAAGTAAGGCAGAGGATTGCCTGCACTATGGCAATGGTTTGTTGTTAGTGCCCTCGTGTGCATATATAAGATCACATGTCCCATGTGCATATGTAAGATCACATGTCTCTTACAACTACTTCTTCTTATGTTCTGCAGTATGCCAGAGTAGAGGTGATGGGTTTCAAAAAGAATGCTGAAAGGCCACAGATTCACCCCATTGCTCACTGCTCTAGGACTCTTCTAGGATAGCTGAAGCTCCAGAGCAGAGGAGGCAGGTGATTGCAGCTGGAGGACAGGGGTGAAACTTCCATCTTGAACTGATGAATCTTATATGGGCTTTGATGGCCCTCTTTGATGAATTAGGTAAGTATGAAATTAGAATCTCTGTCATTTGCAATACTTCTCTTTTTCTGTATTTTCAGAGGAAAAAGTCTCCTTCACAGAGACCTAAGCTTAAATGGTACATGGTCTGTAATTAATATCTCCTGAATGAATACTACTGATTGCTTAAACGACATTAGCATCCTAGAATTAAACCAAGGGCATGTCTTACATTAGGTACAGAAAGATCAACTCTTGCTTGAGAGGAGGGTTTGCATCCAATAGCTGATCTACGTATTGCTAAAATTTCTCCCATAAAGCCATCATCACCTGCCTTGGTGCAGCACACACTATGTACCATGGTATATACTTCTTCCTCCTTCCTGTGCAAATTCATTATCTTCTACTCCTTGTTTTCTGGTTGGAATGAGTAAGTAACTGAAGACAAATCATTTTAAACCTGAGGCAAATAAGAGTTAGAACTAGACAGTAATTATTCAGGGTGGTTCCCAAACCAGGGAGATGTAAACACAGGTTTAATCCCAGGATTTCGTCTCTTATGAAATTCTCATTGCTCATCAAATATCAGCTTTGGATGTAAGAGGAGAAGGACAGACAGTCTGAATGAATGATGACATCTGATCCTACCTCAAAGGTAGTACCATTGCACCCAGCACACTTCAAAGCAGCCCTCACTGTAGCTTCTGCCAGAGCTCATGGTGCTGAACTGCAATTTGATGGATTGTTTAAAAAGTCTACAATATTGGCACTCAGAAAAATCCCAGATCAAATTCTAAACACATAAATTTTATTATGATGACAAGGCAAATATTTTTGTGAATACATATGTATACAGAATGTCAGATCAAATGTAAAGCAGGTATGTTGTTGTTACTATGTGCATATTTGTGTACTCTGAGGTACTTGTTAAGTAGACAGCTTATTATTGATATCTGAGACTTAGAATATGCCAGACAAGTGTTCATATGGTTTTCTTATGGAAAATACTTGTGAAACCATCATTACAAGAAGAGTAAGGCTGACATGATGAACACTAGATCAAGTAATTTCAAAATAATCCCTTTACCCTTTACTAGTAGCCACAGAACCAAATAAACAAATTATTCATACCTTACCTTTAAAATATAGAACAGAAGGTAACAGCCCAGAGATGGGGAGAAGGGCTTTCATATGCCATTTCAGGGCATGACACGTGCATTGCAAACATGGTCTCACAACCGTGGCAATTGGACCTTTCAACAGCCGATCGTGGATCAGGGAGGAGCTCATAGGGGCCCATCTCTCTAGGCTGAGCTCTTGTCTACCGGTGAATACTTGGTGAGGGACAAGCACTGTTTTCAGTGGTGGACCTGGAACACCACTGGTGAACCTGCCAGGCTCAAATGGATGAGCCAAACCCATGGCCACACTGACATCCCCGAATAAACTCAGACAGTCATAAAATGAAACGAAAAAGCATGGATGTAGGAAAGGGACCTGTGGGGCAAAGGAGGGATGACGAAGATGGGAGAGAAATGAGGCAGAGTGAGGGTGAAAGTAAACAGAATGCACTATATACATGTGTGACTCCATCAAATAATAAATATATTCAATAAAAAGTGATACAGCTGACTGCTGGGGTTGGATACCTTCTAAGGGGGCTCACCTCTGGAGGAAACTGAGTCCCCCTCCTAGAACCCATCGGAGCTCTGTAAAACTTTCCCCATTCATACTGGCATGTCACTGACGTTGTCATTATGCAAGTCTTGTTCAGGCAACCACGTAAAGATTTCATGGGCTTTGTCTCGGCCTTAGCGTCATCTTCCTTGAAGACCCTGCACCATGTGGGTGAAGTGGAGGAAGACAATGCTCAGCTGAAGCACAGGAAGAAGAAAGATGGGGAAGGAGTCCAAGTCAATGAGCTTGTCTGCCCATGGAGGCTGCAGGAGCAGAAATAAAGAATGCACAGTGCAGGACGTTGGCACAAGCTGTTGGACTGTATGCCCGCATGCCTGCATGTCACTGTCAAAAATTCATCACAGTGGATCTGGAACTTCACCATCTGATCTCCAAGACCACCTCTGAGAAACTGCCTGGCTTATAATAAAAACCAGTGCCTGTTGGCCCTCTGCCCTGCATCTGTGACTTTCTGGACTAGTTCTTGTCTCACTTTAGGCCAAGTGTAACCCTATACCATAAATCATCACTTTTCCTATCTCAGCTGAAGAATCAAATCATAAAAAAGAAAAGATTATCATAGGAGTATAAAAGTTTCAACAAATAAAATGTTAAATTTCAAAAATCATAGAACCATTAAAATTTTTAGTACATTTATCATGTGTGTGTGTGTGCGCGCACACATGTGAGTGCACACACACTCTATGATATATCTGGAGGTCAAAGGAAAACCTTCAGGAATACGTTTCTTTCTTCACCATGCGGGTTCCAAGGATCAAACTTAGATCCTCAGGCATGCCAGCAAGTGTTTCTGCTTGTTGAGCCATCTTGCTGGCACACTTGTAAGTTAATGCAGATTGTACTTTAGAAACTGATTATTCCAAGAACACACAGAATAAGGAAATGATAAAAAATGAAGAGGAAACATGACAAGGTGGCTTACAAAATGGCTGACTCATAAGGATGATGAATAGAAACCTCAGAGTCTTCTGAGCGACTGGATGTGTCATGGTGATGGAAAACGAGGTTTAAGTCACAGTTCACATTACTGCCTCTTATTGAGCACCAGTTCTATGCAGGGCTAGAATGTTCTTTCCTCTACGTCTCATAAAATGCAATGAGAGAATGTCTTGGTAGACTGGTGCACACCTGCGATAGGATCTGTCCAAGGTGAGCTAGTGCATGTCTCTGAGTCTTCCTTTCCTCATTTGTAAAATAAAGAAATAGCCTCTTAGATCACTTCCTTTTGTGTTACTGTGACAAAATATGTCACAGACATAACTTAGGGGAGGAAGGACTCATCAGAGAGGGAGCATCATCAGGGGAAGGTGACTGATGGAGGTAAGAAAGTGGATATTAAGTGACTAGTAAGGATCTTCAAACAATATACTTATTTTAGTGTTGGGATTGGGGGATTCCTCCCTACCTACTGGCTCTGGGCTTCAGAGCTTTCATTTCATCATGGCCAGAAAGGCATGGTAACCAGAGCAGCCCTGTCCATGTCAGTGACAGCATGTGGTACAGGCTTGTTCACAGAGTGATGGACAGGACAGAGAGCACCCAAGCCTGAACCAGTGAAGGAACAGCTCTTCTGAACTGTCACAGGCTCTCCCCAAATGACATGCTTGTATCAGATAGACTCCACTTCTGACTGCTCCACAGCCTTCAAGACAGTGCCACAAGCCGGCAACCAGTGTTCAAAGGATGAGCCTGTGGGGCACATTCTAAATGAACCATCTACTTCACCTTGATGAATTAAAGGAGCACCATAGAGAACTTGGATCAACTAAGAAGAATCTTCTAAGTGTGCAAAATTAAGCACAACAAATGTATTTATTGTTTGAACAAAGTTCTGTAGCAAATGTTTGAGGCTCTGTTGTCAGAGGAATTTGGGTGTTAGATGTAGGGTGAGGGGAGAGAACAGACATCTGGGAGCTACTGTGTTGGCCCATTGCCCAGAAATCAGCTCCTGTGCTGAGAGCACTTTTTGCAGCATTTTCTCTTCCTGTATTCCAGAACAAATGATTCTTTGAAAAATACATTTTTTTTTGTCCCCTACCAGCCATGTTGGAAAATTGGCAAGTGTGGCAGCCGCAGCAGCTTCAACCTTCTAAAATTTAAGGTTCTAACTTAGAATGACTTTTATGTTGAATTTCAGTCAGTTGATTGCTTGCATTTGCCAGAGTTGTCCTTGGCTTCCAGACCTCTTTGATGGGGCTTGTGGAGGGTTTAATGCCACTTTGAGTTAAATAATGCAGGTTGGATCACTATGGGACTTGTTTAGGGTTAAAAGTCACAAGAAAATAGTTTGTACAACCTCACATGAAACTATGTCATTCTTGATTTGATAAACTGCACGTAAATTGTTAGCCCCAAACCTCAAGTTATTTGTGGCAAGCCCTTTGCTCAAAGTGCATGCTGTCTTTGATTTCTAGCTTCCAGATCACACAATGATACATCTCCTCCACATGACCAGTCCTTAAGGTCACTTCCCACTCACTAATCAACTCCAAGTATATAAAAGAGGCAAAACACATCTCTAGAAACTCTGGGAATTATATTGAACGTGGGGCTGGCGGAATAGCTCTGTGAGTAAAGTGTTTGTCCCGTGGGCTTGCAGACCTAAGTTGGATCCGTAGAACCCATGCAAAAAAGCCAGGCATAGTGAGGCATGCACGTGATCCTGGTGCTGGGGAGGAGTCAGGCAGATCAAGATCACTGGGGCTCTCTGGTCAGCTAGCCTAATCCAGTCAGCAAGCTCCAGGCCAGTGAGAGACCTCATCTCCAAAAATCAAGGTGGACCGCATCTGCAGAATGACATTCAGGGTAATTTGCTGATTTCCAAATGCACTTTCACACATGCATGAACACACAGGTATGCACCCCACTGCAGAGCACATGTAAACAAACACACATATGTAGATGCATACTCCTCTACCAAACACACACACACACACACACCAGTATGGGAGGCATCCAGACACATACGCCTTATGAAGGTGTTCTCTGCCAGTGTAGAATACCAGAGCAAAGGGCCTGGTCTCTCAGATTTGAATTCAGGGATGCACGAATAGATTCTAAGAACCTGAAGACCTACCTTTAGTTGTTAAATCTCCCTGAGTCAGTTTCCTTACCTGTAATAACCAAGTTAATAATGCCTTTTTCAAAGGACTGTTGTCTGGAACCAATGACACCATCTGTGAAAAATACCGAGTGAGATGTATTGCACTTCCTTGGTGATCATTAAATACGTGAAGAAAAAAAAAGAATTCTAGAAACTAGACATGGGTGATCTTCACAGGGAGGAGGGAAGGGTCTTATACCTCCCTCTCTGAAAATAGTCAGGTTCCTGACTGCTCCAAGTTGCAGCTCAGTTAAAACGGCTTCAGATTTCCATACAGAACAGACGGTTCTGACTCCTCTCAGATGCTGAATAAGTGTGAAAGTTCTTGGGAGCTTAATGATTCACCCACTTATCTATAGACATGTATTAGCATCTATATAACTGTGACAAAGTACTGCATGTCTGCATGGGCCTGTAACCCTGTGCTCACAGGTTTCTGGGTAATAAGATCTTGCCCTGAAGACTCTCATGTGGGTTAGGGCAAAACTCTTAGGATGTTTAGCAAAGGCGTGACATTAGATGAACTGAGTAAAAGTGTTATTGGAAACTGAGGAGAGAGGCATTAAAGTCTTACTTCTGCTGAGGAGGACAAGAGAGTCTCTCAGATCTTTCCAAGAGCCTTCTTTTTGTAGAGTTTACAGATTCAAGTGTCTATAACGCCTATCCAGAGATACTGTGACTATGATTAAGGCCCCTTTAAAGTCATAACATATGGGTCATTGACTCAATAACCTTAGGTGTTTTACTTTTTAAAACTTCCTCGACATTTTGTAGCAATATGTTTAAAGCCCAGGAACTCCTTTTAAAGCAAGCTAGTTCATTAGTTTTAATAATGGACCTGAAAATGACACAAGGGTGACCAGATTAGCCACTAAATGGACTGTGATTTTTCTCTCCATTTTTATAGCAATTCCTCAGACATTCATGGGAGTAAAGCAGGAGGTCTTACAAACATCATCATGAATGTTTAAATATTTCCACAGCCTCTGTTTTTATGGGTATCCTGACAGAGTATAGCAAATTTATTGTTTTAGATAAGAAGGTTATTTGCTAAATGAGTTGTCATGTGAGGGCCAAAAAGAAGATGGAAAAGAAAATTAAGTGGAGGCTTTGGAGCCATGTAAAACCCATCTCACTGCTGACTGAGGGCTTCTGCCTATACTATGCTAGACTTCTTCTGGCATCCTCCTGACTGCCTAAGGACCTGCTCTGCCCATCTGCTGTGCTATACTAGGACGCCTACTGCTCACGAGGCAGTAGGCAAACTCCCTTCACCCCAGCTGATACAGAAAGTGGCTTGAGGACCAAGAAGGTTGGAATTTTTATCAACATTCTTATTTTTCTTTCTCTTCAAAAATAGTTTATTTTTTATGTGTATTAGTATACTATCTGCCTGTATGTAAGTGCACTGTGTCATGCAATGCCTGTCGGGGTAAGAAGAACTGGATCCCCTAGAACTGGAGTTATGGATCATTGTTAGCCAGTATGTGGGTACTAGAATTGAACCTGGGTCCTTTGCAAGAGCAGCCAGTGCTCTTAAACTCTGAGCTATCTCTCCAGCCCCAAAATTCGCATCTTTTCATTTAAAGAACAAAATTTTGCAAAGAAGAGAAAACTTGAAGCTGAAAATCTGTAAACGAACATTCATATCAAAAAATTGTTTTTCCGTCTAAGGATTCATTTTTTGTTGTTTTTAAACTGCATTTTATTGAGGATGCTGAGATGGCTCGGACAGTAAGAGCACTTCCTGCTCTTCCAGAAGACTCAAGTTCTGTTCTCAGTACCTACAGCAGGCAGGTCATAATCACCCGTAGTTCCAGCTCCAGGAGATCTGATGCTCTTTCTGGATGCAAGGTACCCACACGCATGTGCACATACACGTGTACACACATGATAAATAAAATGCAATGGTTTAAATTTTTACTTATATGTGGGGGAGTAGGTGACTAAGTGCATGCATACCATGGAGTTTATGTGGAAGTTAGAGGACAGCTTGTGAGAGTTTGTTTTTTTCCTTTCATCATGAGAGTCTTGGAGAACAAACTCAGGTCTTCAGGCTTTTTGAAAAGTTCCTTTATCTGAAGACCCATCTCCCCAGACCAAAATTGGTCTTTTAAGCCTAGAATGTGTTTAGGATTCCTCCTCTTCAATGTCTTTGAGCTGCAGATAACTGTATTCTTCCCATGGGCAACGTGGCTCTTGTTGTGTATTAAAAGACTAAAATGAGTACAACCGGTTAATAGGACCAAAGTTGACAAGTCCTCTAAATAATGGAATATCCTGCAATTGGGCAGAGGTGGGCTGGTGTGGGTAAAGTTGGGAAAGTTACAAACATTCGCACACAGACACGTGTGGAACTGTTTTGTACATGGGAGGCAGATCAAGACCACAGAGACATAGCCAGGAAAAGTGACTGATGAAGTTCCCTTGGTAAGCAGGTGGGCATGCAGCAGTGAGCACCTCCAAACTACAATCTTGTGTTTGGGGTGGATGTGTAGGTGGGCTCCTCCACACCTGTTGTAGAATCACTGATCAAGGCATTAAAATGATTACTGTCTGCTCACCATTGTCTTCACCTATCAGAAATCTCAACTTAATGTTGGCGTCACATAGTGTCATTACTGTAATAGTAGAGGGGCAGCATCTCTGTCGTCATACCCAGGGTAACATCATACTGGGCCAGTGGCCTCAGTACATTCCAGATGCTCCTTGCCTCCTTCTGCTTTCTAAGGGGCAGGCTGCACACTATGCTTCCTGGACTCTCCCACGAAATCCCACCTAGCTTAGATGTTCATTATGTCTATTTACTTCACGCCCAGTAAACAACACAGTCAGCAAAGAGTAACTATCGGATTCTAAGCATAAGCTCCTTCTTCTGGCAAATTCTCAGAAGCAAGAGACACCAGGGTAACAGAGCACTTCACTTGGCATCCACCATGGACCTGGTGGTTTTACAAGCCAAGTCTTATGAGTACAAATTCTGAGGTGGAGTGAGTGACATGAAAATGGTGATTTTAGTGTCCAGCAGAGGGACAACAGTCACCCAGCATGGTTCCCAGTCAAATCCACATGACGTCAGCATGAGCAGCTGTGTATTTTTCTCCCAGCATTTGGCAGAGTAACAGACACGGGCTCATGCACAACAGAAGCAAATGCTATGCTGTTAACTGCTGGGCCTTCCTCTTGTCTTCTAGGTCGAACTTTCCTCTCTACTTCCATTTGTCTTTCCTTTACAGAATCCCAAGAACTCAGAGCCCGAGGCTAGGGAGATGGTTCGGTCAGTAAAATGCTTGCTACATAAGCATGCAGACTTGAGTTTGACCCTAGTATCCACATAAAGAGCTGGGCATGTAGAACATGCTTATAATTTCAGTACTGAAGAGGTGGGGATTGGAGGACCCTAGGGCTCACTGGCCAGTCAGCTAGTTGAATCAGTTGGCCCTAGAGCAGTGAGAGACTGTCACAAAATCAAGAAACACGGAGGAAGAATGGAACCTAATGTCCTTTCCTCTGCACACACAAACACACACACAGACACACATACACACACACTCATCCACACATGTTCACCTGCATAGACATGAACATACATTCCACAAACACACATCCATACACAGAGAAAGAAACACCTATAAAACCCTTAGAGCCTAAAAAGACTTTGGGATGACATACTACCTTGAATCCTTTTCATGAGATTATAGTTATAAAAGTGACATTGCCTGACAAGAATTCATTTCTCCTCAGCAGGACATTTTCACTTGCACCTGACTCCAACTGGAAGTTTCTTTGTGTGTAGTCATTGCACTGGAAACAAGAGTATCCTTCTTTCCTTTCTGTATCAAGTTGCTCAAAGCTTGGAAGCGTCTGTCTTCTCTCTGTACAAAACCTCCTCTCCTTTTATCGTCTTTGCCTCTCTTACAGCCTCCTTACAATCAAGGTCCTGCTTGTCAACATCTTTTCTAGATTCTGGTGCCTAGAATTGGTTCTGCTAGCTGCACATTCCCTGAACACAGAGGAAGCAGGAGGCGAGGGTCTTGCACAGCTCTGGGGGCTTTGAACTTGTGCCTACACAAGCATTCAGGCCAATGCCTATTAAAACAGGACATGACTACACTCTCCAGTCATTTGCTCCTTGACTCCTACCAGTCACGATTTGGGGTAATTCTAACAATAAGAGACACATGCCCTGTGCTACATTTCCCGAGAGGTGGCTTTAAACAACAGATATGGGACATTTGCTGTTTCATCTTTCCAAAGATAACTCAGCACATTGAGAAATGAAAGGCAGAAGGGAGCAAACTTTCTCATTTATCCTCGGAGGGCAGGTGACTGCCTGTTCCAGGTTGCCTGGGACAGTCCCAGTTTAAACCTATTGTCCAAGAATAATTATTAATAGAGTTCTCTCTCACTTTAAAGAGTGTCCTGGTTTGGATGATAAATGATATGGCCACCCTATTTAGAGGAGATCTGTACCGTGTGCCCAATGTCAGAGACCTCTCGATTTCCCTGGCTCCATCATATCATCAGACACATCTTTCCAAGCAGAGCTAATTAGAATTTTGCATAAATGGAATTACTAATGAGAGATTTACCCTTGTGTTACGATTTTGGCATGAAATCTATCCTGGACCGAATGGTTGATTACAGTCAAGGTGATCGGATCCCACTCAGTGAAACTCCTGAACCCTTAAACTCTCATTTTGTGTGACCTGGTTAATTGAGATGTTTTCATGGTAATGCCTCATTATAGCCAATAAAGGGGCATTTCAGTGACAGCTTTTAGATTGCTGTCTACCAATTTATCTAAATTCTAGATTTTAGAACCACAAATTCCTCTGGTCCAGCATTTAAGACACAGGAAAATTTTGCATTTTTTTCAAATATATCCGAGTGTTTTGCTGAGTGTATATAAGTGCACTATATTAATGTATAGTGTAACAGAGGCTTGAAGAGGGCATTGGATTCCCTGAAAATGGAGTTAAAGATGGTTGTGAACTATCATGTGGGTGTTGGGAGCCAAATCTAGATCTTCTGCAAGAGGAGCAAGTGCTTTTAACCCAGGAGGCAAAATTCTAATTAGCTCTGCTTGGAAAGACATGTGTCCAGCCCTCGATTATACACTTTTGAAATGAGAAAATGTTATAATTTGCATCTACAAATAACCCTGGAAGACTCGCTTGGTAAAGGCTTTCGAGAGGTAACTGGATTACAAGGTTTCTAACTTTATGAATGAATTAATCCATTGATGAATTCATAACTGGATGGGCTAGTAATGTTTGGAGGAAGTAGAGCACTAGATGTGTACTCTTGAACTGTTTTCCTTATTCCTGGTTCCTTCTCTGTCTTTCTTCTTCCTGGCCACACAAGGGAAGAAATTGTATTCAACCCGGCCCTGACGCTCTGCCTCATTCCAAGCCCACATCAGTGGAAATCATGAACTAAAAATCACTGGAACCATATGGCTAAAATAAATACTTCTCCTTTAAGTTGTAATCTCAGGTATTTTACCGTTGGTAAGCGAAGGGCTATGGATTCCCCCTGGAGCCATGAGAAAAGTTGAAAATGTTAGAGTCAAAGGGATCACTTAAGCAGGAAGCCTTCAAAGCTGGAGCAGGCCACCATATGAATACAGAGCAATATTCAAATGACATGACACAGCCCTGCCTGCTTGCACATGTCATTCTGACTTGTTTTCAACTGATTTATTTTGCTTTGAGACTAAAGTTTACCTTGTAGCAGCAATAAAATAATTTTTATGTCCAAGCCATGCAGACCAGAATACATTCTTTTCAAATTCATTTCCTCAAAGCAGTCTACTCTAAACTAGAACACACACAGCATGGTGCTTAATGTCCCTCTTCCTAACAACTTATAGAATAAAATTCCTAAAGAAATATTATTATGACTATTACCATTTTGTTTTTCCCTTTCATAGGAAAGTTCAAAACCTGAAGCTGCAAACTAATGCAGTTCAAATGGGGGGAAAAGCTCTAAACTAGGAACTAGAACACATGGATTCCAGCTCTGACTCTGCAATACATTATCTTATGACTTTGGGCAAATTGTTTGGCCTCGGGGTCATGGTTTCCTCACCTGTAAAATGAGGTGATTGAATTGGATGGTCCTGAACTTTCTAAGAGCGCTGCTATTCTGCAGTTCTCCAGGGAGTAGGAACTTGACAAAGAACCCTCTGGCTCATAACAGGGCTTTGTTACCTCCAAACTCCTGCCCCACCTTGATGATGTTTTAATAACATTCCTTCCCTATGCAAACAAATAAGCTTGCTTGCTTATAGCTTGGTTGCTTGGTTTGATTCCCTGCAAACCATTCTCCTAGGCACTGAATCCCAAGTGAGAGAGGGCAGCAAATTAAAGCAACAATTCAAGGATAAATGCATATACCGCAGAGCAGGCTGGCGTGTGTGCTAAGGAACGGAAGGGCTGTGGTCAAGTAGGGACTCACTAGGAATGGCAAGGATAAACAAGGAAAACCCCCCAGACAGAACACGGGATTATATGTGTAAGGGTGGAGCTGTGCATGCATGTGTGTGAGCATGCGTGATGGGGGAAAAGCACCACTTTTGGTATTGTTCCTGTTTCTACCTTCCTAGCGTTGGCATTACAAGTGCTTACCACCTTGCCTACCTTTTTCAATGTGGGTTCTGGGGACCACACTCGGGTCTTCTTTCGGGGAGGCAAGCAGTTTAGCAGCTGAGCTATCTCCTTGCCCCAACATTCTTGTTTCAACAGACAAATAATTATATACCAGGTTAGACTCTGGGTCCTTGCACACAGAAGGTACTTAACATAAGTTTGAAAGTGCCTTCCTGCTTGCAATCGTGGAACCTGGCACAGAAAGGAAGATTTTCTTAGTCAGGTGTGAACAAAAGGTGAACAAAATCTCTGGAGGGATTGAAAAAGATAGGAATGGAGTCTATAAGGCATCAGTGATCTCTAGAGCCCACAGCACATAACCCATGGTTCTCTGATACGGCAGAGACTAAGACACAGGGAGAGGGTCAGTCGAGCTGCAGCTCTGTGCTTTCTCCTGTGTGTTCTGAAGATCCATGAGAGGCTCCCCTAGAGAAACAGCAATCAGATAGTTTTCCAAATGATTAATTAATTCAAGAAAGCAAGGAGAGAAGTAAATACAGAAAGCATTACTTTAAATGTCTGTTTTAGCAAACCAACCAATCGAGCAAACACAAATGTTAACTGTCCTTCCCAAAAGCAACAAAAAAAGACCATCAATATTACATAGTTTGTTTTCTCCTTTAGCCTAGTCATTCCTATTTTATGTGGAAATTAAGCAAGGTTTAAGTGTGCTTAATGAATGCCAATATGGTCTTCAACTAGAATCATTTTGATCAGCTCTTCCTTGAAGTTCAAAGTGTGCCCTCAGTTATTCACCATTTTCTACCTGTGGATGAGGTAAGTGTATCTGAGTCATCTAAATGCATCAGCCAAGTGTGTTGAGGACTGAGAACATTAGATGAGGGTTTATGAAATTTAGAATGCATATATTCGTAACATAGGAGAATAGTCAAATTGGGTCAGGAAGCAGAGGCAGACTGACTCTCAGTGCATTCAGAATCAATAAATATAAACTATAAGAAGAAAAATATGAGGTCAGTAAAAGAGTTTTTGAATTGGATTAATAAGTCCATCATTACAGATTCCTTTGGTTAATCATATGTTTATTCGTATGGACACAGAGATGGTTATCACACATATACCTTTTTGTGTGTCTTTCACAGTTTTCTTATTGGACACATTTTCAGTCATATATGAGACATTTTCTTCCATTTACCCAGATAGAAATAGGAGCAGTGTTAGATTTCCTGCCCAGGTAATGTCTGTATCCAGAAATATGTCACTTTCCTGGGTTGACTTATGTATCTCTTGGTTCTAAAGTAAACTCATTCTATAAACATTAAACTTGTTTCATGGCAAATCAAAACAGTTTAGATTGATGCCACTTTGGGAATGTAATTTAAAGAGAAGGAAGTGGAAGACAAAAAAACTATCCAAAGAACAATAATGATCTCTATTTTTTTTTTGAAGAGTGAACATTCAATTCTAGATTCACCTCAACTAGCTCAGAATATTTACAGTTACATAACAATAGAAAGGTCCAAGCTTCCTTGATGACATCCTTCATGCTGACTGCATGCAGACAAAATTGGTTTAGTGTTAGATGTGCGTCTTCAGCCCCAGAACAGACAAGGGAAATTGTTTTTAATGCCAGCTTCATTTATTTTCTAACAGCGTCTAGACGGCTAATAGTAATACACACGTAGTGGTTAAAGTGACACACCTCTCCTATTCTGAAATGCTCAGAAGGATAGAAAGAAGGGGGGGGGGAACACTGTGACCATTCCTTCCCCTCAAAATAATGGTGGCATAAAAATATAGCTTGGTTTGGATGACTAGAGAAATGCAGGAGGGGCAAATAACCATATATGTTGGCAGATCTGATAAGATGTTGAATATATGATGATTGTATTCAGCAAACAATAGTTCTTGGAGCAGAGAAGAGATTGGTCCATTTTAAAGGCATTATAGAAAGAGGGATTAGGTTAATATGAAAATCCCTATCAGTGTGTTAGAATTCTAGAGCTTAGAATAGTACTGCATGTTCTGTGATCAAAACTAGATGTGGATAAGTCCCTCTAAGAGTACAGCGCATATTAAGAGTCTAAACACTACATTTTATTGCACTTAAATATGAGAAGCAAACCTCTGGGCATTTCTCTAAAACATAAGACAAAACTATATCTGTGTTATTTGAAGATAATACATTCAAAATCCATCATAGAAAAATAGGCTGCTTTCTGATAGAAATTATTGAGAGGACACTGAAACTTGAAATCATACTTCTTACTCATAGGAGGAGAGTTTTTTTAAAAATTCATCTGAACTTCCACAGCTTGTAAGACACCCTATAAATATATTTTCAGAACTCTAAGAATCAGTGAATGCAGTGTTTGTCATAAGATTCAATGGTGAATTTTACATCAAAATTATGTATGTGTATACATATGCTCACATTTATCTCTAAATACCTATAACATATCATATATAATTTATATAAAATAGAATTATAATACTACCTGAAACTTTTCAAATGGAAGAATGAATAGACAATAAGAAAGACTGTGCCCAATACTAAGTGACACATCTACAATGGAACTTCTACACCTAAGGCTTACGGAACATAGTGGAACAAAGAAAGACTACTAAGGGACCTCTCAACTTTCATCAGTAAAACTACCTCATGCAGTAGAGGGTGATGGACACAAAAGGCCACAAATTGTCAAAGTGTAGAGATTACTGCTGAATGAGAGAGAGCTGATCTTCTTTAAGGGAGTGACTCTAGAGGGGCTGACTAGACACTAGTGTGTGAATGTGCACTGACGGACGTCTGGGCACACTAACTTGACTCAGTAGGCCTTAGCATAAATGGGAGAACACATGTAGTCTAGTGGTGGCGGGGTATGGGAGGGTGCTGATGGGGAAGGGGCTATAAAGATGATTAAGATATTTTGTATGCAATTCACAAAATCTCAATAAAAATACTTTGAAGAAAGAATAAATTCACAAAGTCTCCTCCCCCCTTGACAAAATAGAATGGGGAGGACTTTCTGAAGATATTTCTGTTTTAGACAAGATAAGAACAAAAGCAAAAGTGAAGTGTGAGAATGTCCAAACTTAATGACAGAAATTGACATCCAGATTTCTCTTTTCTCTTGTCTCCTATCTGAAGACTATGTACCTCAC
This sequence comes from Eospalax fontanierii, assembly GCA_035773235.1. Classification (NCBI taxonomy): domain Eukaryota; kingdom Metazoa; phylum Chordata; class Mammalia; order Rodentia; family Spalacidae; genus Eospalax; species Eospalax fontanierii. Next base: position 9,959,497 of record CM069524.1, read on the forward strand.
CAAAATGGGAATAGATTTGTAACCCTGACTTATTAACTACTCCTATGTAAGTCACCTTGGTTATTTGCTATACCCTAAACAGCTGTTTGGTTTTCACTTTTATATAGTTTCTGGTCAGGTCAGGTTTTATTTGAAAAAAAATTGTTTTCACTCAAAGGTTTTCTAATTTTAATAGCTCTGGTAGAAACCCTTTATGAATGAATAAGACGCACCCTGAAGCCAAAGAAAGCATCTAGTTCTAGATCCTTCTATTGTGCTCACCCCTGAGACTCATGGGGAAGAATGAAGGACAAGGAGAGATACCAGGCCTTACAGAAAAGAGATGATCAGGTTTGAGCAACCAAAACCGAGTCTCCCACTATTAGCAGAGCATACTTGATACCTAGTAGTTATATGTGTTGAATGAGCATAAGTGTGTATGTGGCAGTGCAGGGGTTGTGTATGTGATAGTGTGTGAGATATGTATGATAGTATGAGATTGCAAGCATGCACAAGTACAAGGAAGGAAGAAAGAGAAAGAGACAATAACCACTAAAATAAGTATACCACCATCATTTAAATTTTTCTGGGACAAATTTCAGTAAACTGATTTCTGTCCAAAATGAGTCAAAAACTACTCAAAGCAATGGTGATATTTTTATTTTCTATTTTGAAATATGAAATAGCCTTTTTTTCTGAGACTGGGCCTTCTTGTAGCCTCAGCTGACATGAAACTCATCATGTAGACCAGGCTGTCCTCTACGTCAGAAAGCCACCTGCTTCTGTCTCCAAAGAGCTGGGATTAAGGTGTGCATCACCATACCCATCTTGAAATAACCTTTTAACCCTTGCATGTAACACAGACTCAACAGGGAAAAAGGAAGTAACTTGTAGAAATGTTTCACAGTTTTGCTTTGTTGTTTTAACAGCAGCTCTTTTTAAATAATGTCAGCATCAAAAGGGTACTGCCCAGACCCTTTGAGCTAGAATGAAGCAGCTGTGTATTATGCCAAGTACAAACATGCCAAGTGTTTGTACACCCTTGAGGTGAACTGGGTGGCTGAAGGGAGCCTCCGCATTTCCACTGGAGTGGGCAGGTGTGTGCTAGGCTGATGGGACTCTTAGCTTTTGGAACAAGACAGTCTTCAGTATGATTTCTGTCTGAGTAGATGCGGTTCTTCAAATGAGAACCTCCCCCCCCCACTTAAACACTTGGTCCCCTGTTGGTGGTGCTATTTGGAGGAGGTTATGGAGCCTTTCGGTTGTGGGGCCATGTTGAGGGTTGGAGTGAGCTTTGAGGGTACATAGACTTGCCCACTTCCCTTCCCTGCCTCTGCTTCTTGAGTGTAGAGGAGGATGTGTCCTCAGCTTCCTGCTCAGGCCATCTGCTGCCATGCTTCTCCTCCATTATAGCCTCTCCCTCTCGAACTCTCAGCCAAAGTAAACCCTTTCTTCCAAAAGTTATTTTTGCTCATGGTGTTTTATCGCAGCAACAAAAATAGCAAACTAGAACAGTGGGACTCACAGAATTCACTTGAGCCTGATCCTTTTAAAGACTTTCTTCTCCTTTGAAAAATACTCTATTGACTCAGGGATTTCATGCGATGCATTTTGATCGTATTCAGGACCCCCCTCCCCCGTGTCCTTGCTACTCACCCCACCCTCAACTTCACGTCCTATATTATTGACTTTTTTTTGAGACAGAGTCTCCCTGTTCTAGCCCTAGTGGGCCTGGAACTCTACATGTGGACCAGGTTGGCCTTGATCTCACAGTGATCTGCCTGCCTCTGCCTCTCACGTACTGGGATTTAAACAAATGGGCCACTAAACCTGGCCTATTGTCTTATTTGAGAAAGCTGTGTTTCCTAAATGTTCTTGGGTGTGGGTCTATCCCTTGGAGCTGGTCAACCTACCAGGTATCAATTAGTAAAGAAAGCTGACTCTTCCTCTCCTAGCCTCTGTCAATTGCCAATAGATCCTCAGCTAGGACTGAGGCTTCCTTCTCACCTCCCCTATTCATGCTGGGACCTTGTCTAGCTTAGGTTTCGATACATCTTAAGACTTGCTTCAGAAAATGGAGTCCACAACTCACACTGCTATCATGGCCAAGAATCTGGGGCTGGACAGGTCACAGGTCATAGTGGAGAACCTACTTCTACCATTCTGCTAAACATACATAGTATTAAACTGACACATAATGGCTTATAGTTATTGCCATGGGTTAATGTGCCTCTCTTCTTTCACTAGAGAAAGTTCTTGCGGGAGGTGGCGATTAACACAGAGACTCACAGCTAGTTAATGGGCAGAAAACAAGAGACTTGGGAACGCTCATCCCTAAATAGGACACCTCTGTAGAACCTCTCCTCCTGAGGGCTCAGGGGTCATTGCAGAAGAGGGGACAGAAAGATTATAAAAGCCAGAGGTTATAGATGAGGACAAGGAAAGTGTATTGTCTGGTCACCACTGGGTAGTTGCAGGTCTGAACTCACAGCACTTAAGAGTCACTCCTCTTTATATTTTCTCCGTTTTTTTCTTTTTCTTTTTTTGTTTTTAAATGTGTCGGTGTATTGTGTGGTATACGTATGTATATGCACATGTGAGTGCATTTGCCTGTATGTGCACATGTGGAACCCTGAGGTGCATATGGCTGTCTTCTATTACTACTGCTCCTCACCTTTTGAAATATAATTAAAAAAATCCCAAGATCTTGCCGAATGTGGTGGCGCATAGCTTTTAACCGTGCACTGAGAAGGCAGAGGTGGGTTGATCTCTGGGAGTCTATAGAGTGAGTTCCAGGCCAGGTGGGGCTACAGGGAAGCCCTATCTTTAAAAAAATAATAAAATAAAATAAAATAGGACCAAGATCTCTTCCCTGAATGTGAAGCTCTCCATTGTGGCCACACTGGCTAACCAGTGAGCCCCGCAGTGAGTCCCTGGGAGTCGCCCGTCTCGGTCTACCCAGTGCTGCAATTACAGAGGTGTGCCACTGTTTTTAAAGTGGATTCCGGGGATCCAAACTCAAGTCATCATGCTTGTTTAACAGACTCTTAACGCGCCGAGTGTGCCATCTCTGTGGCCCGTCCCTTTTCTTTCCTCTTTCAATCATCTAGGTCCGGAAACAATGCATGCTTCTGAGTAAAATAAATCTTGGCATTTGAGAGCTATTAGACGTTTTGCCTGCCTCTTGAAATTGTCTACAAAAATAAAAACAGAAAGAAGAGGAAGCTGGTGATGCAGACTAGCACTTTAATTTGAAAGCTGGTACTGATGGCCAGGTCATGAAACTGCAGGTGCCGAGACGATGGGAGAGTGCCTCTCTGGCCTGTACAGATACGTGGTTAAGTGAAATGAATGTCCTTGTTATAAACTGGTTGGAATGAATCAATTGAGTTGAACAAAGAGAAGATCATGTGCTGGGAAGTTAGGACCAAATAGGTTTAAAATAATCATAGTTTGAAAGCTACAGCTGCTGCAAGCTCTTGCAATCATGAAATTGATGAGCAGTTAATTTGCGTGAAACTAGAGAAAGGTCTAATGGTGTTTAGGTGATAAGAAACAAAAGCCGCGGGGTGCTGATGGAGCCCATCAATCTTTCGGGAATAGCTGAACGTTCATCACATGAGGAAGGAGATGCAAAGGACTCTGAATGAAATGCGCTTTGGTGCACAATTAACTGATGCGATTGTATACCCCAGCTCCTCTCTATGGGTACATATTATTTTGCTAATTAGCTTGTGTGCACTTGAAGATCAGAGGCTGTGCTTTAAATTTTGTGTGTGCCCACTATTTTATGTAGTGTGCACAGAAATGACATTATAGTATTAATGATACTCATTAAGAGTGCTCTCACTGATATCACATTGATATTAACACATGCTTATTGTTGAGCATTTCACAAATAATGATAACAAAAGAAAAGCCCAATATCATGAGCTTGGACATGTAAAAATATCAGCTAATTAATCATGATCAACCCTGAAATGAAGAAATTAAAGCATTTGAGACATACTTGTCTCCTGCCGGCTTGCCCTTTGTACGCAACACACTTAAGAGTCAATCTTGATTTTCTATGCCCTCCCCTCAATACATGTATAATGTATGCATTTCACATGTCTCCTTATATCTATCTAAAGGAAGAGTTTCTGAGATTTTGAAGAGGTTCTTTAAACGTGATCACTGTTTCAATATTCTGACCATAGCTACATGTGGAAATAGATATTTTCTCCATAGTGGTAGGCAAAAAACTGACACAGACGTTGGATTCTGAACCCAACAAAATATCTAAATCCGACTTTGTATATCCCAAATTTCCAAATTTAAAGTTACTGCCCATCAAGCTTCTTTGTTGATTTTATAATATAGTGAAGTTCGTACTTGATTCAATAAAATAAGCTCATAATAAGAAATGCAATATACTTTGATTATTTGAGTAATATTTGTCTTTTAAAAGAAGGTTTTTGTGACCTAGACTTTCTTGCAAGGTTGAAAGACTCAGAGTTCATGACTCAATACTGGCTGTCTGCCAGTGAAGGACTGGTGACAATCTGACGAGGAACTGTGATGGGGACCTTGGGGAGCTTGGTAGGAGAGAGGAAAGGTGGCTCAATGTTTCAAGGAGAAAGGTGAAAGAGAAGAAAGCCACCTGCTCCATTTGGCTTCACCGTAGTCTGGATGCAGGAGGTTTGAATAGGTTGATATTAAAGCTACTAGTGCATAAAATGTGGCAGTTGTAAGCAGAACAGTTTCAATGTTTGTGTATCACAAATGTCATTAGATTCACAGCCTCCTCTTACAAAGACTGTGAGCAGATGGCACTTCACTTATAATATCCAGATTACTCTTCAAATATATCATAGAGGAATGCCTCAGAAACAATTATATTAAATGAAATGATGCAACTTGGTTCTGGTTTCATTACACAAATAGATATGTGATAAGTAAATAAGGATATCTAGGGGTCTGATAGTCTGAACAGGAGGAGGTGAAGAGAGGGAAGCTTTGACATAGAGTTTCAGACAGAACCAATGAATGAACGCACGTTGAGGTGTTACAAAGGCTGTTATAACTACCCAAACCAGTCTCACACAATTGGGGTATGCACTTAGCACAGGGATGAGGTTTGGGTTCTCCCAGAGGCCTCCCTGCCAAGGCACTGAGAGCACTGAGGTGAGATAATGGCCTCTTGGCCACCCTGATCACCCTATTCTCCATCCTTCCCTCATTCAGTTCAGATGGGATTGTGCTCCAAGCTTCCTAACCGTGAGATAGGCAGCAAAGGGTTTTCAGAAAGCCCCAAACTCCCACGTTTTAGGATAGCACTCAGATGATGGGCTCCTGAGGGGAGTAGAGGAGTCTGCTACGGATACTGTATGCCTACTAAGTGTGATGACTTTGAAGATCAGCCCTGCAGAAGGAGAGCGATGAGCTCACCGGGGGTCTTTTACTCTACACTTTCTTACCTAAACTTTCAAATACTTCACACATGCCAGCCCCTTCATCGGGGAATTTAGACAGAGGTAGCTCTTTCAGTGTGTTTAAAAGTCAAAAAGTATCAATTGCAAAACAAAAACGTATCGTAAAGAACACAGATACAGCTATGTCAAGTAAAGTCTTAGTAGATGGTGAATCACATGGAAGTTCTCAAAGAGTTGTGATGCTACTGTGGGCTGACTGTGAGAGTGATACTCTATACGTTCACATGGATGATGATCAAGTTGTCTAATAACACATTCATGAGGACATGTGACATCATGAAGGGACAGTCAGTGTATATATGTAGAAATACCGGTTATATTACTTCCTCAGTACCTTGTACCCCAGAAACAAAATCAGTAATGTCTTCCCTCTCCTTGCTTAAAGTCTGTGGTGATTCAAATGAGAATGTCCCCCATAGGCTCCAAGTATTTGGACATTTTGTCCGCAGTTGCTGGTACTATTTTCAAAGGTTTTAGGAGGTGTGGACTTGTTAGAGGAAGCAGGTCCCAGGGGGTGGGCTTTGGGAGTTCTTAAGCCATGTCAGATTTTCAGTGGCTCTCTCTGCTTCTCGTGCCAGTTTGAAGATGTGATTGTTTGACTTTCTGTTCTGGCCACTTCCACGCCATGACTCCCACACCATTATGGACTCTAATTCTTTTGAACCATATGCCAAATAAACTCTTCCTTCTAGAAGTTGCTTTGTTCACAGTGTTTTACCACGGCAACAGAAAAGCAATGAACACAAAGTCCTTTATGCATAAAGGGCGTATATGCAATTTGTGAGAATCATACAATATATGAGATAAAGAATTGCCACTAACAATGTCCCCAGCAATGCATCTTGGAGAACATTCTAGTTACTTCAGCATATGCAGACCTGCCCTTGTGTTTTATAGATACAACACATTCCATAATAAGTGTGCGGTATAACTCATTTATCATTCTTTTGACAGGCATTTAGGTGGTCTGCTGAAGGGTTTTGCTCTCAAGAAATGTTTCAGTGAACAAACTTGTTTAAACTCTATTTTGCTACAGATATACATAAACATGTAAAATATGCAGTGTATGTTAAGATGGAGCTATTGGACTGAGAGCTATGTAGATGATAGTTAAAATGTACCAACCAAGTAAATGAGTCTCTTTTCCAACATCTCTGAGGTAATTTTTAAAAATTATTTTATTCATCATTTTTATTTTTATGTGTATGAGTGTATCGCCTACATGTACATAAGTGCACCCATCTCATGCAATGCCTGTGGAGGTCAGAAGAGGATGCCAGATTCCCCGGAACTGAAGTTACAGGTAGTTGTTAGCCATCGTGGGGGTGCTGGTAACCAGAACTGGATCATGTGCCAGAGCAGTCAGCGCTCTGAGTCATCTCTCCAACCCCTTCTGTGGTAATTTTTCAATATATTTTTATTGAATCTTTGTGGTTTTCAAACACAGCATGTTAGTTTTCTTCCTATCCCCACTGGTACAGTCCCAACCCATCCCCACTGCATTTTGGGCATTCTTTTTTTTATGTTAAGGCCTATCAAGTCAAGTCACTCCCTTAAAGAAGATCCGTTGTTCCACAGGCGGTAGTAATCAGCTGCCCAATAGTTCTTTAGCTAAAACTGGGGCTTGCTCTTCTATGCTAGGTTTTTGTCTATGCTTGAGTTTGCATGGGTCTTGTGTATACTGACACAAGATTCATATGAACTATTTCTCAGGAGCCTGTTAGACTCTATTTCAAGTGATACAACTGAAGCTCAGATTCCACTATTAAAGTCACAATGATTCCTAGAAAGAAATAAACTTCCTTTGAAAACGCTGCTTTACCTAAAATTTCCCGCTGTCAAAGACTTGGTGGTGACAGAAAGAAAACAGCATATTGCTCACTATGTTGGCTCTTTTTAGACTATAGTAAGTATAAGGAGCCAAATGAAAGGAGAGCTTAATTTCTATTGTGAATATACAGCTAATGCCACAGGGCTCTGCCAAGGCTTATGTTTCCCAGCCAGTAAAAGCACATACAGAATTTAAGTTTAACTAATGACAGTTTGCTGCATAAGAAACTGAAATCCAAAGACTTGTGTTAATACCTTACTCAATGGAAACAAGCTACCCCGGATCTTAGCACCTTATCTACTTTAGATTATTAAAAACAAACTGTTATGTTCTTGGGTGTTTCGCTGATCTGAAAACCTTGATGTGAGGAATAAGCTATGCATTGGATCAAATAGTGTGGTAAGTATGAGGTCCCAAACAGAGAGGTGCAAAATACAGATACTTGCATTTAATTATGGCTATGAGAATGTAACAGGTGGATATCTCTTTGTTAAAAATATACAATGAAAAGAGTTCTTGAAGGCTAGTGTATAATAATCAGAAAGAAGAAGGGAGAGATGACATATGTTTCCACTCCATTATTCTTAATAGAATTTTCATAGACATTTTCACATAAGTACATCATATATTCAACCACACTCATTCTTCTTAGTCCAAACATCCCGAAATTGATGTGGAAGTTCCCCCAAGAAACTAAAATAAGAGCAAGCCAATGACCCAGCTGTACCACTCCTGTATGTACCTGAAGGATTCTAAGAAGCACACCGCAGAGATATTTGCACATCTTTGTTTACTGTGGCACAATTCCTTCATGACATACAAGTTACAAAATATTCATACCAGATGAATGGTTAAAGAAAATGCAGGTGCCTAATCTTTAATTTTTGTTCTTTATGTAGACAATTCCCAGGCAGATATGCAAAGTGTCCCTAAGATGGCTGATGACATTTTTCATCCACATACAGGAAAGGAGAGAGAGAGAGAGAGAGAGAGAGAGAGAGAGAGAGAGAGAACAGGAGATTGAGCAAAGCTGTAAGTCTCCTGTGACACACCTCGTTCCACAAGATTCTCCCTCCTAAAGGTTCTTAGCCTTCCCTAACAGTGTCATCAACCGAGGATCAGGTGCACAAATAATGAGCCTATTGGGGACATTTCTCATTCATACGACCACAATCCCCTTTTATCAGTGTGTCTCCTCTCCACTCTTGTCCCTTGATTGTTCTTTCTCTAGATGTTCCTGTGAGATCTCATCTGAGTACAGTTTTCACTCTGCACAAGCTAGCTGGTGGTACACTCAAACCTGGTATGTAGTAATTGTCTACTTCTGTTTGTAGGTGGCCCCTAATTTAGCTCTAATGACAAAGTTCAAAATTCACATGCTGAGTCCTAAGACCCAGTCCTTTAGAATGTGACCATTCTTGAAGACACGATCTTTCAAGAGACAACAAAATTATAATGAGGTGATTAGGATCACTGTAGCCCAATCTGACTGGTGTCCAGATAAGAGAAGGAGGAAAGTAGACAGATAAGGCACACAGGAAGAAGCAACCATGCAACACCTGTGCCTGGACTTTCAGCCCCAAAATTGGGAAAAAATAAATTCATGTAATTTAAACTGTCTCGTCTGTGGTGCTTTCTTACATCAGCCTTGACAAACTGATATGATGACTTTTCACTTCTGCAATCTGCTGTGCCTTTCAATCATCTGAGCCTTTACTCTTGATTTTTCTCTGTTTGTATGTGCAATGCCCAGGGTGACCACACAGTAAGATATGCTGTGTAAAACATGCTGTTGATCTTACAGATACACACGGGAAATAATTAGCAGCATTGTTTTTGGTTGACTACAAGCTGAAAGGATATTTGGATCTCCTGGCTAAATGAAATTTACAGCACACACTCATTTCACCTATTTCTTCTGAGTCTTTCAGTGGAGCAACTAGAAACATAGAGGGTATCGTGTCCCGTGCCTTTCATTCTGTGTACCATGTGCTAGCTGCTTTTCTGCTGCGCCTGTACTATACTTATGCAGTCCTCTTTCCGTCTGCCTGACACCAACTTTGATTTCTCCTCAAAATAAGAGAGGGGCCCAGGAGATAGCTCAGTTGGGAAAATGCTTGCTATGCAAACATGAAGGCTGAGCTTGATTCGCAGAGCCAACATTTTAAGGAAAGCCAGGCATGATGGCTCACCCTTGTAACACCAGTGCTAAGGAGGCGGAGACAAAAGGATCTCTTAACTTGATGGTCAGCAAGTGAAGCCTAATTGGAAGCTCAGGCCAGTGAGAAACTTTGTCTGAAACAACCGGATGGAGGACTCCTGAGGTACAACACCCGAGTTGACCTCTGGCTTTCACATACAGGTGGACCTATGTATATATCCCCCCAGACACACTGTCATGTATGCACATATGCACACACAGTAGGTGAATTTCTGGTGCTCTCCATTCCTGGTTTTGTGTGGTTTTTCAGAGTTGAGGTATTTTCTAAATCTGAGTGCATTCTTGTGTGTCTTCTTTTCTTTGACAATTAGATTCATGTCTAAATTTTACATAGATTTCATTTTTTAAGGGAAGCATGTTTGTACCACTCAGTGCTGAAACCCTGAATCAGCACAGTGCCAGACATATAGGCATGTCTCAGTATTTTTAATAAGTGACTCTGAACTCAATTAAGCATTGAATAACCAAACCGGTCTTTGCAGTGAATACCTTGTGTCACTGGTATCTTATGAGAGTTGATGAGTCAGTCAGAACTCAAAAATATCACATATAAAGTACAATATCAGCCATTAAGAATTTGACTTAACAAGATTTTATTAAAACTATAATCTTTCTTTAATTTTAACAAAGATTTTTTTCCCCCTTAAATTTGTTAAAATGACACATTCAACCTGTGCCCTATTGAAAACAAAGGTTTACTTGTGGCTGAGGATACTTATGGATAGATATGACAGTTATGCACAAAATCATACCTTACTTAAAATATCTTGAAGGGTTTTTTTTTCAACTGTTTTGTAACTGGATTGTACAGATTTTGAGCATGAACTTTGTAGATGACTGTATACTATTGTAATGTCAAAAGGTTGGACATGCCTAAATCGCCCAAGTAACTTAGTAAAGAGAAAACTGTTTAATGTGGACAAAGATAAGTTTGACTGAAGATGTGTATCATGGGTGCTGTGGGGTGAATTGTGTTTTCTGGCTTCAGGTCACTCTCAGAGTCAGTCTCTTATGAATAAGTAGACAGTGCCAATGAATACATCCCTAGTCCCAAGTTCAACGGACATAGTTTTGAACTCAAGTCCTAGGGTTTTGATTAAAAAAATACTGGAAAATTATCAAAGCAGAAGATGTGCCTTCTTATTGAACACCCTGGCAACAACTGAAAGGGAAGACATTTTGTGAAAATCTAAACATCAGATGCATTAGATGATTATAATTAACTGAATTAATACTTTGTCTCTTTTTTAGCTGGAGGTCCACAAATATATTTTTCTTAAAACAATAAAGATAAATAAGTAAGGGGCTGAAGAGGTAGCTCAATGGTTAAGAACACTTGTTGCTCTTCCAGAGAACTCAAATTCAGTTCCCAGAACCCACATGGGTCAGCTCACAACCTCCTATAACTCCAATTCCAATATATATGATGCCTCTAGTCTCTGTAGGCAGTATACTCATATGCACGACTATACACACACACACACACACACACACGCACACACATACACTCACAGAGAGAGAGAAAGAGGGAGAGAGAGAAATAGAGATACATATAATAAAAAATAAAATATTTTAAAATAAACAAACATGATGATAATAAAATGGATTCTGGCTGACTGTGGCAGGTTGGCAATATTTTGGTCAAAAGACTCTATTTTGAAACCCCAAATAGCTAAAGTACATTTAATTAGCAAGATAGCGAGACTAGCAAATTTTATTCATTCAAAATATTCTTGAACTAAAGGAACGGGTTGAATAAATTTTGTTCCTTTTTGTTTTTTTTTTTTTCCGTTCTTACTTATCCCATCCCTTCAGAAAGCAGTCCCAAAGCCTCCGGTCTTTGTAAGATCTTCCTCCATCCAGGTGGGGTTTGATGTCATCATCTACACGTGACTGAACTCATTAGTGTCAAGGTGTTAATCTCTCAGGTATTTGCTAAACCTTTTAACTCTAATGATACCACACTGTGGAGCATAAAAGCTTGGGGTCCCTAACATGCCAGTGCCTTAGAAGCATCCATGGCCTGCTCCTCATTTTCCAGCTGAACAATCTGAATCTGAGGAGATTAAGTGGGCTGTCAAGGTCTCAACATCTAGCCTTGAGAGAAAACCTTATACAGCCAGCTGCTGGATGATGTAAAGTGCAGGGGTTTCTCAAGACAACAAAACAGGACTCTACACCCCAACTTCACATCCTCTTAGTTCCTTTTCTCATTTTTGTTATTTCCATATAGCATAATGATACAAATATAACTCCAAGCAATAACCTAGCCATAAATAGTTTTAAATTGTTTGGTTAAAAACAAAATAAACTGCTAATTTTCTATTGGATGTCATTTAGAATTACTTCATTTTAAAAGGAATCATTGAAAGGTATTGATTCTAATAAAAACCTTAAGGCAGATTCACAGATGATAATATTCTTTCAGAAGATATAGAAATTCATTTGGGCCCTGGATATATTTGAATTGTGCACTTGGCAACAAATGTCATATTTAATATGCTAATATGGCAGTCTCCTTTGTGGACTAATCTAAGACTATCACTGCAGATTTAAAAGGAATAAAAAGTTAAGCTAAAAGAAAACCACTTCAAGTTCTATGGCAGTTATAACAAAGAAATGTAAAGAAAATGATATATTCTTCAGGATTCCTCTTAACGAATAAGCTGGGGCATTGACTAGTGTCTCTTCCTTTCACAATTAGACTGTGGAATGCTCAGTCCTAGACGGGACACCTATATCATAGCCCCTCCTCCCAGAGCTGAGGGATCATTGTGAAAGAGGGGGAAGACAGATTTTAAGAGCCAGAGGTGGTGGATGAATATGAGGAAGCCTTGTGTGTGGACACCACAAAACATATGACAGCATGCACAAGTCCTGTGCAAACCCAAACTAGACAGAGGCCAGCATGTGTGGAGGAGGTGAACAGAGAGCTCTAGCCCTAGATTAGAATCTATTGGCAACTGATACATACTGGGAGAGAAAGAGTCAGTTTTCCTTACTGGGGTGACACCGGATAGGTTGACCAGACTCAAGTGGATGGACCCACATCCAAGAGCATTCAAGAAACAGATTCGACTTGATAGGCCTTTTAAAAAAATGGCAAATAATAAAAGAGGACATGAAGTTGGGGGTTGGTAGTAAGGTGAAGTGTAGAGGGGATCTGGAGAAGGGGCAGAGAATAAGAGCAACATACATTGCATGAAATTCTAAAATGAATAACGTACTTAAAAATCACTTAGGACATGATATTAATCTGTGGTTTCCCTAGAAGCACGCTGGTAGCATAAGTGTGTGAGTTCATTCTACAGGGTTTCCTACAGTTCATATCATGGGCCAACCAGCTGCTTTGAATGGCAACAGACATTGCACAAAAAAGAGATGCTATAGTCAAATAGCCTCTCGGAGACCGAGCCTTTCTTCATAAGAGGCTTCCCATCTTCACCTAACATCATATATCTCACTGGAGCGTATGACACACACACTTCCCGCATTTACGGGCATAGAGGAGCTCTATCTTTTGTGTAGATTTCTTTCCAAAGAGTATTTCTCCAAAACATTTTATTTTAACACTCATACTACAAATATCATTGACCAGGAAATATTGATTAAGCTTCAGTCCTTACTGTCAAATTCAAAGCTTTTGACGTTCATACTTATGAATAGTAAACCATTTTATATATTAATTAGAGCAAATAAACCTAATTCATTCTCTTGAAAACTCTCAGGTGGACTGCACATTAATCTTTTGTGAGGGTCAATGGAATATAAATAATGCATATGATTATTTTGTTCCCTGAATATTGATTTTGAAGTCTTATTTGGTCTTTAATTGAATACAAATTATGAACTCTGCATTTATTGACTACAATAGCTAATTGTGTCTTTTGGTCGCTAAGTTTGTCTGAGTAAAGAGCACAATGAGATAGATTCCCTGGTGACATTTAGTCAGAAACTCATTGTCTGGGTTATTTTGCAGTTTGGTATTCCTGGCTCAGTCTATATTTTGCCAGCATATAGGACTGCATCAGTCAACACTCAAGTTGGTCAGTACTATTAAAGATACTGTGAAATTGGGAGAACTGAATAGAAGGTACATTTAGACAATTAGAAAAATAAGTACATCTGCACAGCCCTGTGTTTGTGAGCTGCAGGAAAGGACTGAAGCACACTCAGAAGAAGGGTCAACATGCTTCTGATGGCTGAACATCCTGTGGTAGAGCCTTCATACCAGAGCTACATTTGCCATCCTGGGTACAACGCAAAATGTTACTAGTTACATAGTGTTTCCCAGAGGTCCGTGTTCAAGTGAAACTGCTGAGTGGAGGGTTAATATGACTTCATGCTTGTAGTCAGAAGGCGTGTAACTCATTCTGGTTCTTGGGGCCTGTAAGAGATATTGAAGATTTGCAAAGCAATAGACCTTAAATGTCAGTTAATACCTCATCTTGGACTTTATGCAGCAGAAAGTGTAGCAGTGCATGAACCAGACAGTTTACTAGAAATACTGTGCGAACTGATCAGTGGGCTAACTCAGCCCAAACTGCCATCTGTGGAAATATCAGGGGGCTTCTCATAGTCCCAAGGCCTGCAGAAGAGACACCTGCTGCCCTGCATGATAAGTATCAGGATCCTCTCTCCTGCAAAGAGTAGCATCTGAGGAATAGATGAGACCTGCCAGAGTCTCCTAGGATCACCTTTGCTGGTGCGCAGCAAGGGATGCTGTGGATAGTGTACCCTGAGCCTCAGCTTCCTCATCAGCAACACGCGGTATGTGTGAAGAGCAGAGTACTCACTGGCAGCTCAGTAGCAACACTTTTTATCCCTTTCCCCTTTGAGCTACTGAGATTAAGGGCCGCCGTCATCACTAATTCATTGTACAAACTCTAACTATATGTAGACGGTGAGGTAAGTGGGGCATTTTAAAAGAAAGGTCAGAAGCAGGAACTGTGAGAATGACATGTGCAAGAACATACACACATACATAAACGTTCGTGGATATATATATGTGCATGGGTGCACATGAACGTTTGCATGTATATGCACATGCTTATATGTGTTTGAGAGAGTATGAAGTATGTGTGTCCATGCACGCTCATATGAGTGTGTGCATGTTTGGAATATATTTGGTGTTGTGTATGTGCTACGTAGATGGTGGAGGTGAGGTTGTAACAGATATGTAAAAATGCACGCATATTCTTTTAATTTTAAATGATGAAAAATTAGAAAACTCTTTTACTTTTTCGATAGTGACAATATTCATGTTTTGAACAGTCTTATTTCACTCAAATTACCTATGCTGTGCTTAAAACCCATGTCCTATTGCTTTGTGCTCCAAGGGTGTTTCAGCATAAAATAGTAGGCATTTAGCCGTGGGAGATACATCTGGTGGAGCGTGATTTTCTAGGTGAGGTAACTAGAGAATTACATCTCAGCGTCCCTGTGACAATGTCTGTCTAACACACTGGGGAGATGATGTTGAGATGATTGGAATCACCCCACTGCTCAGGCTACCTGAACCCGGGTTTGTTTCCCCCTTCCCTGGCCTCCAGGGTCTCTGAATGTTTCCATTTCTGTTGTCCTTGAATCTACCTCTCTTCTTGTTTGGACAAGAGCTTCTCAGGCCTCTGCACAGGCCTCTACCAAACCCAGTACTCTCAGAATCACAGACATGCACAGACATCTCCCACGTGAATCCATGACAACAGCAACATGACTGTATTTAGGATCACTATTCGGGAAGCAGAATAAAATAAGATCCTGAAAACAAGAAAACTTCGAAGCAAAATTTTCTAGGTCCAATCGTATCTTCTTTCATTTGTTGCAAATAGGTCAGAAACATTCATGAACAATGTGTAAAACAGATAAAATAGAAAGTAGTGTTTAAAATGATCCCATCATTGAGCTGGAGAGATGGCTCAGTGGTTAAGAGCACTGGCTGTTCTTACCAAAGACTCAGGGTCATATCCCAGCACCCACATAGTGGTTAACAACTATCCATAGCTCCAGTTTTAGAGGATTCAACACCCTCTTCTATCTTCTATGGGCACTGTATGACATGGGTACACTTACATACATGCACGTATAATACTCATACACATAAAAATAAATTTTAAAAATTAAAAAAATCAAAGGAACGAGTCCCTAGAGGTATTTATGAGAGGTATATATAGGACAGAGGAAGCAGAGAATGAAAATTTACATACTAAAGAAAAATTAAGGCCTAACAAGAAAGTGAGAAAAGACTCAGGCTCAGACCATCCAAACTCTAAAGAAATGTTGAGGTCTTCTATTTCTTTCTTCCAGTGATTTTACATGTTCACCCCGAGCAAGGGGAAGATTGAAGAGAGGATTTACACCTGCATCTTATATTCTTTATGTCTCATGCTATGTCTCGAGCTCTAGGCAGATTCAAAAAAAGACCCAGAGCTAAGTGCCTGCTGTGTACTGGGGCCAATGATTGGCAGACAATGCTAAGGAGTCCTGAAGGATGTCTTCAGTTGATCTTGTCGCCCTCAACTCTTTGCAACTTACCTTCAGTCACATTTGTGCTGAACCTGTGAACTGAATCACACCTAACAGAGGGTTATCTCAGATGAGACTGCAAGGGAGATATAAGGTTGTTGAGCTGTGGAAAGTAAGTAATAGGTAGTTTTTGTACTGAGTTTTCTACATAAAACTAAACTATTACATATTAAGTCCTTCTGCCAGAACAATTGCATATGCCCTTTTAAATGATCAATCTCAAATATAATTTGCACATGAATCAATATCCTAATCTCCTCCACATGTCCATCTCTTACTGCCCTAATTGCTAATTTCTTATAAGCTTAGGCTGCCACATCCTGATCCTCAGGTGCACATCATCAGTCCTTCTCTGTCCTGGCCACCATTAGTTTGCTGTCTTTCTAACTCTACTCTGGAAGTCTGTTCTATTGACATCATTCCTTTCATCAGCTCTGTTTCAACCAAGGACAGACTTGTGACCATCTTGACTGGCCAGGTGATTCAGGGAGCTCTCAGACTCCATCACCTCACTGAACCCACCTAAGAATCATAGCCTAGTTTGGAGCCTACAACAGGTAAGTTACAAGGCAATAGTAGCTCACAAATCTTCAGTCTTTCCCAAGAAGATTGTATTTCCTTTTGGCACCCAAAATTATTCTACAAAACTAATGAACAATTATATCTCTGATTCCCCTTGTTTTCCAACTCTACTGAGTTGCCAGGAATATTTGCTGAACTTCTCTGTCTTTCCCCCTCACAATGAAGTCTAAAGTAGCCCTGGAAATCTTCAAAGATCTTTGATATATTAAGCACATCTTAGAAAAATTATACCCTCTATAAAAATTATACATCTTACAAGCTACTCTATAATATCTATGTGTATTTTCTGATATAAGAAGCCCCTCATCCTTGACAATAATTTGAGTAAATTGTTGTTCAAGATCATTTCATTCAAATTTTCATTTGTATAACTTTTATCTCATCCTCCAAGAGAGTTTAGCTGAAATCCAAAGGCATTAGATGGTGTGTGTGTGTGTGTGTGTGTGTGTGTGTGTAAGTCAGCTACAAGTACAACTGAGTGTAAACAAAGTATCTTAAACCCACTGAGTCATTCCATCGACCCCTCTAGGCATTTCTTGATCTAGCGAAGTTGACATCAAAATTAGGTAGAGTGGAGTCATTTGAGGACCTGAAGCACAGAATGGAGATAAAAGGGGTGAGTGAGAATGTGGCACTTACAGACACCCTGGCCTGATGACTCTGTTTCCTCTGATATGTAGCCTGCCAGTTCATTGACTGAGTGGGAAGACGAGAAGCGGGGGATCGTGAAGAGATGAGCAAAACCAAGCTCTATCAGTACTGGAGGATTGGGTCTATACAAGACAAAAGGGCTGGTAGAGATACTTTTAAACTTCTCAATCTGTATGAAAAAAATAGTTGAAATCCTCCAATGTTATGAAAAAACCAAAGAGTCCAAAATATAGATTGATTTTTCTATTTTTAAAAATCCATCTTATTTTATTTTATTATTTTATTTTATGTGTATGAGTGTTTAGCCTGCATGTATGTAACTGCACCATATGCATACAATGCCTGTGGAGGCCAGAAAAGGGCACTGGATCCCCTGGAATTGGAGATATGGATGATTGTTATCTGCCATGTGGGTGCTAGGAACCAAAACCAGGTCCTCTCTAAGAACAGCCAGTGCTCTTAGCCACTGAATTGTCTCTCCAAACCCTTTTTTTCTACTGTTATTAAAAATTGCATCTTTATGTTTATGAGTAGCAAGAGAATTGTTTTGACGTGACAGCCATGTTGGTTTCAGGAAGCAGCCACAGCAACGCTGTAAGCACAGGGTGCGCTGAAGTGGCGGTTGTGCTTTGCAGGGCAGGCTCTGGATTCAGTCAGCGGGCAGTCACCGTTTGGAAGCGTTATTGTTGGGATAGACAATGCAGCTCATGTGGTCAGGATAAGCAGGCTTGGGAAGATGGACAATGTCAGAACTCTGCAACGTCACTGGCGGCCCCAATGCAGCAGCACCAATGGGAGAAAGAGCATGCGGTCAGGAAGAGCTATGTGCGTGGATAAAGTCATAACATAGCTGTCCAGGAGAAGATGGGTGAGTTCTTAGGAGGTGAATCCAGAGGCTAGGCAGGGCTTAACAGAGCGAGTAAGACTTTTTAAAAGGAGATTGGAAGAAAACGCTGCTAATATGAAATTCATAGCTGTCTGCTCCAAAATGCAAAGTGATAGATAACAAGTGCTGGAGCTGGCCTCTTTCTTTCACTTCTTCCCAGCACTCCACCCCAGAAGATCTTTACTTATGTTGACCTCCCTCTGAAGTTACCTTCAAAGAAAGAAGCCTGTTGCAAAGACAACTCCTCCATCCTGGCATTTCGAAGGTTCCAGCCAATTACTAGCTATAATGTCTGGTTCTAAGGGTCAACACAAGCTATTAAAAAACATTAGGAACTCATTGAAGTCTGGCGATCAAATTTTGGTCTGATAGTTTTTGCTTGATTGTTTGGATCCAAAGGATACAAAAGAGGTTTTGACTGAATTCCAAGAGTTTGGTTCCCTATCTTAAACATTTATATTATTTCTCATTTCTGTCATATTTATCATTCTTGATTTTCTTTTCATCTGAGGTTCATGTCACATAAATGCCTAACCAGTATTTTCTTTCATTAGTAAAGTTGAAGTGAATGGCAGCAATGTGAATGTCACGAAGCACTGACCTACTGGATGAGCAGGAGAATGTGTAGGCTCAGCATGAGCTCTCCTGTTCCCCATCTGCTCTGAAGGGTCCGGGGCACTTCTGCTCTCCTAAATAGCCGTCTTTTCAAAGGTGTACTTACTGACCTCCCTGAGCTCATAGAGGCCAAGAATCCCATGAATGTGAAATGGGATTAGGAAGAAGTGGAGGAGAGCTGAGGGTGAGCCAGTAGAGAAACACATTCTCATGATTCAAAATCCTGAGATTTCCCAGGAGCCATTTTATAGTCGAGACTCTCAGGAATGGCAATCCACAAGCACTTATATATGTGAAGGCCCTGTCTGCAGTGCGGTCACTTCTCCTTCTCAAGGTAACAAATCCAAACAGAGTCCAGCAAAGCCTGTTCCGTTCCTTTTGATCCCCTCAAGTACAGTTACTTCAAAGACAAAGCTGTAGTCAACGTGCAATAGGAATGTGCATCCCTATGCAGTCATTCAGAAAATCCAACCTGGTTCCTCTGGTTTCTTCTTCCTGTCTGCAATACTAGAGATCTTATTCCTTTAAACACACAGAGAGACACTGCTTGCCAGAATTTCCACATTTTAAAAAATAATGTTTTTATTAGTTCTTGAGTATTTCATATGTGCACATGATATATTTTTTGTAAATTTTTATTGGATATTTGTGTATTTCATACAGAACATCTTAATCATATTTATATAATCATATTTCCCCACTGACACCCTCCCATTCCCCCCGCCACTGGAATTCATGCATTCTGTCATTTGTTTTAAGGCCTATCTAGTAAAGGTACTGCCCCATGTCCTTCAGTTCATTCACTGGGATCTAATCACCTTATCTAGAGTCTCCGCCTTTGAAGATCTCTTCCTCATCCAGCAGTAATCAGCTGCCAATAGTTCTTTGACTAATATTGGAGCTTGCTTCCCATTTACACAGCTCTGTGCTGGGTTGGTTGTCTGTTGAGTTTGCATAAGTCTTGTGCATGTTGACACCATTGCTGTAGGCTCATATGAGTAAGGTCGCAGGATTCTGGAGGACTCTATTTCCTAATGGTCGTGCACCTCCTCCCTGGTTCTTACAATTTTCTGCGCCCTCTTCTGCAATGGTCCATGAACCCTGGGTAGGTAGAGTTTAATACTGGAGTCCTGGTCAAGGACTCACACTCTGCAGAGCATAAATTGTACTGATTTTAGTTACCCCACTCCAAGTTACTCCTCCAAGATCCAACACCCACTTCCTCTCACCCCACAACTTTGTGGGTTTTTTTTGTTTAATAAGCTACTGAGTTAAGTTTGATAGGTGGGGGGCCATCCACTAGAGTGTGGTAGAACTACCAGGAACTACACCTTTCAAGAAAATGACTCTCCTTTCTCAGAAGCCATCAACTGTCCATACCTCACTTGGGGTGTGGTCTTGAATATACATTTTAATAGGAACATGGTATTGAACCTGAAGTCCATATTCTTTCAGCTGATGCTCTAGTGGATGGTTGACAATAAAAATCTCCTGAGGTACATCTACCTCAAGGACATCTACCAGAGTTTTTGTGAGCTTCTCAAACCAGAATGAAGAATGAGCTATACTCTGTAGAACAGCTTTAAGAGTTTTACATTTGATATTAAAAATTACTTCTATCATAATGAAATTGTTTCCTAGGAATACACTCTCCTACACAGAATTCTTTTCAAAGGTCTTTCAAATTCTTACAGCTTCATAGTTCAACACTTCTAACCCCAGTCTGCTCTTGACCTTCCCATAAACACTGTTTTTCTTGCCTCAGTTCTTTTTTACCTGAGGTAGAAAGGTCTACATGAGGACCATGATTCTTCTCATTCTCATTAATCCAACTTTCTGGATCAATTTTGTTTGTTCTGATGTAAACATTTATGTTACCTTGTGACGCCTCCATTTGACATCTGAACTGCAGTTGGTTTAATCCTGCAGATATTTCCTCCTAACCCTATTTTTTTTCATGTTATCAATTGGATCTAATTTATTAATTGTCTATTTTAGTTGGTTTTCAAATCTTCCTGATTTGGAAAATTAATTTCATTATTTATCACAATAGTATGAAAATAGCTCTAGTGTCCTGACCTGCGTAACAGATTCGTCAGTGCTTAGCATCAGTGGACTTGATTTGGCTTTCTTAGCATTTTCCTAAAGAAATGTTAAAGTTCTCTTTTCACTACAAATTAAATAGACATTTGGCTCTGAATCCTGTGAAGCTCAAGTTTAGAATGAAAGCTCTGTTTTCTGCAGGCAGCACAGAATTTAGTTTTTGTCCTGATTTATTCTCTACCTGTAGAGGAAACCAGACTGATCTATGCAGACAGATGAGGTGGCTCCCAGCCCACGGGTGGGCCTGCAGGGCTCTATATAGAGTGCTGACTACGATTATTTCTCATCATGAAAAGTACTGCATGAAAAGTCTTCCAGTGTGCCAACGCCTAAGACACAGTTCTCTCTGAGAAAAGCGACATCAACTCAATTCATGCACAAGCATACACGAGGGTAGAAATGACAGATGTATAATTTTGGAACTCCAACTCATTTAGTGATTCTCTCTGGGATTTTTACAGTGTGGGCTGCTTCCTGCCCCTTGGGATTGCTGTTCCTCCATAGTGCAGATTGTAATTTAACTTGACTTCATGTAGTGCTTTGTACAAAGCAAAAGAGTACAGAAAGTCAGGAAAATTTACTGCGTTAGATGAGAGGTGAGAAAATTAAAGAGAACAAAGCAAAAACATCTCAGGCTTTCAAAGCCAAGTACCTTATTTGCAATTTAACCAGGGCAGAAACTCAAACCAAGCTTAGTTTGAAAAAGCAGAGTCTGCATCTCAAAGACGGAGCAATATTGTGCTGTGTTCATTTATGCTTTATCTCATGACAATAGTCAGCTGTGACTAAACGTGTATTAATTTCTCTATTAAATAAAAAGAATAAATGTTTCTATATCAGTGCTATTAAGGATCCAGTATGAAGCCCTGTGCTGGCCAACAAGGATCAAGATTCCTTTACTTAGGATGGTTATGGTGAACTTGTAAGTACTCCTCCATTCCACTGCTGTATTTCTCCTGAGGTGCTAAGATACCACATAATTAAAAATCAAAAACAAAAGAAGCCTTCATAGATGTTACTGCACACTTCTGACAGCTTTGATGATTGAAAGGCTTTGCAATTCAGCTACAAAGTTGAGTGCTATTTCTAGGGAAAGAATCTAAGTCACTTTTAAACAAGTTTCAAGTTGCTAAAGCAAATTATTAGCACATCACAAACTCTAGAAATGGACAAATTAATACATATCTGCAGTTAACACTTCTAAAAAATAGAACAAGAAACATGTGTTTTGACAGGCCACATAGAGTTGTGGGAATTTTTTTTAATATGTTTCTAAGTCTTTTAGGATGTAGTATTCCTTTACTGCCAAGTAGAAATAATGACACCTTCTCTTGTATTGTTATGAGGATTCAATGAAGTACTGGACAGAAAAACAATTGGCACACACTAATTGATCATCACATAGTAAATGCTTTCTTCCCTCTTCTCTCTAACGTCCCTGTACAATTAACCCACTATTCTGTGGGCCACCTTTGTGAGCACCAACAGCTGCTGTCGGTTTACTGAAGGATGGTGTGCTACAGAAATGCACATAACAGTGGGGTGGAGAGTGTAATTAGAGTCAGGGACTTGGAGAGAGTCTCCCCAGGACATTTTACCATAGAGGCATGAGGGAAAGCGGTCTTGAATTCTGATAAACGTCCTCATCCTTTATCTTGTACAGTAGATTGCTTGAAGTTAAAATTCCCAACTCTGCAGTGATAACAGAAAGTCTCCAGCTTTTGTACTGAAGAAGCTTTTGTGTCAGACTTGATAAGTGAAGGCATATTTGTGTGTCTACTTAAATCTACTGTCCAATGATTTATTGATTAGTTTTGAAAAGTGATAGTTTAGATGTTCTGCAAATTACTACAAAGTATATAACAAGTGCAACTAATTAACAACAGAACACTGTTTTGATAAGTTGCAAAGCATTCTTTGCTAGTTAGAATCAGGAGAGGTGGTGTTTAGTTTTGAGAAACAATAGATGTCTTCTCTCTCATGTCACATATCATCATAATGAATAGGATCTATTTATTTTCTTGACGTAGACTTTAATTTCTTAATTTTATGTGGTTCTGAATTCTAATAAACAAATAGCAGGGTCTGCTAACTGCTAACACTAATGCAGATAGTCGTGCTTCTTCCATTCTGTTTTTTTTTACATGTTCATTTTATTTGGGGAGGATTTTGGATCTAAGGAAACTAGCTTATGTTTCATTAGATAGAATGATTCTAAGTATAGGAGATAGCTTAGAGTTCCAAAGGAGGAAAATTTTTGAAAATATACTCAAAGAGAGAAAGAGACTAGAGACTAGAGACATTTTCAACGAATCTACGCACTCAGATCTTGGGTGCCTCTTGTCACAATCGGAATGCTTGAATACCTGGGTTCGTGGAGGAAGAACTGAAATTCTGTATGTTCTTCTCTGTC
This sequence comes from Eospalax fontanierii, assembly GCA_035773235.1. NCBI lineage: Eukaryota > Metazoa > Chordata > Mammalia > Rodentia > Spalacidae > Eospalax > Eospalax fontanierii. Next base: position 9,982,777 of record CM069524.1, read on the forward strand.
CCCTTACCTCCACTGAGCAACTACCTCAGCAGCTCAGATGTGTTATTGAGATGTTTTGGTGTGAAATTTGTTTTTCCTCACTGAACTTTAAGCAGAATTTCAAGTGCCAAGTCTCTAAAGCCGAGTGGGGCGATTAAGAGATAATTACTAATTATGCTAATTTGAGAAGTTGCTGCTATTTTCTTCCCTGGTCATTTTACGTGCAGCTCTCCTGAGAGAACAGTCCCTTCACAGTGCTAATAACCTTCCCTCTAAAGCATTTGGTAGAGGACAGTGTGTCCTAAAACTCCACATCCTAAACTGGAGGTTTAGAGTAAATCAGAAAGTATAGCAAGCCATGAGGAGTTTTTAGGGCAGTCTGTGTCCTCAAGATGAAGGATATTTACTGGTTATTAATTTGTCACATGCCAGGGATAGTTATTTTCTGCTCATACTGGAAGAGTAAATTTGACTTTTAATATATTTATACATTTTTCCTTTGTGATCTCTGAATGTTAATAATGAATCTGGATATGAGAAATCTTCTTCATATCCTATCACACTGAATTAGATGCCATGGGCATTGTATGTCTTTGGTAATTATCACCATTTCTCCTCAAAAGTTACTGTTTAAAAGGAATATGGCAGGTCAGCAAAACTCATTATGAATCTCCATAGCTTTGAAACTAATCTTCTAAACGTCATGTCTACCCTTAGACCATGTGCACAGCGAAGCCAGGGTGGTGTTTTTGAAAGTGTAACCTAGGTAGGGTCTAGAAGAGTACCTTCACCTCATGCCCTGGCTTGGACTTACCCCTGTTCTCTCAGGAGTGAGTGGAGAAATAACCCTGGTAAAGTCACGAAGATTTGTTTAGTTTGGGCTTAGCTCAGCATGCTTCTCATGGAAGGAAGACTCTGTCAGATCTTCTTTGTGCATCCATCTATTGTCAGTTTCAAGGTTCTTGTGAGCTGATCTGACTTTTCATGCTGCTCCTGCCTTCAGCATTATCATTATTGGCCCTGGAAGACCACACTAGAGTTCAGCTTCATCCCCTATAGTCTTTCTCAGCTTGTGCAAATGCATGTGGAGAAGAAGGCTTTGACATGTTCTAGGTATACCTGCAGACTCTACCCAGCCACAGATACCAGCAACTAAGGATCCTATTTTCAGAGCAGTCATTTGAGTTTTGAATATGCTCCTTTCCCCATACGATTGCCAGTCCTCACAAACACTCGGCATTTCCGCTGGAGATTGTGTAGGGGTTAAGCCTGGCCAAGTGAGTTCACTTAATGTCCCCAGAACCAGATAACTGTGATCAGATGCAACTGTGGTCAGATATAGCTGAATCCAGTGTGTGCTCTGTCTGGGAAAGCAAGCATTCTGTTCTTATTTGTATGAGTAGATCTGAGCTGTCACTCCCTCTTGGTCTTGCAGAGGGCAGTTGACTTAGAGTTTCAACTAAAAAACACCCAAGAACTCAGTCTCCTATTAGAAAGTGGGGAATCTAGGCTGGGCCACATCTGTATGTTTAGAAGATGAGTCTGAGAGTCCAGCTCTGAAAAAATTACCTTTAGGGCAATTTCTTTTCCTGGCTATTACCAGTATTAATCCTGGAGGGTCATCACAACTAATCAGAACACTTTGTTGTTCTTGTTGCTGTTTCTGGCCGTTTTGAGACAGGGTCTCCCTGTAGCCCCAGCTGTCCTTGAACACGCTATGTAACCAAGCTGCTCTCTGTCTGTCTGCCTCTGCCTCCTGGGTGCTGGGTTTAAAGGTGTGCACTCCCATGGCGGGTCCTAGATGAAACACTTTGAATACTGATGATTCAATTGCTTCATTTGCTCTTTGAGTTAGAACACATTGTGACAGAGGATTCCTCACTAAGGTGTTATTCAACACTTGACAAAGAAGAAAGGATGATAAGAATAAGATATTTGGAAATATTTAGAGCTCATTGACCAACTGATCAAGCCTAGTACTTTATAAGTCACTCAACTTTCTCTGGTATTGTAGTTTCAAAACCTGGGAGTACTAGCTCTCTTTAAGTTGACTTATCTTTCTTTCATGAAAATAAATGATAGAAGTGTTTCCCTTCTCTCCATGTCATTGCAGGCCTACAAGTAAAGTGCAGCTTCTGACTTTATAAGAAATAGGAAGAAAGGGGCTCTGACATTTCTAGGTTACTCCAGATTGTGGTGAAATTCTCAAAGCATTTTAGGATTTAATGCAACTCTGAACTGTGCTTTCATGCCACTGAAGCATCCCAATAAGGAACTAAAACTCAGATAGATTCCCTGGGTTGTTGAGCTATTTATCTTTAAATTGAAGTGTGCTTTTGGTTCTTGAAGGTTTTCAAACTACCTATAACTTATTTGATCAAAATGCACTCTAAAAATAAAGAAACATGGGGCTGCAAAGATATCTCAGTAGGTAAAGACATTTGCCGCCAAGCCTGATCATGAGTTTGATCCCTGGAACCTATATGGTTGGAGGAGAGAACTAACTCCTGCAAGTGCTCTGACTTCCACCCTGGCACACACTCCTGCCACATATACACGACTAACTCCTGCCACATATACACGACTAACTCCTGCAAGGGCTCTGACTTCCACCCTGGCACACACTCCTGCCACATATACACGACTAACTCCTGCAAGGGCTCTGACTTCCACCCTGGCACACACTCCTGCCACATATACACGACTAACTCCTGCAAGGGCTCTGACTTCCACCCTGGCACACACTCCTGCCACATATACACGAAGCAAACAGATAAATAAGCAATAATGAATAATAGGGGTATGGAGATTGTTCAGTTGGTAAGGTTCTTGCTGCTTCAGCATGAGGACCTGAGTTCAGGTTCCCAGGACTCTTGTTAAAAGCACAGTGCAGTGTCTTGCATCTGTAATCTCAGTCCCAGGGAGGCAGAGACAGCTGGATCCCTGGAGTTTGCTGGCCACCGAGTCAGCCTAACTGAATGTGTGAGCTCTAGGTTCAGTGAGAGAGCCTGTCTCAAAAAAAACAGGTAAGAAGCAACTGAGGATGACACCCACTGTCCCTCTTTGGCCTCCACATGTGTGCTTGTGCACACACACAAATATGCATACATTCACACATGTACAAACATGTGCACACATACACAAACATGTGCACACATACATCAGCCCATAGAATTAACAAAAAAAACTTACAAATTATGAGGTTGGAGGATTGGCTTACTGATTAAGGCACTTCTTGCAGAGGACCTGGGTTTGATTCCCAGCACTCACATGGTGGCCAAGAGCATCTGTGACTCTGGTTCTGGGGGAATCTGACGCCCTCTTCTGACCTCTGTGAGCATTTCACAACACAGGTACACTTACATCCATACAAACAATACACCAAACACAGAAAATAAAAATAATAAGTAAAGCATTTTCAAAAATTATAAATTATATATGCCTAAGATAGACTGTCAGTAGATAAAATGATAATGTTGTAAACGAAGTTCTCATTTATGAATGATACTGTATTCTTCTTTTGACATCTGATAGACATTCAAAGCTTGCTTTGTACCACCTAGCCAAGCAGAAATACAAGGTTTTATTTTGTAAAATTTAATGTATGACAAAATTCAGAGTTTTTACTCAGGCAAACAGGGTATAGTCTGATGAACTCTTTCATATGAAAGTAAGAAAAAAATCCAGGTGTGTTAACAAGATTTACACCCTTGCTTGTTCTTTGCATATCTTCTGCATGAGGAAACGTGTGTCACAAGTGTGCTGTGTCCTTTTCACAGGAGGAGTGGACAGTGGCCTAAGTGCTATACAAAGCATTAGTAGAACCATGTCACCCTCTCAGACAACTGTCTCAGTTACTAAAACAACTGTTACTTTAACTTTGTTGCCCACAAATAGATTTTTGTACTAACATGAAGTTCCTTAGTGGTGACAACATGGTTTTCATCAGTCCTGTGCCCTCCCTGTAAAACAGCCTAGCAAACTATTTATACTAGGTGTCCTCTGAGTTCAACAGAGGAAGAATTCTAAGTGTTTGAGAGCTACAAGGGAAGGCTACCACCTTGGGCTATCAGAACCCAGATTAAAGACACTGAGAACCAAGGAGGAAGCCATACATGTGCAGGAGATGTATGGCACAGAGGGAATGTGCAGTCACAGTAGGCTGGTCTGTTTTAGAAAAGCTTGAGGTGACTAGTACAGTCCAACAATCACCTATCCTTCTTACTTACAGAATTCTTCAAAATTAGGAAAGAAAGCGTAATCCAGGCTGTATGCTTTTTAGGACATTACAATTTGATGAATGGATAATGGTATGTAAAACTGACAAAAGAGAGGAAAACAGTAATATAAACACAGATCTATAATTGAACATATGTGCAAATATTCATAGCAAGACTGTATCTCAAGGATTACTCATATGATTTCTATAATAAATATAATATAAATATAATAATTTCTGTAATAAATTACTCATATGATTTCTTTTTATAAAGCATCTTTTAAATTGTGTTTTATTTTATTAGGGTGTGTATGTCTATGAGTGTATGTCATGTGTGTGTGTGTGTTCACTGCCATGTTTATATGAAGTTAAAAAGGGCATCAGATGAATGGCTTGGAGTTGGGTTTACCCACCTACATAGGTGTTGGGATCTGAACTCAAGTACTCATGGTTACGTTGCAAATGTTCTTAGGTTCCACTGAACCATCTCTCCAGCCCCTTCAGTTTTAAGGACTATTGTCAAGGCCAAAATACTCCTATGTTTGGCCAGAAAGAAATAAGAAAAAGTTGTGGGTAAATCTGAACATCAGTGAAGCAGCCTAGTAGACAAATGCACTGGTGGAAATCAAGCTGTGGGCGTTAACTGCACTCCTATAGAAGACGCTCCGTGCCCTGAATTCCAGTCAGGACATCAAGCAAGTCAAACCTATGCTTTCTGTCTCTTTAAAGCTAATTATTGATATATTACATTTACTAACTTCCTTGAATAAATAGAGAACTCTAAGTTGTAGGTCTCAGGTTATGGATGTTTATGTGGTGCTGGGGATCAAACCCAGAGCTTCCTTGATTTGTATGTATGTAAGCGCTCTACCAACTGTGTTATATTCAAAGTCTCTAAGGTTAAGATTTAAGAATAAGTCAGTAAATGCTTTTTGGTGTTTATTCCACACTGTATGAATGACAGGTTTTGAGTGACTGAAAAACTTTCAAGGTTATTTCAAATTAAATGTAATTTTGTTAATACTGTGGATGAAAACTGAACACAAACATCTAGGAAAACATATACATAAATATTACCATGCAGCAATGAAGTTGTTTATCTTGATAGTGTAAAATAAGCTGGTGGGTGACTGCCTTAGTTTTGTTTCTTATCACTGATAAAACATACAAAGGCAACTTAAAGGCAAAAGGGTTTATTTAACTCGCAATTCCAGGGTGCAGACCATCACTGTGGGAAAATCAATGCAGTAGGAACTTGAAGCCACTCATCATATCCCATCCACAATCAAGAGCAACAGCAGTGAAGTAACGCATGCATCCTAGTGCTCATCTCATCCTCTCTACTCTTATACACTTCAGAATCCCCTTGCTAGGGAATATGAAACCCGCACATTTATCAGAGAACAACCTGGCTGCAGTAAGTGCTGGCTGGAGGACTGGCATTGTGTGTCTCTCTTTTGGAGTCACAATTCAGTGTACTGTCTCATTTCCCGTCAGATGATCGCTCATGCCCCAATACCCAAGCTCCAGGACCAGGCTGGCTAACCTGCTGGTTTCCTTGGTTATGAAAGCAATTTAGATTCTAAATAGCTAAAAATAACCATTATTATTAAACCAATAATAATTTACCCAGTATAGCTGGGGACAGTCATGAAAAAAAGTGTTAAAGAATCTAAATACACTGATTTTTAGAAAGCAAGTACACACCAGATAAACTGAAATTTTAATTACTTAGCAAATTTCATTATGAAATATAAACTTTCAGAACTACGAATTAATGATCTAAGCATTTTCTTAAGGCTAGCCCATTAAATACTAATCTTTAGTGAGATAGTCTTGTATCAATATCATCAAGAAAAATTTGCTTAATGGGCTGAAAAGATGGCTTAGTGGTTAGGAGCACTAGCTGCTCTTTCAGAGGACCTGGGTTCAATTTGCAGTACATACATGGCAACTAACAACTATCCATGATGCCAGTTCCAGGGAATCCAGCACCCTCTTCTTATACCCAGAGGCACTGCAAGATGCAGGTGCATTTACATGCATGCAGCCAATATACCCATACATATAAAATAAAAATAATAAAAACAGTTTGTTTAAGGTTCAATTAAGCTTAGAAAATATAATTCTCTTCCTTAGAAATTACCAATATGTCCTATTTCTGAAAAAATCTTACAGTAAAACCTGTTAGGTTTATATAAATCATAATATCTCAGTCTCTTTAAAAAAACAAACAAAAAAAACCCAAATAGATCTCACATAGAATTCCATTTGGAAATTTTATTCCATACCTTGGGAAAAACAGCATAATATGAACTTTTGACAGATTTAGGATTCTTAAATTTTTGTGCATATATCACCTGTGAATATTAATAAGCATTGGTGGAGACTATCTCAAGAGTAAAAGTGTCTAGAAAATACACTAAAGTTCACATAAACCTTGAATAACAATAAACTATGTTTAATTATCTGGGACACAGAGGATTAAAAACATTCTGAAAACCTCCTGAAGATAATGTTCTCTCAAACACACTTACATTATTCTGATAATAATCTTTCTTCTTCTATTTATATATTCATATTTTTGGCGTGTATGTGTATGTGTGGATCCAGAGCAGCTGTGAAAGCCAAAGCTGGACATGAATGTCTTCCCAAATAGCTCTCTCTCTCCCTCCTTGCTTTTTGAGACAGGATCTCTCACTGGACAGGAGGTTCTCCGATTAGGCTAGGTTAGCTGCTCTGTGAGCTCTAGTGATCTGCTTATCACTGCTTTCCCAGCACTGGGATTACAGGCATGTGCTGCCATGCCCAGCTTTTGAGAACCAAACTCAGGTCTTCGTGCTTACATGGTGAGCACTACCAAGTTAACCACTCCTGCATTTTGTAAGATGGAAAATGGATCCTAAAGACATCAGCTTTTTGTGTGTGTGTTTTGTTTTGGGGACAAGATCTTTCTCTTTAGCCCAGACTAGCCTGAAATTCAGTTCAATCCTACTATCACTGCCTCTTTCATGCTGAGATTACAGGCATGAGCCATCACCCTTGACCATCACCAATTTTATCAAAGAAAACTGTCTTCAGTCTCTCCCTGGGCTTTATTTGTGGTATTTTCTTTTTCGTTTTTTGCCAGTTTTGTTTGTTTTGGAAAGCCTTGCTCCTCCTTCTAGTTCCAGACACAGTGTGGCCCATTTCTCAGGGCAACTTAGGAGCAGAAGCCACAGCCCTGTGCATATGTGATGGGGACACACATGGACATCTGTCTCTTGTGTTAGGTGGCAAAGTGACATGAATAGGAGCAGCCCTAGAGATACATGGAGGTAGCTAAGCCTCATGAGAAACATTATTCTGATAAATCCTATCTCCTGTTGTGTGCCCTGCTTCTCAGCACATAACACTGGGTTCCTCAGGAATCTCTCTGGTCCTCTCCTGGCCAGTGCTAGATCTTGATTTAGGAGAGACTCCAGCGTCTCTTAATATACGTGCAGGCTAAGGTGGCTTTCAAGATGACTTTGGGTGGCATCTGAAAAAAAAATTAAATGTAAAAATAAAATTAAAATACTAATACATTTTATATAATATTTTACTGAGAACATAAAGCAGCAATGTGAAATTCACAGACAGAAGAATGACAACAAAAGAGGAAAGGACGGGTGGACGGAAGAAAAGAAGGAAGGAAAGAGAGAGGAAGGAGGGAGAGAGGAGGAGGGAAGAAGGAAGATGGAAGGAATAAAACGAAGCAACAGCAATGACAAGAATGATTCAGGCACATGTTAATACTATAAAAACTTTGCACATATAATACTAAAGATGGCAATCAGCCCAGGCCTCACTTAGAAACTGAAATACAAAGGACTAGAAAAGTGTGGGAAATCATGATCTATTCCACTCTCTTTTTACTCCAGCCCTGAATTTTTCTTGTGTACCATGTTCCTGGTTTGGGGCCAAGAAGAATACAAACTATTCTCTTCTAATGCTTATGCTCATGAGCCCCTTCCATGCCAATGTAAATTGATCACTGATCACTGAAGAACACTAGGAGAACAACTCACCCTCAGTCCTACCGCAAACCCACTCTTGTTCCTTTTACTCTGTGTGTTCAGGTGTGTGCCTCAGTGTATTCACAAAGGGGTACCTCAGCTAACTTTGAACTGGTCCTGGGGAAGAGAGTGCAGCATCCTGGGGAGGCTACATAGCAGGAAATAAATGTCTGAAGAGGGCAGAAGGTCTTTGATCTGAGCATCTATTAAAGCAGGTAGAGTGGTACATACCTGGCACAACCACTCTGAGTGTGTGTGATCTAGGACTTGTTTAACATATGTGTGACTGCCTTCCACCAATAACACTCAGACTCCACAATGCCAGAACAATGCTCAGCTTTTGTGTTTCAACTTGAACCCAAGGCTCACACTGAGAGAAATACATATACAAGGCCCATATAGTAAGGGTACTGTGTTCTGTGCATTGCTGCTGCTCAACATTTCCTTTCAATATTATTTGACTCATAACAAAGTAAACACTGAAATATTCATTTTGATTATGATATAGAATATTCCTCTATTTCTTAATCATATAATTTCCTCCCCCTCAAAAAGCTTACCTTTCTTTTTTGAATTAAAATTTGTATTTTATGTTTCTATTATGCCTGCATGTATATAAGTGCACCAGTTTCATGCAGTGCCCTCAGAGGAAAGAAGAAAGAGGTGTTGGATCCCCTGGAATTGGGGTTACAGATGATTGTTAGCAGACATGTATGTGGGTGCTGTAATTCAATCCTGGGTCTTCGGCAAGAGCAGGCAGTGCTCTGAACTGCTGAGCCATCTCTCCAGCTCCCCAAAAGCTTACTTTACATTAGCCTACTTTTCCATGGATCTTCAGCATATTTAGGATATCAGAGAGTAATATAGTCCCCCAGTAGCTCCCCAGTATGCAATTGTCATCATTTTGTTTTCCTTTCATTTAATACATTCATATAAACTTCTGGGGAAAAATGACCTCTACCATTCAAAATGTATATTCATAGAACCAACTGTATTTTTACCATGGACTGGGGGCATTTTACAAGTAAGCTTTTTTACAACAAAATAAAAGCAAAATCTTGTGTTGGGAGGGTGATCTTTAATTAGAATATGTAATGGAATAATGTGATGGCTAATTTTGACCACAAATTTGGTCTGTTTAAGAAATGCCTAGTGCAGGAATCAGGCATACCCTTGAGTGTCCCAGTGAGGGAGGATTCCAGAGAAGATTAACTAGTGAGGTAACTTTCTCAGTGTGGCCACTATCATGATCAGGGCCCTGGACTGACTAAAAACAGAAAGAAGCAAACAGTGAGCTGAGCATGATCACCCCCTTTTCCGCTTCCTGATCCACTGATAGGTGAGCTAGTAGGTGCCCCCTGCCCGGGTCAAGAGCTGGCGCCACAGTCATGCCTTTCCCACCAATCAGCGGCCAGTCCCACACTCACACCTTCCCACCACAGGCAGGAGATGGGCCCAGAGTCATGCCCTCCACACTATATTCAGAAGCAGGTCCCGTAGTCATGGCCTTGCGCCACACACAGGAACTGCCTTCCTAGTCATGCCCTCGTCATTATACACAGGAGCTTCTCCCACAGGAATGGCTTTCCCACCATGATGTACTGTATCCATTGACTGGGAACCAAAATAAATTCTCCCTTAAATTTGTTCTTTCTGATAGTTTATCACTGGATTGAGAAAAAGTAGCTAATACAGTTATAAAAGTATCAATTTTTAAGACATTGAGTGCACCATCATATGATGTTTAGTCAATTAGAGATCATAGTGAGTGAATGGTAATTATTTCCACTAAATTCCACTATGTGCATGCTGATGCATGCAGGGAGGACTTCCTGGATACAGGAAAGGTCTACTATAAAGCATTTGGTGAAACTAGGTGGTTAATCTAAGGGAAATTCTGAGGCTGCAGTTAATGCATTTCTGAGAAGGAAGAGGAAAAATATAAAGGACCTACAAATGAGCAGTATAATTATCGTTTTTTATTAACTTATATATGTGACACCTTGACAGCATTTATTCAGTATGGCTGCTTCTATTTGGAAGGTGATGAGAAGCTAAAGTATCCATTATTTTTCTTGATAGTAATCTATAATGAACATGATCAACTTGATCTTCCTATTGCTTTGATAAAAATGGTTTGAAAACCATAATACAATTGTGAGGCTTTAACAGGAAAGAATGCATTGAACAATTTAAAAAAAAAAATCAGCATTCATTTAAATGAAAGACGAAATTAATTAAGAAATCTAAATTTCAAGTCTATGAATTTTGCCTTCCTTGGCTTGAAGGGACTTCAGTATGAAGAATGATTTCAAGAGTAATTAGCTCATTATTATCAAGTCTATGTAGATTTAAAATCACTTTAAACTTTTTTCGAGGAAGTAAAGAAAATGAACCAAAATTTTGTAGAAGGTAAAATCACACTGAATGTCCTAAGATCAAATCAAGAAAATGGTGATGGTGATTTAATTTAGTGCACAATGGACAGTGTTCAAAGACAGACATTAAGACAAACATCAACATGCTTGCTAAATTTCCCATCCCATCTTTATCTAGAAAGTGTATGTGTAAAACAGGCAACTGGGCATTACTGTGACTACACTCATAATATGGCATGCAAATACACACACACACTCAATACTAAGAACAGAGCATAAAAATGGCTTCTGTTGCAAATCAGCTAGTACTTTATAAACAAAGGCATCAGTCGGCCATATGCAAAGCTCTTGCATCCTGGAATCCAACCAACCTTAAAATGCCTTTAAAAATGCATCTGTACTGAACGTATACCAATTTTTTTTCCATTACCCCCTATACAGTACAATATAACATTTATTTACATAGCATTTGCACTGTACTACTTTTTACATGCTATCTAGACATGATAAAATTATCTAGAAGAATATGTAGAAGTTCTCTGCAAATTCTATGCCACTTTATATAGAGAACTTGAGTATTAAATGAGGTTTTGAAGCCAATCTTGTGAATATTCTCAGGAATGAATGCATGAAGAATTTTACGCATTGCTATTGCAGCAACTTAGAACTAACAAAAGTCCATGAAGCTAAATATGTAAAGTGCACGTGCAAGCTTGGTCCACTGGATAATATTGCAGAAACGAAGCCTGAGTGTCGGACTGAGCTTTGGACCTTAGGCTTATGTAATTTATCCTTTTGTCTACCTTCAGGTATCCTTGTCCCAGCTTTGACACTGGAGGACTCCCCATTTCCACATAGATGGTCACAGCAGAGATCTACTGAGCTCTCTCCACTTGTCTGAGTTCACTAGCATGAAAAGACTTCTTATTTCCAATTCTGGTGGCAAGGATTGGTATTCATGGATCTATTATGAATAAAATTCCACTAAAGAAAAATTTAAAATCCAGAAAACCTACCTGTGAGTGTTTATGTAAAATGACTTTATAAATAAGATTTTGAACAGATGGGAAAAGCCGCTTCAGTTAATTTGTATGTAATAGATTTGCATGTATTGCACTCTGAATATCTCTTTGTTATCTGGTGGGTACACACTGTGTTTCCTTAGGAGGATCTCAATGATTTAACCTTTTGTTAAGGTTGACACATCAAGAATTAGTCACAATACAGTGAGTTCAAATGTCCCATTTGACTATTCTGCACCTGAATTTATTTCTGTAATCTATTCATTCATTTACTGACTAAATTTGAAACAGAACACGTATGTTTACTTACATATGTTTACCAGGGACTTGAATTTGATTTTGGCTTTGTACTGGCAGCATAAAATCAGAGTAAGCTTAATCCAGGAAACTGAACCATTTAGCTTATTGTTTATGCATGAAAGTAGATGGAAAAATATCCTGCGTGCAAGCACCAGAGACATAAGCACAAAAGGTAATGCAGGAGTTTTCATTATAAATTTAGATGCACAATAAACACGAAGTCTATTTAAATCTGTTAATATTCTTAGAGTATTTGAGTTTGGTTGTAGGGTTTTGCTGAATGAATGACGTGCTTTATTCCCATTGTCAACTATCTAATTTGAATGCACCAGTTTTGTATTCGTCCAAACGTATCTCGTGCATGGTGCTGTGCGTGGGTGCTTTGTATATCTTTATAGAATGTTGATTTCCTTTTTCATCTATTGATTTAGTTATAAGTTTTTAAAGCATTCAACTCTGATCTTCAGAGTATTCCTTAAATGAGCTGTAATTGGTACTTATTCTGAAGTTCAATATACATATTATAAAGCTATCTGAAAAGGAAGACGTTTACATGTATGACTGTAATTCAATAGTTTGTAAGATTTCTTTTAATCTTTAAATCAGAAAATGGTGTGACTGATGCTACCTGGGAGAGAGCAAGCGCAGTGGGAAGGGTTCATAAATATGTGCACTTGAATATACGCATAGACACAAACATAAACAACGCACATACATATGTATACTCAAATACATGATTGGTATGGCATCATGAAGTGGGTTTATGCTCCTCAAAATCTTCTTGGAAACAGAAGTGTATACAATCATGTATACATGAGAGGACCAAGGCCCTCTCTCCATGTGAGATCTTTTATAGCCATTAGTAACAATGCTTACAAGAAAATGATTTTCAAATCAACATGAAAATTAACAGAGGAGTCTTTAACTTAATTTGCTTGCCCAGAAAATAATTTTCCTGAATTTGTGTATTCATGAAATGGAAGCCCTGTCCTTCTAGAAACCTGTGTGCATTTGCTGTACCTATGTATTCAAAAGCACACCAGGACTATCTTTTGTGCATATGTATGTGTGGACCAGAGTTCAATGTATGGTGTTTTCCTGTGCTGTGTTTTCATATTATTTATTTATTTATCTATCTATTTATTTATTTACTTACTTTTGAGGCAAGGTCTCTCACTGAACCTGGTACTCACCAATTGGCTAGACTGTCGAGTCAATGATCTCCAGGGGTCCTCCTGTGTCACCTCTCAGGTGGTTGGATTACAAACATGTACTCCCACATCAGCTTTTATGTGGCTGCTGGGGATCTGAGCTCAGTTCTCTTATTCGTGTGACAAGCACTTTACTCATTGAGTCAGCATCTCTTCAGCCCCACCAGAGCTTTCGTAAGCCAGTAACATATCATTGAAGCTCAAAGAATCTAGATTTAATTCAGCTAATTTACCATTTCTGGAGTAAGTAACTGCATTCTCTAGGTCTTATTTCCCTACCAATAAAACAAAAATGTTGCTTAGTTATTAAATGTGTTAGGTTTATTTTTTTTTCCCTCCCAATGAAATAACACAGGAGACTGATTTCTACTTATATCGAAGCCTACCATCAGGAAGAAGCAAAGTATTATCTTTCTTTTTTTAATCAAATTTATTTATTAATTATTTTTTTGTGTATGAGTGTATTGCCTGCATGTATGTAAGTGCACCTGTGTCATGCACTATAAGCAGAAGTCAGAAGTGGGCACTGTATCTCCTAGAACTGGATCTATAGATGGTTGTTAGTTGCTATGTGGGTGCTGAGAATGGAACCTGGGTCCTCTGCAAGAGCAGCCAGTGCTCAGCTAGATGCTGAACCATCTCTCCAGTTCCAAAACATTACCTTTCTATCCGTTGCAGAGTGAATGATACTGACATTTCCTACAACTGTTGAATGGACACAGGGAACTTCAGAGAAGCCAGGGAGATAAGCAAACAAATAATGGAACGAAACTACCTCCATACACGTGTCTGGCATCACACTGGCTAGCCACCCACAGCTATCACAAAATAACCAAGGAATATGTTCTGGACATGATTTAATCAAATCTGATGTTAGTTCAGTTGTACAAGCATTTCACATATCCTGGAGATATTGGTGTATCAATATCCTGGTGTATTAATAAGGAATTTACACACTGATGAAAATTGAATTTTTTTGTCCCTTATTGAGGTGGAGATAATGGTTCTGGAGAATGGTCTTGATAGCATCACTATAGGGTTACTTCCAGGAAATGCAAGAGTCAGATAAAGCAAGTTTCATATTAAGAGTGGGTCTGGAGAGATAGCTCAGTGGTTAATAGCACTAGCTGCTCTTGGAGAGGACACATATTTTATTCCCAGCACCAATCTCAGGCTGTTCACAATCACTTGTAATTCCAGTTCCAGAGATTCTGACGCCCTCTTCTTGCCTCCATGGGTACCTGCATACACATGGTGTACATGCATACAATCAGGCACACACATACATATAAAATGGAGAACTCTAGCCCTTTCAGTCCTCTATGGGAGAACATCATTTAACTAAAGGAGGTGGTAGCCGATCTTGTGATAAACAACCGTGTTACCAATCAGACCAAAAGCAGCCATGATGCCTGAAGTAGCCGCTTCCTCAATGTAGTTTTAAGAACAGGTCTTAATCTCTGCATGTTTCTGCACTTGCTCTATAGAGTCATTGGCAGGATTAAATCAGGTAATGTACGTTATGTCCAGAACAGTATAAGTGCACAACGAATATTAGAAGTTTTAGTTGAGGGTGCTTAAGGGCCAAATTGAGAGTTGGGTAAACTGGGCATCTTGCTGATTTACATTTCATTAATAGAATACTAAAGGAATGCCTCAACTTTGCAGAACTCAGGCTCTCTTGTGTTGACCTCTAAGGCTGGTTTAACAGGTTGTAAAATAAAGTTATCCAATTTCAGGAACTTTTTGTTAGTACATTTCTTTAAAGTGTGTGTGTGTGTGTGTGTGTGTGTGTATGCATGCGTGTATATGTGAGTGTGCCCACAGAGATGAAAAGAGGGCATTGGGCCCCCTGGAGCTGGAGTTATAGGAAGTTATTAGCTGCTATATGGATTCTGGGAATTAAACTTAGGGCCTCTGCAAGAGCAGCAACTGCTGTTAAACTTGAGCTATCTCTGCAGTCTCTTGCTAATATGCTTTTCTTTGTGTTGTGAATGAACTGCAAATTCCATAGTCTAGATAGTAATTCATACTTGTTTTTATTAATTTCTTTCTTTTTATATTAAGGGTTCCATTTCTGTAATGAACCCAGACTAGAACACTATTCCATCTTGCAAAATGTATTAGTATAAATCACACATTAGTAATTCTTCAGAGCCATACACAAAACATTTCAAGTGGGTTCTATGAACCCAGGAAAGATAAATTCAGGACAGTTCAAAAGAACACTAGCTTTCCCAGAACAACAGCTAAAGAGATCCATGGAGGAAAGAAATGTGCTTTGAGTGCAAAAGATAACCTTGATGCATTCATGCCTGAAAATTTCATGTTCTCAGTCACAGATGTGTTTAATGCTGGTGATAAGAACTCCAATATGAGAAAGTCTCCCTTCACGGTAAAGGTACATGAGTCAAGCCTTCTTAGGATGCTGAGGGAGCAGTTCATCCAGAACGTTGACAGCAGGAGCAAAGTCCAAGTAGGAGGTTAGTGAGGATTGTTTCCTGAGCCACAGTGGACTTAATATAAAATAATTTCATAAAGAAGCATAGGTACCAATGCTTGAATAGACGATAATATAAAATTTATTGTGGGGCAATTGATATGCAATTCATTGTATGATTTCAGTGTTATCATTTTGCAATTTTAGATTCTGTGATGTTCAAGTTTTGAACTACCAAGTACAGGATAACTCATTTATGATAAGGTCCTTGATACATCTGGAGTTGAGTTTTGTACATGGTAAGAGTTAGCGACCTCACCTTAAGACCTGATACCCTGAATCAGATAGTGGAGAAAATAGGGAATACACTGGAATGTATAGACACAGGAAAGGAATCTCTGAACAGGACTCCTATAATGCAAGCATTAAATCCAACAATTGACAAATGGGACCATATAAAACTGACAAGCTTCTGTATATCAAAGGACACCATTATTTGGGTGAAGAGACAACCTACAGCGTGGGAAAAAAGTCTTTACCAGATATATCTATGACCAAGGGTTAGCATCTAGACTATACAATGAACTCAAGAAAGCAGACATTGAAACAAAAACAAAAACAAAAGCAAAGAACCCAATTAAAAAGTGGGCCAAGGAGCTGAACAGGGATTCTTTTAAAATGAAACACAAATGGTTGAGGAATAAAACATATTCAGTGTCTTTAGTCATCAGTGAAATGCAGATTCAAACCACCTTGAAATTTCATCTCAATCACTCAGAAGGGCTAAGACCAAAAAAAGCAAAATACATCAAGAGCTGGCAATGGTGTGGAGAAAGGGGAGCACTTGTCCGGTGATGATGGAAGAGCAAACTGGCACAGTGGTGATGGAAATCAGTATGTTCTCAAAATGCCAGAAACTAATCTAGCACTTCATCTATCCACTCTTGAGCATATACCCAAAAGACTCTATACCATAGAAATATCTGTTCGTTCAGGTGCATTGCTGTTCGTTTCTTAATAGCCAGAAATTAGAAGCAAACTAGATGTCTGTCAACTGCTGACTCATCCTGACTGAGGTAACCCCAACCAAGAAAGACAAACATTGCATGTTCTCTCAATAGTGAGATGCTAGTTTTTCCATCCTGTATTTCAAGTTTCAATCTGAAAATCCAGAGTGGTCAGGAAACTAATAAAGGACCAGGGAACAGGGGGAAGCTTCCAGTGAGGGGTGGTAGAATGCAATGATACAAAGGCAGAAAGGGGACCGTTAGAGTAGAACGGGTTAAATGGGGTGGGTAATGGGAGCCCAGGGCGGAGGAACACTAAAGGTGTTTAGAAAGAGGCATTTGAAATCCTACCACTTCTTAAATAATATACATATATATTATCAACAGAGATTAAAAGGATTAACATTTAACAAGAGGGACGTTGCTCCTAGTAGACAATGCACGCTAGTAAAATGAAAGCCCAATGCTAAGAAAAAACTTTCTCTTTTGAAGCTGTTGACCAGGGGTCCTGTGGTCTCTAAAATACCACCTGCATTACCCCTACACTTGGTTACCCACCAGAACTTCACAGTAAGAGCCTATTGCTGAAGACACGACATACAAACTAACAAGGAGAAATCAAGCTGGTGTTGAATTCATAGTCTCGTCTCTACTGGCTAGCTTTCATAGTATTAGAAAGTACTACTGATGCCACTGGAAGGAAAGCAGTAATCATCAGTCTTACCCAGCTGTGATTCTTATGAACCATAACAACAGTCTGGCAAGATATGCCCACCAGTGCGACATCGGTATGAATATTATAGGAATAATGAACTAATCTCCAATTGAACTTGAGCTCCACTCCATAGGACGGAGCCCATAGCTGACACTGACATCAGGCAGGCATAGGAACCTATGGCTAGACAAGCTGCAGGCCATAGAGAAGATCATAATACTAGTTTTCTACTATATAGTTTTAGTATTAAACTGGTCCCTAATGATTTATTGGTACATCCATATATTAATGCATCTCTCACATCTCACCAGAGAAGTTTCCTTATGGAGCAGAGGGTGATGAACACAGAAATCAGTAACTTGCCAATATGCAGAGAATCAGAGACTGCAGAGTGCCTAACCCTGAATAAGACACCTGTATCAAACATCTGCCTCCCAAGGCTCAGGGGTGATTGTGGAAAACAGGGAAGAAAGACATAGCCAGATGTGGTGGATGATAAGGAAATAACTTTCCAGAGAGCTGGTCAGTTACTCAAGAACTCACGGCCATGGTGACAGTATGCACTCAAACCAGACAAAGTCCAGCATAGACATCGGGATGTAGGTAGAAATCCTAACCCAACTTGAGGAACTATTGCCAACTGATGTCTGCCGGGTGGGGAGAGATAGTATCTTCTAAAGATAGAACTAAAGTTGTTAGGCTAATCAGGCACTAGTGGAGGGACCCTCACTGAAGGACATTTGGGAACATAAATTAGATTTTATATGCCTTATATCATATTACATTATATATTATATTCTATCATATTATTATACTAGGTGAGGGGCAGTAAGAGGAGGTGTAGGGATGCGAAATGAACAAAATATAAAATTTTATTACATGAAAATCACAAAAATTTAATAAATAAAGAAGAAAGAAGTACTAAGTATAATTATGAATAGATATTCAAGCTCATCTACTGCCAACAATATTACTGTTGTGGATAAAAGGTGGCTAAAGATGACACACCAAGGCTCCTAAGCCCTACAGATACTTTTGTCTTCTGATGTTGCATTTTGGTTGTGGTTTCAATATGTCTTCTGCTACTAATATATATATATATATATATATATATATATATTAATATATAAAATGAAGACACAGAGACACAGAAGACAGATTATAGGCCAATGAATGACTGGTAAATAAGATGAAAGAGATCAAGAAGTATCTACATAGAAAGAGGGGACAAATTCAGTGATTGTCATCCTTTCACAATCTCTCCCTTATCTGCAACATTAAGTTAATGGATGAGTGCTGACACCTTCTCTTATTATATAAAACAGATTCTACTTTCATTTCATTAGACAGATGAGTATGCATCCTACTTTATCTGACCACCAGGCAATTAGATACTCTCCTTAGTTACAAAAACTCCCAGGTTCTATTACAATGAGAGCTGTAATTTAAGTGACTCTCTTGGGCTTGGTGCCAGAACTTTGTGTTATGCAGTTATACACATAAGCTCACCCTCAGTAGGGATGTTGGCTAAGCATTTGATCAGTGCCTGGATCTTCCTGGAGAAGGAAGTTAAGGAACTGGTTACAGACGCTGGAGATGGAGGGATGGCTGTGTATGTATGAGACAAGACTGCCCCCTAACAGAGAGGTTAGGTGCCTGGGTTGGAAACACAGAAGAACAGAGCGAGGGAAGAGAACCTTAGGGGTGACAGCAAAGTAATTTTCTTAGAAGACTGCTCCCTGAGAAAGACTTTTGTTGAGTCTGAAGGTTTTGCTTCATTTCTGCTATGCAAAGTACCAATGAACAATGAGCTTGCCAATCACTGGGGGACTAGTTCAGCAAACAACGGAGGTGTGACTCCCACGCTTTCCGAAAGGGGAGTTTTGTAAAATATCTGTTCCATGTAGCTGTCAGAGAATGCAGAACCACATTGAGATTTGATTCTGCGTTATTTAAAGCATTTTTTTCAGAGCTTGTTATATTGTTTAATCTCTACTATTTAGTATGTGATTCACAAATAAAGAGATTTAATAAATGTTGAATGGACGAACTCTACGTTACATAAGTCTGACACAAAAATAAATGAGACTGTGCCATTTATAAATACACGATCTAAACATAGAGAATTAATTCTGCCACAAATATTTATAGATGATGGACAATGGAATAGTCACTATGCTAATTTTTGAGAATCCAAAGAAGCAAACTAGGACAGCTATCCTTGAGGAATCCATCACAAGGAAGATGGTCACAACATTTTTATTCAGCTAGTAGATCTTTTCACATACCTAAGAATTGGAGTCTGTTCTTTCCTTGGTTTATGCTTTATGGATGCTATCTCAATATATTAGCCCCTCATTCATTTCCCCCTTCTATAAACTGCTGTAGTACAAGATCCATATGTACTCATCATAGAAAATATTCTTTCTTCTATAATGATTGATTTGATTATTGGACTGAAATAAGAATATTTCAGAAATGAAGTAAAATTTCTCAGTGAGATTTCATTGAAGAACTTTTATGTTTTGACACTGTAGAAATAATAAAATGCTCAAATCATGAATTTATATTTTAATAACTTAGTTTTTATTGCATTTTTATTTATTTATTGCTTATCTTCATATATATATATATATATATATATATATATATATATATATATATATATAACCCAGGTCAAATAATATTCGAATGGAGGCCAGAGGACAAATTTGCAGGGTCTACCCTGTGTGTTCCTGGGATCAAACTCAGGTTCTCAGTCTTGAGAGTAGTCCTTTTCATGCTGAGCCATTTTGCTGGCTCTAATAGCTTAGTTTTATTTGGAAGTTTCATTTTAAATAATAAAGGAAATACAATATATACTCAAATTTATAAAACAAGTTGTTCCACTTGGTGGTTTTTAATTACAAAAAATTTCATTGTGTTTATCCAAGATACATGGACTGTGATATATATATATATATATATATATATATATATATATATGACAATTTTATAAAATTTGTAAGGTATGTTGAATCACCACAAAACCTAATATTGTATGGGGTCATAGTAGGTTATTTTCACTCCCTGTTTTGATTTGACACACCCTGATTTGATGTGACTGTACCTTGATACACAATATAAGCCCAGATAAAAGAGCCATATTAACTTTTTTATCTTGGGTCTAGACTCCTGATTGATGCATAGTGGGACATAGATATATATTTACATATGACTAAGCAAATAGATACATTAAAACATACCAAATACAATTCTTTTCTGAATGTGTGTGTGTGTGTGTGTGTGTGTGTGTGTGTGTATGTATGTTTAGGGAAAAATTTAAAAGAACAGAATTAGATAAGTTGGCTCATATTTTTAATCATATTTCCTTATGTATTAAAAGGTGCTTAAAATAAAAAGCTAGAGAGATGAATTTTAATGAAGCTTATAAAAAAGATATTGATGAGTTATTCTGTCTTTCTCACTTTCCTCTATTAAAATCTTTCTGTACAGTGTTTTTTATTTTGTTTTATGATGTAAGTAGATGCATTGCTTCTATTAGTGACTAAGACAAAACGATTTCTTTCACTTCATGTGAAATATGCGGCAGGGAAATTTCAATCGATAGTGCCTTGGAACTTTTACAATTAAGCAATTAATATTTTCTCAGTATTATAAAATACAACCCCAAACCATCTTTTCTTCACTATTTCTCAAAAAGACTGTGTTTTCAGAAGCTCAGAAAATAATTTTTGGTATTTTTTTCAATATTCATATTAGATTATTTCTGTTTCAGAGTAGAATCTTTAACATGTCAGTATTCAATATTTCAATAAAAACTTACGCATTTTAAATCCTGAGCCTGTCATCTCTCTATAGCAGACGCATATATTAGCAATCTACACAAAGCACACAAGTACACAATTGAATGACTTGAATTCTGTTCATTAGCTACAAACAAAAGCCCATGTCATGATTTAATTTTCCTGAAATGAAAAAAATGGACTTAAAACTCTGCTGATTATATGAAATTATATGTACATTCAAATTCATTAGTCTTAATAATAAAGAAATTTCCTACCTATATGCTTAGTAAGTAAATATTTCTCTCTCAGTTTAGTTAGTGCTCCATGTCTGCCCATCTGGTGTTCTGCAGAATGGAGTGGTGTACCAACATTGGAGTAACACACTGCCACACATTAAAGCTTTTTTAAGCATGACATTTTCTCTGAGTGTCTCTGAAGAAGTATTAGTGTTAGTATATTTCTCATGACACTGTCTCGGAGCTTTTTCAAATATTTATATCCTATTGTTTTATCAAAGTGTGTAATAAACGGCTATCATTTCAACATGACTCTATACAGAGAAAATTTGAAAAATAATTATTTGAATTTGAATTTTTCCCTTAACTACATGTACTGAATTTAAGAAGTTCTATTCTTTTAGAGTTCTATTAGAACCTGAGTAATTTCTTTTTTAAAAAAGTTTTAACTGTAATAGTAATATTTTGAGGCAAAACATGAAGAAGATATCCTTCTGCTTCTTGTTACATTGGACAATTAATGCTTTTTTTTCACTTAAAGAATAGTACAAGGTATAGTTTTTTAATAATTGTTTGGTCATCCCTCAAATTTATGAAATAGTCTTTTTGAAATAACTGTGCTTGTCAGATCGCATATGAACTCCTGTAGATTTTATACATTTTATGTTTTGATTCTTCCGCAGCAGCACAGTCTAATGTCTAGAGAGTGGGCTTTTCCTTTAAGGCCACAGCTATTTTCACAGCCACAAGCCCAGTGCAAGTGCAGCATCTGTTACAGACAGGGATGAGTGAACCCAGCCAGACTTGGGGTTTAGAGGAGGTCAAAATCTATTTTGCTGATGTTTCTGTCATGTTTATTAAATTGTATTCTTCCGAATGCAATTAAATATTTAGGAAATACTGTATTTTTTTCAAAAGAAGAAAACTGTGTAGTCTCAATAAAATTTGACCAGCACTGTTTTTTGTTTTTTCAAACAGTTGTAGAGGTCGTAACTCTATATTCTAAATTGGCTTGTAATGAATCCCAAGTCTTGATTTTTAGGAACATTTGTTTCACCACTTTTTGTTTCCTTTTCACCCTCTGAAGGAATTTGACTAGGGTTAGTATTTTCTACTGAAGATAGGTGTTAATGCAAAGGAACTCAGTCTCCATAGCCCTGTCCAATTTTAATACAATCTTTGCAAAGATATATTTAAGAAATCATGTAAAACATTACAAAATGATGCGGCGGTAGGAAACAAGAATCAGAGATTTCATATCAAATAAACGGAGCAGCAAAGATTAATTAAATCTATAAAATTCTCTAAAGCACATACTGAGTAAGGTGTTTAAAGGAATGCTTCCCATTTTACGCAAATGATCACAAAGTGTTGCTATGCTACCATTTCAACACCAAACTCACTCCAACTATTCAAGACTTCAGAAAAGAGAGTTCATGGATACATTATGAGTAGGAAAAATTTTATTTATTACCTGAATGACAAAAACAACACCCACAGAAAGATACCTTGGTTTGTCGTATGAATACATTTTCTGTGGTGCACTGGTTTAAAAATGTTTGGTGGAATGAGTGCAAACATATTGAAGTTGTAGTGTTGGTACAAAGAAACAGCTACTGCCACTATAAATAGTAACTCCACTATTGCACACTTGTACCCACATTACTGATTTTCCTTTTGTCCAGAGATTTTGATTTCTCAAGTGTGGGAAGGTTTTAGGTAGAGAGAATATCCACACCAGAAGTGAATCAGCAGTTAGACAGACATGACGGTTCTAATTGCCCTTTGCATTGGAAACTGATCAGCTAAGCTACCCTCTATCTCATAATTTTTTTTTAAAAAAAAGCTTTCAATTCTCATCTTTTAGAGAATCAAACAAAATTACCTTAAAATCTTAAAGTTACCCTGGCATTTGGGCTGTATTGTCCTTCGGTTTTAATGACAAATAGAGCTTTTCATTGTTTATAGAAAGGTTTCACTTATCACACATAATTTCTTACACATAATAATACTTCCTTTATATAAATGTAAAATTTATATAACCTGTTTGCTAGTTTGAGATTTTAAAAGTAGCATTAACTATAATTTAAAATGATGATGGTGGAGTCTAATATATTTGAATTTTATGACACAAAGGGAGCATTTGCTAGCTACTTTCTAAGCAGAAACCAGATACTAATGGTATTCATTCCCCATCAATAAAAGTATAAAATGCAATTATGTTACTGTGCCTCATATTCAATACCTATAACTGGACTAAGAGATGATTAAATATCCATGTGTCTGAAGAGGATTCAGGTGATTCTGCAAATATATATTGTTTTCCAAAAAAGTCTACAATCTCCCAAAGTAGCCAAATTTGTTCCTGAGAAATTAAAATTCTCTTACAAAGCAAACAAATCCAACTTATAAGCAGATAATTCTTGGATGTGATTCCCAGGATGCTGGATTCACTCATAAATTATCAACTGCAGATTTAGAGCTTAGAGCTGTGTTTTCTGTGACATTTCTTCAACAAAGTCATCTGAGCAATCAGATACAATAGTCCTTGACCTTCATTCATTCTAAATAAAATAAAAAGGGAAAGAAAGGTTGATCTTTAATCACTAAACAAGGATGTCTTAGTACCAAGGCAGAAAGGGATATATGCAGAAAACCAGCTCTGTGTGTAAGTTGTAAATGTCTAACCATACCTTTTCAAGTCAGCTTCTCCTATCTCACAGGAGCATATCAGCTTTATGTGTATCCAAATTTAGAAAGAACTTTTTTTGCTAATTTCTTCTTTTAGAAAAAAAAAAGCCCTTTTTTGATACTGGCATACTCTTAAGTGAGTCATAATATGTTAATAGCTATGAATAAACAATCATCTTTGCAGAATCAAGAATTTAGTGCATATATTTCTCTGTGCAAGGAAAATTTACTTAATTGTAAAAATAGGGTCTAATTTAGACTCATGCTTTCTGCAGATCCTAGCAGCACAAATCGGGACTGTGATTCTATCAGTCAGTGTGCGCTGCTCTGTCGGTTTTATTTTTTCACTTTTTTTCTTTAGAAATTTTTATTCTAACATAGAAACATAAGATGTGTTAACAATCAATAGTTGGACTGCTTTGTAAAGGACATTTTTATTGTTCACAGTTCACTTGGAATATGTCTTTTTAAAAAATATTTCATATTGTCTAAGGGCTTTTTAATATCCTGTTTACAGTAGGAAAATCTGTCCTTTTAGAAATCTTGTTTGCAGATCACTAGTAAATTTGTAACAATACTGTCTATTTTGAAATAATATTTTTAAATGACTAAGATCAGAATAATTTTTTAACCTGTTACAAAAATATTCATTTTCCAGCAGTTTTGGAAAATATGTAGACAGATATAAAAATTACTGAAATGCTTTAACTGACTTTACAGATACATAATACACATAGTAATATACATATGCATACATATAACATTTACACATATAGCTTTTAAATTAAACACATTGCTTATAGAACATGAATTACCTTTCCATGTTTCAAAAATTACGATCTCTCACTCCATGCTTCCTTAGGTAACACTTCTGGGATGGATTTTTGTCAATAACATGATCAATCTTATTTAGATATAGATACATGAATCTCACATTTTTATTCTAAATTCAAGTTCACTAATCGTATTTAATGCCCTTCAAGCAATATCAAATTACTGTTATTATACAGGTCAGTAGAAACCAGAGGTACAAACATAAATTTTAAAAAGAGAGGAAGAAGAAAAAAGAAGCCTCACACAATTAGATTCTGGCTAATGGGTAGCTTAATCCATTTGATTTTTATCACTAAATCCAGTCCTTCCTCAGGAGCTGTTGGAGAGGGAGATAAGAGCCACAGTGTAGACAGGCTGTCTCTCACCAGCCGAGATGACAGCACATGGATTACGAAGGCATTGCACGGGTCGGAGAGCCACACGGCCGCTGCACCCTCATCCACAGCACAATCTTTCTATTTCATTAATTTTTCATGGAATTTCATTTCACAACAAGCCTGCATCTGCTATCCATCTGCTCCACTTATTCTGTTCCTTTTGCCAACTTTTTATTTGCATTTCACAACATTCTGCAGCCTACTCTGGTCTCTTCGACCTTTCTGAGATTCCTCACTTTGCTTTCACAGAGCTACCTGGTGTGGTTGCTTCCAAAACTCATGTCCAGTTCTTTAAACCTATGTTCGAGCAACCACTCTGGAACAATACCTCAATTGCAAGATAACTTATTTTGTTGTCAAATGCCCCCAAAAGGCACTTCATGTGTGAATCCCCAAACTCAACTCAGGTGACCAGTGGAACCAGTGTTTGCATAGTACTTAAGTACTTCTTCCAAGTTCTATCTCCTTTCTAGTTAATGGAAGATGGGAATAGCATACTATTAATTGTATCCTACCTTGAATGGGTATCAGTTTCCAGTGTATCTCCAAATATGTCAACTTTGAAATAGGCTTTGTTTTAAGTTTCTAAAACTTCAGTTATTTTATACATTTATACATTGTTATAACAACAGGTTAATTATTAAACAATTTTTGAAAATACATTTCATGAAAATGTATGTTTCTTTGGGGGAAAATACACTAAAAAAGGCAGAATAATGAACTCCCTAAACAGAAAATGCATGCCATTTCAATAAACGAGTATGTAAAAATGTATTTATGAGATTCCTCGAACATATTATCCTGACAGCTGATGGTTCAGAGATGAAATTTTAAGAGATTTATTTTTATGTCCTAAACTATTTCTGAGTTCAACCTTTTAGACTACCTGATTAATCAAATGTTGATTAAAAAAAAACTTGAATCTTTACATTTATTATTTGGGGTTAAAATGAAGACTTTTGCAATGTGTGCAAATATTTTCTAATGCAAGCAACATTATCCTCATGTTCACATACATTCTATCAAGAATTAAAAAAATTAAAGTGATATCTCTTAGTTCTCTCTGTGGCCAATTAATATATGGACGGTTAGTGATGACAGGTGGCAGTCTCCTAGTGCTGTTATTAATTTCTAAAAGTCTCTAAATGACATAAAAGAGGAAAAACTGACATGTTTCACATGTTACATGGGAGACAGGAATGAATTTGTCATATATGTAAAAATGAGCTGCGTTGTCTGCCTGTCTCGGTGGATACTTAGTTGTCTTTCTCTCACATAAGAATAAAATATTCACATTTCCTACATGTATAGACAACACGAACTATTCACAAATAATTTATAAAAGAAAATCCTAACTAAAACATGACCTATAGACAACATGTCGAGGTGTATATTGTTAGGTCTCAAGAAAAGAAACCTGAGAAGCTAGGTGAGGATGTTTATGCCTAGAATTCTCTTTAAAGTTTATCGGGGAGAAATGCAGACTTCTGTTAGCTAATGCCTCAAAGTCGTATTCTGTGACTAAGTTTTCCTTCTGTTTTTAGCTTTTTAAAGATACACACTACTTCCTAAATGGTATTGTGACTTAAAACCACCTTTTGTAAGAAAGTATTCCATTCCGAAGATAATGCTTGCATTTAACAATAATCATATCCGATTGTTACCATAACTGACTGTAGCTAAAGTGTTTCAGTTCAAGGCATAGACTGTTAGATCATAAAAAGCATGTCATACCAAAGACACTCTTTAAAGCTATGTATGGAAAATGGAGAATGTTTTACAGTACTGACAGACTGGATATTATGCTGCATTTTAACAAATAAAGCTTGTCTGTAAGGTGAGCTGGAGATACAATATATAGGCAAAGAAGTCAACATTTGTCTTAATTCTATTTATTCACTTATAAGAACAGTCTTTAATATGTGATTGCATTACTACTCAATACAACCTTACCAGAATTCTTTAGCAGTGACCATACACGTATGGTTTTTAAATTGTGACAAGTCCAGAGTTTTCATGTTAGATAAGCTTAAAAGGTGAGGCTAGTCTATACCATTTTGGTGAAGATGCATGATTATTAAGACAGAATTTAAAGATATTGTAGTGCTTTATGGAGCAAAGAAACATGCATTTATCATATGAGCGGTTATATATAAATTTGTCTATTCCTGAAACATGTAAGTAATATTCCTGAAACATGTCTCCCATAGCTGCCTATCCTATTCTTTAATTAGATCTTATACATCTTCTTGACTTTTTGCTTTGCCCCTAAAAATGAACCATATTAACTAACAGTTTGATCTGACTTTCCTACCATTATAGTCTTGGCAGGTGCCACAGAAAATGTCACTTACACACAAGTCTACTCACAATAGGAATTGGCATATGATTTCTGATTGCCTTTGTTATGAAAATTTGGAGTCTTACTATAATCAAGATTATCAGGGATACCAATACTTGCTGATAGAATTTAATTTTGGATTGTTATGGTTAAATTTATAGCAAATGAACACATCCTTCAGATTTCTTTTTATTTCCTTCCAAAAGAAATGCTTTTGATGTTACTATGCCTGACAGTTAATGCCAAACAAATAGAGAGCGGTTAGAGTCCCTACTGGCTTATATTTCCATACGTGGTGTTACTGGGAATGCTATTCCATGCTCTTTGTTTTAAACATTTCAGCAGGCTATACAAAAACAAATTTGGAAACAAGAACACTTGAAGTGTAAGGATAACATTTTGTTTTGGTTTTACTTCTTTTAAAGGCTGGATTCATTATCAAAAGCTATGGTTTTCTTAATATCAAAGTCATTTTTAACAGCAATGTCTTTAGATGAAACCGGTAAGTCAGTTTTAAAACGTTTTCAAATAACAAAGTCACTACCAAGCATACATTTTAGCTGTTTAAGGGTTGAAGTAGAATTATTAACTTGCTTCCTCCGGAAATTATAGTTTCTGAAACATTTTAAGGAAGTTGAAAGGTCTCCATTTCTCCCAGGGGTCCTGATCGGTCATCATAATTAACAACATAATTAATGTTTGGTATTGACATTGTGGTTTCAAACTGTCTGGCTAACTTCTACTCTTAGAACAAGTAATATTGGACTTGACGACTACTAGAGAGCAGTTAGGAAACTTAGCTTAGGCTTAAGAAGATCCTGGTTGCCAGGTGGGAGGTGGGGGTGAGGGTTGTACAGCCACCACCATCTCTGACAATGCATCCCTGAATGAGAACAATTAAAAAAAATCTAATTCATTTAAGTTGTGTCTTTCCAATTGCTGCTCGGCATACCTGTATGCTCACTTAAAAAAAAAAAAGAAAGAAAGAAAACCAACATACATTGCAAATACTGAGAGGTATTGAACTTCTCCAGCAGAGTCCCAAGGAGCTAAAATCAACACAAGTTCCTCTCTAAGTAAAAAGGGACAGCATTGGAATAATCTTTTAATCTTTCTGTGGAATGCTCACAAGCTAAAGATGCCTTCTAGGGCATTGCCTGTCATAGTAGAGCCACTGCTAATTTTCTACAAGCCCTTGTGTGAAAGCCCTGTGCTTGTGTCGACAGTGACTAAGTTCAATGAAGCCAGTATCCAAGAATATCAGTTAACAAGGCACAGCCCGAGTTTGTCAGCTTCAACCTGTCATTTCATTTAGTTGTCTCTCCTGTTTTTTTTTGTTTTTTTTTTTTTTTACAAGATTTCCTTCCTTTTTGCCTTGAATAAGATACAACGTTTATTTCTTCTCATGCAGTAATTTCTGTTTATTTCTCCAAGGACATTCCCTGCCCTCTTCGTACACCCCACTGTTTAAAGAACCGCGGGATACCTCACTAAGTAAAAACTGCCTGCCAATTTGGGAAGGCGATTGCCAGGGTTTTGCCCTCTTTTTTTATCTGAGACAAATTGGATGGGAAGAGCTGGCGCGAGAGCTCATTCCCTCCTTTATGTGCATTGGCTTAAGTGAGTGTTTCTTTTGGCATCCTGTGATACTGTGGGCTCCAAGAGTGTCTAAAGCAGTGCCAGCCTCGGGTATAATGTGGGGACGGTGGTACCCAGAGACTCAAGCATCCCTTTAGTTAGAGGACGGATGCTCTTCCGCACAGCCCTCTCAGCTCCCTTCGCAGTGGCGACTGTCAAACATCTTTCCCTGGGCGGCTGGCTTGCTCACTGTCCCTTCCTGGCTTGAGGCAGCACCCTCGACTGTTTACAAAGGGATCGGGTGAACTCTCAAGTGCCCTGCTCTGTGTGGACATCCCAGAGGCACCCTAAAGTAAAGCTCCTGGAAAGCGGCAAACCACCACCGAGATCGCAGTGAGGACCGGGGCAGACAGGAGAGAGTTGGAGCGAGCACCGCACCGGAGCGCAAGTAGAGCGAGCTTCTTACCTTTCCTCTTGGGCCTCCTCCTCCTCCTTCTCTTGGACTTGCATTTGAGTTGACTGCTTAGCCCTCCAGACCCTCTGCCGCTCCCCAGGACGGATGCCATGGCTGAGACCCAGTCGGCAGACAGGGAGACAAGCCTGTCCTCAAGCAATTTCACCTTTCTCGCTCTTGCTGCTGCCGCCGCTGCTGGGAGTATTTCTGCTTTTGCAAATCCCGGAGCAGACTCACTTTTTAGGACCGAGCATGTCAGCGAACACCTCTCCACTTGCTCGGCCCCTCGGTTCCAGCGGGACTGAGAGCCTCGGCAGGAAGGCAGAAGGCGTGATGAAAGCCTCTGCCGCGCGTCCGGAGCGCCCGGAGCTCTGCCTTCTTCGTCTGGGCTCCCAACGCAGGGCTGCTACTTTTGCGCCTCTGCGAGTTGTTTGGCACCATCCACTTTGAAGCCAATCACGCAGGGAGCTCGTCTATTTGCTGCCGCAAAGTCTAATTAGATCCAATCACAACTGTCTTCTTGCTCTGACATCAGCACCGGCCCCACCGCTGCTGGTCGCCTTGCAAACTCAGCTCCCATTTGGATGGATGGAGCTGCCCAGGAAGGAGAGAGTTTCCTCAGAAGGAATATAACCACGGAGGGGCTGGTTTATCTGGGAGACCCTCAAGGGCGCGGTTTGCAGGAGTGTGCCAACCCGGGAGGTCAAGGCTTCTTGCTGTAAACACTCGCTAAGCTGAGGAAGACACGGGGACCAGTTTCCCAAACCTAGCATTTTTAACTACTTATGAAACTCCTTGTGCGGAAGGGGAAGGATCTTTCCCTGTGGGGGGCCTCACCTCAGAAATGCACAGAGATTTGCAATTCCTGAAGAGACAGGCTCTATTTACATCCAAGAGGCTGCAAGTCTGTCCGCTTGTTTATTTTGCTTGGTTCCCAGCCACGAGTCCCTTTACTGTGCCTAAGCTTTTTTCTTTGAAACAGAGGACTGCATAAAAACAGGTGTTAGGATTTCATCTGAATTTTAAAGAGAGGGAGTTCTGGGGGTATTCTGTTTATTGAAGAATCAACTAATTATAGGAGAGAGAGGAAGAGGAGGAGGAAGGGGAGGGAATGGGAGGGAGATACCTCATGACAAATGTAACCTTTACATAAAAGAAAGTAATATCCATGGTGAAGTGGACTGCATATTGAAATTGTTTTAAACAATTATATTTTCAGGGATAGCTTGGGTTTCAAGACATGATTTATGCAATACTAGAATGTGAATGTAAAATAAGAAGGAATATAATACAGCAGTCATCAGGGCATCTTGTATTTAAATCTCATGTTCTTAATTATAGTAATAATGGCTTGATGGACTCTAAAATTCAGTAGGATGAGTTGACAGGTGGCTGTGGAAAATGGCATAGGGATTTTCAGTTTGATTTCCTTACATCTCTGGATGGGCCTCAACATTCCCAGATTATTTTCCTTACATCAAGAAGAATAATTTCTCTGGGGAACATCAGAATTAATTACAGTGTGTATGAGTCGTTCCACAGTGAGCTGACAGATCACAGCTCAGTTTTTAATTGATGACTGATAAGCAGAGATACTTGATAAAAATTCTAACTCCACTGCCGTGACTTGGGGTAATTTACATGAATCTACCTCAGTCTCCACATCTACGGAATGGAGATATCCACAGCAGCTGCTTCATGGGGTCAGTCTGTATAAACAGTAATGGGTACACAGTAATCACTCTGATTATTCAATTGATTCTGCAGATAATTTTGAGAAAACCCTATAGGCAGGCCATTGAGGTACAGAATTATGTGGTTTTTCCTTCTAGATCATTTAACTCACTGGCTCATTTCAAATCGATGACTGTAGTACAGTCAAACCAGCTCCTTTTGGGCTGGGTTCAACAATTCCATTCCACCAGCTTCACAGCTTAATGCTGCTGATGATTTCAAGTGAAACCTTGACTTTCTCGCTTAGTCTGCAGTATAAAAGATACTGAGATTTTGTGGCAGGCCAATGAGAATTTCTATAGTATTTATGCTTTGCAGTGTAGTTTGAACGAAGCAAATGTTATATGAGTTATGAAGCATCAGGCAAAGTAAACAAATGAATAAATGAAAAGCCGCTTCTGCCCCAGGCTTAGAGACTGCGCAGTGATGGCTGTGAAGTGGCCATAAGAAACGAGCAAATCCATCACTCAAAAGAACTGGAGCACTGCCGTGCTTATCAAAGGTGAAAGTCCACTGGTGTTATGAATGAGTGTAACTGGGAAGGCAACGACTGACCTTGATTGTAGAAATTGTTCCTTGGCACAAACATGTCACTTGGGTGTGGCCACTGTGCTCACTAGTTTTTGCTGACTTGACACCAACTAGAGAAAGGAAGAGCAACCTCAGTTTAGGAACTTCCTCCATGAGATTGGCCTGTTACCATACTGCGGGGCATTTTCCTTGTTGTTGGTTGATGTAGGCTGGCTCAGAGTTGTGCCATTTCCGGACAGGTGGGTCTGGGCTTTATAAGAAGAGTAACTGAACAAAGCAGGAGAAGTCAGTGGTCGGTGCTTCAGTGACTATCTTGAGTTCCAGCCGTGGCTTCTCTTGATGATGGTCTGCGAGCTATAAGACAAATAGACCCTTCCTCCTCCAGAAGGACTTTGGTCATTGTTTTATCACAGCGGGGAAGCAAGCTAGAACAGGTACAAATGGCAGAGGCTGTACTACACACCACAACATTGCCAAGGATTAATTTGAGCATTTCAACTATGTTCAGAAATACAGCTATAGTTCTCTAGCTGAGAATCTTCTGTGCTGCACACAGTACCTGCCTTGGTATAGACTTGCCCTACTTGTGTGTCTGCAGAAAACCTACTGCCAGGTTGAGTCACCAAGGGAAAATGTTTCAGAAAACACTACAAACAGGTATCCCACCACTACTGGGTTAGTGGTACTTATTAATGGCGCTTTTATATAACTCCATCATCATACCAAGCAAAGACACTGCCTCTGAGACTCATACAGACTGACCATCGTTTTACTAGTGCAGTAAGGAAGGCAGAAAGAAGAATCTGTAAGATTTTTTTTTCTGATGTAAATGAGGTGGTGTAATATAATTGAAGTCTGTGAACAGTTTAGAGCCTGATTTAAACTTCAAGTAAGGTCAAAATCTTGGCAAAGACAGACTTTTCTTAAAGTTTCTCTAGTATTTTCTATGTAAAAAATGCAATTTTTTACAGAGATATATTCTGTTTTCTGTATTTTGTTTGTTTTGTATGTGATGACACATCATAGATGGTCCACAGTCTTTTAGTGAGGACAGGGTAACAAAAGTGGATATATCTCCCATCCTAGTCCTTCCCAATGACAAACGTTTATACTCGAGCGCGGCTCCTAAAATGTTTCCGTTTTCTATTGCCAGCAGGGCTTAAAGCGAGCAGTGTTGACAGTCTGCTACTCTTCTGATGAGTCCTTTTGCTTTTTGTCTTTTCCCTGGATCACTTGAGCACAGCTTGGCAGTTTGAGATGATGAAGAGCAGCCGGAAGAGAAGTTTAGAATCAGGAGCTAATCCCAACCCATGGCCCAGCAGGAGACAGCACTGATGTATATTATGCTAATTGTCCTCAGTCCTGTTCTTTGCACAGAATGGAGAACTAGAAGAAAGCTTCCAAGGAGCAAGGATGCTGGCCAAAGAGCTAACTACAGTTGGTCATGCATTTATCAGCTGGAGAGCTGATGAAAAACAGAAAGGCTGGGGGACCACGCTGTCCCTCTTGTTTGCCCTCATACCAAAGAGACACATTCACTGCTAAGGGAGCACTTTCTACAATCAAAGTCAACTTGGGTCTTACCAGTTACACTCATTTATAACACTCCATGATTCTCAGCATCATTCTTATAAGTACCACGATATTCCAGTTATTTTGCTTAATAGAATTTGCTTGTTTCTTTAATGTCTGTCTTGTAGCAGCCAAATCATGTCTCTAGCTCACTATTACATGAATCCTGAGCCTGGAGCAGAAATGTGTGTTTGTAGGTTGTTTGCTTGTTTGTTTGTGTTGCCTCCTAATGTTTAAGCCATAGCCAAAAGCTCTGATTGAATTCACATAAGATCTTGGAAGGTAGAATTGAAATTATACTCATAGGTGAGGACCCTGAGGCTCAGAGCAATCCAAGTTCATATGGATATTTGGTCAGAAGATATACTCATGTCACGTTTGGGTGTTTTATTATCATATTGTATCGATGATTTTTATTCTAGAGCCAGAGATCAGTTAATATTTGGAACCCTGTAAGGTAGGAAAAAATATTTATAAAGAAAAAGGGGAATTGGTTACTCACAATGGCCATGACTTCTGCTACTAAATGCAGCGGGAATGTTCCTGGTCTGTGTTTATTACTCCCACACAGAAAGATTATCTATCTTATCTCAAAATAAATCCACAGAGTGGAAAAGGAGCCATTTTAAATCAAACAGAAACAAAACTTGAGTAGACTCTTCCAATATACTCCCTAAGGAATATGGATCAGAAATTCCATAGACTCTTGGAACCAAGACCTCTCACTCTCATTACGAAGGCTTTTCTTTTGGATGCCTTCTTTTGCATAAAATCACAAACACACATTCTGGAGTCTAATGGTTAATCTCATCCAATAATGGCTTTGCTGCATTT
This sequence comes from Eospalax fontanierii, assembly GCA_035773235.1. NCBI lineage: Eukaryota > Metazoa > Chordata > Mammalia > Rodentia > Spalacidae > Eospalax > Eospalax fontanierii. The sequence goes on from CM069524.1 coordinate 10,017,055, forward strand.
ATTTATACATTTACTGCATATTTGAATTGGACAAGTTAAAGTCTTCATTAAGACATTACTTTATGTCTATGCATGCACACACCTATGTGACTATACCTGACAGTCTGATTATGTTTACAGCCTGTATTACTCTGCAACTTTTTCTCCTCTTTTCATCTTTCCCTTTAGCACCCCTAATAGGCATCTCTTTCTTGTTTCCATAAATGAGAGAAAATATGTGAAATTTGTCTTTGTGAGTCTAGCTTATTTGATGTAATATGGCAATCTCCAGTTCCACCCAATTTTCTGCAGATGAAATAATTTTATTATTCATTATGGTGGGGTACAACTCCATTGGATGGATATACATATCCATTCAGTATAAATATATATATATATCCAATATATATATATATCCATCCACTATATATGTATCCTCTATATATATACATCCATTCATTATATATATCCTATATATATATCCACCATATATATATATATACATATATATATTTCTTTAAGCTGATTCTTAAATTCATGATAATGATAGTACTATAAGCTACTACTTTTATAAGTACAGTTAACTTGGTTTCTTTTTCATTTGCAAAACCAAGGAATACCAACAAAAACAAACATGGCTTGTATAGAGTTAGGATTTAAGTTAATATTCTCTTCCTACCAGACAATTTTACAAGGTAGAAAATATCAGAACAAAAGTTTCCCTGGGGGTATTTGTGTTTGCTGACTCACTATACCATCACACATGATATTAAGTTATTATTTTTACAAAAAGAGACCCAGTAGAAGAGGCCATTTTACTCTTTCATCTTTGAACATTGTTCCTAAATTTAAATAACTCACATCAAAGAACTTGGGCATGAGACAAGAAAGCACCACAAAATGATATTTTTTGATAACAGCTGCTGTATCAAATGTATCTTATTCACATTCTCCTCAAAGGGTGTGGAAGCAGGCTGGTGAGGCAGAGAGACTCAGTGGAAAGGTCTCGGAGAGCAGAGAAGAATCTTGAATGTGAAAATGCTCTCTCTATCAAGCTCTTACTAAAATTGTTATTTTTTTCCTTTTGTTCTCTGATTTTTTTTCTCCCAGGCATGCCTATGGTTTGTGAATACCAAATGCATACTTAGCAATTTTTTTTGGAGTGAACATGGTGTAGACTAGATTTTCAATTTTTTTTTTTATTTTCTTAAAGTTCCGAAGGTTGCTGATGACTGCCTAGAGCAATCAAAATGAGATTCTAGATAAATAATTTGAGTATTAAGAGGTTTTCTTGGTATAAAGTCACCTAGACTTCAATTTGTTAATGCACATCTTTTATCTTCAAGGGAAAACTTAACTTGAGTTCTGCATTAAAGCAGAAAATACAGATCAAAAAATAATGGCAGGGTTGAAAATTTACCTTCATTGTTAAAGGGATTGTCTAAGATGCACATTCTATAAACCAGGTGTGCTGCCAAACGCATGTACCCAAAATGCAGAAGGATTTGTAGTGCAAGGTCATCCTTGGCTACACAGTAAATTGAAGGTGAGCCTGGTCTATATGAGACCCTGTGTCAAATAAAGAAAAATGACCTACACTTATAACCACAAAGTCAAAATTCAGATTCTCTCATATGTCTAGTTTATTGTTAAAGATATTGAACCACCCTGAACTTAATCTGTAAACTGAGAGAAAATGACACAGCAGAATTTCTATGCACATCAAATGAGGACAAGTGTGCAGAGCTTTTTGGAATCACGAAGTCAAAGATGATGTTTGCTCTCTTCATGAGGCACGCAGGATGCCATCTTTAATTGTTGATATATATCCATGAGAAAGCCATTCATAATTCAGAAGCACATAGGTGGACAGCCTCCCTTTGCCCAAGATTGCAGGTTCAGAGGCCCATCAACCATGCACTGTAGGTGACCCCGAGGCATCAATCTTTCCCCAGAGCTAATTGTAGCAGCTGATTCCATTTTTCCCCAGGTTCAGGTCATTCTTGAGATGACTCTGCCAGCTGCACGATGTGCAGAATCACTGTTTTATGATAACTGTGACCTTTTGATAGAGTCAAGTACGGTATTTTACTACTAAATATTTGTGCAGGATATGAGAAATAATGGGATGAAATAATCCTCCACATTCACGACAGATTCAGTTACTTACATTTACATTTGAAATGTCTTTGGTTGCTAGTTTCTGAACTATGAAACCTTAATACTCTATTGAATCATAAAGAACTGCCTTTACTTAAAGGTACATGACTGCATAGCTTACCACAGATGTTCCTTTTTCTTAAATGAGTAAAGTTTGTAGAGTTAAAAATTTTTCCTCTGTACATTCCAAATCTTCCTTGGAAACCATTGATTTTCAAAATGAAGGATGTCATATTTCCAGAGTGCTCAGTGACAGAATGAAGAGAGGAAGGAAACAGAGCACAGATTGAATTAATGGTTTAGATGTTAATCAATGTAATAAATTGCAAGGATGGTGTGGAAGCTTGTCAGGAATGTGTTTCTGTTGCTTTAAAGTAGGATTGGTTGATGTTTTGCATTTATTTTAATTTTCTGTTCTGAGGTCTAAAATCTAAGCACTTTCTTTTTTTTTCTGGCTTTCTTGGGTCTCCCATCATCTGAGAAACAAGGTATGTGTATGTGTGTCTGTGTGTGTGTGTTATAGAATTCTTACATGCTATTTATCCAGTTTCTACCCCTTAACATATCTTAACATGCCTGTGATCATGTGCAGGACTGCCATTCTCAGAAGTTGTTTTTTTTTAAAAAAAAGACATGAAGACAGCATGAGGACATGGTGCAGCTTACCAGAGGGTGCCGGACGGAGGTTGTGGTCAAAATACCTTTTGTATGTATACAAAGTTTACAAAGAATAAGTAAAAACATATTAACAACACACAAAAAAGAAATGACTTTTTGTATGTCCTTCAAGATGCAAATTCAGGACATCTGTCTAGATCCCACAAAATGTACAGCGTTGTCTTATTAAACACGGGCCTGGATTCATCCTGAGAAGCCTTTGCTCTTAGCTCTACTCCATGTCAGGAAAGTGACCCACACTTCCTTCATCTTTGTACCAGCACTGGTGACACAGGCAGTGTCCCCGCCACCACACGGCCACGCTGCCATAGTTACAAAAGAAATAAGGACAGCACAGCCAAGACTGCGTGAGGAACCACGCCACAGAGCGCTGAGCCGAGTACGTAGTGTGGGACCCAAACAAATGCCAGCCCCTGCAGCAGGGGTGGGTGACAGTGGGAAAAAATAGAGCTCATGGCAATCTTCCCCTAAACCATTCATCTCAGCCGTAGTCCAGCATGGCACCATCAGAATCCCTGCCCTTCAGCTTTGTAATTCTCCATGGGTGCTGGAGATCCTTGAACATTTTCTGGGAATGAATTGATCTTTCTAGGGCTTGTTGAGTCCTTTCAGCAATTTATTATCATGCTTTCCTCATATTTTTAGTGCTCAGCTAAATTATTTATACATCAATCCATGACTTCAAAATCCGACCACTGAGTGGGAGTACAGGGGGGTTCTTTCTGAGGAGCTAAGGCCCTCTGACCCTGGGCTTGTCTTCTGTGATGTGGGAACCAGCTTGTCCTCAGAGTATTAGTGTGAAGATCAAAGGAGTTAACATTTTGAAGTTATTGGAGCAATGCAGATCTGTGTGCAGGTATCAGAAATAAGTCAACTGTTGCTCAAAGCACCTCCCAGGTCTATTGCCAGTGGAAGGGCTCGTGCTTCAGCTTCAGGGGAGGTTGCCAAGCATCATGTGAGAACATGTAGCCGAGGGAGAGCAGAGGTAGATGACCTCACAGCTGTGTGACTGTGTTTTCACTTTTCTCCTTGGTGGATGCAGAGAACATTGGTAACCACCTCCCATGGTCGGAGCATGGGCTGATACATGTGAAATGATATGTCCATGTTTGTTAACGAATAAGAAATTCATGTCTTTGTGTGTGTGCATGTATGTATGTATGTATGATGTTTGTGAGCCAGTGAGGGTGTTCCTGTGCCAAGGCATGTGTGTTCATAGGAAAACCTCAAGCACCAGTTCTCACCTTCTACATTATTTGAGACAGGTTACCTTTTTTTGTTGTTTGTACCTGCCTATGCCAGGCTAGCAGCTCATAAGTTGCCAGAGATTTCCCTGTCTCTGCATCACACCTTGGCATGGGAACATTAGGATTGTAGACCTGGGTTATCCTAGGTTTTTGTGTGTTCTGGGGATTTGAACTCAGGACCTCACGCTTGCCTGGCAAGTGTTTTACCCACTGAGAAATCTTGCCAGTCCTAGTATCACTGGTTTGACCACAGTATTGAGATTTCAATATTCCTATCTCTTGTATAACAGGGTAAAGGGTAATTTTATAGCCACATTCACCAATGTCTGGATTCTTTCTTTTTGACATATAAGTAAGTACATGTCTTTTCCAGGGTAAATTTCTGGGCCAGAATAGGATGGAATATAAAAGAAAATGAATACTTTATTAATTCATGCCTCTGTTTTCATAAGATCTTTCTCTGTATCATGAGCATTGCTTTAAAAAGAAATGTCACTGGGGAAATAATCACTGTGTTTGAAGAAGAGAAAATGTAAAAATTTTAAAATGGGGAAGATAATTCTAGAGCGACCATGAGAAACTCATCAATTCAAGGAAGACTTGAAGTTAGTAGGTGACAAGTTCCATGGAAAGGTCACCTGCTCAGGCGTACAACGGGGTGCAGTCAGAACATGAAAGCCAAATTGGGTTTGAGACATGCAGCCCTGAGTTCAACTCTCAGTTCAAGCCCTGTAATGTCAGCCATCTTTTCCTTGTCAGTCAAATGTGGACATATTTATCTATGTGTTAGTGCTGTTATCACCAGACAAGGATATATTCGTGAAGTGTCAGATCCCACTGTAATCCCTACAAGCGTGTCTATCCTTTTGTGCTTTTTCTGCTGCTACCAAAAAAAATAAATTTCAGAAGACTATTATTAATGGCTTATTACATTTTGACATCACCATGAGCACTTGAGACAAGGAAGCAGATTTCAACTACATACTTCCTAACTTTGGTGCAATTCAGGAATCCTTAGGTATACCCTGGTTATTATAGCCTTGGCACTCATGGAGCTAGGAGAAGCCTGGCTGTGGACTGATAGTGGCACAGGGATGTTTAAAGTTACACTGGTTTCTGTAAGACCATGACAGCCGATTGTCCTCAGGAGCCAGCAACCAAGCCATCAGAGAGAGATAGGGTTTTCTGAGGCCAGTCGCCAGCAATTCATGTAAATTGCAGTTTGAGTGCAATCAATAGATGTGACAAACAGCCAATGCTGGCAACAGGGGACATAATGAAGGTGAAGCTGTGTAAACGCTCACAGATAACAATGGAGGGGAAATTACAGAGCAGTGTTCTATTGAATAAGTGTGGTGCCAAATGAGCCTCTGCTCTAGGGTCAGGCTTTCCGACTGCTCAAGTGTCTGTGTTCTTGTCCTTTGTAATTGTTAGTGGCAGCAGCACTGACTGGACCTGCGGAGGGCATGTATTCAGCCTGCGCTTGTTCTATCACAATCCACTTCGGATGCTACCAGCTGATCCACGGTGTCAGGGACCACCTCCCAGTGGACAAGCCACCACCACAAACACTGATCCTCCTCTGGCTGGAGTCAAGAGGCCCTTTATTAAAGCAATAATAAATTCTGTGCTCTCCTGGAAAACAAATAAAATGGAAAAAATGTTTTCTGTTTCTTCAGTGTCTAGGAAACAGTCTGATAAATGTAGGGAAATATGCTAATATGGTGTTTCTTTTTTAGAAAAGGGAAAACTGGAGAAAAGCAATTTTTAAATACTAACATATACCGTTACTATTTTATGATTGACTCTTTTGCCATTTATGTCTTCTTCATGGTTTTGATAATTCATAAATGTGTTTCTATTTTCCTACAACTGTGTTTTAAAATTTTCAGTCTGTACTAGAAAATAGCTAGATTATGTTATAATTGTACTTTTGTAGGACTCAAGTTTTGATAAATGAAAGGACTGCTTTTTATCTACAAATTGTCATGTTAATAATCGAATATATTGCTTTTTATAATGTTTAAATCTCAAATTTCGATCCAGTGGGAAATATATTTGCTTTCTCATTATGTTACTACAATGTGTGTATTCAAAAATTTCAAACCATCAGAATAAACAGGTGAGGGCTTTACTGGCAGGTTGATTATACTGTCGTGTATTATTGTGAACCGGATGGCAACTGGAGATCAAGGGTAAGTCTCGAGTGTTTTAGACAAGGAAACCACCGAGGATAAGCTCTCCGGCACGAAGCGGCTCTCTCCCAGTAAGCGGTGCGCAGAAGCATCTCGGACCCTCATCCTTGCCTTTCTCAGCTGCATCACGTTTAATCCACGTAGTCTGCTTGCTATCTTTGCCTCTCAAATGGCATGCACTTGACAGTCATTGCCTTTCTTCAAATGGTGATTTGCCATCATAATTAAGGAAACTATTTCAGTGAAGCCAGTGTTGTCATGTTCATTAAGGAGCGTGCATCCTTTTGTCAGGGTTTACAGACACAAAGAAGCATGCACTGGAACAAAGCGGACGCTTCATGAAAACTGTTTCGCTTGTAAATAACATAGTTGATATTGATATTTACTACAAGGCATATTTTCTAAAGTTTATCTGACTTAATTTTTAAAATTTATTTTCTAACAATTTACTGTTCATACGTGCATTTAATGTGTTTTGATCAAATCCATCCCTACTTCAGCTCTCTCCTATCCCTGCACTTTCCCTTCCAACTTTATATGCACCTTTTCTCTCTTTTTAGAATTTTTAAGCCATGAGTTGCAGTATTGTATGAATGATACCTTACTTATGTAAGCATATCTGCATGCTGCTGAGACTTTTTCTCCCACAAATTGTCCAAGGTTCTAAGGTGGTGAAAATGCAGATTCTGCGCTTCGAAACACTGTTTGCGGGCAGCTACTGAAGTCAATCTCAGCTCTGTGAGGTACTGCAGAAAGAACTACGGTTCATTCTGATTCATCCTGAGGCGTAAATCCACGTAGAGCAGCCAAGGAAATGGAAAGTGGTACTAAGGAAAAGCGTCCCAAGTTCACGAATTCAGCCTCCCTGGAACACAGCGTAGAGGGAAGTCAGGTTTAGAAATGTAGAGCCCGGTTTGCTTCTCACTCTGTTCTTCAAATAAGTTGCTCTTCCTCAGGATCCTATGGATTTTGTAGGAATTTAGAATCAAAGGCAGCATTACAAGATCAAGTAGCATAATGAATATTCAATGCTTCTGAGGACAGCAGTCTGTTTAAATGAATGTGGCTGTTAAAGGCTACGAACTGAATTCACTGTAAAAGCAGTGGCTATGTTGGAGGCAGACTCCGGTCTCCTCACCAGTGACTTTTGCCTCTGGTGTCCAACCACCTCCATGTCTCAGAGGGGCGCACATCATTATTTACCTCAACACGCGATTCGTATTCAGAGGCTGGAAAACTAAGGTTTGAAAGACAAACAACTGAACAGACTAGATGGCTTTTCTCATTTAATCTTTAGTGTTAGTAGGTCATCGGAACCATTTGTAACGATTGAAGTGCTAGGTTTGTTTTAAAATTAATTTATTATTTTTATTTTAAAAGCATGAGTGTATTGCCTGCATGTATGTAAGTCCATCGATGTCATGCAATGTCTGTAGATGTCAGAAGAGGGCATTGGATCCCCTGGAACTGGAGTTACTGATGACTGTTAGCTGTCATGTGGTGCAGGGAATCGAATCGGAGTCCTCCACAAGAGCAACCAATGTTCTTGAGGGCTGGGCCATCTCTTCGGCCCCAGTGCTCTATTTTTGTATCATGATTAGACTGAAACTTATTTTATGAAGCTTCATTTGTTTCATGTCTCAAATGAGTGGCTTTTGCCTATCTGGATGACTGGGAACCGACACATCACTGGCACATCACTGGGTGTGGTGATCTTACTTCCCATCACACTCTTTGAAATAGAGGAACAAGAGCTGGCCATTATATATCTTTAACTTTCTTGCTGTTTGGAGACTTTCATAGAGGTTTATGATGTGATTTGATCCAGTCCATCTCTTGTTCCCTCCATTCTGATTCTTCCTCATCTCTACCTCCACTGTTCCCTCCCAATTTCATGTACTCTGTTTTAATTTAACATTTATTTTTATTTTTTCTTCAATATCTGTTTTTATTGAAGTTTTATTATTGAAGATATAATAAATCTTCATAATATTAATCATATCTAGACCCTATCCCCATAGCCTTCCAATAAGATTTCATGCATTCTATCGTATATGCTAAGGCCTAGCGAGTCCAGTTTGTGTCGACAGATGTCCCCTATGTGAGTTCATCCACTAGAGCCTGGTTAGTTTATCTAGCAACACTTTATTAAAGAATACCAAGTTTCCCTCACTGTGTGGTGATCAGCTACCAAAGGGTCCTCACCTAAGGACCCTTACCCAGTGCTTCTTACCCAGTTCCCTAGTTCTATGCTGCGTTTTGTCTTACTTAAGTTTGCATGGGTCTTGTGCATGCTGTCACGATTACCTATGAGACACTAAAATAGAGTCTCTACATGGAGACATAGTGGAGACACATGGAACATAGTGGAACACGGGTTAGAGAGAATATGAATGCATATCTCAATACTCATCAGCGACACGTGGTAATTAACACAGAAAGTCACAACTGGACAACACGAAGAGAATAAGAGTTTTTCAGAGTGTGTGTTCCTGGATAAGACTCCTATATTAAACCTCAGTCACCCAGGGCTGAGAGACAATTGTACAGGCGTTTTTGCCTGCATGTATGTAAGTGTACTGTGTCCATACATAGGACAATTGTTAACTGCCATGTAGGCACTGGGAACTTGGTCCTATGGAAGAGAGCAGTAAGTGCCTCCAGTCCCCCTGACTTTTTTAAACCCACTGAGTCCACTCTGTGCTGTCAGTGTGCAAGGGTGCACGGCCATCTGTTGGAGCCTCTCAGCAGCCAAATCCCTGAAGAAAACTCTGTCCCTGTTCCAGGAGCCATCACATGTCAATAGTTCCTCAGCTAGCAGTGAGGCTTCATGAGCCCATCCCCATCCATGCTGGGATTTTGTCTGACTTGAGCTTGCACAGGTCTTGTGTTGTCACAACCAGTGTGAGTTCTTGTGTGCAACTGCCCTGCTGTGTCTGGAAAATACTGTTAATATTTTCTGTAGTCATCTACTGCTTGTGGCACTTAACAATCCTTCTACCTTCCCCTCCATACCTTGATGATCACTGAGCCTCTTAGTCATTATTTTTAATAAATAATGTTAAATAAATTACGTTAAAAAGCACTGATTGTTTTCCAAGTTTGTATTATAAGATGTCAGAGTGTTGGTAGGTCATGTAAGAAGAGTGGAAATCTTCATTTTTAACCACATGGACAAAAGCTGAAGAAGAAGAAAAAGAAAATCAGTAACCTTTTTGAAAGACTTCAGAGAAGTGAGGTCACAGGGTAAACTGCACCCTGAAAACAAGGAGGGGAGCTGTGTATATTGAAAAACAACAGCTAATCAGAGAGGCAGAAGCCGGGGAGGAAAAGCTGCTGTGGGAGCCGGTCCGAGGCACAGATGGGAAGTCTGAGCCGGAACCGAGGGAAGACTCTATGGACCCCATTGTGGAGATGACCAAAAGATAAAAGCCCAGGGCTGGAGAGATGGCTCAGTGGTTAAGAACATTGACTGTTCTCTCAGAGGACCCAGGTACTATTCCAGCACCCAGCCACGAGGCGGCTAACAACTGTCTGTAACTCTAGGTCCAGGGGATCTGACGCTGTCTTCTGATCTCCACAGGCATTGCATGGCAAGGGTGCACTTACACACAGGAAGGCAATATCCTCATACGCATAAAATAAAAACAAATAATATAAAATATTTTAAAAAGAACTGCCCAGAGCAGTTCTTCTTGAAAAGGCAAAATATATCCTCATGGCGAAGATCAAAGAAATGTTTCCTTATGCTTCTAGGTAGGAGAGAAAGTGTGTACAAGGTCTTGGTTTTGTTTTACTCTTTGAGAAAGGCTAGAATCTCTCTTCACCTGAAAACAAAGTTTGCCTTTAGGAGATATCACAACCAGAGCCCAGTCTATTGTGGTTTGTATCAGATCTTAAACAACTTGGAGGAAGGAAGGAAGGAAGGAAGGAAGGAAGGAAGGAAGGAAGGAAGGAAGGAAGGAAAGAAGGAAGGAAGGAAGGAAGGGAGGAAGGAAGGAAGGGAGGGAGTTAGGGAGGTAGGGAAGGACAGAGAAAGGGATGGTAGGAGGGAGGAGAGAAAAGAGGAAGAGAGGAAAGGCAGGAGGAAGGGACAGAGAGAAGGAGGGACGGAAGGAGAGAGGAAAGAACCCTTGTAAGTGATAGTCCAGGGGCGTAAAGTCCCTGAGGACTGAGACTTATCTAATCATAGGATACAAAGCACTCCCTCTCCTCACCAGTTCATCCAAAAGTACTTGCTTGGATAAGACTAAAGCAGGGCCGTGCATCAGCCCCAGTTTCAGAGGAGCTCACTTGGGCAAACTAAAGAAAACCGAGGAGATAAAAATAGGATCAATAGCCATTGAAGCCTTCCGTGTCCCGTGTGCACTAACTTAGTGCACACCTAACACAGAGAGGAGACAAGGCCGAATGCCCCACGGTGAGCATCCGCTCACCTCGGCTCCTGTGACTCAGTGCACTACATTTGGCTCTCTTTTACAAAATCAAAACTATCAGGTGCACTAAAATACAAAAAGCACCATTTCAAGAGACAAAGATAGCTCTAGAACTAAACAGGCACGGCAAACAGGTTGCAGTCATCTAATAGAACCTAAAACTGTTGTAATTAAAATGCCAAGTGCTCTAAATGAAACAGACCAACTAAAGGAATAGATAAGAATGAAAACAGAGCTAAAACCTCTAAGAAGTAATAAAAAAGGACAAAGAAAAACTGAACACAGTATGGACCGTGCCTTGGATGGGCCCTTCAGTTAACTGGATGGAGCAGGGCAAAGAAGTAGTTAGCTTGAGAAAGCTAAAGGAATCTTCTAGAACTGAAATGCAGAAAGATAAGATCACCAAAGCTTGTATGAAATATATATGAGAAGAAAAAGAAATATCTACAGGAAGGGATGATAGGAGAGAAGAAAAGAGGGGGAGAGGGAGGAGAACAAGGAGTCAGGGAGAGAGAGAGAGAGAGAGAGAGAGAGAGAGAGAGAGAGAGAGAGAGTTTTGAAGCTCTTCAGAAACTAGGAACCTAAAATAAAGTACAGTGAAATAGTTAAATCACTGAGAAAAAGAAAGAAAGCTTACATTCTAAAATTTTATCTAGAAAGATTTACTTCAAAATGAAGAAGACAATTCCCACATGAGAAGAAAATGTTTTCAGAAGACATACCTGATAAAGGCTGGCACCTCAAACAGTAAAACTCTCTTAAAACTCCTTGATAAGAAGCACTATGTAAAATGTCAGAACAAGCAACTTTCCAAAGAGTGTCTGCCTGTATGTCATTTAGGAAATTGAAAACCTAGCACAAGTTCACAGTTATGGCCAAATTCCAAAACAGTGGTAACATCAAGTGTGGTAAATCTGCAGAGCGATGGGAACTCTAGTCCTTTATCTGGGTGGGAGGGGGTTCACCACCAGAATTCTGGAGATGCAGTTCAGTGGTCCAACATTTAACTAAAGTATGTGAGGTCCTGGGTTCCATTGGTAGCACCACAAAAACAAACCAACAGCAACAACAGTAAGCAAAATAATAAAATACTACAAGTGTCACTCTACTCACAAAAACCTAAGCAAGTGTAGAAGATGTAGAAGAGAGTGTGGCAGTTTCCTACAGAATAAAACATTCAGGGTGAGAGAGATGACTCAGTGGTCAAGGGCAAAGCTACACTTGCAGAGGACCCCTGTTCAGTTCCCAGCATCCACATGATGGCTAACAACTGCCTGTAACTCAAGTTCCAGAGTTCTTATGCTCTCTTCTGGGCTCCATGGACATTGCATGTGCAGGTGCACTTGCATGCATGTAGGCAAAATATTCATATACATAAAATTTTAAAACAAATAAATCTTTAAAAAGATAATAGTGGAAATTGAGAGAAGAGTGAAGACTGGGCGGGAAATCTCTACTTCTATGTAATGTTTTCTGCTTACCAAAAGTCTGATCTAAAATTATAATTACATAGTTTTAGGTCACATTACAGATTAATTACAGTAATATATTATCTGCAACATTTATACTGGAGTTTAAACTCATTACAATAAAATATTAATTATAATATTTTAGGTCAGATTACAGATTCATTATATTTTAGAACAGATAAACTTTTTACACAGTAAAATCTATTCTACAATATTAATCACAACAAAAAAACTTATCTTAAAACATCTCAATTTTATAGGTATTAGGAAGGAGACAGCTACAGCATCTACAGAGACTGACTGAGGACCATCATCGGCATCATCTGTAGTGGAAGGCTAAGAATCACTATCTGCTGCATCTAAGGTATTTACAAAGGTAAGTTGAGGACCACTATTTGCATCATCGTGCGGAAAAGGTTGAGGAATACTATCTGCAGTACTTACAGAGTGTGTTTGCAAACCACTGTCTATACAAAGCAGCATCTAGAGAGAGAGGTTGAGGACTGCTATAAGCAATTCTGTAAGAAGTTGAGAATTATTACCTGAAGCATATGAATAAATCCTGCACGACTTACAGATCCCTGATACAAAGATGCACGCTCAACACTGGTTCATGGTATCTGACAATGGATATGATTTTATAAACCCCCTTTCTAATGAAAAGCATTCTGTTGAAGTTGAGGACTATTATTCCATCATATTGGATTTTGAGTTATCTGAAAGTAAGTGTTGCTAAATGATACACATCTTTATAAACATTATGTAACACTAATTATTTTCACTGCTGATAGATTGCATCAGCCACCCACGAAGAGCATTTCTCATAGATGCCTGAACTGGTATAGTTTAACATGGTTCATTGATTTATCAAAGCTCAATTTCATTTGAAAATATCTCAAACCACAAGATCCTTCAGTTAGCTAAAATAATTTTTCAGAACGCAGATACTTAAACTCCAAAAAGACTGTCAAGAAAACAAGTACTTGCCAGATTTGTTACGGTTAAAAAAGTCTTTTGCTGAATTCTTAAGCTACTACAGAGTTCAAGCCTCTCATCAAAAATTCTTTTATTATTATTACAATGACCTCAGGTCACTCTACCTTCAAATAAAAATATGGTCGAAGAATTCACCACGGATTAATCAGAATCTGGGTTGGAGTCCCAAGCATCAACACCTTTAAGAGTTCCATGAGTAATTGTGAATGTCCAACCAACTTTTATGATCCATGTTGTAATATCATATACAGAGGGAGGCAGAGGAACAGTGCTGTGTAGCGTCTCCACTGGGAGACTGAGGATCACTATCTGCAGTATCTACAGAGGAAGACTGAGGTCCACTGTTCTGAAGCATCTACAGAGAGATATTAGAATCTCTGTCTGCAGTATATACAAAGGTAGGGTGGAAACCGCTGTTCTGCAGCATCCAAAGAGAGAGACTGAGGTCCACTCTCTGAAGCATCCTCAGAGAGCAGTTGAGAAAAACCATTACACAGCATCTATAGAGAGGTTGAGAAGCACTATTCTGTATCATCTACAGAAGGAAGCTAGGATTCCTATGCTGCAGCGAGTAGGGAAGTTGAGGAGCATTATCATGCAAGCATCTTCAACTGAAAATGGGAGACCACAGTTCTAAGTCATCTACAGGGATAATTTGGGGACAACTTTTCTGTAGCTCTAGACAATTGTTACTGATCAGTATTGTGCACCATGTACACAGGTGTTTCAGCATTGCTGTTCTGTACCATATTCAGAGAGAAGTTGAGAACCACTGTTCCACAGCATCTATAGTGGGAAACTGAGGATCAGCATCCTGAATTATCTACATGGGGTTTTGAACACGACTGTTTTATATCACCTGTACAGAAATGCTGAGGATCACTGCTCTGTGCTATTTACCTGAGAACGAATGAGTATTGTTCTCTACAATCTACACAGGGCGGCTTATTTCTGAACACCGACCTAAAGATGTGTATTTGCCAGCCAAGAATGTATATTTAGTTATTTAGCATCTTGATGTAGGGAAACTAACTAGCAGTTAATAGGATTTTCCATTGCAAACTACAAAAATACCCAAAGAGTGATATTTTCAACTAACTTATTTTTGCCTTTATGTTTATCTTTTAATTTACATGTAATGTTTGTACATATTTCTGGGGCTCAGTATAATACTATGTATATGTACATATATGATAAAAATCAGATTATAATTTCTGTCTCCTCAAAAATTTGTTTTTTCTATATGAGAATATATTCTTTATATTTTTCCAATTATTTTGAGATAACAGAGCAAATTATTATCTACTGTAGTTATTTTACTGTGCTTTAGAACACTGGAACCAACATTTTCTTTCAGATTTTATTTTGTTATTTATCATCCAACCTTTCTATGTCTGATTTTATGGTTGAATAATATTCTGTTATATAGAGAAATAGATGCATACATATGCATATCTTTCATCTGTATGTGGATATCTTGACTGATTCCTGATTTTGACCTCTATAAACCGCCCCATAATAAACAAAGAATACTAGGTATTTCTTTAATATAATTTAATTGTTTATTTTCTTTTGACTATATGCAGATTCATGTTTGGGGGTGGCTAAATGACCTTGACTTTCTTTTTTTTCTTCAGAGTTTCAACCCTCATTACAATCAACTTGAAAATATAATAGTTCATAAAGAAACTGTGTTCTATTACTAGTCATTCTTATACTATCTTCCATTGCCTTCTGCGATGTATAAGGGTTCCTGTTTCCATGAATTATTATCCAAACTGTCTTTTATTACTTGTCTTCACTTATAGCCATCTGAGTAGACAACAAATATAGTCTCTTTTGTTTTATTCATTGAATTTTGGAGATTTTCATACAATGTACTTTGATGGTATTTATACCCCCTCCTCCACCTCCCCACACTGGCCCTGGCCCAATTTAATGTGCTCTTATATAGATGCATATGTATATCACAGCCTACAGAGTCTGATTTGTGTCTCCAAATGTTCTTCAGTTGGGTCCATCCACCAAGAGTTCCAACCCTGTAAGAAACTGTCTCTCCCCTTCCCATCAGCCATAAATTGCCAAAAGTTCCTTAGGTTAGCTTGGGATTTCTTACTCACATGCCAACTTCTATGTTGGGATTTGTCTGCTTGTCTGCTTTGAGCATATGAGCATATGACTAGCTGTCTGGAAGACTTGGTTTCCTTGTGGTCCTCTACCTTCACCAACTTTTGCAATCTTTCTGCCTCTTCTTCTGCAATGATTTCTGAGCCCTGGGAGACAGAGGTTTGACACAGTTGTCCTATTCTGGAATAAGCACTCTATGGCCTTTTGTACTCTGCACATTGATCAATTTTGGGTTTCCTTGTTAATCACCGTCTGTTGCCTAAGGCAACTTCTTTGGCGAGAGTTGAGAGATGCATTCCTCCTATGTGCAGAGGTTGCATTGAAGGACAGTCACTTAGGTTTAGGCATCTCACAGACACTGTAATAGTCTCCATGTGTTGCAAAAAGAAGCTTCTTTGATGAAGAGTAAGAGATACACTTGTCTGTAAATATGAGGATGCATGTTTAGAATAAAGTAAGAAATTATATTTTTTCTAGCGATATGGCAGGCAGAAGTGGTTTTTTTCTCTAGAATTTATGATCTCTCTAGCCATGTGCATTTGGCTAATGTGTGCAGTACCACACAGTAGTAGATCCTCAAAAAATGTTTTTTATCTGACTACTCATATTTGCATTGCCACCAACCACACATAAACCTTGATCCTTGTCCTCTGTCCCATTTTATTTTATTAAATTTTTTAAAAAACAGTCATTACAGCTAAGATGAGAGGGTATCTCCTTTGGTTTGGGGCTGCACTCCCCTGGTGACTAGTAGTGTTGAACATTTCTCATATATGCTTGGTGCATGCTTTCCTTTGAGAAAATTCTTTACAGGCCATTTGCTCATATTTTAAATTAGATTGCGTGATTTATATTCGTGAATCACTGAATTCTTTATATACTCTGGATATTAATCCATTGTCAGATGGACAGTTTTAACCTCAATATCTTTTAAAGAGCTTAGAAAATGGTTACAAGAAGATTAAATTTATTTAACACTTCTGATATTAACTCCAGTTGAACACAGATTTAGCAGAAATTATGCATTCAGATATGGGCAGGAACAGCAGTGGTATCTCAGAAAGGAAAGTGTGACTTTCTTCCCTTGGTTTTATCATTCACTCAAGAGACATGACAGAGCCTGAATGGTAGATTTTACATTACGCATTGCAGAAATAGTGAAAATTGACATGACTGTGGCATACACCTACAAGACAGAGAGAAAAGACAGCAGTGATTCCAGTGATGAGCGGAGAGAGGCAGGAGGCTAGGAAGAGTCCAGGGCACTGGGAACGGGAAGCTATTTCATGACATCCCTTCATAACTGGGTGAACAGTATTGCATGTGCGTATGTGTCATTGTGTTTAAAAATTGATATGAAATAGAAAGAAAAAATATTTAAACCATATTTCAAGAAAAATCCTAAGGATGAAGGGAGCTAAGTTGTTAAGAAGACAGACTTTGACCACCAGCGGGACATTTGAATCCCTGTCTCCTGCTTTCAAACGTGTCTCAGTTTTTTTCCTTATGGAAAGGTTCATAATGTGACAGCCATACTACCTATCCACCGGGCGTCCCAGGGGATTAGAAAAGGAGGAAGCAATCTAAAAATGTCAGGGAAGAAAAACAATATATATTCACAGCTCTATAAAAATTAATGTTTCTAACTAACACTTACATTTTCTAATTTCTACACCTATGAAAATCATTCTCCTTAGGCTGTCCTCTCAACTACATCTGCATATGGATATTAACTGTGTTGTTCTGAATATTCTTCCTTTTGATGAAAAAATAGAAATTTTCATGATCTTCACTTCTAGAACGAGGTGAGTGAATCTTAAAGTTATTTTATCAGTATGTGATTATTTGCCAAGTAAGTGTTTCATATTTATGGCATGATTTTACTTTAAAGTTTATTGTTTAGTGTAAGTAGAACAAAAATTAAATTAAAAAAGCCCTCAAATCCCTCTATATTCAAAGTTAATTCAGATTCTCATGCTTGAATAATTTTATACAATGTTTTTCATCTGTGTTTAAGTATTTAGTTTACATATGTAAAGATTTTTTTAACCCAATTTTGTTTTGTTGTTTTATTTGCATCCATGCAAACGTTCTCTGGGGAAAATGATTAAGAATAATATTCAGATGCCTGGCTGGAAGTCTCTCATTGCTTAAGCACTAAGCATATCAGTCATCAACTCTGCAGCATCCAATGACCAGATCAAAAAGGCTTTTAATTTATGTTGATGCATAACGTGAGCATGTTCAGGAATATTTTCTGATCTCCTTGTTCCATGCTGTATTTCAAGAAGGATAATGATAAAAGTTTGTCTTTTTAAATTTCTAGTGTCATCTCTGCTTCCTAATACAAATCATAATATAAGTTAGCAAAACTATTACACTTTTACATAAGAAAATATGTGTACATAAGTGTTCATGTGTGTATGGACATGTGTGTGCTGGCGGTACTCATGCATGCGTGATCTGTGTGTGCTGGCGGTACTCATGCATGCGTGATGTGTGTGCTGTTGGTACTCATGCATGCGTGATGTGTGTGCTGGCGGTACTCATGCATGCGTGATGTGTGTGCTGGCGGTACTCATGCATGCGTGATGTGTGTGCTGGCGGTACTCATGCATGCGTGATGAGTGTGCTGGTGGTACTCATGCATGTGTGTAGGCCACAGTTGTTGTCAGAGACCTTCTTCAGTCACTCTCTATCTTATGTTTTGAAACGGGGTCTCTCAGGGAACCTGGACCTCACTGATTCAGTTCTACTGGCTGGTCAGCAAGGCGATGGGATTCTCCCGTTTCCGCCCCCGCCCCCCTGCCAGAACTAAGGGGATTATACACAGGTGCCACCAAACCCAGCTATTTATGTGGGTGCTGGGGAGCTGAATTCAGGACATCATTTGCACAGTAAGCACATTATGGACTGAGCAATGTTCTAGCCAAAGATTATTTTCGGTATTTAGATGCACATACAAACTTGTTAGTAATGGGTATAAGAAGTTATAATTCCAGTTCTGCTCTCCTTTATTGTTGAACACTGTCTCAGTATCAAATGATTTTATCTTTTCTGTGTCACAAAGCATGGCCTACATTGATGCTATTTAACATTTTATCAACTGAGCAAGGGTAGAGATGTTCCTTTTTTGAGCACCAGGCAAAGGGCACATGGCTAATGCTGACCCCTGCCAACTGTAATACATGGAATGCGAAGCATCAACAATTACTCCTCTAGTGTATTTTGCAAGACACAAGGGGTCATAACAATTGGATTGTTATGTTGTGGGAGAGCAATAATTCAAGCCTTGTTTGCTTGTGCTGAGCTTGAGAAAGCTGCTAAGGTCAATGTGGTTATGCTGTCTGAGGATGGACTGAATGTGAATGGCTTCAGTGAGCCCTCAGGGCAGTCCTAGGGCTGGCTGGGCCTTGCAGTACTGAAATTGTAATCACCCTTAGAGCTCCCGTTATTGCCTCATCTTTGGAAGAGGGCAATGAATCCATCTTTTATCTCTGAAACACAAACTTTATGAAATCCCCCAGTATCCTGTACAGAATTACCATTCTTCTAACCTCTGCTTTTCTCTTCCTTTCCTCACTCTAACTTGCAGGCCCCTGTAAAGGGGGTGTGGTTCTGTTCTTCCCAGGGATGCTTCTTTGTGTGATAGAGGCTGACTTTGGATGTTATGAAACTAGAGCCTATGCCTTTGAGCTCAGGTGCCAGCGTTGAAGAAGAAAGTTAGAGCAAAATAAAACAGACAGCCAAATCAACAAGACGATACAATAGGGAAAAACACTGGTGAGAAACCTTGCATGTTAATGTACCAGAAACTATCTCCATAGCCCCAGGCCTTATGGATCCCTGTGAAATATGAATTACTGTGTGTGTATGATTTGTGCATGTGTGGTGTTCAAGCACCTGTGTGTGTTGTGTGCACAGAGGCTAGAGTTGTAAAGCAGCACTAACAGTCCCTGCTTTATTCCCTTCATACAGATCTCTCACTGAACCTGGAGCCAGCCTATTAGCAGCAAATCCCAATGACTCTCCTCCTTCTGTCCCTCCTCCACAGTACTGGGGTGACAGGTTGTGTGGCCACAGCAGCTTTTTGTGTGTGCACTGAGATCTGGACTTAGGCGTCTTTCACATCAGGAGCTCTTACACACTGAGCCATCTTTCTAGACTTTTAATTGTATTTAATTAAAAATTTTATTGAATTTTCATACCATAAAAGTTGGTGAAGGGAAGGGTATACTAGGAAACACTGAATGTAAAGGGGAGGAAGGAGGTCAAGAAGGAGGGGCCAGCAGGACACAGGTATCCCAAGGGGAAAGTGGGAGAAGAGGGCGTACTTTCACTTTCACTGGGGAGGGAAGTAGGAGGGTTAGGCAGGGAGAGAGGGTAGAAATAAATAATGCTTAAGTGTGGGGAAAAAAGGGGAAATGACACAGTTTAAACCTTCACTGAAAAATACATAAACAATATCTGTACATAAACCTTATCTGTATGGTTGAAGGCTCTAAAACAAGAAGCACAGTGCCAGACAGGAGAAACCTCCCTTCGAGTTCTTGGTCAGGGTAGGTCAAGAGATTCCCAAAATGATACAGGCTATTACTACAGCCCTTGATTTCCTCCCAGAACTTGAAGGTAACACCCTGTTGCTAAAGACAGCTCATACTTCAGACACAGAGCTTGGAGCAAAGAAGCTGAAACTGACATGAAAGCCTTCTCCCTGAAGACTAACTGTCATAGTTGTGGATGACATTATGCAAGCTGCTAAGGGAGAAAATCAATCAATGGTCCAACCCCAGCTTTAAGATTAATAACCACCACAAACAGTAATGGCACTTTACCTTGGCACTAATCAACAGCTATCTAATTGGTCTTAAAACCTGATGAACAAGAAGGAACTCATCGGAGTCACAATAAACATAGCCAAATACACATAGTTGGGGAGGGCACAGATCCTCGAGAAATCCTTACATCTGTCATATTCCTAGATAAACATAATTTCTTACTATATGCTTGATATGCATCCTTATATTTACAGAGTTATACCAGTCACCACTCATGAAAGAAGCTTCTTTTCCAACAGAGAGATTCCAATAAGGAGTTCCAGAACTGGTCACACACAGAGAATAAGTATCTGTGAGATGCTCAGTCCTAAGAGACACATTTACCGTGAAACCTGCACACCTAAACCTCACAGAACATAGTGGAACAAGAGGTAGAGAGAATACTAGTGCATCTCTCAAGTATCATCCATGAAGCTTCCTCATGCAACAGAGGATGATAAACACAGAAGGCCACAACTGGCCAAAGTGTAGAGACTAAGAGACTGCAGACTGTGTGTTCCTGGATAGGACTCCTATATCAAACCTCACCCAGATAGGACTCAGAGAACATTGCAGAAGAGGGTGTAGAAGGATTCCAAGAGTCAGGGTTGGTGCATAACCCTAAAGAAACAGAATCTTCGAGGTCTCTGGGAACTTGCTCATATGAACTTACAGCAATGGTGACAGCATCTACAAGATCCATGCAAACTCGATCAGATAAAATCCAGGACAGAACTGGGGAGATGGACAGAAGGTCTCAACACTAGCAAAGGAACAGCTAATCACTACTGGGTTAGGGAGAGTTGATTTTCCTTAAGGGAGTGATGTTATAGATAGGTTGAACAGTCTTCAGTGAATGAACTCACACCAAGAGACAGGTGGGTACAGAATTTGAGTTGACAGGTTTTAACATGTAAGACAGAACACATGAAATCCTATGGATGGGCTATGGGAAGGGTGTGCAGATAGACGTGCTATAAATATGATTGACAAAAGTCAATAAAATATACTGTAGAACCTATCAAACTCCATTTTTGATATCCTTCATTTTAGCTTAGTCTTAGGTGTTGCTTCTTGTTAAGTTTTGTATCTCATGAAAAGTTTCCTTTCCTTGGAAAATAGCCCACCCCCAGCCTTGACCAGTCAGGTTAAATAGTGCAATTATAGTTTAACCACAGGAAACCTGTCTTAGACAAACATCCCCTCTTAGGGTCGAAATTGTTGAGTCAGATAGACTAAGGACCAATCCCTAACTGCCCCATACATCTGCTCTAACCATTATCCAATCCTAGCCTGAGTTTCCAAACAACCTTTGGAAATCCCCTAACTGTGCTTAAAAGGCCTGCAAGCCACTGCCTCTGGGTTGCCATTTCTCTGAATGGTAGATCCCAACATGCTGGTTGATTCTCAAGAATAAAACTGCTCTTGCACTGTCTCAGCTGTGTTCATTGCGGGTCAATCTCTGGACCTTACAATACATTAAAAATTAAAAGAAAAAAATTTATTGGATTTTTGTGATTCTCATACAATATAATTTTCTGATAATTAGACCCTCTTCCCTAGCTTCACCTCCCTTTATGGCTTTATGGCCCCTGACCAATTATATATATATATATATATATATATATATATATATATATATATATTCCATATATATATTCCACAGAGGCTAATTTGTATCTCCAAATGTCCTTCAATGTGGGTCAATCCACTGGAGCCTGGTTAACCTACCAAGAGTCACATACTTGAAGAGACTGTTCCTGCCCTCCCAGAAATTATGTGCTGGCATAATTTCGTCAGGTCAGGTTGGAACTTCATTCCAACTTCCTCATGTTTATGTTTCTGATTTTTTTTTCTGATTTGAGCTTGCATAGGACTTATGCCTATCCTTCCTTCTCTCTCTCTCTTTCTTTCTTTCTTTCTTTCTTTCTTCTTTCTTTCTTTCTTTCTTTCTTTCTTCTTTCTTGCTATAGCACAGGAGTGGAGTCATTTTTCTTCTGCTACCAAGGGCTTGATCAACAAATCACATGGTCAGGCTTGATGGCAACACTTTTTAGCTGCTGAGCCACCTGGGCAGCCCCTTATTCATTTTTAAATAAGTGCTTAAATGTTTTACTATATTCAAGCATAGTTTGCTTTCCTTATGTTCTTGAAATAATATTCTGGAAAGTTTTTGTCTCTGTCTCACAAATGTTCACAACACAGTTCAAATGAGGCTTTTCATTGGCAGGCAGCCCATTGGCAACCCATGTGAATTCTAAATATTCATGATCTTAGCATGACCTGAACAATACTGGTTTTCCATTTGGGGATTCTAGTAAAAAAAGATACTCCAATCTTTTAAATAACCATATTTTCCAGATTAATATAACAAAGTGCTAGACCCGTTTTCTTCCAGGTTTTTAAATGAACACACCCACACACATAAATAGCTGTTACAATGGAGAATGGACTCTCTACTGTGTAGCCACAGGGGGTCACTGGAGAGCAGAGCTGTTGTCAACTGAAGCATTCCCTCAGCAGAGACCTACTTATTTTGTCTTCGCAGGACTTTCTCATTAGGAACAAGATTGAAAAGAAACGGAAGTAAAGAAATTAAAGACGGAATTTATTTCTATTTAGTAAAGGTCACAGGAGTAAGAGATAAATTCTTCCTGGAAGACAAGTTTCCTCCACAGTTTTTAATATAAAGCAACTGTGTCAGTGGCCTAGGAACCAGGGTGATGAAGTTTCATGAATGATCTAAGAAAAAGCACTAACAAATTTGGCTTTAGAAAAAATAAAAAAAGGCCATAGTTATATTATCTGCACTGTAAATAATTAAAAACAGAAATAAAGAAACAGATCAATGAATTGATGGACTGTCATGATGTTTAAAGTAATTCTGGAAAAAACACTATTACAATGCCTTATCTGGTAAAAGGAATTTGAAATTTAAAATCCTGAATATAAAGTGTTAAGAACATTGAGAAGATTTCTTTGTTTAATTTTGTTTTGGAATCATCTGTCAGAATAAAGGAACAGACCTCAGCAAGTTGATAGGTTTGTCCACCTTCTAAAACTAAATTTTGAAGTGACTTTAAGATATTATGTGTACACATGCTCCTAGAAATGAGTACAAATTTTTTCCATTTCATCAGAAAATTGTCTCCTTTTTCTCACTGTCTGTTTTTACTTCTGTGCATTTCATGCAATATATCATATATCATAGCCATATTTAGAGCCTCTCTGCCATCTGCCCACCCTCCAATCTTCCTCACCAGATTTCACGCATTCTGTTAAGACACGTAGAGTCAAGCTCTTGTACCCCGATGTCCCTTGGTGCAAGTTTATCCATGGGAGTCTAGTCACTCTGTCTAGAGTCTCTTCCTTAAAGAAGAGCAACTTAAAGTTAGCATACAAAGTAACTGGATTCACTGTGGCATGTTCAGATTTATGGGTGATTCTGCTTTGTCCTTATTCATCCCTTTCTCTCCAGTCTTCTCTTTCCCTGGCCCCTTTCTTACTCCTCCAAATAGGCGAGCATTTCTTTTTCATGTCACATATATCAATAAATATTTTAGACTAGAGAAAGACGAAACACTCATTTTACACTAAGATGATAGTGTTGATTTCTGAAGATTTTTCAGGAACTAAGTTATTAGTCTCATAAATTGGCATTGCTGCAGAGAGAAACTAGTTGAGAAGTGTTTGAATACTTTATAGAGCAGGCACACACTAGGTTTTTTAAGGGTATATGCTCACCATGGTTGTTCATTGGAAAACAGTTTAATCTATTATGAAGAATGAAAAAACAGCACATGAAATGTCAGCCAACTATTAATTCACAAAAATCTTCTGGAGAGTTCTGTTAACTTTGATGCAAATAGGAAATGATTATGAGTTAAAATTAGCCACTGACAGGACTACATATTCAGAAAAAAATCTTCATTTAGTAAGTGTGCTTTCATTAAGCCACTGAACACTTATTGAGTAGATAATTACTTGAACTAGTGAAAGGCCTACTTAATGCCTTGCATTTATATGTCTGCACAGGAGGAAGTCATTTTGGTTTCCAGAGAGCATAGGAAACTGGTTGCAGGGGTGAGCAGAAATACAGAAAGGAATTTATGAAATGCTTTTTTAACAGAAGCATAAAAATTTGAATCTTATTCTGCACAGAAGCAATAGAAATTGTTTCATCAGTATGACCAGCTATTGCAAACAGAAAGACTGTGATCTGTCTCCAAATTCTATGTCATTTATGCTATGGAATCTATTTCTTTTTATTTCTTCACACTAAGGAATCCTTTTCTCTTTCTTTCTTTTTTTGCCTCCACATAATCCCTTGTCTTTCCTTCTCTTCCCTTCCCTCTTTTTCTCTTCTTTCCCTCCCTCCTTCCCTCCCTCCCTTCTTTCCTCTCTCTCTTTTTGTTTTTCTTTCTTTCTTTGGTTGAGACAAGCTCATAGGTATCCCCACAACCCAGACTGGCCTGGACCTCCCAACTTAGCCTAGAATGACCTCAAACTCTTGACCCGCCTGTCTCCATCTCTAGGGTGCAGGTGTTGAAGATGCTCACCATCACCTTTTGTCATGTTTTACTGAGGATCAGACCCAGAGCTTCATGTATGCTAGGCAAGTACTTGACCAAGTAAGCTACAGCCTTAGCCCTAAGGAATCTTTTTTTTCTACCTACCTTGAGGTTTCTTGGCACTACTCTACATTCTGAAAGAGATCCTTCCCTCCCTCCTTCCTTCCTTCCTTCCTTCCTTCCTTCCTTCCTTCCTTCCTTCCTTCCTTCCTTCCTTCCTTTCTCCCTCCCTCCTTCCCCCCTCCCTCTCTTCCTTCCTTCTTTCCCTTCTTTCTTCTTTCAAGGCAGGTTCTCATATGGTCCAGGTTAGCTTCAGGTTCATACCGAAACTCATCCTGAATCTTGATTCTTCTCCTACCTCCATCTCTCAAGTGCTAGGATCACAAATATGTACCACCACAGGAGGCCTGAATGGGAAATTTCTAGAAAGATGGTAAGTTGACTTTGAGATTTGTCTTAAGCCAATAACAACTGTGTTTGTCATTATTTGCTGGGATAGATGGTAGAAACGAATGAGCTCAGAATCTAAATGGCTTCACAAAGATTACTTTCTATTTATTATATGTCTGACGTGACTTTGTTCCTTCATCACTATTGGATGCAGAGTAATGACAACCTGACAAGAGGACTTGGCTGTGCTCAAGTTAGCAAGAAAAGAATGGTGTTGAACCAATAGACAACACCCCAAGTCTCTGTTTAGTCACAGCTTATATTAATTCCTGTCACTGCTCATTGACCAAAAAAAAAAAAAAAATTAAGGTAAAATCCGAAGTCAACATAGTATGGAGAAAGTTATTTGATATTTTCAAATGTAACAGTGTGGCTGCTGCTGAACTATATTATTATCAAATAACCTTTTCCACTATTTTTTGAAGCAGTTTCATGGCTGCAATTGTGACAAATCACCTACAAAAATAACATAAGTAATTTGTGCCGAAATGTTTTAGGACTTAACTAAAGTCTAAATTAATGGCTATTCAGTTATACTCATATGATTTGATTATTGCAAATTTGGTTTAATAGGCATAGCCTAATGACATAAAAAGGAAGTTTTAAAACTAAGTTTTTTTTTAGTAACTATAAGATTTTTTATCAATAAACTTATAGCCAACTCTGTTAGCTTTGAGTAGCACTTTTTAATAAAAATTGACAAGCAATTAGTATTATGACAAACATACTTGCTACATGGCTATATGTGTGCATGGGACCATAATCATTCTGGCCAGATAAAGCATTAACAAGCTTTGTATCTCACATATATTTTTAATGTTTCAAAAAAACAAAAACTATCTCCTGGGATAGTCTTTGTTAAAAAAATTCTGATTTGGGTGAAGAATACCCAGTAACCACTGGAAACCATAAATGGATTATTTTCAAATCCAAACATTAGGTGCATATTCTTAGCACAGAGATGCACTTCAGTTCTCACCCCGTCTTCTGTAACAGAAGTAAAAATTATGTTTATCAAAGTTCCAATATTTTTAGTGTACACACAGAATCATAGAAAAAATGATATTTGTTCTTTTAATGCTCTGGGCCTGGTGTCATCCACCTTCAATTGCAGCACTCTGGAAGCAAAGGCTGGCAGAGGCTAGACTGGTTTATACAGCAAGTTCCAGGCTATCTGGGGCTACAGGAAGTCCCTGTCTCAATAAACAAAACAAAACAAAGTAGCTTTAATCCTTTTAGACTGCTCCAGTAGCCACAGTTTTAGAGACAGATGCATCTCTCTTTGTTAACTGAGGTTAAAGGGGAATAAAAAGAACTTTAGGAAATAGTCCATAACAATCACTTGAATCCAAAAAAGGCTTTCCATTGTTTATAATTAAGGTAGACATTTATTTTATGTGTACGAGTGTATTGCTTGCATGTATGTAAGTGCACATGTGTCATGCAGTGCCTGCAGAGATAAGAAAAGAGTGTAGGATATCCTGGAACTGAAGTTAAGACAATTGTTAGCTGCCATGTGGGTGCTGGAAATCGAACCTGAGCCCTCTGCAAAAGCAACCAGTGCTCTTATCCACTGAGCCACCTCTCCAGTCCAGAGCCATCTCATAGGGCAATGTGAACTTCTACACTGATAATTTACAAATACTACTCTACATGAGGCAGGAATTCAAGTGACTGTCTTGCATGCCTGTTGCCCTTCATCAGAGCTTCACCAGCTACACAGACAGAACTCACACAATGAGACCTGCCCTGTCACTTTGCATGTATTTGTCACAACAGGAACAGCTGTGAGGAGCAGTATGGACACCAGTGTGGAAAATGCAGACGTTCTAACGCACACACACAAATAAATCTGTCCATATAGTAGTTACTTGGAAGAGCCACAATTTCATAATTTTTGTGAATTAAAGCAAAGTTTTGAACAAATGAAAAGACTCTAAAATATGTTCTTTCTTAGGGGGAAATTCGTCTTTGAAGGAACAAATTATTGGTGCATAAAATTAATGTTACTCGTGTATTCTTTGTAGGGTAGTAAGGTCTTGAGTGAAAATAATAAAAACAGAAACAAGTTGGAAAAATTATAAAAAAAAATAAAAACCATGTTGCTACTGAATAGATAAGTGTTTTTTTTTAAATCTTCAAAGACAAATTTTCAAAATGAGATTTACAGTGAACACAATTTCTATGTAAAATCTTTTACTTCTTTTTAATTTTATTTTATGTGTATGAGTGTCTTGCCAGCACATATGTAAGTTCACCTGTGTCATACAATGCTTGCAGAGGCCAGAAGAGGGCATCAAATACCCTGGAACTGGGAGTAGAGATGGTTGTTTGTGGTCATGTCATTGCTGGGAACGAAACGTGGGTCCTCTGAAGGGCAGCCAGTGCTCTTAAGCACTGACACTTTCTTAGTCACCCTATGAAAAATATTAAAAATCAAAAGTCCAAGAACATTCTAGTTAGAAAAAACCGTGGTTGAAATGTAGAACGGAAGCTCATGTCATGGCACAGTTCTGTAAACCTAGCCATTGGAAAGCAGAGCCAGATGAAAGAAAGGATGAAGTTCATTCTCAGCTAAGTAATGAGTTACAGGTCAGCCTGGGCTACACGAGACTCTGTCTCTAATTAATTAATTGAATGGTTAACTGCCCCTTAAAATAGTCGTCTCCTCCTACTGCCTTTTTCAAGCTTGTGGAGGTGTCCTGGAGTTTGTGAACCACCTTTCTCAGGAAGAGTTTTGATCTTGGTAAGGTTTACCTTTCCCTGTTTCAGTAGCTCCCTGGGTGACCACTTGCATCGTATTCTGAAGATGCTCCAACAGTCTATGCAATAACTTGTTCATATTGGTGAATGTGTGCATGAGTATTTTGCCTTCATGTATGTCAGTGGTACCATATGCTTGTTAGTGCCTGCAGAGGCCAGAGAGAATGCTGGATCTCCTGGAACTGGAGTTACAAGTAATAGTTACCTGTGCTGGGACCTGAACCCAGCTCTTGCGGAAGAGCAGTAAATGTACCTAACCACTGAGCCATTTCTCCAACTCCCTGGGTGAAATATTTAACACATGAAGTTAACCTTATATTTCAAGATTCACATTTGTGCATTTGCCAACCGTGTTGAATTTGTTATTCAAAAGAGCTGTTTAGAGTTCTTAAGAGGCCACCTGCAGATATATCTTGAAGACTTTGAAAGTGGTGAGAAGTTGGAGTCATTGATGGGGACATTCCCTGCTGAGCCACAGATCTGGGCTTCTCTTTCAGTTCCCACACTGTGAACAAGTGTTCTTTTTATGACCTGGTACTGCATATTTGAATTTTGGAAATGTTGTGGTGATCTAGAGTTTAAAACAGCCTTAAGCACAGAGATAAGACCTGCATAGTGTTCCTAAGCATGAGAGGTTGTGACGTAGCTTGCTGAGAAAATCTGTGTTTTTGATGAATTTTGTTTAGGTGTGAGTTTAATTTCTGTTGTCTATAAGATAATGGTCAGTGAATTCACAACAAACAGTACATAAGGCTTTTTTATTTTTATTGAATTGTATATTTCATACATAACATCTTAATCAAATTTATACTTCCTTTCCCATCAGTTCTCCCCTGTAAGCCCCAAACTGAATTTCATGCATTCTGTCATTTATGTAAAGGTCTCTCGAGTCAAGTTAGTGTTCTTGGACATTCTTTAATGCAAGTTCGTCCACTGGGGCATAGTCAGTCTATCTAGAGTCACTATCTTACAGAAGGTCAGCTCTTCCTCACCCTACAGTAATCAGCTTCCAATAGTTCTTCCATTAAGAATGGGACCTGCTGCCCATTTCCCTGTGCTGGGTTTTTGTCTGCTTGAGTTTGTATGTGTCTTGTGCAAGCTGTCACCATTGCTATAAGTTCATATGAGCAAGGTCTCAAGAGCATATAAGACTCTATTTCCATAATTTTCCTGTACCTCTTTCCCTGGCTTTTACAATCTTTCTATCTCCTCTATTGCAATGGTCCCTGAGCCCCACTAATATAAGAGTCCTGTCCAAGAACCTACACTCTGCAAACTCTTTATTTTCTATGCTTTGGCCATTTGTGTTCATTGACCTCTACCGCATGTGGATGCTTCAGTGATGAGAGTTGAGAGATGCATTAGTGTTCTTAAACGTGTATGTTATGTGGGACTTAGGTGTAGATGTTCCATTATAGATGTGTTTCCTATGGTTGTGCATCGCACAATACACTTATTCTCTGTGTATGACCAGTTGTAGAACTCTATAATAGCTTCTACCTGCTATAAAAGAAGCTTCTTTGATGAGTGGTGACTGGCATCCTTGTCTGTAAATATAAGGATCTATATTTAGCACATACTAAGAAATTACATTTGTCTAGGGATGTGACAGCCTCCGGGTTTTCTCTAGGATATACGACCTCTCCAGCTATGTGCATTTGGCTGTTTACAGTTCTACACTTTGTAAAAAAGTTCCCTCCTTTGAATGGACTTTAAGTCCAGTTCGGTAACTGTTGATTGTCCCCAAGATAAAAGAGAAAAAGTGCCACTACTGCCTCAGTACAGCTTTCTGTGCCAGCCACTATTGTGGTTATTATGCCTTAAATCTGGAATTGGATCTTTGATTGATGTTCTCTCTTAGCAGCTTACATGGTGTTCTCCAAAACTATGAGAACTAACCTTCAGGGAAGAGGCTTCCAGGTCCATTCCAGTTCCACTGTTCCAACTCCTGTGTGTGAAGTATGTCCTGTCTTCAACAATAGGGTCTTATCTTCAAGTTTCGGGACACAATCAAGGGCTGTGATAATAGCCTGTGTAATTTTGTGAGTCTCTTGGATTATCCTGCAAACCACTTGAAGGGAGGTTTCTCCTGTCTGGCACTGTTTCTTGTTATATACATATCAACTATGCAACTACACATATCAATTCATGTATAGATATTGTATATGTAATTTTTCAGTAGGTTTTTGAACTAGTGTGTGCATAAGGTGTTTTTAAATAAACACATTCCAAAAACAAGGTTATATACTCATTGGCTGGTAAAACTATTATGACCAGAAACGTTTATCCTATGAGTAATGATTCAAGAATATTCAGTGTTGCTAATGACTTCTGCAGTTAGATTGTGAGTAACTATATATAAGGAAAATCAGTGTTTTTTAATCTGTACAATTCTCATTTATCTAGTCCTTCTCTAGGCCATTTTGTGTTCATTACTATGGTCAGGGTTGTGTTAGAATTAGGATCAGAGACAGCTAATAACTATCTTTGACATCTGTTGTGTTTTGAATGTTAAATATTCCTATAAACTCATGTATTTAATACTTGGTCCCAACTAGTGCCATTGCTTGGGAAGATTGTGGGAAGACTGTGGAACCTTTAGGAGGTAGAGCATTATTGGCAGAAGTGGGTTACTGGAGGATGGACTTTGAGGGTTACTGTTGTTTGTTTTAAGATTAATTTTACTTTTCACTTGTGTGTGCATGCTTGTGTATGTGTGTGTGTATGTGTGTGTGTGTGTGTGTGCAAGTGCCAGAAGAGGCTGTCAGATTCCTTGAAGGTACAAGCTGTCTGATCTGGGTGCTGGGAACTGAAGTTGGGTTACTTGCAAGAGCCACAGAACTCTTAATCATTTACCCATCACTCCAGCCCCCCAAATTTTGAGTGTTTATAGCCTGGCCTACTTCTTATTTACTCTTTGGTTAATGGCGGCAGATGAGATGCAAACAGCTGGTCTCTTCCTGCTAGCATGCCTTCCTTGCCTGCTGCCATATTTTGTTAGCCATGATTGACTATAGGTCAAAATTAATCTTTTCTTCCTTAAGTTATATTGTTTTGTCAGGTATTTTGTCACAGCATTGACGAAAGTAAGTATAATAGACACTATTTCAATGAGCACACACACGGCAACATCAGGTTCGTGTCCACTTACTTAGTGATCCATCTCAGAAGTACAGCAGGGTTTGACATCACAAGCATAGAGACTTACTCTCTTAACAGAGGTTTCTGCCGGAAGTGGCTGCTCACCTGGGAACCAAACTGTGAAAATCCTTGAAATGGATATGCTAATAATGAAAAGCATACTTCCCCCAGTGAAGGGACCATTCTATTCAAGAAGTCTGAGAAAGAAGATGCATTCTTTCAAACAATTCTGTTGATTGCATATGCTGGCAGAAGGCAATGGGTCAATTTTTGTTGACTTTTTGAAAGACAAAGAAATTGATAATTGAGTAACAGAAAAAAAAAACTTGTTGAAACTCACATATTCATTTGATTCATTACTAAACAGCCTGGGATTAAAATAAGCATGTATACATGTTTGTGTGTGTGTGTGTGTGTGTGTGTGTGAATGTGTGTGAGTGTGGACATACATGTACTATATGACCTGTGTGGAAAGAGGACACCCTCAGGTGTCTGACCTTCTGCTGTGCTTGACAGGGTCCCTTCTCCACTGTTGTGTATGTCAGGCTACCTGGTCCAAGAGCTTCAGGGAGTTATCCTCCTCTGCCTCCCATCTCTCTGCAGGACGACTGGGATTATAGATGCACACTACTGCATCCAGCAAGCTTTACACGGTTCTTGGGGTAGGACTCATGTCTTCTCAGTGAGTCATCTCCCAACACCCAGATGGCCTTTCAATCAAAGTTCCTGATTATTTTCTATTAATTCTCCAACTCTTATCACTCCCCAGCAATCCTCACTTCAGATTATTTTTAACTGAGTGTCATTCACTTGAGTAAAATACATAAATAATGCTTTCTCTTTTTTCCAAGCCTGTTTTGAAGTCTTACAATTACCTTGTTTCAAGATAACTAACACTTGGACATCCTCCTAAGTAGGTCAGTAATGCAACTGATTTCTTTTAGGCTTAAATGCCCAGACACTCAAGATTGTGTTCTCTGCCATCAAACTCAAAGCCAGATTAGGTCACTCCTTTTTAAAAGCTAGTGTCCAAACATCAAAACCAGTAAGAAAGCGGTTTTGGATATTAAGATCAAAACTTGTATTATAACTACATTAATCCTCCCCTGACCCCTGGAGACCTGACTTTTCTGGAGTGGAAAGTTAGGCCCTGAGAAAGAAGACTTTGTCCTTCTGTCCTCTCTCTTCACATCCTAACTCTGGAGACAGAACTCCCGCTTGCCTGACCTGATCCTTCTCATTTGTAAAACAAGATACTCTTTCATAGAATTGTTATACAGGTTAAGCAGCATTATACTGATCAGACAGGCTGCGTAGCCTACACTTTCAGAAAGTGTTGCTCCCTTATCACTCCCCAATCAGCTATCTGTTGCTGGGCAACAAATTACCCTAGAAGAGAAGTTATCTCACATTGCTTCTGATTCAGTGGCCAAGAATGATGGCTTCACCCAAGGCTTGATCTTCAGAGACCTGCTTACAAACTGTCTCAGGGGTTGTTGGCCAAATGCAGGTCCTTATTGACTACTGGGTGGAGACTTTGTTTTCTCACCATCTGAATTTCTGCCTAGGCTTTCAAAGTATCCCTATAGTAAGGGGGTGTTCCAAGTGACTTAGAGAGAAAAAGACAGAAAGGAAGTGAAGAAGGAGGAGGAAGAATAGGAGAAAGAAAAAGAAATAAGAAGAGGAAGAGGAGGAAGAAAGTGCAGCAGTCAAGATGGAGGCAGAAGTATTTCATGACTGAACTTCTGAAGTGACTCTCCCCTGCTCCTCAGTTTATTCTTCCTCAAATCGGACACAGATGTTAGTGCCTGGTAGCAGAGAACATTGAAAGCTACCTGGGAAGGCTGCCTACCTCACTACCCAAAAGATACTTGGTTGTATATTAAGATTAAATGACTGGAAGGAACTTCAAACTAGGGTGTGGGTCAGAGCAGGACCAATGCAGTATAAGTCACCTAACATATGTAAAACACATAGAAGCATAAAACTCCTATCTATATTTAAAAAGTCATGACATGTGTAGCCCCAGCTGGTCTAGAACTCCATTTGTAGACCAGACTGGCCTTGATCTCACAGAGATCCTATTGCCTCTACCCCCTGAATGCTGGGACTAAAGGTGTGCACCTCTGCGGCCAGTTTTGAACTCAAGTTCTTTAAGACTCATTTTCTTCTGTAAAATGGGGATGTCTCTAGTTCTTACTTGCTTGGACTATTGTGAAAACTGCTGGTATCATTCAGGCAGATTGCCTGAAGTAGACATGAGAAGTAGTAAGTTCCCCAACCATTAGGTATAAAGATTACTATACTTGCTTTGCCTGAATTTACAATGGATTGGGTTATTGCAATCACTATGGAAGAAACAAAGCAACTGACCAGCATATATGTGTGTTTGAAGGACATCTGAGTGATGACTTAATAGGACTATGAAAGCTTGAATAATTTAATCCTAAAGCATTTCCAGTTGCTTGGTTCTGAGCAGGAATGCTATTGATCAAGCTCAGCCTCCAGATATAAAAACATCACCTCTTTCTCCAACACGTCTTCCCTGCTTTGATTACATAGATTACCCAGTTGGGAAGGCTACCCAGAAGACATAGCCAGTATTATCTCACTATTGCTATATTGGATTTTTTGTTGCAAAGACTATAATTATATAAAATACTCTCCCCCTGAATGCAAATGACAGCAGAGCATGTGAGTTTAAAAATATTAATTTTTGTACTGTTAAAAATGCAATTCTATGGTAATTTTACTGGATTAACTGTGTGTGAGAGTGTTCGAGAGACAGAGGGACAGACAGACTGAGAGAAGGAGCAGAAGAGGGAGGCAAAGGAAGGAAATAGGAAGGGAAATAATTTTAATAGAAGGCAGCGATATTATTTAATCTTCTTATCAAGTAAGTTTCAAAATATGCTTAAAATTCTTACCTCTTCGCTTTCTTCATGGCATATTTGGCTTTATGCTGAGCTGAATTCAGAAGATCCTATTAATGAAGACGGTTTAATGCCTATGCATTATTATAATGGACTTCTTTGTTCTGCCTTTTCTCACTGTGTCATAGACTAAGTCATTAATCAGTGGGTGCTGAAAAATAATTGTCTAGCTCCTAACAATTGTCTATTGTTGAAACATTTGGAATTTTAAGATAAAGATGTACAGGCTGCTCTAAAAATGGTTTAAGATTACCTTTCATGAAATCCTGGACATATTGTTGGAAACGCAGCTGACCTGGTTTTAACGCATTTTTGAATTTTGTCTTCAATTCCCTATTCAAATGGTGCTGGAAAAGTTGATTTCATTAGTGTCAGAAAATAACGATTTTGTATGTTTTTTATTGAGCTAGCACAACTGTCAAATGTTGGAATATTATAGAATTCCCAGCCTTTTAAAATAGGAGCATGTTAAAAATCATCATGGTAACTTCTTCTCTATTTAATATTGTTTTTGTGTGTAGTACTCTCATCCTAGGCACCACCTATAAATAAGAACCCAGCATCTCAGTGATTACTGTTCAACAAGAAATATATGACGACATCACACTGTTTTAGCGGTTCAAAATTAGATATCTTTTTCATTGAAAATGCTGTAATTTGAAATGCCAATAAATACATTTCATGCCATCTTATTCTATAACAAATCACCCTTTAAATCTGTCAAGACTGAAGTATAACTCATCGCCTAAAAATGTGAATTCTAAATTGGAAAAAAAAATGTGACTTGATTTGTTAATATAACTCACTTCTATGTAAATTTGTTTATAGAACTATGTAGCTCCAGATAGAGTATTTACACGGACAGTCATTATTTTGGCTATACATCTAGCCTATAATAATTAACTCATATTATCAATGGTTTTTATATGATGAATGCTTAGAACAAAGCCATTTCTTTTTTTGAAGACTGCACTACTTTTAAACTTAATTTTAAGATCTTCATATATTATAGTTTGATGATATTTAGATTCACTTTCCTAGCCTACTCCCCCCACCACTGCCCTCTTCCCAATTTAATGTACTTTCTTATAATATATAGCACAATCTATAGAGTCTTATTTGTATTCCCAAATGTCCTTCAGTGTAGGTTCATCCACTGGGCACACCAAGAGTCCCATACCTGTGAGACGCTATCTTTCCTACTCCCAGAAGCCGTTAGTTGCCAAAAATTCCTTAGGTTGGATTGGTATTTTTACCTACTCCCTATGTCTATGCTGGGATTTTGTCTGTTTGAGCTTGGATAAGACTCGTGCATGCTGTCACCGTTGCTGTTCACAACAAGCTGTCTGGTGGACTCTGTTACTTGTGATCATCCGTCTGCTCTGGCTCTTACAATCTTTCTGCCTCCTCTCGAATGATGATTCCTGAATCTTGGGAAGCAGAGGTTTGAAAAAGGTATAAACACTCTGAGTTCTCTTGTTTACTGCACATTGGCAAACTGTGTTTCTATATTAACCACCACCTGCTAATGAAATTTCTCTGGTGAGAGTTGAGAAATGCATTCATTCTCTATGTAGAGGTTGCATGGAAAATGTGTCACTTGGAGCTAAGCATCTACAGATACTCTTTGCATTTGACCAGTTCTGGTGATGTATGAATGGTCTCTATCTGCTGACTAAAGAAGATTTTTTGATGATGGATGAAAGCTATACTTTTCTGCAAATGTTAGCATGCATATTTAGAATAAAGTATGAAAACTTCACATTTTTGACGAAAGAGATTGAGAAAGACACATGGAGATGGAAAGACCTCCCATGATTACAGATTGGTAGAATCAGTATACTGAACAGGGTCACACTAACAAAACAATTTACAGATTCAGTGCAATCCCAATAAAAATCCTCGTTGGGCATAATGCAGGGTGGGCCTGTTTAAAATAATAAAACAATTTCTGTAATTCACTTCAGAAGCATAGGCAGGAAGATAACAGATATCTGAGACCATTCTGGGCTCCATAACAAAGTTCAGACCAGCCTTCGTACTAGAATTAGACTTCTCACATAGATTGCACACAAATGAATTCATGAACAAGTAAATGAATAACTAAATAGATAAAGAAATAATGAAACAGAACTGGTTACATATAACTAGTTTTTTTCCTAAAATATGAGTAGAAATTTATTTAGTTTACTTATTCATCAATCAATAGTTGTGGACTACTGTTGGGCATAATGCAGGGTGGGCCTACCTAGGCCACCTGCCAGGAGGAATGGAGGAATGGCTCTCATGGGTGTGGTGCTCCACACCAGTTGGTTGTGAAGCCAGTTTCTGCCCAGCACCTGGAGGGAACCTGATCCACCTGGGAACAAACTGCGATTGACTGTAGTCAGAACTCCACCCCATAAGGCTATTGGCTAACAAGACCTATAAGACTCTCTGCTCTTTCTTGAATAAATGAGTTTGCAGCAGACCACCACTGCTGGCTTTCTGTCCAGCTCCCAGTGTCAGTGTCTTGATTTCGTGCCTACTCACCCCTCACTCTATGGCAGAGACCCTTGGTCCCCCTCAGGCTGGCCCTGAGTGCTGGGACCCCCAACAAATCCTCATGACTTTCTTCACAGAAACAGAAAAATTCATCCAAAAATTCATATGGAAACCAAGGACCCTGAGTAGCCAAAGTAATCCTGAGAACAAAGAACAGTAACAGAGGGATTAGCATACCAGACCTCCATGTATATTACAGAGCTATAGTTAGAAAACCAGCATGGTACTGGCACAAAAACAGACTTGTAGATCAATGGAGCAAAACAGAAGACCCAAACATGAGTGCACACAATTACAGCCACCTGATATTTGACAACTGTGCCAAGAACACAAACTGGAGGTAAGGAAAGACAAACATCTTCAACAAATGGTGCTGGAGAAATTGTATCGACACATGTAGAAGAATGAAATTAGACCCACACTTATCACCCTGCACAAAATTCAGTTCCAAATGGATCAAAGAACTCAGTGTGAAGCCTGAAATGATAAAACCGATAGAAAAAATGGGAACGACCTTCTAAATTGTGGGGTCTCACTGGATGCCTGGGGATGGTAAGAACGGCTGAGATGGCGACCGCCAACGCCTGGAGGTCTCTTTCACTAAGGCTTGCAGTGCGGTCAGCTAAAAAGGCACTTCGGAAAGGGTGAAGGCAAACTGCTGTGAGGAAATAAACAACTCTTTCTGAAGAACCTGGTGAGTCACAGAAGAGGTGGAACCCGGCTCCCAGGTGTAAAGCTTAATTATCATACCTGTACTTTAATCTCTAGGCTTTGCACTTGCTAAATTGCTAAAAAGCTTGCTAACCACCTGAGCTGGAGGAGAATGAACAAGAGGTTCCCAGAAGCAGGTGAGTGATGGAGAAATCAAAACCTATCCCCCAGATATTGAGGACTCTTGTAACCACCTCACCACACGTGAGAGGGGATTCAGAAACCGAAAATCCAGATTTCTCTGGGGAAGTCCGGGGTTTTAAGTATTTTAGTGGTTTCCCCTCCCCTAAGATTCGATTGGTCAACTTAAAGAATTGGGTGCCAATAAACCCATCATAGTTTCAAGCTGAGAAATGTCCAGGGCACTGTGACTCTAAGCAAATCAGCTGAAGGTGCCCTGCTGGTATTAAAAATAAGGCTTTCCTGACAGAGTTTAAAATGCAGACCAAGAAACTGCAGGAAGTGTGTCATCTTTGCTACTCCTCCGTGACCTGATTGCTTACCAGGATTCTTCCCTTACATTTCCCCCTTTTAAGATATGGCCCCTCATTGGTCCATTACTTTGCCAAGCAGGCTACGCTCACTGACCAGTCAGCTCCAAAGACTCACCTGTTTCTGCCTCTCATGACTTCATGCCCGCGATTATAAGCTTGGTGACCCTAGGTTTCTATGTGGATTTGGGGGATCAAACTCAGATCTTTCTGTTTGAGCCATGCCTCTAGTCTGCAAAATTATTTTGTAATTAGAGAAGAAATAACAGTTTTTGTCAATATCCTTCAATCACAATGGGGAAAATCATAACTCCTCATTCTTATTTTTAATTATAGGTTGAAAAAATTAGCATCCTTCTCTCTTAGACACCTTAGGAGTATTCAATCTGCCTTCAGAGCATGCTTCTTGTTATTGGCATCAGCTGTCCCCTCCCATCTCTGTGACATCTAGAAGGGTGATATGTGACTAGATCATCCCAATGTGACCATGACTAGTTCCATCTGCACTATCAGCTGATGAGTGAGGCCAGTCATGAGTGTAGCCAGCATACACTGTGTGTGGAGGAGGAGTCCTTGTTTCTCTCTTAGGGTCTTTTCCTTCCTTTCAACTGCAGTGCGCTTCTCTCTTGTGTCTGTGGAGAGTGATCGGGAGGTATTAGAGAACCATTTGACTTATTTTTTGAAGCTAGCATATGCTTGAGATTTATTCTTTGTTGATGGTCCTTTTTGTGATTTCTTCAGATTCTCTGACCTGAGGACCATGTGAAGCATGATCTTTCTGCAGTTGACCAAGTGTTCCTTACACACTGCCCGTGTGCCTTCACCTTCACAGTGAGCCATGCCTTGGGAAGAAATAATACAGCCTCTCTCCCTTCACCACACAGTTCTGTATCGAGAGAAACACATTTTGAACTGGTATCACTGCGATTGCCTTTTGGCCATAGCTCCCTTTTGTTATCAGCTTCATTAACCAGTGAGTCATCTAGATTCCTCTGCTCAAGTGAATAGACCAGCATTGTGCTCTCTGAGTACTCTTCTGTGACTTCTTACCAGGCTGTTCTGAGTTTCTTCTGTCCCTTGTTTTTGGAAGGAAGTGTTGTGGAGAGGAATCCTACCACACCAATCATTCCCTGCAGTGAAATCCTTAATCCTTGTTTGAACTCAGTTTGAGCGGAAAGTTTCCAGGGTCACCATGGGAATTGATTTACATGTTTCTCATGAACCACTTTTAGATTATAGTGTTTATTGCAAATCAGTACCTTTCCACTTTAATGCGTAGATCAATACACTGCTGATGTTGGTAAAACTTAACTGAAATCAGTCTCATTAGCTTCAGCTTGATGATGTATGTTTCTTTCCATATGAATGAGGCAAGTGTCTAAATGAGCAAATGAAGGTACCTACATATTAGTGCAAGTGCAATGAAGGTCTAGGCTGAGATAGTTGGCTGAGGCCTTCTGAAGACAGTGCTACCCTTATAGGGACAAGCTGGGCCTTAATGCCAGAAGAGAGGACTTATTGGAGAGAGGTACTTAGGCACTTAGCAGAGGCTGTTACATTGGCCGAAGTGGCATCAGAACATTTTTGAGTAGCTTGTGGCGAATGGAAGCCCTGAGCTCCATTGGTTTCTCCTCACCCAAAGCCTACTTGAGGGCTATGAAAAGTAGAAGCTCTGAAAGTGGTTAGGTCCATCCTCCAAGATGATGCAGCCTCCCTGTGCTCAGGGCTTGAGCAGCAGCTACTGTACTAGTCCGTTGGCTTTCTGCCAGGGCTTTGGAATTTCCCACTGAAGTAAACTCCTTCACTTATTGAGTGATACAGTTTTCAAAGGTGCGTTGGAAACTTGAAGTATTTAACTGCAAAAGTTAAAATATTTAGTGATATTCACAGTAAAGGAAGATACCACTAGAATAAACAGACAGCCTGCACAACGGGAGAAAACATTTTCCATCTATACCTCATATAGGGTGTTGACATCTAGAATATATAAAGAACTGCAAAAATCAAACACCTAAACCAAAAAGCTGTCAATCAATAAGCAAACTAATAACATGAAGGGTCAGTTCTCACAAGAAACAAACATGGCCAAAATGTAGTTTAAAACTTTCAAAATGTTTAGTCATTACATTAGGGAATGCAAATTACAACCACTTTGAGCCATAGCATTCTTGGGCATATACCCGAAGTATTTTATACCCTACTCAGCCATGTTCATTGATTCCCTTTGCATACTAGTCAGACATTAGAGTCAACCTAGATGCCCACCAATTGATGAGTAGATAAGGAAGGTCTGGTACATATACATAACGGGTACATACACATAACGGGATACTATGCAGTTCTTAGAAACACAAAAGTATGCTGGGCATGTTGATATATGCCTTTAATCACAGCACTCAGGAGGCAGAGGCAGCAAGATACATTAAAGTATAGGAAATTTCTAGAGGGAGTAGTTTAGGGGAGGGAATCTAAATATAATAATAATAATGTATTATTATTAATAATAAAAATTTAATAAAAGGAAAAAAGAAAAAATTATAGATGATGGCAGAGGTATGGGGAAAATGGAACTCTTACCACAGTTGCTAGGAGTGTAAACTAGTACAGTCATTATGAAAAACGATATGTTGGTTCCACAAAAAAATTAAAAGAGAACTACTAGGTGACACAGCTATAGCATATATGCCCAGAGGACTCTGCATCCTTCTACAGAGATACCAGCACATTTCTACTTATTGCTGCATTGTTCATAATAGCGAGGAAATTGAGCATGCCTAAATGTCTGTCAATAGAATAATGCATAATGAAAAAGACATGGAATTTTAATCAGCTGTAAAGAAAAATCAAATCGTCAAATCTGCAGGAAAATGAATGTACCTGGAAATTATTATATTCAATGAGGTGACACAGTCTCAGAAAGACAAAAAAGGAATTTTCTTTATTATTTGTATGTGTGTATATAAGGAGGTGGTTGGGGGGTATGGACCAAGAAATCAGACAGGCTCTTAGGGTAACATGTGACCTTAAAGCAGAATGAAGGGAACTGGGAAGTTGGAGGGACTAAGGAAGGAAGGAGGGTGGGGAAGAAGCAGAGATGTGTGCATGTGGAGAATCAAAAAATGCGTTAGAAAGCAGCAGAATCAAATCTGATTGTACGTAAGCTAATAAAAAGACAAATAATTAGTTAGCAATATTTTGTAGACTCAAGGCAATGTAGTTGTGAGGAGAAATTAAAATGCATTTTGATAAAATACTTTAGTTGGTCAATATCTTCATTTAACTTTTTTTGTTGTTGTTGCAGATGTTCAATGCTGTGGTTTGAATGTAGACCTCAAAGAGGATAGGCTAGAACTATGTTTGATGCTCTATGCAAGAATGCTGGAAAGTAGATTTTAGTAGAAGGCGGTTCAGTCAGGAAGGTCACACCCTTATCAGAGATTCATGCTGAACGGGAAACTCTGCAGTCTTGGACTTGGTCAGGTGTGCCTTGATGTTCTCTTGTTCTTGTGCCTATATACAGGAATGCAGAAGCAAGGGCACAACAGAATGTGAACCTCTGACCTCTGACTTTCCTTCCTCCAAAACAGTAAGGAATAATCTCAGGGACAGATAAATTGCAGTTTTAGTGGCAGTGAAGAGACTCAGGTGCTTGCTCCAAGCCTGATAATTCAGGTTTGATTCCAGACTCCACAAGATTGCAGGAGAGAGTGAAGTAAGAATTATCATCTGTCCTCCCCAACTTCACATACACACACACACACACACACACACACACACACACACACAGACACACACGGCCTGTGTGTCCCACATCAACAACTAAATAAATGTAATAAGTTGCAGTTTCAAAGTTGCTGTGCTGTAGCATTGACAAACTATTAGCCCTAGTATGAAAGTTTCAGAAAGTGCATTTGTGTTTTTATCTGAATTTATAATTCAATTCCTTATTATCTATTTCTTTGGAGTTTAAAAATATATGTTTTGAAAATTGATAATAAAAAACAGATTTACATTTTTTTTCCTTTTGTCATTCATGTTTGGGCCCTACTTCTGATTTTTTTGCTATAAAAATCTGTGAATTGTATACAAAGTTTTTATTATCAGTTTTATAGATGAGTCCTCTATGATCAGAGGGCACATATTTGAAAAGATTTTGTCAATGGAGTTTCACAGGTAACTTCTCCCACCTTGAGCTACCTTCTAAGTCACTAGTTTAGGATCTTACAGTTATATGTTTTATTTAATTTTTTCTTTAGGTTTACATTTAAAAAATATTTATTTATTATTTTTTAAATTTTATGTATATATGAGTATATTGCCAGCATATGTGTAAGTGCACCCATGTTATGCAGTGCCTGTGGAGGTCAGAAGAGAATGTAGGATTCCCCTGGAACTGGAGTCAAGAATGACTGTCAGCTGTAATGTGGGTGCTGGGACTCGAACCCAGATCCTCTGTAAGAGCAGTCAGCATCTTAACAGCTGAGCCATCTCTTTATCCCCAGGTTTACGGTTTTGAATCTGAATAAATTGCTCTATTTATTAGTTTTCTCTTTAATGCTTTGTTAGTCATTAAAGTCATGAACTTTTCAAAAGGGCGCTGACTAGGTCCTCCATATCCTAGAATGTTGTATGTTCATTGCATTTGACAGTACCTTCAATTTCGATTTAGCATTATATATAAACTTACCTGTATAGACATCTGTTTCTATTTTTAAAACATTCTACTTGTGATTTGATCAATTTAAATAAAAATTACAAAAGAAGGTATGCATAAATGTGCCAATATATAGTCCTACATTAGCTCAAAGAACATTTTCTGCATTTTTATTTTATTTTTTAATACACATTTTAATTCCTTGAGAATTTCGTACATGCGTACAACAAATTTTGTTCATATTGATCCCTAACTCCTCTTAGTTCCTCTAAGATCTTCCTCCAACTGCATACCCCTCCCAACTTCATATCCTATTTTTCTGTGTGTTTTATAATCCAAGTCCAATTTGTCCTACTTACATGCTCATGAGTGGGGGCTGTCCATTGAAATATGGTTGATCCCCCCATGAATCACACCGTTAAAGAAAACTGACTCTACTTCTCCCAGAAACCATCAACTGTCCAAAGCTTTTCAGTTTGCAGTGGAGGATCACGAGTCTCCCTCCAGGCTAGAATGATGACTAACTTGATCTTGTTCAGGCCTTGTGCAGGCAATTCCAGCTGCCAGTGAGTTCAAGAGTGCAGGGGTCCTGTCATGTCCAGAAAATGGTATTTCACTCTTGTCCTCTTGGAACTCTGGTTCCATCTTTCTGTTCCATCTTCTCTGATGGTCACTCAGCCTCACGGGTAGAGGGTATGATTAAATATTGCATTTGTGGGTAATCTGATATATTCAGAATTAACTGGCAGAGATGGGCCAGAGCAGAAAGTCAAGCAATCACATCTTTAAGGAGACAGAGAAAACAGAGAGGAACTGGAAATCTGGCAAGGCTCAAGAATTCCCAACTTTTCCCAAAGTAACATGCTTCCTCCAGCGTGGCCATACTTCCAAATATCTAATTACTCAGAGACTATGGCAGACATCTCATTCAAACCACCACATTCTACTCCCTGGTCCCTATGGGTTCATGAACATATAATAATGCAAAATGCATTTAGTCCACCTTCAAAAGTCCTTTGCGAGTCTCAATGCTATTAAAAAGTCTAGAGTCCAAAGTCTTTTCTGAGATTCAAGGCAAGTATTTCACTATAAGCCACTATAAAATCAAAAGACAAATTACAGCCAGGAATGGTGACACATGCCTTTCAACCCAACCCTCCAGAGGCAGAGGCAGGCAGACCTCTGTGAGATCAAGGCCAGCCTGGTCCACATAGTAACTAACAAATGGGCTGGGACTAGGGAGACCCTGTCAATAAAAAAATAAAATAAAATAAAACAAGATAAATTATATGCTTCCAACATACAATGGAAGCGAATGTATATTCTCATTCCAAAGGGAGGAATGGGGGCACAGTGAGGAAATACTGCATCAAAACGAGGCCAAAAACCAGCTGGGCAAACACCAAATTCAGTAGCTCCATGTCTAACTTCTGGGGCTCTACAT
This sequence comes from Eospalax fontanierii, assembly GCA_035773235.1. Lineage (NCBI taxonomy): Eukaryota > Metazoa > Chordata > Mammalia > Rodentia > Spalacidae > Eospalax > Eospalax fontanierii. The sequence continues at coordinate 10,060,861 of CM069524.1, forward strand.
CCAAAGGGCTTAGATGGCTCAGCGGTCCAGCTTCGCTGTGTGCAACATGCAGCCCTGGTACCACTCCCCGTGTGCAGCTCTCTTTGGCAGCTGTCTCACGGCTCTAGCATCTGCAACATCTTGGGGTCTCCACTGCCAACGAGGCTTCACCTTTATAGCTTCAAGCAATGGCCCGGCAGGGCCTCTTGGCGTATCAGGGCCTCCTTTATACATGGATGCCCTTGCTGCATACTGCGGCAGGGACTGCTTTCTGAAACTGGAGGAGGAATCGATGGCCCCTTCACTCTTGCACCTTTCATGCCTCTAATGCCAGCACCACGTGAAAGACACTGCCAGGTTGGGCTGCAGGCCTAGGATGGGCCCTGACCTGATTTGTTCACATCAGTAGTTTCTAGTCCAAAGCTCTAAAAACTTCCAGACACACATGTTGAGATCCATCACAGCAGTATCACTATGTAGTATCAATTTCTGCCTACTCTACTTCCTACTGCTGTTATTAAAACACTGACAAACACCTTGAGGGAAGAAAGAATTTATTTTATCTTCCATCTCCAAGACCTCAGTTCATCAAGGAGGGAATTCAGGGCAGGAACCTGGAATATAGACCGTGGAGGAATGGTGCTTACTGTGAGCTTCCCAGGCCTGAGCTCAGCCTGCTTTCTTATACAACCCAGGACCACCTACCTTTGGGTGCCACCACCCACATTGGGCTGGGCCTTCTCACATCATTCAACAATCAAGAAAATGCCCCACAGACATGGCCAGAGTTGAATCTAATGGAAGGAATTCCTCAATTGAGGTTCCCTCTACCCAGGTGTGTGGAGTTGACGACTGAACCTATCCCCCACAAACTCTATCAGAGAAATTTATTGTTAATTTTGGGAAAAAATTGACAGTTCTCATGGGTAGGAATCAGGAATTTCAAAATGAACTTCTGTGTTAATGCAAGTAGAAGGTTTTATCCCTGCCATTTCATTTCATTTTAACAATCAACATTCATGGTCTTCTTTCAGCAAATAGGTATCGTCTTTGTCTTATGTGATCACAGTAGTAAGGTAGACTGTATGCATCTGGGCTGAATGCCCTAAGAATACACAATTCTTTATACTGAATGAGTTCTTGCTTTGCTATATATATTTCTGCTAGCAATTTCCCATCTTCATTAATTCACTAAAAGCAGGAACAAAAATCAGTATTTTGGATGAAATAAGGTAAGATTTAAGTGAAGTGTTATTTTAGTAGTTATTCTGCATTTTGTACATATTATAATACTCTAACATTTTCTTTAAGTTTTATTAACCATTATTTGGCCTCATGCATACGTCTGTTTAATTGCTAGGTATCCTCAGACCTATGGGCACCTGGGTGAGGATTAGAATCAAGTTGTGCTTGAAATTCTGTTTGTTTAATCATGGGGAATGCACGTGGCCTTGTACCTTCTAAGAATTCAGTCACTTCTGTGGTTATGTGAGTACAGTTTTAGAGTCAGAAAGAACATTTGAGAGAACTTACCTCAAGACTTCATAAGGGTACTGAGACATTAAGAGATGGTGAATGCCAAGTTACACAGTTTCTTAGGGGTGCAGATGAGAATATTATACATGACCCTGAATTGAGAGTTACTGCTCTCTGAAACTAAACTGTTTTATATGTGAGATTTCTGTGTGTCCCTGCAGAATGGGTGCTTTCTCACATAACTTTGCCCAGACAGTGGCCCTTAATTATTTTGTAAGATAATCTCCAAGAACAATGACCTCAGCCTTGAGAGAGATGCTGACATAAGAGAGAAAAAAAATATGTCTTTCTGAGCAGTAGCAGAAAAGATAACAGGAGATGAAATCCATTTGCTATAGTTAAAGCACCCTCAGAATAAACCCTATCAAATGACTGGGCTCCATCTTTCAGTTGAGACCGATGGATTCTGGGAGAGGGGAAGGCATTCCCTTAACCTGCTTCAATGGTTAGCGCCAAAGCTATGATCACATAAAGGACACTGGTTAAACTCAATGGATCACAAAAACAAAGCAATAAAACATAAATATGGGAAAGCAACTTGAAGGGATAAGGCGATGGGTGCTGGGGTGGGAGAGGGTAAGAGAGGTTAAGGATGATTCTAAACAGGATGTATGAAATCACCGAAGAACACATTACATAAAAAAATTACAAAAGAAAACAAGTCTCAAGTTACCAAAATTACCAAGAAAAGACAGCTGTATCAATGGGAACAGACAGGAAGCTATTCCAGATGTACTTTAAATTAAACCTAAAATTTCACTCAGATGTAATATCCAAATTTACCTATAATTTTTTTCTGGAGAAAACCTTATCTTCTCCACATCTATACATTTTTCTGAGCAAAGTTTGAAGTCAGTTCTGATAAGTCAAAATGAAAACTCCTAGATAATGGACTTTAAAATGCTTTAATAGTGACTCAGAAGGTAGGAAATAAGATCTAAAAAATTTATCTGTGTTCATGCATTAGTGTTAAAATAATATTGCTTCATGTCACATGTTCAATAACATGAATTATCTTAGAAAATATGTGATAAAATTCCTCTAATCTCTATGATCTAAATCTGTAGAATTTAGGGTTGTCCCATATAGCTAGTTGACACTGACTAAAACACAGTTATTCTACCTGTAAATCACAACAATGTAAATCCCTGCATTTAGAGTAGATACTAACATTTGATTATAATCAATGATGAAATAATTTGATAAGCAAAATGTTCAGGCTTTGTGTCTGCTAGTCTTCAATATTGTATTATTTACTTTTTTCAGTGCTGTGACAGAGAACCCGGCACAAAGCATCTTTATAGAGGAAGGGTTTATTTTGGCTTCCCATTTGAGAAGATGCAGTCCGCCATGGCAGGGAACAGGCAGTGGTGGAAGCATGAGGCCATCTGTTCAGACTGCACCCCAGACAGGAATGAAGCAGAAGTGAACAGGAAGTAGGATCGTGTTTATTCCCAGGGACACACTTTCTCATGCAAAGCTTCACCTCCTAAAGTTTCCATAATCTTTCCCAGTAGACCAAACATTCAAACCTATGGTCCTATGTGGGTGGGGGTGGGGTCCTTTTGCATCCAACCACAACAAATATCTACTTGTTTCTTGGAAAATTTCTGCTATTGTCATAAATGCACAGTAACTAAAGAGTTCCAGAATCATCTACTCTTTCACTTTCTTTTGTTTGGAGGATTATTTAGAGCCATAAGATAAAACTATACTTAAGGGCAGGAACAATGGTTTCAGTGGGTAAATCACCTGCTGCCAAGCCTGAGGATCTGAGTTCAGTCCTAGAATTCACCATGGGAAGAGAGAACTGAATCCCACAAGTTGTTCTCACATCTCCTCAAATGCAATGGAATGCATGCATTCCCCCTCCCAGTAAATAACTGTAAGCAAAAAATTGCACTAGGAAGAAATCAAGTGAGTTAACAAACTAATAAGGGTGAAGATCCCCTACCCCAGCAATCTGTTTCACAGTAACTAAGCAGGGGGCTGTTGCTCTAAATGCCGAGGTATTAGTTAGTATCGATGCATTTTATTACAGCAAAAGTACCAAGGCCTATTCAAATTGTGCTTGGAAGAAAGGCTGCAGGTCTAGTAGTGAGACTTTCCATGTGATTTTATTAGATAGGGACAGACTCATAGGAAATCCCCTTAGACTTATATGAAATTTAAAAACATAAATATAAAAATATGTAGTAATAATAATGATAAGAATCCAATACTTTCCAGTCTATTTAATTCTTTTAAAGTATTTTATGTATTTTGGTTTCCTTTCCTAGATGCACGTCATAAATAAAAGTGATCATAGGCAAGCCGGGGACATGTAGAAGTATAATTCAGTTTTAGCATTTAATATGGGACAGAGAACACAGTTCAGTTCAGTTTATTTTTATGTTCTCTTCTGCTTGACTGGCATATCTAAAGTCACTGAAAAATCCATACTGGAGTCATGAAAGAGACAAATGGTTTTGCTGAGAGATATTCTGCTTTTTAACAGGGCCTGTTTCTGGTGAGTGATATTTCACATTTAACAATGAATATTTTATTGTGGATGTTTCCCACCCTACATCTGCACAAATGTTAAAGGAGTACCCACCCCTAGCTTGCCTAATGATTATTTAATTTTATGTGACATGCTCACACACCTATCTCTGGACTAATAATTCTTCTCCATTTATTTTGGAACTTGTTTTATTGAAACAAATTTTTATTATGCAACTCAGCCCAGGATAGTTTTGAGCTCACTATGACGCCCAGGCTGGCTTTGAACTCCTAGAAATCCTCCTGCCTCAGTGTACTGAGAGTTCGGATTTGCAGGCATGAACCACCATATCTGCTGATTTAGGAATCATTTCATTTTGCATTACCTTCCTTGGAGGTTTTCATTTTATGTTTTCTACTGCAATCCTTCTTTATTTTGCCTCTTTCTGATGATTATACTGCTAGACCAAACCCAAGAAAATAAAATTCAACAGAGGGATCTGTGAAGATATTGCTAAAATTTCTCTCAGGAGAGGCCAATTAAGCTTAGTCCCTCCCTCCCCAGGTCCTACAACAAACACTCAAATTTCCCAACTCCCAGTTAGGCAAATTCTAGCTAATTTGCTTGGGCTTCCTAACAGAGCAGAGGGTGGGGGTTACTTACAGAGCACAGGCGCCCTTCCTCCCCTCCGTAAGTTCCACTAATAAATCCACAATGAGGCTCGGATCTTGTGACTTCCCTGTGTTCCCATCCAAATGGCCAAAAGGGGAGGCAAAGGGCCTGCCTCCTGGTGCCCTCAGTTTGAATGCTTTTAGCTCCTCCCCTTCTTACATCCAAGGCCAATGGACTGGTGGGGAGGGGCATAGGACTTTCCCAGCTCCTCCTCTTTCTGGGCACTGTGGTCCTGGGTAAATATCACTCAGCCTGGGAGGGGGTGTTTGTCTACAGCACATCAAGTTTGTCCCTTGGAGAATCAATTCACTCTACAGAAGGCTCTTCTTTAGAATAACCAAAAGCAATAAATCTACTGAAATACAAAGTTGGGAGAGCCTTACTCTAACATTCTTTCTGTTCCTGTGATGAAACACTTTGACCAAAAACAGCTTAGGGGAGGAAATAGTTTGTATTATCTTATACTTCCAGGTCATAGTTCACCATCAAGGGAAGTCAGTACAGGAACTCAAGACAGGAACCCTGGAGAAATGCTACTTGCTGGCTCACTCACTCTGACCTGGTCTCTGGTTCATGTGTACCTAGCTGCCTAGCTGGCTTTCTCATACAGACCAGGCCCACCTGCTTAGGGATGGTGCTGCCCACAGTGGGTTGGACTTTTTCTCATTAATCATCAAGGGAGGCAGTCACTCATAGACATGGTTACACACCCATTTTATCTAGTAACACTCTTAGTTAAGATTCCCTCAGATGATTTGAGATCATGTTAAGATGGAAGCTGAAGTTAATTAGACCTTGTTAGACACCAATACCCATAAAAGAAGATAGGGTGACTAACTGAGGAGCTAATTATTAGGTGATAATGTGTACTCTTCAAATTCCAAAACTATGTAAAATAAAATAGAGAATGCAGTCTGGAATGCTTTACTGGCATGACATTGACCACTAATTATCTATTCAGAGAAGAATGATCAGAATTACCTATAATATCAACAGCTGGTAATTATTACTGTTATAGGAGACTGTCAGTAAAGGATGGCTGAGGGAGCTTGCTCTGGTTGAGCTTCATAAATATAGGAAAGACAGCTTCCGAAGCTGCATTCAGTCATGAAAAGCTCATTCTGAGGAAGATGCTGCACTTTGCTTAGGTAACTTCAGATAAAATTAGATTATTGTCTCAGCATGAAGAAGGAAACCATTTTGGTGCACAAGGTAAAAGGTCTTAATCATGAAAGCCAGCTCTCAGTGACAAGAGTGGCTTTGATGGCTTTATGCCAGAAATACAGGTTTCTCAATGTGTGAGAAGAATCTTCATAAACTCATTTATGATAGTTTACTAGGTCGGTAGGCAACCTGAATTTTGCACAGTTACCTGTTTAATATTTTTTGCAGCAGGCTTGTGAATTAGAAACTTGCATTGTTCCTGTGTTAACAATAATGATATTTAGTCATGAGGTAGAGTCTTAACCAGGGCTCCAATATTAGTTACTTTTCTCATCACTGTGAAAAAATATCTTAACAACTAAAGGATAAAGGATTTATTTTGACTTATAGTTTGAGAGGACATAGTCTATCATGGTAGGGAAGGCATAGTGGCCCAAGTGGGAGGTTGGCTGACACATTACATCTGGAATTGGGAAAGAGAGAGTAAATAGGAAGTAGGGCTTCACTCAAGAACCCAAGATCCCCAGTGATTCACTTCCTAACATGAGGCTCCACTTTGTTAAGGTTCCACAACCTTCTCAACCAGCACCACCCACTGGGGATCACGTGTTCAAGCACAATGGTCTATGGAGGACATTTCATATTCAAATTGCAACAGCTGCCTGTCTCCAGAAATCAGCTACTGCCTCAAGGAATCTCTCTATTTCTATCTGAGGGAGAGGGGAAAAGAAACCAGTGACAGAGGAAGACATCCGAGGACGAAGCTGGCAAGGATTTATCTACTACTTCATGCAAAATATAATATTCAGTGTTTTCTTCTTTTCTAAGAGCTCCTCTTTGGGGATGAATCTGAAAACGAGAGAGGAGGGTTGGTGACGTTTGCTAGATCCTGTTGATGACAACTCTATTAACTTTGAACTCTATTAACATTTCTCCAATAGCAACCTCTTCTAGTGTGCATCTGTTGGGGCGTGTGTACCACTGAATGGAATTAGATATAGTGATAGCTTTGGTCAGTGCTTCCGAGAGAATTGCTCATTTATGACATATCTAATATCTGGAATTTCTATGAGTCACATTTTGTTTTCCCTTTCAGTTCTTGTAGAAAACCAAACTTCTTTGAAATACTGCATTAGTTGCATTCATATTGTTTTGATCACAACACCTGCCAGAAACAACCTAAGAGAGCAAAGATTTATTTTAGCTCGCAGTTTCAGATCGGTTCCATCCACTATGGTAAGGATGGCATGCTGCAGTCGCTCAGCTCATGGCCTTGAGAGTGTGTCGCAGAGATGTTACATCATATCAGACAGAAAGCAAAGAGCATGGCAGGTACTAGAGATTCCTAAAAGATATGGTCGCATAAATGACACTGGTTGAATTCAGTGGGTCACAAAACAAAACAAAAGACCTGAACGTGGGGAAGGGACTTGTAGTGGGTGGGCACTAGGCATGAGAAGGCCATAAGGGCGGGTAAGGGAGACAAACAGAATGTATGAAAATGTCACCCATCTCTCCCAGTGAGGCGCCACCTCCTCAGGTCCCATAACCTCCCAAAGCAGCACCACCAGATGTAGAAGATCATCAGAACATGAGCCTGTAGGAAACACTTCAGATTCAAGCCATAGCCAGGAATGACGGTGATTCATCTTTCTGGGTGAATAGAAGTTTTTACAACATTAAAAAATAAATTATTTTTTCCATTTACTTCGATCTATTTTGTATGTATGATGTCCTGGTGTTCAGTGTCATCAGGGTCCATCAAAGGAGCAAATTGAATATAATCATGAAAAAATGAGGGAGTCTGTGAGGTAAAGTGGGAACCTTCTGGAGGTGGGTCCTCCGTCCTGGGAACCTTCTGGAGGTGGGTGTTCTGTCCTGGGAACCTTCTGGAGGTGGGTCCTCCGTCCTGGGAACCTTCTGGAGGTGGGTCCTCCGTCCTGGGAACCTTCTGGAGGTGGGTGTCTGTCCTGGGAACCTTCTGGAGGTGGGTGTTCTGTCCTGGGAACCTTCTGGAGGTGGGTGTTCTGTCCTGGGAACCTTCTGGAGGTGGGTCCTCCGTCCTGGGAACCTTCTGGAGGTGGGTGTTCCGTCCTGGGAACCTTCTGGAGGTGGGTCCTCCGTCCTGGGAACCTTCTGGAGGTGGGTCCTCCGTCCTGGGAACCTTCTGGAGGTGGGTCCTCCGTCCTGGGAACCTTCTGGAGGTGGGTCCTCCGTCCTGGGAACCTTCTGGAGGTGGGTCCTCCGTCCTGGGAACCTTCTGGAGGTGGGTGTCTGTCCTGCACCACCAGGCCACGTGCCTTATATTCCCATGCTGTTCATGTAGGTTTCTCTTCTGATTGTCGGTAAGGAGTCAGGCTGTAAATATGCCTGTGCTCCTGCAAAGCTCATGTAGTCCCAGGTCAGTAACCTGGAGGAGAGAGAAGAGAAAGAGAGAGGGAGGGAGGGAGGGAGAGAGAGAGAGAGAAAGAGAGAGACTTAGTCTAAAAACATAAGGCGGAGAGACACTGAAAAAACAACCGTTACTGACCTCTGGCCTCCACATGCATGTGTACGTATGTTCATGTGTACTCTTCCATCCATCCCCATGAACATGTCCACACACACACACACACACACACACACACACACACACACACACAAGAAATGTTAACAAACCCATGAAGAAATTAGTGGATAGGCCCCAAATCCTTTCCAATGTGTACTTGTTTTTCTTTCTGCTGCATAAGCTGCAGGCACCAGCATTTCCCTATGAGGATCCTATGATCTAGAAGGGCTTTGCAATTAGGTTTCAGTTCAGGTTCTTGCTCTAGTACGTGGCTCATTTAGAGGGCTACATAGAGTATTCTCAAATCACAGTTGGATGGAGCAGCTACTGTGACAAATGAATGAGTTGACATGCAAGCACAGCATCTACTGTATGGCAGAGGCACCATAAAGAGAGGTTGGGATGACTACTGTGACATCAGTAACAATTTCCTGTTTGTCTAGATCCCACCCATCTATCAATTCCAGGTAGGATCATCCTCCTTCAAGAGTGTCCCCTACCCAGTCTACTACCTCGTACTCCTCTGTTCAAATAGCTTTCCCATAAACATTTCCAAATGGACTGCGTGAAAACCATTTATGTTGAAGATACAGCTTCATCCAAGTATCCTAGTTACAATATGAATTGCTTGATTTCTGTCTCTTCCTGCTCTTCCTGGGGTCAGTCAGAAACCAACAGGAAAGCAATCTACTCCAGGGTTTTTAGATTTAATCTCTTAATATTTTAGAGAGAGAAATAAGTGATGTGAAAGGGATGGATCTAATATGCAGTGACTTTTAGACATTGAGCAGAAAGATGCATCATTTTAACAATAGCCATACTTAGCTATTAGGTTAGAATAGGTTAGTTTGTAAGCAATGTCCCCAGACACTGCCCAGTATAACTTTGGGCTGCATGTTGACAATATATCTCATATAAAATCCTTAGAGTTGCCTATGAATAACCCCTCAAAACAGGGAGCTTCTTTCTCTTCCTTTGTAAACTAGATATGCTTTCTTTTGAAAAAAAGATTTATTTTTAAGTGTATGTGTCTGGGTGAAGAGTGCATCGTGAGTGCAGGTAATCACAGAAGACAGACGAAGGCATCAGATCTGGAGCTGGAGTTACAGGAGTTACAGAGTGGCCTGAAGTAGGAAAGAGGAGAGATAAATAACACACAGGTGGTGTGAAAAGTAGTAAGACTACTGGAAAGTAAATCTGCAATGCCAATGTGAGTGCATGTGTATAGCTGAAGACTATATAACAAAAATCACAGTGCCAGGCAAAGGAAACCTCCCTTTCAGTTGTTGGTCAGAATAGTTTGAAGAGACTCCCCAAATAATACACGGTATTGCCACAGCCCTTGAATGCCTCCCAGAACTTTAAGATACGAACTTATTGATGAAGACGTGACATACTTTTGACATAGTACTTAAAGAAATTGAGCTGAAAATGACCTGTAATCCTCCTCCCAGAAGACTAGCTCTCATAGAATCCAAAGATAATATGCAAGCTGCTAAGGGAGAAAACCAATCATTGGTCCTACCCAACTGTAAAGCCTGTGAACCAATGAACAATCCAGCAAACTATCTCTATTGATGCAATAGTGGTACTTTTATCTTGGGGGTAATCAATAGCCGATTAATTGGAGTTAAGTTCTTCTCAGTGGGAGAACTCATGCACGGTACTGTTGACAGTCAAGTACTCATGACTCGAGAAGTTTTAGATCCTAGAAGAGTCTACTTCTGTTACTTCCCTAGACCAAAGTAGCTTCTTACTATATTCTAAATATTGATGCTTATCTTTATGGACAAGTGCTTCAAAGAAGCTTCTTTTTGCAACAGATGGAGACTAATACAAGGTTCCAAAACCTGTTAAATACAGAGAATAAGTTATTGTGAGCTGCCCATCCCTAAGTGACACATCTGCAGTGCAATTTATGTACCTAAGTCTGAGGGAACATCATATAATTGGGAGGGGGGAGGATGTAAAAGTCAGGGGAACAAGACACCTGCTCTTAGTTAATGCACTCTAGACATGGCAGAAAAGTTACACCAAAGAAATCTCCATAGTATGGTAGTCTAACAACATCTGTATGAAGACAAAACCAGTTGACATGCCAAGGTAGATGGGGGAAACTCATGGTGTCCCACCTCAAGATGAAGAGCTGCAGACAATCAATGGATGTTGAAGGAAGAGAATCTTTTTCCTCCAGTTATTAGCTCCCTGTTAGAGTACTAATTCCAAATAGATAGCCCTAAAAACAAGTACATACAGGGCACTGACAAATAGACTTGGTGCATCATATATTATACGTGTATGTAAATTTATCAATGTGCATGTATGTATAACAATACTAATCAGAGAAAAAGGCAAGAAACTGAGAGAAAGTGAAAGGATTTGGGAGGAGCTAGCTGAGGGACCAAGAGGGAGGGATAATGCAAGTACAATTCTCATGTAAGACATGCTCAAAACTAAAAGTTTAAAAATCAAATGAGAGAAAAAAGGGAACAGAAAAAAACCCATGCTGATCTGTAGTGATTTTCATCATGAATGAATTCTAAAGTCTTCTCATCCCAAACATAACTGAGGTATTTTGTTGACTAAAAATGATGATGACAAATCACCTAGATGTGAGACGTGATTTTTCCTCTCTCAATTGTAGCTTTCAGAACAAAAGTTCAAAATGAAGTCAAATATAAGACATGAATTTGAAAAGCACCATATGTCTACTACGTTTAATACAATTATAATTTTTCAATATTTTATTTACAACAAAGTCATATTATGATAGCAAGACATATTAGCATATTTATAATTTTACTTTTTGTGCCCAGGCAATAACTTGCAGGTTGTCTTATTTGAACAATCTTTTGTTTAAATTTAACTACCTTTCCACTGCAAACAACACCATTGACCCTGATGTCAGGCAACATTATCTACTCCGTAATTTGCACCAATAGCCTCATTGTATTCCATTTAGCAGGACGCTTATCAGGAAAAGACAGGAAGAGAGAAATCCGCAGCTCTTTGTGAAATAAATGAAAGTAATAATAATAAAAAGATAAGGTTTTAAGAAGCATATTGGGAAGGCATGCAGGCAGGTTGCAGAAAGAACTGATATTTTCATTTTATAGCAATGTTAAAAACTAGTAATATATCTGGAAAGTTCCAGCACTGAGTGGTTTTTTAGTGGGGTGGGGTCTCTCATTTTCAGTTTCAGGCACCTTAGAAAATTCTACTTTGAGCTTTTGGGATTGGAAAGACAGACACAGCTGTTTACACATTCAATAAAGAACAGACATGGTATATGCGAGTGAGAAACAGTTACGAGGTCTCGGAACCATTAAAGGGCTCTTAAAATGTGTGGTGGACACATCCTTCATTCATCCACTAAACCTGGTTTTTAACAATTTTAGCATTGGCCTGGAGAGTTGGGTCAGCAGTTAAGAGCACTGATTGTTCCTTCAGAGGACCCAGGTTCGATTCCCGGCATCCACCCTGCAGCTAACAACAGTCTGTAAGTCCAGTTCCAGGTGATCTGATACCTTATTCTGGCTTCTGCAGGCATTGCACGACACCAAAGCACTCACACATATGAGGCAATACACTCATACACATAAAATAAAAATAATAAATAGAATATTATAAAATTTCAGCATTATTTAACAAATGTTTTAGGGCTTTGCAGCAGTCCTCCACAAGCCCTGGATCTCACAATCTTTCAACCGCCTCTTTTACAATGCTCCCTGAGCCTTAGTGGGAAAGGAGTGTGATATGGATGTCTCATTTACAGCTAAGCACTTCACAGTCACTCAGTCTCTGTACTTTGACCCATGGTGAATGTGTATATTAATCACCATCCACTGCAAAAAAGAAGCTTCTCTGAAGAGGGGCAAGAGTTGAACTGATCTGTGGGTCTATGGACAGGTATTTAGAAGGCAGTTTGAGACTGTCCATTTAGCAAAATAATAGTGGCAGCTTCTCCCTATGGCCTGTGACCTCCCCTACCAGAAGTAACTGGCCAGGTTTACGGGACCACCAGTCATAAGGGACCACCCCCTTCAACACTCATATACTTCCTCCCCGCTTCTCAATTTGCTCTTTATCACTGTTACATATGCATACATGCAGTTATAAGTATAAACACACACAGGGGTTCATTAATTAGTGTTCATATGTCCCTGTGTTTAGGGCTGCCTAGTTGGGATTAGATGACCACTCAGGGAGCTGTCCCTGGAGAAAACTGATTCTCCCTTCCTCAGCATCCACTGATTGCCTGCAACTCTTCATGTGAAGGAAGGACCCATGAATTTTCCCCATCTACCTTGGTTGCTTTTGTCATTACATGGATCTTGTTAGGTTATACTGTGGAGATTTTTATCTCTGTGACCTCAAATTAAACCTGTTTTGATATTTCATATGTGTCTAGCACTTGACCAACGCCCTGCTCTTGAGACTTAATTTAGTGAACATAGGCAGAAAACAACTGAACTAAAAAATCTCAAGGAAGGAAACAACTAGCCAATGATAATCCTCCAAATATGGCCACATAAAAGTGTGTGCGTGTGTGTGTGGGTGTCTTCAGACTGGGGTGTCAAAAAGGCTCTGTCAAAACATAACTTTTCTATGAAGTTGAGTTGTAAAAAGAAGGCATGCATCCAGAAGGGAAAACCTTCCAGGAAGAGACTAGGCTAGTGCGGAGTACTGAGCATAAAGACAGGACGCTGCCCTGAAGGAGCCATGCTATGTACAGAATGAGAGGGGAGCACAGCGTAGCTCTACCCCAAGCAGTGACACCAGATTCTGTCCAGTAACTCTAACAGTAGGGCATGCGCTCCTTCTGATTTGCATTCAGGTGAGTGGGACAAGGAAGGGTTAGAGACAAACATGGTCTAGGGCTCAGTGGAGTTGGGTAAAGTGACAAAAGTGGGAGTAGTTTACCCAGGTGAAACCTAGGGACGTGTTAAATGATGCTTATGGAAGGGAGATTTTGACATCTTCAGTAGAACCTGGGAGTGATGGGTGCATTCTTTCTTGATGATGTCATTCTGAATGAACGGCTCTAATGTCCTCAAGAAGTAGGAGACACACACACAGATGTTCCTCACCTTAAAATGAAGTTATCTCTCCATCAGTTTAATATAGTTCAAGAAATCACAAAGCCAGGAGCTGGTACGACAGCTCAGCCAGGAAAGTGCTTGTGTTGCAATCATGAAAACCTAAGCTTGATGCCCTGCTCTCACAAAAATAAGCACTGGGCACAGCGGCCCTCATACTTGTCATCCCAGTGCTGGGGAAGTAGAGACAGTTGACTTTCTGGGGTTTATTGGGTGTTCTTTTTTATATCTTGATTGTTTTTACTATTTTTAAATTATTTTATGTGTGAATGTATTGCCTGCTTGTATGTTAATGCACTTGCATCCTGAAATGACCAGAGAGATCAGAAGAGGACATCAGATCATCTGAAACTGGAGTTACAGATAGTTATTAGCTACTATTTGGGTGCTGGGAACTAGACCCAGGGCCTCTGTAAGAGCAGCCAGTGCTCTTCATTGCTGAGTTGAGCCATCTCTCTAGCTCTGATATCTGAGTAGGTAGTGTGAGCAAGGACCCCAAGGTTGTCCTCTGGCCTCCACAAGCACTTTTATAAACACACTCAAAATCACTAAGTCACATGTATTTCCCCTCTAACCTCCTGACCATGATTGCTTAGCCTAGACAAGTGTTTATAGAATTTGCATTAGCCTACAAGTGGACAAACTGATCTAACGTGAGCTTTATGTTTTTCCTGTGTTCATGATATGTGTATGTATTGCGTGTAGATAGGTATCCATAGCACATGCATAGAGGTCATAAGACAATTTAGGGTGTTAACCTTCTTTGAGACAGGATCTGTTTGTCTACAGTGTACACCAGGGTTGCTCCCAAGTCAGCTTGCAGATTCTCAGGTTCTCCTGTCTCTGTCCCCCAGTTTTCCTGTAGGAGTGCTGTGATTATGGTCATGCATGCTACTGGGTCCAGGTTTTACATGGATTCTGGGGATCTGAACTTAGATCTTTATGCATGCATGCAAACACTGTATATACTGAATCAAGGTTCCAGCGTCCAGATCGATTTCATAATACCGAGTATCATGTCACTTGTTCCATATTATACTTGATCTGAGAAACAGAATAGTTTGATGCATGCTCAACATTTCACACACTTGAAAGCACAGTGGGCCTAAAGAATATTTTAAACATCGGACTGAGATAGTGAGAGGAAAATGGGGACAATATCATGATAGTGTCTGGAGACTACACTTAAACATCACTCACATCATCATGACAGGATATTGTTAACCAGGAAAAGATCAAAATTCAAACTTTGGAGTAGGCCTATACTGAATATATATTCCTTTTTTTATTAACATAAGGTGAAAAATCCATCTGAACCCTCCTAAGTTTGTTTGGTGGCCACCTCTACAACTCAAAAGGATTGAGGACAAATTCAGAGTCGATAAGTTATTTTAGCAAATGTTCTAAGACAAGGTGACTTATATGACCGGTGCTCACTAGAGACAACAGTAGCATTGAGATTTCTTAAGGAAACACTGCAGACCTTTTTAACCTTTGGCCTGAGAAGTCACAAGTACCCCATGATAACTATGAATATGGCCCAACACAAAACCTTAAACTTGCATAAACATTCTGTTGTCTTTTTGTTTGTTTGTTTGTTAACTCAACTGCACAGTTTAGTACATGAACTTTGTAGGTGACAATGTGATGGTATTTGTGATGTCAAAGGTTAGAGCTGCCTGCCGGTGAACCTGGGACCATCTGCCAGACACAGTCTGGAGTAAAAGCTAACATGTTCATATGTGCCCCAGTCTCTTTATATGTGGGGTTAAGAAGATAAGAATTAGGTCTTTCATGAGTAACTTTCAAGCTACAATGGTAGCTTATGTGGTTCTCCCCAAGATAGGGCTTTTTGGTTATTTGTGTGAATATTTAGTGTTATTGTGGCTTTAATTTGTAGCTATTATATCTGTTGTATTTAAGCCCTAAACTCACTGTTGACAGGATTATTTTTATTAGATATTAGTGCAAAATTATTAGCAGTCTGAAAGCATTTGGAGTTAGGCGATGGAAAGGTGAGCACAATTCCTGCCTGGAAGACAATGTTCTCTTAGGCAGTCTCTTGCCTAATCAGCCCCAGCATTTCAGTTTTGCCACCTCAGGTCCTCAGAATCAATCATTACTGAAAGGATTAGTTACACTAAAGACCTGACCCTCCTTTGTCTTCCAAGGGCCAAATCACAGTCTTGTTATTTAAACTCTGTTTCAGTGAAAAAAGAAAACATTCACTGGTTCCAAGTGGCAGGATAAAGAACCCTTCAGCTGTGGCTGCCATGGTGGGGTTGGGCAGCAGACAGCTCTGTTTGCTGGCTTTCCCATGGCCCAGTCAAATCCTGCGAACAGCTTTCAGCTTTCCCAGAAGTTCTTCTAGAACTCAATTCCTAGATGAGCCACTTCTGATCAGCTACAGACTCACCTGCAGCTTTGGTTTCCTCGTCTTTCAGATGGGTAACTATAGGGCCTCCATCACAGAAGAGACGCTGAGATGCAAAAGGACAGGGGCCATCCTCCAAGGGAAGTGGAACTCTGACCACATCCTGGAGCAGCCAATCTTGTGGGCCAAGACACAAACCCCTGTTTAGTCAGCCACAAACACCCAGGGTTTGATCAATCACTGATAGCTTCTCAAGTTTCACCTTCATCTGCCCAATTTAGGACTAATCAAAGAAACAAATATATTCCATTAAGCGTTCTATGGATGCTATTCATTTAAAAATTTGTTTTTATTTTATGTGTGTAAGTGCTCTGAACTCTCTGTTCTACAGAGAGAGGGGGACTGAAGTGTTTACTAAATGATACCCAAATTCAAGAAAGTTTAGAGGGAGAGTGAATAAAACTGAGAGCTAAAATTTTGCAAAAATATATACAGACTTAGAGGAAGGAAGCAAGCCAGGGGAACCAAAAAATAGATGGAGAAGAAGGCCAGAAGAGGGTGTTCGATTCCCTAGAACTAGAGTTAGGAACAGTTGTTAGCCATCATGTGGGTGATGGGAACCGAACCCAGGTCCTCTGTAAGAGCAGCCATTACTCTGAACCACTGAGCCATCTCTCTAGGCCCCAGTGCTCATGGTTTAATTGTTTGTGTCCAGACAGTGCACAGAATATGCCAAGCACTGAGTCAAGGTTAGTTATTAAAATTAATTAGATGTCTAGGAGCATTCTAAGATACTTGTTATTATATGCAACTCATGACTTCCTATGTATTATCTCATTCAGTAATGATGGACTCAAATTATTAAAATATAAATAGGTATGCTAGGCAAAAAAAAATTATAGCAGAGAGAGAGAGAGAAAACCTTCCATTCACAATTCAAATGATTATGAGTTACATTGCCTAAGGCACTGCTTCCCTAAATTGCCTTGTTTGTTCTCTCTCTCTCTCTCTCTCTCTCTCTCTCTCTCTGTTGTTTTTAAAGCAAGGTACTAACCCACCACTTAGGATAGAATTTGAAAATCGGATTGTAAACAACATGAATTTAAAAATTGTTAAACAGGAACAAATGGAAAAAAGAACCCCACAAACAATGGTGATGAGTGCCTTCCAAACACCAGGCACCAGGAGATGAGGTCGACCTGAAGGCAAGGATGAGTCATGCTTAGGTACCTGGTGACCAAGAGATAGAATCAACCATGAGAAATTTTTAGGGTTTTCATTATCTTCTTTGGAATTTAAATTATACACTATATGATTCTACCTCTTTCCTAGCTCCCAAAACTTCAGCAAAGTTTGAAATATCCTGTGTGCTTGCTATTGGTATAAAACCATACAAAAAGCCTGAATCACACATAATAAATAGGCAAATGTAATAAAAACAGCGAGTGACTCAGTGAGATGGTTCAGGGGGTGAAGGTGCTTGCCTCTGAGCCTGAGGACCTGAGTAGGATCCCCTTGATCCACATCATGGAAGGAACAAACTGACTCTAACAAGTAATCTTCAGACATCACATGCATGCTATGACACACATTTGCACTCACACCCACAAAACATAAATAAATGTAGGAAAAGGGTTTTTTTTTCCTACTGAATATACATTTCATTTTTCTTTTTTAAATTGAATAGTTGTACGTTTCATACAGAATATTTCAATCAATCTTAATCATGTTTATACCCCTTCCCACCAGCACACTCCACAGCCCCCTAACTGGAATCCCCACATTCTTCCATCCGTGTTAAGGTCTATTGTGTCAAGTTAGTTGTATAAAATTTTTTAAAGTGTGCATCCTTTATCAGAACATCATTGCCAAGATAAAGGGAGTGTGTCAAGAGATTGAAGAGTTCTGCAGAAATAAAAGAGCGAAGAGATTTCAGGATGGATACTTCTATTCCAAATCTCCTTGGTTCTATTTTATTAAAATCTCAGAAGACCAAGAGATTTAAGAGGAAAGAAAAGTGTAGCAATAAAGGGAAAAAGAGGACGAGTGATTATCTTCTAAACTCTCATGGGAAACGTACTGTCTTTTGCTAGCTTATTCGGGGGATATTTTAAGTTATTCAGTCTTTCAGTTAGTAGGTATTATTCCTGTTGCATTAAATTGCAGAACTCACTGTTGACAGAATTATTACTAAGCATTAAGTATTAATCAGCTCAAGAATGTGAGAATTCTGAAACATGGAAATAAAACCTTTTAAGCTATGTGATCATAGAGGAGAAGCAAGATAAAAACAAAGTTATTAGCATACCTATACACACATAAATAGAAGAAGTTATTTTAGTAGTGTATCATCTTGAATACTTGAGACACTGCTTTGTAACATATTTCAAAGCATTTTATAAAGTTTACTTGTTATGGTCTCTCTCTTTCTCTCTCTCTCTCTCTCTCTCTCTCTGAATGTTTAGGGCAGAGAACAACTTTTGGGCATCAGTCCTCTTCTTTAATCTTAATATCCAGGATTGAACTCGTGTTGTCAAGTCTCTGAGCAAGCATCTTTATCTGCCAAGTTATCTTGCTGTTCCTTAAAGTATTTTTTGAGGGAAACCTCTTGTTTGGATTGCGTTTTGTTATTAATGTTGTTCTGTTTTTTTTTTTTTCCATAAGCAACGACTGGGAAGAAATTGGAAATATAAGGTTTTAGCTTCATTCTTCTGTTTTGTCAGAATATAAATTGCTAATGTTTATAGTGGTTATTAGAAAGTTATGGAGGCAGTACTTTCACAAAATGTCAGTGAAACTAAAGTGTCCCTTGTGGCTATTTCAATGCAGTGTAAAGGACATCATAGGAAAATAATAAGGCCATAGCTTAAAATACACGAGGTCAAACCTGGTTCTACTATTTGTAACTCAGAGAGTATGAGATATGCTACTTAATTTACTAACTCAAACCACATTTTTTTCTGATAATGAATACTGATAAGTGCCTTTGTGCGTGTGTGTATGTGTGTGTGTGTGTGTATGTGTGTAAGGACAAGCTTGGGGGTTGTTCCCCAAGCACATCCATCTATTTTTTTTTGAGATGGGGTCTCTCGCTGCCCTGCAACTGGCCAGTTAGGCTAGGCTGACTGGACAGTGAGTCCCAAGGACTCAATCCCCAATGCTGGGATTACAAGTGTGTACCACAACATTTATATGGGTTATTAGGATGAACTCAAGCACTGTAGTGACTTGGCCATCTTTTGAGACCTTAATGATTACCTTTAAATGTCATTTCCATAGAATATGACAACGTGTCTAGCTCAGTACTTTGTACACATAGATGCTTAGTGAGTACCAGTTATATCATTATGATTATCTTCATTATTATTCATAATATTTTCACTGATAATAGACTAAATATTTTAGATTTCAAATTAGTTATTGACACTGATTAAGAAAAAAACTTTAATAAGTCCCAGATAGAATGTCACATCAATACAATTAGGAGAGGATTTAGACTTCTGTGACAGAACAGTTTCTTTCAGCATATGCAGACTTGATACTTAAGAATTTATCTCAGCAAGTCGAGGCAACTGCCTGACCTCAGACAGATTCACAACATTGTGTTGAAACAGACTTCAAATAATTCTTGAACCATTCCTTTTCTCAAGCCAGTACTGTGAATACAAGCAGTTATGTGAAAAAAAAATTATTTTTAAGGTTAAGTACAATGATAACAGTTTTCGTAACACCAGAACAGGAATTCAGATCTCCCTCATAACCCCTCCAAAGGATGTACCTTCTAAAATAAGAGAGTGTGCTAAACTTTGAGTACTGTTTCAGTCTTTTTTTCTGGAGTATCAAAAACATACGATATAATAAAGATTAATTATATATAACCAGCCAAGTTAAAAAAATATCTCAAACTGTAATTCACAGATGAATCTTGGTGGTTTCCATGGTAATGGGAAGTTGAGAGTTTCCAAATAGAACAATCTTGCAAAAGAAATATATTTGGTGATTTTCCTGACATCTAATAAGTGGTTAATTAGAATGAATCTATCACCATATTTCTGAGAACTGATGCGAAAGAGAAGCAAATTCCTTTTAGTTCATATGGATATAGTACCTGGAGCACTATGTGCTTTGCACTGGTCTAGGCAAGGTTCACTGAAAGCTGTCAAGCAGACATGTTGCTCTGTCCTTGAGAAGCTTACAATCTACTAGACAATTTAAAAGCCAGTGGTGGAAGAGGAAGTGGGGGAGAAGAAATGAGTAGCCAGAGTACAAAGGAATAAGAATAGTAGACTAGCTAGGAAGCTCAAGATAAAACTGAGTAGTGCTTGTATCATTTTTTTTCAGGGAAGACAACATTTATAACAGTTATGGTCATATTGTACAGTAATATATATATATATATATATATGCAAAGTATAAAATAACCACAAACAATATAAACAAGGTTAAACATTCTAAGCTAATGCAAACATTTAAAAAAATAAATCAGGGCTGGAGAAATGGCTCAGCAGTTAAGAGCACTAGCTGCTCTTACAGATGATCTAAGTTCAATTCCCAGCACCCACATGGCAACTAACAACTATCTGTAGCTCCAGTTCCAGGGGATTCGATGCCCTCTTCTAACCTCTGTGGGCATTGCAGGACATTGCTGCCTTACACTCATGCAGGTAAGACATTCATATACATAAAATAAAAACAGAAAATAAAGTATTTTCAAAAATAAAGCAAATCAGCCAAGTGTGGTAGCACATACCTTTAATCACAGCACTCAGGAAGCAGAGGCAGGAAGAGATCAAGGCCATCCTGATCTACATAGCAAGTTCTAGGCCAATTGTGGCTACAGAGAGACTCTACTTCAAAAAGACCAAAAACCAAACAAACAAATAAAATAAAGCAAATAAAAGCAATAGAAATGGAATAGAAAACAATAACGGGACCATCAAAGGAGAACAAAACAAAAGGAAATGATGAGATGTTTAATCTTAGCCTTTTCAGCAAATATAAATGAATACTCAAATTACAAAAATACTGAATTGGATTGAACCTAAAGGATACTGATTTCACACAGAAGCTGCCTTCCTTGTGAGTACTTCCACAGTGTTTCGCATGTGTGCGTGGAAAACACTGCACTAGTCTTCTTCCAAGAGGAGATGCAGCTGTGCTAGGGCCGCCACTTCCTGGAGAAAGATACAATTAAAACCCCAGGAGATGCTGGAGTGAGATCTTGTCTAACACAATGACAATGGACTTAAAATCCTACTTTAAATGCACAAACAGGGCAAAAAGCAGCCCTTAGATGAGGGCACAAGTCCAACGTTATGCTCTAAGCTCAAATTACTCCAGTTCTTCTGTTGTCCATCGCATTATAAGATGATGGTGCGCTCATTACATGGAGATTCTGGACATGATGATGGTAGTTCAGTAGATGACACTATGCAAATTTGGTCTGGTAGACCTGAAAGTAAAAATTACCATATATATAAATACTTAAGACCAATTTGCGAACAAATGCATTAAGGCTACGGAGCTGAGAAATGTGGCTCTTTTAGGGGACTAGCAGGTCAAGTTAATGTGGAATAGCCACTTGCTCTATGAAAGGACACATGTTGCTGCCATCCACGAAAACTAGCAATACTAGCCCCATACAGATACAAGGTTGTTGGTTTTAATAGGAAATCAAGTGGATTGTCTGCACCAGGTTCAGTTTGAAATATAAAATGGCTTACCTTTTAGTCTTATGATTTAGTACTCTCTTAGATGGGTGGCAATGATCTGTGATGACCTCTAATTGTTTGTTCTGGGTTGAAACCACCTCTCTTGGAGAGAGGAGGGAAGCCAATAAGGATTTTGAAACACAATAAAATAGTAAGACTCAGGAAGCTGATGAAATTTACAAGGTTCAAGAGGCTGTTCCTCAAGGATATATAAGGAGTAAAGAGTTCTGGAGGATAAAAGAATCTTCAGTGTAGTTGCCTTCAAATTGCACAGGAAAGGCTAGTGATACAGAGCTCATGAGACATTGTCCAGGCTAGAGTGGCCTTTCCAGTGATGTAACCAGCCAAGCCATTCATTTTCCTGTTTGTAAGCCTTCATCCAGGCACCTATAAGTAATCCCAGTGGAATCATTGGCTTATTAAACTGTTCTTGAATGGAGTAATTTCTTTGGTCTGTGGTTCTTCTCTCTATTTGAGGTGAATAGAAATACTTATAGGAAAAGCCACAAAACACATGGAGTCTTCAGCAAACCCTGATATGTGACTGTGTATATGCTTCCAAAGCTACTTAGCATGAGATAAATGTTATTGAAACCTCTGACAAATATACTCCAATAAACCCAGTATCACTCATTGAAGATGAAAATATACTAGGCACCAAAATACGCCCTTAAGCATGAATAAATGCACAGATACATGGTTGGGGCTCTTGTTGACATTCCCTCTACCTTTACCCAAACCTTTGATCTCAGGATAGATCTCCTATGATTCATGTGATTATTTTGTTTTCATGTAAGACTGGATAATTTTGATAGCAAAATGGCTCCGTAATCATTTTGATGAGGCCAGAGGTATAAGTCAAAGCCTTTCTAATGTGTAAAGCAACATGCATGATAAACAATTTATAATGAATTTGCAATATGTTAAAGATGTCTAAGATGATGGCATTTGCAATTACTTTTAAGAGTGGATACTATTGAGATATTTGCCTATTTTTTCATTTGGACTTTAGATATTGCCTGTTTAATGAAGGTCCAGAAATGACTCTATCTAAAAAAGCTGCTTATTTGAGATTGGTTGTTTTGATGGCTGGAATCATGTGAAACCTGATTGGAGTATAGAGTGTTCAGGTATTTGATGAAATTTCACTTTGATTTTTTCTTTGAGGGTGTTTCAAGATGAGATGGGCATTTAAATCAATAGACTGTATAGATTGCTTTTCTGAATGTGGGTGTATAACTTATTCAGTTGAAATATTTAAAAAGCCCAAAAAATATAAGAATATTTTTTTTCCTCTCTGAGGATCTCTGAGTATGGACACTGGCTGGCCAGATTGTAGATTTGCACCTAAGATCTTAATGGTTCTGTGCCTCTGGAGAGCCATGATTCAGTTATTTTGTGGTGAAGAATGAATCAGTCCAGTTGACCACAAGCTGAGTGAGAACAGAAGATGGAGGAAGAATCATTGTGGTTCCCATGTTAACCTATTAGTCCTTGCACTGAGTTCTAGAGTGGAATGGAAATGGCTTTCTAGTATTTTGACAGTTGTTTATTGTTGATGAGGCATCTGTTCTTTCTGAATGAAGCCCAGCACCTACACTTTGGAGTAACTCAGTAGATACTTTGAATGTGAATAGTTTGCCAATTGTGAAACCATGTGAGGAAAGATTCATCCCAGAGTCACCATGCAATAATGCTGGGCAACATGTGAGAATGCCAGCTTCAGGCATGTAATGGTTACATGAATGTTACCTTGACCATTAAGGGCTAATGAAGAATATATTCAGAAAGTGCTCTATTGAGCCATGCAAACAAATCTTTAGTTTTATGATCACTGGTGTGAACATGGCCGCCTTTAACTACATTGTCTGTATGTCGATGTGCATTTTTCAGAAGTAAAAACTTTCAAAGCAACAGTTCCATCATTAAAAAAATGGGTATGGAAGAAACTGTCTGTAATATATTACTATCACGAGACCAGTGTTTGGCATAGGCTTTTCTGTGCTATTGTTGTTGTAGAGTCATGCTGTCCCCAGAGAACTGATGTTTTAGAGAATAAAGACATACAAAGAGGTACTCACAATGCACTTCATAAATATTGTCACTTAAGAAGTCAGCCAGGAAAGAGAGCATTTGTATGAATAATTACTTGGAGGCAGTAAGCTAAGCATTTGATGATGAAGGCTCCTCTTCTGTGTGTGTTTGAGAAGGAAGCAGGGAGAGTGAACGGCAAGTGACCAGAGTCTGTGAGGAGGTGTGTGAACACAGGCAGTGTGTAGGCTCATGTACACACATTTGATGTACGTATGTGTCTCTGTATATGCATATGTGCATATCTGTCAGTCAAGAGAATCTTAAGGAAGAAAGACTGGAAGAATAAGGTAAGTCTGAAATATAGATACTAGGAAATTCTTTAGTAGTTGTTAACTTCCCATTATACATAAATAGCTTCATTGTATTAATGAATATTACACTTTCATGTCCCCTTATCAACACATATATATGTCTGTAGATATAGAGGGAATTAGTGTATGGAGGTACTTGCTACATGTTGAAAGGGATGAACTTTACAATGCAACAACTATTTGGAAATTAGAGAGAAAATCACTTGCTACACTTTTCACTTTTAAGATTTATAGAGATATCTTCAGCAAGTGAAATGCAAATTAATGTATTTTACAAAGACTGAAAGCACTTACTTGGCTGAGATTTTTGTATGATAAGTTTTAGAAAAAGGTTCCAAGTTTCTGTCTTTCAAAAATATTTAATCTGTGCTTAAAATTAATTTGTATTATGAAAACTGACAAAGCTCCATACTGTCATAAATGAGTTCAACAAGATAGTGGCTGAGTAGATGTGCTTTAACCTTTTCTTGCATAGTGATTAGCCTAAAAGCAGACATATTTTTGTGATATAATAATAATAAAAATTAAAATGACCCTTTGGTGTTACTCTTTATCAGTATCTACAGTGAGTTGGCTATATTTATGTTGTAGATATATTACAAAAATTCATATGCAATTAAATATTTATAGGTAATAAACTATGTGGAATAGCCACAATGAAATTTCAAATTGGCAAAAATATAAAATATTCTACATCACTCCGTGTGTTTTTATTTTTCTTCCTAATACTTGTGTGACAAATAAAACCAGGATCATTTCAGCACAGATATTTTTCAAACATGTTCTCAATAAGCCTTAATGAAATAGTTAATAAAACTACATGTTTTCATTTTATTTTATTCATCACATCAGCAAATAACATGACTTTACCTTTCATGAAATTCTGAAATGCTTTAAGATCTTCCAAATCTTCAAATGTCAGATATAAGAAGGTGCTAATAGAAAGAGGTTTGTTTTGAAAAGTCAGATGTTCTGTGTCTTTCCTTATTAAAGCTGTCTGTGTATGAACATATTCTCGCCCTCTGAGTTTCTGCAGTGCTCTTGTACAATATCTTTGATGTTAGATTTTTATTCATGGCAAGATGATCAGATTTCCTCACTCTTCTAGGATTATAAGGATTCGGTACTGCAATGTTTTGTAATTTGAGTGCAAATCTATATTTAAATCTATGTGATATATTTAGTTGGTTTGACTGATAGGTATAGAAAGAAGTCAATGAACCATTACCAATATAAACATATTTTACTTCAAAGTTCATTTTTTCTAAAGATTCAAAAATTTTGAGGTATGGCCAGTTAAAATGATTTTAAATATTTTATTTATTATTTTTATTTTTTGTGGATGAGTGCTTTGTCTGCAGGTATGTAAGTGCACAACGTGCATGAAATAGTCCACAGAAGTCAAAAAAGGGTATTGGATTCCCTGGAACTGGAGTTGCAGATGGTGGTTAGTTGCCATGTAGGTGCTAGGTACTGATTCTGGGACCTCTGGAAGAACACAAGTGTTCTCAACTGCTGAGCCATCTCTCCAGCCCCAAGTTGATATAATTTTATAGGTTGCAAATATCACACTACAGAGATTTATTATCTACATAGTTGAACAGATTATAAGTCAATTAAATTATTGGCTTAAAACAATAAGATCATTTTAAAACAATAAGGAATTTCATATGACATATTTGTGCACATATGTGCATATATAACTAATATATATTATACACTTACTTACATAAAAATAAATATAATATAATGGGCTTGAAATAGAGGCCAGTTTTCTAACATAGGCTAAGCAAAAGTAAATGGTTTTGGTCATTCATGAATCTGTTTTAGACTTGATGAGAATATATTTTAAGTATGAAACACACAGTTATCACTTTCCCTGTGAAGAATAACCTGTCATCATATATTTTGATCTGTTACAG
This sequence comes from Eospalax fontanierii, assembly GCA_035773235.1. Classification (NCBI taxonomy): domain Eukaryota; kingdom Metazoa; phylum Chordata; class Mammalia; order Rodentia; family Spalacidae; genus Eospalax; species Eospalax fontanierii. Next base: position 10,086,753 of record CM069524.1, read on the forward strand.
TCACAGAACACTGTACAGGAGTAAAAGATGCCTCTCTCAACAAGGGGGAAGAATCTTTTGTAGAGTGAGCAATAAGATGTGGGCTTGGGAGAGGCAGGCATCAGTCCTGAATTGCTTGCTCTTTGGAGAGATTAGTGGAAGTGAGGATTAATTAGGGATTAGGTGCTGCTATGAGGAAAGAGCAGTTTAGCAACGGGGTATCCAATTTCTAGGTAGAAATAGCAAGCAGTTCTAGGATGCTATTAGAAAGAAAGCAATAGTCATTTGAAGTGGGGGCCGTTATGGAGTTTTACAGCTGCTCCCTGACCTTGTAGAAAGCTCTGTCTTAAAATCTGCAGCTGGCTTTATTTGTCATATGCATCTTCCAAGTCTAGTCAGTGATGGGCTACGCTTCTGGACTTTCAATCTAGCTTACAAAGTAAGGTGAGTTTTCAAATATAAGAAAACTTTATTTAGTACATTAATATGTTTATGTTTAGTATAAAATAAAGCACTGAGGAAAGCTCTTTTTTGTTCCAATTAAAACTTCAGTGTAACATAATCTATCCAATGCCAATTTCAACCATAATTATCAATGTTTATACTTACACAGAAGATGTTAAGTGGATGCAATGTCCCCCACTCTCTATAACTGGCAAATTGTGTAAATACACATCACTTTCTCCTCCATACTGTTCTCTTTCTTTTCAAGTCTTTCTGTCGTTCTTTCCCGTTTGTGTCATTACAGATGGAAAAAAAAATGCAGTAGAATATTGAAGGTGATTTGCTCATCTGGTAGAAATATTGAACTTGATGAAAAACTATTGATTCAAAATTGTTTATATAACAGTGTTCATAATTTGAGTGACATTTATTATACTTACACCCAAGTGTTTTTCCTTTTAGACATGTGGCCAAGGCCACCTTTGAACTCTTAGTTCTTCTCAGTCTTCCAGGAATAGTTTCTGCACTATTCTGTCCTTGTCCCTCATTGCCACGCTTGGGGAGGGCTGGAAAAGCAGAGGGGTGGGGCAAACTGCCGACTGCTTAGCTACGGTGCAAGCTTCTTTGAACAGTTATTCAATGTTTTTGAAACTTGTTCAATTTAAGGGAAAAATGATAAATGTGAAAGGCCACATGGAACCACATTTAAGATAAATATCAAGGAATAAACAGTATGTTGTGGCAAATGTTCCTGTTGGCAAGAAAGTCTCTGAAAGCACACCTCCTTTGCTTAGCAAATTTTCAGAAAATTTGCTATTTCATGCTGTTTTGCATATTTATGCTATTGAAATGCTATATTGAAATTGGGGAGGTAAATCTATCTTTTGTATAATGGCAATTGAAGTTTTATTATTTAAAAATATTTTATTGTGAGAAGTTCTGTGAAATACAAAGGTTTTTCAAAGGTTGAATGTTTTTTTTTTTTTAACCCAGAAATTATGAAATTCCCTTTACATTTCTGAAGTGAACACTGCTGCTGCTGGAGAGATGGCTCAGTGCTTCAGAATACCTCCAGCACCCCATGGAAACTCACAGTCATCCGTAACTCCAGTTCTAGGGGAGCCAACATCTTCTTCTGACTTCCTAGGCACTGCATGTATGTGATGTACTTACATACATGTAAGCAAAATATTCATGCTAATAAAATGCAAATAGAATTAAAAACAATTTAAATCTAAAGCTATAGTATAAATCTACAAATTCATTATTTGACAATGAAGCATTTTGCTTTTTACATGCGAAACAGGTTACATATTATATTTTAAATTGTACAGTACACAAATTATTAAGGGCATTTATAATACATATATAACTTTTTATTTTTTACTCGTGAGTGTTATATTATTTTGTTAACCATTTGTTTGCCATAGTGTCAAGAAATGTTCTACTGTCTTTTAAAAGTCGTCAGTTAAAAACCAGTTTCAACATTCCTCAGCTTTATAAAATAAACGTGTTGGAAAGAAGAATTCTTCTATTCCTGGGAATTTATTATGTAAGAAGAAAATGACAAAAGTGCCATGATGGCTCTACTGAGTGTTTGGTAAAACTAAATTATCATGCCAATACCTTCAGCTCTGTGAAGTTCTGACAGCAGCAGGGACAAGCCGAACTTCAAGCTAATTAAAGCAAAGGGAAACAAGTTCTAGGCAACTGGTATACGTCACTGGGTAAAGCTGCACTCCTCATTATTTTAATAATATGTTCAATTTTCTGCTTGTGAATCCTTTTGAAAATATTTATTAATTTAACCTTTTCGCAATCTCATACATGTATATGTTGAAATTCAATTATTTCATCCCACTTTTCACTGTCCTCCCTCTAGAGGTGAAACCTCTCTTTTTCTCCACAAACCCACCCCTCATGTCCTGTTGTTTTGTTTGTTTGTGACCTTCTTTATTTAATTAGAGTTCCGTGAATGACCATAGGTGTGGGGTTACTTTTGTGAATTACTGTGGGTGCGGGGTAGTATCTGTGAATGACTCTGGGTGTGGGGGGTAGTATCTATGAATGACTCTGGGTGTGGGGGTAGTATCTATGAATGACCATGGGTGTGGGGCTAGTATCTGTGAATGACCTTGGGTATGGGGGTAGTATCTGTGAATGACTGTGGGTGTGGGGGTGTAGTATCTGCTGGAGTAGGAGCATCTTATTAGTGACTATAGCACAGAGGAATAGGCTTCTTTCCTCCCTCAGCAAACCTTGACAGCCAGAGGTGACTTCCTAACCCTCCAACACCAGTGATGAAATACTGAATGTCTCAGTCTTGTGAGGGTGTTTTGAAGGCAACCACAGTTGCTGTAAATTCATCAGCAGTGGCCCTGTCATGCCCAGAAGACAGCACACCCCAGCATGTCTCCTGTCCTCTGGCTCTTGCAGCCTCTCTGCCCTCTCTTCAGAGATGTTCACTGAACCTTGGAGTGGGTGATAACGATGTCTGGATAGGGCCTGACACAAAGATCACTTACTCTTGGCACTTAGACAATCTATGTGAATGCCTTCATGGTTTGAAGTTCCCTTTGATTTTGTTTTTTTTTGGAGTCATTAAGTATATTTAACTTTGTATAAAATGTCATTAACTCTAAGAAAGTTTAAATGACTGCACTGATTCTTTTATGCAATATTATCAAACATTACATTGAACTAAACTGAATTTGAATGAAGCTAACATTTATAACAAATAGGTGTATCTATATTTATTTATGTATGCATTTTAGTAATCTTATTTTTTTATCCTGTTTTGTTTTTTTGAAACATGGTGTCTCTGTAGCCCCATCTGGCCTGGAACTTCCTGTGTAAACCAGACTGGCTTCATCTCACAACCGTCTGCCTGCCTCTGCCTGCCTCTGCCTCCCAAGTGCTGAGATTAAAGGTCTGCACCATCACATCCAACATTACTTTTCAGTGATCTTGATTCTCAAATTTTGAACAGCCATTTTTTTTTGTTATCAAATTACATTCAAATGTAAATGTCTAAGGAATCTGGTAAGTATTCCTTATGTGAAGTCCATTAATAATGGGGGCAATAACATGCTTTCTTAGAGGCCTCCTCTGAGCATGGTAGGCTTAGATAAAGAAATTAATAAAACTCAAACCAAACAAACCAAATAGCTCAGTGTATTCAGTGAAGTTGAAAGTGTGCATGATATGTGTGTGTGTGTGTGTTTGTATGTCATATGTGTTAATTGGTTCATTATGATATTGTTTTTTATATGTCTAAGGAAAATCTATGCAAAACTGTCCAGTAAGATTTGGAATTCAGGGAATATAAACTTTGTGAATATTTAATATGAGGGAATTCTTGGAAACTCCAGTGCTTAGTAGTGGAAGAGAGAGTGAAATCCATAAACGTGAATTATGAGAGGTCAGAAGGTGAGCAGTGCAGGAGAGAGGGAGTGTTGTAGAAGCCGGGAGGACAGAGCCTTGAAGAGGGGGACAGTCAACCACTTCAAGAAACCCATTCAGGCTAAGTAATCTGAAGCCAAAAGAAATGCACACACATCAGTGTGGGAATCTGCTAACCATTCCCAGACCCACACCCCTGAACCAAAGGAGGGCATAATAATTCAGAGTGAAGACACAGGAACACAGGTGACGGTCTCTTGCTTCTCAAGGAGCTTGATATGGAACAAATGGGAAAGATCCTGGTTGCTAAAAATGTCACACATTAGATACAGGTGTGTGTGTGTATACGTGAGTGTGTGTGTGTGTGTGTGTGTGTTAACCTAGTGGAAAGACAAAATAAATAAAAAGCAAAAGGGGTTGAGGCCAAACACCCAAATTCTCAATTTACTTAAAACTATGCACAGTTAAGAATCATGATCACAGGAAATATTGGTTAAAAGAAAAACAAATGTAAATGAAGATATATGTAAAAAGTTAATCCTAAGACTTGTGTCCTACTTTGCTGTGATAAAGCCCCGATCAAATGCAACTTGGGGAAAAAAGTGTTGAATTCAGCTTGCAAGTTACAGTCCATCATTGAGGGAAGCGAAGGAAGAACTCAAGGCAGGAACTTGGTGACAGGAACCACAGAAGAGTGCTTTTGACTGGCTTACTCTTTGACTTGCTTTCTGTTAGCTTTGTAAAACCATCCAGGCCTGCCTGCCTAGGAACGGTGCTGCCCACAGTGGGTTGGGCCCTCCTACATCAATTGTAAATGAAGGCAATTCTTCATAGACATGGCCACAGGCCAATCTGATAGAGGTCATTTTTTCAACTGAAGTTCCCTCACATGACTATAGACTGTGTCATGGTGACAGCTGGAGTTAAAGAAAGAAGCCAAGAAAAGAAGAATGTGAACAAAAACAAAAGGACTTTGAAAAATAAGTCAACATGGAGTAAGATGATCTCATCTTAACTGCAGAATTTATCCACTGATACTGAAGCCAAGACTCTCACAGACTGGATATGTGCTTGGGTCCCTGCTATTCCAATACACATCACACACACACACATACACACACACACACACACACACATGGTTGATGTGGTGTTATACATCCATATTTCCAGTACTTGCATGTGAGGAAGTGGGACTGTGAATTTGAAAATAGCCTGACTACACAGTGAGCTTCAGGCCATCTTGAGATCTATAGTGAGACCCTGTCTCAGTAAAATGACAGGCACACATAATCAAGACAGCTACATGCATACACACATACATTTACTTGTGCTTGTGTGCACACATACACATCCTCCTTTGCCATGCACATAAGCAGTCACTATTCCATCTCCTGAATTTGCATGAGGCAGTCTTCTGTGTACTGTTCACAAGATGGAATCCCTGAGTAAGCTACTACATGTCAAATTTGCGACTGTACGCCTTTACATAATCTTGCACAAGAACCCCATCTTATCTTATATTCATTATTTTCCCAAGGCATTGAGTACAGGACTTTGAGTACAACATATATGTAATAACTTATTGATTTATTGTTAATGCCTATTGTCTTAAGATATCCCTGAGGAACATACCCACAGCCATAGTACCCACAGATAAAAAAAATCAGTACCATGTTTCTGCGTCAATTTTCTGTGTAGATATGGGATCAATCCCAGTCTTTCTAAGCCTTTTTATATCATAAAATTAGATGCATGCTAAAAAGTGCAAGTTTTAAAGATTTTTCTCCCACTTGAGTTGGAGCTGAATGGCTTTGTGCATTCTTTGAAGAAAAGATTGAAATCCTGTTAGCATTATGAGTCAGCTGTCTATATTTATGACACAGGTTTTATGGAGTGCATATATTTATTTGAGAATGGTACTCAAGGGAGTAAGGAAATCAAGACGAATGTCTCAGCCTGCCACTATGTGATACCTGAGCAGCTCGCACATTCAATCAGTTCAGTACAAAAAGAAATCATACAAGCACACAAGTGAGCTGTTTGGAATGTTGAGTGAGAAAATGTGAGGGAATAAATTTTTCGTTTTTCATTATTTCTGCTTGTTGTAGACCCTATTATAATACTAAGAATTATATCTTGCTTTTAAACTAGAGGCATGAAAACTATTTCCCAGTATTTGACATTTTCCACCTGCAGAATTAATTATAAGGTGATGGCTGCAGGTTTGGCTTCACAGCAGGCTCCAGAATTCTCTTTCTTTTTCTTGAAGTGCTAGGGATTGACCAGTACCTTGTACATGCTAGGTACAGGATTCATTTTAGGTGAGATAAATCATATTTGCAAAAATATGCCCTGGATGGGTTGGAGAGATGGCTCAGAGGTTAAGAGCTATGGTTGCTCTTGCGGAGGACCACGGTTCGAATCCCTACACTTACATGATGGTTAAGGACTCCAGTTCCAGGGGATCTGATGCCCTCCTCTGTCTTCTGTGAGCACTAATTAACATGGGTGCACTTACACAAATGTAGGTGGAACATTCATATACATAAAATAAAAATAAATACAAAACCAACAATGACAACAACAGCAAAATGTCCTGACTTCAGGCCTAATGAGGCTAAAAGCGTGGGTGCTTTTGGCCTCCAAGGTGTCAAAGAAAAGGCATTTGTCTCTGCATGAAGAAAACAAGTTGAGTGCATTTACTACTCTGCAGAAAAGAAGAGACAAACAAGATAAAAGGAAGTGAAGTTGGATAACAAAGGTAGAGGAACATGAGCTCGGTCCCCGTCTTTCTGCTGTGCTAGAATGCCCAAGGTAAACAACCTCCAGGAAGGAAAGACTCATTTTGTTCATGATATTCAAGGTTTCAGTTCTTTGTGGTGTGGAGGTCAGGTTAGTTCATATCATGACAGATAGGAAGCAGGATGGAATAGTACGAAGAAAGAGCTGGGGTAAGTTTTGTCTCACCTAGTACCTGACCCTTTTCTGCTTGTTACTTCCTCCAACCAGTCCAAACCTTCCCATTTTATTTTCCAGTCTATTTAAAGTTTGAATCCATTAATGAATTAATTCACTCATTAGCTCAGTCCCCTCAGAATCAAATCATCTCTGGAAAGAGCATCACGGACACACCCAGAAGTGTGCTCCCTTCCTTAATCTCATAGGCATCTGCTTTGCATGCCATCAAGTTGACAGTGAAGATTAACCATCATAAGAGCTGGATAGCGTGACTGGCAGACAGCAAGAAATGAGGACTGCCTGCCTTCCAGAAACTGGCCAGACTCAGAAGCCCAGGTCTGCCCGGATACTCTTTCAGCTCTAACACTTGCTTTCGGTTGACTCCATGCATCTTCATATGTACAGTGATCTGGGAAACCATAGAGAGCTTGTGTAGAAATGGCCAGTGAAGCTTTGGTGTTGTAAAGTTTCAGAGCTTCTGGGTTTCTACCAGCTAAGAGAGGGGGGCCCTAGACAGCCATTATAGAGACTGCAGGGGCAACCAAATTAAAGTTGTATTTTGTGGTAACTCGAGAACCCGCAGAAACAATATCACCAATGTTAAATATGTGAAAAATGTCATTATCAGGGTTCAGCGAAGAGTGCAATGGCTTTCTATAGAGTGTACTGTAGCAAGCTTAGTGAGGGATACAAAGTGTGTGAGAAATAGGAAAAGATGGATGAGACCAGCTAAAACAGGAAAGAGTTACAAGACCATGAGAAAGTGATTACTTTAAGACAGGAATAAGGATGGTTTCTTGGAGAAGTTGAAATACAAAGAGGAAATGGGCCTGATTCCTAATAGGTCAATATTCTGTGATAGATATGCCTCATAGGTGTCAGGTATAACAGTACTGGCCAACGGTCAACAAGTGCACCATCGTTTCATATCCTAGGAGCTACGTGCATGGGAGCCCGAGGCAGAGAGAACCTCCTCGCAAACTCTCAGGTCTCCGTGTTCGTCGCACGCTTTTGAGTACTCTAAATTCTGACCTTTAGCCTCTGAAGCGGTGGACCCAGAGGCCGGCGGCGTCTCTGATTCTCTGGTTTCTAGAACAGCTCCAGAAAGACTAGTCTCAGTCCTTAAATCCATATTTTGCTGCATAAAGGACGGGAGGTGTCTATGTGTTTTTTACGCAGTCTTTTTAGAAAGCAGAGCTGAGTAGTGTCTCCCCAGTTTGCTTTTCTTCTTCCCTTCCCTGCTCTTCCATTTCTCCTTCTTTTTTGAAACAGAATCTCACAGTCTACCTCAGACTGACCTCTTGCAATCCACTTGCCTCGGCTTCCCAATACTGGAATTCTGTGACAGTAGCTTCTTAACTCCTTTATATAATCTAAGAGACAGCCTCATCCTTCCATCAATCAATTCTGATTCAGAATTGACAGACATACAATGAAAAGTCAAATGGATTTCAGTAGCACACCAAAGATTTCATATATATATATATATATATATATATATATATATATATATGATAGTTTGATATACATATATATATATGATAGATTGATAGATGTAAAAATCATCTTTCTTTGATTTTAACAAAAGGTACTATGTAAAGCCAGATACTTATTTCCGTGAGGTCTTCTTTTCCTGTATTTGAAGCTTGCACAGGAGAGTGTACACACATTAATCTTCTTCTAATCAAACAATTAAAAAATTAGGTTTGCACAGGAAATAAAAGTTACATATCAGCGATATCATCTGTATTGAAAAAATGGATGTTCTGGGAGTGTAATTGTAAAAATTAATAGTCTTTCTTTATAACTTACTCATTACATTGTATGCTTCTCAGGCGGATTTTAACATGGTGTTTGGGAACTCGCAGAGTGATCATTCTATGCTATTGCCTCTCCCAGCTGTCTTCCAGGGCTTATGCAATGCAGAGTGACAATGAGAAGCAGAAGCTAGATGTGGGGATGAGGTAGGGAAAGAACTGGGAACGGCCACATAAAGCAGCTGTCTTAGAGAAACACTGCTCTCTTCATGGATGGTGTAATGGTGCTGGAGGAAGGGAGCAACCACTTTGTTTTAGTACTTAACAGGCAACATTAACATCTGTAAGACAGAACTTCTTGAATTTTTCAAGAACTTGACTGAAGTTCCTTTACATGGAAATACATTAATCATCATTCTACTTAAATCTAAGGTGACTCTTGCTAATAACTCAGGCCTAAGAGCCCTGGAGTAGTCTGTGTGTATCTTTGTTGCTATTCCATTAAGTGTTTAATTTTTAAAATACATTTTAATTGAATTTTTGTGTATTTCATACCCAACATCTTAGTCCTCTTTATAACACCTTCCCCACGGCATGCTCCCTTACCTGCTCCCCACCCCCCCACTGGATTTCATACTTTCTGTCATTTATATTAAGGCCTATATAGTCAAGTTAGTGTTCCACAGTTCAAGTTCATCCACTGAGGTCTAGTCAGTCTATCTGGAGTCACTCCATTAAGAAAATCAGCTCTTCCTCATCCAGTAGTAATCATCTACCCAACAGTGTTTTGGCTAAGATTGGGGCCTGCTGCCCATTTCCACAGTTCCATGCTAGGGTTTTGTCTGCTGGAGTTTGCGTGGGTCTTGTGCATGCTGTCACCATTGCTCTAAGTTCATATGAATGAGTTTCCAGGAGCCTAAAGACTATTTTCATATGGTCATGCACCTCCTCCCCTGACTCTTACAATCTTTTTGCCTCCTCTTTTTAGTGGTCCCTGAGCCATGGGTTCTTTGCCCTCTGTTGCATGAATAAGCTTCCTTGATGAGAGTTGAGAGATGTGTTAGTATTCTCCGTACTCCTTGTTCCACTATGTTCCATGAGGCTTAGGTGCAGAAGTTCCGTTACAGAGGTGTCACTTAGGGTTGTGCCTTTACCAGACACTTAATCTCTGTGTGTGACCAGTTATAGGACTCTGGTATTTTGCAAGGAAGCTTCTTTTATAAGTGGTGACAGACATACTAAGTCTGTAAATACAAAGACCCATATTTAGCATATAGTAAGAAAATACATTTGTTGAGGCATGTGACAGCCTTAGGCTGTTCTCTAAGATCTATGACTTCTCCAGTTATGTGTATTTAGCTGTGTTTATATGAGTTCCCTCTCATTGAGTGAGCTTTGGGTTTAATTAGGTAGCTGTGCACATCTTTATCCATATCTGTTTAGAATTTGAAGGGGCAATGTTTTTTTATATTATCATAGGTCTATATTAATTTTTGAACAGTAAAATTCTAGAAAAAAATTTTTATGTTCAACAGGCTGGACAAATTTTCTCATCCTTTATCTCATTGTAAAAGATGAATAGCTTGTCTTTAATATAATTTCAAAGCCACAGTACGAAAGAGAAGTTAATTTATGGAGAAACAAATTGCTTACAGGGAGTATCTATATCTTAGAAAAATATATCTGCTCGTGGCAACATATGGACTTCTCTTTAAAAGCATAAGGTTTTTCAAATCCCACAAGGCTTGCATTTTCTAAATAGTTACTCTTAAACTTCACAAACAAGCCAAACAACATATGGGATGATTATGATTTACATAAAATATGATGTGGGAAAAGTCCCATAAATGCCTCCTAAGTTTGTTGCACACTTTCTTGTTGGAAACAACAAACCCAAGAAAAGAAATAACAGGTTTCAATGTATGATTATCATTCAAGCTAATCTGTCCTCTAATAGTTGAAGACCCTGTTATTCTTTTTAAGGGATGTGTGTGTTTGCGTGTATGTACATAACACTATGTGTATATATATATATATATATATATATATATATATACACATAATATAATTTATATCTATGTGTATATATATATATATAGATAGATAGATAATCTTTGCTATCCATAAGTAAATTTTTTCTATGATGTTTAAGAGATTCTGTGAGGTCCCCGTATATACTGAATTCATGGCCCCTTCCATCTGCCCATGAGATTTCCTGAGAAGTGAGGAACAGTGGACTCTACCAGCCGTTTTCTACTCTTGGAGTCAGTGCTGATGAAAACTGAGGCTAGGGAAGCTATGAGCTCTTGTGTAAGGACAAGAGGTGAGACTCAGCAGGGAGCCTCATTGTCCTCTGCATGGTGCTGTCAGGACTAAATGCTCACTGCTAGAGAAAGCATAGGCTTCTCAATCTTCATGGGCTCCCAGTTGTAAAGTGCAGGTGGTCTCACTGCTATAGGCAGTCTCGCTCCAATGTTTTAGAATATTTCGAGTCTACATGTATATGCAGCTGTAGGACTGTATTTTTCTTTTGTGAAGTTTTATAAGTTCCCTGGGAACCTCTGAGCAGAAGCCAAAGGGAAAGAAAGATGGCAATGAAAAGAGAAAAACAGGGAAAAAAGGAGAAGGAAATGTATGAGCATGGCAGGATATGAAGTAAATAGGATGTTAGAAGTGGTAGTTAATAGGAAGTTCTAGAATATGCTCCCAGTTACATTATCAACAAGAAAAGAAGTGCACTGTTAAAAGTTGTAGTTAAAATATGGAAGTTTAAAAAAAAAGGTCATTCTACACCCGAGAATCTGCATTCTGAGAACCAAAGCAGGACACGCCATGCTTTACCTGTTACATTTAAAAAGTTCACTTCATTCAATGGGGCCCATGCCTGACACTGATAACGGGCCTAGGAGCCTGAGGATAGACAGGTCATAAAGCATAGGGGAGAGCCTGATGCTATTATTGGTGAAAAAGACCTAATATTAAACTCCTGAAGATTTTATGTTACACCCATAGATCGCTGCATCTCTCAACTTTTGCCAGAGAGGCTTTCTTAAGTAGAGAAGGTGATTAAAAAACTCCCCACAAAAGGTCAATGTGCAGATAACAAAACGCTGGGGGAGCTTATCCATGAACAGGATACCTACATCAAACTTCTGCTTCCCAAGGCTCAGGGATCATTGTAGATGGAAGGGTAGAAAGACTGTAAGAGACAGTGTGGGTGGATGACCACATGGAAGTAGAGTTTTCTAGACAGCTGATGAGTTACTCATATGAACTCAAGCAATAGTAACAGCATGCAAGTAACTGATGGCTACTAGGACTATGAGAGTCAGTCTCTTTCAAGGATATGACACTTTGTTGATTAACAGGCTTCAGTGGATGGACCCTGTTGTATAGATAAACAGTTTTCTCTCTGCTGCGAGGGACAGGCTTCCAAATGTGATTGACATCCAACTAACCAATGATTTAAGCGGGGAGGTCTAGCAGAAAAGCATGGAAGGATGGGAAGGAGAGAGATTGGCGGGGCACCAGGGATCCATCTTGGGCATGTGTTCCAGAGGTCCGGGGGACTTATGATTAAAATACAGGCTCCACCATACAAAATCTCTGTCTCTCTCCGAGGGATGAATCCTTTGTAAGTAACCCCAAATAAATTAATTTCTCTAAAGGAGCATTCTCTGTCCACTCAATTGATTCAAACTTAGGGCGGAGGGGGTGGGGCTGCACGCCGGGCCTCACTGTGAGAGAATTCATGATACAGACCCACACTGAAAGACATTTGAGGACACATTTTAAATTAGGTTCTGTAGACCTTATCCTATGTAATAGAATACATTAAATTGGGTGGGAGGGCAGTAAAAGGAGGCGTGGATAGGATATAATCATCAAATTATACTGCATGAAAATATCGAAAATTTAATCCTTTTTAAAATTGTTCTCTTTGTATAATGCAATGTGCAAAAAATGCTCTTCTAGTCTGGAAAAGTACCTGCATTCTCTTGTTGTCCCCAATCACATTTGCGTCTATCTGTAATGTCCAAGTGAAAAGTTTCAGGAAGATATACACTGTTATGTGCCAGTTCAGAAAATGAGTACCTGGAAGACAACAGTGTTGAAGTGGAAAGGAATTGGTGGGTGTAGTATAAACCGTTCTATGTCACATGAAGGTATGTAGACACACTTGTCAATCAGAGGATGGGATCCAGCATGCTAGTATTGAGTTTTCAATGCAAAACAATTTCGTTTCTTTTCTTTGTGTATATTGCTTGTTTATATTTCCTTTCATTGATTTTACATTTTTACAGTAAGCACACATTCTTTACGTAATCATAGAAAACACAAGCTGCAGCCATGTTCTATGAAGTGGCAACAGATCTTCTTTCTTAGAGAATAAAGGTTGTATCTCTCTCCTTACATTCCCTGTCATCTTTAGCAATGCACCACTATATGCCACTAATAAATACTCATAGCATTTAGAGTAAAGATACAAAATGACATTTACTCTAAGAAACACTATTATTAAATATGAGTAAATTAATGGAAGAAGATAAAAACCACAAATCCCTGTTTTATGGAGAAAGTATAATAACTGAAAAAAAGAGGTTTATAATTAAAATCGCTGTCTAGATATGATGAAGCAGTTACTATATCGAAATTATAATTTTCATCAAAACATTTATTTTTATATCAAATTGTTTTTACTTCATTGGTGCTTAAATATATTTAGAATTTATATCTTATATTATAAAATACTTCAGAGTCACACTGTATTGGCGGATAAAGGAGTTTTGTTTGCATCTTAGGTTATCTTGATGCAGAAGGGGGTGCAGTGAAAGGCCTTGACTCAGAATGAAAGTACATGGACCCATCCGTATGTTGGTTCAAATCCAACCATGTCAAGAATTGCCTAGCAACACAATGCAGAGATGAGAGGCTGGGGCTGGGAGCAGGTTGATGACAACAGTGTCAAAGCTGCTGATGTCTTTTAAAGGAAAGAAACAGATTATTTTACAAACTGTGAATATATGTGCAGATCCCCAACTACCTGTACTGCTTGTGTTATATTTCTGGCTTGGGAGATACAATTTATCTGTCTTAATTAGTTATCCCAGACTTCTAATGAGATACATGTGCAGACATGCTTCTCAAACTTGCAAAGAAAAGGATGTCTGCTGCCATAAATCATTCCACGGCATCTATGTAGTATGTGCATGCTTGTCAAATACAAATACTAGTGTATGATTTCACAACAATATATACACATGTACACACACATAAATTAATAGGCACTAAATAAATAGAGATACCTCACAAAAGCTGTGTTTCTGGGGCTCCCTGATAGTACTACTGGCAGTTGCTTAATGTTTAAAGAGTCTCCAGAAGTAACCAACTGAGCATTATAAGTTTCAAGAGCTTCTGCTGTCTCCTAAATTTCATAACTTCTTAGTCTTATGAGCCTCCCTCAATTCTTCATGAGGGAATGTTTCAATTTATAGGTTATACCTACAGAAAGCAACTTATTTTGATGACTAAAACATCCAATAAAATGCTAAACAAGATTTTAGATAACAACATATCCCATAGAACCTTAAACAATACTGATCCATTGCCCCTGCTCTTGGTTACCCATGAGAATTTGATGGTAAGTAAGTCCGTGTTGCTAAAGATACTACACCCATGAGTTTAGAACACACAGTGAGAAATCCAGCTGGCGCTGGCCTAAAGCTTCATCTCTATTGACTACCGTTAATAGTACTGGAAGTTGCTATGCATGCTACTGGAAGAGAAAAGTAATCCTCAATCTTGCCCAGCTGTGAATCCTGAAAGCTACAACAAAAATTCTTCTCTATCTTTAAGGACTGAAGGGTTTACTTTGGCCCAAAGTTTGGGGGGAAGTACAGCCCATTATGGAGGAGAAACCATGGTGTCAGGCCAAATTATGTCCACTGTCACTCAAATAGGGAGAGATGGGAACTTGGGCCCTGCTCACTTTCTCATTTTTTGGTCAACAGCTTCAAAAGAAGAGTCCATTCTTGGCACTGGGTATTTTCTTTGTTAGCCAATACTGTCAGTAGGGGACATTTCATCCCGTTATAGGATAACTCCCTATAATCTCTTTTTATATTGTATACACATTTTCTTTAAGAAGCTTCTGTACTGTTATGTTTCCATATGACTTTTCCTAAAGGCTTTTAATGTGAGCCATTCCCCCCGCCCCACCTCTCCTTTTCCTGCCCGCCCCCATTCCTCATCCCCTTTGACACATCTTACTCCATTACTGCTCTTTCCTCCTCTTTTATCACTGCATTCTATCTCTGCTCATGGCCCGAATGGCATGGGGTAACCAATCGCATTCCAATTGAATAAATCCTGCGTCACAAGGTGAGCCCATTTCTGACACTGATATCAGGCTTAAGAACCTGTGAGCAGACAGGCCACAGGCCATAGGGAAGAGCCTATCATTATTATTCTGCAAAAAAGGACATAGAATTAAACTGACTTCTGTTATTCCCATAGATTAAAGCATTTCTCAACTCTCACCAGAGAAGTTTTCTCTCGCAGCAGATGGAGATAAATCCAGAGACCCACAACTGGCCAGTGTGCGGAGAATAATAGACTGTGGAATGCTTAGTCTTAAATAGGACACCTATATCAATCCTCTGCCTCAGGGATCATGACGGAAGAGGGGGTGGAATGATGGTAAGAGTTGGAGGTGGTCAATGACCATAAGGAAACAGAGTTTTCGAGACAGCCAATCAGTGGGTTATATGAACTCACAGCACAGATGACAGCATGTGTAAGACTCGCATTAACTCAAGCCCAACAGAATCTCAGCATGGAAGTAGGGAGGGGTGTAGGACGCCCCAGCCCTAGTTGAGGAAGTATTGACAACCCATTGCTACTGGGAGAGGGAGGGTCAGTCTTCTTTAAGAGTGCACATTAGATATCTTGAGTAGGCTCTGGTGGATGGCTCTTCAGGAAGGGTATTTGGAGACACAGGTTAGACTCGAGAAACCTTCATTTTTCACACGCACGCACACAGACAGATACACACACACAGAGGGAGAGAGACAGAGACAGAGAGAGATACACATGCACGCACATATATAACAGAGTACATGAAATCAGGTGGGAGTAAGGAGGGGGCTGCAGATAGTGAAGGGTTAAGGTTAGGGTTAGGGTTAGGGTTAGGGTTAGGGTTAGGGTTAGCGTTAGGGTTTGTCGGAACACTAACTGAAACACCCTTGTATCTTAATATTCAGTTCTTTATAACATATTCTTTCAAATACAGTTGTGCTCAGAAATTTGAGCGTACAAACTGAAAGCTCCTTTATTTATACTAAAGAAGGAACTTTAAGAAATAGTATGAACGTATATACATCACATCAGCAATATAGCACTTTAAAATGGATTTTCTTCTTTAAATTTGAGAAATAAATGTAGCTGAAGTGCAGCAAGGATAGTGACAGGCTCAGGAGGCCCCACTCTTAGTGGAGGAGCTATTGACTATTGCTGGCTGATAAGGGAAGAGTCACTTTTTCTCTGGGGTTGTGGTAGGGTGTCCATGCTCCTGTGGGTGGCCCTACACTCATGTACATGTGAGCAGCACCAGTTGGATGAAGTGGGAAATAGACCCCCCCTCCCAACACACAAAATGAGGACATAAGTTTGGGACTGAAACACTTTGAAGAGGAGTTACCAGGGCAGTTGCCAGGGAAGAGGAGGATTGGGGGTAGATATGATCATAATACCTTGTATACTTGTGTGAAATTCACAAAAAATAAGTTTAGAAATATTTAAAAAATAAATTTAAAAATCCTTCTTTCGGATCCAATGATGTTCAATCTGTCCAGAATGGACAGGAACTGTACTCAACCGGAGACCCCTGTGTATTTAAATTTGTAAGTACATGTTCAGAAAGATTCTTTAAATTGCAAACCAATTTGTCCTTTACAAATGGATCACGGCAAGTTCATTAAATGTGTTCATTAGGGCTCCATATGGGGCATGCTGTGTTAGGAGACAAACAGAAACGTTTTGCAATGAATCTGTTATGTAAATCATGAGAGTCCAAGATCTCCTGGGTTTTATAACTCAGAAATAATAAAATTACACAGGGCACTTGGGTAATGTCTTTATTTCCTATCCAGAGAGTAAAGTAAAGCAGGGCAGGTGTCAGTCCCCAGCAAAGCTGAACATCTTAAGGCCTTCTGCTTTTGGATTATTCAAGAAAGGGGCACATTAAGCTGAATTTAAAAACCTACGGTGATTGCATGTCTCATATTTCTAATATTAGTGATTTCCCAGGCTTCAACTTGAATTAATGTCAGTAAATCTAAATGACTATGAGAAAAAGTGTAGACACTCACTTAGCATAGAAATGTGAATTTATAACAACCTTATTTGAAATCAGGTAACTATGGAGGTCAGGTAGGAAATACTCTCCCTTCCAAGTTCTAAGCAATAAATGGGCATTATTCAAATCAATGTAAATGAATGCGTACAGATGAAAATATGAACAAGAGTAAGATACCTGAAAAGAAAGGTGACTAGTGCATGTGTAAATTCATTACATTATTGAACTAATCATTGCTATCAAATAATTTTCACTATTTTAAAAAATTGTCATCTTACCTTTTCTCATTAGTTTTATGTTTTATTTCTATTGCAATGTTTTACTTTTTTAGTCTGTAACTTTCAGGCTTGATTTATACCAGCCTCACAGCTTCAAAGCCTGATCATTTATAATGGCTTAAACTCATTCTTTTCCTTGGTTACCTCTAGCAAATTCCTATAATGCTTAGTGCAACAAACATAAGTCCCACTTTTCTTCAAACCTTTTCTTCAAACCTTTCTTCATCCAAATATATGTTCCAATGTATGTACATTTCTGAATAAATATTTACACCTATAATTTTTATATAAATATTTTAAATTGATGAATGAGTTTCTCACATGCTGTGAGTCTGAGTCTAGCCTTAGCTGCTATATCTTCCAAAGATGTTAAACATATTAATAATTGTGGATGGAGAGATGACTCAGTGGTTAAGAGCACTGGCTGTTCTTCCAAAGGACCTGTGTTCGGTTCCCAGCACCTAACCAGCAGGTAACAATCATCCTTAACTCAAATTTCAGGGTATCTGGTGCCCTCTTCTGGCCTCCCTAAGCATTGTATAACCTGGTGCACTTACTTACATGCAGGCAAAATGCTCATAAAATAAAAATGAATAAATAAATCTTAAACATTATTAGTTGGTTGATAGTGATAAATTACTGATTGGCACTTTCCCTAATAACAGCAGAATATTTATGAGCATCTAGGGCAATGGAGATTCTCCAGGAGAGATTAGGAATCCATTGAACAAATCTAAATGAATAATTAGAAAAATAAATGCTATTTCTGACTGCAATGAATTGAAACTAGAAACCAACAGAAGAACACAGTATTTAAAGGGAAGTTAACAGCTGAAGAAGCCTGGATTTAAAAAAATGAACTTATGGCTTTAAGATAATTTTATACCTTAATACCCCACAACAGTGACTAAGGAACTAAAGTCAAAGTAGGAAAAAAGAAATGATTAATATTAGAAATTAATGAAACATCGAATAGAAAAGCCAAGGAGAAGAACCAGTTACCAGAAAATGTTTATTTTTACAGAGCAACACACTGACAGATTTTTGTTGTTGTTGCTGTTACACTGATCAAAGTCAAAAAAGAGAAGGCACATTTCTAAATTCAGGAATAAAGGAGAGAACTTTTACAAAATAAAAACTCTTGCAAGGCAGCACTGAAACAGCAGCAGGGCAGTGGGTGAGATGAGACAGGCTATGTATATATATATACACATACATATGAGTGTTTTGTCTGCATGTATTTAAGTGCACTCATGATGTGAAATGGCTGAAAGGGTCAGAGGAAGGCACTGAATCTCCTCAAACTGGAGTTACAGACAGACAGTTGTTAGCCGTCAAGTGGATACTGAGATTCAAACCCAGGTCTTGTGCAAGAGAAGCCAGTGCTCTTAAGCACTGAGCCATCTACCTAGCCTTCAAACTAGGAAACTCTTAAAAGAAAAATTCAAAGTAAATCTTTGTTGTCTTGGATTAGATAATAGTTTCTTAAATATCAAAATACAGATAAATGGGATTTCATCCAAAGTAGAAATTATTGCTTTGTAAAGGGTACTTAGAAAGTATAAACTACAATCTAAAGAATGGGAGAAAATATAATAAATTATACATATGACAAAGTACTTTTATCTAGAATATATAAGGATTTCTCACAACTCAATAAAATACAAATTGCCAAAAATCAAGAAAAGGAAAAGATATAGATGGATATTTATTCAATCAAATTTTGTAAATGGTCAGTAAACACCTGATACATGCTAAATATCACTAGTCATTAGGAAATGTAAGTCTAATGCAAGCTGGCTATCATTCTGTGTCTACCAGAATGATTAGAATAAACGAGTTTGGCATGAACATGGAAGGCTCATACTTTGAGTTGGAAATGGTACAACCATTTTGGATATTATATGGCAAGTATTTAAAAGACTATGCATGGATTTTTAATATTATATGACGATAATCTCACTCCTGGACATATGCTGAAGAAAAATCATCAAAAGCCTGTTGCCACAAAAATTTGTATATTGATATTCGTAGCAACATTATCATAGTAACTGCAAGCACACACAACTCAAGTTTCATCCATCTAATGAGTAACTTAGCTTAAAAATCTAAAACCATGTTATATTAGTGGATTTTAAACATATTTTCATTCAATATGTAGTGATTAAACACTCTAACATGGATAAGCCTTGCCAACATGCTAACTAAAAGAAGGTACTTAAAGAAAATTGGAGAGGGCTTTTCCAACCTGGAAAGTGCTGAAACATAATCTAAAACATAAAACAGAGTTATGGAAAACATGGGAACAGATTCATATGATGATAATCCGTAAAAATAGAGTGGATAGCACTACTGACCGGAATCCACCCAAATTTCCAGTCACTTTATACAGGATCCGGAAACAGAGAAACCTTCTTGCCTAGTGCTGGAAGGATCATGAATTTCTAAAGATAATTTGATTCAGTAAGGAGGAAAAAATGTTAACTTATAGATGAGGTGGATTCTACTGATCAGGAGCTTGTGCAAAATTACTAAAATGTAGAAGAATTGGTTAATATAGAAGAGCAAGTTATTAACTCAAATAGCACTTACAGTAAAAATACCTATGTCACAATTACTCTCTAATGGTTCTGATTGTATTGATCATTGTTCTCTAGAGAAATGGAACCAACAGAACGGACACATATGTATGTATATGATATTAAACTAGCTTATCTAATACAGTTGAAATAGTCTAATAACAGCAGTTTCATACCAGAAAGGCCGAGAAACGGGTAGTTGTTCAGTTAATAAGACTTATTTCCTTAGCATTCCCAAAGTGGCACTGAAGGTCTGGGGGGCTTAACTCCTTCAAAGACTGTGTAATTATTTCCAGACATATTAAATAAGGCATCTTTAAATTGAAACATGTATAAAAGAAGGTGATGCATGGATGAACAATATAAATATGGCCCAAAGTTTAAAGGAGCCTAAACCTATATATCTCTTAGGGACAATGGCTAACTTTCTTATTTACTGTTTGTGGTTACTTTATTAAGTAGACCACTACTATTATGAATACTCTATTGATAATGCAATATAATCATGAAATGATTTATGAACAAGGTACTATTTACATTTTATGCTAGTATTTGCCATATGATACTGTTCTTGAGGAGATGTGAACAAATGTCCACTTAGATAGGGAACCAACAATTGACCAAGGTAAGGTTGGCACCCAAATCCAACTCGGCTTCATTGGAGTTACTTACATGAGCAGAAATGACTCTCAAGAAAATAGCTTCAAGAAAGTTCACGCCAGCATGAGTGAGAGTTCACGGAGGCCGGAAACCTGAAGCACACTTCAAAGCATGCGGGCTGAACAGGATGGAGAGTGTCTTTTCCAGGCTGCCCACCTGGTTTCATTTTCTTCCAAGAAGCTTGACTTGTCCGTTTCATTTTCCCGTGTCTGGGCTGGTTTGCGAGCATCTCGCAGCGTTATTAGGGCTTTCCATGCTCTGGGAAGGCGGGACATAGTGAAACTGGGGTACTTCCTGGAACGATGGAGCTGTTTACTTCCTGAGTTTAATAGGCTTCCCTGCAGGATGGAATGCTTCACTTTCCCTCCAAACATTTTATTATTTGCCTTGTTTAGAACATCTGTTGCTTACCTCTACTCCAACATTTTGTGGCTTACCTATTTGTACTCCAGGATGGAAAGTTTTATCTCAGAGGAAATTGCTACTCAATATTTTTGCTTGTTTTCTCTTCAAGGCATAGATAGCTAGTACAGGAAGGTGTGGATCTTAGGATCATTCTGTTTTTACTTTTTGAAAACCTACCTGGCCTCCCTATGTTTCTGCTTAATCATTTTATATTCAGTTCCTAATAAGACAATGAGTACTTTATCTACACAGCCTCACTAACAAATATTTTTCTCTTATTATTTCTACAGCCATAATATTTTATGAAGCAGTGGACTTTTCCTGCCTGGAATCCCGCCTCCTGGTGCAGTGCTTCTGGACCCAGCCACAGACATGTAGCTCTCTGTAAGTATGCCCCCTTTTCTGAGTTCTCCAGAAAAGCATGATCTTTCCTTCTCTTCATGTCCCTTTTCTAAACATGCTTCTCTAAGGCTTCGGGCTGCCCTAGCATCTTATGTTTCTCTGCTTTTTCTCTAAAGCTTCTTCTCCCAGCCATGTGGCTTCCAGTCCGCCACGTGTTGGACCCCTACGCAGGCTCTAAATCAGCACGACTTTATGCTTCTTTCCTTCTCCTACCGTTCTCCTCCTCCAGGCACCTGCTGAGATCTCCAGTTTGTCTACGTTGAGGATTTTTCTTTAAATTCCCAAAAAATTGTCCTAAAGCTTCCTTTTAGGGTCATTCTTACATTATCTTATGAATGAGACTAAGAACCCACTAGGGGACGCTCTTTTTCTCCACGTTTCAGAGTTGCAGGAGGTTGTCAGTTGCCTTTTTGGGTACTGGAAACCAGACTTGAGTCTCTTAAAAGCGGACTCATCTCTCAAATCCCTCTTTACTCATTTTTGAGTTATTGTTCCTTTCATTGCTGAGTAGTATGTTTTCTCTGTTTATTCAAACTATTCTGCAGTATAGTTTTTAAGTAGTCTGGAGTTGTCTGTAACTTTCCCAACAGTGGTTTTAATGTACTTTAATTTTTTTCTATGAAGTTTAATTTATATATTTTTCTGTAGTGGTTGATATTTTTGGTGTCATGCTTAATTAGTTTCATAAGCTATAACTATCTTGAATAATAGCCAATTAATTTCAAAAGTAGTCAAAGTGTAGCTGCTACATATGCTGTTCCTTTAGCTTTATGTAATTATTTTCATAAATTGCCTCTGTATATATCAATATTAATCAAGAGTTATAATTGTGGGCTTATGTAATAATTTTTCAAATAATAGAAAAAGGAAGTGTAAATCATTTTTTTTATACTTGTGTTTACTCATGTAGCTACCTTCCAATAAGTTATTTCCTACTTTGTGTGAGTTTGCATTATTAATTTCAGTCTTAAAGTCTTCCTGTAGCATTTCTTGAAGGCTGTCACTACTAGCAATGTCTGTTTGTTCTTGTTTACCTAGTACTAACTTAGTATTTTCTCCTCTTCCTCCATCTCCTCCTTCTCCTGCTTGTCCTCCTCCTCTTCCTCCTTCTATGACTTCTTCTCCTGTCATTCTTTTTATTTTTCTTCTGAGGTGAAGAACATGTCCAGAGCTGTGTGCATGATAGACTGGACAGAGATGGAGGAAGTACAGGTCTGCCTGATTTTAGACATCCACTAAAATGTGGATGCAAGACCAACCAGAATTAAATCAGAATGACATAAATAACCTAAGCAAACTCATAACAACCAATGAGATAGATATAGTCACTAAAAACCTCCAAAATAAAAAGGGCCCAGGTCCAGATGGATACAGTACAGAACTCCACTAAACCTTCAAAGAAGAAATAATAGTCCTCAAAGAATTTCATAAAATAGAAAATGAAGGATCTCATAAATTCCTTCTATGAAACCAGTAGTACTCTTATAAAAACCAGAAAACAGGATGTTGGATCCTCTGGAACTGGAGTTACAGATGGTTGTTAGCCCTCATGTGATGTTGGGATTCAAACTCTGCTCTTTTGCAAGAACTCTTCTGAGCAATCTTTCCATCTCCTATTCCAAACATCGTCATCATCTTTATATCTCCTTCCCTATTCACAGCCTACTATAACCATCCACATGGTATTTCAGGCATTCTGTCATATATGTTAAAGCTTATCAAGTCAAATTGTGTACCCAGACATCCCTCAGTGCAAGTTCATCCACTAGGGTCTACTCAGGCTATCTAGAGTCACTGCCTTAAATTTCAACTACCCCTACCCAGTAGTAATCATTGGCCAATAGTTCTTTGGCTAAGGTTGAGGTTTGTTGTTCATTTCCACAGTTCTATTATGAGTTTTGTCTGATTGAGTTTTCATAGGTCTTGCTCATGCTGACACCATTTCTATATGTTCATATGACCAAGATTTCAGGAGCCTGAAAGACTTTTCTTGTGGTCACGCACCTCCCCTAGCTGTTATAATCTTGGCACCCCTTCTTATACAGTGATCCCTGAGCTCTGGGTGGGTGAAGTTTAATAAATGAGTCCTGTCCAGGGACCCACACCCTGGCGACTCTTATTCTCTACACTTTGACCAGTTGTGGCCTTCTGTTTTCATTGTCCAATATTGTGTGAGGAAGCTTCAGTGATGAGAATTGACAGATGCATCCATATTCTCTCTACACCTTGTCCAGTATGTTCCATGAGTTTTAAAAGACACTATGCAAGCTGCTAAGGGAGAAAACCAACGAATTGTCCAACCAGAGCTTTAAAGCCTAATAACCACAACAATGACAGGTTTCTAGCAATGTAGTTATATTGGTGCAGTAGTGGCACTTTTATCTTGCATTCACAGTGCTGGAGAGTGATACGCTTGCTACTGGAAAGAAAAATATTTATCAATCTTATCTAGCTGTGAATCCTGTGAACTACAACAACAGCTAATCAGGCAACTTGTACCCACAGATACAATAGTGACACCAATATTATGGGAGTAACCAACCATTTTTTAATTGGAATTATAGTCCACTTCATAGAATGGAGCCCATACCTGACCCTGATAACAGGTTTAGTAAGCTGATGCTAGATAGATAAAGCACATGGCAAAAAATGGAGAAACAAATATAATCATACTAAGCTGTCTGCTAATGACTTACTGTTGAACTCATAGATTAATGCATCTCCCAACTCTCATCAGAGAAGTTTCCTTAGTAGCAGATGGTGATTAACAAGGAAACCCACAACTTGCCAATACATACAGCATAAGAGGCTGCCAGTGCTGATCCTTGAATAGGACACCTATGTCAAACTTCTGTTTTCCAAGGCTCAGGGATTATTGTGGAAGAGGGGTGGGAAAATTGTAAGAGCCAGAGGCGATGGATGGCCACAAGGAAACAGAGTTTTTCAGACAGCTTGTTAGTCACTTACAACAATGAATTCACAACAATGGTGACAGCATGCATAAGTCCCATGTAGGCTCAAGCCAGACTAGATCCCAGCATAGACATTGGGAAATGAGTAAGAAACCCTAACCCCACCTAAGGTGGGAGGTAGATAGCCTCTTGAATATATGGGAGTCTTGTTAGGTTAACCAGACTCTAGTGGATGGACCAATGTGAAAAACATCTGGGGACACTAATTAGACTCTATAGGACACACACACACACACACACACACACACACAAACACACACATACAGAGAGACACAGACACACAGACACATAGACCCACACATATGTGATAGAGTAATACATCAAATTGGAGGTAATGAAGGGAATGTGGGTAGGGAAGGGGATCTAAATATCATAAAATTATATTTTATGAAAATGACAAAAACAGTTAAGAAATACAATTAAACCGGGGTGAGTATTATCATTTTCTGTTTTTAGTGCTCTGAAGTCTTGCTTATATTGAGTCTAATTTTTTTAAATTAAAGAGCATGAACTGTGGGATGTTCAACTCTGGCTGCAGTTGGGGTGAAAAATGTCCACCACAGGCTTGAGTGTTGGAATGCTTGGTTGGTCTCCAGCTTGTGTGGGCTGTTGTTAGAGGTTGTGTAACCTTTGGGAGGTAGAGACTAGATGAACAAAGTGAGTAGCTGAAGAGTGGGCCTTAAGGTTTTTATATTCTGACCGATTGCCAGCCCTAGAGCTCGCCTCTGCCGGGAGCCCCAGGAGTTGATGTTTATGTTGCTGCGAGCCTGGGTTCCACCGTGATGGAAGAAATCTGAAACCGTGAACGAAAATAAACCTTCACTCCCTTAGACGTGTCTGTTGGATATTTTACCACAGTGATGAGAAAGTGAACTTCTCTACTTCTCCTTTTGGTTATTAATTCGTTCACTTCTTATTTTCCCCACTTATATCTCAGTATCAGTTTTTGTCTCAGAATCTTGACCCTGTGTATCCTCCTTTTCATTCTGAAAAGATGCTGCTTAAATGCAACCACCCTTCTCTTATCAGTTTCATCTCTGGTGTCTGCTTCAGTGTGCAGACTCAAAAATGTAACTCCAAAGAGGCAGTTTGATAGATGAATGGGCTTTCTAAAGTTTTAAATAAATCCTTGTCGTTATTTATAGCTTTCCATCTTAATAGTTCACTGTTTTTGCCTTGCATGCATACAACAATTACTTTTTATACTATTCGAGATAAAATTTTTACACCACACCTCAACGCCTCATTCACTTTCTCTTTAGTTTCTCTTTTCAAATCCTCCTCAAGCATTGCTCATAATTTTTCTCCCCTTGTTAGCTTACTGTCTTGTTAACTCTGGTTCTGATTCTTTATTTCATGCAGGGGTATTTGTTCATGCTTACAATCTAGATATCAGCTGTCATCAGTTGAACTTCATGGCTGTATGCTGCATCTTCAGCGATAAATCTCTGACTGTATTCTCAGTATTTTCATCTGTATTGTTTCCTTTTCACTTCTGACTGATGTTTTTTCCATCTTCTCTATTCCAACTGAATTTATTTTTATCACATCTTCAGTTAAACAAAATCTTTCTCTCTTTTTCTTTTTCTCTCTTGCACATATAACCTTGGGCCTCACTTTCTGCTGAGATTTACTTAACTTTAATATGTATAATACTTCTGGCAAAGGCATTTGCATAACTTTACCAAGTACTTAAATACAAAGGACTTTGCTTGGACCTTTGAATTCAGACTTTGAAGACATTGTTATTTCTACTAGGAAGAAGTTTATTGTCTACCCCCAAAATTAAGATATGATTAGGCTTATAAAATGAATATGATTAACTATTCTAATAGAATAGAATAGGTACCATGTGGGTGAAGCTGAATCCTCCCTGAAGGTATGCATGAATTTCTGATGCGGACTGGAGATTACATTATGGAAGAGGGGACCTTTGAGTTGGAACTAGAATGCAAGTAAAATGTTGACGTCTAGGGAAAGGGGGAGGAGGCGAGTCTAGGCCTATGGAAGGTAACTGGGTATTTTAAAATAACTTTAAACATGAATATAACCTTTATTGAGATTTAATATTAAAGCAGAATGGGATTAATTTTTTTTATCTTTCAACATAGAAGTTTTAGAGGCTTTCAGCCTCCACTGCCAATAGTTCTTAGAATGCCCCTGCATTTAAAGATAAGATTTCATTTCATACAAATTGATCTGTGCTTCTGAAGCCCCTTTGGCACAGGTATAAGGACATTTCACTAACTTAGAATAGCGCTAGCATGACATCATTTGAAATCTTAAATGCAGCATGTAAGTCTTAGTCCCGGAGTCTTAACACTGGTGCACAGAATGTTTTCTTCTGTGACTATGGGAAAGAAAGCATGGCTCTGGATCTGTGACAGAGAGCAGACATCTTCCTTTTAGGAGCTGACAAGAAGGAAGTTCAGACTCCTTTTCTAGTTCTGACTCTGTCTCTTTCACAGCCCTTTTATATGTTCTTTTGCTCTTTTCCTGTAAAACAAACTGATCTTATCAATTATGTAATTTATAATATTAACTCAGAATAAGATTCTCCTTAGGTCATTCCAGAAGAATCAAGAGTTCATAGGGCCGGACAGCATCTCAGGATCTTGTTACGGGTAATCCAGATTTGGTAGTGATGGAAGCACTGGATAACAATGGAAACTAATAGTTCCTCTTTGATGACAAAACCCCACCTAAAATCTTCAAATATTATGGACTCAAACACTCAAAGCAGAATACTGTTAGTATGCATTTTCTGACCTACCTATTTATTGGTACATCTTCAGATAACAAATCTTCACAATTCTTCCTCATGTTAGTTGATAATTGTAGACATATATATCCTTGGGAAAAACTGATTTGCAAGGTGTTTCTTTTGCTGAATAAATAAGAAATAAGATTTTTACTTGCATAGCATTTCGACTGTGTCAGCAGTTGTGTTTGTGATTTAACTATTATCTCTATATAATTTCTGCAAGAAAACTGTGGCATAGATATCATCATTACTCCATTTTATAGATGAGAAAACTGAAGAATGCAGGAATGATATAGTTTGAAGAATAATAGTACGTGGTAGAGACTGGTTGAAAAAAACCTAAACTCCCTGACCTTCATTTTCTTAGCCAATGTTTTGTACCAGTGTGGTGTAACGTAGCTTGTTTGCATCATAAATTCTACAGTGCTGTGTACCTGTTTTCTCTAGACTGAAACATTTCTTCCTGGAGCAAAGAGATACTTAAGGAGGCTCAGGAAACTCAGAAGAAACACAAATGCCTCAGAAAATTCTAGAAACTTATAACATTCTTGATTCTGTTCCTGAGTTTATAGCAGAAATAAACAGTTGCTGGGGAAATGAGACTCGTCAATAGAGCTGCCTTCAAGATGTGGGGGGCTGTGTGTCAGTGATGCAACTCCCCTAAGACATTGCCCATAAAGGGGTGAGCTTCCCTGTGATACAGCTGTCTGAGCCATCCATGCTCCTGTACATATGTCCCTCACCCAAGTTTCTTCGAGTAACCCCAATAAACTGAGCAAAACTAAACCTGGGTGGAATCATTTCTGTGGGCTGTTGTCCATGTCATCTCTGGGGCAAATAACCATTATGTACTTCTCCCCAGGAAAAATTGTACAATATAATAGCTAACACTTTCAATCAGCAGTTCAAAGGTACAGAATGTGTACGTAGTTATTGTTGTTAGATGACTATATTGGTTCTTTCAAATAATTATTTATAATAGAATTTTGTGTGAGACCTAGGCAACATAAGCATTTACCACTTAAAATTCATTTCTGTCAAAATGTGTAGATGTGGGCTGTCAAGATGGCACAGCGGGTAAAGGTACTTGCTGCCAAACCAACAACCCGAGTTCAATTTCTGGGACCAATACTCTAGAAAGAGAGAACCAACTCCTCCATGTAGACTCCTTTGATGTCTACATGGATGCCATGCCGTGGAACTCCTGCTTTCTACATAGACACATACACAAATACAATAAAAAAGTTAAAAGAGTCAATATCAACATGTCTAAATGCATAATTTTCCATCTTTTGCAAGACTTTTATTGATAATTGTTACAAACTGTGCTAGTATGTCTGGACATTTGAGAATAATTGAATCATTACTGCTGATGAGTGAGGTCATCCAAAAGGCTGCAAACATAAACAAATTCACTTTACTACAGATTGTATGACATTTGCAGCCCTTGTGGTAACATTAAAATTGATGTGTTTGAATATGAAACAAAAAGCTTAAGTGTAATAAGCCTCAGGGCACATCCACTACATATAAATTAGCTAAATTAAATCTTGCCTCTTTGTACCTCAGACTTTTCAATATATGGCTATGTGTTTTTTTTTTTACCTCTGCAAAGTAGAAATGCAAGCGATCTCCATATTTGTAAATTCAGTGTTTGTTCTGGAGGTCTCATCTCACTTAGCTCGTCAGCAGCATTTGTCACAACTGGGTAACTTTTCCCCTTGGAGCATCTCATCCGGGTCTCTTGATTCCACTTTCTCCTGGCTCCTTCTTACCACTAGTGCTCATTTCCTCTGAGACTGAGTCTTCCCCCACTCTCCACTTTGAGATGAAGATTTAGAATCCAGAGTCCCTTCGTTTTTCTCTATACTCACCTCCCATACATACTGCCTATCCTGCTTAGCGTTTTAGTAGGTGTCTTGAACTGCAGGTATCTATCACTGAACTATTCATCTTTCTTCAACCTCTAAGCACTAGTTTGTTTTTGTTGATTCTTCATTTTAGTGAAAGGCAATTTGAATCTTCAGAGTCCCCGAGTAAAACTCTCAATCAGTGATAACTGCACTGGTGTACATTTTTGTTCAAGTCAATTGATTGAGTAATGAAAAATAAGATGGTCTTATTGTAAGTAAATTACACATGCATAAATGTGTTAATAAAAACATATATTCACAGGAACATGTTTAAAATATGTGTAAAGACATCAATCATATTTGAACTTGAAGATTTGAATAAACACATAATATAGAAAAATTGCTGTGTTTCAAATATTTTAAAAAGATGATACTATTTTCCATTTTAAACATACTATCAGATGCATTCTTTAAGGTGCTTAGAGAAAGAAGAACTATAAAAAAGGAATTATCTTGACCTAATCACTATTAATTTTATGTATATATTCTTCTAGTCTCATAAAATTATTTCTAATATAATTTAGACTGTATTGAATAAATTAATTATTAATATTGCAATTATTATAAATAAATACATATCTTTTGGTTCACCTAATACACTTTGTTGGGGCAGTAAATTTATAATTCATTTAAAGTTTGCATACAAATCAACATTAGAACAAAAGCAAATTGTGTGCATTTTTGTGTAGTGCTAAGGTTGGAACTTTGGCTCTGCACATGTAAGGCAATGCTCTTCTTCTACTGAACTACATTCTCCAGTCCCAAATGAATGTTTCAGCAAAGATAAGTGCCCTCCTATGTGGCATTGCTCGTCTCATAGTCTAAGATTTGAATCCCTTTGGTTCTAGAAGATATAAATGGTTTGAAGAGTATCAGTGTAGCCCTACAAAGTGTAAAAAAAATTTGGGGAAGAAATTATCAAAATACTTTCATTTAGTAATAATTTCCCTGAAGAATATCACAGTGTTGATGTGCCTATCCTAACTGACATATCTGATTGTATAATCCCTGGACTATTAACATTTAATGAAAAGCTTTGAAATGAGTAAATCGTGTCATCTCAATTTGAATTGTGATGATTTGTTTTCTACTGGGGTTCTCATAAGGAAATAAAAAAAAACAAATATTTCCCAGGAAATAAATCTACTCTTAATTCAAGAGAGAGAGTATGAAGTTATAGTTTTAGTTTGCTACAAAACAGTAAGATAATTTTTTCATAGTTTCATGAATAGCATTAGAATTTGGATAGAAAGTTCCCAACCATAGATTTTCAGTCAGTTTATGTTAGTATTTTCTTTGTACAATAAAAATTAATATTCTTATTTTATTAAAATGGGCTCAGTGAGTTAACAGGAAAATAAAGGTTGTAAATGTTGACTTTGCCTGTCTGCAATGAGAATTTGAATTTTTAAAGTAGTTGATATCATATAGCCAGGGGCTGTTTGACAGTGAACAAAGAGCCAGACGGAAGGTAACTCCCTTTGTGTAGTTGATGAGAATGACCCAAGAAATCCCCCAAATAATACAGGTTATTGCCAGATTTCTTAATTATCTCCCAGAACTAGAAGATAATAACCTATAACTGAAGACAGGACTTACTTGTGGCACAAGACTTGGAATATAGAGCCAGTTGTTCAAGCACCTCAAATGCACGTTACCTGTATTTTCAAATGTACTTCAATATTGTGTAATGTGAATACATTCTTTAATTTTTAAGTGTACCTCAGTAAAGTGGAAGGGGAGAATGTTCTGAACTCTCTTAATGAGACTATTACTGTTTAAAATACACTCCACTGCAAACACTTAAGCTCTGGAATCAATAGGAATTTGATAGTTTCACTCTTTATAGCAAGTAAATACAGATACACAAAAATCAAACACTGACTTCCAATTGTAAAAGTTAGAAAAATATCCTTACCTAGCACTTCTAAACTGCAGAGCAATGTTTTGTGAAAAGTAAACCCATAATGCTCAAATGTGGTACTCATACATAGAAATTTTCAGAAGTATAGGAAAACTAAAGACACAAATACTAGCATATTCTATACAAATGCTTATTTAAGTAATAAATTTCTATGTAGACTGTTGGGCCTCCAGAGCCACTGTGGCTCTGGCCTGCCCTTTTAGGGCAGGGCTGCAATTCCCCGTGGGGAATAGCTGCAGCTAACAGTTTGGGGGTTGGTGGCGCGGCAGGTGCCAACGATCTCCTCCTCCCAGGTGGGTGCTCTGGCCAACGCCCCCTCCCGGGCTGCTGCCCCCGGTGATTGCCCCTCCCAGGCCCCCAGCGATCGCCCCCTCCTGGGCTGCTGACCCTGATGATCGCCTCCTCCCAGGCCACCGCCGATGAGTCTGTGGTGCAGCACGGCCCCCAGGCAAAAATGGCGGCCGCTGTCCAGCACGCAGGCCGTGGCGTGGCTCGGCAGCCCCAGGCAGGGCAGGATGCCAGCCGGCCCTGCTCCGGGCCTCTCGCAGGCTGCCGGGGGCCAGTGGTGGTGGCGCACACCAGTAGGATAAGCTGAAGGAGGCAGAGGTGGAAGGATCTGTGAGTTCGAGGCCAGACTGCGCAACACTGATCGGGTGTCCTCACACGATGCACCGGGAGCTGCAGGCCGATGCGGGGCGATCGTGACTTGGCCTTAGTGCAGGCCTTGCCTCCCTGCTTGCCACCGCCAGACTTCTAACGGTTTCCAACTGTCACCAACCATTTGGAATGCAGCTGTCAGAGCCTCACCCGAGTCTGACAGCCTATCAAAATGGACTTTGCCTGGCTGCACTTTACATGTCAAAGATCGATTGGTCCTTCACTCCCTTTTAGCCCCGCCCCTACCCTATATAAGTCACCTTCAATAAACGAGATCCTGCTTGGGCAGACTCCTGACTCAGTGTGTTTTTTTTCTCCAGAGTGGAGAGGGTCCGGGTCACGACACTCACCATCCCGCTCAGCCCCTGGAGGAGGCCGGCTGGACCAGCTTCGCCACCGCCATACCTGCCGGCGATCCCGGCAGCAGATCACATATTATAAACATATTTGCTCATAGAGTATGTATTTATTATGGGATACCATGAATAAAATATTTTTAAAAGTCTGTGTGTGAATGTTCTACATAAGCTTTAAATAAGGAAATGAAATGTTACGGGAAACGAAGTGATGTTCTATGAAATAATGTGACCATGGAGGTCACAAAGGGAAAGTTGATTAAGAGTGCTTAAAGCTCTTCCAGAGTCCAGGAACTCAATTCCCAGCATTGGATGGCTCAGCTCCTAGAAGTCCATCTCCAGGTGATCCAATAACCTCTCAGTCTCCAAAGACAACCTCACACAATGCACATACACACACACACACACACACATAAATAAGTAATTAAAAATGGAAAGTTATAGTTCATGATAAACGTCATGAAGAATCTATGGATATAGGGAAATATCTCAACACAGAAATACAGTAATCCTAGAACCATCATCATGCTGAAGAGAGAAGACCTCCAAGAATTTCTGCTAGGATCAGAAGCAAGACAAGGGCGTCTACCCTGTCCATTCCCATTCAGTATAGTCCTTGAAGTCCTAGTTAGAACAGTAAGACAACTGAAAGAAAAAAAGGGAAAATAAATTGGAAAAGAAGTTAAAGTATTCTTATTTGCAAATGACTTGATGGTAATATATAAAAAGACCCTAAAGATTCCAGAAGAAATCTCCTAGATTTGATTAACACCTTTAGAAAAGTAACAGGATGCAGTTAAAAAAACCAAAAATCATTACCTTCTTTATTTTTTGTAAATTTCTATTGAATTTCTGTGTGTTAAGGACAGAGCATGCCAATCATCTCTATACCCCCTTCCTCACTAGAATCATCCTATATCCTCCTCCACTACACTTCATACACTCTGCCATTTGTGCTGAGGCCCCTCATGTCAAGTTAGTGTCCCGAGATACCCCTCAATGTAGGTTCATCCACTGAGGTCTAGTCAGCCGATTCAAAGTCTTTAAGAAGATCAGCTTTTCCCCATGCATCAGGAAGCAGCTGCCATTAGTTCTTCCACTAAGATTGAGAGCTGCCACTGATTTCCACAGTTCTGTGATGGGATTTTGTCTGTTTGTGTTTAGCATGAGTGTTGTGTATGCTGACACTGTTGCTGTAGGTTCATATGAGCAAGGTCCCAGGGGTTTGTTGGACACTCTTTCCATACGGTTATGCATCTCCTTCCTGGCTCTTACAATCTTTCTCTCCCCTCTTCCACAATCATCCCTGAGCCCAGGGAGGGTGGAGTTGAATACAGGAGTCATGTTCAATAAATCACACTCTGCAAATTCTTATTCTGTATGCCTTGGCAATTTGTGACCTTTTGTGTTCCTGGCCCTCTGTTGCATAAAGAAGCTTCACTGATGAGAACTGAGAGATGCATTGTTGTTCTCTTTACCCCTTGTTCTATGTTCTATGAGCCTTAGGTATAGCAGCTGTATTGGAGATATGTCACTTAGGCTTGGGCAATTCACAGACAATCTCTGTATATCACCAGTTGTGGAATTCTGTAATAATATCTATTGCAAAAGAAACTACTACTTTGATGAGTGGTGACTGGGATACTTGTTTGTAAATATAAGGACCCATATTTTGCATACAATAAGAAATTACATGTGTTTAGAGATGTGACGGGCTTGGGGCATTCTCTAAGATTTATGACCTCTCCAGCAATGTGTATTTGGCCATGTTTACATACCACACGTGAGTTTCCTTCCATTGAGTAGGCTTTAATAACAATTAGGTAGCTGTTGATTGTCCCCAAGATAAAAATGCCACTACTGCACCAGTGTCGTTTGCTGTGAATGTCACTGTTGTGGTTATTAGGCCTTAAAGCTCTGGGGTTGGACCATTGATTGATGTGTTCCCTTAGCAGCTTGCATAGTGCTCTCTAAATCTATGATAGCTAGTCTACAGGGGAAGTGGCTTCCAGGTCAGTTCCGGCTTCATTGATTCAATTCCAAAGTACGTCCTGTCTTCAGCAATTGAATTTTACCTCCAAGTTCTGGCTGGCAATCACGAGCTGTGGCAAGAGCTTATGTAATTTGGGGAGTTTCTTGGACTACCCTGGGCAACAACTCAAAGGAAGATTTCCCCCTATCTGGCACTATTTCTTGATATGTTGCTTTCCATCTAAACATATGGACTCATGTAACAATATTGTATTTGTAACTTTTCAGTATGATTTCCCCCTGGTTTTTATACTAGTTAGGCAATGTTTATATCTCCTGTCTCTCCCTCTCTCCCTCCCCCTCTCTCTGTCTAACCCTCCTTCCATGCCATCCCCATTTAAACTGTCCCCATTTCCCCCTTGATAATTCCTATCTCTTATGGTTCCACTCCTCTTGAGCTCCTTCTTACTTTTTATCCCCATAATTTCTGGTATGACCTTCCCTCTCCTCCTTCCCTTTAAATACTCACATCTTATCCATTTCTCCCTTAGTAACACCTGTCTCCTACTGTTCCTCCCTTTCAGGTTCCTTCCTTTTCTTTACCTCTTTGTTTCCTTTGCATTTTCCTGGTTTCTGCAGTTACATCAGGATATATCAGGATATATATATATATATATATATATATATATATATATATATATATTCATATAAAAGGATTAGGTGCTGGGATTCCTAAATGAGAGAGAAGATACACGGTTGGTTTCTCTGAGTCTGTATTACCTCACTTAGCATAACAGTTTCTATTTAACTGCAAAGTTCATGATTTTGTCTTTCTATATTGCTGAGTAGGACTCTATTGTATAAATGTACCACATATAACAACAACAAACCTACTGAGAAAATCAACCAGGGAAGCTCTCCCATCCTCAGTAGACTCAAAAAAATTTGAAATAAATATAAACAAGGAAGTGAAAGTTTTGTGTGATAAAAACTTAGAAACTTTAAAACTTTAAAGACAGGACCAGATGAACATTCCAAAAGATGGAAAGACCTTTCAAGTTCATGGATTGGAAAGATCAATAATATGAAAATGGAAATCCTCCAAAAGCAATCTACAGATTCAAAACAAGCAACATCAAAATTCCAGCCAAATTCTTCACAGAAATTATTTTTTTTTCTACTTTTTAAAAAACATTTTTATTTATTCTTTGAACATTTCACTTAATGTATTTAGATCAAATTGATACCATCTGCCTTGCCTCCACCCCACCTTACAACCCCCAGCCATAATTCATGTCCTCTAATAACATTTTTAAAGGACTATTGAATCCAACTTTGTCCCCAGATTATCTTCCTTGAGGGTCCATCCCATGGAGGCTGATCATTCTATTCAGTCACACTATCTTAAATTGAAATGAACTCTCCCTCTCCCTGCAACTTTCAATTGTCAATAGTTCATCAAAAGGTTGGGGTTTCTTGCTCACCTCCCACACTCCATGCTGGAATTGTGTCTGGAAGATGATTCTATAGTGAGAGTTGATAGATGTCCTAATGTATGGGTGTAACAGTAAGTTATTATTGTTAACATTCATGAAACTATTGCACCACGGGACATATCTTGTCAGGTGTTAATGTAAGTCACAGGGTTCACAGTTGGGCAAAATTGATAATTACTTTTCTCTTCCCACGGTGTGCACCACACTTTCCAGTAGCATGAAAGCAAGCTAACAGAGACGGAGCTTTGAGGACAGTCAGTTTGATATCGCCTTACGTCTTCTGAGACTTGTATGTGTAGTACCTTCAGTAATATTTGCTAGTCTGTGGTGTCTGGTGTAAGCGTTGTCCCCCCTTCTATGAGTTAATGCCCACATTATATATAGTGGCAGTTTTCCATATGAGTGTTCGAAAGGCACTTGGTGTTAGTTATCCCCTCATACTCCCTCTGTGCCCTGCCCTCCATTTCCTGCCCCAGCTAAACCTTCCTGTTCCATTCTTCTTCTTTCCCCCTTTAGATCACTGAATTTTAACTCCCCTCCATGACTAAACCCTCATGGCCCCTTACTAGTTTCCTGACATGTTTGGATTTTCCATTCCATGGCTAGCACCCACGTAATGAGACTGAGCATGCAATATTTGTTTTTCTTGGTTTGGGTCATCTTACTTGGGAAGATTGCTTTCAGTTTCATCCATTTACATTCAAATTTCATAATTTTTATTTTCTTAACAGCTGATTAATATTCCATGGTGTTAATTTGCCATATTTTTATTACTCATTAGCTGATGAACATCTAGGTTTTTCCTATTTCTTGGCTATTTTGAACACAGCAACAATGAGCAGGATGAGCACACATCTCTGTAGTAGGATATAGAGTCCTTAAGTACATGCCCAATAGCAGTAATAGGTGGATCGTGTGTAGACCTATTGATAGGCTTTTAAAAATTAAAATGTTTTATTAGCATTGTTTTCTTTTAGAAGTAATATGATTATAGTGGAAGACCTTTTACAGCTTGCAGCCACATTGATCATGGTGGGTAATATTTTTCCTGTGCTCTTGTCTTTGTTTTGCAAATGTTTTGTTGAGAATTTCTGTATCTACGCTCATCAGAGCGGTTGGCTTATAGTTGTGTGTGTGTGTGTGTGTGTGTGTGTGTGCATGCTGTGTGACTATATAATGTAACAAAGATAATCAATGAAGATGACAAGCAATCGTGAAGGAGTAGGTGGGGGCATGGTCATGGTCATGGGAGGAGCTGGAGGGGCACTGACCATGGGGGAAATGATGCATTTACTATGCCCATATATGAATTCTCAAAAATGACAACGATGTTATTTTTTAAAACCTACTTTGAAATTTCATCTTACCACAGTCAGAGTAGGTAGTACTTTAAAAAATCACAGCAAAATGATAGCATGGATCTGGGGAAAGGTCAGCACTTATTGACTGCTGATGGGAGTGCAAACTGGTGCAGACTCTATGGTAATTGTGGAGGTTCCTCAAAATCTAGCAATAGCATGGCCTCATAATCCCTCTACAGCAATCCTGAGCATGGAACCAAAATACTCTGTATAATATTACAGAGATACTTGCTCATCTATGTTTATTGCTGCTATTCATATTAGCTTGGAAATGCAAAGAAAAACCCAGAGGAATGAATAATGAACATGTAGTATATTTATATGAATATATTCCATTGCTGTTAAGAACAACAAAATTATCTAATTAGCAACTAAGTGAACAGAGAAAGAAACAAACATTTTGTGTGAGGTAACCCAGACCCAGACCCAGAAAGACAAAGATTGCTTTTCTCGCCAATATCTGAATTTTTATTTGAATGTTTAGAAAAGGGTGTCCATTTGGAAAACCTGAAAAGTTCTGGAAACTGATAAGGGGTCATGGAGCACATAGAGGGGAGGAAACATGCAGTGATACAATGGGGAAGGGCGAATAATGGAACAGGAAGGTTAGATGGTGTGAAGATGGAAGGACAGAGTAGAGGAGGTGCTCGAGTACTGGGAGGGACAACTAAAGCTTTTGAAAAAGTCATATGGGACTCTACTACTGTAGAAGCTAGAAGCATATATATATATGTATATATATATGCATCAATTTAAATGGAGTTAGCTTATAATTAGAAGACAATGCTCTTACTGGATACCACTAGCAAGCAAATGAAAGCTCAGTGTCAGGAGGTTTCTCCTTTGGAGTTATCCCATAAGGTCCCATAAACCCCCAGTCATTACTGAATATTTCCATTGCTCTTGGTTATCTGCCAGAACTTGAAGGTAATATCTTTTTGCTGAAGACACTACATATTTTAGTTACAGAACATCTAGAAATCAAGTGGGTACTGACCTCAAAGCTTCTTCCTATTGGCTGTTTTATATAGAGCTGGAAAGTCCCCTGCACAGTATAAGAAGAAAAAAATAATCCTAAATCTTAAGCAGCTGTGAGTCCTGTGAACTACAATAACGACTAGCCTGGCAATATATGCCCATTGATGTAATAGTGGCATGGATGTTATAAGAGCGAACAACCACTTCTGAGTGGATTTAAAGTCTGTTCCAGGTGATGGAAACCGTAATTGGCATTGTTATTGGAACCAAGAACCTGTGGCTTGATAGAACACACAACTGAGGAAATTCTACTACTATTCTGCTAAATGTACGTAGTATTAAATCAACACCTAATGATTTTATTGTTATACCCATATATTAGTATATTTCTCAACCCTCATTAAAGAGGCTTCTTTTTGCAATAGATGGAAGTTAAAACAACAGAGACTCAACCGATCAACACGAAGGGCTTGGGAGTTTTTGGAGTGATGAGCTAAATTGGGACATCTGCATCACTCCCTTCCTCACAAGTCTCAGGGATGGTCATGGAAATGCAGTGCCTTAGGTGGTGGTTGACATTACAAAACTGTGTTTGGTGGACAAAAGAGGGAAGTTGTATGTATTAACTCTGGTTATGAAGGCATGCACAAGACATGAGCAACTTTAAGTCACATAAAATCCTGGCATGAAGAGGAGGTGGGCACTGAAGTTTCATCTTTAGATGTTGACATTGAATGCTGCTGAGTTAGAAACAGTCAGTTTTCTTGAAGGGTGTGAACATCGTTAGGTGACTGGGGATGGATCCACACCTAAATGTATTTGAGCATCACAAATGGACTAAATGGGTTTTAAGCAAAGAAGACAACAGTCAGGGAGGGTACGGTGGTCACGGTGGACCAAGAGCAGATGAAGGGCCATGAATATGATCAAAATGCATGGATGATCTTCTCAAAGAATTAATGAAAATATTATACTTTAAAATTAAACCCAAAATGAAAGATTTCAGTGTCCTCTCAAAACTGTTCAAGAGAAACATGCAAAATATCTGCTACAAGATGTTTTGTAATGAGAATGGCAGGCAGGAAGAAAAACCCTACGGCAGGTATGTGTCTATTTTGATGGGGGGAACAAGTAGGCTAAAGAGGCAGAAACAAACTATCCAATAAGGAGGGGTGCAGACAGGATATGAAGTGAGGACAGAATCTCTGCTTAGGGCCTGACTAGCTACCAGAACAGCAGGTTACTTTTTAGCCAGTT
The DNA here is from genome assembly GCA_035773235.1 of Eospalax fontanierii. Classification (NCBI taxonomy): domain Eukaryota; kingdom Metazoa; phylum Chordata; class Mammalia; order Rodentia; family Spalacidae; genus Eospalax; species Eospalax fontanierii. Next base: position 10,125,622 of record CM069524.1, read on the forward strand.
TTTAAAAATTTTTATTGAATTTTGTGATTTTCATATAATATATTGTTACTTAGATCTCCTCCCCTGTCCACACCTCAACCACTGGCCCTCCGATTTTATGTTCTCTCTTGATCTATCAATCAATCTATCTATCATCTATCTGTCTGTCTGTCTATCTATCTATCTATCTATCTATCTATCAATATCTAGATTTTTTGTTCCAAACCAACCTGAGAAACTTTTATCAATTGATGACTGCTGGAGGAGGGAGACAATGTATTACAAAGATGGGGCTCTTGGTGGGCCAGGTGGATGGACCCACATTGAAGGACATTTGGACAGTAATCAAGTTCTTATTAAACATTTTTATTAGTTATTTGAGAATTCATACATTTCATACAAGGTAGTTTGGTCATATTCATTTCAACTTAACCTCCCTAGGTCCTTCCAGATTCATCTCACCATTCTATACCCCCAAATTCATGTCCTAGTTTTAAAAATGTAAAAATCCATCGACTCCAATTTGTATTGTCCATATACTTCGGGGTTTGGAGTCATCCAGTGGAGCTGTGGTGTACCCAGAACCCACACCCTTAAAATAAGCTGACTTTCTCTCCCCAGAATGTGTCAGCTCTCCATAGATCCTCAGTTAGGGGCAGGGGGTCCTGAATACTTTCCCACGCTATGATTCTAAATGAAATATCTTAAAATGTAAGAGACCAGGTCTAAAGAACTCAGACTTCCCCTGATTTGGGAAGGATCTTTAGGAAAGTGTGTTTTCTAATCTGAAATTTTATCTATAAAAAAAGTAAAATGGCAAAACACCATGTACATGTATTAATCCAACCCTCCACATACACAGTCAGTGACAAAGTCCTACAACTGCTTATACTGATAGAACAGGACGTTTTGAGAATGATCTCCTTGTTTAGCTCAGGTTACAGCCTCTACTTCAGAGGTTTGGTATTGAACTTTGGCTTTCTAAGATTCAAGAAACTCAGAATTCTTAAAAAGGCTTTGAGATCCAGTCCTATGGCTTTGATTCAGAGTAAGATATATTGTGCTTCACTGTAAGAAGAGTATTTGAGCAGAGGGAGAAGAGACTTACGTGTCAACACAGCCCTACTTGATAGGTTAAAATTACCTTCTCTCTGCCATGCATTTATGTGGGTTACGGGGATCTGTACTCTGGTCTTCATGCCATTTTCCCAGTCTCAAGTATATTTTATTTTTTGCATTCGTATTTCCTTTGTCAGTTTTAAAATTCCTTCCATTTTTTATATCACACCAGAGCCTGTTGATATTATGCTCTCTGTAGTTTTATATATAGTTTATGCCACATCATAGTATGTTCATATTATGCTATTTGTGCTATATTAATATATATATTAAGCCCTGCAATCTCATTACTACAGCTAATTAAACACTGATATCTAGGAAGGGTGTGACCACATGGAAATAGAATCCTGAAAGCTTCTGGGACCCTGTTCATATGGACCTATAGCAATGATCTTTGCATGATCAAGACAGCATGGAACTGGGGAAATGGACAGCAGAGGCCAATCTTTGCCGAGTAAATACTGGCAACTGATAACTGTTGGTTGGGATGATCTGGTCTTCCTAAAGCGAGGAAATTTAAAATTTAAAAATGTAAAAATCCTAACTGGACCTCACTGGATGCACCTGCCCTGAGGTCACTTGGAGACACTAATTTGTCACAATAGACCTTAATACAGATTAAAGAATGTATGGATTCCGGTTGGGGAGGCTATGGGAGAGTGCTGGTAGGCAAAGGGATATAAAGATGATTAAGACTGAAAAACAAAAAGAACCAACAAAAATCATGATGTCTAAAGCTGTTTGAGTAAAACCTGTGTTTAAAACATTTTCAAATGCTTGTTTCTTCATTGCACACATTTAAAAATAATTTTATTTGCAAGCACAACACTGGCACATAATCTTAGATCTCCTCAATAGAAACAGATGAGTAGACATATTTTATTTGTTTTCCATTTCATTTTCCTTCCTGTACACTTGCTATTTTCAATGTGCATCCTTAAACAACACAAAAGACTATGTTCCATGTTCAGCACAAGAAAAAATATACTGTTGCACGTTGTTTAAAGATTCACTGTGATTGATTCTCCTGCTGTGTACTATACTCCATCTGCACCTCTCTGTCCTCCCCTCCATTATAGTGACATGTATTTGCTCTAGATTTGGAGTGATGCAACTGGAGCCGCCTCCCTTTAAGTAAGTGCAAAGGTTTCTAGGTAGACATACTTTCTGAGCCAGAAAGAGGCTTCTTTGAGGGAGGCAAGCCACAGCACTCACAGCTTGCCTCCCTCTTGGATCGAGCTATAAGCATCTGCCCCTACTGGGAGTTGCAGCTTGACGTCTGGGGTATTGGTCCAGAGTTCTCCTGGAAAATGTTATCATCCATCATTCTCACTGATGTCTTAAATACTCAGTAGTTCAAACAAACTCTTGATAATATTTCTACACCAGTGAAACTTTCAAAAATGCCAATGTCTTATTCTATAACTGCTGAATCGGAGATGGGAAGATGATTCAGTGAGGAATGTGTTTTTTGCACAAGCTGGAGGGCCTGAGTTCAGATCCCCAGAACCTACACGGAAAAACCCAGGCACTAGAGGATGAACACTATGTCTGTAATTCCAGTACTGGAGTCCACTGTCAACTACTCTAGCTGAATTGGTAAAATAAAGGTCGAGAGCAATAGAAGATGCACAGTGTTCACCTCTGGCCTACACACACACACACACGCACACACACATCTGCTGAGACACCCTAGGAATGAATGCTAGTTCTCTTCAGCTCAGCCTGTTACTTTCCTAATTCCAATAATTACGCTGAATTCTGTCATTTGAGATGCTTGTCCTTTACTCTGAGCATGTCCTCGTAGCCTGCTTAGAGACAACCTCTCAATGTCACGACAATCAGATTTTAATATTTTCCCCACTTTTCATCATTAAACTTTTCTCCAGTAATTACTATCTCAGAGATGATATCACTGTATTCAGTCAGATATATGCCACACAGAAGAATGTCTCTCTTGAAAAGATAACTATTAAAAATAATAAAAGAAATGGCATAAGATTATATATACATCATTCAAAATTTGTCTATTTCTAAGGAATCCCTCTGAACTTTAATATAATAGTCAGATATATATGTTTTAAAGTTTTTAATTGTATATGTGTGAATTTTATACATACTGATCACATTCAGACAGCCTAATCTATCTACAATCCTCTTACCACCCCTGTCCAATTTCATGTAATATTGTACACACACACACACACACACATACACACACACACAGACGCACAAATATACACTTCCAGTCCAGTTTGAAGATTGACTTTCCCACACCCACCACTTATTTGAGCCCTCCTTATTAATTCTCACCCATTTCATGTACCCTGTCTCACACACACACACCAAAAATCTCAGTCTTAAATGACTTCAATAAGACTGATTATTCCACACTCAGCTGTCATTAACTGCTAATAATCTCTCAGGTAGGGTTGTGATTTCTTACACTCTTCCCAATGCCTGTGTTGGGATTTTGTATGGCTTGAGCTTGTGTGGGACTTTTACCTCTTGTCACCATTGCTGTGAGTTCATATGAATATCTGTAGAGAGCCGAGGATTGCTGCGTCTTAAAGATGGTGCCTGCTCCCGCCTCCCACCATCCCGAGGGTGGGCGCTCTCTGGAGCAAACAGCTCCATAATTGGTTGTGGCTGAGGTCTGGCCCTGCTTCCGCCTGTGTGCGCCTATCTGCTTTCACCACGTGGTAGTTTGGGGTTGGCTGGCAGGAGGGGATTTAACTCTGTGGCGGGCTTTCCACGGGAGGAGAAGTAAGGGAGGAGAAGTAAGGCAGGAGAAGTAAGTCAGGAGAAGTAAGAAGGGAAGAAGAAGTTAGAAAGTTAAGAAGCAAAAGGGTTGTTCAAGGTTCCTGAATAAACTGCATTTGGAAGAGTCCGGGGTCGCGTCTTCCTTGCTGGACGAGAGACAGACGCGACAAATATCCATCCAGCTGCTTAGAAAACCCTGATTCCTTGTCATCTTCTACCACTTTTAACTCTTACAGTCTTGCTGCTCCCCCTTCTGCAGTGATCGCTGAATGGTGGGAGGTGGGATTTGACATAGATGGCCTAGTCAGGGCTAAGCCCTCTGAAAGCTCTTATTCTTTCTATATTGGCCAGTTGTGTGTCTGTGTTAAATGCTATCTGTTGTATGAGGAATTTTTACTGGTGAGAGTTGAAATATGCATTAATCTATGGGCATGAAAATAAGTTGCTAGGAGTCAGCTTAATAAAATATATATTTCACAGAATAATAGTTTTACAGCTTTCGCTATGACCTGTGCCTTTCTAGCCACAGGTTCCTAGGTCTGATATTAATGTCAGGTATAGGCACCTCTTATGAAGCAGAACTTAAATCCAATTAGAAAGCTGTTGATTACTCCAATATTTGTGCCACTATGGCACTGGTGTACGGATCCTGCCAGGCCAGTTGTAGCTTGCAGGATACAGAGTGGGATAAGATTAACGATTACTTTTCTCTTTTGGTAGTATGCATAGCACCTTCCAGCACTATGAAAGCCAGTCAGTAGAGATAAAGCTTTGAAGTCAGTACCAGCTTGATTTCTCCTTTTTTGTTCAAAGGCTCATGTGTGTGTAGTATCTTCAGCAATAGGGCCTTACCATCAATGACCCTATTGTTTGAGGGGCTGTGGGTACCCGATCAGCAGTTTCAAAAGAAAGCCATTCCTGGCATTGGTCTATTTATGTGCTACTCTATGGTATCTGGTAGGGCAATGTCCTCTGCTCCAAGGTAACACTTTCTGATCTCTATTTACTTGTATGTATGTGTATATATATATATATATATATATACATATATATATATGTATATATATATATATATGCGCACACACACACACACACACACATATATATATATATATATATATGGCTTATATAGTCTATGTGTGTCCTCAAATAACCTTCAGTAACCTTCAGTGTGGGTTCATCTCCTGGATCTTGATTAACCTACCAAGTGTGAAATCCATGAAAGAGAGTGCCTCTCCCCCATCACAGAAGCTATCAGTTGAGTATATTTCCTAAGTAATATTCTGCTGTATAGAATTATCATACTTTCATTACTCATCAGTTGAAGCCAGGACTTCAGGACCTGGCTCTTGAGAAAATGGCACAAAGAAAATGGATGAACAGCCATCTTTGTAGTAGACTATAGAGTCCTTTTAGTGTATACTGAAGAGTGGTATGGCTGGTCATAGGGTAGATCTCTTTCTAGCCTTTTGCGGAAGCTTCACACTTTGTTTCATAATGGCTGCACCAGTGTGCACTCCCACCAGTAGTGGATAAGTGCTCCTGTTTCTCCATGTCCCCGGTAGCATTTGTTGTAGCTTTTTTTTGTTTGCCTCTAGTCATTTGAGTAGTGTAAGATGAAATCTTAGTGCATTTTGATTCACATTTCTCTAATAACTAAATATATTGAATATTTTAAGAGTATTCCTCAGCCATTTGTATTTCAACTTTTCAGAACTCCCTGTTCAGCTACTTGCCCCAAATTTAACTGGGCTGTTTGTTTTCTGGCCTTTAGTTTTTGAGTTAATTGCACAGTCTAGATACTAAGTTTTGTCAAAGGTTTAGTTGGTAAAGCTTTTTTTTTACCAATATATAGGCTACCTTTTGACTCCAATGATGCTATCCTTTGCTTTTTGCTTTTACAAGGTCCCATTTGCCAATTGTTGTACTTAATGCATGAGCTATAGGAGTCCTGCTCCTTTCTTGTACCCATAAGTTTCAGTGGATTTTGTCATTTGTCTGATTCAGGGTAGCATGTCTTTTGGGAGGTCCTTGATCCATTTGGAGTTTAGTTTTGCACTTGGTAAGAAACAGGAATCTAAGTTCTTTAATCTACATGCAGCCATCCAGTTTTACCAGCTCTATTTGTCAAACATGCTGTCTTTTCTCTTCAGTGTGTTTGTGGCACATTGTCAAATATCAGGTGGTTGTACATGTATAAACTTAAACATGGGTCCTTAATTATATTCCACTCATCAATGTGTCTGTTTCTTTGCAAGTAACATGTTGTATTTAATTACCATACCTTTAAAATATAATTTGAGAATAGGGATGGTAATGCTTCCAGGAATTCTTTTATTATTCGAGATCATTTTGGTTATTCTAGGTTTTTTTGTCTTTCTGTATGAAATTTGAGATCATTTTTTCAATTTTTCTCAAGAAGTATCTGGGGATTTTATGGATATTGCATTGGATTTTTAGACTGATTCTTGTAGGATGACCATTTTCACAATATCAGTCTAACAGATCCATAAACATGGAGGTCTTTCCACCTCTGCTGTCTTCTATTTCTTTCTTCAGTGTCCTAAAGCTTCACTTCCTTGTTTATATTGACTCTGAAACATTTCATATGTTTTTTGAGGCTATTGTGAATGAGATGAGTTTCCTTACTTTTTTGGTATGTTTGTTGTTGGTATAAAGAACAGCTACTGATTTTTGTATGTTGATTTTGTATCCCAAGCCATCCCTAACTGTGCTTATCAATTCTAGTTTTCTGGTGGAGTCTAGAGGGTCTTTTACATATAGAATCATATCATCTGCAAGTAAGGATACTCTGACCTCTTCCTTTCCAATGTGTGTCTCGTTAATCTCCTCATGTGTCTCATTTCTCTATATAGTGAAGTACTATATTGAACAGGAACGGGGAGAGAAGACTCATTGTGTGTTCCTGCTTTCTGTGGACTTTCTTTTACATTTTTTTCCAATTAGTTGGCTATGGACTTGCTGAATATTACCTTTATTTTGTTCAGTTATGCTTCCATATTCTCCATTAGTTTCATTATGCATAGATGTTGGGTTTTTCAAAGGTCTTCTCTGCATCTAATGAGATGATCACATGACTTCTGTCCTCACTTCCGTTTATGCTGTGGATTTCATTTATTGGTTTATGTATGCTGAAACATATTTATATGGTTGCAATGAAGCCCAACATAATCATGGTGAAGAATATATTTTACGTGTTCTTGCAATTAGTTGGTACGTGAGAATTTTTCTATGTTCATCAGAGATTTCCCTATAATTTTCTTTTTCTGTTGGTTGGTGATTCTCTCATCTCATACTCGGATAATCCTGGCTTCATAAAAAGAATTTAGGCACATTCCATCCTTTTCTGTTATGTAATAATTTGAGGAATCCTGGTATTTTTGCTTTGAACGTTTGGTAGAATTCTGAACTGCATTCATCTGGTCTGGGCTCTTTTAGTTGGGAAATTTTAATTATTTCATATATCTCATTGGTTGTTATGGGTCTTTTAATATTATTCATGCTATGTTGATTTAGCTCTAGTATTATATATATATATATATATATATATATATATATACATACATAGAAACTTATCCATTGCTTTTAGATTTCCAGTTTAGTGTAATATACATCTTTAATGTATGTCTTTTATGGCACTGTGAATTTTCTCACAGTCTTTGCAATGTTTCCCTTTCATTTCAGATTTAATAACTTAGGTCCTCTCTGTCTTTTGATTATTTTGGCTAAAACTTTGTCAAGCATCTTAATCTTTTCAAAGAACCAAGTCTTCCTTCCATTAATTCTTTGTATTGGTTCCATCATTTATTCTTTCATTAATTACAGTGTTGATTTTATTTCTCTCCTCCATCTAATTTTTTAAGTGTTGTTTGTCCTTGGTTTTCCAAGTCCTTCAGGAGCATAGATAATTTATTTATATGAGATGTTACTAATTTTCTGGTGGTGGAACTTAATGCTATAAATTTTCCTCTTGGAACTGCCTTCATTTTGTTCCATAGATTTTGGTATGTTGTGTTTTCATTTTCATTCAGTTCTAAGAATTTTTACTTTTCTTCTTGATTTCTCCCTTGATCCAATTTTCATTCAGTTGTATGATGTTTAACTTCCTGGCTTGTGTACTTTCTACAATTTTTATTATTTGTCGATATGTAGCCTTATGTCTTTGCAGTCATAATACAAGATGATATTTATATTCTCCTATATTTTTAAATATTATTGTTATTTTATGTGTATTAGTGTATTGCCTGCATGTATGCAATGCCCATGGAGGTTAGAAGAGGGTGTCAGATTCGCTGACCTGGTTGTAGTTACTGGGAACTGAACCTGGGTTCTCTGCAAAAGCAGTTGGTGCTCTTAACCACTGAGTCATCTCTCCAGCCCCTAAATTATCCTAAACTTATGAAAATTTGTTTTATATCCTATTATGTGGTCAGTTTTGGAGAAAGTTCCATTGGCTGCTGAGAAGAAATCATATTATTTGGTGTTTGGGTGGAATATAATATAGATATCTGTTAGATCCATTTGATTTATAACCATTTAACTCCAGGGATTCTCTTTTACTTTTTGTCTGGTTGACCTGTAAATTGGTAATAGTTGGATACTGAATTTACCCACTAACATTGTGTTCGAGTTAATCTGTGATGTAAGATGTAATAATGACATTTGTTTTATGAAATTGGGTGCCTCTGTGTGTAGTGCATTTATATTTTGGATTGTAATATCTTATCTTCTGTGTGTGTGTTTCCTTTAATGTGTTTGAAGTTGGCTTCTCTAACTCTTCTGACTGCTTTTAATTTGAATTCTATTTTGTCAGATATTAGAATAGTTATACCTAATTGTTTATTAATTAGGTTTGCTTAGAATATCTTTTTCTATACTTTTATCTTATGATGGTGTCAAACATTGACAGTGAGCTGATTTCTTGTAGCAAAAAATTATGGATCTGTTTTTAATTCAATCAGTGAGTCTGTGTGTATTTATTGAGGAGTTGAGATCAGTAATACTGAGTTATTACAGACAAGTATTTATTAATTCCTGTTATGTTGTTGTTTTCCTTCTGTCTTCTTTTGGTTAACTGTTCTGAAATAGTTTATTTATTCTTAGTCATCTCTTGAAAATGTTTAATTTTCTCTTCAGAGTGAAGTATTTATCGAGTACTCAATGCAGAGCTGGTTTCCTGGAAATAAATTCCTTAAACCTGTTTCTATCATGGAAAGTTTTCATTTGTCCTCAATTACAATTCATTGTTTTGCTGGGTATAGAGGTCTGGGCTTTTGGCAATGCAGCTGTCTGTACGTAATTTTTGATCCTGTAAGTTACCCCAGTCAAGCTTACTGGACTTTGGTGGTACCCTTACTTTGATCTGCCCTGGTTCTCTATCTGGGGTGACCAGATGTTTGTGCAGGTCTCCCCACAGATGGAGTAATTCTCAGGATAGGGAACTCACCTTTTTGTCTGGCTTGAGCTTATGAGGATGCTAGCTTTGATTCCTTTGACACATGTGTTTGAACTGGAGGTCAGGAAACAAGATGGGTACGGGAGATTCTCAATGGGAGAGGAGGTAGAATGCAGTGCCATAAAGGGCAGAAGGAGAATGATGGAGTGGGGAATGGAGGGCATGGCAGGCAGGGGACATGGCGAGGGATGGGTAATGATAAAACCTTTAGAAAATGTCGTATTTAATTTTTTTCTGTTTTCTCACTTTGCTTGCTTGTTTTTAGGGACAAGGTTTAAAGTAGCCTAGTCTGACCTGGAAGCTGCTGTGTGGCTGAGGATGACCTGAGACTCTTGGTTCTTCTGCCTTCACTGCCCACATTCTGGGATGATAGAAGTGTATCACCATGCCCTGATAATATTCAGATATTTTGAAATAATGTATAACTCTTTAGGGGTTAAATGCCTTATTGACCTGTTGTTATATTTTAGCCAAGAAAAATGATTTGCAACACATATCTGCCTATTTTTGTGTCATGTGATGAACTTTATCTGTCTTTCAGTCATTTTTTATTTCTATTTTCTTTTGTCTGCCTTAAAAATGAAATGTTAATGACTACAGTGCCTTTTGCAGCTGGAAGATATTATCATGTCTCACGTGCACTTCTTTATGAAACACAGATGTTGCTAATACCATGTAAGAAATTAAAATATAAGCCACATAAACCTTTTCAATATTTTTAGACACTGGTAATGTGTCAGGGTATTGATACTAGTTTTAACAAAAAATACAATGAATGTCCTGTAGGAACTGTTTTGAGAAATAAGAGAAAGATAAACAAAAGAACTAAATGGCAGAATAGACAACATGAAATCAAACAACAAATACATTCCAGAGATAAGAGGAAGTCAGAGAGAAGGCCTCCGAGGAGAGGCCCCTGCATGTGTGGAAGCCTTGATTGTTCTGCACTGCATCCGCCCAGGTGCACTCCTGCAAGTCTGGTGTCCTTCTCTAAATGTGAGTTATATGGCTCAGTAATAGCAGGTGAGGTTAGGTGGATGGGCAAGATGGAGATCCAAGAAACAGACACAACTATCCTGTAGAGAACTATGCAGGGCATTGGTCAAGCAGGTGACCGAAGAAGCTGACAGTCTAAAGACTAGATGTGGAGCCCAAACTTATCTTAGAGAGGCAGAAAGCAGTTTCTCTGGGCACTCTAAGGAAGAGTGCTGCCCGAAACACGAGTAGCAGAGACTGGGACCTGGAATTCGTGCAGGACACAGGAGTGTGAGACACCTGGAGTTCGTGCAGGACACAGGAGTGTGAGACACCTGGAATTCGTGCAGGACACAGGAGTGTGAGACTCATCCCGTCACGACTTCCCCCACTTCCCTTCTGCAACTCGTTTGTTTATTAAATATAACGTCCCCCAAATTCATGAGCTGTACAGTACAACACTGTACAATTACATCTCAGATTTGAGGATGCTTTCTGTACTGTTATCCCCATCTGCTTTTTAAAACCCAGTAATTATCACTTCAAAGAGAAAGTAGTAATCAGATGGAAATTGCTCCTACATATGACGCATAGCTTTCAATTTATGGACTTTTTAGTTTAATCCTACAGGCTCCTGGGACCCCCCTTATATGAACTTACAGCAGTGGTGTCGGCATGCTCAAGTTCCATGTAAACTCAAATAGACAAAACTCCAGCACGGAATTGGGGAATGGGTAGCAGATCCCAATCTTTTCTGAAGAAATATTGGCAGCTGACGACTGTTGGGTGAGGATGAGCTAGGGACTCTGGATAGGCTGACTAGACCTCCGTGGATGAATTTGCATTGAGGACTATCTGGGGACACTAACATGACGTAATAGACCTTGACACAGACAAAAGAATGTATGGATTCCAGTTGGGGGGCTATGGAGGGCTGCTGGTGGGGAAGGGAGTATAAAGATGATTAACCTTGATGGAGACGTTCTGTATTATATACACAATTCAATGAAAACTTAAAAATATTCCCACATATAAACGCATCATACGAAACTACTTGCCAAGTGTACGTTTTCACTAGTAGTTTATTTGTCACTGTGTTTCATCTACAGACCTAGGAAGCACTATTATTGTCTTATTAGGTGGAGGTGGGTGAGTAGACATTTATGTACTGGATCATGGAATGTTTTTTGGCTGCAAAAGATATCTCAAGTTCAAACAATTTTCATAGAGCTTAAAAAATCCAGTTTGTCTAAAATAAAATCCAGTTATACCGATAACCTGGTTCCTTCTGAGTATTTTACAAAAGAAAGTAAAATAATAGGAAATTAATTTTGTTTGAGTAACCATTAAATATCAAGGAAAGTCCCATGGTCAGTTAGTGAATAACACTGTACTTCAGTACGTGCTCCTCTATAAGATAATGGTAGAGAACTGAAATGACATCCTCAGTCATCAAATACATTTTTATTTCTTGACACAAGAATTAGAAATTTTGGACCTATGATCTCAGACAATGATGTACTTTCCCTGTGGTATAGAACCTTTTAAATTCTAATCTTAACTTTGAAGCAGGGTCCCAAGTAAATCTGTGTGTTTACAATGTTTTAAATTTTAAATATGTTTCATATTATATTGCAGCTAGCCAAAAGTATTCTATAATCTCTAGCTTACACAGTAAAGGCAGCAATCAAATAAATAATTAACATGTGTGTTTGGGGGAAGTTACGTGAATGAATAATAAGTAACATTTAATTAAATATAAAACAATTAATAAGAAGCTCCATTGGTGAGAGTTGAGCAATGCGTTAGTTTTCTCTCTACCCCTTGCTCTACTATGTTCTTATGAGCCTTAGCTATAGAGGTCCCATTATAGATGTGTGACTTAGGACTGAGTATTTCACAGACACTTATTCTCTGTGTGTGACCATTTGTCAAACTCTATGATAATCTCTGTTGCAATAGAAACTTCTTTGATGGATGGTGACTGGCATAGTTTTCTGTAAATATAAGGCTCCATATTTAGCATAGGGTAGGAAATTATGTTTGTCTAGGGATGTATCAGACTTAAGGTTATAGTGTGAGTCTCAGGAAAGGTCTCCTACATTAAACTTTACCCACCCAGGGCTCAATGACCATTGTGGAAGAGAGGGTGGTAAAAGCCAGGGGAGAGGTGTATGACCATAGGAAACAAGAGTCTTACAGGTTCCTGGGGACATTGATTATATGAACTCACAGCAACATGGTCAGCATGAAGAAGATCCAGGCAAACTTAAGCAGAGAAAAACCCAGCATGGGAAAATGGACAGCAGGCCACAACCTTAGCCAAAGAGCTATTGGAAACTGATTACTGCTGGATGAGGGAGAGTTGATCTTTAAGGGAGAGAGACCCTAGATAGGTTGTCTAGATTCCAGTGGATAAACTTGCATTGAGGGATGTCTGGGTACACTTACTTGACTCAGTAGACATTAACATATATGACATAATGCATAAACTGGAAGGGGGCTATATAAGGGTGCAGATAGAGAAGAAAATATAAAGATGATTAAGCTGTTTTATAGGAAGTGCATAAAAATTCAACAAAAAGTGTACAAGGGAATAAGAACAGTCAGGAAAGAAGAAACTGAAAGAACTCAAAATATATTGAGTATATCTAAGGAGAAAATTATTAATTGTTAAAATCCATTATATTAATATAAATAAGAAATATAAATTTCTATAGTTAAAAGAACTATGTATTACTGACCAAAAAGTTATTTAACTGACATATTATTTACAGTAAACATATTCCAGTATTCCAAATACAAGTTGAAGTTTCAAAATAAAATAAACAGAAAATGGTATCATAGAAACACTAACAAATGCTTTAACATCAAATTTTCATATGATGAAGGGTCCATCATGACAGAAATATGATATCCAAAATCTATATGTATGTCACAATGTGGCTTCAAATTATCTAAAGACAAATGAATAGAATAACAGTGTAAAGAGACAAAGATCTATGAGGTCTTAAGACAAGAGATATTAGTTAGCCTGCCATGCTTGAAGGCTAAGAGAAATAATGCAAGTACAAACGATATTTGAATATCAGATTTATCATATATAGGCTTGTTAGGCCCCAGCTTTGTGAGCACGCACACTCTGTTCAGCTACTCATGGACTGTGTGCCAAAAGTGACCACAGGCCATTGACAAAGTTTCCAGACTCAAACAAGTTTCTAGGGATTGAAATCTGTCCTTCTTATAATAAAATTAACCTATATAAGAATAATATCAGGATAAATGGAAAATTTCTAATAAATTGGAAATTAAACTTCCAAATATTTCTTGAGTTTGTAAAGAGAGAGCAGGGAAGGAACGGAGAGAAGAAAGAAGAGAAAGAGAGAGATATTTCTAAGGCTTACTGGCCAGCCAGTATAGCCAAATAAATGTGCCTCAGATTCACTGAGAGAACCTCTCTCAAAAATTAAGGTGCCCAAACAAAACAGGTTCCTTGTAGTCATAAACCCCAATTTTGGCTCCTAAAATCTCTCTGCCCATACTTCTGCAATGATCCCTGAGGCTTTGGGGAGAGGATATGATATACATGAACCATTTATGCATGAACAAGTCATGGGTCATGGTTTCTTTTCCTTTTTTTTTGACAGTGTCTCCCTAGCTCCAGCATGCTGGAAGTCGCTATGTAGACCAAGCTGGCCTGGATCTCACAGAGATCCACCTGCCTCTGCCTCCTGGGAGCTGGGATTAAAGGCCTCTTCCACCATACACAGTATACTCTACCGTTTCTTATTTCTTTGATGTTGATGAATTAATGACTTCTTTATTAACTGCCATCTGCTACAAAAGAAGCTTCTCTGGTGAGAATTGAGAGAAGCACCAACCTATGAATGGAACTATGTTATTAGGAGTCAGTTTAGTAATAATAGGAGTAGGTTCCTCTCTACAGCTTGTTACCTATCTAGCCACAAGTTCTTGGGCTTGAGAAGAGTGTCAGATATTGACCCCAGCTGGTGAAATGGGACTTAAATGCAATCAGAAACTGGTTAGTTACTCGCATACATTTGTGCCAAAATGGCCATGTTGGCCATGTCATTCTTGTAGTTACAGGGCTCATAGTTGAGTACAGTTGATGGCTACTTTCCTCTTTTGGTAGCAGACATAGCACCTTCCAGTGCTATAAAAAGGAACCAGCAGAAATGAAGCTCTGAGGTCAGTATCAATATTATTTCTTCTTGCTCGTACAGGGCAGTTGCACATATGAACCTACAATGCTTGAAAGAGCATACACAAGAGTTGTTCAAACCCAAGACAGACAAATAATCATGGAGTGCAGGTGGGTAAGGAGTCCCAGTTATAACCCTTGGAACTTTTGGCAATTGATAGCTTCTAGGGAGGGAAAGTCAGTTTCCTCTAAGGGTTTGATGCTGGGTCCAGACTTCAGGGTATAGATCCACACTCAGTAGCAACTGGGAAACACATAATAAATTCTTCAATAGGCCTTAAGAAATAACAGAGGACATGAAGTGGGCGGGAGGATAGAGAGGTGGGAGTGTGTCTGAGAGGAGACTGAGGAGGGGCTCTGAATATAAAGAAGTGTGTTGTATGAAATTCTCAAAATAAATAAAAATGATATTGATGATTTCATTGCTATAATAACAAAGTCAAGCATATCCAAAATATGTTGTATGAAGTTCTTAAAGAACTAAAAATTGGAGTAAAAAGAAATTCTAATAAAAAAACAAGTCAAAATTGATGTAGGAGGACACCTGGCCTCCTCCTCTGTACACACAAAGACACATGCATACGCACAATAAGGAAAAACGTTATAATACCTAAACAAGAGTGAGGATACCGAAAAGAGAACTCATGATAGAGTCTCTCACACTCAAGCACATTTACATTGCATGGATGCAGGATTCCTCAGTAATTGCATGCAATGTAAAAGAAACTGCCATTTAGTGAGCTGATAACAGTCATTTACACTTTTAACATGAGACTATTTTTATATACTTGCCTATTATTTAATATTAGTATTTCATAAATTAAAATCAGCTTTGATTTTTTTATATAATGTTTTCTCCCATTTTGTGAAGTCTTTAGACTTGGATTTTATTTTTAGAAGGGCTGCATGACTTACTAGCAGAACCCAGATATTTTCTCTTATATTAAGGTTAATTTATATTTAACCAAAGAGAGAAGCCAATAATAATTAGGCAATGTTGTTACTTTAGAATTTCTCAACTTATTTGTTAATATCAAGGTAGACAGAGAAAAATAAACATTTTCTGTTTGAAGATAGTGTTAGCTATGTATGTAGGGCTTGATGTTTCACACAGTCTAATAACATTCTAAGAACATTTCAATTTATTATTTTTTATTAACTAGTAATTACTTAAACAGTCATTATCATCTTTACTTTTATTTATTAAAAGCATTTTGATTTCCTGGAAGATGTTTTAGTTGTAGGGGAAAATTTTCTTGGTTGAAAAGCAAAGTAATTTTTTGCTACTTTTTAATATGTAGATTATAAATTATGATACTTGGAGCAAGTTAACTAATGACTTTGTTTTCATATCTCTAAGAGGGGATTAGACATCCAGCTCATAACAGCAAATGGTGTTTCTTCTTTGCTCACTACTATTTCTAAATACCCATTTTTTTCTACTAAAAAAAGTTCCTGACATCTCTTAAATTTCAACAAACGTTTGTTGAATAGATGAATGAATGGTTATTGAAATAGTAGGGATCAAGTAACCAGCTTAATATCAGTTCTATTTGAAATACATGGAAATGTGATACTAGTTTCTGTTAGGTGAAATATATTTGAATCATTTGATGAAATTAATGAAAACCTGGGAATTATATGGCACAATGGGTTTTGGTTTTACTAGGAAACAAAATGCCCAATTTGGATATTGGGTGGTATTTTGTTTTTCTTTCTGACTCCAAGTAAAACATCCACAAAGCGGTGGGCAGAGGTTCTCATTACTTTCTATTGCTATGACCAAACACTGACCAAAATCAACTCTTTCAAGCAACAGCCCATTCATTAATGGAGCCAAGATAGGAACTTCAGCAGGGCAGGAACCTGGACATAGAAGCCAAAGCAGAGACTATGGAGGAATGCTGCTTGCTGGCTTGCTCCCCTGACCTGGGTTCAGCCTGCTTTCCTGTACAATCCAGGACCACCTATTCTGGAGTGACATCACTCATAGAGGGCTGGGGCCTCCCATATCACTCAATACTCAAGAAATTCCTCATAGACATGCCTACAGGCGAATCCAATAGAGGGAAATTCCGCATTTGAGATTCCCTCTACCTGGCGTGTCAAATTGACAGCTGAAGCCATCTAGCTCAATAGGGAACTCTTCCTGGGAATGATTTCATGAGGTGGGCAGCATATGTATCTGTTCTACATGGCTATTTGATAACAATACTAACTTCCCATGTTAACTTCCGGAAATCAAGGCCTTGTCTGCCATCTGAAAATCTGCAGGATCGGGAGTGATGGGTATATGTATGGTTGGCACATTCACGTTGCTAGGGTGGCACTGAGAGAGAGGCTCATGTTTGAGATGATGAGGGTTTCCTAAGTACTGGTTGTGCCTGTGTCTATGAATGAGAGTGGGTCGAGGGGTATATAGATGTATATAGGTGTATATAGGTGGGATGTTGCCCCAGAAATGAGAGGCAAGGGAAAATTTAATTAAAATGTTTCGTTCTTCAATCTGGGAGACATCCTTCAAATTAAGTCAACATAGGTCAGCATTTCACTTCTCAGAGTTTCCTGGAATTCAGTAATTATAGTGATGATGATGATGATGATGATGATGATAGTAGATCACATGTACTAATGTGTTTGATTTAATTCAGCATATCTATCATTTGTCTACACTCATCTATCTATCTATCTATTTATCATCTATCTATCTATCATCTATCTAATCTGACATCTATAGCCTATCCTTTACCTACTAGTCTTCTATCTATGTATATAGCATGTATCTATCATTTATTACCTATTTATCAACATCTATTTATATCTATCTACTTTCAACTACCTATCTTATGTACTCACCATCTAACTATATACTTTATATCTATTATCCATTACCTATTTACCAATTATCTATCATCCACCTACCTATCATCTATCACATTTATTTATTTTTATCTATATCTATCAGTCATTTATCACCTATCTATTTACCTAGGTCTATATATCTAGTAGCTATTTATCTACTAATCAATTATTTATCTATCATCTCTCTGTCATCTATCATATCTATATAGAAGTGTACCATTTATCTGCCTGCATATCTATTGTCTACCTAGCAATTTACTTAGCCATATATACCATTTCTATTTAAATATTCAAATAATAGACTTCAGTTCTATTTATATTCCTTTTATGAATGGAGTTCAAGGTACACAGAGGTAAGCAAATCTCCAGGATCACTGAAATGCATTGGTAGAAATTTATTTGAATCCAGTTCACCTACCTTAGAAGCTGGTTTATGAATAGAATGGAATTTTATATGAATGGAAAACAAGACAATTTTGTTAACCTATTATATGAATTATGAAGGCATGTGTACACATATCAGTTGATAGTAATTATAAGATAATCTTCTATACTAAATCTTAATAGACTATCATGCTTAACTGAGTGATGGAATAAATTTATTTACAAATCTCATTAAGTTAGCTATGACCTTCAATCACCCTGCTGTCTGTCACAGCCATTGAGTAGTTGAAGAGTGAGAAGGTCCTGAGGGTAGCATTTATTCTGGGAAATCAGCCTAAATCTCACAAATTTATTTTGTTCTACTGAGGGACAAGAAGATATGAGAAAGTTGACCCTTACATGAAAATAGAGATGGAGATGAATATGGCAATGATATTATGCATTTTAAAAGTGAATGAAGGTTTTTACATCAGAAGAGTGAACACACGGGGTTTTCTGCATTTCTTTCTGTCTCTGTCTTTCTCTTTCTTGTTTCATATTTATTTTTACATGCATAAATATTTTTACATATTTCTGAAATTGTTAAAAATTTACTTATGTGTAAACCACATTATATTAAAATAATCTAATTGATATGTTTTTCACTTCAATAAGTAGATTTTGAAATACAGATTAAGAGTTTATACAAATCTCTTGAAAATTTTAACAGATGTTTTTTATTGGTGAAAGAGCTGAATAAAGAGAACTTCCCAAATACTATTTCAAGGTCTGTGCAGAACTTTGACAACAGTAAGAAAAGCTGTATCATATTTCATGCATCAACTTAAAGATTTTTCACAGCTTGAAAAGTTTTAATCCATAGGAGAAATTCTTAAAAACACTGCAGAAATAAAATATCATCTTACCTCTACTGAGAAAGACCTTACTCATTGATTTTCTAGGTCATATTTTGGACAAATAAATTATAGAATATAAGTTTAAATGACAGAAATTTGTACTAATCTCTCTCTATAGAGAGATTTTATGTATATATATATATATATATATATATAGAGAGAGAGAGAGAGAGAGAGAGACAGAGAGAGAGACAGAGAGAGAGACAGAGAGAGAGAGAAAAAGAGAAAGGAAGCCAGAGAATCTCAAATAGCTCAGGCTGGCCTCAAAGTCCCTGTGTAGCTGAGGATGATCTTGAACTTCTGATCCTCCTGCCAACATCTCATGTGTGCTGGGATTAGAGGTATATGCCACCACAGCCAGTTTATGTGATACTAAGAACTATGTAGTGGATACTAAGTAAGCAAATTACCAACTGAGAGACATCTTAGTCCTATATTATTTATTTGAACAATCTAATTATTAAAAGGAGAAATGAAATTTAACAAACATACCTTTGCTTATAATTACAATGAAATATAGAGTGTCCCCAATATATCAGATTACATACTCAACAGGAAAAATGAGTACCTGCTCAGGGCCTGATTTACAAGACTTGGTCATATTTCATGTGAACCCAGGACATCAAATGACTCTTGGGAAGGTTGTTTCTGAAGTGGATCCTTGTTTAAGAGAGGAAGGAAAATTGTGAAGAATCTTGTTTTAATTTCCCCAAATTAA
Source organism: Eospalax fontanierii (assembly GCA_035773235.1). Lineage (NCBI taxonomy): Eukaryota > Metazoa > Chordata > Mammalia > Rodentia > Spalacidae > Eospalax > Eospalax fontanierii. Next base: position 10,145,016 of record CM069524.1, read on the forward strand.
CCATTTAATGAATTAATATGAACAGCAAGTTTGTGATGACAGCATGATCTATGATATGATACAGGTAAGCTAAGTTGGGAACCACAGGGAAGGAAAAAAACAATCTAAGGCTTCATATATTCAAGAACAGTGAAGTCAGAGCCATATCCATAGGATATGGCTTCCTGGAAAGAAACAAACTGCAAACACACATGCAGCTGATATACAAACAGCTTTGCCATTATTTAGTTTGAAATTCTAGCCCATCATTTTTCCTAACCTGCCTAATATAGTCTTGCTTTGTGTATTAAAAAAGAGATTTATAACGATGCCAAGGCAAGCATGAGCATATGAAAACCCTACTGCATGTAACATAGATTTTTAAAAACACATCTAGATGTAGTGGCTAGGCATGCCTAGTTGAAACCAGAAGCTGTACCTGGAGAGATCAAGAGGTCGGTTTCATTCCTTCTGTGCTGGGTGGCAGATTTTTGGTTGATAAGCAAATACTATTACACATGGGTGCAATGATAAGTGGCTTAAGACTGTGATAAAAGTGAAACTCAGGTGAAATATTTCTTCTTAAAACCAAACAATTATTGTTTATTGTGAATAATGGAGTGGCAGAAAGTTTAGCAATATCCCAGATGTACATTTTTAAAGTCAGCATAATATTCAGAATATTTCAGAATAGTGATACGATTAACACATTTTAAGAGTAAAATGTGATAGTGAGAATCATAACCTAAAAATCAGAGAAACCTGAAAATTTGTTCTTAATGTTTTTCACTGGTTTTTAGTATCTTAACACAAATACCTGAGAAAACAGTTTTCAAGGGGGAATATTATTTTGGCTCATGGTTTTTGATGTTTCAGTCTATGTTGCTTTGATTGATATTATGGATCCATGGTGAGAAAGAACATAAAGGCAGGAATGTGTGTCAGAGGATAATGTTCACATCATTGCAGGAGAGAGAGTGAGGAAGAGGGAACGAGAAGGGAACGAGATGGAAGGAGCTTGGCAGGAAGGGAGAGATCGAGAGAGAGAGAGAGAGAGAGAGAGAGAGCATTTAATGAGCTATACCTTTCTCACAGGGGTCCCCCATAACATGCCTCCTCTAGTTGAAGCTGTGGGTCCTCTATGGTTTCCTTCACTTTCAAATAATGCCATCAAATTTTGATTGACACAGTGGTACAATCTACTCATGAAGTCTGAGCCATCATGATCCAAAAACTTCCTCAAAAACCTTTAGGAAACCTTAACATAGAAGTCTATAATTTTTATTTATAACACATTTTAGTGATTAAAAGCCCAACATTTACCATAATATGAGACAGCATAAATAGCAGATGTCAGATGTGTAAATGAGTTTCAACTCTACTTACTAGATCTTCAGTTGACTATTTATTTGATATGTGATTCTGAGCAGGTTATTTTTTTTTCTAGGCCTCAACATTTTCTGATGTATGAAGAAGGGGTAACATAATATCTGATTCAGAAGACTACATTGAATATAACTGGCCATGGACAAAGACCCACTGGGACAGTGCCAGGCACATGCCAGTCAGGGTTAGACATTATTATGAAAAATCATAATAGTCAGTAGGAAACACAAATAAAGACTGAATCAATTATGTAAAGCCTTAGAACATAACACACACAGTGCATGTATTAGTGTCCAATTCCTTCAAAGTCAGATTACTAGTATTATATCAGCTATACTAATGCAGTCCAGAGTTATTAAATAAATGCATGTATTTAGATTGTCATTGTATTCTACTAAATGTAAAATGTTTTCATGAGACAGAAACTTGAAAGGCAAGGAAACAGTTCAAAATTTTCTAAGATAATTTATCAATCAAGAGGAATAATAAAAAGATAACGCCCATGTTAGTGCAATGGAAAAATCGTCAGTATAACTTCTCACTAAGGTAGTTTACACTCTGTGGCAATGCCTCAAACAAGTTGAAATTTATTGGATTTGTTTTATGGGTTGAAATGTCTCTGTCAGTTCAACTGTTTTTGATATACTTTAACGAAGATAAAATGGCAGAAAATATCTATGATTGAAATACTCTTTCACATTTACAACCAGGATTGCAAGCCTTTTAGCTTACTGTGCACCAATAAGATTTAAAATATATGAAAATGAAACATTTTTATTTTATTTTAAAAAATGTAAATGAAAACCACAATAAGGAATTCTGAGTATAAGAGGTTTCACATATCATGTTACAAAACTTTATTGAATTAATTCAGTATTTGAAACATGAATTAAACTTTCAAGAACACAAATTCACTAATAAATTTCTAATATGTTCAGTATATATTCGTGATTTTAGAAGTGACACCACAAATGTGTCATGAGGGATCAAAATAACATCTTCTCTGTAATTATAAATTGTACTAGCATTATACAATTCAAAATAAGGGGCAGAATTCAGAAGATAAAATCCAAAATATCTCAATATATATCAAACCATGTTTTGATGAATGGACTGGGAAAATAGCTAATTCATTAATGTGTTTGCCCTTCAAGCATTGCGACATGACTGTGATGCCCCAGAATCCAAGAAAAATTAAGCTGAGAACAGCAATGTATGCTTATATTTCCAGTGTTGCAGAGGCAGAGATGGGAGGATGCCTGGGGTTTGTATCCAGCCAATCTAGCTGAATCACTGAGCTCCAGCTTCAGTGGGAGACACTGTCTTAAAATCAAGGTACACAGAAGTGTATGATACAACTCAATTGCTGAAGACACCACTCTCCTTGGTCAGATAACCTTCTTTTAGCAGTGAATAGTGGTTAATGCAGAGACATGTAACTGGTCAAAGTACCAAGTATGAATAACTCGAATTACTCAGCTATGTGTAAGAAATCTGTGTCACCCTCACTATCCATGGCTCAGAGAAATTAATGGAAGACAGAGTAGAAAGAAGGTAAGAGTCAGCAGATGAGAAGAAAAGCTGTTTCCAAATGTTGACTTGTGCACATGACATGGCTCTTGTATATATCAAACCACAGCACCTGTATAAGACCTGTACAAGATCAAACCAGTTAAAATTCAGCATGGATTGAAGGAGGGCCCCTGACACTCCACCCTTATCAGTAGAATATCAACTGTTGGAATGATACCAACTACTGGAAGTTGCTAGCCCATGAAGGAGGGAGAGTCATTTTCCTTTAGGGTTGTGACCAATGGCATATTTCTCATGCCCTAGTGGGGTGCAGATGAGTAGCAATAATTGGACCAGTGAGATTATTAATAACAAACCATAAATAAAATTACAATAAAAAGGACATTAAAGCCAAAGAGAGTTGAGTGGGGAAACTAGAGAGAGTTGGATGGAGGTGATGGTTAAGGGATACAATTAATATGCATTATAAATGTATGAAATTTCCATACATTCTTTCATCTGTGTTAAGGTTTGTTGTGTCAAGTCAGTGTCCCAGATGTTCCTCACGTTCCTCACTGCAAGTTCATTCACTGGGATCGAATGAAAATATTGCTTAGAAATAAAGTGACATCCAAAAATAAGTAAGATGGAGCGTGATTGAGGAAGTCACTCAAAATAGAGCTCTTATCTCTATGCAAACATGTAAACATACATCTCCGCACACATGTTCACCTACACAAATTGAAACATATACACAGACATTCACACATTTTTATGGAGTTTTCTCCTCTCAGTTCCAGCTTGAAATCATGAAAAAATATTGCAAAATAGCATGATGCCAACCATACATACGAAAATGAAATATATTTTAACGTCATGGCCATGAGCGTATTTCACTATGAGCTATCTAGTGCAACATGTTTCTATTTCAATAATTTAAGACAATGTGGTATTAAGACTCTATCAAGGTTAGATATGATTAAGATTTGTTCTCCACTTGCATTTTCACTGGAAAACAAGACTTCATGCATTTCAAATCCAATTAGCTTATTTGTTAAATGTGACCTTCCCAATACCCTTGTTCAGATACAGGATGCTGAGCTCTGCTTATCATTAGCAGAAAGAGCTAGAGCAAATGCTACTTTAAAATCTATATTCCGATTCAAATTTAGTAGATCTAATAAAGAATACCCCAGACCTTGCAGCTGCAGCCATTTGTACATGCAAATCTTATAATTGCTTATATAAATTGAGTAAACTGTACATGAAAACAGGTTGTTAAATGTTAAATTAATCAGTATGAAAACAAACCTCTCAGTGTTTTTGCTGTCATAAAACCCTTCTACATTGTTCCTCTGGGTTGGAAAGAAATATAATATTTCATGTGCACATGAAAAAGTTTATTTCACTGAGATGCTTTCGTTCATTCAGTACTGCTTTGTTACACACATTATAACTGTCATATGTAAAATTTTTATATTAAGCATGATAGGTGTTTTGGCTCACCTGATGTTTATTTTTTTAAGCACTGAATAATCTATGGCAAAATCATGTGTCGGCTTCCTTAATTTTTATGCTCTCCTTAGTTTCATATTGTCTTCAAAGTACATAGAACTATGTTACAGATATAATGAAAAATGAAGTTATGTGCTTTTATCAGCTTTCAGATTTTGTGGAAAACAATTTTAGATTTAAAAAAAGTCTCCATGTTGCAAAGTAACATGGCATCAACTTTAAATGATAAATTTAGCTGCATTGTGACATTGTGAGTATGAGCAGCTTTTACCATGAACTACCTGCGTTCCTTCAACTTGTTTCTGCCTTAGTAATTTAAGGCTCTGAGGTATTTAAATGCAGAAAATTGGTACCAGAAATACATAGTCAACATTCTAGTATGAAGTGAGAAGGGTTCGCGAAACCCTACCCCTAACTGAGGAATTGTGGACAGTTGGTGGCTTCTGTTGGAGGGAGACTTAAGTTTTCTTTAAGAGTGTGACCTTTGTAGGTCAACCACATTCCAGTTGCTGGCCCCCTACCCAGAAATATTTAGACAGCACAAACTGGATTTGATGGGTTCTTAAATTAAAAGAATACAGGGTGTTGGGTGGCTAGGGAGATGCCAGTGGATCTGGAAGGACTGAAGGGCCAGAGTAAGTGATACATTGTAGGGCACAATGCAAGGTGGACCTTAGCCAGGTCACCTGCTATGAGGAATAGAGGAATGGCTCCCGTGGGTGTGGTGTTCTGCTCTGGCTAGTCATGAGACCAGCTTCTGCCCAGCATTTGGAAAGAACTTGCCTACCTGGGGACAGACTGACTATTGGCTGTATTCGGGACCCCACCCCATAAGGCCATTGGCTAACCAGACCTATAAAACCCTTTGAACTTCCTTGATTAAACGATGCTTGCAGCAGTTTGCCACTGGCTGCTTCTCACTCAGCCCCCCGAGTCTGTGTGATGATTCTGTGCCTACTCACCCCCTCCACCGTGGAGACCCTTTGGTCCCCTCAGGCTGTCCCTGAATACAGGGACCCCTGACATCTGGCTCCTGCACAGAGACATCAAAATTCAAAAATTCATTGTATGAAATTTTCAAAGTGTTAACAAAAATATTAGCAAAGGAAGCAGAAAGAAATTGGAAAAATTAAAACTAAAGGACCAACTCATTCGGTGGAGAAACATTCGAGACACTCTATACTTTAGGCTATGGCAAGGGTATTACTGATAGCATTTGCCTGATTTCTAATGAATATTAGAAATAACGCACAGGATAGAAAGATTTGAAAACTGTGCAGTTGGCAAGAAAAAGGTCATATTCAAAGTCTTGAGTAAAGAGAATGATGGAGAAGGGATGCGATAAGAAGAAGATGCCTTCTTGTGATCCAAAAATTTGGCCAGAATTCACTCATGACAGGCTTAAGGGTAAGAACATGTAAACTCATTTGAAAGACTGTCTCATTTGAGAAGAGAGTTTCAGGGCCCTGCAGGAACACTGCAAGGTAGGATTTTATTTTCCCAGTTTCAGCTCCCCAAGTTCTCAGAGTCTGCTACTGCTTTGATCCTAGAAGCTGTGGCTATTGTTTGATCTGGTGACAAACATTTGCATTATCCATATGGTTTTGAATTTGCAGCTATGTAGAATGAAATACTTATGGAATCCTGGAAGTTGCTACTCAGAATTCATAAGGTGGCCTCTGATGCCAGCAATGCAAGGCAGGATCAGAGCCTTGAGGTATCCCCTGAGAGAAATATTAAGCTATGAAGATGAATCCCCAGATGTTATAGAGACCCCAGAACACTGAAGATACCTGGAACCAGGAGCATCTCTTAAGGAAAGCTGTGCTCATCAAGTGTAGCCAGTCCCAAATAGAGGCCATGTGAGTTGCAAGACAAAAGAATGAGCCTTCTCCCCAAACTTTTTAAGTTCGTGTCATGACACATGTTTCCAGACACAGATCTGTAGACTTTAGTATTTCCCTGCTGGATTTTGTCTTGCTTTGTTGAAATCCTCTCTTATTATCTTATTCCTCTCAGAAAATATGAAAATTTTTACTCTCTGACACTTTATATTAGAAAAATTTAATCTGATTTTTATTTTATGGAAGTTCATAGCTAAAATATGCCCAGAATCTCAGACAAGATTGTAAACTTGGACTTTCAAGGAATCTTGGAATTGTTAAGACTATGAGACTCATGGAAATGAATGAATTACATTTTACATTCTGAGATGGTCTTGAAATCTTTATAAAACCATGGACAGAATGTTATGGTTTAAAGATACTGTGCTTGAGAGTCAAGTAGGCAAGGGGTAGACTTGTGATGATGAATCTTGATTCACAGCCTAGAATTAAGAACAACTTAGGATATCAATAAAGCATTCTCTGTTATATCTGGGATATTGTTTCTAGACAATAAGAAATGATGAAAGCTTTGGGCTGAAGAAAACTTTAATCCATTGATGTTAATAATTTGAGACTTCATGGAACTGTGGATGATGGGGTCTGTTTGGAGGAAGTCAGCCACTAGAAGTTCATGTACATTTTGTCTTGGTCACTTCTTCAGGCCTTCCTCTGTCTCCTGTTTCCATGATGTGAAATGCTCTGTTAATGCTTCTTGGATGCTATGAATCCTAAGTGTTAGTTCACCACATCTCCCAAGCACCATGATAGCTTGAAGCCTTTGAAATCATGATTAAAAATAAATCCTTCTGCCTTTGTTTTTCTTCTCTCAGGTACTTTGTCACAACAGCAGTAAAACCGACTAATACAGGATTTGGATCGTTGTGTTTTTAAAGAAAGCAATAGCAGTTGCAGTTACTGCTTCCTGGTCAGAAAAACACTCACAGTTTCTTTTTTCACTTTCTTCACAACCTATCCATTATCCACATTTGCCATCTAACTAGAGAACCTAGTCCTGGAGTGGTTAGGTAAATATCCCAATTTAATTCTTCCAGTGGATGGTGGAGCTGCAAATCTCAGGCAATTCTGTATAAATCCAGAGCTGATGAGATGTAAAATCCACCCCATTATCATGGAGCAATTGCTGCTTCCCATATCTTGCCACAATCATTGGTTTGGTTGTAGAGGGGACATTATGCACAAAAATGAAGTAAGATTGATTTTTATCAACTGATATCATTTAAAGTTCCAACATTTGACATAATACATGTGTCTCAAAATGATGACCTATTTAAGAATTTGGATTTCTATGGATATAGTTCTATGGATATAGCATTGTATTAAAGTTTATATAAATATGTAGATGAAGAAAATTCTCTTATCACTCCTCAAGAGATGCATTTAGATAAGTAGTTTTCAAAATTCTTTTGTAAACTAAATAGGTAATCTGTTCACAGGATTTGGTCTAAATTTTTTGAGAATCATTTTAGTTATCTACTTCTTTTGAGAGTTGAAGAATTTTTAACTCAAGTATGTGAGAAAGAAAATTATGTTCTCTTTTCGAGGAGTTTTCTTCATAATCTTTTTGAAACAGGTCTGAAAGTTTGTCTCTAGCTTTCTGTTAGAAATACAGAGATGTCTAATTTTTGTGTTCTTACATGGGGTGATATGATACCATGGCACAACCCACCCAGGGGCTGTGGAGATACATGCCTGGGACTACAGTTTAAGAAAGATGTATTTTATCTTCCTTCTGATATTTTCAAGACAGCATCTCAATAAGTTTATTTATGTCTCACTTCACACATTAATAAGGACATAGAACAAAATGGATTTTAAAAGTCATGTCAAAGGTGATGGGTTGTCTTTTGAGTAACTTGAAATGCTGGCCTGAGGAAGTAGAAAGTCAGAGACAATAAAGTTTCTCAGGATAGGAAGAGTTGATGCATATACTGAAGTAAATCTCTGAAGTTTAAGGGAAGGAGATTTGGGACTGGTAGGAAGAGGCCTGTCACCCTCAGGGCTGAGGATGAGGAAACTGTCTTGGGGTGTCATCATATGTGAGTACAGGGGCACACAGAAACTGGTTTCCATATAATACAATGTGGTAGAAGAGATATAACTTCATAGACAGAATGGAGACAGCTCATTGTTTTCAAAAATTCCATTGCATATATTCATCGGATGTAGTACAGTGTTACATTGGACATCTTCATACAAGTATGATTGTATGTTCAGTACATGCCCTGTTATAACTTCCTTTTCTCCTCTCTCCTGATTGTCCCTTTTGTTTTTCTGCACAGTTTGGCTTCTAATCTCATGTCATATATATATACATGCATGGTTTTATGTATGTATAAAAAGCTAAGAACATACAAGAGAGAAAACAGCTGCTATTTGTCTGAGGTCTTCTTAATTAGTTCATGTGATTATTTTCAACTGCATTCATTTTCCTGAAATTCACCTGTTTTTTTTTTTTTTTTTTTTTTCTGGCTGGAAACACTGCATTGTGTATTTATTGCACATTTTCTTTTTATATTTCCTGTCCCTTCCCAATTTAGCTGTTGTGAATAGTGCTGTGATATATAAGTATCACTGGGATATGTTGGCTTGTGGTTCTTCAGATATATACACCGGAGTCATGTTGCTGGGTTATATTGTAGATACATTTTGGTTTTTGAGTAACTTATGTATTTAATTACATGGCGAATGGCCTGGCTTTCAATCCCAGCAAAAGTTTGAGAAGTCTTTTGTCGAACAATCGTTCCTAAGGCCTTTTCCATGGTACAGTGTGTCTTGATACTGTTCATCCGAAGGCCCTGTAAGAGTCAGTTTGTCTTCAGAAGGAAGATCTTGGGCAAATCCACGAATAATCTTGGATTTCTTTTCTTCTATTTCATGTGTATGTGCTTTACTTTCCAGTTTCTTTCTAAACCAATAGTCAAGTTCCTTTGTTATAGTGTTTTTGCAGCACTAGAGTTTAAGTTATCCCAGCAACTTCCAACTAACATTAGCATACCCTCACCCAAGCAAATCGGTGTCCATCTCATGCAGGCCTTGAAGGACTATACATACTCAAGTGAACTAAAGGAGATGGACCCTGTCCTACATATTGGTATGATAATATAAGACTGTTCACTGTAGTATCGACCTTATAATTAACATGGAAGTTTCCAGCACAGTGACAAGCAGTTAAGAGGAGATTATACATTACACCCTTCATTACAAACCTTTAAGTCACAGCTGTTACCAGTATTGTTAAGCCTGAAATGAAGCACAACAGGATTTGAGGCCTTAACAACAAAATGAATTCACTAGAAAACACAAACTAGAAGTCTGAGCCTAAAGTGACAATCAGTCTAGGACAGGAGGGAAATTAGCTTTACTGATCTTCTAACAAAGAGAAATGTTTCACACATTAATCCTATAATCACAAAAGAGTAAATGGAGAAAAATATGAGCATCTTTTAAAACACAAAATAAATATAAATAGATTCAGCTTTTGACTGAAAAAAAAATGGAGCCTTAAAGATGTCATCAATTGATCAATGCATAATGACAGCATAGTACATTGACGCAATGGAGAATTATCCAGCTGTTAAGAAAAATTTGATCATTAAAATTTCAGGTAAGGAGATGGAACTGGAAGCAATTATCTCGAGTGAAGTATACTAGAACTAGGAAGCAAAGTGTTACCCGTTCTCACTTATATGCAGATGCTAGCTTTGCATATTTAGGTATGTGTGTTTCAATTGGAAGATCCATAGAGATCAGGTCAGCTCTTGCTCTTAGCACCCCAGATCCTGAGACTAATCTCTTAGTCCAGACCTCCTCACTGTGTCCCGAATCCCGTAATCAGAAAATCTCAGTTTTTCAGCCTAGTTCGTTACAGCCTACCAATTTACCTTTGTTGTCCCCTCCCCCAACCTGCCTTGGATTTCTGTGAACACCCAATCACCAAAAAATACATATTCTATTCATCTCCCCTTGGAGCTTTCTCCAAAAGCAACCACATTCTGGAGCATAAAACAAACCTCACAAAAATAATATAAAAAAATTATTCCATGCATTCTATCACAATAAAGTAAAGCTTAAAATCAAAACCAGAAGATGCTCTAGTAACTTCACAAACTCATGGAGACTAAATAACACACTCCTGAATGATAACTGGGTCAAAGGAAAGATTAACAGAGAAATAAAAGTATTCATGGAATTAAATGAAAAGGGCAGCACCGAAAAACACCTGGGAAACATTAAAAGCCATCCTAAGAGGCAAGTTTATAGCTCTAAGTGTCTACATTAAAAAAAATCAAAGTAGCAGATATAAAGAATTTAACATTACCAGTCAACGCTTCTGAAAGGGAACAACAAATGAAATTCATGCAATATCTACATGAGTCCATGTGCCTAGCTGAATGTTCCATAACAAAAAGCAATGCCAGACAGGAGAAACCTTGTTTTGAGTTGTTGGACAGGGTGGTCCATGAGACCCCCCAAATTATGCAGTTTATTGCCACATCCCTTGATTAACTCCTAGAAATTGAAGGTAAGACCCTATTACTGAAGACAGTACATACTTCAGAGACCAGATTTGGAACAATAGAGCTGGAGCTAACCTGTAAGTTACTTACCCTGAAGGCTAGCTCTGGAAAGCACTATGCAAGTAGTCAAGGGGGAACATCAGCTGATGGCCCAACACCAACTTCATGACCAAATAACCACATTGATGACCAATACAGCATACAACACTGGTTCTGTAGTGGCACTTTAATGTTGGGCCAATCAACAGTTACCTAATTGGTCTTAGAACCCACTCAATGAATGTGAATAAACTCATGTGTGGTACTGTAAACATAGCCAGATACACATGGCTGAAGAGGTCATAGATTTTAGAGTAATCCCTAAGGTTGTCATATTCCTAGACTAATGTAACTTTTCACTAAATGCAAGCTATATATTCTTATATTTACAGTCAAGTATCCCAGTCACCACTCATCAAAGAAACTTCTTTTGCACCAGACAGAGATGAATACAGAGTAACACAGCTGGTCATTGTCTTTGACTTGCTGAAGCCTAAGCAGCACATCTACAATGCATCCTCTATACCCAAGGCTCATGCAATATAGAACAAGGGGTAAAAGAAATCACTAATTGATCTCTCTACTCTTGTTAATGAAGCTCCCTCATTCAACAAAGGGCCAATAATGCAAAAGGTCACAAATGACTAAATCATGCAGATTAGGAATATTCAGATTGAGGATTTCTGGACTCATATTTTTCACTTACACAGGGCTCAGGGACCATCGTGGAAGGGGGAGCAGAAAGATTGTGAGTGCCAGTGTGGAAATGTGTGACCATATGTAAATAGTATCCTACTAGCTCCAGGGACCCTGCTCATATGAACCTACAGCAATGGTTTTAGCATACTCAAGACCCATGCAAACACAAACATACATAAACCCAGTATGGAACTGTTGAAATAGGTAGCAGACCCCAACCTTTTATTAAGAAATATTGGCAGCTGATTACTATTGGGTGAGGATGAGCTAGTCTTCCTAAAATGAGGTACTCTGGATAGGCTGAATAGACCTCAGTGGATGAACCTGCACTGAAGCCATTTGAGATCACTAACTTGACACAATAGACCTTGCAGAGATGTAAGAGTTGAGGGCTATGGGAGGTGCCAATGGGGAAATTACTATAAAGATGATTAAGATGATTGAAATATTGTGTCAAACACACAATGATTCAATAAAAAGTATTTTTAAAACTTTAGTTTCCTTCTGTCCTTTACATTGTCTCTATTTTCTTTGTGTTCCTGGGTCCTGATTGTTTGGGTATCTACATTCTGTGGAAATTCTACTTGGATTGTATATCCTTGGAAATCTGTAATCACAAAAAGACTGAAAGGCTTTTGTTCATAGTGATGAGAGTACTGACTGCTCAGATTTTCTGTGCAATCAAATAGCAATTTAAAAAAAAATGTGTCAACTTAAGTATCAGAAAGTAAACAAAGCTTTTCATTTCTTTTACAGAAAATATTCTGTCTGGTTGGAAGGAAATAAAGGCAGGCATCTGACAAGAGAATTGATTCTGATGGTCTTAGAAGTTCTTGGTACTGACAGAGGGTTTTATAATGATAGTATGCACTTGCCTGTCAGTTGTATTTGTTTGTTTCATTGTGTAGGCCCCTCTTTGCCCGCTTAGCTCCTGTATGATTGCTCTGTCCATTGCCTAGAAGGATATACTGATGTTTCCAATTATTATGATGGAAATATTTCTCTTTTCAACTCTGTATCAGTTTTTGTTTCCAAACTCCTGATATTCTGTTATTAGGCAAAGAAATGTTTGTGGGTTTTGTGTTTTGGTGTCGAATTGAGACTGTCATAATTATGTAATGTCCTTTTAATCTTTATCACACACACACACACACACACACACATATATATATATATATATATGTGTGTGTGTGTGTGTGATCGAGTACAGGATATCATGTAAGAATAGTCCGGGGTGTGAGGCACAGATAGGGGAAGGGTTTAAATGTGATCAAAACATATTGCAGAAAATTTTCAAAAATTCCATTAAAAATTCCCACAAATTGGAGACATGAATGTATAGATCCAAAGATAAAGGGAGTTATATATTATTGTACTTTCTAAGAAAACTTCAAGTTTTATAATTAACAAAATGTTTTAAAATTAAATTTTGAAGGAGAATCTATGACTAAGTATGATAGTTTAAAATTTAGGTTAGTTTTTGTCTGTTCTACATGACCAAAAAATAATATTAGTTATTGCATTACCATATATAAGAGTACAAATCATTCAGAAGAAAAATGGACTTTCCTGTTCCAGAGCTTACTTCTGCTCTGCTTGGCTTAACCTACCCAAACTGTCCCCATCTTCTCTAGACCCTAGTTACCTCCTGCTTTCTCCTGAGACTAGCAGCCTACCATGGTAATTTAGAACCTTCCCACTACATCTTGATTTACCTGCACCATGATCAGCTATATTTTCCTCATCCAGGGCTCACATGTTCTTTGTTTATCTAGTTAGAACATCTCCACAGTGTCCCCAACCCTACCATGAGCATAGCACGCCCCAAGCTATATCAGAAACTCCATCCACTGCATCTTGATCACCCTGCATAGAGAACAAATATATTCTCATACTCCAGGGTTCACATTTATTCTGCATAGCTAGTTAAATCCTTCTCATGCTGCCACAGCCCCACTTGGGCTTAGGCACACTCCTATTCCACCTAACAGAAACCTTCAGACTAACCTATTATAACTTGGTCACTGGATGCCCACGGTTATTGGGCCTAGGCTCATATACTCTTCTAGAGAGTGCTTGACTAATCAACTTGGAACCATCCTGTCCTGCCAACAAAACTCAAAAGTGAGACCCTGAATCATAAACCAAGTGCCTATACCCTATCAGAAACTAACCAAGCTACAATAACAATATAAACAGAACCAAACTTCATCTCAACAAAGGGATAAGAATTTCATATCAGATGCACAACGAACAAAAGAATTCTATATACTCAAACTATATTGCAAAAACCCGATTAATATGCAAATCTAAGAGAACATGCCCTCCTAAAATCCACCAGTCCTTCAAAAGTGGACTACAAAAAAAACTATGCCGCAGAACCCCAGGAAACAGGACTTAAAAAGAACAGTCATGAATGGTAAAAGAATTTGCTGAATTTAAAAAACACACAAGCAAATAACTCAAAGAGAGTAAAAATTAATTTCTACATGACACTGAAGAAAATATAACTCTACAGATGAAGGGAGTGACAAGGGAAATTCATGATGTGAAAAGTGAGTTCACAAAGAGAGAAATATTGAACTCAAAACAAAATAAAGATGAAATTGAAAAATTTATAGAAGACAACTTGAAATATCTTTATAATTTTGGATATTCACTATCTCTGAATTTAGCTTTCCTTTCCAAGTTTTGCAATTTTGAAATATAGTCTTATCATAGACTTATCTATTTTTTAATTTGATATTTTAATGTTATATAGCAACCAGGAATTATTTTATCTCACTAATTTTATGGAGACTGACACATTTTATTAAAATAAAATATTACAATTCATCTGATTCTTCTTTATTTGCCATTTATCATTCAGGAGTGTGCTATTTAATCTTCATAAGTTCATTTTGTTACAATAGCTTCTCTTGATGTTAATTTTAATGTTTATTGTAGTTGTTCAATTGAATACATGGAACATTTCAATTTTATTGTATTTGTTGAGGCTTGTTCTGTGGCCCAGTTTTTGGTCTGCTTTAGAGAAACTACCATGGACTGCTGAGTAGAATGTGCATTTAGTATTTTGGTGGAATACTCTGTAGATGTCTGTTAGCTCCATTTGATGCATGACATCATTTTATTCTGAAAATGTTCTGTTTATTTGTTGTCCCTGTAACCTGTTGATTGTAGAGTGTGTGGTATGGAAGTCATATACTATCACTGAGTTGTGCTTAATTTGTGTAATACTGTTTTCACAAAATTGGGTTTCTCCATGTTTGGTGCATATATGTTTAAGATTATTATGCATTCTTAGTAGATTGTACCCTTGATCAGAATGCAGTGACTTTCTTATATTTTCTGATTGATTTTGACTTGATGTTTATTTCATCAGGTTGTTTCTTTGTGTCAGTTGCTTGGAATATTTATTCCAAACTTTCATATGTAAAGTGGTGCCCATCCACGCAGGAGAGGTGAGATTTTTGTAGACAGCAAATAGACTTTGTTGCTCAATCCACTAACTAGCTTGTGTCTTTTGACTAGGGTGTTGAAGCCGTTGATATTTATATTTATTATTGAAAGGAGTGGACTGGTTACTATCCTCTTATTTTTGTGTGTGAGTTCTTAGTCGTTTTTGTGCTTCTGTAGTTTATATCTTCATTTGTTTTCTTTCTGTATCCTCTTGAGTACAGTCATTTCTCTCTTCAGTTCTTTTTATTGCCTTGAGTGATATCTGTAGGGCTGGTTTGGTTACCATTTTGAACTTTGGAAAATTTTTCTTTCCCCTTCAACTATGATAGATAGTTTTTCTGGATAAAGTGTTCTGGGTTAGCATCTATGATTATTTCATTTGAAAAATTTTTCTTCAGGATCTTCAAGCTTTTATAGTTTATGTTAAAACGTTAGTTGTAATTCTGCTAGGTTTTCCTTTACATGCAACATGTCACTATTTTCTTGTAGTTTTTGGTACCCTCTCTTAGTTCTTAGACAAATGTAATTTCTTACTATGTGCTAAATACAGATTTGTATTTAAGACAAGTATGGCAGTCACCATTCATCAAAGATGCTTTGTTTGCAAAAGATAGGAACTATTTACAAAGTTCCACAACTGGTCACACACAGCAATCAAGTGTCTGAAATGCCCAACCATAAGTGACACATCTATAATGGAACTCTTATACTTAAGGCACACGGAACATATTGGAACAAGGTATAGAGAGATGCTAAGGAATCTCTCAACTCTCATTAGTGAAAAACTTTTACCTATGTAGGAAGGGGAGAATTTCTCATCCTGATAACTAAAGTTTCTTACTAAAAGCCTCACACTTAATTATTAAACCCCACAAGGCATCTATAGGAAACCTCATATTTAAAAGATAAATCCATAGGAAACTTCACACTTAATATTGAAAGATTTTCTCATATCATAAGAAATACAAATTGTGGTGTGTTCTCCCATTTCTCCTATACTAATTGCATAAATAGCCTCTGAAATGAGGTGAGATGAAACTTTTTACGTAAAAATATCTACATTGACACATATAGTAAATTACGAGGAAAGCTCCAAGATTCCTGAAAAAACTTCAATGCTTGCTACAGAAATGATTCGAAATCCATATGCACAAATTAAAACACACAAGCACACACATGTATCCATGTATGCAAACTGACAAAATAGACACCATTAAATGAAAAGCATTCATTTTTGAAAGATATCGTAAAATAATTGAAAACCTGAGACATATTTGTATTACAGTTTTACTAGTTTGATCAAATTAGGAGATGCAGTTTTGTTTCAGTATTATCTGGAACTCAGTGCCAATTTTATGGTCATATGTCAAATCCTAAAATTTTGTGCCAATGTCATATATTAATAAAAAGATCTTAGTTTAAGCAGTTTTCTCATTTTTTGCGTTTCCCTCCATCTTTGAACACATAATCCTATAGGAGCTGAGAGCAGCAGTTTAGGGCAGTAATGAACTGCTAACTAATGAAGGTTGTAAGAACTTTGTTCTCTTACTTTATAAGGGGAATGTTTCCTCTCTCTCTCTCTCTCTCTCTCTCTCTTTCTTCTTCTTCTTCTTCTTCTTCTTCTTCTTCTTCTTCTTCTTCTTCTTCTTCTTCTTCTTCTTCTTCTTCTTCTTCTTCTTTTTGCACTGTTTCCAAGGGCCAGAGGATTAAGTGACCTTATATACTCTATAATATCAGTTATTCTTGAATATGGACTTCAAATGATTTTTCCATGTACTTGAAGTGGCTTGATCTTCAGATTTTTCAGTATGTTTCATATTGTTTTGTCATAAAATATTTCTGTGAAACAGTATCTTTTATCAATATTTATTCATTTTAAATTATTTTTAGATGACAAATAATCTGGGGAGGAATGAGATTTTTAAATATGTTTACACAGTAGAATAAGTAAATTAACATATCTCTCACCTTACACACATTTTATCTGAGTGAGGATGTTAGCATCTAATACTTTAGCAATTTTGAAATACATAGTACTTTAATATTAGCTTTAGTGATTATGCAGTGCAAGACATCACTGAAGTTTACACCCTTGGTCCATAACTCTCCTTGCCCCATCGGTTCTTTCTTTTTTTTAGCCCATGTTAACTCCATTTATGGTCTTTGTATAGAATTTTCTGTTTTGGATTCCCATGTATTAATGAGCTCATACAATGTTTGATTTTTTCATATCTGGCTTATTTGAGTTTGTATATTTCCCTCCAGGCCAATCAATGTTGCCTCTAATGACAGAATTTCTTTGTTCTTTAAGAACTCTAGAGTGATTTATTCATTACCTTGGAAGAGTAAATTTTTAACTTTCATCTTAAATAACAATTCAGTACACTCCACCTTGGTGCCTGTAGCTCCCTTGTGGTGTGCAATGTAACACAGTGTAGAATCTGATACCCAAGAGAACATTTGACAGTCTGCTTGCATTTAATATGGTTAATGGAAATTTAATGTTCTCACAATTGTTTTTGCCCTCCCAGTAGCACTGAATTATTTATGAATAATTTCAAATGTCTTTAAGTAAAACACAGTTCTTTTAATGAGCCAAAGCAAGAACAGTTATTCCAGTTCAGTATGATTGCCTCATATTGGATGCTTAAGAATGGCATTTTTTTACACTAATTCAGTTTCTTCAAACCTGGGCGATAAGACAAAGTCACTGCATACCCACACTGGTCCTGCAGTAGTATTCTACTCATATAAAAATGGCCCAGTAGATAAAGCATTTTCCTTGCAAGAGTGAGGGCCTCATTTGAATCCTTTGAATCTATGTTTGAACACATTGCCCAACACATTGATACATGTCTTTGTATCCCAACACTCCCATGGAGAAATTGAAGATGAAGACAGAAGAATCTCAGGAAGCTTGAAGGCCACCTATCCATGTGAACTAGAGGAAACCCTGTCTCAAACAAAGTGGAATGTGAGGACCAATATCTAAAATTGTCCTCTGGCCACTGCAGCATGCATGACACCACACATGCACTTCCACATATGTGTAAATGTGCACATCACATACACAGATCATACAGACCCATAACATTCGTCAATACCATACACTTAAATTAGTTATTTTTCTGTTGCTTTGATAAACACCATGTGATCAAGAAGAGTTTACTTGGGAGGGATGATGGTTCCTTCATAGTAGGGAAGGAACAGCAGGAGGCAGCTGGAGCATAAAGCTGAACACTCACATCTTCAGGCAGACACAGGAAGCAGAGAGACAAACTCAAAATGGGGCAGTGCTAAAAGAGACTCCCAGTGGCCTGCTTCTTCCAGCAAGGCCCTACCTCATAATCCTCCCCAAAGAATGAGCGAAGCATTCAAATACTTGGAGTGTATGAAGAAAATTTTCACTTAAACTATTATGACATCTGAGACATCATGAAGCCAGAAGAGTTAATAAGTCTTGAACATGCTGGTCCTACCCAAGGCAGATTTGATTGACCTGCATGTTGTGTGAAAACATAAATTCTTCCTGTTAAATACATAGCTTCTTCAACATCCAGGTACACTGTGTGTCTTCACTTGTGGTTAATCATACTGTCCCAGGGAAAGAAACTTAGATTTGATATTGCATCGTGGAAGAAATGAACAGATTCCAATTTCTGTTCTTATTTAATAGGTGACAGAAAGTTAGTGCTTCTATAATGTAGATTTAAATAATAATTACCATGTCGGCTATTGTGAAAACAAAGAAAATATTTTGTAATTTATAATGTATAATATATTACTCATGAATTAGTTCTAGATCTTTATATTGTATTACAATGTGGATTACTTAAATAATAATGTTTAAATGACCTATGTTGTATCTACTAAATGTAATATCAGTAAAAAAAAAATGCAAGGAAATGTTAAATAATGACAGGAGAATCAAACTAAAAAATTCATTGTTATTGTTTGATTGGAGGGGGCATCAAAGGCTATGTTTAGATTTTGTCAGCATATTACAGTTTATTTATTATTTCAATGATCTGATACAAAACGCCTTATTCTGTGTCTACAACATCTCTCATTTACCTCCAAAGCTTGCTCATTTTCTAGAAGAAACTATTAAGAATATAAGTGCTTTCCTCACACAGAGATCTGAGTTTTATTCTTCTCTCAACTGTCACTATTTTTTCTTTTATGAGGATTCCTGTATTGTTGTGGTTTGAATGTCATATGTTTGAATGATTTGTCTCATGCTAGTAGTACTGTTTGGGAAGGCTGTGGAATCTTTAAGGATTAGATCCTCACTGGAGTTCATGGCTGTACAACCTGGCCCAACTTCCTGTTTACTTTCTACTTCTTGAGCACAGGTGCAATACAATCAATCAACTTCTTCTTGCCCCTGCCTGCTGCCATGTGTTCTCCTCTATGATATACCGCATCTGTCCTGAAATATAAACCAAAACAAACCATTTTCCATTAAACTGATTTTGTCCGTCTTTTGTTCAGCAAGAAGAAAGTAAACATGACAACATTTATCATAGTAAATGACCGTAGACGGTGAGTCTCTTTTATTAAAATTTGAGCAGAAATGTTTTGGAAGAATGGACTTGTACTTTGAACAAGAAGTGCTTAATAAATGAATTAAAGTAAAAAATGAAGAAACTATTCTATTTGTTTAATACCTGATGTTCCCTTTTACAATCTTTGAATGATACAGTCATTAAATGATCAAGCTTATTGTTAAGATCATGAAGGACAATACCTTTCTTATTGCTTATCATTGGATAGTGTGTCCCAGGACTAAGAATTCTTGGGAAGAAGGCATCACTTCCTGGATGATTCATGTTATATTAACAGTCAACATTATGCCTCATCTGTCAAAAGCATAATATAAAAGTTGCTCACTCACATTCAGCAATGGAAGTTTAGACAGACAATCTTTCTTGTGAAGTGAAAACTCATCCTAATTAGGACATTCAGGCTTCCCCTCTACATGACAAACCTCCACATTTATTAGCGCTTAAGAAAAGACAGGCACCATTAGTGTCAAACTTAAGTTAACACATTTTCAAAATATCTTTACCTTTCTTAACAGAAGGAGTAAGGGGAGAGATAAATAATGTTCAGTTGATATGAAAAACCCGAATGAAATATATTAGTTGAAAGTCCTATGGAAAAATATACATACAATAAATATTTGAGTTTGTGGGTATAGTTGAAGACTGTATTACAAAAAACGTAGTTACCAAGAATGAAAAACTTCCCTTCAAGGTATTGGCCAGGGTATTCCAATGAACTCCCTAAATAACACAGATTGTTGCCACAGCCCCTGATTGCTTCCAGAAACTTGAAGATCAGACTTTATTGCTGAAAATAGGACATGCTTTGGACACGGGACTTGGAGCAATGTAGCTGAAAAGCCCACACTAAGGGAGGGGACTCATGTGTGATACTGTAAACATAGCCAAATTCACATGGCTGTGGAGGTCATGGATCTTAGAGAAAACCCTAAAGCTGCCACATTCCCAGAGAAATGTAATCTCTTACTATATGTTAAATATATGTCCTTATAATTACAGACAAGCATTCCAGCTACCACTCATCAAATAATTCTCATTCATGGACAGAAATTATTACAGAGTTCCACAATGGGTCACACATAGAGAATAAGTGTCTGTGAAATGCCCAACACTAAGGGACAGACACGTCTACAGTGGAACTTCTATACCTAAACTCAGGGACAATAGTGGTGCAAAGGGCAGAGAGAATGCTAATGAATCTCTCAACTCTCATCAATGAAGCTCCCTCTTGCAACAGTGGGCAAGGAACACAAAAGTATATAAGATAAGAGTCTCCAGAGTGTACTGCCTTGGACAGGACTCTTATAGTAAACTCCACCCACCCAGGGTTCAGGGACCATTGCTAAAGAAGGGCAGAAAGAGTGTGAGAGCCAGGGAGGAAGCGCATGATCATATGGAAAAGTAGTCTTACAACCTCCTGAGATCTTGCTCACATGAACCTGCAGTAATATTGTCAGCATGCACAAGATCCATGCACACTCAAGCAGATAAAAACCCAGGATAGAACTGGGGAAACAGATAGCAGGCCCTAATCTTAGCTGAAGAAGTACTGGCAGCTGATTACTTCTGGGTGAGGAATGCTGACCTTCTTTAAGGGAGTGACTCTCAATAGGCTGAGGAGACCCCAGTCATGAACTTTTACTGAGGAACATCTGGGAACACTAACTTGGCTTGATAAGCCATAACATAAATGACAGAATGCATGAAATTCAGTGGTGGTGGTGGGGTAGGGAGGGTGCTGATGGGAGAGGTATAATGATGATTAAAATATTTTACATGAAATACAAAATAATGCAATAAAAATATACAAAAAAGATCGCAAAGATTCAATAAAACTAAAATTATATAAAAATCAATAAATAGAATTCAAGTTATTTTACATTCATTTATTTGTGTGTGTGTGTGTGTTTGTGTGTGTGTGTGTGTGTGACAGGAGGCATGTAAAGTTAAATAGGTGGTTCTAGTATTTCACTATGAGGGATCCTGGGATCCAACTCAGATGCATCTTAGCATCAAGTTTCTTCCCTGTGAGCCATCTCCCTGATCCCCTTTTCCTTTTCTTTAGCTAGCAAGTTTTGGAGATAACTGAATGTGCCCATGAGTGTTCTTATTTGCTATAGCTATCCCACACAGTCATCATGTATTGTTCTGGTTCATCATTTAACCTTTCAGATATGTACTTCCTCACATCAAGCGTGCCTCAAAACATTTCTACTATTTTTCCTCTTTGAACTGTGGCCTGAAATGAATGCATACAAAATGGACCCTCCCCTCACATGATTTTCTATATAAATGTGCATCTGCTTCCTGAATAAAATCTCCATACTTCCTTCACTATGGCTAATGAATATTTCTGTACTCCTTGGCCATGGTTATTTTGAAATTCCACTCACCATGATGTGAGCATATTATGTTTGGATACACAATTTTCCATATAGAATATATGATAACAGCTAAATTAGCATGCTATAGACTTTAACTCTTACTCAACAAGAAGTCTTTTGATAATTTTAAGGATAGTTCTAATTTATTACAATAAAGGGCAGTTAATACGGTTTCAAAGCACAAGAGAACTTTGGTGACAGTGCAATCTAGAGAAGTAAGATATCACGCCTGTGTTTAGAAAAGCCACAGGCCCAATGATGTTACAACCAAAGGAAACAGCATCATTTTACATCTATTCATCTATTATAATCTTGCCTTGTTTGAGGCCTTTGGTTGGGTCATACCCAACTATAATGCAGTTCATTTGTACCAGGGGAACCAATTTTCTAAATAAGGGACTTATGCATGTAAATAATGTGCAACAAAGGCTGCATATATATATATATATATATATATATATGTGACAAAGGCTGCATATGTGTGTGTATATATATATATATATATATATATATATATATATATATATATAAACACCTACAAATTTGAATGGCAATAAGTGAAAAATCCCTTCCTTTGGAAAATCCTGGTTTCGTGGGTAATATCTGAATACAACCTTTAAGAATCAGTCATTGTTTGACACATAGAAATGAGCTGATTTATGAAGAAAAGGCAGCATATGAATACTTGTGACTCCTGGTGAACCAAAGACGAAGACAGAACTGCATGTACCGGCCTTTCCTTGTCTCCAGAACCTGCCTGAGGATTAGGACCAGAGGGGCATTTGTCCAGCAGCCCACTGTCTACCTGTGGTGGGACAAGTGTAGTGCACTCCTCCAGGATTAAATAAGATAACAGAAGGCGATTTTTGAAGCTAAATCTGTGAGGCGTTGTTGCTGCACAGTTCTGAGATCTGGCTCAGCTCTCACAGGAAAACCAGCTGCATGCAGGATTTCCTCTGAGAGAATCTTAATTGCTTTGCAGGTCTAAACATTCAATGCAAAGTTGTCAGGGATTGTTATGGATAGCCAACTCCATTCTGCTAAGCAAAACCAGTAATTTGGAAAAATTATATCCCTGGACACCATCATTGGCAGTATGAGGACAGCCTCCCTACTAACTACTGAAGAGGAAAAATAAAAGAAAGAAACATTGGCAGCACACCAGACGAAGGATGCTTTCTTTGTAAAGTAGCATGTGGTAACCCTTAGGAAAGGCTATAAAACTGAGCACTGGATAAACACTTGATTTAACCCAGGACAGTATTGTCTTAGGAGGAGGTGACTCTTTCCTTTGAGCGATCAGTTTGAAACAAAATTGCTATATTCTGCTTTAACCACATTTAAATACTGTTTAGTAACTTTTACATAATAACAGTTTCCTCTGAAGAGATGGTTAGTCATGAGACACATTCCTAAGCATGTGGATCACCTTGCTGTAGACGCATATACACATGGGCATGAGGACACGTCTGAGGCATACAATCTTAAATTGTGTCCTGAGCCCACACTCCTTTGCTTTCTTTTTAAAATCCACCCTCCCCTCCTCACATCTTGCATGGAATTTGACAAATTTTGGAGATGAATGATCTTCACTTACAAGTTCTACCTGACCAAGTTTCAACATTCTTGACTGTGGGGAAAAGAAGTTAGCATCGTAAAGCTTTTATTCCTCAGAAGTGAAGCAACGTGAAGACACATTGTGAGCCAGGCATGGCGTCCAATACCTGGGGAAGTAGAAGCAAAAGAATTTGATGTTCAAGGACAATATGGGCTTGAATTACATAGTCAATTCCAGGGTCGGCTGACTAATATAGTGAACTTATATCTGAAACAAGCAAATTAAAAGCAAAACCTTAAAACAACGACAACACCCAGGCAAGTTGCTCATTAGATGAGTTTTCCTTTCAGTGAATATCAGTGGGTGCTTTGGCTTCCTCATCAGAGGCAAAAGGAAAGGAGTCTAAATCTATCTGGCAAAATGTTATTTTTCTATCTTAAGAAGCCTGGGTTCAAGCTAATGATGCTATTATCTGCATTCTCTCTGCCTCTCAACGTCTTCAGGTGCATGCCTCTTGGATAATCTTAGCTTCTCACAAGCATAAGCAGCTATGTGTGTGACAGTCCTACTGGATAGAATTTTTCTCAAAAGCATCAGCAAAAACAACATCAGCCTGTCCTCAGTCTCTGATGTAGGTCCAGTCTGTGCTTGGTTGCCTAGTTATCTAATGCTATGATAGTCTTTAAGTAATTTGCTGTTGGGGGTCCCAGCACCGAGGACCATCCCGAGGGGGACCAAAGGAGCTCCGCTGTGGGGGAGGGGGCGAGTAGGCACAGAGTCAACACACAGACTCCCGGAGTTGAGCGGAAAGCCAGCAGTGGTGGTCTGCTGCAAACTCATTTATTCAAGAAAGAGCAGAGAGTCTCATAGGTCTTGTTAGCCAATAGCCTCATTGGGTGGGGTCCTGACTACAGCCAATTGCAGTTTGTTCCCAGGTGGATCAGGTTCCTACCACGTGCTAGGCAGATACTGGCTTCACAACCAACTGGTGTGGAGCACCACACCCACGAGAGCCATTCCTCCATTCCTCCTGGCATGTGGCCTAGCTAGACCCACCCTACATTATGCCCAGGAGTTTTGGTCTACTCAATATCTTTTTACAGTCTTCAAACACCTCCACCCTCACCCTCCAAATGACTTGACCAGTATCCCTCTGGCCTTATATGCAGACACTGCACTTCTCGTGTTCTGGGAACATTCAATTTTAGTATTATTTCTCTTTTACGAGGTTGCAGCAGAAAGAAAATAGCACATATTTCATGTTAGGTTCCTGGGAAGATACAACCTTTCTATATATTAATGTGGATGCCTACAAACTCACTCAAGTGATGGCTCCTTTTTTGATGGTTCAAAATGTTCTTCCTCATGTTGAATAAGAAGGCAGTAAATCTTAATGTTTAGAAGAAAATGATGGTGGATTGAGAGACCAATAATATAGGGAACTGAAACTCAGGTGAGTTGTACATTCTGTGGTGGAGTGAATTCAGTTGCTTCTATGGATTCAGAACTGGTCATTTTTAATAACTTGGTGTAGTTGCTTATTCACATAGCAGAAACTGTCCAAGTCTCTATCCACTGGTTAATGATCCCCTTACCTCTGAAGGCTGCATTCAATTCCATGACAAGCCAAGACTGTAACAGGGTTTGATCTCAGAAATATTCTTGTGAAAAGTCAGTGCAATATTTTGGGGTTCAGAATGAACCTTAACTTTATTTAAAAAAAATGTTTATTTAGTGCTCCCCTCCCCCTCCCCCACAAAGACGCATGCATCCCAAGATGCACAAGTGGAGTGAAAATGCAACTTTTGGGATTTGGTTCTTCCAGTCAATCCTGCGTGTCCCAGGGATCAAACTGGTTTGTTGGGCTTGGTCGCAAATAGCTTTACCTGCTGATTCATCTTGCTATTCTGAGCCTAAACTTTTTAAATATAGCTTTCTGCTATTCTTATTAAAAGGAAATTAATTGTGACAACTTATAGTCTCAATTTGAGAAGCAAATATACAGTTTAGAACCCAAACAGAAATATAAAATATTCTCAAACAAATATGTTGACTTCATCTGTAGATCAAGATTCTGTCAGTCCTTTCCTTTCATCATTCACCCATTTTAACTTAAGTCTTTGGAACCATACAAACTACTTTAAGTAATAAAATAACTCATAAACAAGAAGAAACATAATGGAAGGATGGTAAATATTTGAGGACAAGTGGACATTAAAATTTATGTTAAATATTTTATAGTGATGAAACCAGCTATAGAATTTAGACAAATAACTTTGAGAAAAGAAAGTTACTAGGAAAATTAACTTCATATTTAAAACCTCATTCAAATATAAAACATCACTGATGGATTCACCCTTAGGAGATCCAGCAGCCTGAGGCTGGCTGCAGACAGGTCTGATGCTCAGATGGCTTTTCTGCAGTTGCCCTCTGAGCTTGATTACCACAGTGGAATTGTTCCCAGTGTCACCTATATGCTCCTCCCTGGCCTTGAGGATGTTGTTTTGCCTGTTTCCTAACACTGAATTGTCAGCTCAGTTCAATAAAATGGGACATTGAAAATAAACTTCTGATCCTATCACATTGTGTGTGAGTTTGGAAGAGAAGATGTTTCTACATTCAAATTGAGGAACATCAGTTGAAAATGGATTCTTTTTATAGAATGCTTCCAATGTACCTGCTGTTTGATCCTCACTAATTTCAACTCCAGTTATACACAGTATCAGTTTTCCTACAGCCACTACCTGTACAGCCACTTTTGCAGCTGTTACTAAATCTAAGAGATTATATATGAGTTACTGATTTCTATATACCAGGCAGAAGAGTGTGACATTTCATACAATGATATCCATGTAAGGTATGCAATATTATTCTACTCACTTTACAGATGAGGAAACTGAAGGTAGAAAGGGAATTTATCTAGGGCACCTTTGTTATAAGTCTGATAGAACATATTTTGGAAGCCTAGTCTGATTCCTGAACACTTTTCAACAGAAGTAGCCCCAGATTTACCAACAATAGTCAACAAAATGAAACAATAAATCAGTTACAAACACTACCTTGTGGATTCCAAAATTTTTGATCACACCAATAGTGAATGTGTCTGTCCATGAGCAATGTTCACTATTGAGGTTAAGCGTGTGTCTCAGACAAAACCAGTTCCTCACAGCGCATCATGTTTACTCATTAAGTTAGGAGCTACCAGGTCTGCAGGGGGAAATGCACACAACTGCAGATAATGAGGAAGAATTTATCTGATTCATAAAATTGGCACCTGCAGCCTCAGTACCAGGAGCCAGTGTCAGGCACATGAATGTTTTCAAAACAATAAAATTCATGAAGTTCCAAAGTATGCCCGCGAGTTCAGTTCCTATTTCCTGCACCACCTGCTGGATCCTCCTCAGCCCTAACTTAGTCTCCTGGGCAGGAGGACAAACGGAAACAAATGAGCAATCACAGTAACAAGCTGGGGCGTAGAAGGCCCTGTAAGCCGAGGAGGCATGTGGCCAGAGCACTCGCAAACAGAACATTGCCTCTAATTCATCTTACTCAAGAAAAGATGAAGAACTTTTTAGACATGATACCAGTGCTCAGAATTAGACACTATATTGGTGGAGGTTTATCTCTTCTCCCTTTTAACTTCCACCTGAAGATATGTCAGAAGAATGCATCCATGGATGGTTAATTCTGTACATGTACTCTATGACATTTTAGGTAGGAGCAAAAGGCTCAGTTTACTCTCTTTTCTCAACAAATTCTTTTCAGAAGGTAAGCAAATCCACTCAAGCTCACAAGTGCTGATCTCTATACCAGTCCTTCATTTCTGAGCTATCTGCCTCTGTCATTCTTCAAGCTTGCTCACTCCTTTAGAGTAGTCTCATGTTGGAGTTCCATTTTCCATTGCTTATATGGCTCTATATGTTGGATCTCTGTGAGTTGAGTGGTAGGGAGATAATCGCTTCCCTTAACTGTGTCTCCCTTTTACCCCTAACCACATCCCAACTGAGATGTGGTATTTTTCTCATAAGTTTCTGGAAGCAAGGGAGTTTTTCTGGCAGGGAACTGATATGACAGGACATGAAAGCTCTTTGGAAACAGTCTTTGCAGTTTGTCCTTTATGTATACTTTAGCTGAAATGTGAAACATGGAGTCATTTGGAAACACATTAGATTCGGTAAAAAGTGCAATGCTTTGGTAATTACAGAGAGATAGGGAGAGCTCATAAATGGCCAAAAGCACTATTTATAAATGACTTTTGTTAATAGAATTTCATTTTTCTTGTGTTTTTAATTACAGACAAATATTAAAGATGGCATGATTTATTCTGTATAGTCATAGCATAAATTAAGAAACAAAAGAAATTCCATCTCAAATGATTCCTTTGTAATCTACGGATACCATAGTATTATGCTGTGTACTTATGCCTGTATCCTCTGTATCTCAATCATCTATTTATATCTCTATCTGTATCTGTTTTATATCATCTATCTTCTATAATTTATATAATGTTATCAATCATCTATGTATCTATAATTATCTATATATCTGCATATCTATCACTATCTTGAACTCATCTACCTCTCTGTCTTTCATCTATACATCTATCTATGCATCTGTGTATCATACTTCTCTCTCTTTCCATAGTGAATTTATCCATCCATCATGTCATATTATATCATATCTTTTATCTATGTGTCTTTTTATTTATCATCTCTCTGTTATGGACTATTTGAGCCACAAAAATCAGCCTTAATTGCATAACTTAGATTAGAGTAAAAGTCTAATTTGTTTACTGGTATATTTCTAATCACAACACTTTATAAGTTTTAAGAGTTGATCGCTGTCCAGCAGAGATTAGAATTATTACCATGAGGTGTTTAAGAAAGTGGATAACAAAGAGTTTGATTTGTCTCAGTTTTGTTGTTGTTTTCCTTTTAAGAAAGGCTGGTGCCTGCATTTCCAAGGCTCTGTTACTCTCTGGTAAAGTGTTAATGATGACCATCATGATTTCTTCCATCTTAGAAATTGGTGTCATTGGAAACTATTATAAAAAGCCACAAGAACTCCATAGATGTGATGGTAACTCTAACATCTTCCTATGGAAGGATTTGATTTCTTAATATCTATATTGAAGCAAGACTTGACATTGCCCACTTCTGATCTCAGGTTGTGAGTGGTAGATATCTTGCTATGATAACATTCTTTGAGCAATGAGGCCCTTCCTCACTTTCATCTCTCCCTTGCAGGTGCCTTCACAAACCCAGGCAGATAAGAACAATCAATGAGCACTTACTGATTTACACAAGAAGGGAGTGGCAGATAAAGGAAATTAGCATGAAGCAAATGATACATGGAGCAAGAGACACTTTATTAGATCACTAAATCCAAAAGTTCTTGTCTCTGGAATTGTACTTAGAGACAGACAGTGGGAGGTTAACATTTCAACCTTTGTTTTTAAAGGAGTGAGGACTTGTGTTCCTTTATCATTTGTTTTCTTTCCTAAAGCAACTAACCCTAATACCTCCTCAGTTCCCAGTAGACATTTCCTTCCCCTTAATAAACTGGCTTTTTAATCTTCTTCTTATCAAATAATTCTACTTAATAATTTTGACAACATATGTGAGAACTGGGGAGGTCTTAATGTATTATTATCCTTGACTACTTTATCAAAACATTCATTCCTATAATACTTGCTTAGTGAAGTATATATTATACCCAAGTGAGATGGTACATGCCTGTAATCTCGGAATTTAGGAAGTAGAAACAAGATGATTAGGGATTTGAAAGTTACATGCCAATTTCCAGACTAGTCTGTGCTACATGAAACCCTATTTCAAAACATCCAAATAAATGAGTAAATGAAGAAAGAAATACGGTATATTTGATGGTGTCACTTAATTTGTGTCTCCGTTTGTATGACCATATTTGTACATTTGAAATTTTGGGTTTCATGCTTCAGAATGTTTTACATTCCTGGATTTGCAATAAATTCCACCGATAAC
Source organism: Eospalax fontanierii (assembly GCA_035773235.1). NCBI lineage: Eukaryota > Metazoa > Chordata > Mammalia > Rodentia > Spalacidae > Eospalax > Eospalax fontanierii. Next base: position 10,174,541 of record CM069524.1, read on the forward strand.
TGTTTGTTTTCTCTGTTTTGCCATATTTGGTATTGCTAAACAAAACGTGAGCATTTTTTCTCTCTATGTCTGTTTCTTATTTCATGTTGTGTCGTCGTATTTGTTCCATAGAGCAGGAGGGTGCCATTAAGTCTTTGTGTGGAAGTATGAAAACTCGTTAAGCAAAACAAATGAAGGTGGGAACAAAGGTACTGTGTCCAACTTTTTTGCACACAGCAGCGTGAATGAAAAATATGCTGTGAAAAGCAGTAAGTACTACATGGGTAATATAATCAGTTTCTGAATCATTTGATTTGTAAAGTGAAGTAAAGAAAAATCAAAGTACGTGCGCTAGGGAGATGGCTCAGTGGGTAAGAACTCTTGTTGCACAAGCTTGAGGACTTGAATTCAAATCCCCAGCACTCACATTAACAGCTACACACAGCACAGTGTTCCTCCATTCCCCTACCATCTGAGCAACTCCATTCTCCACCAACACACATATCCTGTTCTTCTAGCCTCCGGCACATGCCTGCTTATGCTCTTAGCACCCCTGATCTCTTAGCTCTGCCTGGCTGTGAGCTCTCCAAATCCCCCTATGCTTATCCCCTTATCACCTCCCACTGCTGCAGCATCCTTTAGTAGCTGCCCTGACATTTGCAGATTGCCTGAGAAGGCCTGAATTCAGCCTCTGCCTAGGAGTTTTCCCAAATTGTATTGTGTTTGCTGGCTAGAGGGGCCCAGACTTTAAAAGAAAGCCTGAGACTATCTGACCTCCCCTGAATTGCTTCCACAGGAATTCTTGAGCAACTGGACTAGAGCCATCTGGTCCCTCCAAACATAAAACTAAAAGAAAGAACTTGAAGCCTTCACCAACCAGCTGTTCACATCAAATAAGAAAATAACCAAGCCACATCAAGTATACAAACGGAATCAGACTTCAACTCAAGCAAGGAAGGCTTGAGTCTTGGAATCACAAGCAACAAAAGAAATCCACATGCTAAGATCACAACAAAAAATAATAATGTGGAGAATCCAAATAATAAGTTCCCATCAAACATCACCAGTCCTATAGAAGAGTTCCACAACAAAAACCCCATAGAGATAATCCAGGACATAGAATTTAAAAGAATAATCATAAACATGATCTAAGAAGTCAGTGAATTTAAAGGTCACAAACACATCAAAGAACTAAAAGAAGATAGGGACAAATTTCTGATTCAATTCACATAAGAAATGGAAATATTGAAGAAAACTCAGACTGAAATGAAGAAGGAAGTGAAGAACTCAGTAAGCCAATTTGTAAGGATGGGACAAAGTCTCACCAATAGAATGAACAAAATGGAAAACAGAATATGAAGACTGAATGATGAAGCTGAAGAATTGGAGAATTCAGGCAAAGATTATGAAAAGTAAAAGAAAAATTCAAGTTCTACATATAAACCTCTGGCAACATAGAACAACAGGTAAAGAAGACACTCTCATTAGTAAAGTTCCCTCATGCAGTAGAGGGCCAGTACCACAAAAACTCACAAATAGACCAAGAATAGAGATTAAGAGTCTTCAGAGTGTGGGTCCCTGCACAAGATTCTTATATTAAGCTTCACTCATCCAGGGCTCAAAGATCATTGTGAAAGAGTGGGCAGAAAGATTTTAGAGCCAGGGAGGAGGTGCGTGGCCATATGGAAATAGATTCCTATAAGCTCCTGGGGCTCTTCTCATATGAACCTACAGCAATCGTGTCAGCATGCTCAAGACCCATGCCAACTGAATATTTTCAAGGCAATATAGAATTATCATTTTACTTCAAAGAATGAAGCAAATTTAAATAACACAGGAGGAAACAATTCAAAGAATTCAAAGAGGATAGAAATAAATCCCTGACAGAAGCTCAAGAAATTATATATGTATGGATGAAGAAAATGAAAGAATTCAGAATTTGAAAAGTGAATTCATGAAAGTGATAGAAATATTGAAGAAAATTCGGGCTGAAACGGAGATGGAATTGAAAAACACAATAAGCCAAACTGAAAACAGGAAAAAGCCTCACAAATAGAATGAATGAAATGGAAAACAGAATATGAACATTAACAATAAAGTTGAAGAATTGGACCACTCAAGAAAATAATATGAAAAATGAAAAAAAAAATAGTCCAGGATTGGAATAAATAAGAATTGTGCAACACCCTGAAACAACCTAATTTGAATATCGTAGGAACTCAGGAAATAGAAGAACCTTAGGAAAATGGCATCAACCAGACCTTCAACAGGATTATAGAAGAAAATTTCTCTAAATTAAAAAAAAGACATACCCATACAGATACAAGAAGCCCAGAGAACACCAAATAGGTAGGATCAGAAGAGAAACTCCCCACCACATATCACAGTAAAAGTAATAAATGTACAAAGCAAAGAGAGAACACTAAAAACTGCAAGGAAAAAGTCTACAAGTAACATACAAAATAAAAATAATCAGAACTACAGCTGAGTTTTCAATGCAAACTATGACAGTCAAAAGAGTCTGAACCAAAGCATAGCAAGTTATAAATGATCATAGATGCCAACCCCAGAAAACTTTACCCAGCAAAACTATCAATCATAGTCAAAGGGGAAAGAAAAATTTTCCATGATACAAACAGGCAGAAGGAATTGATGTCCGTCAAATAGTCCTACAGAGAATATCAATGCAATCTGAAGGGCTGAAGAAAAATTGTGAAACCCAAGAGGCTACAGACATAAATAAACAACGCACAAATAATTATAGAAACAGAAAAGGCCCTAAACCAAGCAAAATATGAAAATGATAATAACTAATGCAGATTTTTCAATAATAATTTTAAAAATCAATAATCTCAAAGACAAAATCACACAATCACCATAATATATGGAGAGTAGGCCTTTGACAAAATTAAACATGCATTTATGTCAACAATCTTACAGATAATTGAACTGGAAGGACCATATCTCAATATAATTATATATATATATATATATATATATATATATATATATATATATATACCTCAAACCCATGACCAACATGCTTCTACATGGAAAAAAACTGGAAGCAGTCCCTCTAAAATCAGGAACCAGACAAGGTTGTCCACTAACTCCACTCCTTTTTAATACAATGCTTGAAACTCTTGCTAGAGCAATAAGACAAAAGAAGAAAGTTAAAGGAGTAATCATTGGAGAAGAAGAAGTGACATAATCCCTATTTGGTGATGATCTGATATTGTACACCAGATAAACTCCTAAAAATGATTAACACTTTCAGCAAAGTAGCAGGTTACCAAATCAATCTACACATATCAGTAGCCTTTTTAAGGTACCAATAACAAGCAATTGGAGAAATTGTATGTGAAAATCCTCCCATTTACAACAGCCTCAAAAGAAGTTAGGAATAAACCTGATCAAAGAACAATAAAGATCTCTATAAGGATAGCTTTAAATCATTGAAGAAAGAGATTGAGGAAGACTGGAGAAGATGAAAGGACCTACCATGCTCATGGATTAAAAGAATTAATAATGTAAAAATGATCATGCTATCAAAAGCAATACAGAGATCCTATGAAAATAACCATGACAATCTTTGCAGAATTAGAAATAACCATCCTATAATTCACAGAGAATCACAAAAGATCCTTAATAGTCAAAGCATTCCTGAGCACAAAAACCAATGCTGGAGGGATCACCATACCACTTCTCAAAAAATATTACAGATCTATAGTAATAAAAACAAAATGGTACTAGCACAAAACAGATACATAGATCAATAGAACATAATTGAAGACTAAAAAATGACTCAAACATGCAATTTCAATAATCTGATATTTGACAAAGTTGCCAAGAACAGACACAGAAAGAAAGACAGCATCTTGCAAAAAGACAAAACTGGATCTCCACCTATAGAAGAATGAAATGAGACACTTATCCCATACAACTACAAGAAGCAGATGAAACAGAAAATAGGCAGGACCAGAAAAGAAACTCCACATGGCATATTGTAGTAAAAACACTAAGCATACATTTCAAAGAGAGAATACCAAAAACTGAAAGAGTAGAGAAAAAAAGTCACATATAAGGGAAAACCCCTTAGAACTACCACTGACTTTTCAAAGCAAACTATGAAAATCAGAAGATCCTAAACCAAAGTGTTCCCAGTTCTAAATGAGGATAGATATGAATCAATAATACTTTACCCAGAAAAAAATGTTCACTATAGTTAAAGGGGAAAGAAAAATCTTCCAGGAAGTGAATAGGCTGAAAGAATTCATGTTCACCATACCAGCCCTTCAAAAACTACTCAGAGCAATACAAAGAACTGAAGAAAGGAATTACTATACTCAAGAGAGAGCAGAATGAACGCAAATGAAGCTAAAATTATGTAAACAAAAAATTAGACCAAGAATGAAAACAGAAATTAAAATGATGGCAACCAGTACACTTCTTCTAAGTTTAAATATCTATGGACTAAGCTCCACCATCAAAGACATAGGTTAGTTGAATGAATTAAGAAACAAAGTCCATCTTTTTTTCTTATCTGCAAGAAACTCTTCTTACCTTCAAGGGTAGGCACTACCTTAAGGCCAAAGAATGGAAAAAAGTATTCCAAGAAAATGACACTAAGAAGCAAACAGGAGTTAGAATTCTAATATCTGACAAAATAAACTTCAAACTAAAACTAATCAGAAGAGATAAAGAGGTTTACTCCACTCTGAGCAAAGGAACAATTGACCAAAAAGATATGACAATAATGAACATATGCACACTATATCGGGTGCAATCATTCTATAAAAGCAGTACAACAGGACTTTAAGACACAGATTAACCCCAACTCACATAATAGTAGGGAACTTAAATACCCAATGTTCGCTACCAAACAGATCAACCAGACGAAGAAGAAAGAGAGAGGCATCTGACTTAAACAATACCACACATCAAATGAACCTAAGAGACATTCACTGAATATTCCACCCAAGTACCAAAGAATACACTTTCTATTGAGGACCCCGTGAAACTTTATCCAAAACTGACCATACACTGGGGCACAAAACAAACCTCAAAAAATACAAAAGATTGAAATAATTCCATGCATTCTATCAGACAATGGGTTTAAGCTTAAAATCAACATTGGAAGAAGCCCTAGTAACTACATGAACACATGAATATTAAACAACACATTCCCGAGTGATGAATGGGTCAAAATAGAAATTAAAAGAGAAATAAAAGTATTCCTAGAATTAAACAAAAAGGACAATTCAATGAAATAAAACCTCTGGGACACTTTCAAAGCAGTCCTAAGATAGAAGTTTATAGTTCTAAGTACCTACATTAAAAATCAGAAAAAGGTACAAATAAATGACTTAATATCGCAACTCTAGATGCTGGAAAGGCAAGAACAAATGAAATACAAACACAGCAGATGAGAATAAATAATAGATATCAGAGTGGAAATTAATGAAATAGAAAAGAAGAAAAAAAGAAAAATAATCAATGAATCTAAGAGCTGTTTTTTTTGAAAAGATAAACTAGATTAGCAGACACTTAGACCAGTTAATAAAAAGAAAGAAAAAGCAAATCCAAATCAACAAAATAAGAGATGAAAGGGTTTGAATCATCACAACAGATAACAAAAAGATTCAGAGCATTATAAGGGAAATTTTGAAAACCTATACTCTATTAAAATTGAAAACCTAAAATAAAATTGCCGAATATCTAAAATCATTCGGAACTACCAAAGCTAAACCAAGAAGAGATCTCCTTCCAGTTATCACTCATCAGAGAAGCTGCTTTTGCAACAGACCGAGATTATTACAGAATACCACAACTGGTCATCCACAGAGATTAAGAATTTCCAAAGCCTAAATGGCACATCTACAAAGTGACCTCTACACCCAAGGCTCATGGAACATAGTGGATCATGGGATAAAAAGAACACTAATTTATTTATCAGCTTTCATCAGGGAAGCTCCCTCGTGCAACAGAGGTCCTTGAACACAAAAGGACACAAATGGCCAAAGTGTATAGAATAAGCATCTGCAGAATGTGGGTCCTTGGACAGGTCCTGTGTATTAAACTCTACCCACCCGGGGCTCTGGGACCATTACAGATTTTAAAAGTCAAGAATATGAAAATAAATTCCTACAGACTCTTGGGACCTCATCTGAACCTCCTCAATGTTATTAGCATGCACAAGGCCCTTGCAAACTGAAGCAGAAAAAATCAGCACAGACCTGGGTGAGGAAAAGCTGACCTTCTTAAAGGACAGGATTCTAAATAGGCTGACTAGACCTCAGTGGATGAAATTGCCCCGAGGGAATTCTGGGGACTCTAATTTCACTAGACAGGTCTTAACACAAATGACCGAGTACATGAATTACAGTGGGGCTAGGAGGCTATGTGAAGGTACCAACAGGGAAGGGATCTAAAAATGATTAAGATGCTCTGTATGAAATGCACAGAAATTCTATAAAACATTTACAAAAATGAAAATATAAAACAGACACCGTCAAATTATATTGAAAGAAAATAGCTCTAATTCAATTAAAAAATTGAAAAAAAAAGAATGCTTGGTGTGGGGAGAAATAAAGATGGCATCCTGCTGCTGCTTCCTCCTAGAGCCGGGAGGTTGCCAAGGTTACAGGAAGGAAGTATGACTGGTTGCTAAAAGCATGCAGGCCTTGTGACCTGCGTGTGATGTTTACCACGACTGGAGGCTCGCCGCCCACGACTTGACCTTTTAGGTGATTGGCTAAGCTAGGGGATATAAAAGGAGAAGAAGCCCAGGAAGGAGTTAGTTCGAGTTACTGTTGGAGAGTTCAGGTTGCTATCAGTTGGTTGGAGTTGCTGTCTGGGGGAAGAGTTGCTGTCTTGAAAGAAGGACTGAATAAAACTGCTTGCAACCGGTATGTCTGGAGTGCGGTTTATCCTTGCCAGTCGAGGGCCACAACAGATGGTGCCGTGACTCGGATTCGTGACTCCGATCGGTGACTTGGATTGGCAACTCGGATCGATGACTCGGATCGGTGAGTAAGCTAAGAGTACTTAATAAGCCTGTTACGACAGGGAAGGGCCCATAATCATTAGCTGAGATAGTCTCAGGGAGCCGCGGAAAAGCGGGACACGTACGTGAGGTTCGCGGGGAAAGCGACTAGCCCAGGAAGTCATGGGGAATTTAAATTAATAAGGATTCTTTCAATGTTAATTATAAGTTTTATTGCATTGAGGTCAAAAAATGCAAGAAATCATTTCAATGTTTTTAAATGAGGTTTATTTTATGCCCTAGTATGTGGTCAGCTTTGGAGAAAGATCTGACAGTACTGAACAAAATGTGTACTCTTTGGTATTTAGATAGGATATTCAGTAGATGCCTGTTAGGTAGGTTCATTTTAAGTAAGATGTCTCTCTGTTTATTTTCTTTCCTGTTGAGCTCTCTAATGAAGTTTGAGTGTCTGGAAAAATTTTACTGTAAATTTATCTGGGTCTCAGCTTTTATCATTCCAGAGGTTTTTGTATTACTCTTACAATTTCTTTATGTGTTATGGGTGGTCTGGAGCCATTTTTTTTGTTTATGTGTTGAGGTAAAACATTCCAACCTGCAGGGGAGCTCATTAAGCTCAGGAAGTAAACAAGTCAGGAGCTTCAGGAAGTCCCTGAAACTGACCAGGTTCACTAATTTGACTTCCTGCCTAAATTCCTGTGCTCTAATTAAAGGTAAAAATAGAATGAGCAAAACAAAGTTGGAGCCTCAGTATTTCAAAGTCTATTCAGATAGAAAAGGTTCAAAAAAAAAAAAAAAAAAAAACAAATGCAAATAAATCTGGGATTGAAACTCAAATGTAGGAGAAAAGTAAAACTAAGCCTTCAGATCTGTTGAAGGGGCCAGCTTTTGTGGAACCTCAAATCAAACAGTTCCTCAAAAGTCTTTAGATCCCCCAAAAAAAAAAAAGGAAAAAGAAAAGAAAACTGTTAGATATCTAAGAAAAAAGAATTTTAACAGTTGTTTTCATCCCTCCTAAGTAATTACTAAACTCAACAGCTCTTCATGTAAACCACTAAATGTAAAAAAGATAAATCTTTATATGTAAATTTTGAATAACACTGAGAGATTGACTCTGAAGCTAAATTGGCCACCTAGCTTCAGACTCAATCCCACTTCAAAATGTTCTTCAAAACCTGTTGTGGGATAAGGCTGGCCACTTTACCCTATAACAAATAAAAGAAAGAACAATACAGTCTCAGTGCAAAGACATTGTGCTGTTGATGAATAACTAAGGGATAAACTAATTTCAACAGATTATCATTCATCTTCCTCATATACTCAAAGTAGTGCTGGCTGCCGCTTTAAATGTTATTCTAACTAAAACTAAGCATTTCAAGTTTTTGTAAACAGGAGAGTCATATACCATACAGTATAAAATATATAACTAAAGGCCTCCAAGAGATCATAATAATCTAAAAATCTCCTGGGCCACAGGCATTTAATCACATGTCCTAATCCTATTCTTTTTATAAAAAATTTGCAATTACCCACATTACTGGCATCCCCTATAATCCTACAGGTCAAAGTGTGGTCGAGCGAGCACACGCTACAATTAAAACCCTTCTTATAAAACAAAAAGGGGGAGTAGGAGCCAAACTATACCCACAGAGTAATTTTTTAAAGCTGGATGCTTTTGGCCTATCCACGGCTGAGCATCATGCCCCAGGCCATGACTCCCCACGTGAATATGTTAGATGGAGGGATGTCATAACAAACAATGGAAGGGCCCGCATCCGGTCTTACGCCGGACGCGAGGAGCTGTTTGTGTTTTTCCGCAGGATGCAGATGCTCCAGTATGGATTCCTGATAGACTGATGAGAACAGTGAAGGGATATTCGGAAAAAGACAACGCAGATGACCTGGCTAAGAATGGCAAGGATCTTCGTGATGACACAACATAGTTTTGCAGAGAAGCTGGAGTTGTGGGCTGTGGCCAAGGCGTGGCCGGTCCCACTGCCGGTTATCAATAACTCCTCCCTGCTGCCACCCATCTTTGCCACCAATGGGTAAAGAAGAATCTTATGGAATGGACGATTGAGTTGCCCGGAACAGTACTATGGCAGTTCAACAGGCCATGAACCTTCACTCAAAGACAGGACTGCTGTTAGTTAGTACTTAATTCTGGCTCATGGGCAACGCTTATGTGTTAAACCTTCCTGGGCTTTGTGTTACTCCTTTATTTGTTGATAATGCCTTTAAGGCATTAAATTTGTCCCAACAAATTGGTTGTATGCTAGGTCCTAACGGATCCTGGTCATATAACCTTTATTGACCAATGAACCAAATGGATCAGGCAAGGATTCTCGTTTGCCAAGCAGTGAGCTGAAATGAATAACTTAAAAATAATCGTTGTCCTCCTGGTAACAGTTGGCTTCAAAAACAGCAGTAGGCTTTTCCGGCACACGCCATCTTAGCTCTCCATCACCATGATTCCCCAGAAGTATGGCTCACTATGCTGGACCGGTAGTCAGTGACGGGTAAGCACCCGGTAATGCTCTACCAACCTAAGACAGGTCCCTTAGCCGGAGGGGTAGCCGATGACGGGTAAGGAGATGCAAAACCCGGGGCGCCTAAGACAGGCACGGTCCCTTAGAAAAACAAAAAGGGGGAATTGTGGGGAGAAATAAAGATGGCATCCTGCTGCTGCTTCCTCCTAGAGCCGGGAGGTTGCCAAGGTTACAGGAAGGAAGTATGACTGGTTGCTAAAAGCATGCAGGCCTTGTGACCTGCGTGTGATGTTTACCACGACTGGAGGCTCGCCGCCCACGACTTGACCTTTTAGGTGATTGGCTAAGCTAGGGGATATAAAAGGAGAAGAAGCCCAGGAAGGAGTTAGTTCGAGTTACTGTTGGAGAGTTCAGGTTGCTATCAGTTGGTTGGAGTTGCTGTCTGGGGGAAGAGTTGCTGTCTTGAAAGAAGGACTGAATAAAACTGCTTGCAACCGGTATGTCTGGAGTGCGGTTTATCCTTGCCAGTCGAGGGCCACAACAGCTTGGGGTCTGAAGATGCAGCTCATTTGACAAATTTCACAATCATCACTGTGTAAAACTAGACATGTTGGTGCACATCTGGTCCTGTCACACAGGAACTAGTGGTAGGAGAATCAGAAGTTCAGGGCCATCCTTGAGATATTAAACAAGTTTGAGGTCAGCCTACGCTACCCTTTATTAAATAAGAAAAAGATAAAAATGCAGTTAAAATGTGCTTGAACTAGATTTTGGTTAATTTAATACCATCAGTAAATAATTCTGCTCCTAACTAATGTATTTATTGGGTATTTTGCCTGTGTTTGGAGTTTGATTTGAATTGTTGTATTTAATCATTATACTAATAGATAATTCTATAAATTCTACTTTTCTGAGATAGGGTCTCACTTTCAGCCCAGATTTGCTTGAATTTGTGGTCATAAGAGATTGACACCCTGTAAAATTCTCACGTTCTCTCTTGGGCACCAGCTTTCATTCGTAATCTTAGTGGAGCACACCTTCAAATGTCATAACTAGATGCTAATATTGTGTGTGTATCATTATTGAAGGACCAGCTGTACCTATGCCTTGTAATCAAGGGTCTTCTCTCTGTTCTGATTTGTTTTTTGTTCCACTTTATGCCATGGATCTCAGTGTCTTTTTAAAAAAATCTCGAGTAGATTTTTATGACATGAGAAAACAGAAAAATTTGGAAAAGTAATAAGACATTCATTAGTATTTTTCTATTAAACAAAATGTTTATAGCCCTTGAGTAAATCTGTCATTCTGTGCATGAAGTCTAAGACTCTACAACCCAAGATACTCTAGGTGATTCTGATAAGTTGGTCTAATGTTGAAAATCATCCCTCCAGAGACACCTGACTGTTTCTTTCACCCTGTGCCAGAGTGTACCAGTTTCTATGGGCAGCTTTTTCTCAATCTGTAAACCAATTCGAGCATAAATGGCTGTTTGAGTTGTTAAAATTTGTACTCTCTTAACACTGACTGAGAATGAATCTCTTGTTGTAACTGATTTCCAGTGTCTTCCTTTTAGTGACCTTTCCTTTCAAGGCTTCAATTTCTGTGTTCCCAGGGTAGAAGTTACACGTTATAGAGACATGCAGTACTGGGCTGAACAGTGCATATTTATGTTCTGAATAGCTTGTTTATAGGAACCAATTCCCTAAAATTGGATTTTTTTCTCTTTATTGAAAAACAATAAAATAGACAGTTAAAAATCAATTGGAATCTTGACCTGCATGTAAATGACATAAACCTCAAGTTCCATCCCATGACAATGCTGCCCTCAAGTTCAGGTGGAAATTGCTTTGTCATAATATTGTCAGCAGCCTCCTGTGATAGAGTCTCATTCTGATTCCCCAGAGAGACAATGTGTGCTATTGGTTTGTACTCCTCTGCAGAACTGATCTCAATTTGTTGTTCCCATTCAGCTTCATGTTGTTCTATCTCCTGATTTACAGCTCTAAAGCAAGTGCACTTGAGAATCTTCTATCGATAGCCAGGGTAAATAATGCAGGAACCCAAAGGCTGGAGTCAACTGTCATGCCTTAGCTGTGTGCTGAACTGTGTTTAATAACCATGTTGATGGGGACTCCAAAAGATGATATCCTATAGTATGAACTAGATTGCTTAATTTAAAATTCAGTCTACACGGAGGGATGTGGTAAGACAAGACAGGGGTGAAAAGAGGAAAAGAAGGAAGGAGATGGGAACAGAAGATGGAGGGAGAGAAAGAATAGGAGAGAGGATGAGGAAGGAAGAAGGGAGCAGGAAGGGAGGAGAGCCTGAGGAGGCCTGAGAAATTATGCACTTCAAGCTTTCAAATAATTTGACTAATTTGCCCACTTAATTCTTGTTCATTACACCTGCCCACATGTTGATTTGCATTTTCAGATTCATTATGACAAAAGTGATGCACACTTCTTTTAAATACAAAGTACAAGTGATTTTTAATATAGATTCCCAGTTTGAAAGAAAATAAAAATTCTCACCTATTTGGTGAATCAATGGCTGTGTGATTTATGGAGTCTATGGATGACATTTCTATACAGCAAGGGGAAATGTGCTCAGTCAAATGATGTTTCCAGAGTCCCCATAATTACATCAGGCAATTGCAAGGTGCTATGGAATATTAGGATGACTTTCTTTGTAGCTCAGTTTTTAGGTGAAGGAACAGTAGCATAAGACAAAGCAGTTAGGAAATGACAGGATGCTACAGGGATTGGGACAGTAGAGTGATCTCTACAGGTGATATAGTCTGAGGATTCTCATGTATGGGGTGGCCTGGACCTTCCATCACTCAGGCATCTTTTAGGACAAACAACTGGGTTTTAAAAAGCCATGTCCAAATGCAAGTTCCTATAGGACCAGGAAGTGGCAGTGGTGGGGCAGTGAAGGCTAATGACATTCTGGTCTATTACTGACTGGTCATCACTATGGGTAAGATCATGACCTTGAAATAGTTCCAAGAATAGTAAAAAGCTTCATAGTTTAAATGATTTCAGGGGAGAAGAAAATATCTGCATTGCAGACGAGATTGTAAAGACCAGGAATGAAACTGAGTAGGTAAAAATCATGAATTGTTTACGTACTTTCTTTTCAAATTTATCATTTTGTCTCCTCTAAATCATACAGAAGAGTAGAAGAGAATCACATTTTCAATGATATATTTTCTTCAAAAGTGTGGGCAAAGATATAATCATTAAGACAAAGCACATAGATACAAATGCTTTTTACTTGAATTTATAAAAGTTTAACCCCTCTCTTATACAGTCGTAGAATCAGAACTCTACTTGGGATTCTTAAGAAGTCAATTATATCCTTAACACATTTAAACTTGAAAATTCTTAGATGAACCAAAAGATCATTGTTGGGCAGGAAAAGGTCATCTGTACTAAGATGCTCTAGAGGAACAGAGCATGTATATCTTGGAGGTAGGAGAAGAAGGTCATCTGGATTTCGTTCTTAATACCCTTATCAGTTGACGCACAGCCTCCTGTAACTCTAGTTCCAGAGATCTGATGCACCTACATACATGCGTTGCACATAAACTCATGCAGGCACACACACCTAATCATAAAGAAAAATGAAAACACATACTTATATACTTGTGTATAATATATACATTAATAATTATATAATTATATATATATTTTATATGCTATACATTATATATGCAATTATAAAAGAGAATTGATTAGATTGAATTACACAGTTGGAAGATGGATAGCCCCAAACTGGCTGAGTGCATAATGGGGAAACCGAATCACTTGGTAGCTGCCCAGTCCAGGAACCTACTATCTTCATAAAAATGGAGGTCAATGATGCAGTCTCAGTCTGAGGGTGAAGGTCAAGATGTTTCCTGGAGTGTTATCAGCATAAGTCTCGGTTGAAAGGCTGAGGAGCCTGGAGTCTGCTGTGTGTGGGTGACAGCCACAGCAATAGTTGATGCATTTACTCAAGAAGACGAGGTTACATACCATGGCTCGGTTTGAACATGTTCTATATTTGCTCCATTCAGGTTCCCAGACTATTGGGCAATTCCATCCATATTCAGGGTGGGTTTTCCAACCTAAGTAGCTCTAACAATCATCTCTGGAATGCCTTTCCCCAGCCACACCCAGAAGTGTGTTTTACTAATCTCCTATCTTTCAATTCAATTAATCTGTCAATCAAGACTAACCATTATGCCATGCCTTTACAAACAAAGAAATGCATTTTGTTTTCCTTGTTCTTCCTCTCAAGTAATGTCCAGTGACTGTTTGTACACTCCTACATTGCTACATTGCTTTCTCCTCCTGGAAGGAATGATATTTTAGTGATAAATCAGGTGCATTACTTTAAGCACATAATAAGCCTGGTTCCATTCTGCACTAGAGGGAGCTATCTAAGTGTAAGATCATCACCAGTTCCATTATGGAGGAAATAGAATCTAATGACAATAGCCTTTAACTTTGGTCATTACCGCACTGAAGTCATTTAAGAGGCAATCAAGCCCACCTTCAGCTTAAGAGTCAATGCAATGTGCTCATGTATTCATGTCCTGTTCATTGCCATTAAATGGCTCATGTTGAGTTTCTCCTGGGAGGAGAATGAGGGAGATAAGCACGACATGCAGTGATGTGCCAGGTATTCTTAGATTAAATAAGCTTAGACCTGAGGATGCCTGTGTACTTGTGTACTTGTGTATTTGTGTGTGTACTTGTGTACTTGCAGCTTCAAGTACAAACCAAAGTATACCTTGTGGAAAATAGACGGTTCTCAGTCAGTTCCAGTTTTTTCAGTCAAAGCAGGGAAAGCACCAAACTAATCAATTAAGCAGTATCTGTGGTTCAGTTTTGTTTTCTGTCCATAAATGAATGGTCTCAGACCGTACGGCAACTGCAGAATTCTGAGGCTGGTTCTTTGATTTCTTACTTAGGGAATCATGGATAATGGTCAATTTATACCTTAGAACTATATTCAATATTACTTCGTATTTTAATATCTATAACATAGTCCATTGAAGTCTTACTAATATAACTCTCTTCCATTGCTATTTAATGAAACAAATGTGACTTCTGTTATGGGAAGGAGGGAAGAAAAATACCTAACCTTCTATGAGAAATGATTCCTAAAAGTTTCATGATCCACTTGCCCCTCCTGGCCTGCCATGGATGTATCTAAAGTCCTTTGCATGAATAGTACATGTTTTATCATGCTAATAAGCAATAACATTCATTGTTTTTCCAGTAAAACTGATGCACTGAACATATGAAATAAGAGGTGGACAAATGCCTTGCTCTGACATATACTGACTGAGAACACAATCAGAGTAGAGACTTTTAGAGGTAAGACATGAAGTTTTCAGTAGAGTGGACTCAGCGTTGTACAATTCAGTGAACTTAACAAATATATATCACATTTATCTACTCTTAAAGTTTGATACAAAACAGTTTTATTGGTTGAAAAATCTTCTGTGTTCCTTCCTATCTCTAACTTAACCTATCCCTAACAATCTATTCCCAATTGAATGTATTCCTATCAACCCCTTCTGTCCACCCCCAATTTCATGTTTTCTAATAGCAAATGAAAAGGCCCATTGTGGGCTCATCAGTTAAGAGAACTGGCTGCTCTTGCAGAGGGTCTGACTTTAACTCCCAATACCTGGATGGTGGTTAACAACCCTCCATAACTCCAGTTCCAGCGGATCGGAATCACTCTTCTCACCTCTGATGGCATTGCATGACAGGAGTGCATGTACATACTTACATGCATGCAGGTAATACTCTCATACACATAAAAAAGACTAAAAATAAAAAGACCCACCCATCTTATGAAACACACCTTGGATGGGTGCCAGAGAAATCATGTGTCTTTAGTGTGTCAGCGATCTATGATTTCTCAGACAGGTGTGTGTCCATTCCTTGTACATGATTTGGGATCGGAATATACCCAGTTTTCTTGGAATTGGATTTCCACTCTTGATTTTTGTTTCTCTTACATACTGCTTAGAAATGTCAAGTATGGATTCTCTTTTTTCAGCAGTTGAAGTACTTGGTTTTCTTTATCAAACGTAGTTGTTCCCAGTCCCTTTTTGCAGGTTATACTTTGGCTGTTTCCTGGCCTTACTTGGCACAGTGACCCCATTGTAGTTTAAGGCATTCCCCAACAGGTTGATTCCCCACAAGGTTTTTCTGTGGGTAGAAGAAGAGACTGGGTCCTCACAGCAGGCAGCAATTGGCTCACAGACTCCAATTCAAAATTCTCTGAGTAGCCCTTGGAAAGTTTCACAGCTTCACACAACATATTTACATGAGTGTCTCCTTTATTTTCTCACCCCTGAAAGACGTCCAGATTCCCAGTGCTCTGAGGACTGCAGCCAGGTTTTGACAGATACTAGATGATGATGGTTGACCAACCATGAGTGCCGCAAGAGCACATGAGTGAGCAGACTATCTGGGCTCAGCCCTACCAGTGGGCTTGGGGACCCATGTCAGGGTGACACTCCAGGTGAACGTGGGTGGTCAGGCTAGCTTCTCCCTGAGGGTGTTATATTCCTTCTTATATGTATCAAAACTCATACTGTACAATAAGTTCTAGGTTGCAAAAGAGATTTTATTTTTCTACCTGTCTTTCATTCCTTTGTCCATCAGTTGAACAAACACACACAAGGTGCTTATGGCAGTCTTTTGTGGTCCACAACATTTTCCCACCCCTCTGTGTGAATTATTTTATTTTGTTCTCATGTTATCATTATTATTTGAGTCAATATGATATTCTAATTAGTACAGGACAGCGAAATAAGACAGAGCTTGGTGTTTATTTTCTACATAAAACCAGGTGTGTTAATACTGTGTAACTTTCCTAAGATTTGAAACATTCTATCCTAGAGGTAGGAAGGAAGTTCTCAAGAGTCAGGAAGTAAATGTAACATTCAAGGACCAGGAAATTAATGACACAAGGCTCAAGAACTTCTCAAATTTATGGGATTAGCAAGGCCCCTCCCCAAGTTTACATAAGATGTTATAATTGTTGGGAAGGGTGATCACTTCAACTGACCTAGTTTCCTGCAAGTTGTAGAGGGTGCTCCTGGGTTTCAGCAGTGAAACTGTGGCAGGCTGTTTGACAAGACACTTCTATTTCTGGCATAATCAGTTGGGAAACTGACGGATGATGAAGGAAAGAAAGAAGAAAGGAAGGAAGGAAGGAAGGAAGGAAGGAAGGAAGGAAGCCTGGTTATGTTCAAGTATAGAATCAGTAACTTTACTGGAGTTGCTTAACAGGAGCATGTTACTTACAGACATATAGGTGACAGCAGCCTCACTGTGAGTATGTATCCTGATGTAACAGCAAGAGCCAGGAAAATGGAAAGAAACCACGGAGGTAAAAGGAAATAAAATGTCTGAGAGAGGGGGGACAGTAGGAAACAGATATTGCCAAGGGAGAAATGTCAAAAATGGTGATATTAAACTGGGAAGGGAGGAGGGAAGACATACTAGAAATGATGGAGTTAAAGGAGAAAGAATTCAAGAGAGAGGGGATAACAGCAAACAGATCTTATGAAGGGGAAAACAGTGGTGCTGAGACACTTTTGTGGACTCATTTTTATGTACATGGACCCATCATTCATAGAAAACACAAAATGTTCATAGCACATACATCCCATGTTAAAGATGAATCTGGGGTCTCACACACAGTGCTCCTCAAATCCTTAGTCCACTCTGGTGGTCTCTAGGTTCCCTCATAGACCTCACATGTGAACATGGGCTTCATGCAGTATCTGAATGGAGCAGTAAACTCTACATCTTTGCAGTCAGACCCTTCCCTTTTTGTATTGGGATAAAAACTCCAGTGAAGACTCCAGAGGAAACTTCTCCAGAAGGAACAGTTTCTTGAAGATGGAGTATACCCTGAGAAGACACACGGAATGTTTGCTGGATGCCTGCATGGATGGATGGAGACCTGGATGGAGAACTGACATAATGGGAGGAAAGTCTGAGGGAGAATATATAGATGGAAGATGGGTGGACCAAATATATATATATATATATATATATATATATATATATATATATATATATATATATATATACACACGCACACACAAACATATGCATAGTGATATATGCAGTTAGACAAATGAGCCCAGGAAGTGAGGGAGAGAAAGGAAGAAAGTAGAGATGAGAGAATGAGAGGAGATGGATGGATGCACTGAGAAACACGAGCAGATAAATAGATGTTTTGATTAATATGTAAGTAATGGAGGTTCCATTGCATGTGTCATGTGACCATTTAGGAAGAACAAGTGCTTGAGCATCTTTCTCAGGCAAAATCCGACCATGCATTCAGATGACCAGGCCCAGCAAGATCAAAAGCGGCACAAGCTCCTGGGGAGCCACAGGCACTGGAGTCTCATGTGCGTCACTGAAATGTGAAAATTTTAGCTGTGTGACTTTCAGGGTGTGGCAGCTCTAAAACTCCACTATTTTGCTGCTCACTCAATGATACAAATTCTAATGCCATGAATCTTACAGGAACAGAATAACAGAGAAAGGAAAGAACTTAAGGACATGCTCTTCTCTATTGTCAGGAATGACGAATTTTATTGATCTTAATAATATCAACAGTGAACTAGAAATGTACAAAGTCGACATCATTTTTATCATCCAAACCTGAATTAGAAGAAACTGTAGAAGCAGGAAGATTAAAGATTAACTCTAGTAAGATGCAGAGGTGGAGATAAAGCATGCAGTTAACCAAATCACAAGCACATGTCTTAAGGCACCCATTTGTCCACTGAGATGCTCCAGGTATTCTCAAAAGCTTTTCTGTGTCACAAAGACCACTATTGTTTTCTTGGCTGTTGTTCAGAATGAGTAGGTTTGACAGCCATTAAGAGTAAAACCATTTTAAGATAAAAGCGATACATTCCAATTAGAGAGCTGTTGATTACCACTACTACACCAATAGAGGAAGCATGTTGTGCTGGTTGTTTGGTTATTAGAATTTAGGGTTGGGTTGGACCATTGATTGACTTCCCTCTTAAGCAGTTTTCATGTTATCATCTAGCATTATGGGAGCTAAACTGCATGTAGAAGGCTTCCAGGTCAGTTCTGCTCCATTGCTCAGAGTTCTGTATCTGAAGTTTGTCCTGTTTTTAGCAATAGGATATTATCTTGCAATTCTGGGAGATAACCAAGAGCTTTGGCAATAGTCTGCATTATTTGGAGGTTTTTTGGACCACTCTCCCTAACCACACAAAGGTATGTATTTCCTGTCTGGCACTGTGTTCCTTGTCAAACAGCCCATAGGTACAGAGATGCACAAATGTTTACACACTGCTTGTTCATTTTGACTTAAAATCCTTTCAGTGGGAATGAACTCATGGATGGCACTGTAAACTCAGACAAATCCACACACTTGGAGGAGATATAGATCCTAGAGAAAATTGCCTATCTATCTCTAGAGAAAGAAATTTCTTACATTATGCTAAATATGGATCTTTATATTTACAGACAAGGATATAGTATGCAACTCATCAAAGAAGCTTCTTTCTGCAACAGATGGAAGCTATACCAGAATTTCACAACTGGTCTAACACAGAAAATATATGTCTGAGAGATGCCAATTACTGGGTGACACATTAACGGTTGAACATCTACAAAGAAACATGGGGTAGAGAGAAAACTAATGCATCCCTCAATCCTCACAAGTGAAGCTTCCTCAAACAGCATAGTGCTATCCACATAGAAGGCCACAACTGGACAAGTCTTGAAGAATAAGAGACTGTAGAATATGTATCTCTAGATAGGACTCCTATATTGAACTTCACCCACATATGGCTCAGGGATCATTGAGGAAGAGAGGGTGCTAAGACTGTAAAGGCCAGGGCTGTTTCATGAAGTTAAAGAAGCCAAGGCTTTCGGGCCATTGGAAACTTCCACATGTGGACTTGTGGCAATCATGGCACTGAGCGCAGGACACACACCAACTCAAGTAGACAAGGTCCCAGAGCAGAGCGATAGAAATTAGTGGGGGGTCAGAACTAGAGTGAGAACTACTGGACAATGATTACTACTGGGAGAGGGAAGGTGTCGGGAGTCCCAGCACTCTGGACCAGCTCAAGGGGACTGAAGGGTCTCCACTGTAGGATGAGGGGGCGAGTAGGTGCAGAGTCAACACGCAGACTCCAGGAGTTGAGCAGAAAGCCAGCAGAGGTGGTCTGCTACAAACTCATTTATTCAAGAAAGAACACAGAGTCTTATAGGTCTTGTTAGCCAATAGCCTTATGGGGTGGGGTCCCAACCACAGCCAATCACAACAGGTGGATCAGGTTCCCTCCTGGTGCTGGGCAGAAACTGGCTCCACAACCAACCTGTGTGGAGCACCACACCCATGAGAGCCATTCCTCCATTCCTCCTGGCAGGTGGCCCAGCTAGGCCCACCCTGCATTATGCCCAACAGGAAGGTATGCCTTATTTATGATCTCTAGATAGCCTGACCAGACTCCAGTGGATCAATTTTCACTAAAGGACATTTGGGCACAAATGCTTGACTGGGAAGGACTTAACATGTATGGTGGAATAGACGGGGTCCAGTGGGGTTTGGGGGATGGATGGGGAGGAGTTCTAAATTTGAATGAGAACTGTTGTATGAAATGTATAAAACTCAATATATTTTTGTAATAATAATATATTCATCTGTTTCAAAATATTTAAAGTCAATATATTCAAAGTAAAGTGTGAAGATGTAACCTCTACAACCAATATTAAACAAGCTCTTCAGAGGGTTAAAAATAGAAAATTTTTTATCTTGTGGTAGAAGTGAGTGTAATTGTTGTCTGTAGGGGCTTCTTTGGCTTCAGTATTCTGGGGGCCAGAGAAGTAAGGAGCAAACCCTTATCAGTCAAGCTAGCTGTGCCTGGAAAATGAAGACCATCTAGAAGACAGAATCTGTATCACAGTGGTGGAAACTAAAAACTCAGCAACAACAAATGAGGCCCCACTTCTAAGGAATACCAGGAACCCAGGACCTTAGACACTCTGGAGGGGCAGATGAGAGGCCGCTAGCACAAGGCAGAGGCGAGGCTTAATTGGAAACATTAGTAATTTCCTCCCGTGCTAGCTACTGGCCCTGTTTTGGCAGGACTTAGAGACCAGCAACTACAACTGTTCCTCATATATACAGACTTTGGATGTGTGTGTGTGTGTGTGTGTGTGTGTGCAAGTGTGTACACAGGGTCATCAAGCCCTGTGATCTGTCCATATCTGCCCCCTAGCACTATGGTTACAGGTGCATTTGGTCATGTTCTGCTTTTTACATGTATGTTGGGGATCTGAACTCAGGCTTGTGTACTAAGTGCTCTTATCCACAGAGTTATCACCTGGCCTTCTTTATAGCTTTGTGTTCAATAGTAAAGGCATGTTTCTCAGGAGTGATGGATATTATTGTTAACACAATGCTTGGGAGGGGAAAGCAGGAGGATCAGGAGTTCAGGGCCATCCTAGACTACATAGTCTAGACTCATGCTGGGCTGCATGAGATCTTGTCTAAACCAGACAAAATAATAAAATAAAATAAATGCGTGATATTAATTTCTGATACACAGAGGATGTGATTCCTTTAGTTTGTGTGCAGAAATTGTCTGACTATCCCAACTATTTTAAATTCTAAAAATATGCATGCTAATACTTCTTGATGAGAATTTTCCGACTCTCTTTTCCTTTTATTAATTTATTTTTATTATCATTGAATCTTTGTGTGTTTCATACAGAACTCCTCAATCAATCTTAATCATCTTCATACCCACTTCCCCACCAACACACGCCACCCCTCATCGCTCCCCAACTGGAAGCCATGCATTCTGTCATCTGTGTTAAGGCCTATCGTTTAGCAGACCCCAATCTTTGCTGAAGAAATATTGGAAGCTTATTACTGTTGGGTGAGGACGACCCAATCTTCTTAAACGAAGAACCCTAAGTAGGCTGAGTATATACACCCCAGTGGATGAATTTGCCCCGAGGAGAATCTAGGGACAACAACTTGACACAATGCTCCCTTTTTCATTGTTTCATTTATAAAGTTAGATCTGACATCAGTCAAAAATAAAGATATATTGATTTTTTTTCTAATTCCTACTGGATATTTCAACATTGTATGCACTTACCCACATGAAGCTAAATCCATGTGCTGATTTTTCTAATATTTGATAAGAGACTGGTAGATAAGTATGACCAAATATAATTGTTTGCATTTTTATATGGACCTTGTTGCTGCATTTCACAAAGGGTTTAATTCCTACAGCAGTATATTGACAATGAAAATATTATACTTACATCACTATCTCCTTTCAGATAGACCTACCTCCCCTAAGCATTTTATCACTTGTTCTCTGAATGCTATCATTCCATTGCTATTACCATCGTTTTTAGAATGGGAAAATATGTATTTCTTATGGCAGAGCTGGAAACCTCTGGAAATGAATAATTTCAGATGTTCGCATTTTGCTATGACTGACACTGGCACCCTTCTCAAGCTGACAGAGTTCTGGCATTGCACTCGTAACAACAGATGTTCCACGCAGCTGTGAAGGCCACATTGCAAAGGACAGATGTATTGGCCTTGTTTTTTGATGTAGGAAAATAATGCGTACTCAAAGAAAATAGCCTCTTTTTAGAAGATGAACACCTAGAAGTTTGAATTCTGCTTCCAGTTATAACAGTTTGATCAATTCCTTTTCACTGTTTGTTGAGAAATATATTTTTAAAAATTTTTATTGGTTCCAGAATTCCATACAATGTATTTGGATTACATTCAGGCCCTTTCCCTCTCCCCAACCCCTCCCCAATACCCCTGATACCCGCACAGATTAAATATCCTCCATTGCTATATTTCCTTTTACTTATGTGTTTATTTATTTATTTGTTCTACAAAGCCCTATCAACTCTAATCTCTATTTACCAAGTTCTTCTGGATAAAGGTCCATGCCCTAGAGTCAGGTCTACCTTCCAGAGGTTACGTCATTAAGGAAAACTGATTCTCCTTCTTCCAACATCTGTTGTCTGTAGTCAACATTCAGAAAATAACATACCATGGAATACTCAGGCCTAAATGGGATAACCACATCATAGTTTCTCTTCTGAAAGCTCAGGGATTATTGCAGAAGAGAGAGTGGAAAGACTGTAAGAGTCATAAGTAATAGACAAATATAAGCAAACTGTGTTGTCTGAACACCACAGCGTAGATGCTCATATGAATTTGTGGATCATGACAGTACTTGTGATAGCATGGCCAAAGCTTGGGCAAACTCAAGTCAGAAGTGGTCCAACATGGATGGAGGAGGTGGTCAAGAAGACCCTTCTTTTCTTAATAACAATGCCATGATTGTTTTTCAAGGTTTTGAATAAAAAGAGTCCAGTACTATCATCTATGTGATAGCACTTGTAGAAAAAGAGAGCTCATGAGGTGAAGACTCTAACCACTGATATTAGATCTGAGGTAAATTTCCTAACTCAGGGAGTCCAGGTAGAGTGCTAAGACTGTATTGAGCAGAGGTGGGAGATCTGAGTCTGTGAAAGCTGGAGGTGCTTGAACTTGTGGAGCTTCCTTGGACTGGGAAGAATTCCAGGTTATAATCTGAAATTCTCACCTCCAGTTTGAGGAAATCTTATAGGAAAGAAAGGATTGCTCTTAGGGATAAAAAAGGGTGAAGTTTTGTCAGGATCCGATGAGATTTTAACCTAGATGGTACAGAGAAAGCCTAAGATCTCAGTAAAAATCTGGACATGAAGATAAAACATGAGAAAGGTCAGATAAGGAGAGTGTACTATAATATGTCCTTCTGTAGGACACCCACTATACTGCTGGAGAGCTCTCCAAAGAGTCTATTGTAGTAAAAGGAAAATAAAGATAGCACATGAAATCAAGGGTTACTTTTCAAAGAAGTATTCAAAGAGAAATGTGTAGTAATTCATTCCTAGGAGCTTTCAAATAGAATATCTATCTATCTATCTATCATCTATCTATCATCATCTCCATGAGAAGAGCATATATCCTAATAAAATAGAGGAAATGTGAAATAAGGGTGTCAAATATATATGAAGAAGAAAACACGATAAGAATAGACATTCATTAAATTCAAATAAAGTAGCAAGTTACCATTTTTCAAAATTAGTGTTTTAAATATGAGCTGTAAAAGTGGTAAATTAAAAATAATAAACCAAGCAGAAAGTATAATCTATGAATACTAGAAATAAAGGAAAGAGCATCACAGCCCATGGTCATCCAAGGAATAAGGAGAACAATTCTGTGCAAATTAGATGAAACATAGACTCTTTGGAAATATAAATTGTCAAAGTACATTTAAGATAAAAACTTTAATAACACTCTAAGTATTAAAATTATTTTAGTTAAAATGCTTCCCACTAAGTTATAGTTGGGGCATAATTCTGTGTGGGGGAAGAAATAATACCAATTCTATACAAACTCTTTATTTTATAGTTACAGCATTAATCTAATATCAAAATGAAAACATTATAGGAAAATTAGTAGTTGTTAGCCTCCATAAAACCAGACTGAGAAGGCTTTTGTGAACATATTAACATAGAGAATCTAAAACATATAATAAAATATATCTTGAGCAATTGATATATTTCTGGGACTGCAAGGGTATTTCAACTTCTGAAAATCAATCAATTTAATTTAATCTATTAATGGATTATAAAAGAAAAACTATGTGATTATCCTTTAAAAATAATATTTTATTGATTCTTTAAGAATTTCATATATTTTCATCATATTCAGATTTCCTCCTCCATCTCACTTCAAACACACACCCAGTTCTCCATTTCATGTCCCCTATTATTTTAAAGTCCCGTCTTCTAAATATTGTGCTGTGTGAGTCCATCTTTTTCAGACTGATGAACCTACCCAGTGTCACACCCTTAATGAAAACTGATTATTACTTCTCAGTAGTTATCAATTGCCAATAGTTTTTCAGTTAGGTCTGGGGCTCCTTGCACACTTTTCCTCCATGCTTGAACTTTGTCTGGCTTGGATTTGTCTAGGTCTAGGCATGCTGTCACAAGTGTTGTGGGTTCATGTGTGCAAACTACTCCATTATGTCTGGAAAGTATGATTTCCTTTTATTCATCCACCAACTCTGCTTCTTATGATCCTTTTGTCCCCTCTTTCTCGATGATATCTGAACCTTGGGAAGAAGGAGTATGATATAGGTGTCCTATTTAAGGCTCAGCACTACACAGTCTCTTATATTCTGCACATTGACCAATTGTAGGTCTCTGTGATAATCAGCATCTGCTGTAAGAAGTCACTCTGGTGAAGCTGAGAGTTGCTCTAATCTACAGGTATAACAATAAGCTGTCAAGAATTGAGTTAATACTATGCCTATTTAGCTGAACGGTAGTAGACAGACTCTGTGAACTGTGTAACCACAGGTTCTTAACCCAGATAACAACGCCAAGTATGGAATCCACCTTGTGAGGTAAGTCTTCAATACAATCATAAAGTTGTTGACTACACCCATAGGATTCACGCCACTTTTGCATGAGTGGGTATATCTTGCTAGGCCAGCAGTTATTGGGGCTCACAGGTTTCAAAACTGGATACAGTGGTTAGTTATTTTTCTCTTTCGGTATTCTGGCATAGCACCTAACTAGCACCATGAAAGTTACGAAGTTGAGACAATCTTCAAGATCAGTACCAGCTTAGTTTCTCCATTAATGTTCCACAGCTCACATACTTAGCATGTTCAGAAATAGGATCTTTATCATGAAGTTCTGGAGGGCAACCGCAAGCAGTGACAATAGACTATATTTTTAAGGGTCTATGGGATTTCTTTGGTCACCAACTTCAAGGAAGTTGAATTCCATTCCTGCCATTTGGTCTGTTTATCTGTAAGTTGTGATATCTGGGAGGTGTATTACCCCCGATCACAGGATAATTCTGTTTAAGCGATTTTTATATATGTGCATGTATACATTTTAAGAATCTTCTATAATAGTAGGTTTCCATATAATGTTTTTGGAAGATTTCGGTGTTGATTGCCCCTCTGACATCCCCCAAATATACATGTAGCACATTAATATCCATTCTCAAAAGCTCTTTTAGAAAACTACAGGCATACGTAAATAATATGATATTTTAAAAATGTCAACTGTTTCACACTTCAGTAAACGATTACCCCCATGATCAGCAAGACAGCATCTGTTATTCCTGATCTTTTCTTTTGCATTTTACTGAATTTATGCAATTTTCATACAATATAATGTGATAGTATTAAGATCACCTCCGTTGGTTCCACCTTCTCCTATTGACCCCCAATTTAATGTGCCTGATTATTTATACATACATAATTATAACACTCAATTTATATAATTATAATATATGTCATGGTATATAGAGTTTAAATTGTGTCTCAAAGTGTCCTTTAGTGTGAGCCCATCAATTGGAGCCTTGTTAACCTACCATGAAATCCATGCTTGAAAGAAATCATCTCTGTACCTCCCAGCAGCCATCTGCTGCAATTTACTTAGGTGGGGTTAGAATTTCTTTTCCACTTCCTCATGTCTATGCTGCATTATTTTTCGGGTTGAGCTTGCATTCGTCTTGTGTATACTGTCACCATTGCCGTGAGACCATATGAGTAACTGAACAACTGTTTTGAAAACTCTGCTTCCCTGTAGTCAGCACCACCACGGACTTTTACAATCTTCCCAACCCCTTTTCATCGATGATCCCTGAGTCTTGGGAGGCAGATGTTTGATATAGGTGTCCTATTCAGGGGTAAGTGCTTTGCAGCCTCTTGCTCTCTGTAAATAGGCTAGTTGTGGGTTTCTCTGTTAATCACCATTTGTTACAAGAGGAAATTTCTCTGATGAGAGTTGAGAGATTCATTACTCTACAGATATAATAATGAACCATTAAGCATCAGATTAATATGATAGCTATTTAGTAGAAAGCTATTACTAGATTCTCCCTTCTGTCCTATAACCTATCTAACCCCAAATTCCTAATCCTAATATAAATGTCAAGTATGGGCTCTATCCTAGGAAGTGGACCTTAAATTCTGATAAAGAGTGATTGGTTATTCTAACAATATTTGTGCCACTATAGCACCCTGGGTATATCTTGCTGGGCCAGCTGTTGCTGTAGTTCACAGTATTCATGCTGGGTAAGATTGATGATTTTTTTTTCCTCTGATAATTTGCATATACCATCCAGCACTGTGACTGCAAACCAGTAGAGATGAGGCTCTGAAGTCACCACCAGCTTGGAATTTATCAATTTTTTGCTTTCTTTCTTCTACAGATCATGCATGTAGTAGAATCTTGCCATCCTATAGCCAAGTACAGGGACAATGGTCAGAACTGTTTGAGGGCCTAGGAAACCTCTTACTATGCCTCATAATTTTTGACATTTATTGAATGTGTTAATCAGCAAAATAAGGTACCTTATGCAGGTATTTCCTCCTTATTCAAACATATATTCTCTTATGAAGAATTGAGGGAGGCTCAGAAGACTCAGGAAGTTAATGCAATTTAGGAGACTGCAGAAGGTCTTGAAACTTTCAAGATTCATTTGGTTATTTCTGGAGATCATATAAGCAATAAGCAACTGTTGGTTGAAGAGTTGCCTGAAAGTTTTTCAGGGAGCCCAGAAATTCAGCTTTTGTGAGACTTTGCCCATGATGTGAAGTATTTTTTGGTAATGAAGAGCCTTTAAGAGGCTCATGACTTTGGAAGTACTACCTGATGCTCCTGTAACTGACAGCAATAAACGCAGCTAGACCTGGATTGAATAATTACTTTGGTTTCTCATTGTTGTACTATATGGGACAAACTGATGCTTACTCATGTTGTTTAAAGAAAACAGTCACTCAATGAGGCTGAAAAATATTGACTTCATTCACATGTGACAGGATTATTTTAAAAGAAAAACAGCCAAGATTCTACCAAAAAGGCAATTAATTTTGGGAATGATTACTAAAGTAATAGCCAAAGCCAATTATATTGTATAATAATTTCTCTGCCAAACTAAAGGGAATTGAAATTTATCAGTGAAAATATTCTAAGAACAAGATATACTGTGTAAGATACTATGATGACACTTTCCGAATGTGTTATTTTAAATAATTACTGCTTTCTTTTGGGTGGATGTTCATAATTTTTCATTTATCTCTATTCAAGTCTACAAATATGACTTTTATAAACAATTTTGTTGAATCTTGATCAGATTTAAACCTCTTCCTAATCAGCAGTCCCACAGATTACCCTCCCCAATTTCTTGCATTCTGTCACATATGTTAAGTCTTATCTGGTCAAGCATTGGAACCTAGATGTCCATCTGTGCAAGTTCATGCCCTGGAATAAGTCAGCCTAGCTAAAGTCACTCCCTTAAAGAAGATTTACTTTCCCTCACCAGTAGTAATCAGTTGTCAATAGTTCCTAGGCTAGGGAGTGTGACCTGGTGATCATTTCCCTCATTCTATGCTGGGTTTGTGTTTGATGGAGTCAGTATGGGTCTTGTGCATGCTGACACAATTGTTGTGCATTCATATGATCAAATTCCCAGTTGTCTGAATGGGGCTGTTTCCACCAACCTTGGTTCCTACCATCTATCTCCCCTCTTTTATGCAGTGGTCCTTGAGCTGTGGCTGGGTGAGGTTTAACATAGGAGTCCTATTCAGGGACACGCACTCTGAAGCCTCTTGTTCTCTAAAACTTAACCTGTGGTGGCTTGTTTTACTTAATCCTGTTACAAGTTCACTGAGTGCCTTTAATATGTAAACTGATGCCTTTCATTCATTTTGAAGACTTCCTTAAAATCTCTTCAGATTTTTCTGTTCCGTCTCTCTCTGCTTCCTTTGGAGTACAGTTACAAATATACTAGTCTCTGAGATACTGAGTGTAGTTAGAATATGCTGAACTGTACTTTGATTCTGTCTTTTGTTCACTTTTATTGACTTAAATGTCCATTAAAGTTTTTTAAACTTATTTTTGTCTTCAGCCATTGTGTTAAAAAAAGATCTTATTTCTGCTGTGCTTATTTTAATTTGGGGTATTACATTTTTAGTTTTCAGTAGTTGCATTTTTAGACATAAACATATTTATGATTCATTTTTTATGTTAGTTTGTTAAAATTGTTTTTCCATAGATGTGACTGGACTTCTGTTACTTGGCTAGCATTTGTCTTAATGAAAAGGGTGATGTATTATTCAAACTTTCTGTGTCCTAAACAGAAAATGAAGTAGTTTTGGAGAACTGTTTATCAAAGAAGGGATCATCAGTAAAAGCTATACACATGTTTATCAATATATCAAAAGTGTTTGTTTGAGTTTTTGTATGATCAAAAAACAAAGAAACAATAAAATAAATGAACAAATAAAAAGATGGGCTATAGACCTGAACAGAGGGTTCTCAAATGAAAAATAAAAATGTTTGAGAAACACCTTAAAAAGTGTTCAACATACTTAGTAATTAGAGAAATGCAAATTAAAAACACTTTATGATTCCATTTTACCCTAGTCAGACTGGCTAAGATTAAGAGAGCACACCAAATGCTGGTGAGAGTGTGGAGAAAGGTGAATGCTTATTTACTGTTGGTGGGAATACAGAATTCTACAACCACAATGAAAAGCAGTGTGGAGGTCTTTCAAAAAACTAAAATTGAACCTACCATAAGATTCAGTTGTACTACTCCTTGACATATATCCAAAAGACTCATCTAATTGTAGAGATCCTTGTACATCCACGTTTGTTACTGTTCTCTTCACACTAGCTAAGGTGAATAGAGCTTGAGGGCGTGGCTATGGAAGCAAGCAGGAAATGTGTTGGCTAGAGAACCCCTTAAGAAATGCAGATAAAGTGTCTGAACATTACTCCATGTGTATACTGGTGGGTGTATAGCAAGGAATATAGTGCCAGATATGAGAAATCCTTCTTTTAGTGGTTGGTAAGTAGTACAAGAGACTCCCAAAATAACACAGGCTATTGCCAAGCTCCTGGTTATCTCCCAGAACTGGAAGATAGACTCTACTGCTGAAGACATGACATGTTTTAGACAAAGAACTTGGGGCAATGGAGAGAAATTGACCTGGAAGCCTTCTACCTGAAGCTTAGCTCTCATAGCTCTAGAGGTTACAATGCAAACTGCTAAGGGAAAAGTTCAATCAGTGACCCAATCCAGCCCCAATATCCAACAACCATAATGGCTGGCACATCGATTATCTCTTTTCATAAGCTGTGTCACAAATTCCCCATCATTTCAATGTTTTCTCTATAAATATCTTATTAAAAATCAACTAACTTTGCAAAACTGCTTCTTTATGTTCTTAAAAATATAGAAATAGTCTACAGGAAATATCTCCCTAACATAGAGATATTCTCACCACATTCTTTGATAGTAAAATTGCCTCCAAGTAGTGCATTCTACAAGTACTAGTGTTGCCTGTCTAAACATAACTATAAAATAGATGAACTATAATGCATTTTCACTTTACTGACCTGTAACTATGTTAAACTTTTATAGTAGACTGCCAGTGATGAACTAGGTACATTTTTAAGAATGATAGCAATACTCAGAAGTTTTAGATCTCTTGCATATTGTCCTAAAATTAATTTGAATTTATAATTACATTATTTAGACAAACTTATTTGTATGCCATTGAATATGTATGTGTGTGCATGCATTGTATGTCTGTGAATCCTCTGGATTCAAGAGCCTTTTCAAAAGTTATTGTATATGTTTGTATATTTTACAATTTTTAGCAGACATGGAAAGCCCCCACCTGTTAGTCCCTTTCCATGTCCTTTCAGTACATTTCGCATTTCGTTTCATTCCCTTGCTACAGTGCTATGCAAGTATTGTCTATTACCAATATCTGGCTCACTACATTCAGGTATGTTAGATAAAGAAGTTGAATTTTCATTGCCCTCCGTGTATGGTGGCTAGAAAGATGTCTTGACCCAGTTTAGATTTGTTCTGTGTCTTCTGCAAGAGGTTGCATGGGGCTCCTACGCCCACCTAACCTTAGACTAATTATACAATTAGTGCTGTAATGTAAAGTCTCTAAGCTTGTCCAGATTCCAGCGTTGCATGATTAACTTCTGGGATTCTAGGAAGCAGGCAGTAGCCACAAAGTACAAACTAATTAATGTTAGAGGACAGGAAGGCAGACAGGTGAGGTCACACAGCTGGCATGATCATGACAGAGGCAACTGCAGTAGGAACAAACGTTCTAAAGCAGTAGCAACGAGGGTATTTCCAAGCCAGTTCTGATGTTTTTTTTCTTTCTCTTATGCAATTTCTCTTGATTGTTCTATAAGACGTGAGAAGGTGCAAGGAAGGAAAATGTTGTAAATGTGATGATTATGCCAACACTGAGTGGAAAACAACGAAAGACAACTCATAGACAAAACTGCTCTGGATGCACGTGCCTCCGTGGTCAGAGGGAACTGATAGTCGTCTGTGTTCTCACTCGGTCTTTCGATTCACAGCTGGAATATGCACTGCCAATATGGGCCCCACTGCAATGAAATTGGTTTCTTTGCCATGTTGCCATCAAACCCTTAATATAAGACTCATGAGAAGATTAAAAAAATAAGCACAGAGGAAGGCGATAAAGATAGCTGATAAAAAATAATGGCACTCTTCCTGCAGCTTATGGAACTGAGTGACAGAAAGGACCATTTTAGAATCTGTACTGGCTCTTCAGAATCTTCTCTTCTAACCATGGCATAGGCAAATTTGAAAAAAAAAATACTCTCCTTAATTCACTGTGACTTTTTACTGATAATATTTATTATGAAATAGCAAAAAGTGCAAGAGGGGATCTTTAGCCAAATGAAATCTAAAAAAAATTGCATTCTGATGGCAATCTGCACGTGGACCTTCAAGAAGGGTGAAGGTTAATGATGTTGACAGTCCCGTTAGGGAGATTTGCATGACACATAGAATATGATGTCTTCTCCAATTTGAAGTGCAATTGTGGAGAAAATGAGGAAGAAAATTATTCCTTGACCCATGTAGTTTAGGATCTAACATGTGGTGGTAGGAGCAGATGAGACAGGCTCACCTGCAGTCCACGCCCTGGAGGCACATTGTGAACTACTTGGCAATCAAATGTAGTAATTACAGCCCATGTGAGTAACTGCAGTCATCTAAAAGCACGTTGAAAAACGGTTGGAAAGTAACAAATTAGCTTAAACACCAATTCAAATGCTTATAGTACAATTATACCCCACATAATCCAGTCTGCAGAGATATACTGTACAAGTTTTTCATAGACACTCAGGACCACTGGAGGGGCGGAATCTCCCAGGTTTTAAGAACAGAATTCCTTGCTTTTGCTTTAATCCACAGCAACCCCACTCATGTGCATTTGAAAAGGAAAGCGTTTTAGGATAGGCTTGTTGATGTGATATATAAGAAGTGTTGTTTCTCTTCAAACTGTGCCAAGGGCTACCAGCAGCAAGTAATTTTCTTCTTAAAATATTTTCAGGTTTGGGTTACGCAGCACTAAGTAAATTGAAATCCACATGTAATGAATTCTGAAAGTCCGTTCTTTTAGAATATTCATGGGAATCCTTATCTATCTCACTTTCCCATGACACATTAGCTTAAAAGGTCAGCTGAGTGTCTCATTATGTGGTAGGATAGCTGTCCCCATCATAATAATTAGAGTGCATTCTGGCATCACTCTATGCCAGAGGGCAGAGCAGATGGGCAGAGGGTGCCATTTTGGGCAGTGATTTATTTATAATCTTTAGATTTATCTATAATCTTTAGAATATTGTCAGGGCATTAGAAGTCTGCCCAGTGGGCCCCAGCCTGAGACGCAGATATTTGTCTTCTTTACCAACCTTGGTCTGGAAATGAAAGAAGTACTTTGCTGGATTAAGCTGTTAATGATTCACTGATCCAAAGAGATTATTATGACAGTCAGATCAAGTTTCTTTTCCAGGGAGTAAACACTGACATTGAACAACTTTTGAATGCAGGAGGACAAAATACCTTGTTACCATGGGCAACAAAGTAACAATTTGGTATGTGATTTCAAATCTCAGTCTTAGCATATCGTTACACCTGTATACTTTCCTTTGGCTTCCTCTACTCTTGGTTCCATTTATCTAATTTGATATAATGTGGGAACTCATGAAAACATGTCAGTGATAGCTCAAATTTCACCTGATTTGACTGTTTGCATATATATATATATATATATATATATATAAATTTTACCTGTTATATTGTGTGATGTTTCTAGATGTGCATCCTAACATACTGTCTATCATTCTTTGATATTTAAATATTTGATTTATTATTTTTACTTTATGTGTATGAGTGCATTGCCTGCATATATGCAAGTTCACCCACGTTGTGAAATGCCCACAGAGGTCAGAAGACGGTTATCAGATCCCCTAGAACTGGAGTTACAGAGGGTTGTTAATCACCATGTGGGTGCTGGGAACTGAACCCAGGTTCTCTGCAGGAGCAGCCAATGCTATTAACACTGAGACATTTCCTTCAGTACCAGTTTTTGATATTTATATTGAAATACTGAAACCAAGCCTGATTCTATGATTGTCTTCATTTTCATTTGCTTGTTTATTTTTATTTTACTTTTAGTAAAGAGTATTATTTTTGGAAAGCCCAAATCTCTTTATATGAAGGCAGCCTAGAAGAAGATTCAGTTGGCCAGATCATTTGATTTAATCTTTTAGAACTTTTTTCAGTGCTGTTTACACCAGGGGATTTCCTATACAAACCCTCTTTATACAGGCAAGCATTACACAGGGAGGGATGATCTGGCTCTGATCTCTTCAGAAAAGAGCAAGGGGGAGTCTTTGGCGGCGGGTGGTGTGCTGTGCTGTTCTGTCTTTTGGGCTTACTAGGAGGAGATTAATAAAAGATCTCTGTAGTGTCTGGTGTGCAACTGGTTACATAGCTGTGATGCCATTGATCCAGCTATGGCCAGGTAAGGGAGTCACAGCATCTCCAGCAGCACAGCTGATGCAGGAGAAGTAACACTGGGACAGGTGCAGCACTAACAGAGCAACACCTGTGACGTGGCGTTGGCTCACTGCTTTCTCCAGAAACTCTCAAAACTGTGCCTATGTGATTTTGTCCTCATTTGTATCTTCAGTAGATGGGTGGAAGCCTGTAGTCTCCATCTGCAGCTGGGCCTTTTTCCATTCAGGTATTCATTTCATCAGGGATGGTTCAGACGACTGGTTTAGTGTGTATGTTACAGATAAAACCTCTTTTCGATTATTTGAAGCTGATATAATTGAATGTCCATTATGTTCATGAAAAATAGAAATTAAGATGGTGAGAAAAATTGAGGCTATCCCTGTCTAAGATCCTTGTAGTAGGTATGTTAAATTCAGTCTTTAATATTGTGTTTCATCATAGCAATTGATTTCTATGATATACTGTTACACAGTTCAATCTCTATAAATACAAAGCAAGTTTTAAGTAGAAGAAGGATTAGAAATGTTAGAGAGAAAAGGCAAAACAATATCACTAAGACTTTTTCAAAGTTCCTTCAAGTTTCTGGTGATTTTTGTTCAAATTACAGTTAATGCTTTATGAAAATGCATTTTCTGCGTTAATTTTTCGGATTTTTCTAGTCTCAAAGACAGAGTCATATAAAATTTTTGAAATAAATGTGATATCAATGAGCTTTAATTTTTGATAAAAAGTCTCCATAATTAAAGGAATTATAAGACTAATATTAGATTTTTTAAAATTATAAAATAGGAAAGTATTTTATATTTTTAAGCTTGAGCTTTTCATTATCTATTTATTTTTTATTGAATCTTTGTGTATTTCATGCAGAACATCTCAGTCAATCTTAATCATCTTTATAGTCCCTTCACCACAGGCACCCTCAACATAGCCTCCAACTGGAATTCATACATTCTCTGATCTGTGTTAAGGCTATTGTGTCAACTTAGTATCCCCAGATGTTCCTTTGGTGCACGTTCATCCACTAAGGTCTAATCAGCCCATCCAGAGTCCGCTGCATTATTAAAATCAGTTCTTCCTCACCTAACAGTAATTAGTGGTTGATCTTTCTTCAGCAAAATTTTTCATGGGTCTTGAACATACCAACACTGTTGCTGTAAGTTCATATGAACAGGGTCCCAGGAGCATGTAGCATCTTCTTCCATATGGACATCCATCTCCTTCCCGGCTCTAGCAATCTTTTTGCCCCCTCTTCTGCAATGGTCTCTGAGCCCTAGGTGAGTGAAGCTTAATATAGGAAACCTGTCCAGGGACCCACACTCTGCAGACTCCTAAGCTCCTTACTTTGTCCATGTGTGACCTTTTGTAGTCCTGGCCCTCTGTGGCATGAGGAAGCTTCATTAATGAGAGCTGAGAGATTCATTAGTGTCCTCTTTGTTCTATGCTACATAGACTTAGGTGTAGAGATTTCATTGTCGATATATCACTTAGGCGTCAGCAATTTATAGGAAATGTTTCTGTGTGATCAGTCGTAGTACTCTGTAGTAGTCTCCACATAGTACAACAGAAGCTTCTTTGATGAGTGGTGACTGGGATACTTGACTGTATAATTAAGGATACATATTTTGCACTTAGCAAGAAGTTACATTCATCTAGGGATGTGATAGCCTTAGGGATTTCTCTAAGATCTATGACCATTTCAGTAATGTGTATTTGGCTATGATTATAGTAGCACTCATGAGTTTCCTCCCATTGAGTGGACCTTAAGTCTAATTAGGTCCCATTGATTGCCCTCAAGATAAAAGTGCCACTACTGTGCTAGTATTGTATGCTGTGCCAATTATTGATGTGATTATTTGGTCAGGAACCTGGTATTGGGCTACTGATTGATGTTCTCCCTGAGCAGCTTGCATAATGCTCTCCTGAGCTATAAGAGCTAGCTTTCAGGAAAATTGGCTTCCAGGTCAGTTCCAGCTCCATTGCATCAAATCCTGTGTCTGAAGTTTGACCTGTCTTTAACAATAGGGTCTTACTTTGAGTTTCTGGAAGGTAATCAAGGGCTGAAACAATAGTCTGTGTAATTTGGGGGAGGGGGATCTATTAGACTACCTTGGTCAACAATTCAAAGAAAAGTTTCTCCTGTCTGTCATTGTTTCTTGTTGTGTAGCCTTCAGCTATGTAAATGGACTCATGTAGAGATAATGTATGTGGAATTTGTAACGAGGTTTTAATTTCTAATGTAATTCCCTATGGTATTTTACAGTAACTAGGCATTATTTATCTCTCCTCTCTCTCCCTGTCTAACTCTCCCTCCATGTCTTCCCCATTTCAAATGTTCCCATTTTTCCTATTTCTCCCATGATAACACCAGTCCCCTATGGCTCCACCTCTTGAGCTCCTTCTTTCCATTTATCGCATAGTTCCTTGTATGACACTAAATTTTAAGAATCCCATTTTAGCTGTTTCTCCTGATCAACACCTGTCTCCCCGTTTTCCTCTATCACAGGTTCCTTCTTTCCCTTTACATCCCTGCTTCCATTCCACATTCTTATATTTTACAGTTACATCAAGACACATACTCACATATAAGGAATCGGTGCTAGGATCCATAAATGAGGGATAACAAAGGTCACTAGCTTTTCTGAGTCTGTGTTGCTTCACTGAGTATAACAGTTTCTAGTTCTTGCAAAACGATGAGTCCTTTGAGTATGCGCCAAGGAGTGGTGTAATTGGGTTAAATGGTAGGTTCATTTTTAGTTTTTTAAAGATTCTCCGATGCCTTCCATGGAAATTTCATGAACTGACAATCCCATCAGCAATGAGTGAGCATTTCCCTCTCCCCAAATCCTCTTCAGCATTGTGTTCTTCTGATCTTAGCCTGTCTCACTGGGATAAGATGAAATCTTAAAATGGTTTTAATTTGCATTTCTGTAATTATTAATTATGTTGAATTCCTTAAAGATGTTTCTTAGCCATCTTTATTTCTTCTTTTGAGAGCTCTCAGTTCAGATGCTTGGATGAATTGTTTTCTTGATTCTAAGTTTTTGAGTTTTATGTGTCTATATTTATATCATCTATCTATCTATCTATTCATCAATCTATCTATCATCCATCTGTCTATATATTTTGGGTGTTAAAGTTCTCTCAGGTATGTCATTGTTGAAGATTTTCTCCCACTCTGTGGGTCTTCTCTTCACTTCCTTGGTTGTTTCTTTTGATGTACAGAAACGTTTAAGTTTAATGAGTCCCTCTTGTTGGTTGTTCACTTTAATTCCTGAGCAACTGATGTCTGATTTCAAAAGTCCTTTCCTATGCCTATATCTTGTAGGTTACTGTCA
This sequence comes from Eospalax fontanierii, assembly GCA_035773235.1. Classification (NCBI taxonomy): domain Eukaryota; kingdom Metazoa; phylum Chordata; class Mammalia; order Rodentia; family Spalacidae; genus Eospalax; species Eospalax fontanierii. The sequence continues at coordinate 10,211,359 of CM069524.1, forward strand.
ATGTTTTCTTCTAACATTTTTAGATTCTCAGGTTTTACACTGAGGTCTTTGATTCATTTGGAGTTGACTTTAGTCAAGGTGAAAGATAAGGGTCTAGTTTCGTTCTTCTTCAGGTAGGGAACCAGTTTTGGCAGCATCATTTGCTGAAGATGCTATCCTTTGTCCAGTGTGTTTTGGCCTCTTTGTCAAATATCAGGTTTCAGAAATTGCATGTACTCATGACTGGGACTTCAGTTATATTCCATTGGTCTACAGATCTATTTTGTGCCAGTACCATTCTGTTTCTATGACCTACAGCTCTGTAATATAGTGTAATATGGCAATCCCCTTGATTTGTCCTTTGTGCTCAGTATTGCTATAGCTATCTGGTCTCTTTGGTATTTCCATAAGAATTTTAGGATTTTTTTTCTAACTCTGTGAAGAATGCCATGGGGATTTTGATTGAGATTGCATTGAATCTCTCAGTTGCTTTTGGTAGGATCATCATTTTCTCAATATTAATTTTTCCAATCCATGAGCACAGGAGGTCCTTCCATCTTCTGGTATCCTTCTCCATCATTTTCTTTAAGGATTTAAAGTATTCATTATAAATGTCTTTAATATCTTTGGGCAGGTAGGTTCTGAGATATTTTTGGAGGCTACTGTGTATGTGAGAATTTCCATGTACTCTTTCTCCAATTGCTTCTTAATTTTATATAGGAAATTTTTGTAGGTTAATTTTGTAACCTACCACTTTACTGAAAGTGTTAATCATTTCTAGGAATTTTCAACATCTTTTAGGCATAATACCATGTCATCAGCATAAAGAGATAAGATGACCACTTCTTTTTCAATGAGTATTCCTTTAACTTCCATCTAATGTCTCATTGCTCTAGCAAGAGTTTTGGGCACTATATTTAAAAAAGAGTGGCGATAGTGGTCAATATTTTCTGGATCCTGATTTTAATGGGAATGATTCCACTTTTTCTCCATTTAGAATAATGTTGGCTGTGGGTTTGTTGTATATATCTTGAATTAGGTTTGAGATATGTTCCCTCCAGTCTAATTCAATCTAGAACTTTTAGCATGAATGCCTGTTGAATTTTTTCTAAGGTCTTTTCTGCATCTGTTGAGATGACCATGTGATTTTTGTCTTTGAATCCATTTATATGATTTATGACGTTTATTGATTTATGTATATTGAACCATCCCTGCATCTCTGGAATAAAGCTGACTTGATCATGGTGAATGATCTTTTTGATGTTTGTCTGTATATGCTTTCCAAGTATTTTGTTGAGAATATTTTGTATCTTTGTTTATTAAGGATATGGGTCTACAGTTTTCCTTTTTGGCTTTATCTTTACCTGGTTTTCCTTTTAAAGTGACTTTAGCTTCATAAGAGGATTTTTGGAGTTCTTCTGTTTGTATCTTTTTGAATAATTTAAGTAGTATTGGATAAAGATCTTTGACTGTTGTTAGAATTCTTCTGTGAATGCATCTGAGCCTGGGCTCTTTTTAGTCAGGATGTTTAGCATTACTATTTCAATTTTCTTATATGTAATGGGTTGCTTAAGCTGTTGATCTCTTCTTGGTTTAGTTTTGGTGATTACCATGATTTTTGCTATATATTCATTTCTTAAAGGTTTTCAGATTTAATAGCATTTACATTCCTTTATAAAGTTCTGAATCTTTTTTTCTCTTTTGTTATCTTTCCCACACTGATTTTGTTTATTTGGACTTGCTTTTTCTTTTTTGTTTAACTGGGCCAAGAGTCTTTCTATCTTATTAAAGTTTAAAAGAGCTAGTTCTTGAATTCATTGTTACTTTGTATTTTTTTTTGTTTGTTTCTACTTCAATAATTTCTGCTCTGATTTTTGTTATTTCTTCTTGTCTGCTGGGTTTGAGTTTCATTTGTTGTTGGCTTTCAAGATTCTTGAGTTGCAGTGTTAAGTCTTTTATCTGTGTTTTTTCTTTCTTTTTAATTTAAGCATTTAGAGCTATAAACTTTCCATTTATGACTGCTTTTAATGTGTCCTAGAAATTTTGTTGTGCTGTATTGTTCTTTTCATTAGATTCCAGGAATACTTTTATTTCTTTCTTAATTTCTTTTTAAACCCATTCATCGTTCAAGAGTGTGTTGTTTAGTTCCATGAGTTTGTGAAGTTACTAGGGCTTCTTTGGGTCTTGATTTTAAGCTTTATTGCATTGTCATAGATCTTAGAGAAATTCGCAAGACTGTCACATCCCTAGGCTAATGAAACTTCTTACTAAATGCAAAATGTGTGTTCTTATATTTACAGTCAGTTATCCCAGGCACCACTCTTCAAAGAAGCTTCTTTTGCAAAAGACATAGACTATTATAGAGTACCACAGCTAGTCACATACAGACATTGTTTGTGAATTGCCCAAGCCTAAGTGGCACATCTATAATCCATCATCTACACCCAGGACTCATGCAATATAAAATAAGGTATAAAGAAGACACTAATGACTCTTTTAATCATCATGAATGAAGCTCCTTCAAGCAACAAAGAGACAGTAACACAATAAACACAAATAGTTAAAGCATGGAGATTAGGAATATTCAGGGTGTAGGTCCCTGGATAATACTCCTATAATAAGTTTCACTCACCCAGGGCTCAAGGTCCTTTGTGGAAGAGGGGATGGAAAGGTTGTAAGAACCAGTGAGGAGGTGCAAGACCATGTGGAAATAGAATTCTACAAGCTCCTGGGACCTTGCTCACATGAACATACAGAAATTGTTTCAATATGCTCAAGATCTATGGAAACTCAAGCAGACAAAATCCAACTTGAAGGTAAGACCATATTGTTGGAGGCAGGACATACTTCAGAGACAATATTTGGATCAATGGAGTGGGAACTGACCTGGAAGCCACTTACCCTAAAGACTAGCTCTCATAACACTGGCAAGCACTATGCAAGCAGACAAGGGAGAACATCAATTGATGGTCGAACACCAACTTCATGAACAAATAACTACATCAATGCCTGACACAGCATTCGATATTCGATACTGGTACAATGGTAGAATTTTTAACTTTGGGCCAATCAATTGCTACCTAACTGGTTTCAGAGCCCACTCAATTGGAGAAAACTCATGTGTGGTGCTGTAATCATGACCAAATACACATGACTAAAGCGGTCATAGATCTTAGAAAGATTCCCCAGGGCTGTCATATCCCTAGCTAATGTAACTTCTTGTTAAATGCAAAATATTTATTCCTATATTTACAGTCAAGTATCCCAGTTGCCACTCATCAAAGAAACTTTTGCACCAGATGGATGCTAATAGAGATTACTACAGCTGGTCACACACAGACATTGTCTGTGAATTTTCCATGACTAAGTTGTACATCTACAATGCAGCCTCTATACCCAAGGCTTATGAAACATAGAACAAGGGATAAAGAAGACACTAATGACACTCTCAATGCTAACTTGGCACAATAGAACTTAGCACAGATGAAACAATGTATGGATTCCAGTTAGGGGGCTTTAGGGGAGATATCAGTGGGAAAAGGCATATAAAAGTGATTAAGATTGATTGAGACATTCTGTATGAAACATCCAATGATTCAATTAAAAATATGCATTTTAAATCAGATAAAGAATATGCTTTTCACCATGGAGATCGACTATTACTTCTTCAGTACTCTCATTTTTCTAGAAATCAAGGGGAGTATCATAAATTACTCATAAGTTCAGAATAATTTGTTATACTAGATATTGGAGACTATTTACTGAGAATGTATCCCCTATAATTGTGATATGAAGATTTAAGATTAATGCATTGTTCTTTCTTTATATATTTGAGTCCTTATATATTTGTATAAAATATATAAATTTTATTTGAATTTTCAAATAAAAAGTTGAAAAAATAAAGCATTGTACCTAAAAGAAATCAATGTAACCACACAAGAATATCTTCTAGAGAAGTTAATGTATCATAAAACAAGCAAGCTTACTGAAAATTGTGCAAAACATAAACTCCTAGAAGCATCATTCATAAAGTAACAGAGTACATGAATACTGGCAATAGTTGTGATAAATTTGTGTAATTTCCACTTCCAAATTTACTCAAAAAGGTAACATTTTAAGGAATGAAAACAACTTTGAAATATAATTAAGTAGATTAATCTTGAGAAAAACATGTATGGAAAACCAGTTCAAAAAGGAATAGAAAGATAAATCATCATAACATTTTAAAATAAATTCAATTAGTTTCCAAAATATTTTTATGAGAAAATTTTATGATAAAGGAGTAATACTAGTGAATTTTACCAAATATTTAGTGAATAAATATGAGTTGTTCATAAAACACTTATATTAGGAATTATTATCTGGACATATTGGCTAATACCTTGTCCTAGCACTCGGGAAGCCGAAGCATAAGAATTGCTTTGAAGTCCAGGGATACTTGGGCCACACACTGAGTTCCTGACAAGCCTGGTCAATAGAGTGAGCTCTAGATCAATGTAGTGAGTCCCAGACCAGCCTGGTCAACACAGTGAGTTCTATAACAGCCTTGGATTCCTAGTAAGTTCCAGACCCTCATAAGCTGTAGCATGAGAACCTGTTCATCAACCATCAATCCATCAATAATAACAAATAAATAAATTTTAAATTCATAACAACAGGATTCACATGCTCATAATGTTCTGAAATCTGATGATAGAAATGATGTAAATGAAATATTAGCAGAACAATCTTGTTCACAATTATGAATAAATACTCTTAAACTCATGAAATTGACTTAAGTCAAAAGCTATTGACAATTAATAAATAATAACATTCTAAAAACCAAGTGAAATGCTATTAATACAGTAACATGGACTATGAGAGAACCTAGGAAACCAAATTTGACAGAGAAATATTGAAATCTTTCCACTTGAATCTAAATCCAGGAAATGTTCTTGTGCCTATTTATCCTGTGTATTAATGTAGTGCTCACTGTTCCAATATGGCAAGAAAAACTAATGTAAACTTTGAAGCAAATAAGTAAGACATTCATTATCCATATAGATTATGTGTGTGAAAGTTCAATGTAATGTACAGAAAAGTTATGAGAAATATAATAAGAATAACCAAGATACTACCAATGAAAAGAAGTAAAAACGAATTAGATCATTATTACAAGTTCTTTCTTTTTACATTTTTATTCAGTTTTTTTTTTTGTATTTCATTCAGAACGTCTCAATCATTGTTAATATTTATACCCTCTTCCCCAATGGCACATTCACATAGCACCTCCACTGGAATTCATAATTATTTTCATTTATATTAAAGCTTATTGTGTCAAGTTACTGTCCACAGATTCTCCTCAGTGAAAGTTCATCCACTGAGGTCTAGCTAGCCTACCTATAGTCCCTCTCTTTAGGAAGTTCAGCTCTTCCTCACCCAACAGTAATCACTTTCCAATATTTCTTCATCTAAGATTGGGACTGTTGTCCATTTACCCACTTCTATGCTGGATTTTAGTCTGCTTGAGTTTACATAGGTCTTATGTGAACCTATACCAATGCTGTAGGTTCATATGAGAAAGTCCCAGGAGTTTGTAGGACACCACTTACCATGGTCATATACCACTTCCCTGGCACTACAATCATTCTGCCCCCTCTTCCACAATGGTCCCTGAGTCCTGGGTGGGTGAAGTTTAATATAAGAGTCCTGTCCAAGGACTAGAGTTCTGCAGACTCTTAATCTCTAAGCTTATGGCATTGGAAACTTTTTGTGTTCCTGGCACTCTGTAGTATGAGGGAGCTTCATTAATGACAACTGGGAGATTTATTAGTGTTCTCTTTATACCTTGTTCTAGGTTCCATAAATCTTACATGTAGAGGTAGTACCATACATGTTCCATTGAGAGTTGGGCAATTCACAGACAATGCCTGTGTGTGACCAGTTGTAGAAGTCTGTAATAGTCTCTGGTGCAAAAGAAATTTCATTGATGAGTGGTGACTCAGATATTTCTTGTAAATGTAAGGATACATATACTGAACACTGTAAGAAACTACAATAGTCTAGGGATTTAGCAGTCTTTGAGTTTTCTCTAAGATCTACAGTGTCTCTTGCTATATGTATATGACCATGTTTACATTACCACACATGAGTTTCCTCCCATTTAGTGGCCTTTTAGTCCACAAGAAAAAAATGCATTATTGCAACAATGTTCTGTGCTGTGCTGGTATTGATGTGGGTATTTGATCTTGAAGCTGGTGTTGGACCATCAGTTAATCTGCCTGAGCAGCTTGCATAGTACTCACCAAAGCTATGAAAGGTAGTCTTCAGAGAAAGTGGTTTCCAGGTCAGTTCCAGCTCCATTGATTCAAATCCTGTGTCTGAAATATGTTGTATCTTCAGCAATATGGTCTTACTTTCAAGTTCTGGGAGGCAATTGAAGGCTGTGGCAATAGCCTGTGTAATTTTGGGAGTCTCTTGGACCACCTTGGCCAACAACTTAAAGGAAGGTTTGTCCTGTCTGGTACTGTTTCTTATTATGTAGCCTTCAGTTATGCACATGGGCTTATGTAGTGATACTGTATGTGTATGTCATAGGTTGTTGGACCAATATGATTCCTGTGGTGTTCTACACTAGCTAGCTATTATTTCTCTCTCTCTTACTTTCACTCTCTTTGTCTAACCTTTCTCCATGCATTCCCCATTTAAAGTGTTTCCAATTTTCTCCATTTCTCCCTCTACTTTAGTTTTTGAAGCAGAAGCCAGATCTTTTAAATAGATTTAGTGTGATTTGCTACTGCAAGTATGGAAAATTGTGCCTTTGTTTATACATTGGCTAAGTTCAGTCATGCTAAAATCAACACTTACCTCTTTATTTCTGATAATGGAAAGGTAGGAAATCTTCGAAAAAGTTAAGGGAACTTTTTTCCTAAAGTAAGAAAATTCATCAGGCAGCAGGCCATTTTTCACCTTTTCCATAGGAGTGGAGGGATGTAATGTCAGTGTGAGAAGCAGCTTGACAGATAGTGATCATGAAATCTTAAAGTTCAGGATGCTAAGGATGGAGGTGGAAAAGAGCGGGAGAAAAGCTTGCCACCAAGAGAGGAGTGTGTATTCATGTTTGGTTTTTCTGTGATATGAATGGCAATAAGTTGAACCTAGACCAAGTCAGTTTATTTCCTTCATATTTATGCATTATTGAATGTAATCTTTCTCTTAATTTAGAGATTATTTTGATACTTTTAATCCATCCTATGCAAAAACTCAGCTATTAGAAGAAAAGGATAACATAAAAAAGAAAAATAATTGATTTTTGAAAACCATAAATGATTTAATCTAAAAGATGATTGAACCTATCATATAAACCAAGAGATTAATTTTAAGAGCCTGAAAGATGGATATTCCTTTGTATAACAGCATATAATAAATAAAGTTAAACATGATAAACCTCACAAAAATTTTTTTAATTCTTTCTCCCAAAGGACAAAAATCCAAAGTATGTTAATTTTTTTAAGAGAGCATTGGCTATGTCTAAGAACAAGAATAAGAGTTATAGCAATACATTAAAATTTCCAGTGGTAGATCTTCCCCTTAAATAAAAATGTGCTTATCAAGGCCAGAGAGAAGGCTCAGCAGTTAAAAACCATGGCTGCTCTGGCAGAGGACTTGGGTTTGATTCCCGACACCCACATGGTGGCTAATAACCTTCTGTAACTCCAGCTCTAGGGAAACTTGATGCTCCCTTTCTGACTTCTGTAGGTCTAGGTCTTGCACAGCAAGGGTGCACTTATATACATGCAGATATACACTTGTAGGTAGTGTTTCTCTCTCTGCCTCCAAGGACATGCTTCCAAATGTGATTGACAACCAACTAACCAATGACTTAAGAGGGAGAGTCTAGGGAAAAAGTAGTGAAAGCTGGGAAGGATGCCGGAGCCCGCCGGCAGAAATCGAACTGTACCTGAATTGGGGAGTTAGGATTGAGAAATGAAGAAAGAGAGAGATAAAGATAGTTTCGGGAGGGCACTCAGTCAATACTGAGGCCTCGGCTTTATTATCTCCAATGTAGTTATAGTCTTACAAACGTATGAGGAACAATACCACCATCAGGAGTTCAAGCATGCATTTACATATGTGAAAATATTCAAACCACTCACATCTACTAACAATGGGTCCTCAGCCTTGGGCTCAAGGCAGACTCCCATTCAGGAGTCACAAGATTCTTGCATAACAAAGCACCCTGCTCCCACAGCACTTCCGTGACTGTGTCTGTTTAGCCCTTGAGCTAGGGCATAGCTCAAAAACAGGCAAATGGCTCCCAACAGAAGGAGTTGCATAATCTGCACCATGGATCTCCATCTTGGGTGTGTGTGCCTGAGGTCCACTGGACTTCTATTTAGAATATTGGCTCCCCCATATGCAATTTCTGTCTGTCTCCCCGGGGATGAATCCTTTGTAAGTAACCCCAAATAAAACTGGTTTCTCTCATTGGAGAGCCTTCTCTGTTCACCCAATCAGTTCAGATCTAGAGGGGGTGGGGCTGAATGCTGGGCCTCACTGCAAGAGGAGAATTCATAAGGTAGAATGGCATAGTGGGCAGGATCGACTGACAAAAACAGAATGCTTCTGGGAAAAGGACTTATATGGCCACCGCTAATGTGAGGACCAGTGAAGGAAGGAGTGTGGAGGAAGCAGAGGACATTTTGACATGGTGACTATCCCCACAGGACTGGTGTGTGTGGTGCCATTGCAGGGATAGTGTAGTTTATGGTGAAATATGTAACTAAGGTGAATTCACCTAAGTAGGTAAGATCAGTGGGGCAAATACCGGGTGGTAATCCACGTGTAATTGGTATGGAGTGGCATGCCCATTTGTCCGATGGGGGACACCTTGGGAGTATGGCGATATTTTGAGAAGAGTAGAAGGTCTAAAAAAGATTCTGTAATCCCTGGAAGTGGCACGCCAGAAGTAAAGATATTAGCAAGCCCCTGCCAAAGTAGCGTGGCCATTGCTATGCCTTGTGAGAGACTTATCTCAGGCTGAATCAGTGGCCCAGAGAAAGACACAAAGTGTCTTAAGGAATTAGATCAAGAGAAAGATATGAGGCTTGCCTCCTCAGTACTAGCAAATTGGATAAAAGAGAAAAAAAGGTTGACGTCTTTGCCTGCCATTTTTTACAGCTAGGAGGTCAAAAAGGGACAAGAACTCAGGTCAGGTTGATAATACAAAACCTATCCTGAGACCCTAGGCCTTGGAAGCCCTGGAAAGAATCAGGTAGTGATGAGGAAGGGAGCAACCCAGAAACATCTAAGAGTGCCCCTCAGGTTTGACCTGTAATACAAAGCAAGGAGAAATCCCGAGGTCAGCATGGAGGCCTTAATGAGTGTGAGAATTTAATGAATAAAGGGTTCTCGGTCTGGGCTCACTACAGATTTAATGAAGGACTTCATTGAACAAGGACCTTGAAATTGATATGGAGGTTTAGTGTCCCTGCCAAGTCCCATAGTGGGACAGGATCTATACAAGGCAGCAGAGGCTTTGACAGATTTAAGTAACGTAGACCAACATGTAAAGTATGTCTGTAGAAGAATAGAACAACCTAAAAGATGTATAAAAGAGACAACACATAAATAGGTCTGCTTGGGTTACTTGTAGGCAAATGTGGCAAGACTTGCTTTTAACCTAAGTTCCTAAAGGAAAGATTGATAAAATGCCAAATTCTGTGTTAAAGTGCATCTGGGAGGCTTTAAGCCTTGAGAAACAGTTCACAAAAGGTACACAGGGGATGAAGATTAACCCAGGGGTGGATACCAACCCACTCACAGTAAACAGGGTGCATTTCTCCCCTGTGAATGGCTGTTCGAGGGGTGGAGACAATTTGCCTAGCCAGGGCCTCTCCCAATAACCAGGTATGGTCAATGGAGAGATCACAGGTGTGGCTACAGCCAGGAGTCAGACACAGAGTATACCAGACCCTGGGAAACAACAGGTGCAACAGGGGCAAGAGGTGTTTTATTTCTCCTTGGCCCTGTGTAGAACCAAGCAGTTTGGGCCAGCCCCAACGAGGTTATCAAGGATAAAGGGTTGCATGAAGGCTCCATGTGAGAACTCCAGGACACCAAATGGATTCAAATGATAACTAAAGATAGTAATAGACTGACTAAGTTACATGGCATTGTACCCACCATGGATCTATTGAAAAAACAGCTGATACAAATGGAATGGAATTTTCCATACTATGTTAGACCTTGTCTATGTATATAATGTTAACTTCTGAGTGTTTTACATATGTGTGAAACACAGTTGAGATGTCAAGTACACCTGATGAAACAAGGATGGAATGTAACTCATACGGGGTTCAAGGGTGAAGTATAAATGTGAAATTCTAAGGAGCTTTATGGGCCTAGGCCTATATGTGCCAGTGAGTAAAAGAACACTTTATATAATTCATAACTGGCAATTTCAGTACCAGGCATGGGTTGACCCCTCCATAAGCTGTTGGCCTAGGGAGTCTTTGAAGCCCCCTTCTAATTGGGTTGATGGCCTCCTCCTCAGGGAGGGAACACACATTTGATATTAGGAGAAAAGTCGACCCCCAGTGGTGATGGGAGCAGTTATAGGCCCCTGTAAAGAAGCTACTGTAATTGTTTGCAAAATAAATGTGATGCACCTACTTAGCGTTTGTGTTTATGCTCATTGGTTAGGTCATTCAATACTTGTGTTTATACTACTTTTGTTGTTTTTACAATTGTGTTTTTATAGTAGAAGGAATATCATTGAAGCCAGATGACAATCCATGCCACAGTGGAAAGAACATCATCCTACGCCTGTTATACCCTCCCAAACCCCTTGCACTTGAGGCTCAGGAACTATTGTGGAAGAGGATGGTGGGAAGTTTTGTTTTTCTCTCTCTGCCTAGAGGGACATGCCTCCAAATGTGATTGCAGGACAACCAATCAATGACTTGAGTGGGGGGGGGGTGGGTCTAGGAAAAAGCAGTGAAAGCTGGGAAGGGGACTCAGGAGAAGTGCCATGGGTCTCCACTTTGTGTGCCGGAGGTCCACCAGACTTCTGACCAAAATGCTGGCTCCCTTATATGAAATTTCTGTCTCTCTCCCTGGGGATGAATCCTTTGTATGTACCCCTGAATAAAACTGGTTTCTCTAATTGGACAGCCTTCTCCATTCACTCAATTGGTTCAAACTTGGGGTGGGGGGGTGGGATGAACACCTGGCTTCACTGTGAGAGGAGAATTCATAAGACAACATTTATACACATAAAACATAAAAATTAAATATGTGTATCAGAGAAGGAAATGTCAATGACCACACATCAATTTTGGACCCCAATATGGGAGGATAAACTAAAAATAAATCAGAAAAATTTTCTATAATTAAAATCTGCAAAACAAAATTTAAAAATCCAATCTTTATGTAGGTTCCTTAACTGGAAAAATAGTGGCAAAGGAGTATACTTCCCCATTTTATCAGCAGGAGATGCAGTCTTATATATTTTCTGGAAAAACTTTATTGGTAAATCTCCCCAGATGATTCAAAATAAAGCCATTACCAACTGTAAGTAGTACAGTTTTCCTCATCAAGGAATGCCACATAGAAACCTAGTGCCTGCTAGTCTACCTGTAAGAGCCTAGGAAGCTTTAAACATTCTAGTATTTGAAATCTCCATTAAATGCAAAAATCAGTCTTGCAATTTTGAAAACTGTCGAATGCCTAAATGTTATCATCATCGTTAATGACTCACTCATTATGATTTCTCTCATCACTGGAGCTAGTATCAATCACATATATAATATATAAATGCACATCATGTGCACTATATAAATGTAAATTCAAGTAGGCCCTTTTGCCATCTTTCTATTAATCTTTGCAACAGCACCACAAACCAGATTTTTCTCATTCTATAAATGCACAACCTGGACCTGTAGTTGATGACACACAACTGTAATTCCAGTACTCTGGAGTTTAAAACAGTTGGACAGAAGTTCAAGCTCATTCTTGCCTACTTATTGAATTTGAGGTTACTAAGAGCTACTCCGTCTCAAAATTAAACAAATAAACAAACAAAAAAAAAACAAAAAAAAAAAAAAAGAAAGAAGACCATTTAAGGTTTATGGAGTTGAAAGGATATACAATGGATTGCTGGTAGTTGAGCCTTCCACACTTTAGGACCTAAACTAAGTTTTCTCTATTAAGTACACAGGTTTATATTTAGTCATCAGTAAACACCGACATCAAAGGACAGATGGTAGGGTTGGAGAGATGACTCAGAGGTTAAGAGCACTGGCTGCTCATCCAGATGACCCAGGACCAATTTCCAGCACCCACATGACAGCTACGAAGCATTCATTAATTCCAGTTCCCCGGGATCCAATGCTCTCTTCTGACCTACATGGGTATTGCAGGACACTGGTGGACTCATATACATGCAGGTAATACACTCATGCATTAAAATTAAATTTTAAAGTTAAAAACACACCCCAAAGGATGGATAGCAGAAATAAAACAATTCTTAAGGTACAGTGAGAAGATACTGTGTATTATAAAACAAGGAGTTGATATAAACGTACCTTTTTCATAATGGAGACAGAAGAGAAATAACCACAGATTTTTTTTGTTGTGTTTTTATTGCTGTTTCTGCATTTTTGTCTAAGAGTTTTGCAAAGGACAGCAGAAACATGAACATATGGAATAAGGAGGAGGGACGACAGATTCCAATTAATTACCTCCAATTTGCTCCATACATCATGGCCTCCTGGGGTTTTTTTGAGTTCTTAATTTAGTGAAAATAGATACAGCTTTTTTTCACAACTATCAAAACATGAAAATTCATCATGCATCTGTGAGAGATAGACCTTTCAATGAATGTCCCATGGGAAGTTGATAAAGAGAATGTATTGTACAAATTATGGAGACAGTTACTAGTATTCTTGTAACATCTCTGTGACTGTCAATGTATAAATCCTTAGTATACCAAATGCTTTATGTCTTATTTATTTATATGCCATTTAAAGTTTTTATTCTTTGCAACAATATTAGCCGTAGATTTGGGTTAAACTGTTCATAAATTCTTCAAATATAAACATTTCTATAGTAGACAGCAGATGACTACACATTTTGCCCTGTTGTGGAACTAGATGCCTACACTAATGATTCTGAGGGTATTATTAGATATTTATTCAAGAGAGCGAACCATTTCTACCAGAGGGTAGGGGTGAGTTTTGTACCCATTAAAAGATTTTCTCTAAAGCCTTGGGCATTTATAACTTTGCTTGTTTTACTTTGTTTTCTGACTTATCCTGGTTCACAAGCTTGAGCAGCAGGATAGAAATCAATTTTTCTATATAGGAGAAAACAATGGCAGTAGGAACAGAATATAAATCAGATTCTCCTATAAAGGGCAGGTCAGGGTAATATACCAATGCCTCAAGTCTCTTTCCTGGACTACAAACTACAATGTTTGCAAGGTCTGAAAACTACAACTACATTTCAAATGGATTATAACAAAACAATAAAACCCAAACAGCAAACACAATTTACCACCAATGAGATATGAACAAAGTACACCTGTTTTATACTGACAAGCATTTTACTGATAAAATTGAGATAGGATAAGATTATTTTAGCTAAATAAAGTCAATGGGATGAAAAAGAAATGATTTGTTTTGCTTCTCCCAAATACTTTAAAGAGGTTTTCCCAAATACTTGTACAACTTAAATAAAGGTCCCTTTGTATTGCATAAATGACATGCTGTATATGTTGTTGTGCATCATGAAGACTGGTGTGTACAATAACAGTTGGGAACTACACAGCGCCTGGACCCCTAACATAGTCTGTTCGTGGTGCTGATGCCTCCTGGTGTTTTGCAGATGGTAATTCCTGGATATAATAGTGATAACAGAAATGGTTATCACGTGTCTTAGAGTGAATATACATGGTTTCACACAATGTATATAATGCTTTCATATTTTAAAACATTACACTCCATTATTTCAGCGTAAATAGGGCATTAGGAATCCACAATGTGACCTGAGGACAGGACCTCCTCTACGTATGCCTCATCCGTGAAGCATGTGTGAAGACTATAAAAGAAGTGCCACACAGACTGCATTCTGCAAATTCTGTTATTCGAAGAATAAAGGTGCTAGTAAATTTTCTTGAAATATGTTCGCTAAAACTTAAAATAACAGCAGCACTAACGATGATAGCAAAAGCAATTATGAAAATACCAATCATGAAATAATTAATATCTGCACAGATATCCAAATTAAATAGTTTGGTCTTCAAACTTTGAATATCTTGGGGCTGAAGAGACAGCTCAGTGGTTAAGAGCACTGACCACTTCTGCAGAGGACCTGGGTTTAATTCCCAGCATTTACATGCAGCTAACAACTATCTGTAACTCCAGATCCAGGGCATCTGATGCCCTTTTCTGACCTCCATGGGCATTGCATCACATGGGTGCACTTACACACATACAGCCAATATATTCATACCCATTAAAAAATAATAAAAACAAATATTTTTAAACTGTATTTTTCTGCCATTTTTCTTAATATACTTAAGAAAAAATTTTCAAAAATCTACATTAGTATGTGGGCTAATTAATTTTGTCTCATATTGAAACTTGTGTTTGATTATGAAGCATAGTTGCCAATAGTAAAGAGGCTTAGAAGAGGCTTCATGAAACTAACCAGAGCACTTAAAAGGGTTGATCAGCAAATGAAACAATTTCTCAAGACAGTTTCTCTACCTCATTTGCTTCAAGCTTCTCTCAGATATCTTCTGTGAATAGTATGTAATCTTATTTCAGTTTATGCCATGAAGAAAAATTACATAAGCATTTTGATCAGATTCTTTTTTCAGGTTCCCTCTCTATAACTAGGAGGGGAACCCACTCTTTCTGAATCCTGGACAACCCTGATGAGTTCATTGAAATCTGTCGAGTCCATTGCAATCTTCATAATCACAGTTCTAGTTGTGATTGTCCATCTGGCACACAGAACTAGACTGGAATCGTGCCATCTCTCCAATAAAATAATCAAAAGTGGGAACCTGAGGCACAGACCAATTATCTATTCATACTTGATCAGAAATCAACCAATCTGTAAGAACAGAACCAAACTTATAAACAAAGGAAGGAAAACCACAAAAACAAACAACAAAAAGATGCTCCTATGTCCAGGCCGCAATGCAAAAACACAAATGATATGAAAAAAACAAGATAATATGTTTCCAATAAATCCCAAAATACCTATAGATGTGTTCTACAAAGAGAACTACCCAGATGAACCCTAGGATGTGGAATTCAAAAGAACAACACAAAACATGGTTAAAGAATTCAAGGATTTTAAAGAACACAGAACAAACAATTCACGGAACTCAAAGAAGACAGTAGTAAACTCCTGACCAAGTATCAAGAAAATACAAATATACTGCTGAATGAAATGACAAAAGCAAATAGTGTTTGAAAAATGAATTTGTGAGAGATAAAGAAACACTGAAGAAAAGGAAAGAAAAGCAAAGATGAAGAAGGAACTGAAAATCTCAAAAAAAATAAAAAACAAATGGGAAAGACAGGAATCTTAATAGTAGAATGAATGAACAACGGGATATCAAGATAACAATAAAGTAGGCGAATCTGGAATGCTCAAACAGAGTATGAAATATAATAATAAAAAATACCCACCAGAGTGTAATATACAAGAGGTGTGGGTGCCATGAAAAGACCAAGTCTATGAATTATATGTGTAGAACAAGGAGAAAAATCCCATGTCAATGATATTGACCAGATCTTCAATAGGATTATAAGAGATAACTTCCCTAAATTAAGGAAAGACATTTCCATACAGATACAAGAAGCACACAGAACACAAATAGGCGTGACCAGAACAAACACTCCCCCTGCATATCACACTAAATCACTAAAGGTAGAAACAAGGAGAGGGGATAGAAATCCGTGAGATAAAAACAAGTTACATTTAAAGGAAAACTCACCAGAAGTACAGCTGACTTTTCAATGCAAACTTTAAAAGCTACAGAGCCTGGAGCAATGTGTTCCAAGATATAAATGATCATAGATGTCATCATAGACTTCATTACTTTCAAAAGTGAAGAAGAAGAAGAAAAGTTTTTCATGGCAAAAACAGGTTGAAGAAATTAATTTCCCTCAACCAAGGCCTAGAGAGAATACTCCAAGTAAGACAAAGAACTGAGAAAAAAAGAAATGTCCATAACAAAAGTCAATGGAAAGTAAACAAATAAAGCTATAATTGTGGTAAAACAAAATATGACTAAGAACACAAACAGAAAATAAAGTGAAAGAAAAACCAACACCCAACATTCAATAATAATTTTAAATGTCATTGATATCAAATTTTCAATTCAAAGAAACTGAGTGTGTGAATGTATTAAGAATCAAAATCCTGGGCTAGAGAGATGGCTCAGCAGTTAAAAACAGAGGATCCCCATTTGATTCCCAGCACCCACATGGTGGGCAACAACTGTCCACAGCTCCAGTCCCGGGGGAATACCATACCCGCGTCTATCCTCCATGGGCATTGCGTGATATGAGTACACTTACACATATGCAGTAAATACACTCATATACATACATTAAAAATAATAAAATATTTTAAAAAGAATCAAATTCAACTTATTGTCTACCTTGCTTGTTATCTTACCTTCAAGGACAATCACTACCTTAAACTGAAAGAGTGGAGGAAAAACACTACCTTAAACTGAAAGAGTAGAGGAAAAATGATTCAGAACAAATACACAAAGGAAAAAAAAACAGGCACTGCTATTCTAATATCTGACAACATAGACTTAAAACTAAAATGAATCAGAAGAGATATAAAATAGTCATCTCATTCATAACAGGGAAACTATTTATTAAGAGGACATTAAAATCACAAAGATATATGCACCAAACTGTGGTGCACGCAATTTCATAAAAAAGATATTACTGGACTTCAAAATACAGATCAACACCAACTCATTAATAGCATGTGACTTTAATACTCCACTTTCCCCAATGGCAGATGATCTGTACAAATAATAAAGAACGAACATCTGAATTTAAATGATATCTTAAATCAAAGGGACCTAACAGATGTCTACAGAATATGCCCCCAAGTACCAAAGAATTCACATTCTCCTCAGCAGCCCATGGAAGTTTATGTAAAAAAGAATACATACTGGGGGAAAGCAAATTTAAACTAATACAAAAAACTCTGAAATATTCTATGGACAACAATGCATTAAAGATTAAAGCCTAAAATCAACATCAAAAGGACCTCGATGGAGGGTAAACCACACTATCAAATGATGAATGAGTTAAAAAAAAAAAAGAAATCAAGAAAGAAAAATGTTCCCAGAACCAAATGAAAATGAAAACACAACAAAAGTTTTGAGGAACATTCAAAGCAGTTTTGAGAGGAAAGTTTTTGGCTCTAAGCACCTCCAAAAACATCAGAAAGAACACAAATAAATGATTTAATGATACAGCTCAAGAATCTGGACATGCAAGAACAAACTAAAAGCAAACGCAACAGATAAGAAGAAATGACAAAATTCAGACAGAAATCAGTGACACAGAAATAAAAAATAATGCAAACAATTAATGAATGTAAGAATCAGTCCCTTTAAAAGATAAAGAAGATAGACTTTTAGCCCAGTTAACCAAAAGAAAAAATAGCAAACTGAAATCAATGAAATTAGGGCTCGGAAGGGAAACATTGGACAACAAAATACTGTAGAACATTATATGATATCAGTTTAAAAACCCGGAATCTGTGAAGTTAGAAAATCTAAAAGAAATGAATGAATTATTAGATTCAATCAAATCCCCCCAGTTAAACCAAAAAGTAAACAACCGAAATAGACCCGTAACAAATAAAGAGATTAAAACAGTAATAAACAGTCTCCAGAATGAAAAAAAGGTCCAGATGGATTCAGAGCAGAATTCTACCAAATCTGAAAGAAGACCCAAAACTAATATTGCTTAAATTATTCCAAAAGATAGAAAGAAAGAGAGCTGGTCACTATCCCCACACCTTTTCAATTAGTGCTTACAACTCTAGTTAGAGCAGTAAAAGAAGAGAAGAAAATTAAAGGAGCACTAATTCCAAAAAGCAGAAGTAGTCAAATTGTTCTTACTTGCAGATGATATCTGGATAAGAGATCCTAAAAATTCCGCCAGAAAATTTGTAGAAATGATCAACACTTTTAAAAGTGATGAGGATATAAAAACAATTTCCAGAAATCAGTAGCCTATTAGTTTATCAATAACAGGCAGTTGGAGAAAGAGTTTGGAGAAACATTCCCATTCACAATAGCTTCAAGAAAAAAGAAATCGTGGAATAAACCTAACCAAAAAATGTTAAAGACTTCTATAATAAAAATTGAAGACGAAAAGACCAACCATGCTTCGGGACTGAAAATGCCAATCCTTCCAGTAACAATTTAAAGATTCTATGTAATCCCAATCAAAATCTGCATGGCATTTTTCACAGAATTAAAAATAAAAATTGAAAATTTATATGGAACCACAACAGACACCTGGTAGCCAAAGCATTCCTGAGCACAAACAGCAGTGCAGAGCTGTTAACATACCAGGTTTCAAAGTGTATTACAGACCTATAGTCATAAAATATCATAGTATTGTCACAAAACAGACAATGGATGAAAATAAAAGATCGAAACTTAAGTACATACAATTGTAGACTCCTGATATTTGACAAAGCTGCCAAGAATACACACTGGATGAAAGATAGTACCTTCAACAAGTTGTTCTGGTATCTTAGTATCTTGGTTTCTATTTCCAATTACCTGCAAATTTCATGATTTCCTTTTTCTTTACCGCATTCTAGACTTGACAGGGCATCTTCATCAATGAAATCTGCACAGTAGGATTCTAACAAGGTCTACATAATGGTAAAACCATTTGACATGCCAAGGTGGATGGGGGGACTGTCACAGGTTTCCCCCTCAAGATGAAGGGCTGCAGGCAGCCAGTGAATGCTGAGGGAGAGAGAATCAATTTCCTCCAGTGACCAATTCCCTGAGAGGCTATTTAACTGCAGATAGACTGTGTTAAACACAAGTAAACACGGGCATCACTAAATGGACTCAGTATATCATATACATGTTTTATATATATATATTTGTGTCATTATATACACACATAAATGTATGTATATATATATGTAACAATAATAAAGTACCAAAAATTGAGAGGCAGTGCGGGGCATGGAAGGAATTGGTGGGAAAAGGGAGAAAGGAAATAATGTAAAGACAATTGTCATGCAAGAATTATAAAAAAATAAAACATCTAAACAATCATATTTATTATAAAATGTGTGCGTACTATTAATTTATAAGAAATTTGTGATCTAACGAAAGATCTTATTTAAATAACTCTCCTAATTTTTAATTTATGTTCATCTTTTAACCATAGAGCCTTGCTAATCTATGAATGATCATTTTCAATATTTTAGAAAGAAGAATAAACAATTATTTCTTTCAACAAGCAATATGTCTTTTCATGCAATCATGGTGTAATCCAGCTGTTTTAGTATCAGAAGATACTGTTTTGGTTACATATTGTATTCTGTTAGTTTATTTCTTTGTTATGATGATTTTTGAGTCTTTTAAAAAATCTCTTCCATTTAATTAAGTAAAAATTTCACTGAATCAATCATGGTTTTATAACTAAGTTATTCCCATCTTTTAAAACACAATATATTGATATAGCTGTTAGAAAATATTTATGAAGGGCAAATCACTCTAGTATTTGTGTTCGAAAATGATTATTTTTAACTCTCATCAGATTCAACTACAGACTTGATAAGGTTCTTCAGACTTTGTGTCCTGTAACCTAGAGGAAAACCACCAAAGTCTGTTCCTTCCCATAGTCCATTTCTTTAAATGTTGATATTTAATTCACTGGGAATTTGCATTTTTATTACCTCAGTCAGAGATAATTTCATATGGAAAATCAGGGTCAATGTAAAACCTTCAAAATCTTCCCCAAGATACTGACTCAAACTTTGATTTATTTTATACAATTTTAATGATATGACCTACACTAAAATCAATGGTATTTTCACTCAATGGTAAAATTTTAAAGCATACCATTTTTATAATATGTATGTATGATTATAATTTCCTTTCAACTGAACAAGATAAATAAATGAAATCATCTTACAGAATGCTATGTATTTTAAGGAACTGATTTTAGCTGGAAGTGATATGCACGCCTGTAACCCTAACCCTGGGAGTCCAGGGCAGGAAATCTGCTGCATATCCAGTTCAGCCATATATCTCTGAGATGTGGAGGACCTTGTTCAGAAAGAAAAATGCACTTATGAAAACAAATCTGTTTGTAGGAAATGAATATTCATAAACTAGTGCGGACAATGTGTATAATTTTAATTTCTAAAATCACATTTTCTCATTGAAATAGATATGCATTTTGTAGCATGTAAAATGACATTAATATTGCTATGCACATGCAGTGTGTAAGCAAAGGTGAGGAAGTGCTGGGCATGGAAAGGGTTAAGAGGAGATGAACAGGTGGATAGGAGAAAGGTGGGAGTGATGTTTAAAATATCTATACGATGCATGAAAAAATCCTGTAGAGTGCTATTACTTTATTAGCTAAGTAAAAGCAATATGAGTAGGGTCTGGAGAGATAACTCAGACATTCAGGGCACTGGCTACTCCTCCAGAGGACCCAGATTTGGTTTCCAGAACCCACATAGCAGCTAACATCTATCCGTAACTCCAGTTCCAGACACACTGATTCTTTCTCCCTCAGCATTCACTGACTGTCTGCAGCCCTTCATCTTGAGGGGGAAACCTGTGACAGTCCCCCTGTCCACCTTGGCATGTCAACTCCAGTTCCAGACACACTGTGCTCTCTTCTGTCTTCTATGGGTGATGCATGCAAAGGTGCACTTATATACATGCACATAACACATACATATAAAATAAACATAAATGCTTCAAAAACTGAAAAATGCATATAACTAAAAAAAAGGTTGAGCAGAGGATGGATAATGCTGTTCTCAGAAGCCACAGGTTTTAAACAAAAATACCAGTGGCAGATTATGGATACCTTCCCATGAGTTGTTGTCCAGGGAAGCCTAGGAGACTCCCCGGGTATTACAGGCTAATGCAACTATTCTTGGTTGCTCACCAGATCATGGAAAGCACTACTGATGAAAACAGCACATGCTTTGAATGCAGCACACATGGAAATCAATCTGGAATTGCTCTGGAAGCTCTCTTCCTTCTGGCTAGCATGCATGGTCCTGTAAGTGCGACAGAATATGCCAGAGTAGAAAAATCAGTTGTCTTACTCAGCTGTAGACTCTAAATGGGTTCAAACAGGTCAAAGTGTGGAATAAAGTGTGGTTCAGTGCTCAGCCCTAAAGAGAACATCTACATTTTACTTTGACGACAAAGGACCACTAAGGGGAATGAGGTGGGATGAAGTGGGAATATTCAAAGAACCAGAATATGGGGAGGAGTGTTATGAAACACTGGCTGTTGCAATTATTAACGTACAGCAGCCCTGACTACATGCACAATAGCTGTACCAGACTGGGTTTTTCAATATTTTATCATGGGTGGGTGGGAATCATATTCTTAGTGTCTTAATCAATAGTAAGTTGCTTATGTTCCAATAAATATTTTCCTGCACATGTTCATAAGAACAACCTCAATAAACTTGTTACTATATATATATATATATATAGTAACATATATATATATATATATATATATATGCATGACATAAGAGGCGTCCTTTGGAGAAGAAGAAGGTGGTTAGCTGGAGTTGGAGGGGAATGAGAAGGTAATTGGAATGTCTATGTTCACAGTATATTATACACATGCATCAACTTTTGAAGAAAAGAAAATGAACATTATTTTGAAACCTTAGTGAATCTTAAATATCTGATAGTGCTTCAGTAGTTTTAAATACCAAAGGGCATTTGGGAACACAAATTAGACTCCGTAGGCATACATCTCTCTATCTATCTATCATCTATCTATCTATCTATCTATCTATCTATCATCTATCAATTATCTATCCTTATCTATCGATCATCTATCTATCTGTTACTCTATCTAGAGAACATGAAATCAGGCAGGGGTATTGAACAGGGGTTCACACAAGGGACAAGGTCTAAATATGATCAAACTATCTAGAGAACATGAAATCAGGCAGGGGTATTGAACAGGGGTTCACACAAGGGACAAGGTCTAAATATGATCAAAATACATTCTATGAAGTTCACAAAAATTCAGTTCAATAAAAATGAATAAACTTCAACAAGTATCATTCAATTTTCTGCTGTAAATTTTTAGCAAAAGGTGCTTCAACTGTAGGTTTAATTTGCTTATATGATTTCTTTGTGGATAACTGCACGTTTTACATGTTGAGAAGCTGATCTTCAGCCAAATACCATTTCATTTAGTGAAGTATTCCAGTCTAAGCACTTTGAGATTTAAGGACAATGATTTATCACCATTTGTCTTCAACATAACACCATTGACCTAAAATGTTTTTTACACATTTGCTGAACCAATATAGTCATCTTTACTAATTCTTGGTTATTGTTGGGATTTCTAAAATATTATTAATATTCCAGATCACTTTTCATTATTAATACTTTTTTTCCACAATGAATTTTAAAATGGAAATGCAGTTAAAAGGGATGAAAGTCCGAAGTTGGCTGTGTTCCTACTGTGGGGTTTTGTATGAATTAATGTTCTGCTGAAGATGACCAAATTTGTTAGTATATACATTGCATGATAGGTAATGATACACAGTGTTGCCTATGCCCTAGTTTTTCCTTATCTTTCTCTAGATACCCCACGTTTGGTAAGTCCTACAATGATTTTGCTCCATTCTTCTAAAATTTTTAGAATAATTATATGAAAATAATCAGTAGAATTACACCATGACAGATAGAGATAGCACATTTTATGAACATATTTTCAATTTATTTACATATTTGACCTTCAATTTTGAGGAAACTGAAAGTACAGAAAAGCAGTCAAGAGTTAAATTATAAGGAAATGCATTTAAGACGATTTCCTACTTTTAAGCTCCTGCCCCTCTTTTCTGGATGAGCATGAGAAAGAGGGTGTGAAAATTAGCTTTTGGACGGCACAGGATTCAGAGAGATCAGCTGGGTGAGCAAAGCTCTGAAGAGCAAACTTCTGTCTGCCGGAACATTCACGTTAAGGAATAGAACGTTTGCTAATCCTTTATCCTGGGTGTGCAATAAGGCAACCCCAGCCAGGAAATTAAAGCTTTAAAATGACAGTTATAAATTATATTGATGGATTGTAAAGACGGTGGTCAAAAATTGCATTTCTGAAAATTATTTTGCAAAGTCTGTTGATCGGGTTTTGTAAAAGATGATTTGTGAGTGGCAATTACAGTGAATGCACTGATTCTGTGCTGTGGGACTGTTCCAGAATATAAGCAAAGCAGTTAGCAAATTAAACATTGGAGGCTGTTGATATGGAAGAAAACTTTCAGGTTCAACATCCTAGGACCAAAATGAATATATTCAAATTTCTAAGCTGCACCATCATCAAAATAAAAAAGAAGTAACTTAGTCTGAATGTTCTGGTCAAAATTAAAATTGCATAAAGTTGCCATGTGTATGGAGATAACAAAATAATTTAATCACTCTCAGTAAATGCAATATAAATAGAATGCAAAGTAAAATGGGGCATTAAGGAGCATAGTGTCCTCATCCTTACACCTTCCTCAATTTGTTACTGTCTGGAGGAAAAATTAATGTTAGGAAGCATGAGATTGCGCTAATCAGTCTTCAGGCTGATGATTCATTTGTACATTGAATGCTTTGAAATTTCATAACTCAGTCATATTAGAATTCTTTTTAATAAGGTGAATACAATGTGACCTTCTATAATTGTATAAAAAATTATAACTCTCACAGACATCCTGAAAAATCAACTATAGGAAGCACACTATTCCTAATTCTCTTTTTACAGACAATAGCCTGTTAGCTTTTCTTAATACAGTAGCTTGATATTGTTGTATATATAAAATTATATATATATATATATAACAATTTGTCAGAAATTTTAAAATTATGCTTGCATTGTCAAAGTACATTTGTCTGTTGTCCCTACTCCCAGTCTCACAGGATAAATGAAAGGAAGAAATTACCCATTTAGTTGTCATGTCCTTGCTCAGCTGCCAAAGTGTAATCTCCATGAATGGGTCCTTCCAGTTTCTGCACCAGGGTTAGGATAGTCTTTCATTTATTTTAAGGTGATAAAAAAATCTTTATGGGCAAAACAACCAAGATCATCATTTGTTCTGAAATGATAATTTAATAAAATTGCAATTATTCACTTTATAAATAGGTATTTCAATTTCCTATCCAGGAGCACTGTAAAATTTATAACTTTTTTTCCTGCTACATGTAAACAAACTCATTTGTCTTACACACTTGTCAGATTTTAAAGACTTTTTATTTTTATTTGTGTGTGTGTGTGTGTGCGAGAGAGAGAGAGAGAGAGAGAGGTACATATGTACTCTTATAGTCCAGCAAACAGTGTCAGATACTTAGGACCTGGAGTTACACGCTGTGAGCCACTTAAACTGGAGGCTTGTATCTGTACTCTGGTCCTCTGCAAGATCAGCCTGTGCTCTTAAGTGTTGATCAATGTCTCCAGACCCTGTTAGTAAGATTTCAGATTTAGATATAACAGCTGAACCAACGATGGTTATTTTATATTTTATTCCCACTTCCTTAACACAAAGCATCATAAAAATGAGACAAATTTATATTTAGAGTTCTGAAATTCAAATTATAAATTTCTATAATTTATGTAATTGATGGCTCATATGTATTATATATATATATATATATATATATATATATAATTTCTACCCTTATTAACCCCATGCAAAGTCACAACTTCCTATTTAGAAGATTTATACAGTGGATATGGAAAAGAGTCTGGGTTGATGTGTCTATATTTTCCTGGGCTTCTTAAACCTCTACTGATTTCTCTTGCACTACACATCACTGTTATAGATTTGTCTTGCACTCACTCTTCTCTCTCTTTAAAAATACAGTAATCAGTATAATGCTAGTGCCCTAACTCCCACCATATTCCAACAAATATATTGAAATCAATACATTTACCATATTTTCATTTTATTTATTTTATTCTGGATTTTGCTCTTTGTGTTTGATTAAAAATTACCAGATTGAAACTGTATTTGTTGTCTCTCTATATTTATAGCACTTGACTCAAGGCCTTGTATCTCACGGAAATTCATTTCTGTCATCGTTTCAAAAGGTTTATGAGTAGATTTTCAATAAAGAACAGAATCCATATATGCTCTGTGCTCTAGTTTGCTTTCAGTCGCTGTGACAACACAACAAAACCAGCTTGAGGAGGAAGCAGTTTATTTGGCTTACATCTCCCAGGTCACAGTCATCACTTAGGGAGACCCAGATGGGAACTCAGGGCAGGAACCTGGAGGCAGGAGCTGAAGCACACGCCATGGAGGAATGCTGCTTCCTGGCTTGCTTCCTGGCCCATGACCACCCAGGTTTCTTATAAAACACAGAACAACCTGCTCAGGGGGTGCATCACCCTCAGTGGGCTGGGCCCTCCCACATCACTCAACAACCAAGAAAATACAGAGTTGGCCACAGGCCAGTTCTATTGAGGAAATTCCCCTACTGAGGTTCCCTCAACCCAGGTATGTCAAGTTGTCACTAAAGCTGTCCAGCGCACTCAAGTAATCTGAGTTAGTTTTTGGAAAGATCCACACATTCTACAAATCAATCAGATCTCAAAATACTTTTAGAAAAGTCATATTTATGATCTAAACAAAGTTCAAAAGTTTTGTATATTTGTCAGATTCCACAGGTCACCATGATCTCATTGTAAGAAATAAATCATTGCCATCCACTTTCATTGTGAGCTGTGTTCATAGTTCATTAGAGAATCACAGACAAGCATCTGTACTAGGCTCCTCCCTAGCTGGCAGCTGGTGCCTGCTTATCTAGGTGATTTCAGGTCATTCTAGAACTGAAAAGTTACAGGTAATCTGCTAAGTAACTGAGCCCATGGATCAGAAAAGGAGGGACTCTCAAGCACCAGGTTATAAAATAAGTAAGACTTTGTGTGACCCTATTGTATGAATCAATGTGATAAGTCATATGGGGAGGGGCTGTGGTAGATGAGCTAAGAGACTGTAACTCTCTGATGTATCCTCCTAAGAGGAAAAGAACAAGACAAAATTTTTGAGGTCAGGGACTTTAGAGAACACTATTGTGCACTATATCTGCACACCAGTCATTTTTTGCTAGGCTGTGTATATTTCTGTAGGTTTGTAAAAATAAAACTGCTTTGCTTTTATTAGTCCCATGACTTTGTTAAGGACTGAGAATCTTGCTTCTCACAATTGCACCTTTGTATTTGAAAACACGTGAACAGATTCTACCTCTTTTGTGAGTATAGGGGACCTTACAAACAAGATATGATTGTCCTCAGCGAATAGGTACTATCACATTTTATTTCTTGTTGTTATGCCTCCATATTTTTACCTGTTGATTCATGATAGACTGCTTCTGAAAGGGAAAGTGTTAAAATGACCAAAGGCTTTAAGGACCATGTGCTATGATTTTCTTAGTGCTTAACTGAAGCAATTCCAATTAGAAAATTCTTTTGTATAAATCTTTTTTCTTCTTTTCCCTATTCTGTCCTTCCTTCATCCCTTCATCCCTCCATAACTCCTTCATTCTTTTCTGTCCTTTTTCTTCTCTTCTTTATTTGCAGCATCTCATTGTAAGGAATCAGGTCTGTGACTACCTGGTTATCTTTAGAGAAGATGGGTTTTGGGCAAAAGTTAATGTGGTGAACACTAGATTTCCTGAGTACTATGAGGAGTGAAAAAGTGACTGACACAGGATGTCCAGAGACTCCCAGGTTAAACAGTCACCTGTTCTTTAACCAGTTGTAGAAAGAGTCTCCTTTGTGTAATTCTTATTAAAAATGTACTTGATACCAAAGGCGCATGTTTTCTTGCCCCAAGACCAGCAGCCTGGAAGGCTGTGTGCCCTCATTTAGAGAAAATAAAACAAGTCTCATTTGCTAGCCACTCCCTGAATCTTATTTAATCGTCCAGTTCTGTACAATCTCCTATTCCTGGCCTCTAAATTCATCTTCCATATTCATGTAGCCGAGGAGAGCTTTTAACTTACCACTGTATAACCAAGAATGACCTTGACTCCCAGTCTTCCTGCCTCCACCAAATATGTGTTGAAATTACAGCTATGTAGGACCCTGACTTAGACCAGTTTTCCTTTTTGTTTTGTTTGCTTTGCTCTCTGACCCCTCTCAGACCTGCTTAGATTGACAGGATAATGAAGTTCTCTGTCTTCAGTCTTCACACATACACACACACACACACACACACACACACACACACACACAAAACCAACTTGCTGTAGCCTGTTGTTTTTCTATTTTCCTGCCT
This sequence comes from Eospalax fontanierii, assembly GCA_035773235.1. Lineage (NCBI taxonomy): Eukaryota > Metazoa > Chordata > Mammalia > Rodentia > Spalacidae > Eospalax > Eospalax fontanierii. Next base: position 10,238,892 of record CM069524.1, read on the forward strand.
TCCTGCTCCAACCTCCTAAGAAAAGAATATTGGAAACAATTCAGATTTTGTTTGCTTTTGCTCCCTTTAGTCATTTTTCTATTTGTAAGGTCAACTTTTACTATTCAGCTCTTTGGAACATTTATTTTGATTTTTGTTTGTTTATTTTAATTTTATTTTTAATTGATGTTTCTATGATTTTTAACAGTATAATTTGATGATATTTAGATCCTCTCCCATCCATACTGGTTCTTATTGACCCCTACTTAGTTTAATGAACAACTTTATCATATATATATACACACATATATATATATATACATATATATATATACATGTATAATAAAGCCTATAGAGTCTAATTTGTGCTTCCAAATGTTCTTAAGTGTGAGTCCATCCACTGGAACCTGGTTAACACACCAAGAGCCCAATCCTTGAAAGAGTCTGTTTCTCCCTTTCCTAGAAGCCATCAATTGCCAACATTTCCTTAGGTTGGATTGGGGTCTGTCTCTTACCTATGTCCTCATGTCCATGCTAAGATTTTCTCTGATTTGAGCTTGCAAGAGACTTGTGCTCATTGTCATCATTGCTGTGAGTTCATTTGAGTAACTGAACAGTTGTCTGGAAAACTTTATTTTCTTGTGGTCATTCACCACCTCTGACTCTTACAATCTTTCCGTTCCATTTTATGCAATGATTCCTGAGCCTTGAGAGGTAGAAGCTTGATAAAAGAGGTCTAATCAGGGATACAAATTCTGTGACCTCATTTTTTATGCACATTGGCTAGTTGTGAATTTATATACTAATCACCATCTGGTACATAAGGAAACTTCTCTGTTGAGAGTTGAGAGATGTATTAATCTATGGGTGTAACAATGTCATTAGAACTCAGTTTAATGTAAGAAGCATTTAGTAGAATATTGGTATTAGGTTTTCCCCTATGCCCTGTGACTTGTCTAGTCTCAGGTTCCTAAGCCTGATATTAATGTCAGGTATGGGTTCCATCCTATGAAGTGGCTCTTAAGTCCAAATAGAGAAGGGTTGATTATTCCCATAATATTCCTGACACTATTACACCAGTGGGCATATCTTACCAGGTCAGTTTTAGTTCCCAGGATTCACAGCTGGGTAGGGTTGGTGATTAGTTTTTAGATCTGCTAGTACGTATAGCATCTTCCAGCACTATGAACTCTAGCCAGTAGGGAGGAGGCTCTGAAGTCAGCACCAGCTTTATTTCTAATTGTTCATTCTATAGGTCATGTATGTAATATCTTCAACAACAGTGTCTTACCATTCAGTTGTGATGAGTAACCAAGAGCAGGGCAATGGCCAGTGGTGCTATAGGCTTGTAGAGAGTTCATTCCTTGCATTGAGGTTTTATCTTTATTTTTATATTTGTTGTTTTATGGAACGAAGTTTTGCCTGAATCTAGAACTGAAAGTAAGACCAATTAAGAGCATTACACAAATTGTAATATCCTTTGGCCCTTTGTAGTCTTCTCCATACATAGAGCAAATCCTGGATCATGGCAGGGGTATATAGTAATGTGTGTAGACTGAGTGAACATAAAGCTCCAGGAGAGAAGTCTTTCACAGCTAAAATATAACCTGGAACCTGAAAATCACTTAATAAAGATTTGTTGAATGAATGAGCAAAGAAATGGAAAGAAAAGCATTTCTTGACTAAAAGGGCAACCCATTCCCTTTATCCCCACATATAAGTCCCTCCCTAGTTTTAAGTACAGAGCTTAGATTGTTGGTGTCCTGCCAATAACTAATATTCTGGTGAAAATGAAAGACTTGAGAATGAGAAAAATCAGAACCAACCTTCCATAACATTTCAAACACATTTTGCAGAACAGAGTTCTTACTTGAACAGATATCTGAGGCACACACTGGTTCCTAAAGTTAACAACCAAGAATACCTGAGCTGACCAACTCTCAATGACTCTTTATTATGAAATCACTTGAGCACGCAGATGCATTTCAGAGAAACCACAGTCTCTATTCATAACTATACTGCCAAGTCTTTTCAACAAATAGAAACAAAAGACAGATAAAGAATAGTGATGTTTAACTATAACATAAATATTATTTAGTTAGGCATGCTGGCACATGTCTTTAGTCCCAGTACTTGGGAAGCAGAGGCAGGCAGATCTCTGTGAGTTCAAGACCAGTCTGGTCTACATAGTGAGTGAGTTTCAGGCCTGCTGGGGCTACAGGGAGACCCTGTCTCAAAAAGACAAAAAAATTATCTAATTGAATCTGGCAAATTAAAAAGTACTGAAGTTGTAAAATCAAAGAGAAAGAAGATGAATCCAGTTAGAAGATATTCATATTTTTATTTTATAAGGAGGAGAATCAACATATAGACACCAAATTTTATGAACAAAGAAAAGAGAGGTAGATTAACTATATACTTTTAAAATGCCCAAAGATACTGTCAGGCATTCAACTTTATTGATAGGGAAAATATGATAAACAGGTGAGAGAGGTACATAAATAAACTGTGCCAGTTATTTTTATTGAGTATATAAGTATATACACATATATTTTATCTATGTGTGTGTGTATATATGCATATATAGTATTTAAGGTAGATTGTGTGTTTATGGCAGATAATAACTGAATAGCTTCTTATCTGTTTTATTGATTAGACAATACAGAGGTAACTTCCACGATGTAAAACAGGGAAGGTTATATATGTGAAACATGTTAAAAGAATAATCATGTGCAGAAAGAAAACCTTTCAGTAGCAAAATCAGCATGCTTAATAGACATTTTTTAACAAAATTTAATTTGGAAATTATATATTATTTCCAAACATACTTAATTTAAACTTAAATACAAAACTGATAATGAAGGCATGAATTTTATTGTGTGGATAAGAAAATTGAATTTGATCATGCATGATATATCTTTCCCAATAGTAAGTCAATGATGAAACAGGACAAAATTTCTTTATCTGATGATAATCATTCTAAAGCAGTTAAAGGAAGTTATGACTATTCTAATTAGTGAGGAGACTCCAGAAAAATGTTAAAGAATTAAAAAGCAAGTGCTAACTCAAGCTGACAGTGACTGGACCAGAGATTAAGATTGATAATTGACTAGAAAAACCAATTTACATGGCTTTCTACATACTTGGAATATGGATTGTTCCCATTCAAATAAAAAGACTATTTGCTTCACATGGAGAACTGAAATAGATTCTGTTTCTCTCTTTCTGTTAGAATGGAGAAACAATTGACTCTGAACAACAGTCTACTACTCATTTTAAGTACTCCATAAAAGTCCTGTATATATTCTTGAAGTGTCAGACTGAGGAGAGGAAATTAGAAGCCTAGGAAATATTTGAACACAGGTTTGAGGTTATTGTGAACTGAAGTACTGACAACATTTGTTACTAATGAGACTGAAGATATGGGTAGAGTTCTTTTGTGAGCAAGCACAGCATCAACTGGCAACCAGTGATTTTATTACAAAAATGGAAACTGTACTTCATCACACATAGTCTACCTGACTACAGGACTCAATTGTTGGAATATTGAGTTGCTGTGACTTACTGTAATCAAGTCTGTGGGCAGTTTTCTGTGTGGAATAATTATAAGTTACCAAGGTATTGACGAAAATGCTTTCTGATAAAGAAACTCCCTTGTTAACTATAGGAAAATTTCACAAAGTTCAACAAGTTTTTCATGATTGATAATAATCTCACATGCAGAAAATTTTGCAAGAAGAATGTCATGAAATTTTATTAATATACTGATTTCAAAATTAGAACCAATAAGGAAATATGTTAATTTGTGATTTATTTGTAGATTATTATTCTGAAAATCTTTAAAAAAAATAACAAACCAGACAATAGTAATGACCAGAAATATGCATACTGTTGAAACAAAATTTATAAAATCTATAGTGATGCATTTCTAAATTTGGACATTGTAACATGTACCTATAACCAAGCACTTGGGGGTTGGAGGCAAGAAAATCAGGAGTGAAGGCCAAGTTAGAATCCAACCTGAATACATAAGGCTATTTGTAAAAAACTAAACTCTACATGAAAATCAAAATTTGGTTGTGAGATGATGAATAATAAATTGTTTCATGTTTTAAATTAAAGAAAAAAAAGCAAATGTCTCAAATTGGAATCAATACTCAAAGAAAACCTGAATTGCAAGCAGTGAATGTATATGCATTATCTGTAATTGATTCGCATCACAAAAGTTACAGATCTTTTTTGTAAAAGTGAAAGTATCACATCAACTCCAAAAACCTCTGCCCTGTGCAGGAGCTGTAACTTAGTTGTGGGAGTGCAGGAAATCCTGGGTTCAGTCATTTGCACTGAGCAAATCATGTTAGTAGTATATAGCTGGAATCCAAACGCTGAGAGGCAGAGGCCGAAGTTCTAGGTCATCCTCAGCTACACAGTGAGTTTGAGATTAATCTAGGTTATATGAGACCCTGTCTTAAAAATAAATATAAGTATAAAATACCTGTGCTCATGTTCTACATTACTACGTGTTAATCACTGCCATTGGTTGGCTGCATAATTATTGAGGTCACTTTGTTCGTTACACTGAGATAGGTATATAAAAATGTTTCCAGCATATATGCTATATTATGACTTCGGTCTCAAGTTTTTCTCTCATTGATACATGCTGGCACACATCTTGTTCAAGCATTGATATGATAGATCCTATGGCCAAATGTTCATGAATAGACTTGAAAAATACAGATATTTTCTTATACTTGATAGATTTTAAAATGTGAATCCAAATAATATGACAATGTTATAATAATAATGCAATAAAATGGTACAAATGTGGGCTCAGTTTTAAGGATCACAGGAAAATAGTAGATAGGTAACAAATTGAGGGAAATGTAACAGAAAATATGCTAACTAATAAGCAAATAAAAGAGTGTTTTTGAAGATTTCCTTTCCGTAGTCTGGATTGTATTCCTGATACATTGTGAGTTGCATATATATATATATATGCATATGCTGTTTTCTTTATTAAAACGTCCCATCTGTTAGACAGTCACTGTAACATATAAATATCAACAAACATTCATAGAACTTTAAAGTGTCATTGTCTTCATGCATTCTTCTGATCCCATGAAGCTCAGAGACACAGAGCCTTTCTGAAAGTCTTGTCCTTCCCTGCTAAAGTAAGAGCCTGGATTTGACAAGGCTGTGGTCGAGGCTAAATTGTTAATTTATGACTCTTACCTGGAATTCAAATTATTCCATATTTCTAATGAGACACTCTTTAATCACACAGGAGTCAATAATTTCTTGAATAACAATAAACAAGACAGACTATTCATATTGAAAATAATATCAATGGCCACATCTCTCCAGTTATCTTTCTTACTACTATAACTGATGGAATATTTATTTACTTGACTCAATAAACCTTTTCCTATTTAGTAAATGAAGAGCAGGGAACTGTTGCCCGCTTATTATTCTATTTCTGACCACCCAGGAGAGGATAACACAGTACTTGCTGAATTAACTTAGTAATGAAAAGGGAAAAAGTGATTGGGTGCTTACTGTCATTTCTACAGTAGGGAACAGAAGGACAAGCTGAATAAAAAAGTAAGTAGATGAAGGTATGGGTCAGATATGTGTGGGAGGTGACACTTGTAAGGAAAGTGGTCCAAAAGGAATGTTGCAAGCCAAGGAACAGTGTGGATGAGAAACAAGATAAGCTTGGAAATGACTTTATGCCTTCTTAATGCTTAGTCTAAGAAAAGGCTGAGTCAAAATTGTCAAACACTGTTTGTGAAGAGAAGAGTAATCATCTCCTGTGTTCCTCCTTTCATAGACAAACTGTTGTGTTCCAGATTTTTAAATATATCATTGGATAAAATTTCTGCATGTCTGTACATATATCTACAATTATGTAGAATATCAGAAGGTAAAGCTATGAAAAATAAAGGTGAAATAAAATAGTACCGTAAGGATAGAGGATGGGTTGTCGTATTTAATATGGGGTCATTTGGGGTCTTACTAAAATGTTACCAGAACAAGATTTGAAGATGAGTCTGTGAGCCAAGTGGACAATGAAAGACAGAAGACACAGGAAGGAGAACATGTCCTGATGGTGTAGGAGGAGACCCCAGTGGTGGTAGAATGGAGAACCATGGGAAAGAAGGACAGTGAACAAGGAACTGAAGGACTCCTAAACCTTTGTGAGAGCCTGGGCCTTCCTGGCAAGGCACTGCAAAATGACTTTGTACATGAATATGCGTGGTGTGAGAAAAGCCCAGGCTTTTGCTTTATCTAGAAGAACTGGAAAATTTTTGGTGTCATCCATGCTTATGATGAGTAAAGTACGGAGCAACACAGGAGACAGCTCAGTGGGGAAGAGTTCTTGTCACACACGGATGGATGAAGACCTAAGCTAGATCCTCAGCACTCATGTGAAAAGCTTGGTACTGCGTGTGACGACAGAGATATGGGCTTTTGAGACAGGTGTGCTGCTGGAAGTTACTGGCTGCCAGTCTAGCTCCAGGATCAGTGAGAGACCCTATCTTAAGGGAATAGGATGGATCGTGAGCAGGATAGCCAATGTCCCCATGCACATGGTGAGCTAGCAGTCATTTTAAATGTGCTGCGTGCATAGAGGAACTGGGTCTTGCTTTTCTGCCTCTTCTAAATCTCATGCGGCACATCTGTTATGGCCCAGAACAGTGAAGGGGATGAGGTTTTGGGGAGCAATAGTTTTAGGTTAGCTACATTGACATACTATACATGGCTCACCAATGAAAGTCAGCAATGCTGGTAACCTGGGAGTTGCAGAGATTCTTCATAAATTTAACAGGAAAAAGTTCAGTGTAATTGGGAAGGGGAAGGAAAATGAAGGAACATGGACTCCAGAGAAAATGTGAGCAGAAGAAAGGATGTGATTCATAGAGATAGAACACTGCACAGAATAACTGGGTGGGGAAGAGAGAGAGAAAGAGTCAAATTAGGAAAATAAAATCATGATTATTTTGAAAGAAAAGACAAATGATAACATTTTAAAAGTTGGTGGGCATAAACCATAAAATAAAAAGTAATTAATTAAATTCCAAGCAGTAGTGAGATAGGAGAAGAAAGGGAATTCTGGGTAACATCCTCTAGCAGAAAAGAAGATATTCAAATATGGGCACAAGTAATGGAGTGGCCTGTAAGTTCCAGGAGAGCTAGCCACCCACGGAAAGCGGAGAGACAGAAAACAAGGTGCACTCTGGTCTGTGGAGTGGTAGTGCTGTTGGATAGCCTTCTAATTGTTCCAAATGGGAGCAAGGAGTCAACAGAAAGGAAGAAGATGTGATGAAGATGTTGGACATTTGAGATAAAATAGTCCTTGAGGATGATTTAGAGGGCCAGACTCTGAATGGACTCAGAAACTCAGGACCATTTCTTGGCAAGGTGACAGACCCAACTGAGTTCACAGCCATAGTGGATGAAATAAATAGCTATTCTTATCCTGAGTTTTATTACAAAGATAATGATTGTTATTTTAAAGCAAATTTGCATCTCCTCAGAAAGACTTCTATTACATTATAATAGCAGCAAAATGTCATGCTAGGTAGACAGAAGCCAAATCCCCTGGAACTTATTTACAAAGAGCTCTGGGTAACAGTGGTTCAAATTTAATAATGTAGTCATAATAAAACTCATAACTGAAATTTGAAAGCCTTTCAAAAACACTTAGTAAGGTGAAAGTATAATAGTAATTCTAATTATAAACTGTAGGGAAGGAGTTAGGTAGAGATTAACACACTTCATCAAAAAAAAATTTAAGAATAAATGCAAACTAGAGCTGTAGTCCACCGAATGACTATGACCCCTTTATTACAGCTCTGGGGCTTGCATGGTTGGGGGCGTACATACTCATTACACAGTCTGTGAAGAAAAGCACTTCCACACATAATGAGTGCACATCAAGAGAAGATGAATCAGTTATTTGTACCAACTACCGTCTCAACTATATGCAGCTGATTTAATTTATTGTCTTCATACTTCTTCAGTCTACTCACTAAAATGCTTTCTTTTTGTCAAGCTATACCCCATGCTTGGTTTAGAAGCAAAACACAATATTGTACTTCTGTGTCCACAGTTGAGATAGTGAGTAACATCAGTTTCTGGTCTCTCTCCATTTAGGTATATAGTTTTAGAAGCCATCAAAACTGAAAGAATTAGAAACTAAATTGCACATATGTACATGTTCACATGTACAATACACGAGGTGAATGGACATATACAGATTTGGGTAAACCATTTGCTTTCATTTTCTAGAAGAAAGCATCATTTCCATGTAAGTCTTCTGCATTCTTTAAAAAAGTTGATTGAATTTCTTGCAGTCTATTTTGATCATATTTAGAGTCCCTTCCTTACCTGCATCCTCTTATTATCCTCTTTCTAAAAGAGAGTTCATTTGACTCTTAATTGTGTGTTTGTGTGTATCGCTTTGTGTAGGTGTGTGCATATAAGTGCAGGTGCCCATAGAGGATGGAGACAGAGAATTCAGAGGAGGTAGGACTGGAGTTAGTTGTAACCTAGGAAGCAGTTAGTTGTAAGTTGTCTGAGGTCGTGTTGGGATCTGCACTCAGGTCCTCTGCAAGGCTCTTACTCTTAACTGCTGACATCTCTTCAGCCCTTTCATTCCTTCAAGTGGCATTTAGCCAACAAACCTGAGATTCACTAGCTTGTGTTGGACTGAGCTGAGGCATTTAGCTGGCAGTCCACTGGAAGTTAAGACAAGCTCAAGTGAAGGCATGGATTTCACTTGTTATATCTTCATCTTTTTCTTCTGCATCTGTTGATGAGGTGAGAGCCCTCATTATCCAGTCAGTTTCCAAAAGCCCATCACTTGGAAACAAAGCCTTTAGAATATGAGTCTTTGAGGCACATTTTAAATCCAACCATAACGGTATCATTTACCATTTGCTGAGAAGCAAAGAAAAGATGTAAATCTGACCCTCAGATGGTTCTGAGTAGTAGAAAAGGACTGCTTACATTTGCCAAAGCAAAAGCACAACTCTTATCTCAAAAGTAGTAGGGGATAATGTATTCTGGAACCAAACACCAGGAATCATGGCCCAAGAAAACTTATTCAGGTTACTCCAAATTCTGTGTCCCAATATGGAGTTTCATGATTTTTATAGTAACAGAACAAAAATATTCATAAATCAAGACACTTTTTAAGTGGAAACATTAAAGGTGGTTATATAAAAAGAAATCTTAGCTATAGAACTCAGATTCTATCTAATGACAATCAGCTTTTTGCTTAGTGGAAGCTGGTGGTCTGCTATGTTAACACATTTATGAAGGTTTTTATCTGTTAGTCACAGAATATATTATTAGTTGTGTAAGGTTTTAGTCATGTCAAAAATTTGTGTTTTATAAAGAAACAGTATCTTAATGTAAATCCTTGAAAAATATGTTCATTCAAATATGTCTTTCATTCCTTCACATATAAATACAGGGACAATACTCCATACTTCCGTTCCATTGTGGTTTTATTTCCCTTACAGCTGAGCTTCCTGCTTCATTTTCTTTGCCATAAAGAAGAATATATACCATCAGATGCCATCTTACTAGACACTCTGTTAGGTTTCTTGACCTTCCTGAGGGAATGTTTGAAGCACATGCTTTCAAAGGAACATTTTCCTTGATGCTGTTCGTGACAGTGCTTACTGGCCACTTGATGAAAGCCATCTTAGCAGTGAATAGCATTAGAGCATACAGCCCCACTACATGCCTCTGTGGAGTCAACAAGTAATCAAAGGACAGGAAGCAAACATAATCAAGCCCCTCTCTATAGGTAGAGTAGAAAAAAAGAAATCAGAAGTGCACTTTTAAAGTGAAAATAAAGGTTACTTCTGAAAAGAAGAGAAAGACAACAGATGCTGGAACTAGGAACAGAGAAGTGGAGAGCTGAGTGAATAGACTGGACTTTCACTCTCTGCTTCTCCACCAGACTCAGTGTCACGGACTTCCCTTCCCTGGCTTCCCAGGGTTAAACTGACTGTCCTAATACAGAGAAAACAATGGGTAGATGAGTCAGAGATAAAGTCTAGAGTCCCTGTTTTATAACTGTATATACAACAAGAAGGAACAAATGACAAGCCCCTTTTCTGTCTATAAATTTGTGGTTTGAAAGACTCATAACTTTACTGTTTACATATTGAGTGGGCTTGGTTTTGATGGATAAGTATTTTCTTTCTCCATATAGGAGTGATTACTCAAGGAGAGCGTCATGACTCAGAATGCATTTTGGGCATATATTCTCTTTCCCTGAAAGTCATCAGATTAACGATTCATTTTGTGGGAACAAAGAAGGATGTCCTGCCGATTCTGTCCCATTCATGTAGTGAACACACAATCACCCAGTTCCCTGCAACTACTGCCTCTTGGTCTACCAAAGCCAATCCAGGCTCCTAGTCTCTTCTGGGGATTTCATGTGTTAGTCGGTTTTCTTATTACAATGAGAAAATACCTGAAAGAAGAAGCTTAAAAGAAGAAAGGTTCATTCTGGATAAAGTTTGAGAGTACATTATGGCAGCGAAGGCAAGACAGGGGCTCACGTTGTAACTGTGACAGTGATAGCTTGACATTGCTGGTGATACTGTGACCCCAGTTAGGAAGGAGAAAAAGAAAACACAGCAGAAATTATGTCAGGCATTTATGGACTTTATGCATAAGCCACACACGCCCCTCAAACACACCTACTAAGGATCCCACATAGAAACAGTGCTGTCAGCTGGAGGCAAAGTGCAAAAAGATGTGAGGCTATAAGTACATTTCACATTCAAACTGTAACACAGTTCTGTTCTTAGGAGGAAGAGTCCATCCATGAACATGGTACATGTATTTATAGTTCTGAAAAATCATCTATCACTCTAATCCAAATTCATTTCTAAGCCTGCAGGCCCATCATACATTGACATCTGACCAGAACAGATGGGGTTTCTTTCTGTGTTATGATGTGTTTTTCTTTCTGACTGCTGTTAATGGAAAACAGCAATCTTAGGAAATTTAAAGTTTCAAAAGCTATGTGGATCCTAGTAATAGTGCAAGAAGTAGTGTCTCAATCGTTATGGGAAGACAACTAAGAAAGAACAGAAGAGGAATTGGTATGTAAATAATTCTTTTGGATCTAGGAGAAAACCAAAGACTGTCATGAGATACTCTACAGATAATTATTTTAAAGCAGTTCAAACAGAGGTAATAGGTGTGGGAACTGATTTATCTATCGAGTAATGTTCTCGGGTGAGGGTCTAAGGAACAGGGTTTATGATAAGGAGGTCTGTATTTTGGCAGTGAATTTATTTGAGTGAGGTCCCCTTTGATTTTATGTAGCTTTTTAAATTTTTGAGACACGATGCTACTATGTAAATCAGGCTGAATTATTTCTTACATAGTCCATGCTGGCGTGGAATATGTAGCCTCCTGCCTCAGTTTTCTGAATGCTAGGATTATAAGAATATGGTTGTAGGAACCATTGGTCAATTCATCTGTTTTTACAGAGTGATAAGAGTCTCTTAGCATTAAACCTATTAAAAATATTCAAGTAATATTTTGGCAAAATATTTTATATGATATGTTGAATATTATGTGCATGTGTGTATTTCTGTGTATATTCTGTGTGAACATATATTGTAAGATCATGCACGCACATTGAGAAGTCAGAAGACAATATTGGGTATATTTCTCAATCATTCTTGAAATTATTTTTAAGAGAGAATATTTCGCTGAGACTGAAACTCTCTGTTTTGGCGCGGTTGACTGCTCAGCCAGCTCCCAGTCTATATCCACATGACAGTGTTGGGGTCATAGGCATGCACTGTCACTCCTGCCATTTCCATTTGTGCTCAAGTCCTCTTGCTTTCACAGCAAGCACTGCTTATCCACTAAGCCATCTCTTCAGCCACTTATATTTTATATCATATAGCAATATCAAGTGACTGATCACTTTATGTTGCATTAATTATATAAAGTAATTAGCAAATATTAAGTAAACTAGTGTAGCTCAACACTAGTGGGAATCGTGAATATTTTATTTTCTTATCTATATAGATAATCACTACATTAGTTTAAGATATTCTGACCTGGTATAAACTTGTGTCTCATACTTCCTACTTGCTGATTCATATAAAAAACTTCCAGTGACTACATAGGGACTCCACCAATATCATACATCCAGGAAAACGATGAGGGAACATTATCTTTATGTCCCAGTTAATGGATATATAAAGCACTGATAATTAAAATAGTCCCATGAGCAATGAAAGGATGTTGGTTCATGGAATTCTTTCTCAGTATGCATATCCCACGCCATAAGTGAAAGTCAGCACACACATGCACACACACACACCCCCACACCTGTTCTCCCTGGATAGTATATCTGCCATGTATTTTCAATAACAATAGGTATTTTAAGCTCCCTTCCTTTTTCTGTGATAGTTTCAGATATAGTATCATTCAATTATTATTTTCTCACAACATTTTCCTTTGAGATAGTCTCCTTGTAGTCTCAGTTGGCCTGGAACTTACTATGTAGACCAGGATGGCCTCCAGCTCACTGAGATCAGCTTGGCTCTACCTCTCAAGTACTGGGATTAAAGGCATGTGCCTCCTCACTCTCCTCAAAGCATCTTTTCAAAGGTGATCTACTATTGTGATGTTGTTCCATATAGTCATTCTGATTATGCCAAACTCCTCTTGTATTTAGGACACACACATCTGAATTATATGAGAAGTCATTTACTATAATTGCAACAATCTTGTTTTCTATCTAAGGAGGCTTTATTTTACCAAATTACTCTAAGTGTCAACTATAGATAATAATTGTTGTTGAATATTTATCCATGAGTTATTCATCCTTGGAATTATGTAATTCCAGTTACTCATCTCAATAAAAACTCATAACTCAACCAGTCATCATGGCGCATGCCTTTATTCTCAGCAATTGGGAAGCAGAGACAGGTGTATTTATGGATTTCTGTGAGATCAAGATCAGCCGGATCCATATAGCAAGTTCTGGGCCAGCTGGGGCTTTAAAGAGACTGTGTCTCAAAAATCAACAAACAAGTAAAGAAGCAAACAAACAAAGAAACAGAAAAGGACTTAGAATTCCTCACAGTGTTCTTACCTCATTGCTTCCATTCTACATCAATGAATTTATTCATTATTGTTAGAAACAAGTGAGTGCCAAGGGTACTATTTTTCATGCTCATAACAATTCCACATGCACTTGTAGCTCTGTGTGTAAAGTTTAATTAATTCTTTAATCCGGTTGCTGCTTTTGTTTCACTAGCTGAAACCTTGAACAGCTTTTAAGTGGGTATGAATGCACTCTGCTTTGTTGACATGCTTAAGCGCTCCTCTAAGCTGCCTTACATGCTTCTGACAAATTGAAGACATTGTTAAACTAGAAAAAGTAAATAATACTTTTCCTGAGAAATCCAAATGCATTTGAGTGTGGCTCAGAAATATTCACCTATTTTGTGTGAAACAAGAATAGGGAAGATGGCATTTTTAACTCATGGATAATACTTATGCCGCAAGGTGGCAAGAGAGTTATTGTTTCTGAGCTGGAGCTTCATTACATAGCCCAGGTTGGCCTCCAACTCACATTTCCTCTTTCCTCAGCTTTCCAAATACTGGCATTACAGGCAAGACTCAGCATGTAATTAATCAAATGGGAGACTTTTTCCCCCCTTGGTTATTCCAGTTTTGTCTTTGGTCACAGATAAGTATCACGTGGGGTTTTTCACTACAAATGATATAGTAATCACAATAAACTACCTGCTGACAAAACTGGGTCTTATGTCACATTGGTGAGTATATCAGGAGAATTCTAGTTATTCAAACAGCTTAATAGTTCAAGCCAATAACTACAGTCAGCAAGAAAATGAATAATCTCAAATGGTTACAACAGTCACTGTCCTCCTCAAACTGAGCTACAACTCAACTTTATCCTTTCTAGTCACATAGTCAACTCATTTATTTATTTATTTATTTATTTATTATTTATTTTTCTTATCAGGTCACCTCACTGTCACAAAAGCGTTTCAAACCAAATATGTATAAACTTTTCTCTTAATCACAACACAGTTACACAATGTAATTCATCTCTTTAACAGTTTCCTAAAAGATGAATACTTATTCATCAAATGTTTATTTTTCTCCTCTTTCTTGGCAATATATCATCTGACACATATCATTTCTGTGATGAATTTTTATATATGTTCTGTCATTTTTTATTATTCCTTTGCTGAATTATCGTGGTGTCAGTTTCCGTTGTGTCTCACCATTTGGGGCCAGCCTGAGTGGACTTTGCGGGCCCAGTCTGAGGGGTTGGGAGTGAGTAGACGCAGAGTCAAGCCGCACACTCCGGGAGTTGGACGGGAAGCAGACCAAGCACGTGGCACTGCCAACTCGTTTACTGAATAGGTGCACAAGCTCTTATAGGTCTGGATAGCCAATGACCTTATGGGTGGGGTCCCAAATACAGCCAATAGTAGTTTGTCCCCAGGTAGGCAGGTACTTTCCAGATGCTGGTCTCACAACTAGCCAGAGCAGAACGCCACACCCACAGGAGCCATTCCTCTATTCCTCCTAGCAGGTGGCCTGGCTAGGCCCACCTTACACTATGCCCAACACTGAATCATGAGCAGATTGGTAAAAAAAAAAATCACTGTTTAAAATAATAAAACAATTTCTGTAATTCACTTCAGAAGCATAGGCAGGAAGATAACAGATATCTGAGACCATTCTGGGCTCCATAACAAAGTTTAGACCAGCCTTCGTACTAGAATTAGACTTCTCACATAGATTGCACACAAATGAATTCATGAACAAGCAAATGAATAACTAAATAGATAAAGAAATAAATAATGAAACAGAACTGGTTACATATAACTAGTTTTTTTCCTAAAATATGAGTAGAAATTTATTTAGTTTACTTATTCATCAATCAATAATTGTGGACTACTTTTGGGCATAATGCAGGGTGGGCCTAGCTAGGCCACCTGCCAGGAGGAATGTAGGAATGGTTCTCGTGGGTGTGGTGCTCCACACCAGTTGGTTGTGAAGCCATTTTCTGCCCAGCACCTGGAGGGAACCTGATCCACCTGGGAATAAACTGCAATTGGCTGTAGTCAGGACCCCACCCATAATGCTATTGGCTAACAAGACCTATAAGACACTCTGCTCTTTCTTGAATAAATGAGTTTGCAGCAGACCACCACTGCTGGCTTTCTGCTCTACTCCCGGAGTCTGTGTGTTAACTCTGTGCCTACTCGCCCCCTCCCCTACGGAGGAGCTCCTTTGGTCCCCCTTGGGCTGGTCCTGAGTGCTGGGATCACCAACAGACTATCATTTTTTTCTAGTCACTACATTAATAAGTAGGAACTTTGCATCTCGAACTCACTGCAAGAAAAGAACAAGATGGAAACAGAAGGCACCCTACATTTTCTAAGTGTAACTAGTTTTGTTTTTCCTCATATTGGTTCTTCACTTATTTTTAATGTTCATTTATGTCTTGTCATTTCTAAGTATCAGAGAAGAATTCACAGGGCACTCATATATTATTTGTGTGAGACAAGAGGAAACTGACCATCAGGAAACAAGGGAGGAATGGGAAATGTCCATTCCAGAAATGAACAGTGACTGTGAAGACAGCTTCTTCCACTGAAGCAGCTGAATCAGGAAACTACCTGGTTGTTGCCATGGTTTCAAAGGGCAGTGTCTCCCACAAGCTCATGTGTTTGACTACTGGTTCCCCAGTCATTAACACTGTTTTTGAGGCTTATGGCAGCACTGGGAGATAGGTCACCACCAAGGACTTTGAAGGTTACACGAGCCTCTGTCTCCAAGCTAGCTCTCTGGTCTGCCAGAAGTGAGGCTGTGTTTTGTCAGCCAGGAATGGAAGCAGTTTCACTACCCTGGATGCAGGTGCTTCTGTTGTTATGCCTTTTCCAGGATTCAATACTGAAATTCTGCTGAAACTGTGAACAAAAGATAAGCTTTCCATCCCTCAAGTTGCTTATTCATAACTTCGGGTATTTGGCTCCAACACCAGGAATACTTATGAATATATTTATCAACATATTTTAAATCAAAAACATACTCAGTAATATAATAAGAAGGCCCAGGGTCACAGACATACTCAGTAGTTTTAAAAGCTCAGACATAGACAGAGGAAAAGATTGTTATAATGTACATTGAGAACTCTTAAAGAACCTTTAATACATTTTATGGGAAGGTGATGAACATCAAATAAGATAACAAAGTACAGCCCAAAGTATTTCAAATCTGTGCCAACTTTCAGGTTTCAAATCCAATAGACTTAACATATATATATATATATATATATATATATATATATATATATAATTAGTGTATAAAGTCATATGGTAGAGACAGGAAAATGCTTGTAATATAAAATTCATGTTGGTGTGTAATTTTGAAAATGAAATAGGATTCTAGGTAGAACTCTGAAGGTACATAATTTTCAGACTATAGGCTGTTTACCATATTCTGTTCACAGCCTCTAGAGTTCCCTGTTTATAGATCTGAACACATTTGAAAACTGTGCTAGTAATAGAGTAATACTTTTATACACTGCTTTATTTTTAGACTATCGCTTTAACAATTATATTTCATCAAGCCAGAGCCCTGGGAAGTTGACAATGACTGACAGGAACTGGAACATTATTATATTAGCTTCCACTACAATATTGGACATCTAAATGGGTAATTCTGAGCCCCTGGATCCATCCTGTTATTTCCAGTTCTCCAACCTGTACAGAACTCCACTTACAGTGACTATGGACTTGTTATTGGCTGCCTTTCTCTCTTATCATTTTCCCAGTTATTTATGAGTATATTCCAGGATTATAGTTCAGTACAGGGTATGCTCACATTTTTTAGAAGGTTCACTTCAGTGGGAACCTTAACTAAAATAAACTTTAGATAATAATTTTTAAATAATTTTGGTCAATATCAGAATTGCTATGAGTGTACAGTTTATTTTGTATATCTTCATAAGGCAGTATCACAGGAACGTGTATTTATTGTTCTTTCCAAATTCCCTTCATAAGGCTACATTTTTTTGGACTGACTACCATTAGGAAATACATTACTGACCACAGGAAATACTGTTTTCTATCCCAAGGTATGTGATAAAAGAAATATGGTGGAATTCATCTCTTCAGAATATGGTTCCATGAAATATCAACAGTATCGTAGTACTGAGCTAAAGAATGAGAGAACAAGGATGAAAAATGGAAAGAATCAATTATCAGAACTGAAAAGTAGTGGGTATGTTTTATTCATCAACAAAGAAAGAATTTCATCCAGGCTGTACCATCCTTAATAACTTTCTCTGTTGACATCATCAAATTAATGAATTCCATATGCCTTATATTCAAGACAACTGGAAAAGAGATAGAGATAAATATGATCAATGAAAGAGACACAAATTGACAGAGTATGTAGTTTTGTTCTATCTTCTTCCTTCACTTGGAGAGATATATCACATAATTAATTTGGGTGAATTATAGAGGCAGTTTCAATTTTTTAAACAGTTGGAAACCATAAGAAGTCAAGATACAAAGAGATTACTCCAAGACATTAATTCACTAGCAATAGGGAGACCTCATGTATTCCAAATATTAAGTTTAATCTATGTTAATCTCTCTCCCTGTTTATCTTAATTTGGATGCTGTATTTATTTTGATTTAGTTTTGTATGATTTCTGTAACAAAATATCACAAACCTTTTTTTCTAAAAGGAATTTATTGTCTTCTGGATCTGGAGGCTGAAAGAATGAAATCAGATCACTAGAGACATGCTCCTGCTTTTTACTTTAAGAGAATCCTCCCAACTCTGTCTCAAGCTTTGGGTGGTTTCCTGGCAACTAGGAGTAGTCTGGCTTATAGCCATATCATTATTTGGCATCATCATCATCTGAGAGTCTTTCTTTATATTTCTGCCTTGTAATGTGTCTTGCTACCAGATCATGGACTCTGTTTGATAAGGTGCCAACCATGCTCCAGGATGAGCGCAGCTGAATTGTGTCTTCTGTGGCCTGTTTCCCCATATCACATTGCTGCACTGGGGTCTAGCACTTCAACATATCACTTTTGGAAAAGCACAATTCAACATGTAAAATATGGTAAAGTAAAATCAACAGAATAGCAAAGCTTGATTAACAAGACTTCTCGAGTATAATTTTGCTTTAACATTTTCATGTAACGTGAATGGCAAACCTGTTCTGTTCATGCATGCAGTATTTTGACAGATTCTTAAAAAGCAATTTATTCATTGAAATTCCTAATAAAGCCTGTTATATGACTTACATTTAAATGGGACTGTATTTCAAATTCTTAGCAGAAAATTTTCTGCAGAGATATGTTCTAAAAGATGTAAATTGTAGTTTATAAAGTAGTTTGAATTATTGGATCGCCTTTCACAATTCACAAGCACTGCTTTTGGTTACTTTCTGTTATTTTCTTATAAAGCTTAAGTCAGGTTAAAAATTAGTTAAATTGCTGCCTCCTCCTATTTGTCCTTCCTCTCCTCCCCCTCTGCCTCCTTCTCTCCACCCCTCTCTCCTTATGTGATTAATGCATTTCTCAATGACGATATTATTGAACAAGTTCTTACTGAAATTTTTAAGCAAAACCATAGAAGTCTCACAGGGAAGCCTTCCACATTAGTAAATATAAAATATGCTTCAGAAATATAAATCACTTCAGATATTTTCAAGAAAGAATATTGTAAGATTTAGAATAAAAATTCACAGACTATTAAAATTATTTAGATTATTTTCTCTTCAAGTTGGGGAATTAAATGAATGAATGAAAGACACACTCTATATGAAAACATGTTCATAGAATTTAATGATTTTTGTTGTTTTCTTAATTATTTAAGGAGACACATAGGAGCTGAGTAGATAAAGTGCTTAACAATCAAGCATAAGATCCCAAGTTTGATCCCTGAAACCGCTGCATAAGAGAAAATAGAAAGATTGTTAGACTTAGTGGCAAGTGCTTGTGATCCCAGCTCTAAGGAGGCAGAGACAGGATTCCTGGGTTTGTAAAACCATTGTAAACAAAAGAACCTGTTGTGCTGTTGTGCCAAAAAGGGGTTCATACATTAAAGGGAGGAGGGACCTTGTGAGTTTATCAACCTTTGTGTCTCAGTATCTTCAACTGGAAATGGTGAACATATGTGTTGGTAAGTTGAGTTTTGTTTCATCTTCTCGTGTGTGTGTGTATGAAAGAGAGAAAATTGTGAGGCATTATTTTATACCATAATTATGCAATATTAGGCTTTAACATTGACTATAATCATATAATATTCAAAAGAGAAGAATTTTTGTTTCAAGATTTATGCTCTTATTTGATAAAGATATAATAAAGATACAATGAATTTATTGGAACAAAGGGAACTTGAAACGTTAGATATACTTTTATAATTAATAAATTCCTTAATTAAGAATGATTTTTCCTTTATTCCTTAATCAATAATGAGTGTTTCAGAAGAAAACACCTTGAATTTGTCAGGAACTATTATTATATAGACAATATTCATTATGCATGGTTCCTTAGTTGGCTTAAAGTCCATCAGAAATATCAGAGAGGAGTGTGTGTGTGTGTGTGTGTGTGTGTGTGCACATTTATTACAAAGGACAAGGTGAGTATATATATATATACATATATATATATATAATACTGATTCAGTTATAAGTATAGATCTAGTAGAAAACTCCAGCCCATTCTATTATTAAAATTCGTATTTGTTTTAATTGTAGTTGAAAAGATAAATAAAAAGAAAATAGTAACAAAAATCCTGTTTCAGAAGCTTCTAATTGATATTATCCTAATCAAAATATATATCTAAATATGATCCTAAGTAGCTACAATTTCCAAAAGAAGGACTCACACAAGTCTCAACCAAATTTCAGAAACCTGGCAGAAATGTAAAAATGAGAGAGCATCATTTAGGTTACTCTGTCTATCACATAGCAATCAACAGGACACAGTTCAAGTGTGAGGAGAGAAGCAAACTTTTTTGAGAAAATGAGCATAGTGCTTGAGACTACATGGAAGTAGATGGCTGATGGAAAAAATCATTCCAGACCAAGGTCTCTATCATATATTTCAATAATAGAAACTCCTATTTAGGAACTGAATTATGCTTTTATAATTCTAAGCCTTTATAAAATGAGGCTTCCTGTAGAAGTTAATACGTAAAGACCAATGATCATAGACAGTCAACAAATAATATATCAGCCATGGAAATTACTCTCCTCTTGGCAGGAACTATAAATGTAAGAAACAACTTAAAATATTTGTATCTGTTCTCCATTTGAGGGGGTTTATTTCATCATGGCAGACAAGACATGGTGGCCAATGGGTGCTTTGGTGATAGGACTGGGTACAGGAGGATCATCACATCTTTGTAGGAAAGGAAACATGGTCAAAGTATAAACCCAAGTGCAACTTTCCCCAAGTGCTCATTTTTATAGCCATATGTCACTTCTGAAAGGTTCCATAGCCTCCCAAAATAGCACCACCAACAGAGATCCAAGTGTTCAAGCACCTGAGTCTGTGGGGAACAGTTTATATTCAAAGTGCAGCACAATACAATGTGGACGCATTGTCAGTGAAAATGAACCCACTGAAAAATGGGATTCTTCTTATTTTAAGGAAGACAACTACAATCGTTGCTGTAAAATAAAAACATTTAGTTCTAAATAGCACAGGTTTTCTCTTGTGTTTTATATTTATTTACTACCATTTTATGTATACGAATGCTGACCTATATGTCAGCATGTATATGTGCCATATGTGTACCTGGTGTTTACAGAGGCTAGAAGAGGGTGCAAAGTTCTTGAAACTGGAGTTACTGGTGTTTGGGAGTTGCCATGATGGTGCTGCGGATGATCCTGGGTCCCAGGCAAGAGTGGCAAGTGCTCTTAACCATTTAACCACCTCTTGTGTACAAGAAGCTATTTTCAAGACATGGTTATACATATACATATTTTTAATTTTGAGAATATAACAATCGAGAATAAAGACTGTGAATGCAATAACACGATTTGCAAGTCCCAAAGTGATGGAAACTGGAAGTTAGTATTCTTATCTATCTTACTTACTGGCTAAAGGAGTCTGACTCAGGGTCTCACGGAAAGAAACTGCAATTCAAAATTTCTCTGACTGTCCAGTCAGTACGCCTGTGGCAGAACCCAAGAGCGTGAGAATAAGAATACGTTCATGTGATTGGCTAAGCAAAATTTTGTGCTATTGCTTAAGGAACTGATTCCTGCAGAAGCTAGTAAGGTGATGTGACAGTAGTGGAAACAGAAGGACAAAGAAGAGTACACTAGGAGACACAGCAATCTACAGAGCGTCCTGGTTTAGCCCGATCTTACACACACTTATCAAATTGTGCCTCAAGAGTCAAATAACTGCTTGTATACTCTTGGGCAGTCATTAATTGATGGTTTCCCTGGAAATTGCAAGGACTCCCACAAATGCACAGATAAGGGACTCCTAGTCTCATATTGTGAAATATGTTAACTTATTATTTTTTGTTACTCTAACATTCTCTCAGGAAGTAGAACATTTTTGAGTATTACTCAAGGTACTGTTTTAATAACTCTCATATAGCTCAGATGATATATGGCCATAAACATTGTTATGGCACATGATTACAGTAGAAGTGCATTTTTAAAATACCTATGAGACTTATTGGTGAGGTTTATTAAATACCAGAACCACAGACGCCATGGAGGTACAGAAAATAATATAACAGATCCTACAGGGATTGGACTGAGTGCCACTGTGCTTGCTGCCTGCTGACCCCAAATAATTCAACACTAGAAGTGAGATGCAACAGAAAAGTCAGCCCGTGGCTTCCATAACCGAACTTTCAGTCCATACATTTTGTTTTTTATCATTCTTGAGTAGCAGGAATCTATGCTATAAAAAAATTAATAAAGTTGTAGCAAACACTTCAACAATATATGTCATTTGATGTCCCTGACTAGTGCATTATACAAACCCACAGACAACATTAATATTACATTCTGTTTTTTATTTTCTTGCCTTTCTTTCCCATTGTCATTGCATTAGGTCTACTATACAATTTTGCATTATTGCTTTAAAGAAATCTGAATTCCAAAGAG
Source organism: Eospalax fontanierii (assembly GCA_035773235.1). NCBI lineage: Eukaryota > Metazoa > Chordata > Mammalia > Rodentia > Spalacidae > Eospalax > Eospalax fontanierii. The sequence goes on from CM069524.1 coordinate 10,261,072, forward strand.
ATAAATACTAAAAGAGTGCAAACAAAAAGCAGAAATATGAACCAGAATCGTAATTGCATTATAATCCTTTTAAATTACAGAAGCTCTTATGGAACTGAAATTAACACACAGATCATCTGCAGTATTTAGTGCTTAAAAATCTGCTTTTCATGTACACCTAAAGAAAACTTCATCAATGCAGGCATGATTTTTAGTTGTTGAAATTAAGACAAGTTAACACAGGTAGAATGACGACTATGTGCTTTTATATTATTTTATTTAATATGCACCTCAAATTCTAGTGGGCGTTTCTTTTTCAGCTGGATCCACTGCATAAAAATCGCTCACCTGTTATCTCTTTAACAAATTTGGCCCACTATAGTTTATGTAGTATAATAAGACCGTGTGACACCGAGTCAGCTCTGTGTCCTTTTGTGTGATTAAAGAAGTGATTGCATGCCAAATGAGATGGATTCTTACTGAGCCAGCTAATACTGAGAGATGTGTTAAATTATTATTATCTGTTACTATTACCTTCTCTCAGGAAGTAGAAAGGTCTTTGGGGATTATTCATGGTACTGTTTTAATAACTCCTATAGCTGGGCTGATGTATGGTCATTAAAATTTTTATAGGCAGTGATTATGGTGGAAGTAGATTTTTTTGAATAGATACAGGACTTATAAAATTCTCTCTTTTCTTAAAAGATATCTTGAAAACCTTTTCAAGACAGTAATTTGACCCACAGTATGTAGAACAATCAGCCCAGGTTCCCCCTATAAAACCAGGGATGGGATGATTAAACGAGGAGGAGCTGAGATGGACTTACTTCCCTGGTAGTTCCGATATCCTTGGGGACAGGCCAGCTTCACATGTGAACATACGAGTGTCGAAAGAAATAACTAGAGGCAGGAAAATTATGACTATGTAAATAAATATTTGGGCTTGAGTTGAGCAATGTTCTATGACTTAGTAGTGGGATTTTCAGAATTTTGGGTAGAGAGTCAATGATTAATACTGAAGCATTTATGCCTGTGGGAGAATAACTTTGCAAGTCGTCACTTAAAATAAATTACTGACCTATATGCAACTTGTCCTGGGTTTCTGGGTCAGAGAGGTGATCTTAAAGAAGAGGCATATTGCATTCATCTAAACACTGTCCTTGAATCTTATTTGTGCTCTTTCCCAGAGTCCCTCTGAGCCTGCAAACTAAGCAAGTTAGTCCATCTATTATTTTCCTTTTCGTTTATAAAATGAAAATAACTATAACCCACCTCACAGAACTATTGTAATGACTGAATGACTTAAAAATTTTAGAAATGTGGAAAGTAATAAATGTTGTATAAAATTTACCTAAACATTGCTATAAATTTGTATATAATATAGTATTTGTATATAAAAAGATAAATAGCTCAATATACCCTGAGGTCCAAAACAATTCTGACATTTTAAAATGTTGAGTTATCAATCAATACGATGTAGCAAATTTTTAGGAAATGCCAAATTATGAAAAGAATAATCACCAAGTGACAGATAAAAGTCTCCTCAAAATCAACTACTTATTTCAAATGGAATCTAGCTCTATTCTGAAATTCATAATTTTTCATGCTCCTTAAGGGGTTGCTTGTGTTCTTTATTAGGTCATTACTGAATACAGTGAATGTTTGTTGGATCTTCAACATATTTAGAAAATTTTATCAGTTCATATGTTCCTAGATTTATTTTTATTCCTAGAATATTTCAATATGGAGTAGCATATTGAAAGATTTTTCAATAAGATAAATATTCCTGTGCACAAATAATTAAATGCTGCATTGGGTAAAAAGTATAACTGCAAAAAAATTGTTCAATTATATTTGTTAGTGTCTTAATTTCTTTTCCTCTTGCTGTCATAAAATACCTTGAAATAAAAAGCAACATAGGGAAAAAATGCTCAGCGGTGAAGGCACAGTCCATCTTGGTGGGGAAGTTAAGACATCAGGAACTTGAGGTGGTCAGTCACATAACATCCATAGTCATGAAATAGACAATAATTCATGCCTGCCAGGGCTGAGTTTGCTTTCCTCATAGTGTACAGTCCAGAATTCCCTGCCCAGGGAATAATAGTGCCCACAGTAAAATAGATCCTTATCAATTAACTTAATCAGTCTGAAGGCTAATCTCTCAGTTCAATCTAGATTCTGACAAGTTGATAACACTAACTGTTGCCTGTTCTACTGTGTTAAATGCTTTTTGCCTATAGTAAAATGTACTTGTAGTTCCTTGATTCTGTAAGTCTGTAGCATAGCATCATAGTCCACTGCTTTTCCATAAACCCCAAAGAAATAAAATTTACACTCAAGGAAACACTCATTGAAATGATATCCTTAGTATATCTGAAATTTGATATGATTTTATCTTCCTAACTCCTCCAAGGATTCCTTTCTCTTTGGATATGAGCATGGATTCCTTTTCTTATGAAAGTACTGTAAGAAAGATATTTAATTCTGAGCTCATAAAAATCAACAGTGTAAAAGGCAGCTAAATGACTGACTAAATACTTAAAGCAGGTGAAGTTCAGGCAAGGGATTAAGCAGAGAGCACATTTAGCAGATCAACCCCACATCCACCCCAGGACTGTGCATGAGCCATGTGAATAGCATAATGGCCATATCCCCAAGATAAAGCAGAGAACAATGATTTAAAGATCAGGGTACAATGAGCTTTTAGATAAAATGAGCTTATGGAGTAAAAAGCCCAACTTCTGGCTGATCTCCTTAGGATATATTTAATCCAAAAAGAACAGTAACAGACTAGTCAGAGTAGTGCCAGAAAGATATTTGGGATAGTAAGAAATTTTAAGAATAGATTCATGAGGTCCTGTAGGCTAACAATTACTTCTAAGGATGGTCTAGTTTATGGGATACTGCTTATTGTGAAATCTTTTAGTGGGAATTGTTTTTAAGGAGAGTCTGATTCTACCACAGACTGACTGCAAGCTCACTATGGCTCATATTGGTTTCCCAGTTCTCAAACCCTCTATTTCAGGATCTTAAATTCTGGAATTATAGTCATGTAATTCACATACACATAATAATTATGTGGTAAAATCCATTTTCTTAGTTTAGAATTTCCAGCAACTCTCAGAAAAAAGACTGAAGTGCAACCTTTTAAAAAGATTAGATATTTCTTTTCATGCTGTCTTAATTAGGGAAGTTTTGTCTTTTTTTTTTTTCTTCTACAACTTCTTTCAGGTTTTTTTTTTTTTTTTTTTTTTTTTTTTTAAATAGGGTCTCCCTAGCCCATCTGGCTGGAACTCACTATGTCAATCAGGCTGGCCTCAGTTTCACAGAGATCTGCCTGCCTCTGCCTACTGACCGCTGGGACTAAAGGTGTGTGCCACCACGCCCTGTGTAATTAATTATATCTTCTTTTATGAGCTCTTTACCTATCTAAGAACTCATTCCTTCACAAATACGTGTTCCTTCATTTATGCGCTTCCAGATTTTCCTTGTCAACTTTGGGGTGCATTTCAATTATTTTCCTAATATTCAGATATTTTTCTTTGCTCTTCCTATTTCCTTTAGACTGAGATCTCATATACACATGTGTGTCCGCTCGCTGACCTGTGTGTGTCCTGACATGCTCATTCCTCCCTAGGAGTAATGCAAAGCAAAAGGCCACAAAGGTTAATGCTCCTTTTAGCCTTCCCTCTTGTTTTCCTTAGAAAATAGTGAGCCTTGCATCCTCCCCCTGTTACATCTGGGCAGACAAGGGTAAGGGATTAGGAGGGAGGGACATCACTTGACTTTTTTTCTCCATTAAAATTAATTGTCTGCATCCTAATCTTGCGGGAATCTGAATCTTCCAATATCATATCGGATTTTAAAAATAAACCGCATTTTTTTTCTAAATAAATGGACAAAGCATCCGGATTTTCCGTCTTTTCACTTCCAGCCCTTGTTCCTTAAGTACGGCAAGGGCGACTGAGTTTTCTCCACTTGAAAACTGTAAGGTTCTGGGTTCGAGAGACGCAGCAGACAAGCAGGCATCAGAGGCTCTGCTGGGAGCTAACAGGACCTGGTTTTATTAAAAGAAGACCAGATGGGACTAGCTCCTCCCCACCCACGAGTAGAGAAAGGCTAGCCCCCCTTGGGGCCTAGCTTCCCCGAAGAGATGGGGGAGGCTAGGCCCCTCACCCTCCATCTTGGGGCTGGGGCTCCGGGGAACCAAGCTGGCATGCCAGACTCCAGATTAGGATGGAGGAGCTCTTTCAGGGAGAGTGCAAGAGACTAACTCCCAAGGAGATGGAGTTCAGCCCCAAACACCAAAGTCCCAGTTCCAGTCCCAGTCCAAGTCCCAGTCCACAAAGCCTCAAAGCCTTTAAAAACCCTCAGCCCCCTCCTGGCTTTTAGGGGAGAGGGGTTGGGATTGCCATGACACCTGATTGATGTTTAAGGTAAGCTTCTGTCCAGGAAGTAATCCTTTTTACAACTGTTGTGAATCCTGGTTGGGGACCTTATCTATTCAACAGTCAGTTCTTTTCTCAGATCTCTCAGATCTGAGGCCCCAGAGAGTCTGGTTTGGAACTGCTGGGGGAGGGGTTAGACGGTCCAGTCATACCTAACAAAAACAACTTATCTATGCCTCAGAGCACCTCACCTTGAGCCCTCACTCTGAGAGCAACATCTGTTTGAGCTCTTCCTCCTCCATCCAGGAAGTTCTGGTTTATTCCCTGAGTACCTGTTAGAGCTCAGGCATTAGGAACTCCAATCACACAATAAGGGACCTGAATGTCACCCCAAATTTCAACATCTCAGACTCATTTTCATCTCACCACATGTATCAGTATTTTATCTTACAGGACCTCATGTTAAGATTTTGCTGGTCAGTAAAAATGGGCCCCTTTCTGTTTGTATCATATAACAGTAACAACTTTAAATTTCTTATGAAAGTTTAATGTCAGAAAATTAGGCCCCTAATACTTACCCTCCGACCACTGTGTTGGTGTGTTGGGTGGTGGACCGAGCTCCAGCTTGTAATAAAGACCCTTTGTGCTTGCATCAGATTTGACCTCCATGGTGGTCTTTTGAGAGGATTCTACATCCTGGCACAGCAGCAGTTTTATTGACTTCAATTTCCTTTTCACTTCTGATAGAATTCTCAGTTCAGTATCTGTAATACACAGTATCCTCTTGTATTATTCTCCAGGAAAATCGGAACTCAGATCTACTGCTGAAAATTAACACTATAAACCAGGCTTGGTAGCTAAGGCCTAGAATCCTAGTTACATAGAGGCTAAGGCAGGAAGACCACAAATTTAAGATTAACCTTGGGCAACTGAGTGGTTCAAGACCAATTTAGATAACTTACTAAGCCCCTGCCTCAATATGAGCAACACAAGTGGACTTAATAGTTATCAAAACACAAGAGGAAGATAATATTCTGTGGGAGAGGGCATGTTGCAGGAGGTATTCTTTGGGAGTTGGAAGGGGAAATTGAGGCAGTATTTGATTCTATTTCATTGTAAACATGTATGGAATTCTCAATAATGAATAAAAAAGAAAAAAAGGAAAGGGTCAGGGATATTGTAAATAATTGCGTAGTATTTGCCAGTGCCTATAAGGCCCAAGGTTCAACCTCCAATGCTATAAAGAACGAGGCAAGAATAGGGGTAACCACCTTTAATCCCAGCACTCAAGGGGCGGGCAGATTTCTGTGAGTCCTAGACCAGCCTAATCAGTGTTCGGAGACCCTGTCACAGAACAAAACCGAACAAAGGAAAAGAACAAAACAAAGCATAATGGTTAAAACCAGGAAAATAAGGCTAACATACTTCATGCCCAAGAGCCAGGGCATGAAGCTGAAGCACAGACTTCCCTGAGCCCTGTATGGCCTGCGATTGCTTGCTTTAGTCTCTCACACTTGGTACCATACTTCCAGCCTCTTATTTCTTTGTCTTGGACACTTCTTGCCTCAGCACTGTGAAGATGGGCCAATTCAGCTCTCTTCACACTCCCAGCACTCAAAGCTGCTCGTCTAAAATGCATTTAAAGCATATTTTATAAAAGCATAAGCATATTAAATTTTATGCTTATGAGTGTATTGTCTACATGTGTGTAAATGCACCTGTTATGCAGAGCCTGTGGGAGGGTCAGAAGAGGGCATTGATCCCCTGGAACTGGAGTTTTGGACAGTTTTTATTTGCCGTGTGGGTGCTGGGAGCTAAACCTGGGTTCTCTGCAAGAACAACCTGGGATCTTAAATAATGAGCCATCTCTCCAGCTCCCTAAAACTTACTTTTAATACCTCACCATAGTACAAAGTTCATTGCTCAAAATTATGATGACCAAGTGATTCTTCTTTTAGTAGAATGAACTATAAATACTAAGTGGACATTAAGCCATTTTGTGCTTGACGCCCTATTAATTGTTTTTAACAATGGAAGATGATTTCTGGGTGGGGGTTTGTCTTGGAAAAAACTGATTAATTAAAAGCAACAATGTACTGGACAGTTATATTCATAAAATCAAAGAACCAAGAGGAATACCCTTGAAATCTATGGATTTTTGCTTGAGGAATGCTTTTTCACTCTTTTCCTTCTGTTCTCAGTGTGTTCTATTGCACAAAAAAAATCATTATTTAAACACAATTTATCAAAGTTCTGTAAATAGCATTCTATGTAGAATAACATAAGTACCGTTGATGGTGATGTCATGTTTGCAGCTATTCATTATAATGTAAATTCAACTTCATAATTTTCCATACTCTCCCAAAGCTCTTAAAGTAAAGTCCATAAATTCTCAATGCCAACCAAAACCTTTAACCAAATACAGCTTGAATCTCTACACTGCATGTGAGGTTCAATGCAAGCAAGCAGGACTCAGAACAGGACTGAACTGTTTTTATAATTTCTTACTTCCTTTTTAAAGTTAGTTTTATCTGTCTTATTTCTTATTGAATTTTTAAATGATTTTTATGCATTTAAAATATATTATATTTATTATTTTAACATATTTTATATGTATTGCCCACCTATATGTAAGTGCACCCATGTTGTGCAATGCTCACAGAGGTCAGAAGATTTTAAATCTTTAAAGAAAGAGTTTGAGGACGACAACAGAAGATGGAAGGATGTCCCATGTTCATGAATTGGAAGATTAATATTGTGACAATGACCATACTACTAAAATCAATATATAGATTTAATACAATCACAATAAAAATTCCATGAGATTCTTCCCATAATTAGAAAAAAATCCTATAATTCGTAAAAGACCCTGAATAGCCTAAACAACCCTCAGCACAAGGAGCAATGCAGAGGGGATTACTATACCAGATTTCAAACAATATTACAGAACTATAGTCATAAAAACACAATAGTACTGGCACAAAAAATAGACCCATAGGCTAATGGAAGATAACTGAAAAGCCAATATAATTTTAGTAATAATATTTAACAAAGGAGTTAAGAACACAATATGGAAGAAAGACAGAATCTTCAACAAACAGTGCTGGGAAAACAATATCTCTACCTGTAGGATAATGAAAATAGATCCTTATCTTTCACTTTGCACCTTAACTCCAAATGGACCAAAGAACTCAATATGAAACCTGAAACTCTGAAACTCTTAGAAGAAAACATCGTCAGTTATCTTCAAGTTATAGATGTAGGAAAGGGTGTTCTAAATCAGTCATCAACTACTTAGAAATTAAGTTCAATAATCAACAACTGAGACTTTATTAAAAAAACTTCTGCATAACAAAAGAAACCAACAAGGAAGTGAAGAGAAAACCTGTAGAGTGAGAAAATCTTCACCAGTGACACATCTGAGAGAGGTTTAACAGACAGGATATATAAAGAACAGACAAAAAAAAAAGAATCAATAAAAAAATGACCCAATTAAAAAATAGGCCAAGAATCTGAACATAGTGTACTCAAAAGAAGAAATAAAGACAACTAAAAAGGATTCAACATTGTCAGTAGGTAGGGAAATGCCAATTAAAACCAATTTAAGATTTCATCTTACCCCAGTTAGGTCAAAAGAACAAATGATACAAATGCTGGGGAGGATGTGTGGGAAGGGGATCACTTATTCACTACTGCTGGGATCGTGAACCTCTATGGAAGCAGAGTGGAGAACTCTTAAAAAACTAAAAATTAACCTACCATTTGACCTGGTTATATCACCCCTCGAATATACCCAAAGGACTCATCCTATTGCAGAGATACTTGTACATCCATGATTGTGGATGCTCTTTTTGCAATATATAGGAGATAGAAGCTACTTAAGTTTCCCTCAACCGACAAGAAAATGATGAAAATATGGTACATTTATACAATGGAGCTCTACTCCTTGGTAAAGAAAGATGAAATCATGACATTTGCAGGTAAATGAATGGAACTAGAAACTGTTATGTTATGTGAAGTAAAAGAGACTCAGAAAAACAAATGACATATGTTCTCCCTCATTTGTGGATCCTAGCATCAAATCCTTAAATGTGAATATGTACCCTGATGTAACTGCAGGAACCAGGAAAATGGAAAGGAATCAGGGAGGTAAAGGGAAAGAAGAAACCTGAGAAAGAAGAATAGTAGGAGACAGGTGTTACTAAGTGAGAAATAGCTTAAAGAGGGGTACTTAAATGGGAGGGGGCAGGGAGGGCTGTATGAGGTACTCTTGGGATAAAGAGAAAAAACCTCAAGAGAGTTGGGGACCATAGGTGACTGGTATTATCAAGGAAGAAATAGGGATAATTGAGACTTTAAGTGGGAAAGGCATGGAGGGTTAGTGTTAGACATGGAGAGAGAGAGAGAGAGAGAGAGAGAGAGGATATATAAATAATGCCTAGCTAAGGTAAAACACCAAAGGCATTCGTGTTAGTCTAACAACATAATGACAAATTCCACATACAATATCAATACATAAGTCCATGGGCATAGCTGAAGTCTACATAACAAGAAACAAAGTCAGACAGGAGAAACCTCCCTTTGAGTTGTTGGCTAAGGCAGTCCAAGAGATTCCCAAAATTACACAGATTTTTGCCACAGCCCTTGATTACTTCCTAGAACTTGAAGGTAAGTCTCTATTGTTGAAGACAGGACACATTTCAGAGACCAGATTTGGAGCAATGGATCTGAACCTGACTTGGAAGCCACTTTACCTGACAGCTAGCACTCATAGCTCTGGAGAGCACTATGCAAGCTGTTAAGGGAGAATATTACTTGATGGCCCAATGCCAGCTTCACAACCAACTAACCGCATCATTGACTGGCACAGTATTCGACATTGGTTCAGGTAGTGGCACTATTATCTTGAGGGCAATCATCAGCTACCTAATTGGAATTAAAGCCCACTCAATGGTAGTTGAGGAAGTGTGTGAGGTAGTGTGGAACAGAGTTCCACAATGGGTTATATAGAGAGACTGTCTGTGAATTGCTCAAACCCAGGTTGTAGCGCCCTGGCTACGTTCATTGACCAAGTCCAGATTGGCGGAGGGCTGCGGATTGAATGATACACATAAGACAGAGACACAGACACACACACCAGGTAGGAGGAAAGGAGAATGACTGACTGACTTTATTGAGAGGCAGCAAGCCTTATATACCCTGAGGAGGGGCTTTGCAGGAGGTTAAAAGTTCACGTTCTCAGGAGACATCCAGCCACATGACTGCACACCTTATGTAAACTGAGGAAGTCTGTGGTCAAATCAATAAAGGTCAAGTTGTTTACTTCAGAATTGCAACTGACAAGATCCGGCTAGCTCTTGGCCAAGAGCCTAGCACTAAGAGAGAAGGGAATGCAGGGGGCCAGACCCTACACCAGGTGGCACATCTACAATAAAATCTGTATCCATAATGCTCATGGAAGGTAGAAGTGGTAAGGAGAACACTAATGTGGCTCTCAATTTTCATCATTGAGTCTCTCTCATGTAACAGAAGGCCAGGAATGCAAAAGGTCACAAATGGCCAAAGCATGGAGAATAAGAGTCTGCAGGTTTTCCCTTGGACAGTACTCCTTTATTAAACTTCACCCACCCAGAGCTCAAGGGACCATTGCACAAGATGGAACCATATTGCTCCAATGAACCTACAGCATTGGTGTCAGCATGCACAAGACCCATACGAACTCAAGCAGACAAAAACCAAGCAAAGAACTATGAAAATGCACAGCAGGCTCCGATATTAGTCAAAGGATTATTGGCAGGTGATTACTGTTGATTGAGGAAAGGCTGCTCTTCTTAAAGGGAGACACTCTAGACAGGCTGACAAGACCCAGGTAGATGAAATTGCCCTGAAGGATGTCTGGGGCCACTAGCTTGAGACAGTGGGCCCTGCACAGATGACAGAATGTGTGAATTCCAGTGCGGGGATTTGAGGATATGTCAATGGAAGAGCGGGTCTAAAGATGATTAAGATGTTCTGTATGAGATACACAAAAATTCAATAAAAATTTATTATTTTTAAAATTTTACATGTGAGTGCATAGATATGTATACACACACACACACACACACACATATATATATACACACACATATCTATGCATATATATAAGTGCATTGGTGCAGTGCCTGCAGAGGTCATAAGGCATCAGATCCCCTGGAACTGGAGTTATGGATGATTGTCTTCCATGTGGGTGCTGGGAATTGAACTCAGGTCCTCTGCAATAGAAGCCAGAACTCTTAAGTGAAGAGTCATCTCTCCAGCCACAAGACTGAATATTTTTAAACCTGGAAATCCTAACTAATGCTCCAAAGCCTGAATTTACTCCAATTAAAGAAGAGACTTGAATTAGAATATAATACTTTACACAGCAAAGTGGATGGAAATAGTAACAAACTTATTACCTGAGTTCTATAAAGTCAATTAAAATCAACAATTGAAATTGAACATTTTAAATTATGAGTCAAAGAAAACGTTCAAACAATTATAACTCACTTTTCCTGACAGAGCTTGATGTCACCTGAGAAGTGAGTCTCAGTTGAGGTGTTTCCAGATCAGACTGGGCTGGTGGGCATGTCTGAGGGAGATTGTGAATATTAATTCACGTAAGAGGGTGCAGACTACTGTGGGAGTCACTTGGTTGGTACAAGAATGTTAACTGAGTATAATCCTGACTGTATGCCAATTATTGAAATGTATGCAGAAAGCGAGAAATCTCATTTGGGGGATTATGGTGGAGACAGATATGAGAGAAGGTCTAAATATGATTAAGATATATTGTAGGAAATGCACAAAAATTCAATAAAATCTACATAGTGGCATTTGCATAGTGGTGTTTTTTAAGTAACAAAAACTGTCATAAGGTTGATTGGGGAAGTCAAAGTTTTCGATTTGCACATTTTAGCATTATATCTTACTTCTTCAGCTAGAATCGGGACTGATTACGAATGCTCAGCACCTGGTCAGTCATATTATACTTATTAGCTCTTCTTATGAGATGACTGAAATTGTTGTGTAACCTCTACAGAAACAGAAAAGGCTGGATAATGTAAAACAGAAAACAGAACTAACACTCTGGGTAATGTGACTTCTAAAAGCAGTATTTTCTCTTTATGCGTAAATATGCTGAAGGGTGGTGATATCAGGTCATATAAAAGTTGGTAAAATCTATTTTAGTTCCTCTGAAACAGGTAAATACTATTGTTTCCAAACTTTACACAGTTAATCTAAAGAATGGAGGATCTTTGAAGCTAATCTCATTAGATATCATCTAGATTCTGATCTTCTGTATTTTTTTAATAAAAATTCAGAATTTATCCATCAATTCTCAGCAGTAACTTGGAACCTTGTTAAGATATAAGTGGTAAAATACTCATTCAAGCCTCCATCCTGGCGTTCTATGAGGCTGATAAATATTATAGAAACTGTACAACACAGACAGTTAATATAGTCCTTAATGACTTCTATAGCATCCATCACTTGTTCATTGGTCTGAGGCACACCATTAAATGGAGCTGCGTCTGCCTACACTGGCCTGTCATCTGCTTCCTTCACCTATCCCCCCACCTTGTGGTTTATAGTAGCTCAGATGATTTGTTTTTAAACATTTACATAGACTGTTATCTTTGAATGAACACTAACTTAACTAAAAATAATCATCCTTAGTGATCCCTTCTAGCCTCCTTGGTTGTAGGTAAGGCTGTGTAGACAGGTAGCAGGCCTGTCTTGAGTTTTTCCTTTACTTCTTGCCTTGAATCTCTCAAAGATGGAGTGTCAACTGTAAAAGCAGAAATAAACCGTTTGCTCCCCTAAATTTCTGTTGGTCAAGATATTTGTTACAGTAGGAAAATAAAATTAGAACACCATGTAAAAATGCTTTGGAAAAAGAAGATTGTGAAATAAGTATGTGTGGAAACTCCTCATGAACCTGGGGCGGATCTTGCTACTCTGCAGTCAGTTGACTTCTTTTGCTACCCTATTTCTGATGCTGCCGGAAATCAGTCAACACCCATCCTGTCCTGAAGAGCTATTCATTTGCAGATGATATGAGATCTCTAATTGTTCTCTTGTCTTCTTGAATATCATGTCCCTGTGGATAAATGATTCATCAAGGTTAGCCATTCTTCTTGCCACCTTTAAAAAAATCACATGCTTAGAAGTATTACACAATGACGTCAGATACTGTGGGCAGACTTAATTAACTAAATGTCAAAGACTGTGGTTGTTACAAATGACATAAACTGGAAAACAGTACAGGTCATAACCTTGAAATACTTGTTAGTGGTGTCAAGTGTTTATAAAGAACCATTTACCAAGTGTAACACTTTTGATTCTAGAGCACATAGAGATAAAGTGAATATTTCTACAAATAATATTAACTTCCTTTTTTTTCCTGTCATTATTTTATGTTGGAACTGAATTAAAGAAAATAAAAAGCTGGAGACATTGTTCTTTTCAGTGAATTTTTGTTAATTTTGTAGAATATATTTCAGTTTTGCTTTCCTTCAGAGATTCTTTTTATTGAGTTCTAATTTTATGATTTTAATTGCTGTAATTTCATTTAACTGTTTGCGTTTTTGTGGTCCTCATGTAGTCTTTTATTCATATCCACTTTGAGTTCCTTGAACACGTTTGTATTTGATATTTTAAAATCATTGCCTTGTGCATCTGTTAGGTTGCCCTTCTCAGGAAACATTACGACTGCGGTATTAATTTCTATAGTAGACTTCTTATCTTGGTTATTCATGTTATTCTTTTTTTTCTATGAGACTTAGTTGTCTGGAATTGTGTTCTTGGTAGTATTTCTTGGTATTGGTTTGTATCATCTTTGTTGAGTGATTATATCTCTTTGCTGTTTACTGAAGCTGTCAGGTTATAGTACAACTGAATCATATTTAGTGTTTAGTTTTGGAGCCACTTTTTAATGTTAAAATGGAACATGTGTAGTGGTCTCAGTTAAGCTGAAGATCAGTAAACTTTTGAGTTCAGTTTCCAGGTTTGACTTCTAACTACTCTAGAGCAGCAGGGTGGGCTTGGTGTTTGCTAGTGGAGCAGGTTAGCTGATAGGTCATGCTGGGAGAGTCGCAGATCTTGAGGCACAAGAACTGTAGTAATCTAAATGCCGGGAAGTTTTGGGGAAGCTCCCAGAAGCATGCAAAGATCCTGGGAGAGGTCAGATGGTGATGTCAGAGCCCAGGGACGTGGGAGAAGGAGACTTACCAAGGCAGGTGTGGAAAAGCTGCTGGATCATGAGGTCCTTGAAAGTCCTGATAGAGCTGATGTGGTAGCACAAGGAGATGTAAAAGGAAAGCACCAAGGGCTGGGAAGGCCCCCAGGAGAGTCCAGAGGTCCTGGGAAAAATGAATTCACAGAGAGTAGGGTGATGAGGGAAAGCAGATTGACCAAGGCAAATCTGGGAAAGCTCCAAGCTCTGAAAGTGCAGAATGGTCCTAAGGGAGCAGAGATGGCTTCACACTGAGGTGTGAGAAAGGGAGTGAACCAAGAGGAGTCTGGGAAAGTCCCCGGGAGAGTCTAAGTGTCCTGGCGAAGTTGACATCGAGAAAAGCATGCAGGTGTTAGAAAGGAGCCTTACCACGTTAAGATGGGGTAATGCCTCAGATCTGAGGGCCACAAGGGTCCGAACAGAGCTGAGATGTTGGATGATCACTTTTGAAGATTTTAGGTTTTAGAACGGGGTAGGACAAATGATTGGTTTTCTTCAGTGATATGTTATATAGCACCTTCTCACACTGTTAGAGCTAGTCTTACGGGACTAGCTCATTTTTTCTTTGCAGCTAAATAGAACTCCATTGTATAAATGTGCATGACTTTCTTTATCCGTTCAATGGCTGACGGACATTTAGCTTAGTTCAATTTCCTAGGTATTATGAATAGAGGACTGGGAATGTCTGAGCAAGGATCTCTGGGGTAGAAAAACAAGTCCTTTGGTATATGCCCAAGAGTGGTGTTGCTGGATCACGTGGAAGTTCTGATTTATTTTTTGAGAATTCTTCACTCTGATTTCCACAGTGGCTACACCTGTCTGTCATCTCCCCAGCATGTTCCCCTGTTCTCTGAAACCCCGCAAAATCTGGTACCATTTGTTCTCTTGATCTTAACCAGTCTTACTGAGGTAATATGAGATCATAAAATAACTTTAATTTTTGCTTACTTAATTATTAATGATGTTGAATCTGTTTTTAGGTATTTCTTATTCTTTTTTATTTCTTCTTTCGAGAACTTTATTCAGAATTGTAGCCCATTTTTGTGTGTCATTCACTATCTTAATATTTTGTTTTCGAGTTTTCCTATATTCTGGAAACTAATCCTCTCTCAGATGTATAGCTTGTAAATATTCTTTCCCACTCTTGGGACTTCTTATTCACTCAATTAATTATTTTGCTGAACAGAATCTTCTTAGTTTAATGAAGTCCCCATTTGTGAATTGTTGGCATTAATTAATTCTTGAGCAAATGGAGTTCAATTTTTAAAGTTCTTTCATATACCTATATCTTATAGGGTTCTGCCTAGGTTTTCTTCTAACAGTTTCAGAATTACATGTTTCACACTGAGGTCTTTGGTCTTATTGTTTCGCAGGGTTCTGATTCTAATTTCATTCTTCTACATGTGGAGATCCAGCTTCTCCAGCATCATTTGATAAAGATATTCTTTCTTCCAGTATGTATTCTTGGCATCTTTGAAATTACAGCCACCTGATAGTTGATAATCATTCATGATTGCGTCTTCTCTGTTGTTCTGTTGATGCACCTTTGTGTTCTATGCCAGTACCATGTTGCTGTTTTAAGTAGTATATCTCCGTAATCTACTTTGAAATCCGTTAATACCTCTGTTTGTTCTTTTTGCTCAGTATTGCTTTGGTTTTCTGGGGTATTTGATCTTCCATATGAAATATAAGAATTTTTCTATTTCTGTGAAAAATGTCATGGAAATTTTGATTGTGATTCCGTAGACTCTGTAAATTGATTTTGGTAAATTGGTAATTTTCACAATATTTCTTCTACCAGTCCAATACCACAGGACATCTTTCTATCTTCTAATGTCTTCTTCAATCTCTTTATTCAAAGATTTAATGTTTTAGTTGTACAGATTCTTCTTTTTTTTGGTTAGGTTCATTCCGACAGAATTTTTGTGAATGGGAATGATTTCATCTCTTTCTCCAATTGCTTGACATTGATGTATGTAAAGGTACTGGCTTTGTGAATTAATTTTGTATCTTTTCACATTGCTGAAAGTTTTGATCAATTTTGGATATATGGTGGAATTTTTGTATAATTATCATTTGTAAATAAGGATAATTTGACTTCATATTTATACTTACTAACACTTTTATTTCCTTCTTTGTCTTATTCTAACTAGGGTTTCAAACTCTGTATTCAAAAGAAGTATTGATAATGAGTAACATTATCTCCTTCCTTATTTTAATAGAAACCTTTAAAATTTTTCTCCCTTAGAGTGAAAATGGCTGTTGATTTGTCATATATCACTTTCCTTGTGCTGATGTATCTCTCTGTAATTCAATTCCTTTTAGGACTTTTATTGTGAAGCCAGGTTGGATTTTGTCAAAGGCCTTTTCTGAACTTAGTGATTGTAGTTTTTTGATGGTCTTTTAAAATTATGCTGTGACTCCATGTGAACCTGGCATACTTTTTATTTTTCAAGTCAGAAGGCTTTGTGTTACTGTTTTGATCTCATTAGTTTTTATAGGTTACTTTAAGGTGTTGACATCTTTTATTTAACTTTAGTGGTTTGGTTGAGTCTAGAAACATCCATCATCCATTTCTTTTAGATTTTCTAATTTGATGGAGTATAGGTGTTTAAAGTATCCCATTAATATATTCTGGATTACTTTAGTATCTGCTTTAATATTTCTCTGTTCATCTCTAATTTTATTGATTTTGATTTGCTCTTTCTATCTTTGTCTAATGTGTTCATCTTTTCAAAGAACCAGCTCTTAGTCTCAATGATACTTTGTATTGTTTTCTTTGTTTCTGTTTCATTGATTTCTGCTCTGGTTTTATGTCTTTACAGCTGCTTTATGTGGGTATTATTTATTCTGATTGTTCCAGTTTTTGAGTTGCATCATTAAGTCATTTATTTTTGCTCTGTCTGATTTTCTAATGTTGGCACTTTCAGCTCTTAGGACTGCTTTCAGAGATTCTCAGAGGTTTGTTAGTGCTCTGTTTTCATTTTAACTTGATAGCTGGAACATTTATTTTCCCTCTACACTCCTTCTTTGACCTTTCATTTAGTAATGCTTTGTTTAATCTCCATAAATTTCTGTTTTTATTAGAGCATTCTTTCTTGTTGTTTTGAAGTTTTAGTGTATTGTGATCAAAAAAGATACATGGAATTATTTCAATCTTTTGTATTTGTTGAGGGTTGTTTTGTGCCTTATATGTGATTTACTTTAGAGAAGTGTCCACAGACTGCTAACATGCTTGAGTAGAATATTCTGTAGATCACTCTTAAGTCCATTTAATATATTATTTAATTGGGATGTTTATCTCTGTATCCTTTGTCCAGATGACCTTGTATTGGAAAAAGTGATCTATGGAAGTCATCAACTGTCACTAATTTTTTAAAAAGTCTGCTGTTACTCTCATGGACTTTCCTTCTTTCTGTTTAATATTTTTATTGAGATTTTATACAAAAGTTCTTAATCAAAAATTAGACCTCCTCTCCCATTCATGTCTCCTCCACCTCCATCACCAGACCTCTTGTATTTTACCATACATGTTAAGTCCCATCTGGTCAAGCATTTGTTCCCAAATGTCGTTTGGTGCAATTTCATCCACTGGATTATAGTCTGCCTGTCTTGAGATCTTAAGGAAGGTCTATTCTCATTCACCCAGCAGTAATCAGTCTTCAGAATTTCCCAGGCTAGGACTCATTTTCCACACTCCACTCTGGGTCTTTGCCTGATTGAGTTGGCAAGGGTCTTGTGTTCAACGCCACCATGGCTGCAAGTTCACACGAGCAAGCTTCCAGTGGCCTGAAAACCTCTGTTTCCCTATGTTCATGGACCAACCCTGGCTCTTAAAAGCTTCCTGTCCCCTCTTCTGAAATGGCCCCTGAGCCATGGTGGTTGAGGTTTATTATAGGCATCCTATCCAAAGACACACACTCTGTAGTTTCTTATTCTCTAAAACTCTAGCTAGTTGTGGCCTTGTGTGTACATTTCATTGTGTTGTGTAGGGAAGCTTCATTGGTGAGAGATAGGGAATGAACTAGTATTATCTACACACACTGTTCCACCCTCTTCTGTAAGCCTTGGGTGTAGACTTTGCACTGTAAATATCTTTCAGACATATATTCTCTTTGTGTGACCATTTTTGAAACTCTGCAGTAGCCTCCATTTGTTGCAAAAAGAAGAACAGTGTGTGATGTAGTTGTCTCCATGCTTCTTTTCCATTTTCTTGGCTCCTGCAGTTACATCAGGATATATACTCACATATAAGTGATTGTTGCTAAGAACCATGAATAAGGAAGAACATACATCTCTTGCTTTTCTGAGTTTGTGTTACTTTACTTAGTATAACAGCCTCTAGCTCCATCCATTTATCTGCAAATTTCATAATTTTGTCTATTCTTAGTGCTGAGAACTCCACTGTGTAAATGTACCACATTTTTCTTATCCACTCATCAGTTGGGGGATATTTAGGTTGTCATCATTTCTTAGCTATTGTGAAGAGAGCAACAACAGACATGAATGTACAAGCATCTCTACAACAGGATGAATCCTTTGGGTTTATGACAAGGAGTGGTACAACCAG
The DNA here is from genome assembly GCA_035773235.1 of Eospalax fontanierii. Taxonomy (NCBI): domain Eukaryota; kingdom Metazoa; phylum Chordata; class Mammalia; order Rodentia; family Spalacidae; genus Eospalax; species Eospalax fontanierii. The sequence continues at coordinate 10,279,268 of CM069524.1, forward strand.
ACCAAATGGTAGATTCATTTTTAGTTTCTTAAGAGATCTTCACACTGTTTTCCAGTGTCCACATGGCAGCTATCATCCATACATGCTTAACTCACATTCCAGGACATCTGATACCTTCTGGCCTCTGCAAGGACCATGCACATGCATGGTATACTACCATACATGTAGGCAAAGCATGCCTACATGTAAAATAAAAAAATAAATAGTACAAAATAATTTAAAAAGTTTACTGGGAATCTCATGTTATACTGCAGGCTACAGGTTTATAATGGCTCTGCCAAAGACATGAACTGGATCTTATTCTCTCAGCATAATCTTATGTCTGTCTTCTAGGCCTTTGCTCATAATTGGAAGAGTACTACACTTGCTTACTTTATGTCTAATTGTCTCAAGCTTGCATCTAGTATCATGGGTGGGTCTTTGTTTTCAGAGTATATCATTCAAAGCATCATATGAATTTCCAGTTATCTATGCTTTTGCAAGATTATATCAGTTATTTGTCTCATTGCAACAACAACAACAACAACAACAACAAGTAATTGACAGAAACCATTTAGGAAAAGAGGGCTTATTTTAGCTATAGTTCTTATTTATTATTTTTATTTTATGTGTCTGAGTGTATTACCTGCATTTATGGAAATGTACCCAATGTAGTACAATGCCCTTGAAAATCAGAAGAAGGTTTTGGATTCCCCTGGAACTGGAGGTACAGAAGATTGTTAGCTGCCATGGGCATGTTAAGCCAGTGCTCTTAACTGTTGAACTGTACCTAAAGGACCAAGTATTTCTAATCATAAACCACTACCAATGGAGTCCATCACTCCAGGAAAGACTCTGTTCCATGTCTTCTGCTTTCCCCTTTGGACATCCCATGGTTCTGGCATCTTCTGTATGCCAAGTTTTCCATTGAAACTCAGAAATTACCTCGAGACCTTCATGCATTGGTCTCTCATGCACTTCCCCTGGCAGTTGCTCTTGAGCAAGGAAACATTCAATGGCGATCTCAGTCTAAGCTCTTGCTTTTCAAGTGAATTTGCATTTTTACAAGATGGAGTCTCCCGTGAGTGGGGTCTTGCTGTGGGACATATTTCCTGCTTGCCAATACAAAGTAATAGGTTTCTCTTTAGTGGTACTAACTGTTTAACAAATATTTTAAAAATGTTTTGCTGTTTGTATTCTCTATCATGAAACATTAAGCATGCTCATATGTCTTTCCTCACCAGACTTTACATTTGTATTAAGTTTCTGCTCTACATTTGTTCTCTTTTACTGTTGAGTGCAAAGAGGAATAATCCTGACATACCCTTGTGGGGGTGCTAGCATTCAGGACCAGCCCGAGGGGGATCGAAGGAGCTCCCCCGTAGGAGAGGGGGTGAATAGGTCCAGAATCAAGACGCCCATGCCGGGGGTTGAACGGAAAGCCAGCAGTAGTGGTCTGCTGCAAACTCATATATTCAAGAAAGAACAGAGAGTCTTATAGGTCTTGTTAGCCAACAGCCTTATGGGGTGGGGTCCTGACTGCAGCCAATTGCAGTTTGTTCCCAGGTGGATCAGGTTCCCTCCAGGTGCTGGGCAAAAACTGCCTTCACAACCAACCAGTGTGGAGCACCACACCCATGAGAGCCATTCCTTCATTCCTCCTGGCAGGTGGCCTAGCTAGGCCCACCCTGCATTATGGCCAACACATATGGCCTGAATTCTATTCTGTCTTGAAATTTTCTCTGCCAAACAGAATAGTTCATTGCCTTCAAATTTAGCCTCAATAACGTTCTCAGGACATGGGCAAATGAAGTCAGATTCATTGCCAGAATGGCCCCTATTCCACTTTCTGACAAAGGCCTTGTTCCCCTTGATTCCTCATGAGCTGGGCCTCCGCTGTCTGATTTTTCTCTTAGTATTCACTTGACTTCCAAGCTGAAACCAAAATGCTTCATTAAGATCTGATTTCAGTATTCAAAGGTTTTCTAGCCAAAATTTCAAATCTTTCCTGATTCCTCCTGAAAACCACATCCAAAGACTTGGAGCCATACAGGAATGACTCCACCTCAGGGCCAGTATTATGTGTTTGCTGTTTGCCTCATTGCTCCAACAAAATGCTGGACAAAATGACTTAAGGGAGAAAAGATTTATTTTGTCTTACAGTCTGAGGAGATATAGTCCACCATGGTTGGGAATGTATTCAACAGGAGTAGGAGGTGACTGATCGCATTATGTCCATAATTTGCAAATAAAGAGCATTGACTTCCTGTGCTCAACTTAATTTCTCCGTTTATTCTGGTTGCCAATGAGTTATCAGGAAGATTCTTAGGTTAGTTCATGACTTAGTAATTACTTAGTAGTTATTAGCAACTCTTTTTTTAATGCCTGACATTTATACATCTTAGAAAGTTGATGAAAATAAATACATGATAAAGCATACAGCATTTTTATTGCTCCGATACTCTAGGAAAGTTCAGCATCTGGTCTGTCCTCATTTTATTCCCCCTCCAGATTAAATCTGTAAACCACTATCCCTCACATCTATTACCATACATATAGGGCCACTATAAACTCAGACAACATTTATTATCTAATGGATAAGGATGTTAGCAAGTCCACACTACAGTTATGGAAACTGCATATTTAAATGCTGATGACTTCTGAGAATAAAAAGTGCTGTGATAAAAAATCATCAGAGGACAGGACATTGAAAGGCTTTTCAATAATAACTTTTATAAGAATGTAGACTATGGAAGATGTGGTGGTACATTCCTTTAATGCCAGCACTTGGGAGGCAGAGGCAGGTTGATCTCTCTAAGTTCAAGGCCAGAATGGTCTACATAGGAAGTTCCAGGATGGCTGGGGCTACGGGTGACACTTTGTCTCTAAAAATGTAAGTAAAGGTGACATAATGAGACTCAAAACTCAAAGTATAAAATGTGGAAAGAGATTCTAGGTATAAGAATAGCAAGTTAGAGGGATCAATGTTGAACTGATTTTATTAATCTTACAATGAAACAAAGGTATTCGTTACAATTATGCAGGCTCCTATGAAAGGATGATCCTATGTTTAAGGCAACCATGAGCTAAAAAAAGAAATCAAGGCCAGGCATGACAACTGAGAGAGAATCTGTCTTAAAATTTTAAAGATGTAAAGTAATAAAAGGAAATGGGCAGTGGGAGAGCCCCTACCTGGCATGCACAAAGCTCTCGATGGCAAATCTCAATATAATCAAGTGGGAAAGGGTCTGAACACGCCTGTGAAGGACAATATTGATTAGGTTAATTGAAAGAAGGTCACTTCCCACTGCAGGTGGCAACATTCCCTGGTGTGTCTTAAAGGGAGTAAGTCACTCTAATGACAGAATTACACTCTGTTTCCTGGTTGTGAGCACAGTGTGACCACGTCCCTCCAGCTCTTGGTGCCACGACTTACCTGCCATGGTGGTCAGTAATGTGGAAGAGTTTTCCAGTATAAAGCCTCTTTCCTTCATCTTCATGTTGTCAAAAAATAAAAGACATAATCACAGTAACAGCAAAGTAATACAGAGCCAGTTCCCACTACTGAGAAAAATAATTATTGCAATGTTGAAAACAACAAAATATTTTCTCACATGGGCCAAAATAATGAAATCATCTGCTGCTATTCCCCAAAATACAGAAAAAATGACTTTTTACATATGCAAATCTTATTTAGGTGAATGTATAATCATATTTATTTAATTAAAAATATATTTATTGAGCTTTTGTACCTTTCATACAACAGTTCTCAATAAAATTTAGACCCCTCCCCCATTCATGCCCCCAAGTCTCTCGCTGGACCTCATGCATTCTACCATACATGCTAAGTCCATCCAGTCAAGTAATTGTACCCAGATGTCTGTCGATGCAAGTTCATCCACTGGAGTGCATCACCCTGTTTACAGATCTTAAGAAAACTCTACTCTCCATTGCCCAGAAGTAATCAGTTCAAGGGAGAGTTGGCCCACTGCCCATTTTCCTCTCTCCACTCTGGGCTGATTGAGTCTGATTGAGTCAGCATGGGTCTTATGCTTGATGCTACCATTGCCCATAGTTCATGTGAGCAAGCTTCGTGTGGCCTGAGAGCTTCTGATTCCCTATGTTCATGCACCAACTGCAGATATTGCAATCTTTCCACCCCCTCTTCCACAACGGTCTCTGAACTATAGGTGAATGAGATTTAATATAGGAGTCCTATCCAAGGACACACTCTACAGTCTCTTGTTTCCTAAAACTTAGCCATTTGTGGCCTTCTGTGTGTGTTGTCTTCTGTTCTTTAAGGAAGCTTTGCTGCTTAGAGTCGAGGGATGTACCAGTTTTCTCTCCATGTCCTGTTCCACTGTATTCCCTGAGCCTTAGATGTAGAGGTTCCATTGTAGATGTGTCACCTAGACAGAGGCATCTCTCAGACGTATATTCTGTATGTGTGACCAGTTGTGGAATTCTGCAGTACCCTTCATCTGTTGCAGAAAGAAGCTTCTTTGATGAGTGGTGTACAGTATACTTATCTACAAATATGAAGATACATTTTTAGCATCTGATAAGGAATTTCATTTGTATAGAAATAGGACAGAGATGAGGTTTTCTCTAGATCTATGATCTCTCTAGTCATGTATATTTGACTATAATTATAGTGCCATCTACGAGCGCCTTCCCATTCAGAGGGTTTTAAGTCTAATTAGATAGGTATTTATTAGCCTCCCCCGCCCCAGATAACATTGCCACTACTGCACCAGTAGAGGTAGTTTGCTGTGTCAGTCATTATGGCATTTATGGTTATTTGGGTTTAGGACTGGGTTGGATCATTGATCGATTTTTCTCCCTATGCAGCTTGCATAGTTTTCTCTAGAACTATGAGAGTTAGTCTTTGAGGAGAATTCCAGGTAAGTTCCTCTACCATTTCTCCTAGACCTGTGTCTGAGGTATGTACTATCTTCAGCAGTAGGGTCTTACTTTTGAGTTCTGGGAGGTAACCAAGAGCTCTGACAATAGCCTGTGTTACTTTGGGAGTCTCTGTGCTACTTTTGGACTACTCTGACCAACCCCCAAAGGGAGGTCTCTCCTGTCTGGCACTGAGCTCCTTGCCTTACAGCCCCCAGGTCTACACATGCACTAATGTTCAGTCACTGTGTGCATATTTCTCAGGATGTTCTTCATCCAACACTTTTCCCTCTAAATATTTTAATGCATTCTTTGTTTTCTTTCATTTCATACAATAAATCTTAATCATGTTTAGGCCTCCTTCCCCATTTGAGGACCACAATAGTCTCTCCCACTGGAGTTCATGCATTCTGTCATATAGGTTAAGGCCTATCTGATCAACCTTTTGTACCCAGATGCCCCTTGGAGCTTGTTCATTCACTGGAGTCTAGTGAACCTATGTAAAAGTTCAAATATAGTGTGTAATTTAGGGCTGCAAATATCTCAGAAACATGTTCTCTGTATGTGAACAACTCTGTAATGACCTCTGTCTGCTGCAAAAAGAAGCTTCTTTGATGAATGGTCAATGGTACACTTGTCTGTAAATGTAATGATCTGTATTTAGCATACTGTAAGAAATTTCATTTGTCAGGGTTGGATAGATTGCTCAGCAGTTAAGAGTCAGGATGTTCTTGCAGAAGACCCAGGTGTAAACTCCTACACACATGGATGCAAATGATTGTTTGTAACTCAATTCCAGGGAATCTGACACACTCTTCTGTCCTCTGTGGATATACGGGTGCACTTACAGACATGTGGACATAGCACTCATACCTTTAAAATAAAAATAAAAAAATAATTAAATAAAAAAAACAGAAATTTCATTTGTCTAGAGATATGACAGAGATGGTTTCCTTCAGGATCTACAAACTTTCCAGTCATGTATATTTGGCTATATTTACAGTACCACTCATGAGTTTCCCTCTCATTGACAGGGATTTAAGTCCAGTTCGATAGATGCTGATTACCACCAAAATAAATGTGTAGTACTACATTGCTATAGTTTGTTGTGCCAGTCATTATTGTGGTTATTAGTCTTTGAAGCTGAAGTTGAAGTTGAACCATTGATTCATTTGTTTTCCCTTAGCAGTTTGTATAAAATCCTTTAAAACTTTGAGATATAGTCTTCAGAGAGAAAGTTTCCAAGTTAGTTCCAGCTCCTTTGCTGTACTATCATTCTCATTCAGTGGTAGGAATTTGCTTATTTCGTTCTTCTTTTCCTCTATTCCTATTCATCATTCATGAGTTTCTCATTTGATCTCCAAGAGTTTTTGTAGCTTCTAGGGCTTCTTTTGCTGTTGATTTAAATCTTTATGGCATTGTGGTCTGACAGGATACATGGGATTATTCCGTTATTTTATATTTGCTGAGGTTGTGTGTGTGTGTGTGTGTGTGTGTGTCCCATTATCCCCTCAATTTTAGAGAAATTTCCATGGCCTGCATAATAGAAGCTCTATTTTTTGGTGATTGGGTGGAGTATTCAGTTAGGTACATTTGCTATGTGATGACATTTATCTCAGCTATTCTCTATGTGTTCTCACTTCTGTTGACACATCTATTGCAGATAGATAATAGGGTTTTGCTATTACTGAGTTGGAGTTAATCTGCTTTTCACAGGCCTGTAGTACTGTTTTTTATGAAATTGGGTACACCAGAGCATATATGTTCATAGTTGTGATGTTTCCTTTGTCAAATCTTCCTTTGATTAGACTACAGTGATCCTCTTTATCTCTTCTGATCAGTTTTAGATTGAAGTCTGTTTTGTCAGATACTAGAATTGCAACCCCTGCTTGTTTATTAGTGCTTTTTACCTGGAATATTTTTTCCCATCCTATCACCTTTAGGGCGGTTCCAGTGTTTGAACGGGAGATGTCCTATAAACAACAAAAACATTGATTTTTGTTTCTTAATCCATCCTACTAGTCTGTGACTTATGACTGGGTACTTAAGACCAGTGATATTTAAGGTTATTACTGACAGATGTACACTGGTTATTGTCATTTTAATTTGTTTGTGTTCTTGGTCCCACTTAGTATTTATGTATTATACCTTCTGTGACTTCTTGGGTACAGTCGTTCCTATCTTCGGTCCTTTGAATATTCTCTGTATGGTTTGTTTTGTAGAAATGATTTTTTTCAGTCTCTTCATGTCATGAAAAGTTGTTTATTCCCTTTTGAGTATGATGGATTTTGGGGGGGTAAAATATTTCAGATTGGCATCTGTGGTCATTTAAATTTGGAATATTTTGATCTGGGATCTTCTGGCTTTCATAATTTGCATTGAAAGGTCAGATGTAATGCTGGTGGGGTTTCTTTTATAGGTAACTTATTGTTTTTCTCTAGCACCTTTCATTGCCATCTCTTTGTTCCATACATTTAGCATTTCCTGTGCTATGCCATGGGGAGTTTCTTTCTGGTGTTTTATGTGCTTCTTATATCTCTATAGGTTTTTCTGTCCTTAATTTGGTGAAGTTTTATCCTATAATCCTGTTGAAGGTCTGGTTAATGTCATTGATCAGAGACTCTTTTTCTTCCTCTGTGCCTATGATAGGTAGATTGTTCTTTTCCTGGTGTTCCACATTTCCTGCATATTCCATTCCTGTGTTTTAATTCTTTTCCACATTCTTTATCTGAGCATTCCAGTGCTTGAAATTTGTCAGCCAGTCTTGATATTCTGTTTTCATTTTCTGTTTTAAAAACTAATATATATATATATATATATATATATATATATATATATATATACTTATTTCATCTTTTTGAAACAGGGTCTCACTGTAGCCCCAGCTGGTCTAGAACTCACTATATAGACCAGGTTGGCCTTGAACTCAGAGATCAGCCTGCCTCTGCCTACTGAGTGGTGGGATTAAGAGTGTGTGCCACCACTCGTGGCTTTATTATTTATATTTTATGTGTATGAATTTATTGCCTGCATGTAAGTGCACCCATGTTCTGCAAAGCCCACGGAGCTTAGAAAAGCTTAGATCCTCTGGAACTGGAGTTACAGACAGTTGTTAAACACCACATGGGTGCTGGGGACTGAAACTGGGTCCTTTGCATAAGCAGCTAGTGTTCTTAACTGCTGAACCATTTCTACAGCCCCTCTGTTTTCCTTTTCATTCATTGTGCTTGTGAAGTTTTCTCCTTTCATTTCAAACTGAGTTGTTAAATTTTTCTATTCCATCTTCATTTCATCTTGGGTTTTCTTCAATATTGCTATCTCTTTTGAGAATTCACTTTTCAAGTCACGAATTGCTTTTGTCACTTCATCCAGCTGTATATTTGTTTTTTCTTGCGCTTCTATCACAAGTTTATGCCTCTCCTGTTTGATTTCTTAGAGTATTTGTGTATTCTTTAGTTCTTTTATTATGTTTATGATGGTTCTGTTCAAGTCTCTTCTCTTTGTGGGGCTCCTCAGGTTGATTCTCATTGTTCTGCACTTCCGTAGGACTGGTGGGGTTTATTGGCTATTCTCTTAGTTTTGCTTATTATTTGTGTTTTTGTATTGTTTTGGGCATATGGATGTCTTTGGTTGGTTCTGTGTGTCATATGAAATTCTAGTCTGCTTTTGTTTATTTTAAGTTTGATTCTGTTTATATTGTTGATGTAGCTTGTTTGCCTTTTACTTGGTTTTGAAAAGTTAGTTGGTGTATGCTTCAGGTTCTCTTTCTTTAGTTTTTATTGGTGGCACAGGATGGTTCCAAGGTGATTAGTAAAATGCTCTCCAGTCAGATAGAGGGAATTCAAGGCTATATAGGTAGGGTTCCATTGGCTGGGTTCTACGGGGCTACTGAGGAAGTTCCAGGCAGGATGACCAAGAGGGGTTTAGGTTACTAGAGCAAGGGTGGTGTAGGCACAGTGGGCAGGGTATGGGTTAGGCAGTTTGTACAGAAATCTGAGGCAGGATGAGCAGGCTTTGGCCACACTGGCCACTTGGCACCTGGCTGTCCAAGCAGGGTGGCCAGCAGTTTTCTGGAAGGCAGATAGGATGAGGGCCTAGTACAAGATGGGGTTGGGAGCAGTCTAGGGAGGGTCTAGCAACCTAGGCAGAGTAGATGTGGACTCTGATGCTCGAGAATACCGATAGTCCATTACGAAGAAATCAGTATTTTCTCATGTTCCCTGTCCATTGCTGAGTAACTAAGAAAATAATAACCTCTAAGTTTAGAAATCTTGTGGATTAAGTTGAAGGCCTCATCTGGTGGTCATTAGAATGTTGTGATTATTTATATTAGCAATTTTTCACTTATGTGGGAGGTGAATTTAAATTATGCATATATATTCTAATGAGGTTATTTCCAGTAAAATATGTTACTAAAAGATATGCTATTTCTTTCTATAAATAATAAGCATAGTTCTTGGTAAAGCAAGGGAAAAATAGCATTGAAGAAATGTCATTAAAATGTATCACATTACAAAGCATGACAAATCAGAGTGGAAACTTTCTGCTCCAAAATATATTTTAAAATTACATGGTTAAACTGAACATAGAATGGGTGATGTGCAAAAATCTGAAACTGAAAACAGAAACATGTAAAATGAGTCAGATAAAAGGTGAACTAACGTTTCTATTTGGATATGGATTTTATTCTCTAAGATACTTCATAAAGAGTGCTTATTCTCTCTTTATATTCATTTGTATTCAGTTATTGACTCTTTATATGTATTACATATATCCCATATACATGGAAAAGTGTCATGATAAAGAACATAATTTTGTTGTTTCTGCCCTCTCTTTGGTTGAAAATTCTAGATATCAACTAAGAAAACTTTGTCAGCTGTGGGAAGATGCATTCAAAGCATTGTGAGATAGAAGGCATGCTGGGTACCTGAAGAGAAGACTATGAGGCAGAAGTAATATTTGCTGTAGTAAACAGCCAAGTATAATAATGTGACTATGCAAAACTGGAAAAGAACAGAAATATTCAAAGAGGCATGCCATATAATGATGCTAACAGATCTCTATACATGCATGTGGGTGTTAGTGTGACTTGCTAAAATATAATAATCCATCAGATTATTCAATTTTATAATCATTTTCCTAATTGCTGTATATAATGAGCATGTCTGAGCTTATAAAATATTCATCCACAGCAACTTTAAGAATAATGCAATGCCCTCCTTTCTGCTTGTGTTATGGTTTATTCAGTCATATTCTTCTTTGGATTTATAGAGAACATTTGATAGCAATTTGTAAGTGGGTAATATTTGTATATCTACCAATGCTTTTAAGTTCATTGAAAGTTTGTTTTGTTTTCTTTCCCTAAATCTCATCCATTCAGCCCATATAGGTAGAAAGAAATCAACAAGACAGTAACAAACATCAAAGGATCAATTTTAAATATTTGAAAGTCAGAATTGAACATTGAATCTTATGAAAAATAATAAAAATAAAACTGGGGGCCAGAGATTTGGCTCAGTAGTTAAGAACACTGGCTGTCTTGCAGAGGATCTGCTTTTGATTCCCAGCACTCATATGGTGGTTAATAACCTTCTGTAACTCCAGTGCCAAGGGATCCGATACCCTCTTCTGACCTCTGTGGGCACTGCAGGACATGGGTGCACTTACATACATGCAGGCAATACATTCAAACATATAACATAAAACTTAGAAATAAAAAATATGAATATGGATAACTTGAAAATTCAGATTTTTACTTTTGTAGCTAAGGGTAAAGGAAATGTTTCCCTGATTTCTTTCTTGATAGTTTTGCCATTGATATTCTGGAATGTTACCTATGTTTGCGTTAATTTTTTATCTTGTTATCTTGCTGAATGTGTTTATCAACTGTAAGAAATTTCGTGGAGTCTTTAGGGCCTTTTATGTACAGAATTGTATTATTTGCAAATGGGGATAGTTTGACTTCTTCCTTTCTTGTATGTACTCTCCTTTGTTTACATTATTGCCCTAGCTAATATGTTAAACACTGTATTGACAAGAATGGAAAGACTGAACATCTTTTCTCACCTCTTATTTTAATAAGAATGTTTTGAGTTTTTCTCTATTCCTCGTGGTATTTGCTCTGGTCATGTAGTATACTATTTTGATTATGCTGAGGCATGTCCCCTCTATCTCTGGGTTCCCTAGCATTTTTGTCATGAATAGATGTTGGTTTGGTCATACGTCTTTTCTTTATCTAATGAAATGATCCTGTGATTTCTGTCCTTGAGACTATTTATGTTGTGGATTACATTTATTGATTTATGTATGTTGAACCTTCATTTCATCTCCTTCATCTCTGGAATGAAGCCAATTTGATCATGATGGATGATATTTTTGCTGTGAACATTAATTTGGTTAGCACATAGCCTCTGGAAATTTTTGTGTCTGTGTTCATCTGGAATGGAACTACAATCCTTTTTTGCACTGTGTTTTTATCTGGTTTTGTTATTAGAGTGATATTGGCCTCATAAAAAGAATTTGGAGGTGTTCGTTTAATATTTTAGGATAAATCTAACCAAGAAAGTGAAAGATTCATGCAATGAAATCTTTAAGACCCCAACATAAGAAACTGAAGTAGAGATCAGAATATGGAAAGATCTCCCATGCTCATGAATTGGTAGGATTAATATTGTGAAAATTTACATTATTGAAGAAAAATCTAAAGACTAAATGCAATTGCCATAAGAATATAACTCAATTCATAGAAATTGAAAACCTCGTATATAATTATGTAAGACCCAGTATAGTGAAAACAATCCTGCACAATAAAATCACTGCCAGAGGCGTCACCACACAATTTCAAGTTATACTATAGAATCTTAGTAGTAACAACAGTCGTAAATATGAGGAAGGAAGAAATATGAAAGAAATAAGAAATTATATTGATCTAGAGATGTATCAAAAGATTTTCTCTATGATCTATGACTTCTGTAACCACGTGTATTTGACTATGTTAACTGAGTGAGAAATCCCAATCAAACCTAAGGATATTTTGACAATTTGGTGGCTGTTGAGAAGGGGAAAGAGAGTATCTTACATGGATGGGACTCTTCGTAGGCCCAGTGGATGGAGTCCCACTGAAGGATGTTGAGGATACATTTATGTATAAGAGCATGTTAAATTGGATAAATGGCAGTGGGAGAGGTGTGAATAAAGGAAAGGATCTAAATGTCATCAAGCCATTTTGTAGGAAAATCTCAAATATTCAATAAAAAATCAAAGTTAAAAGTTAAATAGCAAAACTGCAAGGTTACATTATACATCTTGAATCTGGGAATAAAATATGTATGAAAACAAAGCAACAAAAGAACAACATGCTTCTAACATAAAACACAAATTTTATCAAAGACCTAGAACTGAGGACCCACATATGAGCCCCAGGTCTACAACACTAAGATTTTTAGAAAGAGCCATAAAAGAAAAGACAGCATGCTGGCCACATGTACAAGAATGAAACTAAGTCCTTATATTTCACCCTGCACAAAACTCACCTAAAAATGGATTAAGAAACAAAACATAAGACCTGATATGCTGAATCTGATACAGGGGAGGCAGGGAATACACTGTGACCTATAAGCATAAGATAGCACTTTCTGGACAGGTCGTGCAGGGTTATTGAGTGTTAGGCTTTATATACTAATGATTGACAAACGTGATCTCATGGAAGTAAAAGCTTCTTATAGCAAAGAACATTGGAAAAAAAATTACCGTCTATACATCTGACAGAGGATTGGGTTATTTAGAATATATAAATACCTTTAAAAACCAAACACTAAGAAAACAAAGAAGCCACTTAAATATTAGAGCAAAAATGTAAACAGAATATTCAAAAGAAGAATACACATGGCCAAGAAATATTTTTAAAATTTCAATACAGTTAGCCATAGATACAAGGCAAACCAAAATTAATTTTGATTTCATCTTGACTCAGAAGAGCTAATATAAAAAAAAATAACATAAATGTAGGTATGGATGTGGAAATAGAGAACACTTATTCACTCTTGGGAAGAGAGCAAATGGGTGCAGCCCTTAAGGAAATCAATGAATGATGAATAGATAATCAAAATGTGATTTATAAATGCAATGGAGTATTATTCAGTTGTGAACAGAAATAAAATCATGAACTTTTCATGTGAATGGAGCTGGACCGAACCTTTCTGAGTGAGGTAACCCAGATTCATAAAGACAAACACTTTATGTTCTCCTCCATATGTGGGAACTAATTCTCAGTGTCTAGACATGCATGTTTAAATTGGAGGACCCACAGTAGACAGGAAAGCAGTAAGGGGAAAAGGGGTAATTTCAAGGTTAGAATGCAGATGGTATTAAGGGGAAAGAGCTATAGGAAGGTTAAGTGGAGCGGTGGCTGGGAGCGTAGGGCAGGAAAGGCCTTATGGAGAGGGGTAACTAACACTATCAACCCTTGAAAATGGCATTTGGAAATTCACTACTGTAAAAACTTCCTGAAATATATACATATTTAAAAGGCGATTAAAGTAGGTTATCTATTGTGGCGGGGGCAATGCCTTCTCTAGACATCATAGACCATCAAACTAAAAGTACAGTGTTAGGTATAGGTTACCTCAGAGTTGTCAGTGGGATCCCATAGAGCCCCTGAAACTTTACAGGCTATTGCCATTGGTCTTGATTACCATCCAAAACTTGGTACTAAGACCCTGTTGCTGGAGATACTATATAGATCAGTCATAGAGCAATCAAGTTTATAATGACCTGGAAGAGTCATCTTTCTTGGCTAGTTTTCAGTTTTCATATGGCTTGGAGTATTTATGTACTCTACATGAGAATTAAATCATCAACAGTCTTGCCCTTCTGTGAATTCTGTGAGTTACTATAGCAATTAGCTGGGTTGGAGAGATGGCTCAGCGGGTAAGAGCACTGACTGCTCTTCAAAACACCCAGGTTCAATTCCCAGCACCCACATGGTGGCTAACAACCATCTGTAACTCTGGTACCGGGGGCATCTGATTCTTTCTTCTGCCGTCCATGGACATTGCACACCATGGGGGCACTTACACACATGCAGGCAATTCACTCATACACATGAAATAGAAACAATAAATAAAATAATTTTTAAAAATTAAAACAGATCAATTAGCCTGAGAAAATATGCCCATTGATGGAATTATCACATGAATGTTATAGGAGTAACAAGTCACTTTTGATTTGATTGAATGCCTGCTCCTCAAGATAGAACCCACACACATGCACATTGTCATTCCTTTAATCAAAAATATTGTGGCTGTCTAGGGCATAGGCCACAGGGAAAAACCTAGTACTTTTATTTTGTTAAACAGACATAGTAATAATCTGCCCCTAGGTTCTCCTCTTTATACCTTTAGATTGGTATATCTCAGACCCTCATCAGATAAGATTCTTTTTGCAGATGCTGATTAATACACATACCCACACCTGGTCAATGTGCAGACACTATGAGCCTGTGGAGTGCTCAGGTCTAAATGAGACATCTATATTGCTCCACCTCCACACAAGGTTCAGAAATCATCTGAGAAGAAGGAGCAGAAAGACTGAAAGAGCCAGAGGGAAAAGATGCCTACCATGAAACAGTGTTTTCCAGACATGGCAACTCAATTGCTCACATGACTGCGACTGAACAAGACCTGCACAAGATCAAGCCAGTCAAAATCCCAGCCTGGCAGAGGGTGGTGTTCTTGATACCTCATCCTTATCTAAGGAGAGACTGGCAGATGGCAGCTGTTGGGGGAGAGATAGCTGACTTCAGGGATATGAGTCATGAGAGGCTACCAATGCTCCAGTTGATGGCCCCATACTAGACACATACAGGCAGCACTAAGTGGACACAGCTGGTGTTAAAGTACATGCCATTCACAGGGAAAGGTGGTGGGATGATAGGGGGGACTTGTAAGATAGGAAATTGGGGAGTGGATTTGATCCAAACATAATATACATACATGAATATTAAAATAAAATTTAAATTTTGATTTTTAAATTCATAATGTCACATATATTTCCATAAGTAAAAAGAAGGCATACTTCAATTATGGAAATGGCTAACCATAACTTTTTTCCACCTTAGGACTGAATTAATTAGTCATGATTTAGAAAAGTACTATGCCTGAGGGAAACGGAGTAGGGACGGCAATTCCTAATTAAGAAAACTGCAAATTGATTTTGATGTTCCTGAAGTCATTGAAGTTAAAATCTCGAAGATTTGTTGGATGGGTGTTTGATAAAGATGCTGCATTTAGTATGAGAAATAGGCTTTGCATACACGATTGTAGATAAAATTCATCACAGTAGAAAGTAAACACACATATCCATAATGATGGTGTTTTAACATATGCTTAGATTTAAAACTTAAAATTTAAAGTGTCCAATTTAGTGCACTGATGCTCAGATGTGAACCAAAGAATCACACATATGCTAAGAACATATTTAATCTGTCTTCAAGATAGCAAGCATACATAAAACATTGTGCCTGTAACAGGACTCATTTTCTTAATGCTTATGAGCTGTTCACAGACCATATTTTGCTCTAAGTGGGATTAAAGCAGAGAAGAGATGCCTCTGGCTAACACTTAACCTACCACTAGTGACAAATACTAGGTATTATAATGAATAATTACAAATATCCAGCCTTTATGGGTCTGGAGAGATGGCTCAGCAGTTAAGAGCACTGAAGACAGTCCAGAAGACCCAGGTTTGATTCCCAACACCCAAATAGTGGCTAACAACCTTCTATAACTCTAGTTCCAGGGGAATCTAGTAGCCTCTTTTGTACATGTGTGCACACCTGTAAGCAATACATTCATACATATAAAGTAAAAACAATAAAGAATTTTTAAAATATTAAGCATTTAAAACAATTATTAAGTATTATAAACAATTTAACCGGTAAAAACTATGAAGATGTAATTTCTTTTTGTTTGTTTTTGGGTAGGCAGAATAATTAGTAATTGTGCTTAAATAAAATGCAGTTGATTTTACAAACCAGATGAATCACTGGAATTTCCTTTTTTAATTTTACCAGACAAAAGATTTTATCTTGTATTAGGCATATTGCTTCTAGGAGGTAAAAATTGACAGTTGAATTATTATATATATATCTGTGTAATGGATATCACCATTCCATATATGAACATATTGAATGTATTACTGTCAATGTCTGGCAAATGTCTTGGTCCTTGGAGTATCTTTACTGTTAGTAAATTAAACTGCAGAAGAAACTTGCTGAGGTGTCTGATAATAATGCAATTCTGATGACAAGATTCTGAATATTTCCACAGTTGTGTTCTGTGGACATTAAACCAGGATTGGCATATTTACTTCAACTTCCCTTGTGTACATGGGGACTGAACTCAAGAAGCATTTTGCAGGGGAGATATCATTATAGCTCTTCAGTAATATGTCAGTGCTCCTTAGCATGGGCGTTCCTTCTGTAATTATAAATGCAGACTAAAAGGGAAATAATTTGTAAGTAAAATTTGCTGTCTAGAAAGCAACTGAACAACCAGTTACTCCCCCAGAATGTAGAGAAACCTCAGATTTGAAGAACGGATTTTGAAATGTACACACCCTTCATTCCTTTATTTCCTGACTGAAAGATCTCTAAACTCCCCGTTCCTCTTGAAGCCTATCTGCCTTTATGTTATGTGATATTTTTTGTGGAAAGAATGTGTATAAAATATATTAACAGCGTTTTTCCAACAGATGTAGAACAGGTCGGGCTATTCTTATCACTCAGATAAACTAGATTGAGCCTATTGGGTTATTTCTGTTTAATCTCAGCTCTAATGGATGAGATTAAAAGAAGCAGCTTTGTTTATTTCAATGGAAGACAAAAGCTCCCATCTCTTTTTAACTGGATTTGGTATTGTGCTCTTAAAAACCAGAAGGGCATTTTAGTCATTTCGTGCTCCCCTCCCAATAACCCTGTTAAGCTTTCCAATGACATTGTGACTGTTATTTCTCATTTTAAGAAACAAGGTCTTACACATGAACTTTCTGTCTGGACAGTGACTGATTCTGTCCCTGGGAGACCCCTACTAATTCTTTTTCATCTTCATAGTGAGTTTGTCTAACCTCATTCAGAAGTCACACATATTGGAGCACACTAAAATTGAGACGTCTAAAAGAAAAGTTTGTAGTGTGTTTAATAGTGGTTTAGCCAAAATGAAGTCTGCATGAAGAAGCTACATGGGAACCCAGGATTTTGTAACCTCCCCCCAAACAATATAATTGAAAGGGGATGCCGAGCACATGTGGTATGGCACACCAGAAGATATTGGGAGCTAAGGGTTTAAGTTGGGTTGTGCAGGGGAGGAGGAGATGGGGACAGGGCCTGGGTCAGCCTGAAGTAAGGAAGTATGAACAAGTGTTACGAGACTCTAGAAGTTGATAAGCTAATCAAAGTATAATATTTTTTAAAGAAGGAGTTTGAACAGAAGTATCCCACATAGGTGAGCAATACTGGTTCTGGAAGACATGGGCTATTTAAGTGAAAATCTCAGTCTCAGGCACATATTTTGTCCCTACAAGCTGTTGATCAGGAAGGCCCCAGCGAGCAGGACTGCCTATTGCCACTGTACTTCTTTTCCTGTCAGACCTGGATTTTAAGACTCTGTTGCTAAGATATAACCCTCTTTGGTGGCACAACATAGAGACAGCAAACTTGAACCGACCAGAAAAACGCTCCCTTCTAAGTACCTTTGTAGTGCTGGAAAGTGTTATGCACACTGTTAGGAGAGAAAAGACATGAATGGTCTTGCCCAACACTGAATCCTGCGTGCCATAATAATGAACTGGCAGGCAAGATATGCTTGTGATGCAATAGAGGAAAGACTTTATGAGGGTAACCAACTGCCTTCTCTCTCTCTCTTTTGATTTTTTTAAAAAATTTTATGTGTTTGAATGTTTTGTCTGCATATATATGTAAGTGTACCCAGGTCATGCAGTGCCGAAGGCAGAAAAAGGTGTTGGATCCCCTGGATCTGGAGTTATGAACAGTTATTAACCACCATGTGGATGTTGGGAACTGAACTCAGCTCTTCTGCAAGAGAAGCCGGTGCTCTTAACTGCTGAGCCATCTCTCTAGGTCCCTAACGGATCTCTTGATTGGTTTTGAGGCCTGCTCCAGAGGAGGAATTCAGGCCAGATAATGTAGGCATGGTCAATATCTATGGCTAGGAAGGTCATACGTCCTTGGGGAGAACATCTTGATATTGTTTTGTTAAACTGCCCTGTTGTCAAACTGCCTTCTAAATATTTCTGTTTATATCTGTATATTTGTCCTGCTCTGGACCTCGGCAGCCAGGATGCTTCTTATTTAGAGAGTGGTGATTAATGCAGACACTCACAATTGCTCAAAATGCAGAGAATTAGTGACTGAATGCTAAGCTGTAGAAGGAACTTCTATGTCAACACTCTACTTCTCAAGGCTCCCGACACATGGCAAAGGGGATAGAGGTGATGTAATAGCCAGAGTATAGGGACAAATGCTATGATGTAATAGCCAGAGTATAGGGACAAATGCTATGATGTAATAGCCAGAGTATAGGGACAGATGCCATGAAAACTTGTCCTCTGGAGATGACGTGGTTGTTGTATACATGAATTCATGTCAGCTGTATCTATCTGCTGACCTGTGGAAGATCAAGCCAACTTTTTCAAACAGTTCATTTATGAGGTAAGAGCTAGAGAAATCTCAGGTTTGCAGCAATACCGCATTGAAATGAATCTAAGCCTTGCCTTCCTATGCCTTGTTAAGGAGGGATAAGGCATGGAAGCCAGTTTTCTGTTCTCCTTTTAACTTAGTAGTCTATCTGGTTATACATGCACTGATAGAATGACAACACCAAATTCTGATACATAGAAAAATGTATGAGCTCATCTTATACCCAGAAGGTAATATGAATTCACAATGAACATGGGAAGCCAGTTTGTGGCTTACTATTTAATCTGTTAATCTTAACTTCCTCACCTTCATGAAGACATATTTGTTTTAATAGATCACTGTGCAAATATTTGGTTAATACATGTCAAATACATAAAGAAGGTCTAACACAATAATATAATGCCAATGATGTGAGACAGTGATTATGTATTGAGGTGTGGGAAAACCTTCCTAAGTATATTGCATTCAATCACACAAGCTGGGTGAAATTCTAAATAGAGCCCAGAAAACAGGTCATACAGGTGCAGCATTCTTTAGTTTGACAAAAGGAGTGTAGGTTTTTAGGGGTACCTATAACTCATCATGTTGGATACTTGTGTACCTCACTAGTTTAGAGTTGCCATAAGATGTATTTCTGATGCTGTTGGTTTTGTATTAAGAGCCCAGCTTTATAGCTCCTGGATTTTACCTAGAGAAGAAATCTTTTAAAGTCAAAGAGGGTTACTACTATCATCATTTCAGAGAATTTCCAACAGCCTTGAAAAGTTGTTAGTGCTGTTACTAGAGAGAGTCCACATATGAACTGTGTGACTATGTTACAGGAACCCATTAACTGAATAAGGGGATGAATGAAAATAGAAACCTGACATTGGCATTGTGTGTGAATGGCACAAGCACACAAGTGTGCAAATGTGCACATGCAGAGGCCATAGGAGGTCCAATTGTCCTCCTCTTCCTAGGTCCTCTCCACTAACATCAGACAATAACCTTGCCTTCAGCGTCACTGGACTGGAAGCTCACCCTTTAGCTAGGCTCCTCCTATCCGGAGTACCTCACTTTAGGAAGATTACCTCATCTTTACCCAACAGTGATCAGTTGTCAACCTTTCTTCAGCCAAGATTGGGATTTGTTACCCACTTCTCCAGTTCCATGCTGGGTCACTGTCTGCTTGAGTGAGTTTGCATGGGTCTTGAGCATGCTGAAATCATTGCTGTAGGTTCATATGAGCAGAGCCCCACATACAATATCTCTACATGTGTCCATGTGCACACTCGGAGACTACATAACAAGAAACAGTACCAGAAGGAGAAACTTTCCTTTGAGTTGTTGGCCAGTGTGATCCCAGAGACTCCCAAAATTATACCGACTATTGCCACAGCCCTTGATTGCTTCCCAGAACTTGGAGATAAGACACTGAAATGTGCTGAAAACAGGGCACATTTCAGAGACAGAATTTTAAACAATGGGGCTAGAACTGACCTGGACACCACTTCCTCTGAAAGCTAGGTCTCATAGATCTGGAAAGCACTATACCTTAAGTTTTTAGCCTCACAATGTTGCGCTAAGGGAAACTCAAACATGTTACCAGTTTTTTAACCTTCTTTATGGCAACTGATCTGACCACACATGCAAAGGCAGAATTATAAAAGACAGAATAATAGTTACTTAAATTATTTGTGTGAGTATGTATTTGTTTGTGTGTATGCGTGTGTGTGCCCTCTTGTCACGATGTAGATGTGGAGAACAGAAGAGGACCCTGGGTGTTAGTGTTAATCCTTTGCTTTGGCCTTGTTTGAAAAAGTTTAATAACTACAGTCACTACAAGCTTCTGAAGATTCTCCTGTCTCCACCTCCCATTTTTCCTTTTCTGGTATGACAAATGTGTGCCCTGGCATCTGACTTTATGTGAGCTCCGGGGATTCAAACTCAGTTCCTGTGCCTGCAGGAAATCACTTTTTCTGAAGAATTGGCCCCAGTGCTTTTCATTTCTGCAGCAGTTAAAAGCATATAATGTAGGTCGGGCATGGTGTCACATACCTTTAATCCCAGCATTTGGGAGGCGGAGGCAGGCAGAGCTTGTGAGATCAAGGCCAGCCTGGTCTATACAGGGAGTTCCATGTCACCTGTGGCTATAGGGAGACAATGTCTCAAAAAGACCAAAGAAAGAAAAAAGAAAGACATATGATCTCATCTTTGTTTTCACAATTTCCTATGTTAGATGGGAGTACTTTATTTTCACGTAAATTTATAGATATGGTAATGGATTTAGGAACATGAAGAGCAGGCTGGAAAAATGTTTGTATGTGCGAGGAAGGTAAAGATTCAAAGATCTTAATAAAGATATTAAGAAGGTACACTTTTGACTAGAGAGATAACTTAGCAGTCAAGAACATTTACTGTTCTTCCAAAGTGCTTGGATTCAGTTTCTAGCACCCACCTGGCACCTAACAAACCTCAGTTCCAGGGGCTCCAGTTCTAGGGGATCTGCTGCCCTCTCCTGGCATCTACAGGCATTGCACACTGACATGAGTGCAGACAGGCAGGCAAAACCACCCAAATGCATAATATACGTCAATAAATGAATAATAAATAATTTTCTTTAAAAAATAAATTTTAAAGTTCAGTTTTTAAAAGATGCACTTATGTGGATTAACTTCCCATACAGAACATGGAGTTTACATTTTAAGTCTTCACTGTAAGTCCCATATTCATTACTAGCCCAGTGACGCTTAGCGAATGACTTGCAGATCTGGATGCTGCTTTCTCACCCTTTAGTTTGTTTCTGTTGAGATAGGGTCTCATGCTCATCCTGGAGCTCACTATGGAGCCCAGCTTAGCCAGGGACTTTTGCAATTACTGGCCTCAGCCTCACAAGTGCTAGGAGTACGGATGTGTGTTAAATATCTGACTTATGAAAACTCAAGCAGATTTTACTTTTAAAAAATTATGTGTATAGGTGTCTGTCTCAGGGCAGGTTTGCACATGTGAGTGCAGATGACCATGGATGCCAAAAGAAATCATTAGACCCCTGGAGCTAGAGCTGTAGGCAGTACTGAGATGCCCGGTGTGGGTGCTAGGAATGGACTTTGGTCCTCTGCAAGAGCAGAACTCACTCTTAACTGCTGATCCATTTCTCTACCTCTAATTCGGTTTTTAAAAGTGAACTATTTATACAAATTCAGATACTCCTGTGTCTCACCTCTGTCCATCCTCCTCATCCTGATCTTTAAAATCAAAGTCATTTTAAAAATTTACCTGTTCTAGAATTCATACAACATATTTTGATTATTTTTATATCTCCTCTTGTATCTGCACTCCCCTTGCTAACCTCTCACCAAATTTCCTGTACTCTAGTGTGTGTGTGTGTGTGTGTGTGTGTGTGTGTGTGTGTGTGTTTATCTCTATATTGTGTCCCAAATGCCATTTTGTGTGGGTTCATTCACTGGAGCCTGGTTAATCTTTCAAGAATCTTATATCTTACTCTTAAGGTAAGGCGCAAGTTTCCTTTTTTAAAAGTATTTTATTTATTATTTTTAATTTATGTATTTGAGTCTATTGCCTGCATGTAGGTAGGTGGACCCATGTTGTACAATGCCCACAAAAGTCAGAAGAAGGCATCAGATCTCTTGGAACTTGGAATTTGAGTTATAGATAGTTGGTATCAATCATGTGAGTGCTGGGAATCGAACCAAGGTCTTCTGCAATAGCAGCCAGTGCTCTTAACTGATGAGGCATCAGTATGAATTTGATGAATCTTCTCCTCACCCACATTCATATGTTTCCAGAATCACTAGCAAATATGAGAAAGAAGTGCATACTACCTATGAATAATTAATTTTCATCATGTGCTGAGCTTTAAGTATGTGGCAGACCTTGTGTTAAGAACATTCCAGAAATTTAGTTATTTAATTTCCAACAAATCCTTACATAGTAGTATAACTGGATCTCTTCCATAATCCAGTGCAATTATTAATGTTGCTAGGTGTACTTCAAACACTTCTAGATGTTCACAGTTATCATTAAACTATGAACTATCACCACCAATCCACTTGCTATTTTATTACAAATTAATTATTAGTAAATGGTATAAAATATAATTTATTTTATAAAGAAAATGCAATAAATTATATTTTGTGAAAGTAAGGAATTTTATAAGATATTGTATTTGCCATTTAATTTTTTTTCTTGGAGGAAATATTTATAGACAATATTTTTCTTACCAGATCTCACTTAAATTTATACATGTACAAATAATCACAAATCTTCTGTTTTTCATACCTGAATACACAAGTCTGTGGTTTGCTATTTATCATATACCTAAGGTGGGAAAATTAATGAAAATTTTGTGTTTTAGTTTTCTATATAAAGAAGAAATTACTGAAAGGTTTCAGAATTCAGGCTTCAAGAGGGGCACTCAGAAGTACTGTCCTTTTAAGTATTTATTAAAATTCTACACCATGGAAAGATGTATGGTGTGGATTCTGAGGAGAGTTCAGACCCATGAGGCTATGTGGAGCTCTGCACTTAGAAGTTTTTGAGGGAGATGGGGAAGTTCCATGCCATGTGGTTTTTGAGGAACCCATGGTATGTGCAATTCAGTTGTCTCTGATTCCTGTTTATCAGGGAAATGTTGAGTCTGTTAATTGATGTGTGTGTCCATTATATGGGATATACCACCTGTAACCTCCAGTATCTTAGGGTGCTTGTAAAGTTCATTTGGGAAAATGATAATTGCAGAGTGACAACAGCCAGACCAGGAAACCTGACATTTATTTTACAGCAGCTGGAGAGATAGAGATAATAGATGATAGATGATAGATGGATAGATACATAGATACATAGATGATAGATAGATAGATAGATAGATAGATAGATAGATAGATAGATAAGTTAAGGTGAGCACGATCTGAGTAGCCTCTAGCCAAACTTAACGTTTCTATCATGTTTTTTTTTGTATAAAAATGAAGCAGAGGGCTAATTTTATAGAAGAGGCTGGAGGAGGACCTGGGGGGGTTATGGGCATTGCTATTAATTTGTGGTGGTTTCTTGTTGAGTTTGCAGCATTGGATCAGAAGGTCTCCCCATCTTGCAGTCTGATTCAGAGACTAGTGTGTGCATTTGCATATCAGAAAAATGTCCACATGAGTCCGTTTAGTATGCTATAGGGCTGTCTGGATGAAATGAGGTAGGCAATGCATTAAGTAAGCGGCCTATAAACATAGCCCACGATGGTTATTAAATGAGTAATTATAGGTATAGAGCAGGAGGTCCATGGAAAGTTGTGAAGTCATTTTTAATTGAATTTGTCCTAAGGGGAATTGTGCTGAAGTTTCTCTTGATCACAGATTTGAGAGTCTTTACATTACCTCATAAGATGGCTATACAAATTAAATAAGAACTACTTACGTGTTAAATAATCAATACAACTGCTTTTGTCTGTGCTGACATTACATTAGTAAACGTAGACAAGGAAAACTCCAATGAGCTAGAGAGTTCACTGGCACTAGAGATATTTCTTTTAATGTGGGAATTCTATGTTACCAACAGAATTATTTAGATAGTTCAGACTAAAACAGTCATAAGAATCATGCACATTTCCTTATGACTTTGACAACATAATCAGGTTCACATATGCTACTACTGAAAGCTTCATATTTCCTAAGCTTATGGAACACTGTTTTCTCCCAATTTCCTTCTGAATTTTACAGTTAGGAATAGCTGAATGTTGAATGTGTTCAACTGTATATATGAACCAAATGTAATGTCAAGAAAAAAAAGTGTGAGAAGATGGTCCTTTTACAACTCTGTAGTTGAAAGTTAATACTAAAACATGAGTGGGCCAACAAACTAAACAGACTGAAGTGATTTCAAGAGCCTCTGGAGGTTGAAAAGATAAAAAGTCCTGTGTCTGGGATTGGAGAGATGATCCGCTGTTCTTACAGGGAACCCTAGTTTGGTCCTAGCACCCATGTGTAATGGCTCACAACTGCCTGCAAATGTAGCTCTGGGCATTTGACACCAGCTTCTGACCTCCACGTGAACCTGCACAGGCACGAGGCATTATGCATCTACCAAAATACAGACACACATACTCATGTAATTAAAATTATAATAAAATCTTTTAAAAATCAGAAACAGTATTTGCCATCTCTGTGAAAGAGAGTTATAGGAAATATTTACATTTTATGGTGAAGGAAACTTGGTTGAAAACTAGGTGCCTGTCTGTAGCATGTTCAAAGGATATTTGAGGAGAGTTCATGTGTGTATAGTAGAACAGAGAATGAGAATTATCAAAAATGAGAAATTAAGGCCATGTTAATGGAAAGTA
The DNA here is from genome assembly GCA_035773235.1 of Eospalax fontanierii. Classification (NCBI taxonomy): domain Eukaryota; kingdom Metazoa; phylum Chordata; class Mammalia; order Rodentia; family Spalacidae; genus Eospalax; species Eospalax fontanierii. The sequence continues at coordinate 10,304,191 of CM069524.1, forward strand.
AATTCTAATACTAGATTTAAGTTTAAAGAAGAATTCTCAAATATTGAGGGAAAAAAAAGTAAAAATTAAGTGGAGAATATACGAGATAATCTTTTATTTTCCTAGTGTCCATTATGTAATTCTAAGATATCTGTGGCTGTGAGTTACTAGGGGAAGAATAAAATAGTGTAGCTTCTGCAGAAACCAGTTTGTATGTTGCTGTGAAATCAAATACAGGATCAGCATTTGTCAAAACAATTCCTTCTTTAGGTCCTTACTCAAGAGAACTAACAGCAGGGCTCAGATACGTGTGCATCAGCCTTTACTGCAACCTTACTGACTACAGGCAAATTTCAAAATAATAATTAAATAAGTAAATGAATGAAAATCAATACGTGTTTTTATGTAATATAATTTTATGTAGTCTTAAAGAAGATGAACTTAAGAAATGGTGTACTATTTGTAAACCTTGAAATCATTACAAGTGACTGAAAAACAAAAAAGAAAATACTCTGTGGTTAAGTTAATGTAAAATATCTAGAATAGAAAAAATCCTAGTGAGGAAAAACAGATTAGGTATTAAGAGGGGTAGAAGTAGAACATCATGCAATAATGGCATAGTGGATGTACAGTTTCTGAAGGGGAGGCTGAAAAAATTGGAATCAGTTGGTGGCAGTGTCTACACAGTTTGCCAATATAAGTAATACAATTAAAATATCAAACTGTGTTATATGCTTTACTATAATGAAAAAATTTTTTAAGGTAACTGTTAGTATGTTCAGATGCTGTTTATGTTCAGGTGTTGCGACTTCATGTGCATAGATGTTAAAAAGTTACAGAAAATAAGAAATGAAAAAGTTGAAAAAGAATATTGACATTTTCAAAATATAGCTCATCAACGAATTTAGTTGCTAAAGAATGGGAATTCTTAAATCTGCATGGGAAAACAAAATCCACTGCTTTTTGACTCCATCAAACAGCATTTCTGAGATAACCAACATCATATTCTTAAAATATTTATCCAAATGAATAGTGTTTTCCATAATAATAGAACACAAATGAAATATTCATGTGATCACATAACTGGATTAATTATATACATTAAAATGGTTCATTTAGAGTTTTCTTTAAATGCCTTAATAAAGATGGAGGGGCCTAGAGAGAATGCTCAGCAGTTTGGAACACTGACTGCTCTTACAGAAGATCTGGGTTTGAATCCTAGCACCCATATTGTGGCTAAAAACCATTTGTAACTCAAATTGCAGGGAATCAGATGCCCTCTTAGGTCCTCAGTGGGTTCTGCACAACACAGATGCACTTATATACATGCAAACATAACACTCTTACACATAAATAAATAAATAAATAAATAAATAAATAATAAATTGATTAATTTTTAAAAAGATGGAGGGTGTGGTGTCTCACTAGAAGGTGTTATTATTGGAAGAAGAGAGAAGCAGAAGTTCACAAATTGAATTCTGTTCTTTTCTAACATTACTAAAATGAGGAGCAATGGTTTGTAATACACTAAGTCAGTGAGGTTGCACAGAAATGGAATGGACAGAAGAAACTTCAAACTTGTGAAGTCATAAAACACTCCGATAAGCAGCACCTGGCTCACCATGCAGGAGGCACTGCAATCTAAAACAACGTTATGCTGTAGGACTCTAAGAAGCTCAGGAATTGAAGGTATGGGTTATCCGGTAAAGGAAGGCGAGATAAACTGAACACAAGACCGGTGGAAAGTGTAAGGAGAACTGAGGTCTGCAGATTTCTTCTCCATCTTGTACAAATGTGTGGCACACCCTTCCTTTATGTTATTTGCTGTAAGAAAACATCTGATAAAGGGACTTAAGGAAAGCAGAGATGATTTAGCTTCATGGCTTAAGAGGGGATACAATTCATCATGGTGGTGAAGACACGGCAACAGGATTACAAGGTGTCTGGTCATATTTTGTCCATAATGAATAAGCAGACAGTGGCCAGGAAGTGGGGCTGAACTATTAAACTCCAGACCAGCCTCACTGGTATACTTACTATAGTGCCAGAAGTTGGAATGAAAGGTCGACCACATGGGTGTATAGGGCACATTATACATTCAAACAATAACATTCCCCAAGCTGATTTTGGAAAGAGCATTGCTAACTGAGAAGGGTTACCTCAAAAAATTGTGCACACCAGGCTCAGAAAGCTAAGATGTGATTGAAAGAAGTCCACATTATCAATAATGGACAGTCTAGGATGGTATTAAAGACTTTGCTGATTTTCTGGGAAAACATGATGACCACAATCCTTCATGATATAAATGAGACATTCTAAGGGTTTTTATCAGGTAATACAAAATATTTTGTTAAATAGCATTATTTATCCTATTCTAAAAGAATATCACCCACACAATATTGTCCCTAAATGGCCCTTTAGTGAGCCTAAGTTAAAGAAGCTGCAATCTTGAGGAGTGTGACTTTTGTATACTTGTACAGTTATAAAATGGTATAAGGAAATTCCCATGTTCTTAAAGGAACTGAATAATGGAATAGAAATGTAAACACAACAAGGAGTTTCCCAGGAGAGAGCCAACTAACAATTGGGATTTCAGTCCCTAAGTCTTATGAAGCAGGCTGAGAACCCTATTCACTTGAAAACACATCTTTTCATATGAAGGCAAGACTGTCTTGGAGAAAGTAAATAAGAACCTAGATGATAGAAGCAAGTTTCAAAGAGGATGGTCAAGCTTTAATGAGCAAATTGGCAACCTGGACCAGGCATATTTCACAGTTTGTATGAATGAGCAGCAAGTAGTGACCTCTCATTTTTTTGTCATGTTGAAAGGAAGTATTCATTCTGATCATAATATTACCTTTCTGAATATTCTACCACCGTATTATCGGTGTGTGAATGGGATATTTGAGGTTTAAACACATTCACGTTCACATATAATTCTACAAGATTAGAATATATATACAGGAAGTATATAAAAACAGAGTCGTGCAGGAAATTTGGAAGCAGCATATCCAGTCTACATGAGGTAAGGGTATTTTCCTGCTAGTATAAAGTAAGTTCAGAAATCTCAGAATAATAGCTTTGCAACTGTCCTTGATACCAGGTTTGGTAGATTGCTCCTAAAGGGAAATTTTCAAGAAGAAAGGAAAAATTTGTTACTTTCAGTTCATGAACACAGACCAAAATTATTTATACACTGTGTCCTCAAAGTCTGGGAATGAATTCTGATAGACACATTACAAAAGAAGTAATAAACATACCATGTCCAAATGAAATGTTTCAACTTCAGAAGAAAAAGAAATTATTTTAAAAAAAGAAAATACAATATCCACTTTAAAAAATGTATCTTTTACTGTTTTTTGTGTGTTTCATATAACAAACCTTAATTATATGTAGATCCCCTACCCTTAACTCCTAGCACTTCCCAAGGGATATCATGCATTCTGCCTCATGTGTTAAGGAGTATTTGGTCAAGCTGTTGTATCCAGATGTTCTTTGGTATAAGTTCAACAGCTGGAGTCTAGTTAGTCTACCCAGATTCATTCCCTTAAAGAAGATAACTCTGTCTTTCACCCAGCAGTAATCAGTTGCCAATAGTTCCTTGGCTAAGGTTGGGGCCTGTTGCCCATTTCCCCAGTTATATGTTGTGTTTTTTACTCTGAATCTGCATGGGTCTTCTGCATGCTGTCACCATTGTTGCAAGTTCATGTGAGAAAGTTCCCAGAGGACGTTGTAAGACCCTCTTTATATTCATGTTCCAATCCTGGCTCTTACACTCTTTCCACTCTTTTACCACAATGGTCCCTGAGCCATGGGTGGGTGAAATTTAATCTAGGAGTCCGATTCAGGGACACGCTCTCAGTTTCTTGTTCTCTACACTTTGGCCAGTTGTGGCCTTCCGTGTGAATCCCACTTTGTTGTATAAGGAAGCTTCAATGGTGAGAGTTGAGAGACGCATTAGTATTCTCTGTCCCCTTGTTCTGTTGTGTTTCATGAGCCTCACATGTTCCACTGTCACTTAGGCAAAACGATGATCCATAGTGGGAATGACGTCTTCTGTGTCTGAGGGGGCATGGCCATTTGACAAGCTGAGGGATGCAGAGTGCTTACAGCCAGGAGAGATCAAATGTTACTTTATTTTTAACTTCTTTGGGAATTTGAGAGCTATTTTGTGGAAGCGAACAAGTGGTTTGTGTCTGTGTGTGTGTGTGCGTGTGGTACTCTGATCACATTTGTTATTATTTTCCTTATCCTTTCTCTCCCAACAAAGCCCTCTTAGCACCAAGTCCCACTCCTTCTTGAATGTATTTTTTCTTTTGTATTGAATTTTTGTGATTTTCATACAATATACTTTGATGGATTTAGATCCCCTCTCCTGTTCCCACCTCTTCTTACTACCTGTTGCCAATGCTGTATTGTATATGCAACCATGCCTATAGAGTCTAATTTGTGTCTCCAAATGCCGTTCAATGTTCCTTGTGGCCATCCCTCACCTCTGGCTCTTGCTATCATTCTGCTACCCCTTTTCACAATGATACCTGAGCCTTGGGAGTGGAGTAGAAGTTTGATATGAGTATTCTATTTAAGGATAAGGCAATGCAGCTTCTTGTTCTCTGTACACTGACCAGTTGTTGTTTCTGTGTTAATCGCCATCTGTTGCATATAGGAACTTCTTAGTGAGAGTTGAAAGACGCATTAACTGATGCATGTAAAAATATCATTAAGTGTCAATTTAATAGTATTTAGTAGAAAACTAGCATCAGGCACATGCTGTGTCCCGTGACCTGTATATTCTTAGGTTCTTAAACCTGACATCAATTTAAGACATGGGCTTCATCCTAAAAAGCATATTATGAGTTGCTACTCCCATAATATTTGTTCCACTATTGCGCATATCATGCCATATCAAAGCCAGTTGGCATTATAGTTCACAGGATTCACAGCTGGGTAAGATTGATGAGGTTGGCTTTTTTTTCCCCTTCCAGTAACTTGAAGAGCACCTTCCAGCACGATGAATGCTAATAGGGGCTAGACTCTGAAGTCAGCACCAGCTTGCTTCTCCTTTTTTGTTCTACTGTTTACCTATTAAGTATTTCAGCAATAGAATTTTACCAACTAGATTTGTGGGTAACTAAGGGCAGCACCAATTGAGATTTTTTATTTTAAGTAGGCTATGATGTCTAGAAAGATAATGTCCCTCTGGTATAGGATAACTCATTTTTATCTCTTTTTAATGATGTACCTGTAAATCCTTTAGGAAACATCTACAGTTGTAGGTTTCCATAGGGATTTTTCTAATGGCCTCAAGTGTTAATTTCCTGCCTGTATTTCCTCCTCCTGCTCACTACCCTCCTAACCCCTTCCTAGTCTAATGCCTCCCTTTCTTCCTTCATATCGCCTCATTCTTCCACCTTTCCCAGGAACCACCCCGACACTGACTCTGTGGCAGTTTATTAGCTTCTTGACCTCTCCGAATTCTCAAATTGAAACATGTAGATATTAGATTTAAAAGCTAGCATCCAGCTTTGAGAAAATATGTGAAGTTTGTCTTTCAGATCTGGGTTATTTCACTAAGGTTGATTATTTCTACTTTCATATATTTCATCATCCCATTTCTTAAGAACTGAATAATATTCCATTGTGTCTATGAACCCTACATTCATTATCTGTCCATCAGCTGGTAGACGGCTGGGTTGTTTGCAGTTTTAGGCAGTTATGAAAAGAGCAGCAATGAACATGGGTGAGAAGGTGTTTCTATAGTAAGGAGCAGAGTCCTTTGTAGATATGTCCAATAGCTCCATAGCTGGATCATATGGCACATGAATTTCACGCTTTTTGAGGGCTGTTCACACTATTTCCACAGTGACTGGACCAGTTTACCTTCCCACCAGCAGTGGATAAGGGTCCCGCCTTTCCCCACTTCCTGGCCAGCTCATTTGTTGCTTGCTTTTGGGATCCTTGTCATTCAGAGTGAAGATAAAGTCTCAAAGTGGTTTTAATGTGCATTTCCTTGATGACTAAAGATGTTGAATGTTTTAAAAGTATTTCTCATCCAATTGCATTTCATCTTTAGAGATCACCCTGTTCTACTCCTTGTCCTACTTTTTAAGTATTTTTTTTATGTTTAGCTTTTTGAGTTCTTTGTATATTCTTCAATATTTTTGTCTCTTTTGTGAATTCACTTTTCAAGTCCTGAATTGTTTTTGTCATTTTATTCAGCCACTTATTTGGATTTTCTTGAGCCTCCATCACAACTTTATGCCTATCTTTTCTGAGTTCTTTGTGTCTCTGTGTTCTTTAAGTTCTTTGATCATGTTGTTGATTGTTATTTTAAATTCTGTGTCATGGGGCTCCTTGGGGTGATTCTCACTGTAATACACTTCTATAGGACTGGTGGATATTGTTAGGGACATATTCTCTTGGTTTTTCTTATTATGTATGTTTTTGCACTGTTATTTAGGCATGAGAATGTCTTTTGTTGGTTGTGTGTCTGATATGAAATTCAATTCTGCCTTCGTTTAGTTCAAGGTTGATTCTGTTTATATTGTTGATATAGCTAGGCTGCTTTTTGCTAAGGTATGAAAAGTTAGTTGGTGTGTGCTTTGGGTTCTTGCAGGGTTCCAGCATGGTATAGGTAGCAGTCAGGTTTGCAGCAGGGAGATCAGGATGGTAGGTACTGGCAGTGGAGGAGTGGAGATAGCCTGTGGAGGGTTTAATAAACAGAATTGGAGAATTGAGCTAGTCTGGGTACAGGGATCCAGATACAGAGAGTGGGTCTGGACTAAGAGGGTAGTCCAGAGTTTTGGGATGGAAGAGCAGGAGCAGGCCTGAGTTCAAGGCTAGAAGGTGGACAGAGTGCAGAGAGAGAGTGGAACTGCTCAAGGTGTAGGAGACTCGAGTCTCTTTGTGCATTCTGGATATTAACCCCCTGTCCAGGGTAGAGCTGGTAAAGATTTTTCCCACTCTGGGTGTTGCTTTTTCACTGAAGTGATGGTGTCCTTCCATGCATTAGTTTCATGTGGTCCCATTTGTCAATTGTTCGACTTAATGCTTGCAGTATAGGAGTCCTTTTTAGAAAGTTATTTCCTGTGCGTATAAGCACCAATGTGTTTCCTACTTTCTCCACTATCTGAGGAGAAAGTCACATGTTGAGAACCTTGGTTCATTTGAAATGCAGCATTGTGAATGGTGAGAATTAGGGTTCTAGTTTCATTTTTCTACCTGCCTTATGCAATTTGTCCAGCACAATTTGTTAAACAAGCTGTCTTTCTCCAGTGTGAATTTTTGGCTCCTTTAAAAATATAGGTGGCTGTAAATGTGTGGATTTAAATCTGCATTCTCAGTTATATTCCATAGATCAGTTTGTCTGTTTTGTATTTAAGTAACATGCTGTTTTTACTAGTATAGCTCTGTAGTATAATTTGAGATTAGGGATGGCAATACCTCCAGCAGTTCTTTCATGGTTCAGGATGATTTCGACTATCTTCAGTTCTTGTGTTTCTATTTGAAATTTGAAATATTATTTTCAATTCCTGTGAAGAATTGTGTTGGAACTTTAATGTGCATTGCATTGAATTAGTAGATTGTTTTCAATAGGATGGACATATTCACAATATCAATCCAACCAATCCATGACCCAGGAAGTATTTCCATCTTCTGCTGTCTTCTTCAATTTCTTTCTCCAATGTCTTAAATTTTTATTGTACAGGTATCTTACTTCTTTTGTTAGATTTATTTTAAGATACTGTATGGATTTCAAATCTATCATGAATGGAATCATTTTCTGGATTTCTACTACACATTTAAGGTTTGGTTTGTTTTTTTATGTAGTCTCAGAGGTCTTGCTTATTCTGAGGTAAGGACAAGTTCTAGACTTACCTGGGAGCTGAGATGATAGAGAGGCTCATGGATGGACCTCCAAACTGCTTGTCTGAGGTAGGTGAGGATCTCAGATACCTAGGTTTAGTTTAGAGCTGACATGGCAGGGATTACCTCACTCTGTCAAGGTAAGGTGCTTGCCAATCTGGGATGGGATTGAATCCCTGAAACATGGGGAATTCTGAAGGCTAAGATAGTGGGTTTTTAGGGAATCTGATGGAAGGACTCCATATCTTTTTCTTTTCATTACCCACTGTGTTTAATTAAGGTTTTCTGCATGAGGACGGTTTGGTGGCCTATTAACCTGAGTCACTGCAACCCGCCTGTTGCTACACCGTTAAGGAATATCATTCCCTTGTGCAGAACCAATAACTGCCTAAAACACCCGAGGAATGATGGAACCTCATGAACCCCTCTAGCTCTACAATGGGGTACTGATTAGCTTTTTTGATTGTCTGGGTTCAAAAACCATGTCATGTCCTAAAGACAATTTTCATGGCTACCCTCTCCATCCTCCAGTTCATGGAAGGGTTGCCTGTATCACCTCTCCTAGTAATTTTTTGATGGGATGCACTATGTTTGATGTAAAAAAATGTCTTCAGATTTAAATTCCTTGCAGGAACGTTACAATCTCTATGAATTATATATGAAAAGCACTGTTGGGGGTCCCAGCACTCAGGGCCAGCCCCTGGGGGACTGAAGGATCTCGGCCATAGGGGTTGGGGGGCAAGTAGGCACAAAGTCAAGACAGTCAAGACACTGACTCCAGGAGTTGAGTGGAAAGCCAGCAGTAGTAGTCTGCTGCAAACTCATTTATTCAAGAAAGCAGAGAGTCTTATATGTCTTGTTAGCCAATAGCCTTATGGGGTGGGGTCCTGACAACAGCCAATCGCAGTTTGCTCCCAGGTGGATCAGGTTCTCTCCAGGTGCTGGGCAGAAACTGGCTTCACAACGCCACACCCATGAGAGCCATTCCTTCATTCCTCCTGGCAGGTGGCCTAGCTAGGCCCACCCTGCATTACGTCCAACAAAGCACCAATAAGTAGTGAGGAAAATATGGACACACCATTAAAAATCTATCTGTAATATGAGAATAAAAGGAAACAATCTAAAGAAGTTTATGTCAGTAAATTATAAAAAGTTAGATAAAAACTAAACAAAGTTGAAGAATGCTACAAATTTTTGACAATGACATAAAGAAACATATTGAAGTAATCATGCATGCAAATTAAAAGGATAGCTTCAGTGAATACTGCCAAACACGTTGTCATAAGTAATGTCAATCTTATATTCATTTTCCCTATTATATCAAGGGCAAGTGGCAATGGTAATGTATTACATGAGTCTAGGATGCTATGAAACCAAATTTGTTGAAGATAATTTTAGATATCTATGTGTGAAATCTAACCTCAAATGAGCACCATTTTTGCATAATTTTGTGTATTTCATAGAAAACATATTAAGCATCATAACACCCTTTCCCCGTCTTCACCCTCCCATAGCCCCCTTCCCACCAAATTGTATGCATTCTGTTGTTTACGCTAAGGGCTATCAAGTCAAGTTAGTATACACTGATGTTCCTCAGTGCAAGTTCATCCGCTAGGTTCTAGTCAGCCTATCTAGAGTCTCTCCCCTAAAGAAGTTCAGCTCTTCCTCACTCATCATGTTTAAAAATCCCTCCTCCCAATGTAATACACTGAATATGTTGGATTAAAAGAGTAAGATTTTTGAAATACTTGGATTTTGTTCTGCAATTTTGAGGTTGATGAATCTTTTCACAATGGATCACTAGACTCATATTATAAATACCAAGTAAAAGAAATATGGTTATCAATGCCCACAGAGTCATAACAAGGCATCAGATCCCTTGACACTGTAGTTAGGTACAGTTGTTTGCCACCATGTGGGTGCTGGGACTCAAACCTGGTCCTCTGCAAGAGTAGAAAGTGCTCTTACCACTGAGCCATCTCTCCAGGCGTATAATATCTTGTTGTTCCATTTTTGATTGGAATAAAGTGGCTCTCTTTATCTCTTCTGATTTTATTTAACTTGAAGTCTGTTTTGTCAGATATTGGAATTACAACACCTGCTTGCATCTTACAGACATTTCTTGGAATATTTTTGTCCATCATTTTAACCTAAGGAGTGCCTATTCTTGAAGGTTAGATGAGTTTCTTGAAGACAACAAAAAGATAAATATTCTTTCTTAATCCATTCCATTATCTGGGTTTTTTTACTGGAGAGTTGAGAATACTGATATTTAAGATTATTGAAAGATGTATATTAGTTATTGTTATTTCAATTTGTGTTCTTTTCAATATTTTGTGTTTCTGTTACTACCTTTTTCTTTTTTTCTGCAATTTCTTGGGTATACTTATTCTTATCTTCAACCCTTTGTATTTATTCAAATATTCTCTGTAGTGCTTATTTGTTAGACATGAATTCTTTCAGTCTATATGTGTCATGGAAAATTTTCCATTCCCCTTCAACTGTGATAGTTTTGCTGGATAAAGTCTTTGGAATTGGCATTCATGGTCATTTAGAACTGGAAATATTTTGGTCCAGGATCTTCTGGCTTTCATAGTTTACACTGAAAATTCAGCTGTAATTCTAATGTGTTTTCCTTTATACATATCTTACTGTTTTACTTTAGCAGTTTTCAGTACCTTCTCTTTATTCTGTACATTTAATGCCATGCCATGGGGAGTTGCTGTTTTCTAATAGTTTTCAGTACCCTCTCTATGTTCTGTACATTTAATGGTTTTACTATGATATGCCATGGGGAGTTTATGTTCTGGTCCTGTCTCATTGGTCTTCTATGTGCTTCTTGAATGTATTTAGATAAACCTCTCTTAATTTAGGGACGTTTTAGTCTATAATCATGTTGAAGATTTTGTCAATCCTACTGGCCTGATTTCTTTTGCCGATGATGCTGAGACTTGGTCTTTTCATGTTGTCCCAGATTTTCTGTGTATTCCTGTGATTTTTAATTTTATGTAGTCTTTGCTTAAGGAGTCCAGACTGGTGTTCCAGTCTTGATATTCTTTTTTCTATTATATTCTTCCTGTTATATTCTACTTGTGATGCTTTCTCCTGCTGTATCAAATTGACTTACTGAGTTTCCAATTTTGTCTTCATTTGGCTTTGGATTTTCTTCCAAATTTCTATCACTTTTGTGAATTCACTTTTCACATCCTGAATTGTTTTTGCTATTTAGTTAAGCAGAATATTTGTATTTGGGGAAGGGGAGGATTTCCATCACAATTTTAAGCCTATCTTCTCTGAGTTCTTTGAATTGTTTGCTGGTATGTTCTTTAAGTTCTTTGATCATGCTTATGACTGTTCTTTTAAATTCTGCATCATGGACATATTCTGTTGGTTTTCATGTTATTTGAGTTTTGGCATTGCTGTTTGGGCATATGGATGTTTGTTGCTGGCTGTGTGTCTGATGGGAAATTCTATTTTGCCTTTGTTTAGTTGAATTTTGGTTCTGTTTATGTTGTGTAGGTATCTTTGTTGCTCTTTGCTCAGTTAGTTGGTGTGTACTTCAGGTTCTTGCAGGGTAGGAGGCTGGTCTGGGTAGTTGGTGGATCATGGTAGTAGGCAGGCCAGTCATGGTAGTAGGAAGAATTTAGTTAGTCTGGGTTAGGAAGCTTGTCCAGAGTTCTGAGGCAGAAGAGCAGGAACAGGCCTGTGTCCAAGGCTAGCAGGGGGACAGGGTGGGGATGGGTGGATTGGAGGTGTTCAGGCTGCAGGGAAATTGAATAGAGATGTGGAGGGCAGGATCTGACTTACCAAGGTGGTAGGGCTGGTCTGTGTTGAGTATATCGGGACTCCTGGGCAAGATGAGGTTAGGGACCTCCTGTGTAGGTTCCTAACCTACAACATAGGATTTACCTAGTCTGAGTCAAGTAGTCCCGAAATCTGATAGGAGGAGTAAGGAGGGGTGGGGGAAGATTTTCCTATAATAGTCTTGACATCACAGTGATTATAACCTGCTTTCTCTTTGATACCCATGAAAACTGAATTATAATAAAAGAAGTAGAGTAGTTAAAATTCATACAGTTAATAAAGGATAGAATGTTATCTGAACCCACTCAATCTGGTTTCACACACACCACAACTGTGCTATGCTATGCATTGATTTTTACTGTGGTTTTGACTACTTTCTTAACCATCCATAACTCTCATTTTTTCACGTCAGAAATCAGATATTTGGTGAAGGATTTTGATTTACCCGTGGAAAGTGTATCACTGAAATCCGTATTTCCTGTTATTTTACAGAATATCTCAAATATTTATATATTTGTAGTAAAGATATTATAAATATATATTATTTGTTCTTTGGTTACTTTGTTAAACTATAATCCTATTACTCCTTATTTTATAAGTTATTCACTTGAGTAGTATGCAGTGAAAATCAGTGCATGTAGTGGTTTGTATTAGAAATGTTCTATGTATTTGAACTCTTATTCTCCAGTTGGTCACACTGTTTGGTGAGGTTAGGGAACATGTAAGAGGTAGAACATTGCTGAAAGACATTTCTCACTCACTAGGGTTGGGTTAGAAATTTAAAAAAAATATTTACAATATTTACTTTTTGTGTATGAGTGTATTACCTGCATGTGTTTAAGTACATCTCAGGTGTGCAAAGCCAGCAGAGGTCAGAAGCAGCTGTAGAATTCCCCTGGAAATGGAGTTAAGGACAGTTGGTAGCAACCATGTAGGTGCTGGGAATTGAACCTTGGTCCTTCCTCTACAGGAACAGCCAGTTTTCTTAACCTCTGAACCATCTCTCCAGTCCCTGAGTTGGAGATTTGAAAGGTTCACCCCATGTCCAGTTTGCTCTCTGCTTCATATTTGTAGTTGAATACCTAATCTCTCAGCTTCTTTCCAGTATGGAATCTTCTTCAAAATAAAATGTCTTCCCCATAAATCATTTTTCGTTCTGATATTTTATCACAGCAATGGAAAATAACCATTAGGGTTTATAAATAGTAATAATGTCAACCGTTACTATGAAATGAATTATCATATTATGTAGTAGAATTTTTGTTTTTACATTTTATTTTCTTTATCCCATGAGAATTCCTTTTTCTCTAATATAGAAAGAAGTTTCTAGAGGTCAGACATAGAGGTTCTTTATCATACAGACAAAAATTTCATATTCATGTCCTTCAAGAAAGAGCAAAGTACACAGGGGTTGGTTTGACATTTATAAAGCACTAATTATTAAACTCAGTTTTCCTATGTGATGGCTGAATCAAACTTCCTTGATTGATAGGTAGAGCTTGACAAATCAATTGATATATAGATTAATCAATTTTATTAAAGATGATAGATAACTATGGAACATTTCAATGAGAAACTATTTATGCTAATTTAGTTACCATTAACCAAGCTACATTTGTAAAATCTTGACTCACTGTATCATAATGAAATAGATTCTTGTAAAATCTTTGTGTTTTATTGACACATCCCTGCTACTAATGCCCTTACCAGAAGCAGAAAATGTATGGGAGACTTCACATCTTATTTCATGGTGCCCACCACCAGAATAGAATATTGCATGGAATTATATATTACTAATCCAATTAATGCTAAATTAATATATGTGACAGGAGAAAGTAATATATACTCCCAGTCTGAGGAAAGGTGGGTGTTGAACAAGGCAGGGTTGAATTTATAATAGAGTAGACAGAATGGTATTGGTGGGTGTGTAATGTTGAAGCAGGAGGTGATAGAGGCAGTCCTAGAATGAACTTGGGCAAGGGTAGCATGAAACAAAGGTGTGAGCCATAAGGGCTATGTTAATTATCTTGATTTCATCATGTTTCATTATATTAAAATTCTTAATATCACCTTGTTTCTCCCCAAATACATGCAGCTATAATCTATGCATCCATCCTATGAGCTATTCATCTCTTATCTGTTATGTGTGTCTGTTGATGTTTGTATGCATGCATCTGTCTCCTATCGGGAAAAAAAAAAAAAAAACCTTAAATCTCAGAGACATCTACTTCTAGGAAACAAGAAAAAAAAAACAAAAATAAAAAATTAAAGAATCTGTCACTGTTTGCATTCTGTTTTAGAATTTGAGGAAATCGAGTTTTAAAGGCACTAAGGTTCCCAATGCTGCTGAACACCAAGGAGGAGCTTAGTGCTTCAACTAAACTTCCACTCGGTCAGTTCCAAATCATGGACTGGCTTTTTTGCATGACACACCAATAGGAAGATGAAAATGGCAGTGCCAGAAGGGATTATCCAGGACCTCTTGGATAGCTCCGTGAACGTCAAGGTCAGGTTCTCTAGAGCATGTCTACAAAATTTAGCTGATGAATTTGAATAAAAACTTCCTACTGAATTATTTTGGGAATTACTTAGCATTTACTGTCTGGTATTATCAGGAACAAAATACCTGAGTTTTCAGGGGAGTAAAAGAAAGACAGGACCCAATGTAGGGTGGCAATATGGTTCTGAAGGATTAACTTTATATAATAGTATAGAGGTGGGAGAATGGGTTAGGTGTGCTGCACCACAACGCACTACAAATTAGTATCCTCATGACAGGTTTCAAATTAAGGCCTTAAAAGCAAAGGGAAGATGTCAAGAGATTTTCTTTTCACAGAAAGTCTATTGTGAAACTATGATATCTTACTTTTCACTCCAACTAATGTAATATTAATATTTTTATGTCCACCATATCTTAATATACAGATATTTAATTCGAATAAAAATGTGCCTTTCCATGTCCAGGTGATCAGTGCCAACAATGGAAGAAAGTGTCTGGTTCTCCTTGCTTGACAGTGAGAGATTAGCAAGGGAAAAGTTTATTGGCATTTGGTTCTGTGACAAAAACTGAAGTAAAAGCCTGAGATGGTTAAGATATGTTTCAATCATAAATAAGATTTATTTATTGATTAATTAAGTTAGACATTCTCTAAACATAGCATTTAGAGAAGATGTAGACAGCCATTCTGTGGTTCAGTAAATAAGAGGATAGTGGTTTCTCTTGATTACTTTTTGATGCACTTGTTACTAATCCTAAAAGTGAGAATTTTCTTTCCTGGAAACTCTTGCTCTTGATGAGGATATTTCTTGTCCTTAATTATGCTGTGCAGTAATTACAGTTAAAGCCACTTAGATAGTAAGTCAAATGCTCAATCGATATCCTACATTTTTGTAAGAAGAATATGCCAACTGTAGATCTCTTACTTCTGGGGGGAAGTAAAGGATATACTTATTGATGTAAGATCTCCTCCTCTTCCATCTCACAGAAATTCCTGCAACTTAACGGGGCTGGGGGTATCTTCCTTTATATGGGAGGAGTATTTCCAAAATATGCTTCCAGACAATAAAAACAAATGTAGAAAAAAGCACTGTATTGTTGAAAAATTTGTAAAACTTTCATTAATCTCTTTAAAATAATATATTTGAAGTAAGCTGACTAGGGCTGGAAAGATAGCTCAGTGGTTAAGATTATGCACTGATCTTGCAGAAGACTAAGGATCAATTCCCAGAACCCACATGGCAGCTAATTACAATCTGTAACTCAAGTTCCAGTGGATCTTATGCCCTCTACTGATCTCCATTAGGCATTCCTCACTCAGATGCACTTACATGCACGTAGGTGAAATAACTATACGCATAAAATAAACATAATAGAAGAAAGAATGTCTACAGTCTATATCATGTTCTAGGAGATTTGTCAGAAGGTAAGAACTTCAGAAAATAATGAAAATCTGTAATAACAATTAATTTTTGTATTTAAATTTTAACATATGAAAACAAATTAGTATTAAAAGATGTATAGGTTTGCAGAATTTAACTTCCAGTAGGAATGCAGAGTTTTATAGACAAGGACTCATATAAATGTCTAAATGTGATCTATATGAATACTACTTCTAGAAACTGTTTAAAAGTAATACAGCAGAAATTTTATCTTATCAGGACACATTCTAAGCTTTTTCTTCACTGTTTTCTTCATTCACTTTTTCCAGATGAAATCACTATAGAGAAATTATTGCTTGGCAGAGGTGTGAAGAGACAAGCTTTTCACTACAGAGTTGTACCATTCAGCACTTTTGTAGGTTGAATTTTCATAGCTGTAAGAAACTAGAAACCTGGGAGAGGAAGGAGAAGGATAAGAGAAGGTAATGGGATCATGTATGCTAGCAATGCGTTATGTAGATGTGTGAAAATGCCACAATGAAAACCATTATTTCATATAATTAATACATGCTAATAAAAACATTAAATTGCATTATTTTTTCTGGGTAATTGATTCAAATTTTCATTTCAGTGATATAAATTTAGACAGAATTTTTCAACTCCATTACTTAAATAGGGTGAGGAAATTACAGAGGAGAAAAATACACAGTATGTACACACAGCAAATATACTTATGCCATATGTGTGTCTGTAATTATGTGAATATGCACCCATGAATACATTTATGTATACCCATGGCACATATGTATGCATAATTGTGTATAAGTATACATATATATACAATATGCATACTTAGACATTTGAAAGAAATCTTAATTCAAGGGCTAAGGAGATGGACCTCTGTGTTAAAAAACTTCTTTTACAAGCCTGAGGACCTGAGTTCAGATACCCAGAACCCATGTAAATGCTGGATTCTTCCTGGATCTGTAATCGCAGCACTCCTACAGGGAGATGAGAGGCAGAGACAGGAGAGGCCCATGTGTTTCAGAGCCAGTAATCCTGATGTGCACTGATGTGCACAGTGAAAAACGCATAAGGAGACCCTGTCCCATACAAGGTAGAAGGCAAGAACTGATAGCTGAGGTTGCCCTCTGACTTTCACACTCATGCTTACTTTCACTTATATGAATGCCTGCACACACGTGCATTGTAAAAACACACACCTATGGAGACCAAAGAAAGCTTGATTTGAGACCTTCTAATGACCTAATGATACTTAATTACAGATCATGTCTTCTTGCAACAACAAAACTATCTGAAACGCTATTACTGCATGAAGAATCATTTAAAACAAAATTTTTATATTAATGCTGTTTACTGCTATGCTCATATGTTAATCAGTGAGTTTTTAATATTAATATATAATATCATAAAACAAAATATAGCACTGTTTCTATTTCCTGGATATTTCTTATGAACTACTCTATTATAAATTAGTTATACCTTTTTAGCCTTCCATAATAAGCCGTAACAGTGATGTGGGTTATCATAATTCATCAAGAATAGTTTCCTGGCCTTGGAAAGGGGTATAGAAAAATTCATAATTTGAAAAATGGCTTGTTGGTATGGAAACATGATGAACCACAGCTTTGTGAAAATTGGAAAAACAGTGAAAGAACTTATAATTAAATGAAGCACATTATTGCTGAATTTCACAATTGCCTGCTTAGCATTGGTTATCTTTAATGGTTCCTATGAACAGCTGGACAAAAGCATAAAGAGGCACACTTTAGATATATTAACTGATCAGTTCTTCATATACCTTTTGCATAAGATGTGTGGGTTTTATATTTGAGTAGAATTTTATCCTCATTATGGTAACAGAAGCAAGGCCAATGAGATGGCTGAGTGGTTAGGGATGCTTGTTGCCAAGCCTCACAACCTTGATCCCTGGAACTCACATGGTAGAAGGGGAAAGACAAATCCCAGAAGTTGCTCTCTGACCGCCCTACCAAGGATATGACATATATACCCACATATAACCTCACAAAATACATGTAAAATAAAAAACAATACATAGAAAGCAAATAAGTAATAGATTGATAGTCACTCTTGTTTCTGACACAGTAGAATAATTTGTATGTCCACAAACTTTACATGGAACAGTGTAAGAACTTACAAAGATAAGAAAAATAGGATTCATATTTGAATTATTTTCAAGAATTACAACTTTTAGAGCTGGGATGTATTTCAGTTGGTAGAGTGCTTGCCTAGCATAGACCAGATTTTATCCACAGCATCACAAAAACTGGATATGGTAGTACATGTTTGTAATCTCAGCACATTGGAGGAAAAAAACAGAAGAATCAGAAGTTCAAAGTCATCCTCTGTTAAATAGCTATATTGAAAAAAGACCAGAATAGAAATCTTGTGACAACAGCAGCAATTCATTCCTTAACTAAAACCTTGTCATTGTATTATGGAGCAAAACCCTTGTATCTTCCTCAGAACTGGTGTTTTCTGTGGTGAAGAATAGACCACTGAATTACAATGTGTCTTCAATATGTGGAAATATCCTACATTCTGTAGGACATCGGGATTCTTAATTTCCTTTATGTCATTACCATTGCTCATTTATGACAACAAAAACAAAGCAAAGTAAACTCATTCCCTGCGTTCTAAACCATCACTATAAGCCCATTAGAAGCCTTGGATGAAGAAAGGATCTTTTTACTCTCGTGCCAAAGAGGAAGTAATGAAACAAGTCCACATTTGTTTATAAACCCTTTGCTTCATCAAGCCTAGATCCTTACCATCTAGGGCTTTCTACTAGTGCTTCATGAATGTCTAAGTCCTGCTGATACCAGCCAGTCAGTGTATGCAGTCAACATAAATGTGAGAGCATCTCCACCCTTCCACAGCTGCACTGCCAACCCAACCCTCCTACGTTTAAATAAAGAACCTCTACTCTAATATTTGTGAATCGAATCCTTCCTTCAAATTACTTCTGAACATCCTTCAAAATATATTGGATTTTTCCCCAATCTCTCCTCCTTTTTCCCTTATTTCTGCTTTTCTCTTATTCTGTCCTTCCAAAAATTTTCAGCCATTGTGGAAAGATGACTCTTGTTTTGGGGGCACCACACATGTGCATATTCATGCTCATGAAACCATACAGACATAAACATACATACACACGCACACACACACAACACACACACACATGAACACATGAACACACATTTTCAGTCTGTCCTAGAGTTCCAGACCCAGTGTTTCCAAATGAGCATTTAAAAAAGAGACAAATTCATTGCATTTCAAAGCATGTTTTCTGTGCTACTAAGGAGAATACAAGAGGCTTGGCAGGACATAGGGCATTGAGAGCAGGGTGCCCAAGAATTCTCATGTTATGCCAAGGTGGATTTATTTTACATTAGCACAGAAGGGCTTTTCCCCAAATTATAAAAATATTTTTTCATTATTCTTAAGAATTTCTTATATGTAGACAATAAAAGATGAGACTATCCATCCCTGTTTCACTTTGCTAACTATCTCTGCATTCCCCTGATACAACCCTTCTGAATTACATATCATCTTATTTACAGTTTCTAAAGTTGTTAATACGTAAATCAAATTTTGGGGAATTTCATAGTATATATCTGGTCATAATTAGACCATCTTCTTTATCTGTATCCCTCTTCAGGCCCTCTATCTGATTTTATGTACTCTGTCATATATATTAAAGCTTATCAGGTCAAGTTTGTGGCCCCAAAAGTCTATCTGTGTGGGTCCATCCACTGGGGTCTTAGTCAGCAAATAAATTATTACATCCTTAAAGAAAATGGACTTTCTCTTTTCCAGTAGCAATCAGTTACCAGTAGTTCCTGAGCTAAGGTTGATGCTTCTTACCCACTTCTTTGCTTGCATTGTGTCTGGCTTGAGTTTATGTGGGTCTTGTGCTTGCTGTCATCATCAGTGTAAATTCAAACGAGTAACTTCTCAGCTATCCATAAAACTGCTTGTGGCCGTCTACCACATCTGGCTCTTACAATCTTTCTGCCCTCTCTTTTGAGCTTAGAGTGATAGAGGTCCTATTCAGGGTTAAGCATTCTGCAGTGTCTTATTCTTTTCTCTTTGAGTTAATCATCATCTGATGCTTGAGAAAGCTTTTCTGGTGAGATTTGAGAGATGCATAATATGTCTCCATCCTCTGTTCTGTGATGTTCCTTGAGCTTTAGATATAGACATTAATTGTAGATGTATCACTTAGGACTGGACACTTCACAGACTCTTACTGTGTTTGACCAGTTGTGGAACTTTATAATAGTCTCCAGATGTTGTAAAAAGAAGTTACCTTGATGACTGGTGACAGGTACACCAGTCAGGCTTCTCAGAAGCTTTCCAGTTGCTTTCCCCCACCTAGTTCTGGAGCAGGAAGAGGGCAAATAAGTGGGTGGGTACTGGCTAACTAGTAAGGGTCTACTTATTTATTTAATAACTCTCTAAATACAGTTAATGCCAGTCATATATTCATGGATGTGGTCCTATTCATTGGAGCATGAGAAACCTAACAGTGGTCATACTATCAAAGGAAAATGATTCTCTCTCCCCTAGCACCTATCAATTGCCTATAGCTCCTTAGTGAGAGGTGAGGCCGGAAGATCATCTCCCGCATCTATGCCAGAAATTGGTTAGCTTGATCTTGCCCATGTCCTGTGTGGGTAACCACAGCTGGGAACAGTTTAGGAGTGGAGTAGCCATGTAGAATCCAGAGGGTAGAGACACACAGCACTGTTCTACATCCTCAAATTCTTACATTCGTTTTCCCCCAACATTTTTTAAAGTTCTTTGATATTCTCAAACATGTATACACGGTATCCTGATCATATCTACATCTAATTCCCTTCCTTTCTTCCCTCCAAACTACCCCCCACTTTATATATCTCCCTCTTAACTTTATGCCCTATTTTTAAACTTTTATTTATTTTCTTGTAACATACTAAGTCTAATCTGTGCTGTGTATATGCTCATTGGTGTGGGTGGGGTCATTCACTGAGGCGTGGATAACTTATCAATGGCCAAACCCCAAAATTATTCTGCCTCCCAGGAGGTATCAACTGCTAATAACTCTTCAGGACTCCCCACATCTAAGGTCAGGGTTTGAGAGATGTAGCAGAAAAGAAGGGACCAGAGACTCTGCTGGAAGCTAACAGGACTTTATTAAGAGAAAGCCAGGTGGGATTAGCTTCTCCACACCCAGGAGTGGAGAAATGCTAATCCCCTCGCCCCCATCTTGGCGCTGGGGCTCCAGGGAACTGGGCTGGTGTGCCAGGCTCCAGATTGGGATGGAGGAGCTCCTTCAGGGAGAGTGCAAGAGGCAGACTCTCCAGGAGAGCAAGCTCAGCCCAAAAACCCAAGTCCCAGTTCCAGTCCAAGACCAAGTCCTAGTCCCAGTCCTCAAAGCCTCAAAGCCTTTATAAAACCCTCGGCCCCCTCCTGGCTTTTAGGAGAGGGGGTTTGGATTGACATGACATCTGATTGATGTTTTACGCAAGCTTCTGGCCGGGAAGTAGTCCTTTTTTACAGCTGTTTTGAATTTTTTGAGTCCAAAACCTTATCTGTTAAGGAAGCCTGGTGGCCTTTGTGAATTTGGGGTCTGGAGTCTTATCTGAGCTATTTGTAGCTATTTGCAGGGCCTGGATTTCTGAGGAGAAGTTGTAAAAGTTGGTCTTTTCTCATGCATGTTTTGTAAACTCAGGCTCCAGGTTTCTTTCCATTTCCTGAGTTTGGAACTTTTGGGGGTTTCAGTCACATCTTACACTACCCACTGTACTGGAACTGACAATTTTTGACTTACTTGGTCTAGCGTAAGCCCTGTTAGATAACATCAGCTATTGTGAGCTTGTGTGTGCAAGAGACATGTCATAAACAGAGGAAAGCATTTCACAGAACTTCTCATCATCCAGCTCTGATTTCTTTCTGCCTCTTCTTCTAAGATAATCCCTAAATCTTGGAAGCCAGGTGAACAGGATGTGATACATATGCCCCTTTTATGTTCGGGCACTCACTGTCAGTCATTCTCAGCACTTTGTTAGCTCATCATATTAGCCTGGGAGTCAGTTTTGTTCTGGCCAAAAAACAGTGGTGGATCTTCTTGTTCTTAATTTCTTAAATTCATTGTCAACCACACTTGTTTTTTATGTGAGACATTTTGTGCTGATTTTCTATTTGCTTACCTTGTGACCTTAAGCATGCTTTCTTTTGACATAGCTTAGATTTTATAGAAGAAAAACCAGAGAGGGAGATTTTGGTCAGATTTATGTTAGAGAGAAGGGAGTCTGAGATAAAGGAAGACAGCCAGGTGAATTTCTCTATATGGTAAAACAAGGGTGCACCACTCACTTTTCCTCAGATGAAGCAGAAGCCAGAGCATGCACACAAGAATTCTGCTATGCTCCAGGAGGATATAATGACCTCCTGGATATGTAGAAAGAGTGTACCATCAGAGGTTTGGGAAAATTTGTCCTGTGATCTCTTAACACAAAGAATACTTGTCAGAACCAACTTGCCAAGTGTGTGTGTGGCTTTATATTCACCTTGTGCCACACACTTATCAGAATCCCAGTGTGTGATGGTTCCTTTTGTAATACTGTGCTTTGCCATTAATGTGCAAAGTCAAATTGTCTTTCAATGGATGCAGTAAATGAATGCAAATCTTTCCATTTGAGGAACATTTATACCAAGGGATTATCTTTTTAATAAGTTTTTGGATATTGTACAGCATTTAATATAGTTATATTATAAAATAGTGTAGATAATATATAGCATAGTCGTTATACTACTTACAGTGCTTTTCATTTAGGGTAGGCATATAATTAATAATGCATTGCACATTGACTTATAACATATCAGAATTAAAATCTTATATCACACAAAATACGTTGTAGTATATTGAACTGATATGTTATTTATGACAGATTGCATATGAGTATTTACTTAAGCTATTTCTTCACTATTTTAATGACCTCCAATTTTGTCAATATGATTTCAAGTCATCTTTCATCAATTTGTTTGAACCCTTAAAATCTTTGGTAATTCTTACTTAGAATTAGTCTGTCCTTATCCATGAATTGTTTGAGTTCTTGAGAGTCTGTGAATGTTGTGTCTACATAGCACAAATAGACTGTCCATTAATTAGTTGATGAACAAATAGGCTGTTACCAAGTCCAGACTCTTATGAAGGGCAGTTGTGAATCTGGATGAACAGGTATTTCTGTAGTAGGGTAGACAGTCTTTTAGGTATATGCCCAAGAGGGGTATGGCTTGGTCACATGGTAGAACAATTTGAACTTTTTTGAGGAACCTCTACGCTGATTTCCATCGTGGCTACACCAGTTTGCACTGCCACCAGCAGTGTATAAAATTTCTCCTTTTTCCACTCATTCACAATAAATTTATTTTTATGTTTTATCTTGCTCTTTCTGAGTGGGATAAGATGTGGTTTCAAAGTATTCTTAATTTGCATTTCCCTGAATACAAAGGATGTTGAACATTTTTTGAAGTACTCTGAGACACTTGATTTTAATCTTTAAAGAACTCCTGGATTAGGTCCTTGCCCAAAATGTTTTAGTTGTCTTGCTTGTTCATTTGAACTTTAGTGTTTTGACTTCTTTGTATATTCTTGATAATAACCCTCTAGGATTTATGAACTTTCCAGTCATGTGTATTTGGCTATTATTACATTGCCAACATAATTGCTATCCCCTTGGGAAGGCCCTAATTTCAATTAGACATATGTTGACTACCCCCAAATAAAAGTTCCATTATTATATCAGTAGAGATAGTTTACTGGATCAGTCATTTCTGTGTTTAGGATTTACAAGTGGGTAGGGCCATTGATTGTTTTTTCTCTCTTGGAAGCTAGGGAGTAGCATACTCTGATACTATGAAAGTTGATCTTCAGGGAGGCAGCTTCTAGGTCAGTTCCAGCATAATTTCTCCAAGTCCTGTGTCTAAATTATGTCCTGTCTTTAGAAGTAAGGTCTTACTTTCAAGTTCTGGGATGCAATTGAAGGCTGTGGCATGAGCCTATAGTATTGTAGGAATCTCCTGGAATCCCCTGACCAAGAACTCAAAGGAATATTTCTCCTGCCTGGCAATGTATATTTTGTTACATAACCTTCAGTTGCACAAATGCACTGATATATGTTTTGTACGTGTATTTTTCAGTAGATATTGAGCTAATGTATTTTCCTCGAGGTTTTCACATTCTGTGTTATTTATCATTCAACTCTATCTGTTTGTAACATTCCCTCTTACATCCCAAGTTAAAAAAAACTCCTACGTTGCTCATTTACCATTGATATTAGCTGTCTCTTTCTCCCCCATCTCATGAGCTCCTCTTCTTACAGAAGTGGAGAAGTGGTTAGGGAACCCCATTAGCTCCAAATCTATCAGCAACCAATGACTACTGGGAAAGGGAGATTTGACTTTGTTTAATGAAGTGATGCTAGATAAGCTGATCAGGTTCCAAGGGGAGATTCATATTTGGAGACACAAACTTATCCCAATAGGGTTTAAGGTACATGCCCATGGGGTGCAAATAGGGGAGGGTCACTAAATATGATCAACATGTATGAAATTTGTAAACAAAAGAAAACTCAAAGGTTGTCATCTCCCTAGACAAATGGAATTTCTTACTATGTGCAAAATATGCATCCTTATACTTACAGACAAGTATCCCAGTCACCACTCATCAAAGAAGGTCTTTTATCAACAGTCAGCAATTACTACAGTGTTTCACAACCAGGAATACACAGAGATTTGAATTGTGTAAACCTAAGTGACACATCTATAATGCAACCTCTACACTTAAGGCTCACGAAACACAGTGGAACAAAGAGGTAGGGAGAACACTAATGCAGCTCTCAGATATCATCACTGAGCCTCCCTCATGCAACAGAGGGCCAGAAACATAAAAGGTCACAAATGACAATGTGTAGAGAATAAGTCTGCAGAGTGCGGGTCCTTGGACACTAGTCCTGTATTAAATCCAACTCCCCAGACCCCAGGGCTCAGGGACCATCCAGAAGAGGGGGTTGGAAAGACTGTAAATGCCAAGATGGAGGTGCATGACCATATTGAAATAGAGTCCTATGGGCTCCTGGAACACTGTTGATGTGAACCTACAGCAATGGTGTCAGCATGCTCAACACCCATGCAAAATCAAGCAGACAAAAACCCAGCACAGAACTGTGGAAATGGGCAGTAGACTCCAGCCTTAGCCAAAGAACAACTGGCAACTGATTACTAATGGATAAGGAATAGCTGATCTTCTTAAAGGGAGGGACTCTAGATAGGCTGAATAGACCTCAGTGGATGAACTTGCATTGAGGGACATATCAGGACACTAACTTGACTTGATAGGACTTAACACAAATGACAGAAAGTATATAATCTAGTGTGTGTGGAGGGCCATGAAAGGATACTAATGGAGCAAGGGGTATAAAGATGATTAACATATTCTGTATGGAATACACAGAAATTCAAAAAGAAATTTGCAAAAATCCAGGTAGCTGTAATATGTGCATCTGGTCCACAATTACGGTCCTCAATTCTATTCCACTGATCAATGTTTCTGTTTTTATACCAGTACCAAGCTATTTTTATTACTAAAGCTCTGTAGTATAATTTGAGATTAGGGATGATAATGCTTTTAGAAGTTTTTTTTTTTTATTATTATGAATTATTTTGGCTACCCTGGTTTTTATGTGCTTCCATTTAAAATTTGGGATTTTTTTGAGTTCTTGCAAAAAACTGTCTTGGAATTTTGATGGGTACTGTATTGGCTTTTAGGTTACTTATGGTGCTTATGGTACTACCTACTATAATAGGTTGGCTGTTGCTGACTTCAAGTTTCATCTCAAGTAGCTAGCATTCAATTATGATGGAAGGTACTATGTATGCTACAGGATGGAAAATATAATTACTAACCTTGTCCAGGAACTGCAACAACTGACCTAGCAAGATGTGCCAACAAGTGCCATCATGGCATGTCTTATGAATTTTCCTATGGTGAGGCCTGGCATTCGACCCTACCCCTCTAGGTCCGAACCAATTGAGCTAATGGAGAATGCTCTCCAATTAGAAGAATTAGAGTTTATTGGATTTAATTACCAAAGATTCATGGCTGGGGGGGGGATGGAGACAGCAATTTCGTATGGGGGAGCAGCATTTTGATCAGAGGTGCAGTGGACCTGCAGCACACATTGCCAAGATGGCAGCCTGCTGTTGCTGCCGCAGCCGCTGTTGCTCCGCTGTTCCTCCCAGTATTCACTATTTTTCCCCCTGTACCCTCCTCTTCAAGTCACTGGTTGGTTGGAAAATGGTCGAATCTATTGGCCCCATTTCCATCAAGAGAATTCTTAGACGATTGTCTTGTCTTGCCACTAAGGGCACCTGCAGCTACATCTGGCCCCAGGTGTGTTCATCCATCATGTCCAGCGATTGTCCCGTCATTGAGACAGAGGGAAATTCCATGTAAATTTACTCTATACCCCATTCCTTTTCTTTCTTCAAAACTCTCCACCATCCTCTTTTGCAAGAGTCCCTGAGCCTCAGGAGCAAGGGGTTCGGAAGGGAACAACATCTGTAGGACGATGCATGGATTAACATCTGGCTTCAGTGATAATTCTTCTACCACAAAAACACAACTGTAAAACAAAAACAACAACAAAAGCAACATCCACACAAATACAGATTGCTATAAATGACCTAGCCTATGGGCATAAACACAAATGCTTAGTACCTAAGTAGGTGCATCATATTCGTCTTACAAACACAGTGGCTTCTTTAAAATTCCTGACCAACAACTCACAGGGAGAGAAACCCACACTTGGTACTAGAATTGCTAGTTAACAATGTTATAAACTATCCATTTACTCTTTGACATCTTATAGACCTAGGCCAATAGGGTGCCCCAGAATTTCACAGCTATATGTGTTACATTCCATTCTTGTTTTTTCAGGTGTACTTGCCGTCTCTCAACTGTAAAACATCTGTAAAACACTCAGAAGATAACATTATATACACACACAAGGTCTAACATAGCATGGAAAATTCCTTTTCATTTGTATCAGTTGTTTTTTCAACAGATCTATGTTGAGTAGAATGTCATGTAATTTAGTCATTTGCTATTTTTAGTTATCATTGGAATCCATTTCGTGTCCTGAAGGTCTTACCTGGAGTCTCCATGTATCTCTTTATCCTTGATAAACTCATTGGGGCTAGCCCAAACTGCTTGGCCCTACACAGGCTCCTCTTGCCCCTGTTGCACCTGTTATTTCCCAGGGCCAGTTAGATTCTGGGTCTGACTCCTTGCTCTAGCCATACCTGTTACCTCTCCATTGACCACACCTGGCTCTTGGGAGAGGCCCTAGCCAGGCAATCTGTTTCTACCGCCAGTATAACTACTCACAGGGGAAAAATGGACACTGTTTACTCAAGGAGGGGTTGTTATCTACCACTGGGATAGTTTTTATCTTTTGTATATCTTTGTGTGAACTGTTCCTCAAGTTTCAAAGCCTCCCAGAGGCTCTTTATCACAAAGTTTGATTTTTTGTCAATCTTTTCTTTAGGAACTTGGGCTAGACCCAAATCTTGTCACATTTGTCTTTGAGTTACCCAAAGAGAATTCCTTCTCTGTTTTGTCTCTTTTATACATTTTTAAGGTTGTTCTATTCTTCTACAGACATACTTCACATGCTGGTTTAGGTTGCTCAAGTCTGTCAAAGCCTCTCCTGCCTTGTAAAGATCCTGTCCCACTAGGGGACTTAGCACAGACACCAAACCTCCATACCAATTTCAAGGTGCTTGTTCAATTAAGTCCTTCATTTAATTTCTAGTGAACACAGTCCTATCTGATCCTCACATGAGGGACCATATATTGCTTTCCTCATACCTCGCTCTCTCAACAGGATGTGTTCCCCTTTTATTGTCTTCCAGTTCTTGACATCAGTGGTGACCTCCACTGGTGATAACCAAGGATCTGTAACAGCTGGCACAAGCCAGTCCATCAGAAACTGCTTTCCCTTGTACTGCCTCCAGTTATGCAGCCTCTATCTCAAGGAGAGATGAGTGGTTATATTGCTCAGCTTTTCTGCCTCTGCAGAATTTAAGTTAATACCAGTTGACCCTGTGCCCCATATTCTCAGGAGTCAGGTGATGACAAGCTCTTTTGCTGCTTGTTTGAATGTCCTCCCTAGTACCAGCAGCTCCAGGGCCAAAAACCCTCTATTTGCTAAGTGCTTAAGTTCCTTAAGGCCTCCATCAGTGTGCTGACATCTGAATTTCTCCTTTCTTTGTATTATAGGTGGAACCTGAGGGACCTTGTAGAGCAATAGGGAACTGTCTCTCTGCAGTTTCTGTTTCTTATTGGCTCATTCTGTGGCAAGTCCCGCCCTCTGACCAATAAGGGAGGAGGGAGGCAGGAGAGTAAGAAGAAGGAACATGGCTGTGAGCTGGGGAGAGAAGAGGAGGTTGCTAAGGTCCACGTGGGAAGAGAAACGCCCAGGTCCCAGGCCCATGAACCCAGGAGGCAGTGTGCCACACCCCCACCCTCCCATGGATCTCGTGAGTGAAATGAATTGAGAAACCTGCACCCTGGGCGCAGCAGTTGCAAAGTTTATTGGGCCGGCCGCCAGCAGTAACAAACTTTCGCCGGCAAACAGGACGTGCGTTCCCAGAGACTTTGTGACTTTGTAGATAAATAAATCATTCTAAATTGAAGATCAGTTTCTGTTTTATCCTGCTGGATTAACCAGATCCCAGCTGCTAAGGCATGGAGAATAAATTTATGCAACAGACCTCTTCCACAATTTTGAAGTTGCCTCCTCCTTCATCACTGTCTGATTCCTTCCAGGGGTTTCAGGTCCTTG
The DNA here is from genome assembly GCA_035773235.1 of Eospalax fontanierii. NCBI lineage: Eukaryota > Metazoa > Chordata > Mammalia > Rodentia > Spalacidae > Eospalax > Eospalax fontanierii. The sequence goes on from CM069524.1 coordinate 10,332,654, forward strand.
GGTCCCAGGATGGGCCTTGTATTATCAGCACGACCTGGCCTTTCTTCCCTTTTCACTCTCTTAGCCTTAAAAAATGGCAGGCTAAAACGTCTATCTCTTTTTGTCTTTTATCCAATTTGTTAACAAGGTCAGAGGGTAGTATTGAAGAAGCAAGCAAGCCTCATATCTTTTTCTCGGTCTTATTCCTCTCTCACACTTTGAGTCTCTCTCCAGTCTATGGCCTCAACCTGAGGTAAATCTCTCATGAGAAATAGCAGTGACCAAGCCACTTCCGCAGTGGCTTGTTAATATCTTTGCTTCTGGTGCACCACTTCTAGAAATTGAGAGTTTGTTCTAGACCTTCTACTGTTCTCAAAGCATTGTCATATTCCCAAGGTGGCCTCCACCAGTCAAGCTGGCATGCTACTCCATACTTCTTACACCTGGATTGCCACCCCTGTAATTGCCCCACCTATCCCATCTGCTTCGGTGAATTCACCTTAGTTACATATTTCACTCTGAATCACACTATCTCTGGAGTGCCCTGCCACCACCATTCTTTTGATGATACCAAAATTTCCTATGCCCACATTTTCCCCTTTGCCAGTCCCCACATTAGCAGTGGCTGTATAAATCCTTTTCCCAGAAACATTCTCCGTTTTGGTCAGTAGGTCCTGCTGAACTATAACAATTCTGTCTTATGAATTTTCCCAGGGTGAGGCCTGGCCTTCAGCCCCGCCCCTCTAGGTCTGAACCAATTAAGTGAATGGAGAATGCTCTCCAATTAGAAGAATTAGAGTTTATTGGGTTCACTTACAAAGGTTTCATGGGGGGGCAGGAATTTATATGGGGGGACAGTATCAGAGGGGCAGTGGATCTCCAGCACACTCAGCCAAGATGGCAACCTAGTGCCACTCCTCCTAGCATGCACTGCCTTCCCACCTATGTGGTCCTTCTCAAGCCACTGGTTGGTTAGAAAGTAGTGGAATCTATTGGCTCCATTTTTGTCAATAGAATTCTTAGAGACATGTCTTGCTGCTAAGAGCACCTGCAGCTACATCTGGACCCAGGTGTGTTCATAAATCGTGTCCAACTAGTGTCTAGCCATTGAGACAGAATGAAAGGCCATGTAAATTTTCTCTACATGGCACAAATAATATGGGAGTGTCCAACCATTCTCTAATTGGATTTAAGTCCTCCTTCATAGGGTAGAGCCCATACCTCACATTTGTAAAAGGCTTATAAACTTGAAACTAGACAGGTTACAGGACATAGGGGCAAGCCTAATATTAGTTTTCTCGTAAATCATTATCATATTAAACTGACTGCTAATGACATATTGTTATTTCCATAGATTAGTGCATCACTCAGCTCTCCCCAGAGAAGTTTCTTTATGCAGCAGATGATGTTTAACAAAGAAACCCATAACTGGCCAATGTTCAGAGAACAAGAAACTATAGACTGCTTATCCTGAATAGGACATCTATATCAAATATTTGCCTTCCAATGCTCAGGGATCATTGTAGAACAGAGGAGGAAAGATTGTAAGAGCCAGGGGTAGTAGATGACCTCAAATAGACAGTTTTTCAGATAGCTGGATAGTTACTCATATTAACACACCATATTAGTGACAGCAAGCACAAGTTCCAAGCAAGCTCAAACAAGACAAAGACCCATCATAATCATGGGGAAGTGGGTACAAAATTCCAACACAACCTAAGGAAATTGTGGTAAAAGAAGACAGTCTCTTTCAAGGATGAGATTCTTGGTAAGTCGCCCAGGTTCCTGTGGACTGATCCACACTGAAGGACATTTGGGGACACAAAGTAGATTCTATAGGCCATATATATGTCTGTGTTCTATCTACTGAGCTATCCAGACACTATAGAATCTTACATTCTTTTTCTTTATACGTATTTTAATTTCTTATGAAAACTGCATATTGGTCCTCAAATCTTATCTCTACAGTGTAGTAACTGCATTATCTTGGACTCTTTAGTTCACTAAACCTCCTACTCTACTTAAAATGGGAAAACAATGCTCCCACCTCCAGGTTTATTTCTCAGAACTAAATGATGTAAGAGTCGTACATTGTTCCTTGCTCAAAGTTACCATTTAGAGAATGTGCTTGTTATTTTAGTGTCTTTCATTCATATTTGACTTCTGCTTAGGGTCTGAACAAGCACTCTTCCTGCTTTAATTTAGTTTGCCATTTTTTGAAGACAGAAAATTTCTCTCTTCATTCCTGAACCCAGAATCTTTATTTTGACCATTTACTTGTGAGGTTTTTTAAATTTATAACTCCATTCTTTCTAAATATTTCCTTTTCTAACTATCTCAGTTCCCACTAATTTGTCTCCTTCCAACTTTGACAGTAAGTAGACAATGTTCCACACGATTTAGCACTCAATTACATGCTGTCTTATAGTCACATTGGTGTCATGTATTATAATCGTCTTCTCAAATACATTGTTAACTCCTTGAGGGTATTGGATAGAATTCTAATAAAACAGTCATGAGGCTTGAAAACTTTATGTTCAAGACAGACTTCAAGTGAAATTTTGAAGATTCATTTGTTTATCAGATTTACTGATCACGTATTCAAAGTTAACTAATTTTAAAGTAGTAGTTTAGTATACTGGATTTTATAATGTTTATGTTAATCTTATTCAGGATGATATTTATGCAGTAAACACCAAGGGTAGATTCTAAAGATGCATCCCAATACACGGAAGACTTGAGGGTAAACAGGGACCTTTCATCGATTTCCTCAAGACTTCACAGACATGATGCTTTGATGGAGGGTAATGGTCTTGCTCCAGTGGCAGGTGGGATTTGACAAGATTTCAGAAGACCAAGATTCCTATACTGCAAAGAACACTGATCAATGCTGTGGCCACCAGTCAGTGTGATTGGACCAGGGTGATAGGAAACATTCTTCTCAGCATTATCTTGCAGAAATGGGGCTTTTCTGATTTTAGCTGCACCTGCACATTGTTCTTTCTATTGTACAGATGTCAGCAGCATGCAGCTAGGCTATATACCAATTGGCATCATAAGGGAGAAATTAGAGCAAATTCAATAGATGCCTAAGTACACTAAATTCAGAAAATGAGAAGTTTTAAAGCACAATATGCATAAGCAATGACACAGAAAATGGTGAATGCTGAGGTACTTAGTGTCAAATAAAAAATAATCATGCTAAAGTTTCAGTTATCTATCTATTTATCTATCTATCTCTATCAATCATGTACCTGCCATCTAACTATATCTTTTATGATATGTAACACATAGGATAAATTTATTTTTAATTAAAAATCATTTTATATTGAATCTTTGTGTATTTCTCACAGAAAATCTCAATCACCCCACAGCTCTCTAACTGGAATCTATATATTATTTCATCCGTGTTAAGGTCTATTGTGTCAACTTAGTGTCCCCAACTATTCCTCAGTGCAAGTTCATGCACTGAGGTCCAGTCAGCCTATCCAGAGTCCCTCTCTTTAAGAATATTAATTCATCCTCACCCAACAGAATCAGGTGCAAATATTTCTTCAGCAAAGTTTGTGGTCTGCTACCTCCTTCCCCAGTTCTGTGCTGGGTTTTTCTCTGCTTGTGTTTACATGGGTTTATGCATGCCAAAACCATTGTTGTAAGTTCATATGAACAGGGTTCCGGGAGATTTTAGGAGCCTATTTCCATATGGTCATGCACTTCCTCATTGACTCTTACAGTCTTTCTGCCCCTTCTTCCACAATGATCTCTGAAACCTGGGTGAGTGAAACCTAATGTAGGAGTCCTGTCCAGGGACATTCATTCTGCAGATTCCTAATCTCTGTGTTTTGGCCATTTGTGACCTTTTGTGTCACTTGCTCTCTGATGCATGAGGGAGCTTCATTAATGAGAGTTGAAAGATTCATTAGTGTCCTCTTCACCCCTTGTTCCATGTTGTGTGAGCCTAAGATACAGAAGTTGCATTGTATATGTGCTGCTTAGGCTTGGGAAATTCACAGAAAATGTCTGTGTGGGACCAGTCACGGTACACTGTATCATTCTCTGGTGAAAAAGAAGCTTCTTTGATGATACTTGACTGAATATATAAAGATACGTATTTTGCACTTAGTAAGAAGTAACATTAGCTTAGGGATATGACAGCTTTGGGATTGCTCATAAAGAAAGATGAAATCATTAAATTGTAGGTAAATAGAAATTGTTATGCTAAGTGAAGTGACACAGATTCAGAAAAACAAATGAGTTATGTTTTCCCTCATTTGTTGTTTCTACCACCAAACCCTTATATGTGAGTATGTATTCAGATGTAACTGTAGGAACCAGGAAAATTGAAAGGAACCATGGAGATAATGGTAAAGAAGGAACCCGGAACCCAAGAGATAAGAATAGTAGTTGACAGGTGTTGCTAAGAGATAAATAGATACAATGGGGATATTTAAATGGGAGTTGGAGAGATGGTTATGCAAGGAACTATGAGTGTAAAGGAAAAAAGGAGCTCAAGACAAGTAGGGTCAAAGGAGCCTGGTATTCTCAAGGGAGAAATGGGTAAAATGGGACAGTTTAAATGAGAAAGGCATGGACGGAGGGTTAGACAGGGAGAGAGCGAAGAGATAGATAATGCCTAGCTAGTGTAAAACACCAGAGGGAATCATATTAGTCTAACAACCTAATGACAAATTCCACATAAAATATGTATACATGAGTCCATGTGTGTAGCTGAAGACTTCATGACAAGAAACAGTGCCAAAATAGGAAAACCTTTCTTTGAGTTATTGGCAAGGATGGTCCAAGAGACTCCCCAAATTACACAGCCCTTTTTTTAACTCTTAGCATGAAGGTAAGAACCTATTACTAAAGACAGGACACATTGACATATTTTAGAAACCAGATTTAAATCAATGGAGCTGGAACTGACTAGGAAGCTTCTTCTACAGAAGGCTAGTATTCATACCTCTGGAGAGCATTGCGCAAGCAGCCAAAGGAGAACATCAATTGATGGCCCAACACCAACTTCATGACCAAGTAACTGCATCAAAGCCTGGCACATCATATGACACTGGTATAGTAGTGGCATATTTATCTTGTGATCATCAATGGCCTAGTAATTTTTCTTAGAGCCCAATAAATGGGAGGAAACTCATGTGTGATTCAGTAGTCATAGCCAAATACACATGGCTAAAGATGTCATCTAACTACATCTTATGTATCTACCATCATCAATTTTCCTATTGTATCTATGTCTATGTATCTATATAACTTTCATCTATCTATCTATCATCTATCAATCATCATTCATCAACATATCTGTTATCTATCATCTCTCTATATGATCATTATATCTGTGTCTGCCTATCCTATTATCTCATTTGATAATTTATATGTAGAGCATGTTTGCAATTTTTTGATGCATTTTCAAAGCAAAGTGTTAAATATGAAAAAATATTTTCATTTTTAGTATGTGATCCTTGTATCATAAACCCACTGTGTAGTAACCATATTTTCAAAAAAATCACATTTACTTCACTAGAATTCCTACCAAAATGAATTCTCCACCCATGGTCTATGGTGCATATTTGTGATCCTATACCAGAAACTGGAGCTCTGTTCCCTTCCAGGGAGCTAGAGCTTTGTTCCCCTCCCATGATCCTGGAACTGCAGTACTTTCCTTTGAACCTAGAGTAGTGGTTCACTCTTACGGGCTATAGCTGTGGTTCCCTCCTGTGAGTTGGAGCTCTGTTCATTTTCTGTGAGCTGTAGTTGTGTTCTCCACTATGAAGCTGGATATGCTGTAGTTGTGTTCTCCTGTATGAAGCTGGATGTGCGGTAGTAGTTCCACATTTCCCAGGGCTGATAGTGGAACAGACTACAGTATGTGGAACTTCCCAATAATAGACTGCAGTTTTTGCCTTCCTGAGTGGCTACATTCTTTATGCCTCCAATCTGAGGTCCCTAACTGTGCATGTCAGAATTGTGCCTCTGTGTTGGTCTTATCCTGGGGACAAGGGACATCTCTGTTCTTTACAGGTTATGGTCTTGGAAGGACTAATTCTCTAGAATGGATCTCACACCTCACTTAATGGACAACTGTAGTCTTGGCTTCACGTGTGGTCCTGGACATCCAGGACTTGAGACTGGACTTTTTCCACTCTCAGGTAAGAAGAGTTTCCATCATCTTTCCATTACTTTTCTATAACCCCAGGGATTTTTCACCTGTGCTCTACAGAAAATGTAATACATCATATTGAATTTCTAGAGATAAAAATCACAGGTTGCAAAGCTAAAAAAGATTTAACAAGAACTTTAATAATTAAACTATATAACTCAAACTAAAAATATGAAATTTTATTTTTAAATGTAAATTTACAATTCTATATGTCTACTATTTTTTTTGAGTATTATTTATTGACAATACTGTACTACCAATCAATAATACTGTGGAATTTCTCACTGTTGTTGTAATGTGAAATTTGCCTTCATTTCTCTTCCATATTCTCCAAGTAATGCAAAGTTTTTCAATGTAATCATATTGTTTTTCTTACAAAAGAAATGTTAATATAAATTAAAAATAAAACAACTAAAAAGTGAAAAAATTAGTTCTTTCTTTGTATTATTATTAATAGTAGTTCTCCCTTGAGCTAATAGAATTACACTTTAGAATGCCTCATTTTACTTTTCATTTTACTTTCAAACATTCAAATGCATTTCATTAAATGATATAAAACTGAAGTTTGAACACTTAATGAAAGAGTTGGCTGTGGATCCACAAAACTGGATTATTACATTTGAATGCTGAATGGTAGAAGTGAAAGTTAGCGAATTAAAGTTTAAGCCTGTAAAATGGTTCAGGTAAGGTCAGGCAGGCTCCCAGCCTTCTGGCTTAGAAAGGGCTAGAACCAATATTGAGCATGCGTGGGCAACGAACACTTCCTGGGATTGAACCAGGGACAGTTCTCAGACTAGCAGCCATCCAGAACCAATGGGAGCAATGAACGTCAGATCGTCAGGTGTTTAGGACCTACCAGAATGAAGCACGGTCCCATGACTAAATAAAGACCTCCCCTAAGCCTGGCAAAAAAATAAATCCTGTTCCCTTTTAAAATTAAAATGAGACCATGGTTCCACTTTCTCCCAGGGTCTGTGACATTGACTCTGCACCTCCTTGCCCCCTCCCCCAAGGGATCCGGCCAATGCCAGCCAACGTTAGCCAGATTTCATGTTTATCTGGATTATGTGCTGTGAAATAGAAATTTATTTTTCTTCAACACAATATTTATTTTAACTATTCGTCTTATATGTAGGAGTGTTTTTTCTATATATGTATAAATACGTCTAGGTCATATAATGCTCATGAAGGAGAGAGACAATGCCAGATTCCCTAAAACTAAAGTTATGAATGGTTGTTAGTTATCATGTGGTTTCTGGGAACCAAATTCTGGTATTCTGCACCAGCAGTCCGTACTCTTAACTCCTGAGCCACATCTAGCCCAAATAAAATAGTTTTAACTAAGATTTGAATACTACTTTTAAATGTTAGACGTATTTTATTTTAAAATGTAACTATCATAATGATTATACAAATTTCCTTTAAACAGACTTTAAAATTTTAAATATTTTTGGTTGTATTAGTTACTATCTTTTGCTGTGATAAAACACTTTGACCAAGACAGCTTTCATAGAAGGAAGTTTTTGGCTTACGTTAGTAGAGGGATAAGTGCCAATCATTGTGGGGAGGTATGGCAGCAAATCAAAGGTATGGCAGGGCAGCCAAAACAGGAAGCAGAGAGTTCACATCTCCAGTGGCAAACAGTAAGCAGTTAGAGCAATCAGAAGTGGGACAGAGATATACATTTTTAAAGTCTGTCCTCAGTGACAGCCTTTTTTCAGGAAGGTTGTACTTCCTAAAACTCTGCAAACACTACCACAAACTGCAAACAGTAACAAGTGGTCAAATATGTGGCCCTATGCAGAATATCACTTACTCAAACCAACACATTGGTTTTTATGATTCTAAACCAAAGTAGTTTAAATTACTTAATAATAATTATTTTAAGATTGTGTGAATCATTTAGAATGCATTAATGAATATATTTTAGCTATAAATAATGTTTAGTGTTCTTTTATTATGTATCTATCATTCTATCCACTATCTCTCATCTATTATCTATTTGGCTATCTATCATCTATCATCAGTCTATCTATCAACTATTATCTATCTGTCTACCTATCTATCTATAAATCTATCATATATCAATCTATTTATCTACCATCTCTAAGTATCAGTCAGTCTACTGATCATCACCTATCCATTATTTAAGTATTTATCATATATCTATCATTTGTCTATATCTATCATGTATCAATTATTTATCACTGCTCAGTACAACTAAGGGTTTGAATTTATAAAGTTTTACTAATGGCGATAACTGGTACAGAGTTTTAATACTATCAAAATTCCACAAAGAATTTTGTACTATTCTATTACTATTCTTGTACTTCTCAAAACAGCACAGTATTCTGCACAGAGCAGCGCACATGGAAAGCAGTTATAAGGCAGGGGCACTGGTGCTTATAATTTAATGACAATTTTTCTCATATTTTACTGATCCTCAGGTTGAATAGCAGCATTTTCTACATAAAGGAAGTTAATGTGACTCAGCGAGATTCTAGGTGCTACTAAAGATTCGTCTCCATCTCATTCAATTCAAATGTTCTTAAATTTCTTTATGCCTGCCATTAGTCCTTGACCACTGTGTTTAGCTTCTTAAGGGCTCAGTAATTGGCTTCAGTGTAATATTGTTCTAAAATATTTATTATTAGGGATGCACCTCCATATTACTTTTTATTAAAAATAATTTAAGTCAATTTCCGAATCTTTGCATATTGAACTTTATGGTCAAATTTAGGACTTGTCTTTGCTCCTCTGTCAGTCAGACATGGGGCACTTCTAATGTGCACTTCGCATGCCCTCTTTCTGGTGTGCTTCCTCAATGATGAACATTCTGCCCCTTTGGCTTTGCCACTGTCTATAGTATTGATAAGAATCATATTTTGCTCCTTGTTATTATAGTAGTGTTTTCCAACTTTTAAATGACTTCCCTTAAATGGGCATAAACATGGATTTTTCGTTCACCCTCTGTGTAAGATCATTAAGCATCCTCTCTTGAAGCTGGTGATCAATATTTTACTCATTTACCATTTCACATCTTTTGTTAAATTTGGCAGTTTACAGCAGCTGGAACATGGGTCAGTTGGTCCTGAGAGGCAGACTTGGCTGTTATTGCTAACTGATCTAGTTAAGCAGAGCTGGTTTGTATTTATCAAGCTTCAATATGCTTTGGCATTCTTTAAGATATTGAAGTAATAGTGTCCCACATTTGCTGCTGTGTCTCAAGGAAAGCCAATAGGATAGTAAATCAAAATAAGAAAAAACAAACCTCTGTAGCGGAATCCATCTGGAATGAATAAAATAAAATTTAAAATTATTTCCTTGTTGGAAGATTTAGCAATCATTTTGATATGCTGCAAACTGCCTATTTTGATACAATAAAAAATACTAAGTAGTAAATTTTATATAGAGAGCCCTAAATATGTTGACCAATAGTTTAAGAAGAGAAGTAAAGGTCCAGTGAGATGGAAAAAGCTCTTCATGAAGCCTGATACAGTCTTAAGTATATGAATTCCAACACTGGAACCTATGTAAAGATGGAAGAAGAAAACTGACTCCAAAATAATATTCTCTGACCTCCTCATGTGCACTGTGGAATGAGCCCTCTCTCCTATATTATACATATACACACACACTGATGGCAAGTATAAGACATTGAAAGAGATTAGAAGTAAATACATGGACATCAACAAAAAGAATAGAATAGAAACATCAAAAGGATTAGAAACATATAATTTTTACTTCAGTGACAACATCATATGCTGTTCATGTATACGCAGATCTAAAAATTTCAGAGATGATGTTTGCAAAATACTGACTTTCAAACATTAATATAGACTGTATTGGTTATTAGTATTGGCAGCAGATATCTATTCTCTCCTAACTTTTACACTTAATCACTCCTAAAACCAGTTTATAGTTTAGGAACTGCAATCTGCAGGCAGTGACTTAAACAGATATGGATTTGAAAGTGATCTTTCGAGGTCATGACATTTTATGAAGAATGGCATCACCTTTCTTTAGATTATACATTTTATTGAATTTTGTGATTTTTATACAATGTAGTTTGGTGATATTTAAAACCCCTCCTCTGTTCACACCCTCTACTGCCCCCCACCAAAAATAATGGACACTCATAAATATAACCTATAAAGTCTGATTTCTTTCCCCATATGTCCTTCATTGCTGGTCCATCTACTGGTCCCATCAAGAGTCCCATTAATGTACTCACCCTCTCAGTAGTCATCAATTTCCAAGAGTTCCTTAGGTTTGGCTGGGAATTCCTAATCACTTTCCCATGTCCAGGTTGGAGTTTCATCTGGTTTGAAATTGCGTAGGATTTGTGATGCTGTCACCACTGTTGTGAGCTTATGTGAGTAACTGACCAGCTGTTTCCTTCTGGTCATCCTCCACCTCTGACTTATAATCTTTCTGCCCTCTCTTCTGAAATGAACCACAAGTCTTAAAGGCAGAGGTTTGAAATAGGTGTCCTATACAGGGATAAGCACTTTACAGCCTCTTGTTGTCTGCAACTTGGCCAATTGTGGGTTTCTGTGTTAATCACCACTTCATATATTAGGAAACATTCCTGGTGAGATCTGAGCAATGAATTCATCCTATGTGTATAGGTTCTATTGAAGGTGTATCACTTAGAGTTATGCATCTCACAGACATTTATTTTCTCTGTTTGACCTGTTTGGAACTCTCTAATAGTCTTCACCTGTTGCCAAAAGAAGCTTCTTTGATGAGGAATGGAAGGTATACTTGTTCATAAATATGAAGATGAATATTAAGAACAAAGCAAGAAATAACATTTGTTTAGGGACATGGAAAATGGTGTTATTTCTCAAGGATCTCTGACCTTTTCAGCCATGTATATTTGGCTGTGATTAGGGTACCACACATAAGTTCCTCTCACTGAATAGACCTTAATTCCAATTAGACAATGATTGATTAACCCACAAATAAAGGAGCCACAACTCCAACAATAGTGATAGTTTTCAGGCTATCCATTGTTCTTCATTAGGTTTTAATTGTGGGTAGGACCATTGATTGGAATTCTTTCCTGGCAGTTTATATACTATCCACTGATACCACTAGAACTAATATTCAAGGATGAAGCTTCCAAGTCCGTTCCAGCCTGGGTTGTTTTGGAAATCTCTTGGATTACCCTAACCAACAACCCAAATGGAGATCTGTCTTGCCTGGCACTGTGATTTTTGTTACATAGCCTTCAGCTGTACACATGGCCTTGTTTATTAATTGCTATGTGATTTTTCGGTAGGACTTTGAGCTACTACATTTCTCTCTAGTTCTTCATAACATCTGAGTATTTTAATCTCTTATCACTTCCCCCCAAATAACTCTTACTACTCCCTCTCCCCTAATGTACTCACCCTTTCACCATTTCACCCTTTTTAACACCTGTCTCCTACCATCCACCTCTCTTCTGTTCCTTTACCCATGATTCATTTCCGTTTTTCTGGTTCCTGAAGTTGCATCAGATATATACTCATATCTGGGGATTTGTAGCTAAGATCCACAAAGAAGGGAGAACTATGTTACTGAATCTGTGTTACTTTGTTTAGTGTAACAGTTTCCAGTTTTATCGATTTACATGAAAAGTTCATATTTCTTTACGGCTGAGTAGAACTCCACTATGTAAATGTACACATTTTTCAGTGTCAGTTTATCAGCTGAAGGACATTTAGGTTCTTTCCATTTCTCAGTTATTGTGAAAAGAGAAGCACCAACATGGCTGTACAAGTATCTGTGTAGTAGGATGAGTCCATCGTGTATATGCCAGGGGGTGTTACAATCATATCATATGGTAGAGTTTATATGTAGTTTTTAAAGAGATCTCCATACTGATTTTCACAGTGTTGCACCATTTTGCAATCCCACTAACCATGAATGAGGGTTCCTCTTTACTTGCAGATATGTCAACATTTAATGACTTTGTTCTCTTTAACTTAGCCGGGGATTAGATAAAATCTTAAGATAGTTTTGATTTCCATGTTCCTAATGATTAAAGATGTAGAACAGTTTTTGGGGTATTGTTTAACCATTTTTATTTCATCTTTTAAGAACTCTATGCTCAAATCCATAGTCCATTTTTTAGGAGGCACATTTGTTTTCTTGATTGTTTGGTTTTTGAATACTTCGTACATTCTGTATGTTAATTTTGTCAGATGGAAAGCTAAGGAAGATTTTTCTCCTACTTTGTAAGCTTTCTTTCACTTGACTGGTTGTTTTATTTTCTATAGAGAAGCTTTTTGTTTAATGAGGTCCCAGTTGCCGATTGTTGGCCTTAATTACTGAGTGACTGATATGCAATTTAGATATTCCTTTCCTGTACCTATATAGTTGTTTTTCCTAATAATTACAGCATTTCATGTTGTACATTGAGGTCTTGGATCTCTGGATTTAACTTTTGCGCAGGGTAATAGATATGGATCCAATTTCATTATTTTACCCACAGAGATCCAATTTTGCCAAAAGCTTGTTTTTTGTTGTTGTTGAAGATGCTGTTTGCTCTCCACTGTGTGTCATTGGCACCTTATCAAATATTAGATGGCTACGATTGTGTGTACGGATCTTCTGTTTTATACCATTGATATGCAAGTCTGTTTTGTACCAATATACAATGCTGTTTTTATGACTATGGCTCATATGGTATTGGAATGGTAATTCTGCCAGCATATCTCTTTGTGTTTAGGATTGTTTGACTTTCTGGAGCACAATAAAATATGTAAAATCTTAACAATAGAACAAACTATTTCTAAATATAAAGTTCTTAAACTTGTTAGAATTTAAAAGATTTTTTTCTTATTTCACCTTTGAAAAACTTAATCTCTGTCTTTCAGTATAAGAAAATGGTATATTGTGTTCTAAATGCATATTTATACAAACTTTAGAGTTAAATGGTAAATGTGAAGTTTGGGTTTACTTTCCTGGGACCTGATTTAAAACAAACCTTCATGCCTTTTCATATTAACTGTATGTGTGTATGTGTGTGTGTGTGTTTGTGTGTGCGCGTGTGTGTGTGTGTGTGTGTGTGTGTGTCCCACAGTGGAAGTCAGTTTTCTCCTTCTACTACTTGATTCATGGGTAATGACCTTCTGTTGTCAAGTTACCCTATCTACTGAGCCATTTTGAAGGCCCCAAACTTCACGCTATTTGCCGAGCTTGTTTGGAGATACTGTGTTTCTTCTTTGCACAGGAAGAGTGGTAACAACATAGAATTTAGCCTTGAAAACTAATATCATTCAATATCATGTGAGTTACTGTGTGAAAGGGCTGGGTTTTCGTTGTTGAATGTTGTCTTTAAAGAATTTAAAATCACCACTTAAACATTATTTTTCAATTAAAGAGGTGTTTTAACAAATTCTTCCGAAAACATGAACTTCAAGTCATTTTGATAATTGGATATTCACAGACAATGTACCAATTCTCATAGATGATCATTTACTGAGGGAGCTTTAGATCTTTACACTGGACATAGTCTTGAATTCACGGAAGTATCATATACCCTTGAACATAATTTAACTTACTTTTAAAGGAATTTGTTTTACTTTCCTTAAGTTGGGTATTTCCCAAGAGGTCTTATGAAGACAAGTCTTACTCAACCAGTGTATTGCTGTCCCTCACATTTAAAAGGCCCAAGACAAAAATACAGACAAATTCACATGGTTTATATCTAAATATTTGAGTGTCATAAACAGCTAGCTATTATATAAAATTTTTCTTCCTCAAACCTAAAGTACAACTTGGCAGCTCAAATTAGTTCTAATTCAGGTGTGTTTTTCCTCTTTGTGCTCAGAGCCACTTATCACTACACTAGGGAATAATGGTGAATATCTTATACTAAGTTATCATTGTATTTGGATTTTACTCAGATCATCTCATCCCACAAAAGAAATATTTGCTTTTTACACACTTTTGAATTTATCAATAATGATCTCATTTTATGAAACATTTGCCAATCTTAAAAAGAAAACTTTTATAAATTGTTTTTTAAATCTTGTGTCAATTTGGTTATTTTCTCTTTAATTTTTAAATGATTTCTTCTGGATTTCATAAAAAATCTTAATCATCTTTATATCCTCTCCCCAATCTGCACCTTCACATTGTACCCCCACATGCATTTTGTTGTTTATGTCAAGGCCTATCAAGTCAAGTCAGTATAAACAGATGTTCCTCAGTGCAAGTTCACTCTCTGAGATCTAGTCGGTTTACCAAATGTCACTCACTTAATGAAAATCACCCCTCCTTCACCCAGTCATATTCGGCTACCAATAGTTCTTCAGCTAAGATTGGGGTCTACTGTCCATTTTCCCGGTTCTATGCTGGGGCCTTGACTGCTCAAGTTTGCTGTGCATGCTGTCATTGCTGTAGATTTATATGAGCAAGATCCCCAGAGGCTGGAAGACTCTTTCAGTATGGTCATGTGCCAACTCCCTTAGCTCTTACAATCTGTCCAGCTCTTCTTCCACAATGGTATTTGAGAACTGTGTGGGTAGAATTTAATATAGGAGTCCTGCCCAAGGACCCACACTCTGCATCCATATTCTCCATGCTTTGGCCGTTTGTGGCCTTTTGTGTTCATGGTCCTCTGTTGTATTAGGGTGTGATGATAGCTGAGAGATGCATTAGCATTCTCTCCATCCCTTGTTTCAATATGCTCCATGAGCCGTAAGTGTCAAAGTTCCATTGTAGATATATCAATTACGGTTGGGCATCTCATAGACACTTATTCTCTGTGTGTGATTGGTTGTGGAACACTGTAAATAGTCTCCACCAGTTGCAAAAGAAGCTTCTTTGATGAGTGGTGACTGGGATACTTGTCTATAAATATATGCATAGTTACTTAGGATATAATGAGAAATTACATTTGTGTAAGGTTGTGAGACCCTTAGGGTTTTCTGTGAGTTTTATGATCTCTCCAGCTATATATATTAGCCTATGTTTAGAGTACCACACTTGAGTTCTCTCCCACCTAGTGGGCTTTCAGTACAACAAAGCTGTTGATTATGCCAAAGATAATACGATTGCCCTAATGTAGTTTCTTATGCCAGTCATAATTGTTGTTGTTGGGACTTCAAGCTCGGGTTGAACAATCAATTGAATTTCTTCTCTCCTAGCAGCTTGTATATACTATGTTAGTTCTCCAATACTATGAGAAATAACCTTCAGGAGGTGGCTTCCAAGTCAGTTCCAGTTCATTGCTCCAATTCTATAACCAATGTATGTCCTCTCTTCAGAAATAGGATCTTACCTTCAAGTTATGGGAGGCAATCAATGGCTGTAGCAGTAGCTTGTGTAATCTTGGAAGTTCTTTGGATTACCTTGGTCAACAACTTCAAGGGAGATTTCCCCTGTCTGACACTGTTTCTTGTTAAAGTCACCAGTTATCTATATGGACACTTGTAGAGATATTGTATGTATAATTTTTCAGTAGATCTTTGAACTAATGTATTTCCCTCTGGTATGTCATACTAGCTAAGCATTATTTATCTTGAATCTCTCTCTTTCTCTCTCTCCCTGACTATCCCTCTGTCTTTCCTTCCCAGTTAAAGTACCCCTATTTTCTCTCATTTCACCCTTGATGGTCCCCCGTCTCTTGAGATTCTTCTTCCTCTTTGCACCCATAATTTCTTGTATAACCCTCCCTACTCCCCTTTTCCATTTAAATACCACTAATTTGTCCATTTTCCACTTGTAATACTGGTCTCCTATTGTTCCTCTTTCTCAGGCTCCTTCTTTCCCTTTACCTCTCTGCTTACTTCCCATTTTCCTGGCTCCTGAAGTTACATCATGATATATACTTACATATAAGGATTTTGTGCTAAGATTCACAAAAAGGGAGACTATATGTCATTTGTTTTTCCAAGTTGGTGTTACTTCACTTAGTATAACAATTTCTAGTTGCACCCATTTATTTACCTACAAATTTTATGATTTTTTTTTCTTTCTTTAACACTGATTAGAAGTCCACTGTGTAAATGTACCACATTTTCATTAGTCAGTCATTAACTGAAGGACACTTACATTGCTTCCATTTCTTAGCTATTGTGAAAGGAGCAGCAACATACATGGATGTACAAGTATCTCTGCAGTAGGATGAGTCTTTTTGGAGTCATACAACTGGATCATATGATAGATCCTTTATAGTCTTTAAGAGTTCTCCATGCTGCTTTCCATAGTGGTTGTGCAAGTTTTTAATCCCACCAGCGGTGAATAAGGTTTCCCCTTTCCCCACATCTTCTCCAGCATTTGATATTATTCGTTCTATTGATCTCAGGCAGTCTGACTGGAATCAGAAGTCATTGTAACTTGCTTTTAATTTGCATTCCCATAATTACTAAGGATATCAAACACATTTAAGGTGTTTCTTAGGCATCTTTTGTATTCTATTCATAACTCTTTTTATCTATTTAATAATTTTTATTTTATGAGTATGAGTGTTATGCCTGCATGTGTGTAAGTGCCCCAGTGGTCTGCAATACCTGATGAGGACTGAAGAGGGTTTTGGGTCTCCTGGAACTGCATGTACAGATGGTCATTAGCCAACATTTGGGTACTGGGATTTAAATCCAAGTCTAAGGTAAGACCAGCCAGTGCTCTTAAGCACTGAGCCATCTCTGCAGCCTGCCTCCAGCCTAGCTTTTAATTGGCAGTTTATTTGCGTGAATTCTTTATATATTCTGGATAGTAAACCTCTGTCAGATGTGTTGCTGGTGAAGATTTTCTCCCAATATGTGGGTTTTATTTTCACTTCCTTGGTCGTTTTTCTTGCTAAACAAAAGTTTTGTAGCTTAATGAGGTCCAACCTGTTGATATTGACCTTAGTGCCTGAGCAATTTGGATCCTATTTAGAAAGTCCTTCCCTAAACATTTATCTTGTAGGGTACTGCCTATGTTTCCTTTTAACAGTTTCAGAATTCAATGTTTAACATTGAGATATTTGATCCATTTGTAGTTTACTTTTGTTCAAAGTGCTACATGAATCCACTTCAATTTTTCTACCAGTGGAGATCTGGTTTTGCCAAGATCATTTTTGGAAGACGCTATTTTTCTTCCAGCAGGTATTCTTGGGACCTTTCCCAAATATCAGGTATTTGAAATAACATGCACTCATATTTTGGTTCTCAATTATATTCCATTGATCCATGTGTCTGTTTTAATGTCAGTACCATGCTGTTTTTATGACCATTTCTCTGTAATATAACTTGAGATCTGGTTTGGTAATCTTCCCAGTTTTGCTCTTTGTGATCAAGATTGCTTTGATTGTGAATTCCATATGAATTTTAGGATGACTTTTTATAATTCCGTAAAGACTATGCCGGGTATTTTGTTTGGGAATGTATTAAATTTATCGATCGATTTTGGTAGGATGGTCATTTTTCACATTAATTCTTCCAGGCTTTGAGATTGGAGTTTCTTCAAGCTCCTGTTGTCTTCCTCAATCTCTGTTTTTTAAAGATTTACTTTTTCATTGTAGTGGTCTTTACTACCTTTGGTTAAGATTTTCCTAGATACTTTTTGGTGGCTATTGTAAATGGTAGGGTCTCTGAGTACTCTTTCCCAGTTGCTTGATATTGGTATATATAAAAGATGTTTTTTTTATGTAGATTGATTTTTGTAACCTGTCCTTTTGCTGAAAATGTGAATTGTTTCTAGGACTTTTCTGGTGGTATTTTAGGGATTCCATATGTATAATATCATATCATATCCAAAAAGGGGAAAGTCAACATCTTCTTTTCCCATTAGTACTCCTTTAATTTGCTTCTCTTGTCTTATTGCTCTATTGAGAGTTCCGAAGACTATATTAAAAAGAAGTGGATAAAGTTCGCAGCCTTGTCTACTTCCTGAGTTACTTTCTGCTTTTCTCTATTCAGAGTCATGTTGGCAGTGGGTTTTTTTGTATGTAGCTTTAACTATATTGGCATGTTCCTTCAAGTTCAATACCCTCTAGGATTTTGAACATACATGAAAGTTGAATTTTGTCAAAGGTCTTTTCTGCATCTATTGAAATGATCAGGGGATTTTTGCCTTGGAATCTATTTATATGATTTATTACATTTATTGACTTATATAAATTGAACTATTCCTGCATCTCTAGAATAAAGCTGACTTGATCATGGTGGATGATCTTTCAGATGTGTATCTCTATGCATTTTGCAAGTATTTTGTTGAGATTTTTTTTCATCTATGTTCATTAAGGATATATAGTGTTCTATTGTTTTCTTTTTTTGGTTGTGTCTTTACTTGGTTTTTGTATTAGAGTGATGGCTTCATAGAAGGAGTTTTGCTGTTCTCCCTTTATTTCTATCTTTTTGAATAATTTAAGTAGTATTGATTGTAGTTTTTTTTTTTTTTAATGTCTGGTAGAATTCTGTTGTGAGTCCGTCTGAGTCTGGACTTTTTTGGTCTGGAGATTTTGTATTACTCTTTCCATTTCTTTATATGTGATAGGTCTATTTAAGCTGTTCATCTCTTCTTGGTTAATGTTTGTTAGTTCTCATGAATTCAAGTATTCATTCATTTAATTTGGTTTCAAAATGTAATAGAATACATTTCTTAAAATATTGATGTATTATGTTCTAGATGTTTTGGGTGTCTGTTGTGATGGTTTCCCTTCCATCTTTGATTAAGTCGATTTGCATTAACCCTTTCTTTTATTTGGTTAACTGGGCTATTTGTTTATATTTTCAAAGAGCCAGCTCTTGGACTTGTAGATTTTTTTATTGCTTTCTTTCTTTCAATCTCTTTAATTTCTGCTCTGATTTTTATTATTCCCACTCATTTGCTGAGGTTGGTTTTCTTGTGTCCTTGCCTTTTCAGAATCTTGAGTGGCAATGTCAAATCATCTCTTTGTGCTGTTTCTGGCTTTACTATTTTATAATGTAAGCATTTAGAACTATAAACTTCCCTCTTAAGACTGTTTTTAAAGTGCCCCAGAGCTTTGTTGAGTTGTTACTCTCCTTTGCATTTTGTTCCAGAAATGTATTACTTATTTCTTAATTTCTTCTTTCATCCATTCATCATTCAGGAGTGTATTGTTTGGTTTCTATGAGTTCATGTAGTTACTAGAACTTTTCTTGGTGTTTAAGTTTTATTGCCTTGTGATATGATAGAATATTCAGTAGTTGTCTGTTGGTCCATTTAATGCATGGTATTTTAAAATTTTCATATCTATGTTTATTCTTTACCCAGTTTATCTGTTTAATAGAGACAGTTGGGTAACAAAGTTAACTATTATTACTGAGTTAGGGCTATGTATTCTGGATTGGCATCTATGTTCATTTAGAACTAGGAATACTTTGATTCAGGTTATGTTGGTTTTCATAATTTTCTGTGAAATGTCAGCTGTAATTCTGATCAATTTTCTTTACTATGTGACTTGCATTTCTCTTGGAGCTTAAGTATTCCCTCTGTATTCTGTATGTTAGTGTTTTTAACTGTGACACGCCTTTGTGGAGTTTCTTTTATAGTCCTATTTGCTGTTCTATGTGCTCCTTGTACTTGTATGGATACATCTTTCCTTATAATCCTGTTGAAGATCTGATGAATACCTTCCTCTCCTCTATTCCCATGGTGTGTAGATTTGGTCTTTTCATAGGCACATTTTCTGCATATTCCATTCCTTTTTTAAATTTAATTTTTCAATGGATCATGTTAAGGTCCAAGGATAGGAAATAGGACATGGGAAACCTAAGCCTTGGAGCAGTGGGAGAGAATGCAGATCATTCCAAAGCAGGGCAATGAGCATGGTGCAATTTGGGAAGCTCACCCCTTGGAAACTAATAATTCACTCTTAGGCAATCTTTAAAAGTCTGGGCTCCTACTAGGCAGCAAGAAAGCCTGGTCCCAGGACACATGCAGGGATTGAAGATTGTCCCAAACCAGGGGGAATGGGCATGGAGCAATTTGGAAGGCTCACCCCACAAAGACCTAGTCCAATGTGATTATTTTATATACCTTTACAATTACAGGACTCTTCCAGTGCATCTTGAAGTTATCATATGTCAATTATTATTCCTCATTACAACAAAAAACATTGCATATTAAACAGCCTTAAATGTGTTTTTTTTCTTTTTTCACTATTTTTGCATAGTCATGTTTGAGTGCAGTACACTGTGATTTTCTAACCTCTGCTACCTTCTCTCACCCCTTTTCATACCTACCAATCTTCTTCTGCTTTCTAACCCTCTTCCTCCTACTTTCTTGTCTGTCTTTTCCTTTCTTTCTTTCCCCATTTTTATATTATGTAGGCAGTAATAACTGTTCTATTTTCATGATTATAAGTCATATCATATGGGAATGTGTAACTCTCAACCTACCATTCTGATTGATTCAATAACTAATAATTACATATAACAAATTTATTTATTGACCTATATATCATGTTTTTAAAATACAATATTATATATTTATATAAGTCAGCATGTATCTCATTGAAGCCTAATTATTTTCTTAAAATAAAGCAGTTACATGCTCTTTCTCATCTATTTAAATACAGAGAGTGTTTTTATAGACATTGTCTTATTTTTCATTTAATTATGGTCCTCTATGTGTCTTCACAAATACTGGTCTTAAGAAATGGCCTTTTTCTTCTGATTTCAGTACTCCTATTTCCAATGGTCTCCTGTGTGTCCGACTGGGCTGACCATGACAAAGCTGTGAATATCCCAGTTGTCTAAGTTACTGCTTGGGTTGACTTTTTTTCTTAGGTATAGTGTGTGAGTGAGGTGCATGTCTTACCAATGCACCTGCATTTGAACCATATGTACATCCTCACTCGCCATGGAATAATTCTGCCCAATAATTTCCCGGAAACCCAGGTTAGAAAAGAATCCAATATAGTATTAAAAGCACCACTAGTAAGTCCTATATAATATGTGGAGTCTGAATTCCAGTAGTGAATCCACTCTCCATTTAAACCGTCTTTAAGACATTTTCATTTACCTCCTGGATTTTAGAGAAACCTTTGTTCCCCTAATGTATTTTTAACTTGAAGTTAAACTCAGAGAAAAGAGCAATTCTGCTTCTTCTTCCATTGGTGCAGTAGCATCTTGCAGAACATTGTCAATCATGGCAATGCTTTATAGTTGTTCTTTTGTTGTAGTCATTTGTTGTGAGTGATTTTTGTACTTTTGAAGCATGATTAGTACAGCAAAGAGGCTAAAATATATTCATTTATAGGTTGTTGTCAGTCCACATAATCTGAAATTTGAACAGTAACCTATGTATAGTGACTATGGCATTTGCTATTACAAGCTGAAATAATAAATAATGAGTGAGATAGGAATTCAGGGTAGTATTTCTATCCACATTGAACAACCTCACCCCAGTCTCAGGTGCTAGGATGCCTGAGAGTGGAAAGTTAGACATTTTCAGAAGCAGCCCTGAGCTCTCACAATTTTATAAAGCTAATTCTGTTATGTTACTGAGTTGTTGGTCTCTAGTAACAGATGCATGCTATTAAAACACAAGGCTTTGCAATAATATTATGCATGCAAAATTCTTCTTTATAGTTTTTAATCATATGTGAGTTTTCATGATGTCTTGTGTTTCCTACTCTTTAATCAAAAGATAAATCTATATTCAACTTGATAAACATATTTTTAAAAATTTTTATTGAATCATTGTCTACTTCATACAGAACATCTCAAACAGTCTGCACCATCTTTATCACCCCTTCCTGCCTTCCTGACCGGCATTTCCCCCAGAGCCCCCATCTGGAATCCATACTTTCTTTCATCTGTGTTAAGGTCTATTGTGTCGAGTTAGTGTCCCCAAATGTTCCTCAGTGCAAGTTCATCCACTGAGGTCCAGTCAGCCTATTCAGAGTCTTTCACTTTAAGAAGATAAGCTCATCCTCACCCAACAGTAATCAGTTGCCAATATTTCTTCAGTAAATACTGGGATCTCATTCCCATTCCCCTAGTTCCATGCTGGGCTTTTGTCTGCTTGAGTTTACATGGGACTTGAGAATGTTGAAATCACTGCTGTAGGTTCACATGAGCAAGGTACCAGGATCTTGTAGAATTCTATTTCCATATGGTCACGTATATCCTCTCTGGCTCTTGCAATCTTTCTGCCCCCTCTTCTGCAATGGTCCCTTAGCCCTGGGTGGGTAAAACTCACTAGGAGTCCTGTCCAGAGACCCACACTCTGCACATTCCTAATCTCTATGCTTTGGCCACTTGTGACCTTTTGTGTTACTGGCCCTCTGCTGCATAAGGGAGCTTTAAAACCGTTGGAAGAAACTCTTATTTGATAGGATGAAGAAAATAAATGAATCAACTTTCTTCATTTTAAAAAAACAAAAAGCAAACAAATAACAAAAACAATAATGAAGAGGAAACATAAGATTTAAAAACTTAAAAATTACTGCTGGCAGTTTCATACATTTATATAATGAAATTTAGTAATGTATGCAAACTAATTCCTTTATCTCATCCTTCTCCCTTCTCTACTGGAAGGCTTATCCTCAACAAATCCCCCTTTACTTTCATGTCTTCTTTTTGTGTGGTCCTTTGAATTTAATTAGAATTCCTTATTTAAATATGGGGATTTAAGGTTATTTACTAGTGTGCCACTAAGGAAAATGAGACCTCCTTCTCCAACAATCATTAACTGCAGATAGCCACTCTGAGAGGGTAAGTCTTCAGAGGCCTCTCCCCTAGCACTGACAAAATATTGAGGGACCCAACCCTGTGCAGGCCTTCTGCAGACGCCCAGAGCACATCATGCCCTGAAGGCACATGTGTGTTGTGTAGCTCTGGATTTCCTCGCTCTTACAATCTGTCTGCACTTCCTCCCGCAGTGTTCCAGAATCTTAGAAGGGGTGATACAGCTGTCGCATTTCTGGCTTGAGCACAACACCACTACTTCTTCCAGAAGATCTGTGCGTACTTCAAAATAAAACTTTTATACTCTGCAAAACAGCACAGTCCATTGTATTTGAAAGATGCAAATGAATATTTATGAGAAATACACTGATACCATGAATTCACAGTTTTTTAAACAAGGTAAATTATTTTGAGAAATAATGCAGT
Organism: Eospalax fontanierii; assembly: GCA_035773235.1. NCBI lineage: Eukaryota > Metazoa > Chordata > Mammalia > Rodentia > Spalacidae > Eospalax > Eospalax fontanierii. The sequence goes on from CM069524.1 coordinate 10,355,877, forward strand.
AAAACCACCAGTTAAATAGTATATATCTTATGAGTATTTCCAATAGTATAGCTATTATTTTAAGGAGAGAGCTTTATATTTTCCTTATATAGAAAATTCTAATCAATTGATATTTCTGTGAGAACATTTTCTAAACTGATGTAAATGGTAATAGAACTCTAGTTTAAGTGAATTTTCTCTTTACCATACTCTTCACTACTTCAGCAACAAGCTGCAGTTATCACCAGGACGTCCAGGATTTAGCCGCATTGTCGTAATCGTTTTCCTGGGGGCAGATCCTGTGCCACTGTTGGCATTCCTGGAGTTTTACTGGGAAATCTTCAAGACTTACATCTGTGGAGAAGCAGAAAACGCAGAAGTGGCACAGGAAGGATTTTTAACAGGGATGTAAAGTTTCAGTCAGCAACCTCTCCAGGACCCTCTGAAGGAAAGATGCACTTTGATCATTACTTTTTGAGACAAGGTGACAGGGCTTGTGACACATATGATTTAACCACTTGTATGGGATTCCCTGGGAAGGTGGCATGTCCTGGGCTAGTTGATTCTTCTCAACTAAAGAGGAGGACCAGAGCAAGTCAACAAAAAGTTGTGTTGATAATATCTCTGGGAGCTGGGGAGGAGTATTCAGGAGTTGAAGAGAACATTTACGTATGTATTGTGCTACCCACTTCAGCCAAAACAATTAACATAAAAGCAGCATGGGGTTTAGCACATTATTGGCAGTGACTATTGAATGACCTTGACAGGTTTTGGAATACTGCTCAGCACTTGAGATAGCACATGTGTTTTCTGGAGTTGAAGTAAAGATCAGCATGGTATTATTATTAGTTCAATATGGAAAAAAATATATTAAATGATGATTGTTACTTTGAAGGGCAAGGGAACCACAAGTTACTGAAGGCCTTAAACAGAAAAGCATTGAAATACAGACCATGGTTACATTTTTGATTATATGGTGTTAAAATACTGATACTTTGATTCTACCTGGTACTTGTGGTTACTTGGACTTGACCATGAAATACAAAATATCACCATGGGGGTGAAAACTGCAATATAACAGAAATGTTTTGGGAATGGTAGAGGCTCACAGCCGCTGAAAAAAATTTCATAATTTCTAAATCATTTCTGACTTCAAGCAAGGAAGAACCTCACCAGTTTTATGCAAGGTATCATTTGCAGTAACATGTCAAGTACATAGGTTTGTGGGTGTTAGATCATGATATTTTACTTAACTCATGTTTCATATAAATGCATCTTATATAATTCTCACTTTATTTTTCTGGTATGAATGTGAAAAAAATGCTAAGAAATTTTGAAAAATAAAAAGATGAGAGTCAGTTCCCAGAAACCAAAGATTTTATTTAAGGTAACAGATACGGGGGGGGGGTAGATTTGGTAACCATCTCTCAAGAATATCTAAACAACGAAGAAACATGTCATTTTTATTTGAGAATTAAAACTTTGAATTTAAATAGGTGTCCTATTCATGGATAAGCACTGTGTGGCCTCTTCTTTGCACATTGGCCAGTTGTGGGTCTCTGTGTTTATCACCATCTGCTGCATAAGGAAACTTGTTTCTTGAGAGTTGAAAGATGCATTCATGCTATGTGCAGAGGTTGTACTGAAGGTGTTTCACTGTGAACAATCTGACATGGGCTTTAGCTACTGCACTCAGTTCATCTGTAGAAACAGTACCCACTCTTAACTGTCTCTGAGCCATCTCTCCAACCCTTCTAACATGGATCTCATTCAATCATTTCTATAACAATCAATCAATTAGATAACAATCTAATTCCAAAACTACTTCCACATTTTAAGTATTTATTGCTGCATCACCTCCCTTCCCAATTTCAACAATTATAGTACTCTCCTTAGGCTGCAATCCTCTATAAGATATAGTTGTATGATGGACTTTCTAAATTGGACATCAGTTGCTCAGGCATTAAGATCAACAATCAATAAGTCGGACGTCATTAAACTTAAGAGCTTCTTTACAGCAGCAGAAACAACCAAGGAATGAAGACTAAAACTAACGAATGGGAGAAAATCTTCACCTTCTTTCACATCTTGAATTGGATTGATATCCAGAATATACAAAGAACTCAAACAATATGCAAGTAAGAAAATAAACAGCCCAATAAAAAGATGGACTAAGAACTTGAGCAAAGAGTTCTCAAATGAAAAAGTAAAAATGACTAAGAAACATCTTAAAATTTCCTTAACATTATTAGTAATTATAGGGATGCTGATCAAAACCACTTTAAGAATTCATATTACACCAGTAAGATCAAAAGAACAAAAGAAACTAACTGTTAGCAATGATATGGAGAATGGAGAATATTCATCCATGTTGATAGTAATGCAAACTGGTGCGAACACTATGTTAAGCAGTGTAGAGAACTCTTAAAAAACTAAAAATGAAACTAAAGATGATCTGGTTATACCACTCCTACTGTAGAGATACCTGCACATTCATATTTGTTGCTACCTTTTTTCCAAGAGCTAAGAAATGGAAACAATATAACTATTCCTCAACTGAAGAGGAGATGATGAAAATGTGGACATTTATACAAAGAAATCCTATTCAGTGGTAAGAAAAGGTAAAATCTGGGACTGGAGTCATGGCTCAGTGGTTAAGCACACTCGCTCTTCTTATGAAGTGCTCTTGCAGAAGACCCGAGTTTGATTCCCAGCACCCAAATGTTGGCTAACTACTGTTCTTAATTCCAGCTCCAGGGCATCCAAAGCCCTTTATGACCTCCCAAAACATTGCACGACATGAGTGCACTTGCGTATATGAAGGAAAATGCTCACATACATAATACAAAAATTAGTAAAATATTTTTAAATGAAAGATGAAATCATGAAGTTTGCAGGTAAATGAATGGAAATAGAACTTATGCTCAGTGAAGTGGTACAGATCCAGAAGTGTCTGTTCCTCCTCCTTTGCAGATTGAAGCACCGATCCAGTATATGTGAGTATGCATCCTGATGTGGCAGCACGAGTCAGGAAAATGAAAAGTACATGCAGAGTTAAAGGGAAAGAAAGAGCCTGGAAGAGGAGGATGGTAGGAAGCAGATGTTACCAAGACGGAAAGGGAGACTGGGGTATTCAACTGGGAATGCAGGAGGGAGGACAGACAAGGAACCGTGAGGCTTAGGGAAGAAGTAACTCAAGAAAGAGGTGTGTGTGCGTGGGGGCGGGGTGCGGTAAATGGAAGATTGGCACATAAACTGGGAAAGAAGTAGGCAGCTTAGACAGTAAAAGACAGAGGTGATGCAAGTAAAGCTTAGGTGGCATAGAAAGTCAGAAGAAAACGTATATCTCAACCCTCCCCCACCCCCCGAAAAAATGCATATTCAATGCCTGCGTATACCTGCAGGCTATATAACAAGGAACACAGTGTGCCAGACAGGAGAAACTTCCCTTCTAGTTGTTAGCCAGGGTAGTCCAGAGACTTCCACAATTACACAGGTTATTACCAGATCCCTTGATTATAGGGATAAGAAATAAGACTGTATTTCTGAAGATAGGACATCCGTCAGACACAGGATTTGGAGCAATGGGGCTGGAACTGATCTGGAAGCCTTGTCCCCAGGGACTAGCTCTCATCGTTCTAGAGGATACTAGGCAAGCTTCTCAGGGAGACATCAACCAGTGGTCCAAATCTGCTCTAAAGCCTCATAAGCACAATGACTATGGCAGAAAACTATCTCTGCTGGTGTGGTAGTGGCGTTTTGATCGAGGGAGTAATCAGCAATTATCTAATTGAACTTAAATGGGAGGGAACTCATGTGTGGTACTGTAAATATAGCCAATACTTAGGCTGGAGCAGTCAGAGATCCTATAGAAAGTCCTATTTGTGGTATATCTTTAGAAAAATTCATTTTCTTTTAAAAATATCGTATTGCTTTTATTTATTCATTTTCTCTGTGGATGAGTGTATTGAATGAATGTATGTAACTGCATTCATGCCATACAGTGCCCAGGGAGACCAGAAGAGGGCACTGGATCTCCTGGATGGTTGTTAGCCATCATGTGTGTCCTGGGAATTGAACATGGGTTCTTTTCCAGAGCAGTCAGTGCTGTTAACCGCTGAGCCCCAACAAAAGAAGTTTGAACCATTATATTTACAGACATGTATACCAATCACCACTCATCAAAGAAACATCATTTTTCAACAGATGGAGACTGCTACAGATTTCTGCAACTGGTCACACTCAGAGAATATATGTCTGAGAGATGCCTATCCCTAAATGACACATCTACAGTGAAACCTTGGACTCATGGAACATAGCGGAACACGGGGTAGAGAGAATACTCACATATCCCTCAACTATCACCAGCGAAGCTTTCTAATGCAAGAGAGTACGATGCATACAGCAGGAACACTGGCTAAGTTTTAGAGTATGGGAGACTACAGAGTGCATGTCCCTCAATAGGACTCCATTATTAAAGCTCAACTCCACATGGCTCAGAAACCATTGTAGAAGAAGCAGCAGGAAGATTGTAAGAGCCAGGGTTGATGTATGAAGATAAGGGAACAGAGGTTTTCAGGCCAAGTGGTTAGTGCTAAGTGAGGGAGAGTAGACCTTTAAGATCTTTAGACAGGCTGATTAGACTCTAGTAGATGAACTTGCACCAAGGACATTTGGGTATAAGGCTTGACTGGAAAGAATTTAGCATAGGGCTGCTCCAAATCATACGCACTCTTCTAGCCTCTGTGGACCCTACATGCATACAAATCCATGCAATAAAAATACCCGTACACATAAGATTAGTTTTTAAATTAAATTAATAAGGAAAAATAAGACGTAACATATTCTAATTTTATTTATATTCAACACTGGGACAAAACTATACTTGAAAGGCATTATCACTGAATTTTGTTTACTAAAGAGACTAGACAGTAATCTCAGGAAAGACAGTGCCAGCAAGCAGCAAGGTGCTGAAAAACCATGAAGAATGTTTCATGTCTGGGATTCTACAGGCAGGGTTAATGGAGTATTTTGGTTCGAAACATCCATTATTTTCTGTGAACCAGCATCAGGGACGATTTACAGACTAGTGTGTCAGCTGTCACTACTGCAGGTTCACGGGGCAGTACTGACACGGGGTTAGCACAATCCTCTGTCTCCCAGGGTGTGCTTTGTGCTTGTTTATTGGTGAGCCTAATAGGGGTGCAGTCTCAGGACATGAGGATTAATTTCAAAACTCAAATGTAGTCAAATTTGCCTGGCCAAACTTCACTCATCCTTGGGACACTTTCCTCTTGCTTCTTTTGTTTCTATTTGACATTTGGTGTGTGTTATAGCCTACCCCCATTTGTTTTAAATATTTTCATTTTACTATTGTAAATTATGTTTATGCATGTGTGTCTATGTTCGGGTATGTGGATGTGAGTGCAGGTATGTGCATGTGAGTGCAGGTATGTACATGTGATTACAAGTGCCTTTAGAGGCCCGATGTGTCAGAGTCCCTGGGAGTTGGAGTCACAAGCAGTTGTGAGCGGCCCTATATGACTTCTGGGAATTCTAGTCTTTTACAAGACAAATAAGTGCTATTGACTGCTGAGCCATCCTCCCCCTACATTGCCATTGCAAGTAGAGAGCAGATGACTTTCGAAAGAGCCATAACTTAGTATCTAGTCCTTCCTAGGTCTTTCACAATGGACTGATAAAGGTTGTGAGATGGACATGAATTTTTGCTATTATATCTCAAATGTTTCTGCATATAAGTAAAATGCATATTTTAACTAAATATATTTATATAATTTCTGATATCTTGTTCATTATTGATTTCTCAGGTGTTAAATAACTAGTTCCTGTATATTAAAAGTTTGTGAACTTTCATGTACCCTACAATAATTGGCTGTTTTTTTCTGCTATTTTATTAGTCCTTGGAGAAGTGCTCTCGATAAGAATAATTCCATTGCCTGACTAGACTTGGGGCTAACTAATTCCAGGCTAACAAATAAGGGCTTTAATTACATTTAGATAGAGCAGCTTGCTCACCACCTAGGCACTTTCCTTTGGTATAGTAGTTGTCCTTCCCAGATAATAACCTTTATGCTGTTTCATTACAGTTGAACACTGACACAAAGGAAAAGTCAAAATAGCTGCCAGAATCTTCCAGTACTGTTTCTGTAATGGTGACCCAGTAAATTTGTAACCTTTAAGGTTATTTTGTATGTTCAGTTACTTTATTGTAGATACCCAGTTAGTAGTTCTTTTTATATTTCCCAGAACAGAAAATGACCATAAAAAGAGTTGTTTACTCCTAATTGTTGTTACAATCTTATAAATTGTCCTTTAGTAATTGATTCAAATCATTGTATAAGAAGACGACTTGGGAGACATCTTGTGAATACATTTGTTTTTATTAGCTTCATAATAAGTAAGATAAGAACCTAGAGTATCTCTCTTTCCAATCATACTCTCATTTTTTTCTGATAAGAGTAGTTCTGTACATTTATAATTGTGATGAACTGCCTTTAATTAATTGAATAAATTTTAGTGTAATTAATAGATTGAATTATTACTCAGGTGATTATGTACTTTAAGTCATAAAGATGCAATTTGCATGTTATTAAAATAATCAGAAGGACTTCAGCATTAAGAGTAAGGTAACATTTAATTTTAGCTCATTGGAATCATTTTGTTAGCAATCAAAATGAAGGAGATAATAATATGACCTTTAAGGAAGTTTGACATGTGTAATCTGTGAACTTTCATTTGAACTATGTTAGGGAAACCATTAAGGCATACTGGAGACTACTGGTTTCTTCAGTTTTTCACAAAATTATGAAAGTATCTATTTGCATGATATCCCTATATCTCAAGTCATTCTTTAAAGTTATGTTTTTTATCTTTTGGACATCATGATCTGGACAAATTTGGAAGAAAGTCAAATACATTCAGCTATTGACAATTTGTCAATGAGTGATTTTGAATAGCAAAACTGAGAGAGTGTCTTGCAGGGAGCAGAGCTGTGAGGAACTTTCCATTCCCGTTTTTATGTGGGAGTAAAATTCATCTGGACTCTGAACATACTGAGTGTCTTGTTAGCACTGAATTGCCTATTTGGTCTTAAGATGAGAAAGACAAAATTCATAAAATATGTGGAATCTCAGGTAAACGTGACAATGGCAATCACAGGAGTGTTTGCATCCAGAGAAAGTTTTGCTGAAGACCACATCCAGGAGCACAGTGAAGGCAAAATGTGAAGGAGGAGGAGGAGGAGAAAACAAAGAGGAGAAGGATGTAGGTCGAGGTCATAGAGAGGGCACTGTGCATCCAGGCCTTTGCAGCTGATTAAAGGGGGGATACAGGTTGTCCTGGAGCACCCAAGGTGCTCAGAAGAAGGCTGACAGAAGTGTGGAGTGCACCTGTCAGAGAATGGAGTGTGCTTTGGGAGAACTCAAAATTCTGGGTTCAAACTGGGTTCTGATGGATGGAGGAGTGAAATATTGCACTGGGCCAGTCGTGCCCTGTATGTGTGCATTGCTTCCTGATTTTCCTCACGACGACCTCTGTGGTGACAAAAGTTGGCAGTCTCAACGTTTTGAGTCTGGAGATTTTTTCTTGAGACATGTGGAAAATGTGGCTAAATAATTCCATTAGTTGTAGACACTTCAGACTTCCCATTAGTTGTAAACACTTTCTTCCTTTGAAAATTTATATTTTCTCTATTATTTTCTTGTCATGTAATTTTAGTAGACATTGAGAATTTAGTAAACATATTTCCTTCTTTGTACTGATGACATGGTTAATAGTTTCCTTCCTTATCCACTTCACACAGTTATCAGATAAACCAACAATTGTTCCTACTTGTCTGTTCCTACATGCCTCTGTTCAAGTGAGCATTTCCTTTGTGCTTAAAATCCCAGCTGTGTTCTGCAACACTCCAGAGTTAAGTAAATAATATTTTTTCCTTTCAATCACACTCCAATGTGCTCTATATGCATTTCAAAGGAAATGGTGTAGTTGACCTAAATGAAAGAATTCAAAGTTTATTTTCAAGAAGTGTAAAATCCATTTTTTATACTAGGTGTTTATAATATATATAACATACATATATATATATATATTATAACTGATATATAATTATTTATTGAAATTGTCAATATCATTTCACAATGTATACTATAAGGCAATTTTTTTAAAATGTGTCCTTAGCATTTGGGTCACTTCATGTATTAAATGAATTCATAATTCTAACATCATTACATTAATGAATATTTCATTAAAGTATAATATATATTTTAATCTTCAATATTAATTATGATTATTTAAAGCTTCACAAAATAATATAATTGCAGTTCATATTTCAAAAGTTAAGAAGCTACTACAAAGTATTAGACAATTTTTCTCTCTGGTAAGGGATACACGTGAATGATATTATCCCCTCTTTGCATTCCCTTAACAAGATAGCCTTCAGTTTACATTTACTATTTAATTTGAATAACACCCTCAATTTGAACTCAGGAAAACAAAATTCTAAGATAGGAACTTTTAAAAAATGTTTTATTGAATTGTTTCAAGATTTCAAATAGAAAACAATCTAATTTTACACACATACACACACAAACACATGTCCCTCAAGTGTTTATCTGTGTGGGTTCATCCACTGGAGTCTGCTCAACCAACCTAGAGTCACACCTGTGAAGAAGACTGTCTCTCTCCGTCCCCATCTACCAGGTGCCAGTAGTCCCTCAATTACTGTTGGTGTTTACAGTCACTTCTCCACATCTATTTTGGATTTTTTTCTGGCTTGAGTTTATATGACACTTGTGCGTGCTGTCACCACTACTGTGAGCTCATATGAGAGGGACGTCTTTCATAGACAGACGTCCTGTTGGTCTCCAGCTTGTGCTGCTGTTTTGGAAAATTGTAGACAATTTAGTAGGGGAATTTCATTGAGAAAGTAGGTAAATCAACAAAGTTGTGAATGTTTTTGTTGGTGTTTTTGTGTGTGTTTGTGTGTGTGTGTGTGCTCCTGAGTGCAGCTGCATATGGAGGCTAGAAATGTGGGATCCCTCTGGAGCTGAACTTAGAAGCAGCTGTGAGCTACCCTTGGGGGTGCTAGAAACCAAGCCATGTTCCTCTGTAAGAGCAGTGTATGTTCTTAGCTGTTGAGCCATCTCTCCAGGCCCTACTTTTGAGGTTTTAGGGTCTGCCTCCACTTCCATCCACTTTTTCCTTCCTTACTGAAGTAGGGCTGTGACAAATTGCCTCATGCTCATGACTTCCGGCCATGATGTGCTGTTTCCCTTTGTATTGTAAAGTGAAATAAAATCTCCTTCTGCTGTTTCATGGCAAGTCTTCTGTCACAGCAGTGAGATAAATAGCTAATACACTTGCCCCACTATCAAAATCATATATTGGAATTCTAATCCTCCAAATGATGTCAATAGGCAGCAGCTGGATAATGAGTAGAACCAGTACCAAGAGAATTAGTGCCACTGTTGAGACCTGCCCAGAGAGCTTGCTTGTGTGTCATCATGATGTATGTACACCAAGAAGGCACAAACTATGAACCAAAAACAGTCCTGGTAAGAAAGCAAACTTAGAGGCTTGAGCTTCCAGCCTCAGGAAATCTGAGACACATACTTCTGTGAGCCATACACCGCTCAACCTATGGTACTTCGTTATACGAACTTGAACAGATGGGCCCAGGAAGGTGGCTCAGTGGGTAAAGGTGCTTGTCGCCAACTCAGATGACTAAGTTTGAGCTACAGGATCTACATGATAGAAAGAGTGAACTGACTTCCACCAATGGTCTGCTGGTCTCTACATGAGGGAGGTGGCATGAACTCATAGACACACCTGAGTAAATGAATAAATGGGGAAAAGCAGGAAAACTAAAACTAGAGTTCTTTTGAAGAAGTAATAGGGAAACCTTCTGCATCTTCAAATATACACAGAACATAAAACCGGTTAAATGGAGCTACCCTATAATGGAGAACAATGCCCCTACTAGATGCTACATTTTAGTAAATTAAAACCCCAGTGCCAGGAATGTACTGAATCCCAGCCATTACCTGACAGAATACGATGAAAAGACCTTATTCCTGAAGACACTGCATACATGAATCATAAAACAAACATAGAGAAATCAAACTAGACCTGACCTTGAAGATCAGTCTGTAATGTCTATCTTCCATAGTGCTGGATGTTGCTATGAATGTTACCTGAAGGTAATCATCAACCTTACTCAGTTGTGAACCCTTTGGGCTAAAATAACATCTGGCATGATAAGATGTGCCCACTGGTGCAGTAGTGGCAAAAATGATGTGCAAGTAACAAAACACTTTCTTATTGTATTTAAGGCCCAATTCACAATAAGGAATTCATAACTGATGCAGTTATAATGTTCAAGAACCTATACCTAGACATGTGCTAGGCTGCAGGGGAGAACCTACTACTATTATTCTGCTAAATAGATAGAGCATTAAACGGACCCTTGTTGATTTATTGTTATACCTGCATATTAGTGCATCTCTCAACTCTCACAAGAGATGGTTCTTCTCGAAGTAGATGGTGATGAACACGGAGATCTGCAACTGATGTAGTTGCAGAGTACAAGACATGCAGAGTACTCAGGCCTAAATGGGATACCATCCCATCCCAAGACTTATGAATTATCTGGGGAGAGGAAATGGAAAGATTTTTAAGAGTGAAATGAGTTGAATTAATATATGGAAACCATATTTTCTAAATACAACAGGGAAGTTACACATACGAACTGACAGTGATTATGAAAGCATGCCCAAGACCTATGTAGCCCAAGCAAGACACAAAATCAGCGTGTATTCAGGAAATGGGCAAGAAATTCCAGTCTTAGTTGAGAAACTATCTGTAGTTCATAGCTCCTGGGAGAGGAAGAGTCAGGGTAGGTTGAGAAAGCTCCAGAGTTTGGACTCACACAAAATAATTTGGGGAATACAAAAATTTGAATAATTGAATTCCCATATCACTTGATCTCCAAAAGTTAGGCAATCGTTATTTTTATTTTAGGTCTTTTGTTCCTGCCCCCAAAATATCCTATCTAGTATCCAAGGGGAAGAGAGACAGAATGTCTGTTAGATAGCTATATTTAATTGCTAAGAAATTTTATTGTAAAAGAAGGCAAGATTAACTGCAAGCAATAGATTGCCTCTAAATTTTATAAGTATATAAGATACTGTGAGGTAAATTGTCCTTCACAAAACAATTATATCTACCTGATGAGAGAATTTATTTGCTTGTTTTTTAGAAACAGACTCATTCTAATGTATAAGCATGACACCAAACACCCTGCTCAAGAAAGTTCCTGGTTCTGCCCAGGTTAAGACATTCCTTGTCTGCACCATTTTCTTTGACTTACTTTACACCATAATTTCCTGGTCAAATCTCATCCCTTATCTCACACTCATCTATATATGCAGTCATAATGAATAGTTTCTATTCGAAATTTATCAGTTTCTTCTCTCCTTTTTTTATTTTCAATGCATTCTGATGGTAAGTGGATAATTTCTCTCCAGAACATACCTATATGTTAAGGAAAAATTCACTAAGTCTCTTAAAGCATCTCATCTTAGAATCAGTCAGTCTCTTACTAAGATTCTTCTGAGATGCTGGTTTCATAGCATCATGTGGTTCTGTTATTGACTGTAAGGCTCCCATCTTTGATACACAAGTAAGACTGTACATATAGTTGTGAAATAAGCCATTAAGAATTCTCCCTAGGTTTTTGCCAGCTTATTGGCAATGATATCTAATTACTTACTTATATGTTCTCTGCTGGTATGGAGACCTTTCATAACACAGGCATTTTAAAGATAGAGATATAACTCAGTAGATTGTTTGTCTAGCATGTTGATATCCCTAGACTCAAACACTAGAGTACATAAAACTGATTGTATTGGCCCATGAGTGTAAAACAGGATTTAGGAGATGAAACAGGAAAATGAGAACTTCAAGATCACGATGGGTTGCACAACAAGGACAGCCTGAGCTACATGAGACCTCTATCTCAAATAAATTAACAAGGCATGTTATTTGGTTTTACGTTTTTAACCCCTGTCAACCAATACCTGACATTTTTATTAGAGGAACACTAAAAGTTGAATTCAAGCCATTTGGTGAGGAAGGTTTACTTGAGGAGGCAGACAGTGGACATGGAATATTGAACTTGAACATGTGTTCTGAAATCAGATTATTATATAAACTAAAAATCAAGATGCTTACTTTTAGTTAGTTTCCACAGTAAATGTTCTATATGTTTATATAGCATTCTATGCTGTTGTTATCCACTCTCTGTATGCTTAGAATGTTCTAGGATACAGTGACCACAGATGCTGGACAGGGTTGATACTAATAGTGTCTCTTTCTTCACAGTGTAGTTTACTACATGATTTATGAGTCTTTTACCCAAGGTAGTCTCATGTGGTCCGCAATTCAATGATGACAAAAAGAAAGGCATATTTAATATGAAAAGAGCCACTGTCTCTCCATTTCTACAAAGAGTCCTTGGTTGGTTAATATCTTTATACCTGATTCCATTATTTTTAGCTGGTTTGCATTATGGAAGTTGCTGAACTGGGACAGGAATTTTCCACTATATGTAATGCAAAGGAAGATAAAACTCCAAACAAAACATATTCTGAATCCCAGAAAACAGAATTTTTTTTCCAGAAACTTTAGTTGTTTTATATTCAATTGATTTTTTTCTTTTCCTAATAATAAACTTAGGACATTGGCAGGGGATATAGGCAGTTTGTAAAAGTGTGCCTTAGTAAACTTTTCTTGAGCATGTACTATGTGTAATATTTTGCACAATGTCAGTTGTAGTAAAATTTTTAACTAAGTGTGCATTCATAGACCTTAGCCCATGAATCTGGGAACAGTTTGCTCTGATATGCTTGCTATTCAGGGATGGTAAAACGTCCTCTACACCATACATTTTATAATTAGAGTATAGCTATTCTCTAGGCTGAAAAGTAATTGTTGGCAGGTGCACATATCAAAACCCATGCCAAACTGCATAATGTTGAAGAATTATTATTCTTGTTATCACAACTTCCACCAGCAATTCTAGCTGTCAACTTTTGCTGCGTGACTATACAAAAATAGATAATAATATAGACTTGTGTTCAATTGCATCTTTGGGTAATTGCACTGTCACATTAAACCATTAAAAACACTTGGTTATTATTTTCACATCTTCTTGGACACACAAAAGATAATCTCATCACAGAACCTGATGGAAACTGATTGTTGTTGACATGCACTGAGGCTGTGACACATACTGTGTTTGACTGTAGTTTAGGTAGAACTGATATAGAGTCTCAGACAAACACATCTTATCAAATGGCAAGGTAAAAGGACACCCATTATCTCTGAATTTTCTGACTAGAATAAATTTGTGTTTAAGTCTTATAAATATAGTTGGACATACAAATTAAAAAAAGAGAGAGAAGATCGCATTTATAGCCCAAAGTATTGTAGTATCTAGGAAAGGGCTCAGTGGGTCCTGTGCAAGAATGAGAACCTAGGTTCAAATCCCAAAATCCACAGAAAAGCTGGTTATGTAGCCTGAGTGTGTGCAATCCTAACATTGACAGAGAAGTATTCTTGGAAGCTGGTGAGTCAGTCAATCTGTGATATATAATGGGAGGAAATGACAGAGAGACCTTGTCTCCACAAGGTGGAAGGTACAGAGACACTGAAGGTTGTCCCCCATCACATACACACATACATGTATGCAAACATGCAAACACATCCTACACACACACACACACACACACACACACACACACACAAATAATTTTGTCTGTAAATTACATTTTGAAAGTTCTGTAGAACCTGTACTATATGGAATATATAACAACTTATGGATATATTTCAAAAAGTAGTTAAACTACTTATAAATTTAAAATATTAAATGTAAGTAATTATTTCATGTCTCAAATATAGGATCAAAATGTTTTGCTAACAACTATTTAAAAGATTAATTTTCCTTATGTTTTTCTTTTAAATTTATTCTATTCTGGTTTCATACATTCCTTCCTAAAAGTTCTCCAACCATCTTGGGTATATGTGCATACATTCATGTATACATAATCTTTTCTATGCATCTGTATGTGTGATTGGTACATGTATGATGTGTATAGTGTACATAGAGTACATGTGTGATATATGTGTGGATTGATGATTATATATATGACAGACTGTCCTCTGGTATGAATACAGGGAATTTGATGACAAAAGATTTTTTTTTATAATAACCAGTTACCCATTAGAGTTGTTCTTAGAGTTCAGTATATTGATATTTTAACTCAATAATAGGGTTGGAAGCCACTTTTAAATCAATTAGGGAAATGAAAATCAAAATCATTTTAAGATTTTGTCTTATCCCAGGCTAGTTGGCTAAAATCAAGAGAACAAATGGCTCCAAATGCTGGTGAGGATGTGGAGAAAGGGCAATGCCCATTTATTGCTGGTGGGATTACAGACTTGTAACCACTATGGAAGACAGTGCGTAGAATTCTTAAAACACTAAAAATGAATCTACCATGTGATCCAGCTATGCCATCTCTTGGCATATACCCAAAGAGCTGCTCATCCTACTGCAGAGACAGTTGTACATCTATTTTCACTGCTCTTTTCAGAATAGCTAAGAAATAGAAACAACTTAAATGTCCCTCATCTGACGAGTGGATAACGAAAATGTGGTGCATTTAAACAATAGCGTTCTACTCAGTGGTAAAGAAAGATGAAAGCATGACATATGCAGGTAGATGGATGGAACTAGAAACTTTTATGCTATGTGAAGTAACACAGACTCAGAAAAACTAGCAGCACATGTTCTCCGTCAGTTGTGAATCTTGGCATCTTAGCATCAAATCCTTATATGTGAGTATATATTTTGATATAACCACAGGTATCAGGAAAATGGAAGGAACCTGGGAGGTAAAGTGAAACAAAGAAAGAACTCTAGAGGAGAGAGAGAGAGAGAGAGAGAGAGAGAGAGAGAGAGAGAGAGAGAGAAGAAAACAGATTGTACCAATGGAGAAATGGGGAAAATAATTCAGGTATTCACCTGGGAAGGGAGAAGGACGAAAGGATATACAAGGAACCATCAGGGGAAGTTGAAGAAGGAGCTCAAAAGAAAGGGGGTAGTAAGAAAGAGGTATTACCAAGTTGAACACATTTTAAGGTCTTTCGTAGCCAATTTTGTTTAGTCTTTTGAAACCTCTCTGTTCAGAGCCATAGCCCATCTTTTGGATGGGTCATTTGTTTTCTTGTGTTCTTTTTACATTCTGTATATTAACCATCTCTCAGATTTGTATCTGGTGAAGATTTTTCCCCATTCGGTGGGCTTTCAGTTGAATTTTTTGCTTTGCTATTCAGAAGCTTTTTAATTTAGAGGGGTCCCACTTGATGATTGTTGACCTTAATTCCTGAGCAACTGATGTCCAATTTAGAAAGTATATTCCTGCACCTGTATGTTTAGGGTACAGACCTATGTTTTCCTCTATCCGTTCAATGTTTCAGGTTTCACACTGAGGGCTTTGATCCATTTGGTGTTGACTTTTGTACACAGTGTTAGATAAGGCTTTAACTTCACTTTTCTACAAGTGAAGATCTTATTTTTCCAACATATTTTGTTAAAGATGCTGTCTTTCCTCCACTGTGTGTTCTTGACACCCTTGTCAAAAATCAGGTGCCTGAAATTGAGTGCACTCATGTCTGAGTTTTTTTATTTTGTTCCATTGTTCTACATGTCTGCTTTTATGCCAGTATCATGCTATTTTTATGACTGTATCTATAGCTCTGTAATATAATTTGGCATCTGGTACAGTATTCCCCAAAGCATTGTTCTTCATGATCAGGATTGTTTTGATTTCTCAGTCTTTTGTGTTTCCATATGAATTTCAGGATTTTTTTTTTCTAATTCTGTAAAGAAATCATGAGGATTTTTAATTGACATTCCAATGAATTTGCCATTTCCAAAATTTACCATTTTGGTAGGATGGTCACATTATTAAGGCACAGGAGGCTTTCCTATCTCCCTGTGTCTTCAATCTCTTTCTTAAAAAGTTTAAAATTTATACTGTGGAGCTCTTTAATGGCTTTATTTAGGTTTATTCCTATATCTTTTTGGACTCTATTGTGAATGGGAGGGTTTTCATCAACTCTTTCTCTTATTGCTTGATGCTGCTTTATAGCTAGGCTACTGATTTTTATAAATAATTGATTTGGTAACCTGCCACTTTGCTGAAAGTGTTGTTCATTTCTAGAAATTTTGTGTTGGAATTTTGGGAATTTCTCCTGTGTAATAACATATAATCTATAAATAAGTATTATTTAACCTCTTCTTTTCCACTTCATATCATTTTAATTTCCTTCTTGTCTTACTGGTTTATCAAGAGTTTCAAGCACTATATTAAAAATGAGTATAGATGGTGCATAGCCTTTTCTGGTTCCTTATTTTAATGTTTGCAATAGATGGGGACTATTAAAGAGTTCCACACCTGGTTTAACACAGAGAATAAGCGCCCATGTAGTGGCTAGCCCTAAGTGACAATCTATATACAATGTAATCTCTACAACTAAGAGTCATGGAACTTAGTGGAACAGGGAGTAGAGAGAATGTTAAATCATCTCTCTACTCTCACCAGTGAAGCTTCTTCATGCGACATAGAACAATTTACACAGAAAGCCATGGTTGGCCAATCCCAGAGAGTAAGAAACTGCAGAATATGTGTCCCTGCATAGGTCTCCTATATTAAACCTCTGCCACCCTAGGCTCAAGAGCCACTGCAGAAGATGAGGCAGAGTCAGGAGTAGTAAATAACCATGAGGAAAAATAGTTTTCCAGGCAGTTGAGAACTTGATAATATGAAGTTACAGCAATGCTGATTCATGCAAAAGATCCATTCAAAGTCAAATAATAGGAAAACCCAGTTTAGAACTGGGGAAATGAATAAGGAGCCTCAATCTTAGTTATGGAAGTATTGGTGTCTGATGTCTGCTGGGTGAGGGAGAATTAATTCTTAAAGGGAATGATGCTAGATTGGTATGCTGACCAGGCTACAGTGGATGAACTCACACTGAGGTACATCTGGATGCACAAATATGAGTCCATAAGCCTTAACATATATGTCAGAATGTAAGAATCTGATGTGGTGTCTCTTAGTGAATGCATATGGGGAAGGCGGGGGTGTCTGAATATGATTAATATATATAATATGAAATGCACAAAATTATATATATATACATATATATATATATATATGAAAAAATAACTCCTGACTCAGTGGACTAGACAACTCTCTCCAATGTGTTCAGATTCTACTACTAGTTACCCACTTTCTCCCGTCAAAGAATGTTTTTAATTTTTTCTGCCTCTGCTCCATTCCAGAAACTTTGTTTCTCTGAAATTTTTCTCTGATTCTTTTTACAATAGCATTAGGCAAATGCATCATTTATGCACTCTAGAATCACAACCTGCTAAAAACAGTCCCTTAGTCCCAGTCAGGTTACTAAGAGGGCAAAGTCTTTACTATTCTGCCAACTTGTGTTTTAATAGAGTCAGTCTAGGAGGCATGTCTTCAGTGTCTGTACCATTCATTAGTGAAACACACCTCTGTCTGTAAGGCAAGAATCTCAGTGGACATATAGAGAAATCATTGGCCACATCCTAAAGTCACATTTTCCTGATAGCAACCAAGAATTTTTCTCTTTGAGACATTTATTTTCTCTCTCTCTCTCTCTCTCTCTCTCTCTCTCTCTCTCTTCAGAATGAGTATTTTGGACTTCATACCAAGAAAATTTCCTGCTCATTTATCTTTCTGAGGAATTCTCCCTGAAATCGGAGTAAACGAGTGTTGAATTCATCTCTGTTCTTGCATTTTGACATAAGTAGGGAGAAGAGAATGAACTTCCTGTGCTGGTTTGCTTTTACTACTTTACACAAACTAGAGTCACCTCCCAAGAGCAACTCTCAACTGAAGAATTCCCCAGATCAGTCTGGCCATATCATGATAGCTAGGTGTTACAGGAGGGCTCTGCCCTCTATGGGTGGTGTTGGTTCTAGGCAGCTAGAGCTGATCTGCATAAGAAAGGTAACAACCAATCAGCAGAATTCTTCACGCTGGTCTCTGCTTTAGTTCTTGCCTTCAGGTTCCTGCCTTAGCTAGCATTAAAGGTGGATGTGAGTTATAAATCAAATAATCCCTTTCCTCCCCCACGTTGCTTTTGATCAGAGTGCTTAATTGCAGCAACAAAGACGCACCCTAGAACCTGTCCTCAAACATTGCTAGGCTTTTTTCATCTTGGTTGTTATATTGTTTCCTCTGATGATGTCACGAGACTTAATCTAACCCAAGTAAGGTTAGCGAGACCAGGCATCAAGGTCCAACAGATCTCCTTTATTGATTAAAAACGATTTAAAAACAGATTCATCCAGCACATTCTCACACAGTCTTTGATACCTGTCCCAGAATAGAGGTAGTCGTGGCAGGCGGTTCTGGTTCCAGCGGTGCAAGCGGGTCCCGAACTTGTGGAGGGTTCTATAGCTGACCCAGTAGGTGGTCCTGCAGCTCCAGTAGTTCCGCTCCACTGGCAGGGCTGGTCTGGCTGGTTCCGTGGCTCAGCGGGTGGCCCGGCGGGTGGTCAGGTGGCAGGTCCGCAGGTCCGGCTCCTGAACTGGCTTCACGCCAGAGCTGTGGGGCCTCAAGGCGTGACCCTTTCCACGGCGACACGTCCTAGGCTAGACTGACGGGACTTTAGACAAGGGGAACGCAGTCTCGGGATTCTTGTGGGTTAGGGTTGGACATCTAGCCCTTGCCCTTAGGCTTATAGGGAATTAGGCTTATAGGGAATGTGGCCCCACCAGCCAATCGGCTTCCAGATGACTTCCCTCACCGTCATGCTCTGATCACAGCTCTATGGCCTGTCTGATCAGGGGTCTGATATGAAGAGGAGCCCCTGGGCTCTAAGCAGGGGGTCCATCTGTAAAATCTGATACTGTGGGCGCTCTGTCCACTGGAGGTTTGGCCTGAGTTTTTCCAAGAAGAAAAAGAGGCATTTTAAAGTCTGTCCTGGCTTTGCTAAGAAAGTGCTCTGGTCCTATCGCCTAGAGCTTGACCAGAGGCCTTCCCAAGAAACTGAGGCACTTCTAGGGCATTATCCACCCAGCACTCACTGGAGAGTGTTCTGAGGGGCCCGCTTAGTTACAGGCTTCTAACTTATGAAACTGGGTTCTAACTTCTAGCATAGAATCCTAACTTATGAAATTATATTATGGGTTTACAATGTCTTATATGCTAATTGTCTATTACTTATATGCTATATCGTCTATTATGCACTTTATATTTATAACACTGTGGGCTTACATTGTTACAACTTACAAACTAGTGAACTTATAAGACATAGATTTACAACTTACAGACTTAATTATTTAGCACATGCTTCTTATACTTATGGATTTAAACTAATTATTTATCTAATCATAAAATTATACTCATAAACTTATGGGGTTTACATCATTATTACAGCTTACAAACTAATTATTTAATACATTTTCCTTACAGATGAGCTCTAACAACTTCCCACCGTAATGTAGCATGCTATCTTCCCCTTTCTCCAATAACACTTGCCTTGAAAACTGTCCCAACTTGATAGTGAAATGTCTGAGAGAATTCCTTGCAGGTCCTCTTGAGATTCTTCAGTTTCCATGGACAGTTCTCTCAAAATCAATTGGGCTGTTTCTACCATGTGGCTCACCTATGTTTCAGGTTAGAAGCCCTGAAAACATGTGCATTTTGTTATTCTTTTACTTAGATGGTGCCAGGATGACAACTGACAATGGTTGTTAACTAGAATGTCTGCACTTGAATCATCCATATGGTTGTTCTGCATGTGACATGGCAGCCAGAAGTATTTATATTCCTATGATTAAGGTGACTGTTCTATTGTGTCTTGTGACCCAGCCTTGGAAAACACATAGTATGGTTTCTCCCATATTTTAACAAAAATAAAATGATTAGGCCTGTCCAGACTCGAAAAGAGAAGCCACCTTTGATGGCATCTCATTGTGGAAGGAAAATGAATAAAAACAGTTGCAGTTATTTTTGAGAAAGGATGTTACTCAAAAGTATTAAGCAAATTGTTAGACAGCAAATATACCCAGGAGAATAACTGGGATAGATCATAAACTCTCTAGTTTATAAGATCCTCATTTCCAGTTTCACTGGTCAATCACCTGATCATAGGACCACCCCTAGGAAGGTGGGTTTACCTTACGTTTTACCAAAGAGGTGGGCAGAATACCGAGTGTGTAAATGAGACAGCGAACTTTTCCTGCCTGGAATCCTGACTCCTGAGGCAGTGCTTCTGGACATGCACAGAAGTAGAACTCTGTAAATCTGCCTGCTTTCCTGAATTCTTCAAAGTGTAATCTTTCTTTTTCTTCTTCATGTTTCTTTGCTAAACATACTTTCTTTAGTGCTTTGAGCTGCCAAGTGTCTTGCATTTCTCTACCTTTTCTCTAAAGCTTTCTCCCAGCCATGTGGTTGCCGGTCCATCATGTGTCTAACCTCCATATGTTAAAATAGCAAATAACCCAAGAAAATTAACTGAGATAGACTAAACTGTCTCCAGCATATCTGTTGAGAAAACCCACCTCTTCAGCTTTGCTAGTCAATCATTTGGTCCTAGGCCCACCCATACAGAGGCAGATTTACTTTTATGCTAAATAGATGGGAGGAATACTTAGTATGCTATCAAGGTAGTGAGTTTTCATTCTCCACCAGCCATCTCATCTTCCTGTGCTGTACTCTTTAATTCTCATCCCAGAGAGTGCAGTCACTGGTCCACTTAAATAAATTTGGCTGATTCAGGACATCTGGAGTCTGAGTGGTCCTTCCCAGAGGCCTGAATGCCATAACACTTGCAGGTTCTACACCTGCATAAATTTTTTATTCTTTTCTTCTCCCTCCATTCTCTTCCTCCAGGCAGCTGCTGAGATCCTCAGTTTGCCTATCTTGAGAATTTTTCTTTAAATTCCAATAAAATTGTCCTATAGCTTCTGTTTGGGTCCATTCTTAAATTCTTTTATGAATGAGACTAAGAACCCACTAGGGAATGCTCTCTCTCTTCCTGTTTCAAAATATATTGGGCTGAATTTTGTCTTTTCAAATTCACATGTTAAGATCTTAACCCAGAGTGTCTCAGGAAACTGACTGCAAAGTGGTAACCAGTTTAAAGTGATGTTTTGGGGGTAGATTAATTTTGACTGGTGTTCTTGGTTAGGTATACATACATGACAGCCAGAGATATTTATGTTTCTATGATTCTTATAAAATATTGTGAAAGGCTTATAAGAGATCTTGAAAATATATACAAACAAATCAAAGGTGATGCCAGGACACAGCAGAAAAGTGGTTGTCAATAAGCTAAGGAGAGAACGTTTAACAGAAACTGTTGCATGACACTTCCTGGAGAGTGTCTTTTCCAGACAGCTTGACTAGAGCTTCTCTTGTAGGACTCTTGGCTGACTTCAGAGTGCTATCAGCCATAGACTGCTTATATAAGTGTGGGGAAAGAGGCGGTCCTGTGTATCTGTCAGTTTCATGGACTTCTCCAAGCTTTTGAGTTGCTTACTTCCTGAGTTTTAAGGATCTTCCCTTTAGAACATCACAAATCTCAAGGAACTTCCCTGTAAGATGGAATGTCCACCTCCCCTTAGAACAAACTGCATCCCTTCCAAACCCAGATGTCAAATATTGCATGAACTATCTGTACAAAAGAAAGAAACCCAGCCAAATACCCTCATCTTGGACTACTAGCCTTCACACTGTGGGAGAATAGATTTCTGTTCTTTAAGCTGCTCAGTCTGTGGTTATGGTAAACTTTACCATCTAGTACAGTTGCTTTTTCTTTTATTTCAGGAAGTTGTATAAAATGTTATCTGAGACATTTTCTTCCCAATTCCAAGCATGAAATGGATGTTTATTGTGACAGTGGTGGGATGTGGGGATACTAAGTTAGAAACCTGTATTACACTTTTGTGCATGGTCCTGGTCTATCTGTTTTGTGGTGGATTAGATGAAGGTAATCTGGGCTAGAATCCGAAAAGTAGAAGTACTATCCTATCAGTAGTACTTTAAAGTATTTCCTCTAATCTCTAGTCTCTATAGTTTACAATTCTAAATTCATTCTTTTATTGTAAAATCATGTTTGTTTGCCAGCCTAAATATTATCATTCTTTTTCTAGAAACAAAAGGAAGGGATCCATATGCTTAAATACATTAGGAATTGTTCCATTTTTAATTGGCCCATCTTGAGCAACATTTCTATGATTAATCTTTATTAAGTGAGAACTAGGAAGTAATATTTCATATATTTGTGTTTTACAAAGAACAAATTGAACAAAGAACAGAAAACACATTGTTAGCACTCTGCTTGTTTAAGACTAGGTGTCCAATAAATATATTATGAGGAACTAAGCAAATGGTAGAAAATCAATAATTATCAATTACCTATCTGGCAAAGAGTGAAAATCACACTTACACATACATAAGCAATAATCTAATTTAAGGAATTGCTTAGTTCTGAACTTAATATTAAGATCTCTAGTGAGGGGTATGGCTTTTTAAACCAAATGAAAGGAAATACAATTTTTAATTATAAATTAAAGTTATTTCCTTGATATGCTTGCCCAGGGATATCTGTCAATTTGTTTTACTTTGTATTGATATACTTAATTTTAAAATGCCTTAATTAGTATAAATCCCTTTAAAAATAGCATTGTTGGCAGCATAATCATGGTTTATTTGCACACACATTTCTGCCTCATGGCTGCCAAAAATCTTTTGAAACACTGATAATACTATTTAAGAAATATAAAGTGACAACTATCCTAGTAACTAAAGAGTGATAAGTAAAAGTAAAAATCCATTTTTGTGTAAATATACTTTAATGTAAGGATGAACACATAGAAAATGATAGGTAAGAAAGGGCTGTAGTTTTTGAGACTTGCTTCTAGAGGTGGAAGTTGGGAATGTGGGGAGATCACATTCACTCTCAGTGTTTTGATTTGTTTTATTGCTCTCCAGTGAGAAAGTATATGCATTCAGTAGTACTGCATTACGAGTAGTAAACACACAGGCTAGTATGTGCAAATCAACACTGATAGATATGTACAGGTAATTAGAACTTCTTAACTACCATCTTAATGATGTGGTATCATAGCTATGGCCCCAAGAGACAGAAAATAAGCTTACCCTGCTTGTTAAGAAAGGCTACATTTCTGAAGATAATTAGAATTCATTATTGTTTCTACTTTTGGAAACTTTCCTAAAGAAGTAAGACTCAATGCATCTACATTATTTGTTTTATGTGTAATATCTTGTATCTTCTTTAATCATGCTGGGTTAGGCTAATTTTAAGCCTCTAGGTTCTGTCTATACCTTCCTAGTCAGAGAGATGAATTCTTTTCAGGTATTGCTAAATGTGTATGTGTGTGTGTGTGTGCGTGTGTGAGTGTGTGTGTGTGTGTGTGTGTTAACGTATCCACTAGAATGAAAAATGTCTAAGATTACAAAGTTCCTAGAATTGATAAAGAAAATATGTGGCCATTTAACGTAGAGTCACACAGACTGGAGAGCAGTTTATTATGTGGGCTGAACAGCAAAGAGCAATGGTCCTTTAAGAACAGGGTGTCTACTTGGACACAAATGTAACCCACTTGTGATAGTTCAAAACTATCGTTCTCAGGTTGCATCTGCTTTTGTCCTGCGAAGACTTTAACTATCTTCTTCATTTATATACTCAACCTCCAATTCAAAATCTTGTCTCACAAAAGTATCTTTCTAGACACAGAACAGCTCCCTGTGTATCCCCTGGTTCAGTCAAACTGATGCATAGAACTGAGTATCATGTTTTCTTTTCCATTAATTGTATTTTTGAGAATTTCAGGCATAAATACTGTATCGGCATCACCTGTACCCGTGCCTCCCCCACTCCAACACTCTCCAAGTTCCCACTCCTGATTCTTCCTTCATTTCCTGACCTGCTTTTTGATTAATATTGTTAAATTTGTACATATATATGTTGGTATTTATATGTATATGAATTGAAGTTTGACCATTGGGATTAGATTATCAGAGGGCTCATCCCTGGAAAAAACTGACACTGTCTCAGCAGCCATTGATGACCTGGTGCTCTTCACCTTGAGATGGACTCTGAAATTTCCTTCATCTAATGTCTCTATGTCAACTGGTGCTATCATTATGTAGGTCTTCTTTAAACCACCCAACTGCCGATATTTTTTGGATGCAATTTCCCTGTCATGTCTAGAAGATGCTCCCTAGCTCAAGTGTCCTGTAAAGATCTTTCTAATCCTTCTTCTGCAATGTTCCCTGACCTTATTTATGGCCTTTGATTTAAAATTTTTATTATGTTCATGATATGTTCAGAGGAAATACATTAGAATGCCAAGAAATTCCAAATCACTCTCAGGTATGAACACATCACACTGAAATTTTAAAACTCTGTAGAGTTATTTTGCCAAGGTATGAGATAATCTAGACTCTAAAATAGTTGTCTCATCTAAAGTGTTTTTTAGATTAACAACAGATTATGTTTTACATGCTTCTACAGAAGTATACCACAGGGTTAATATAAATATGCACATTTGTTGAATAACAACTTAATAGATTTAGCTTATTTTAAAGCCCAGGACAACTTAGCAAGGATAACGATACTGCATAGGATATAGAATATAAGTTGAACAAAACATTGCTATAGATTGAATTAGTCTTGTTTCAACACTGGTGAAAGACATTATGCTTGATTACCCTTGTTCCTTAAGAAGAGTTCAATGTTGAATACTCACTTTGAAGCACTTGATACCTTTAGGGGGAATCCTTTTGAGATGATCTTACTAGAAGCTGAGGGGGCCTTGATCCCATTCCTTGTGCCCAATGCCTGGCATATACTTTCATGCCCGGCACATGGTAAATTCTATTAATAACACACAGCAATGCAGAACAACTTTACATTTCTTTAAGTAGTTAGAAATCATTATTCATTGTCTTATAACTTCCTTAAGCTCATCTAGACTAGTGAGAACACATGCTTGTGTATTATTTGCTTTATCTTCTGGCCAGACGCAAACCAGGGAAGAACAGATGCCAAGGCCATTGGAGTCAATTGCACTTATCTTACATGGTAATGAAGTAAAAGTTATCAGTTCAATCAAATCTCAGAATACTGCTCTCTATCCCCAAAATGGGGGGGGGGGATTTTTAATTGATTGTCATTATATTTCCCATGTGAAACAAAGAATTAAAATTCTACAGCTTTGAGTAAAACTGAAAACTGTCAAAATATGACAAAACATTGTCAAAGCAAACGTATGGAGACTGTATTAAGACTTCAACATTAAAACGATGCCAATGTAAACTGGAGTAACATTTTTTAGAAATAATGCTGGAAGACCTCTATTTATAAAAGCATACACTGCCATTCATTTTGAACTAATTGTTCATACAGGTGTGTAGGAGGTGTGATAAATGTTCCAGTGCTCAGGGATTAATCATTCCAAGAGTTAGGGCATTGCTGAAAGTAAGCTATGAAATTTTACTGAGTTTTGATTGTTGTTTGAAATTCATTTTATTTCTCAATCTTAGGTGTCCATTTCCTAGTAGTCTACATGTGTATCCTACACATGCATGTTTAACTAAACATTAGAAATATTTTTTCTTTATATTCTAATATTGCTGAAGGCAGTTTGAAATATAATGGGAGACAGATAATAAATTATTTATAAAATGAATAAACAAGTGAGATGAAATAATTTTACAGCTTCTGAGATAATAATGTTTGATGTTATCATTAATGGAAAATGCTTTCTTAATAAATTACTTCCTAAGGCCAGTCTAATTTTCAATATTATTGTTTTTACATCACCTGTATTTATAATGTCTTCAATTTGGCTTTTCTCTAAATAATTATTTATTAAATACTTAGATATATCTATATTTATGATAGTTCTGTAATTCACATTCTGTCAGAAATTATAGACTATATGGTACTAGATTTTGTACCTTGAGGAATTGTGTGAAATGCTGATGCACAACTGTTAATGATTCTACCAGTATTTCCTTAATCACAACCCTTCATAATAAGTTATGAAATGTTTCATATTGTCATGTGTCTGGTCATTTTCTCAATCATGATTTCTGTATTATTAATAGTAATTGCATTTATTCTAATTTACAAATATTGCCTATGTCTTCAGATGCTGAAAGGAACAGGGCAGCTTTGTAGAGCACTGTAATTTTTATAAGGCCATTATGAAGTCCTGTTTATGAGGATTTCATAGTTTTGATCTAAAAACCTGTTGTGGAAGTACTTTTATCATTTATTATATTGTTAAAAATCTATAAAGTACTCTCTAAGTTATGGTCTGATTTAGGGTTTGTTTTAGGTGAATATTAGATAACCCATATTAAATTTTCTTGCTATCATGCCATCCAGCAAAGGCAAATGCATAATCATGTCTGCATTATTCAGAATACAGCACAAGTGACCCATGGTTTTAGCTGAATAAAGTAGATTTTAGATATATTTGAAAGTAATTAGTACTTGGACTAACTTTGTAAGAGTGTAAGCCAAGTAATATTTAAAAGGGAACTTTATGAACAGGGAAAACCATTTATTTATTTATTTATTCTGTTTCAAAAAAAGCAGCACAGAAATGTAGACAGTATACACAGCTTTGTAGAAACATGAGAACATTTAAAATACAACCTTAGAATTATCAAAGGAGGAGATGGGCAGCCTGACACTTTAATAGTATACAAAGAAATGAGCTTTGAACATCGCCAGCTATAATTCTATTTTAGCCCATTTGCTTAATGCATATTTGTTACTAAAACAGCAGATTGTAGATGGATTTAGCCTCAATATCATTATATAATGTTGCACACACGCTGTGCAAATGACAGAGACTGTAGTTTCATAAGCCAGATTTTGTGAGACATAGCTCATATTAGAAAAACAAGAAACACAATAAAAATCAAAGTCAGATACTGATCAAAATGGCATTTTTCTGAAAACCATAGCTGCTAACAAATTGTGTTACTTTTGTCTAAGATCAATACAGTCTCATAATGAACATAAAATTAGACATCCATTGCTTAAAAGATGGCTCAATTCAGCAAAGCTTTCTATTTTACCCTTGTCTTCAATAGACTTGAATTTTTTAGATAGTTTTAAGTTCACAAACTACTTGATATTATTTTCATATCTACAGTTCTCAGCCAGATCCTTCCTTGACCATCAACATTTCTCATCAGAGTCAGGAGTTTATTAAAATCAATGAGCCTTGCTGACAGCATTATCATCCAGAGATGGTCTTGAGTACGTATGAACACTCACTCTCATTGTTTGTGTATCTGTGAGTGAAAACAATGTATAGCACTTACTAGCAGGCATCATTTTCACTGTACTGGCCACCGTTGGCGCTCAGGTGTTCTCTTGCCCTCCTCTCTGCTCCCTGAGAGCCACTGCTCTTTTTACTGTTTCTGTGTACTCTAGTATCCCATAGTTGGACTCAGTTGCAGTTTTGTTTGCTCAAAATAGCTTTCCTCTCTCAGTAACATGCATTTAAAGTTCATCCAAATCTGCTCATGGATTCATAGCTCATTATTTTTCCTGATGAAAAATATTCTGTTGAAGAAATGCACATTGCTTTGCTCATTCACCCACTGAAGAACAGCTTGGCTGGCTAAGCGTTTTGGTGGTTGTAATTACTGCTGATGTAAACTTTTCTGTGCATGTTTTGGAGGGGATGTATATTTTTGACACACATGGGTAAATAGGAATGGAAATCTGGATTCTATAATTCACATATGCTGTTTAGTAAGAAATTGCCAAACTGCCTTCCAGAGGGTTCATATTTTCCTAAGATTACAATACCATTGAATGAGAGTTCCCGCTGGGGCCACACTCTTCCAAGCATTTGCTGAAGGGTTTTGGACTTTTCACTTGTCTCCTATGTGTATTGGTGTGTCATTACTTTATTGAAACTTCCTAGCGATGTATGCTATTTAGCGCCCTTTCGTTTGCTAATTGTCTGATATGAAAATTTACATAGTACCTTGTGTAGAGGGTTTGCCCAGATTTTAATTGGTGTGTTCATTTTCTTATTGTTGAGATTTAAGATTTGTTTTGGTATAATTTAGATTTTGATAATCTTTTGTGAGATATGTGGTTTTCAAGTACATCCAATTTGTGGCTGATTTTCCCATTCTGCTGACAATGTCATTCAGTTTTGTTTTTTTTTTTTCAATTACACAGATTAGTCATTGGGTGTTCTGTATAAAGTGCTATCTCCAAATCTGAGTCAGCTGAGCTTCCCCTGTGCTTATGAGCAGCTTTATAACTTTTGTTTCCATTTGCACCTATTTTCACTTTTGAGTTAATTTTTGTGGGCAGTATGAGATCTTTTCCTTAGATTTTTATTTAGTTATGTACTGATGTCTGCATTGCCAGCACTGATGTTTTAAAAAAAAAAAACAAACCCAAAACACAAAATTATCTTTCCTTTATTGAACTTCCTTGATACTTTTTCAAAATTTCTTGATTATATTCATGTGGATTTATTCCTAGAGCATCATTTTACTCCATTTGCTTATTGCTTCACATATCACACTGTCTTTGTTGCCTACTCTTTAAAACTAGTCTTGAACTTAAATGGTAATACGATTTTGACACTTTTTTTTTTCAATATGAAGTGCATTGTGCTGCCTTAGCTTTTCTGTACACATCCTGCAAATGATTTGTCAATGTTCACATGGTGAATTTAAGGGGATGGTGCAGATAGGGGAGAGCTTCATATGATAAAAGAATACTCAATGAAATTTGCAAAAATTCAATACAAAGACAATAAATAATTAAAACATAATTTCTATTTTCTTTTCACTTAGTTAAACATTTCTATAGCAAAATTATTTAGTAATTTATATTTACTTTCATATAGACCTGCAAGTATTTTGTTACTGTATATTTTAAATTAATTTTGGGGAATGCTAATATAAACGATATTGTGCTTTGTCTTCAACTTTGTAATCCACTTCCTTTTTGCTGGAATATAGACAAAGGGTTGACTTTCGAACCTTTTACAACATTTATCATGCACATTTGCTATAATAGAAATGAAAACATTTTAATTAGCATGCAAGGAGTCAGATCTCATGACATTTCCCACAAAATGTATTTTAGTGATTCTCCTTCCCCTCGTGTCCTCTGCTACCTTTGGCCAATTCTTTGGAACATCTTGTGTGGATATAAATCAATCATTTGAACAAGGATAATGCTCTTCTTTCTCAGCATGCATATCTCTTTTTATTTTTACTTCCTTGTGTAAATTACTTAGAATTACTAGTGAAAGATGAAATAATGACGGGGTATGTGTGCCTTACACTGAGCTGAGCGGGACAGCTTCTAGTTTCTCCACGTTAAGTGGGTGCAAGTCGTAGAGTTCGTTTTTATAGCTCTTACCGTGTTGAGAAAGTTTTTCTGTATTTCCAATTTAATGAGAGATTAGGAATTCCTCAAATGATTAAAAAAATCTCTATATGAGCATGTAAGTTTTTCTTTTGTATATTGATATAATGGATGCTTTGAATTCACTTTTGATAAATGAGCCTGATTGTATGCTCAGAAAAAAATAACCTCTTAGTTTTTGTGTGCATTTATCCTACACTAATGCCAAATACAGTATTTTAAAAGAGTTGAATCGGGTTTTGCCGGAAGACTTTGGGTCTTTGTTTTCTGCTCTTGGAATACCTTTGTCTGGTTTGGTATTAGGGAGATTTTTGTCCCAGAGAATGAGTTAGACTGTATTTTCTTTGACCCAACAACTGAAAGAAATTGCTGAGAATCAACAAAGCTTCTTCTTTACGAGGTTGATAAATTTACCAATGACCTGGAATGAGTTCACTGTAAGTTTAATCATTGTTTCAAAGGGCTGTTAGGAATGGGCCTCCCAGGACAATTGTATGTCATTTTATTTTTTCACACACTTTCACCCTCATTTTGCTGTGCACAGTTTAGATTTTCTTCAATTACCATATATGTTTCTTTCTGATCCAGTAAGTTAAGCTCCTTCTTTCTATCCTTTTGTCTCATTGGTTTGGATGGTCAACATTTTAATAGTCCCCTTAATTCTAGGAGAACTGTAAGAAGCTTTTTTGATCTTCTGCTTCCTACATATTTTCTTCTTGAGAAGATGGACCTGGTGACTTTTAGTATTTCATATCCTGACCAGAAACAAAGGAATCTCTAGGAATTCTCAAAGGAATCTTTTTTTTCGTTTTTAAAACAAATGGCTCAGTAATTAAGAGCACTGGTTGCTCTCACAGAAGGACAAGATTTGGTTCCCAATACGTACATGATAGCTAACAACTTTTCGACTGTCTATAACTCCAATTCCAGGTGATCTGATATCCTCTAGAATATTTGGGCAGTGCCCCCATGGGGACACTCACATACATGCAAACAAATACTCATACACAAAAATATAACTAACTGAATGAATGAATAAATAAATAGAATGGAAGTCAAATATCTAAGATTATACATGATTATACATTAAACAAGCATCTTTAGTGACAGGAGAGGAATGTCAGAAACATTGAACAGAGTATTAGAAAGAGACTCAGGAGTGATGATGGCATGTAACTTCCTAAGTAATATATTCTTAATCATTCAAAATGTTTTTATTCAAGAATCTTCAACATTCAAAGACATTATGTTTATTTGAGGAATAATATGAGATAATAGAAAAACCTATACACACTAATAGTGACTGTGATTGATGTAAGAGCTACAGGAAAGGCACTAATAAAGTGAGGATATTCTCAGGAGTACTCAAAAAAGCTATGGTTGAAATAACTGTGGTCTTTCTCATTAGAGAAAATCTTGAAATGATTTTGACTACAGGAAGAATATTTAACTAGCAGGGACTCAAATCACAAGGTGACTACTGATATACACTAAATGAAATAGAGACGATGGGTTGCGGTGATGACTCAGTGGATAAAGCACTTGCCATTCAAGCTTGAGGTCCAGAGTAATTCAGAGACACAGAACTCACAAGAAGGCATATATGCTACACATTTATCCTGATCACATGAATATAAAATGGGAGAGAAGTACAGGAAAGAATATCCAGAAGATTCTGAGCAAGCTTGGTAGGTTTACACAGAGATGAACAGCCAAGAAAACTTGCCTCCTACAAGGTAGAAGATGTGGACACACATTTGATGACTTCATACATGCATCATAGCAAGCATGTGGCTATAATCACACATGAGTCCACAGACAGTAACATTCGCACACATGACATACACACACATACACACTACAAACACTACACCCATACAATTTTACACATTACACAAAATACACAACCACTACACAGACATACACACACTACATATGCAATAAACCACATACACATTAAATAAAGAATAAATGAGGATGGTTTTGCAGAGACCCTTTTCTGTTATAACTTTAATGCATTAATGTTTCACTTACATTAAATCTATCACAGGTTCGGTCTTTGCTGTGAATTAAAATACAGGCCATTTCTGTCTGTATCTGACAATTCTCAAGAGATATCTTCTGTGTGTATGCTGTCACGATAGGGGAGACTCTAACTACTGCATATGCTGTCACCAGAGACTGACTGACTGCATTGGATGCAACTGCCTTTTACTTTCGACTGATGCTTCTGTTCTTAGACTGGTTGCTGTTCAAGACATTACTTAACTGATGATGAGGATGCAGAAAGTAGAGGCGATTAAGAGGACTGTGGTGGTAAAATGCTTTCATAATGCTCAGGATGGAGGTGATAATTTTAAAGATAGTGATGGTGGCAATAATGATGATGATAGCCATGACATCGGGAGGGCTGAAAATAATGTTATTTTGATTTAAATTAAATCTGAGTTTGGAATTAAAGACAAATATGGAGACTATCATAAAAACTGTATACTACAAGTTACCCAACAGGATACAGAGAAAATTTTCATTTTGTTTAATTGTGTAGTTTAATTTCTAAATAAGGATGCTCACAGTGACAGACCTATCATGGAAATAATTCACTATAGAGTAAAATGATCTCCTCCACAATTACTTTAATTATCACTTTCAACATGCTCTTCTGTAGAGTTATAAAGTAACTCCAAACCATACCAAGTATTTCATGAGTCAGAAAGGTTTCACGAATCTTGATACTTCCTAAGTTTAAAGCATATTAGTCTTAAATGGGAAAGGTATGAGAGCCAGAGAAAAATTATGAATTTAGCCATATTGTGCAAGAAAATGTATGGCGTCAGGCCTGTTGACACTTTTGGGTTGTGACTTTCTTCTTTAGGAGGCTGAAGCACTTTAATCATTAACATGCTGCATGTGTCTCGTGGTTAACTTTTACATTATTGCCTTAGCTATTACTATGCATGCATTATTTATGTAGTTGGCTATCATGGAAAAAAGGCAAGCAATTTACTTGTCAAAATATGTTATAATGCATGACTTTAAATCTGAAATGCATGGGTTGGTAAAAAGCTATAATAAATGCACTTTGGCTAATATGTTAGTATCATGCAGTTTGAGATGGTCACTATATTGACTGAGAAACCTCTAATCATCTCTGACACTCTTTGAGTAGAATAGCACTCTGAATTATTTTTACTGTTATTTTAATCACATGATCATAAATTCTATTATTATAAGTTTTCTTTCATTCACATGTTTTAACATTATGAATGCAGGTATTGACAAATTATAATATTATTATTAATAGAAGTCATAGCATTAATTATATGAAAATTTTCAATAACAGAATTATATCATATATTCCTGTATTTTATTTGCTTTTACTAGTTAAGCACACCCCATTTCTTAACTTTCCCACTACTGAGTTAAAGTCCCATATTAAAACATTCCAAACATTTAAATACATTCCAAACACCTTGCCCATTCTCTTTCCTTAACTATTGTTAAGACCAACTTCAGCCAGACATGAAGGCACATGCCCATAATCTCCACATTTCTGAGGCTGAGGGAGGATTGTTTCTTTAAAGCACATCTGGACTACCTAAGAGCCTGTCTCAAAACAAAGCCAACACAATAATTAAACAAAAAAATGAGATTTTTTCCTAACATTTGTATGATGACTGCCACTCTACAAAGAACAAGTTAAATCACAACAGTGGTTCAAATAGTTTATTTTGCATAAAAACATTAAATTTAAAAAATATTGCCGGAATGGGCAGAGTTTCTATGAAGGTCAACATTCTTGGTGGGTATATATTGTGGCAGGAGAATTATTGCATCTGTATTCATTCTGACTTCTTGGTCTTCACCCAATGCTTAGCAACATCTATGTGCTATAGAAGATTTCAGCCACTGACTCCCCTATGTTTCTGTAGTTGAAGACACCAGAAATTGAATCCAATAGCAATGCAGGATTTCAAATTAATGTCACAACAAAGAGAGGTTAATAATCTTTACCTAATTCCACCTGCGTTTATATCTTTGCCCCAAGATATCAATGCCTGATGTATAAAGTAGAGTTCTTTCCTAACAATATTTCGTTATATCAGAAAAAATGAGTAAAATGAAATTCAATCTAATTAAACCATTTCGACCAACAGTTTCAAGATATGAAATCCCAGAAAGTTACAAACAACATCTGTTTGTTGCTATAATTTAAGAAGACACTTTGTGACCCTTATAGGCAATGAATTAGGAAAAAATACTTTTAGAACACCTGACTGAGGTATCCTGCCTGCTGCTAGACAGTATCTTCTAGACAAGATAGGAAAGTTGTACCCAGAATTTCTTTTAGCAAGAGACTTCTAGGCTACTGTGTTCTCCCCCAGTGGACTCTGGGAGAAAAGACTGGTCAAAAATCTTTGGCCTCTTCAGAAATAAGTGAGTTGAGCAAAAGGTCCAGTAATAGAGACACAAAGAACAGAGTCTAGTGTTGACCTAAAAGACCAGGGAGTCTGGGTGTCATCTCATAGAAATATGTCATGGTGGAGATTGTCTTTTCACAAATTACCTGAGAAGCCAAAGCCAAATCCTCTAAAAAGACAAGGCAGCAGCTGGTGAAGTTTTGTACTAATAAAACACAAGTGTATTATAATACATAAAATAATACAGATAACAACTAGATTTGTTCAGGAAAAGTCTTGAATGACTGGTTTAGATGTGAAGATGGTCCCCTGGCCTAGATATGCAAGGGGAAGAAAACAATATCCACTTGGAAATGTGACCAACTGGAAGGGAAAAATAAGAGATATTCAGAGATAAATACTATGATTATCACCTGGAAATAGATAACACAGATCTTTGCGCCTTCCTTTTGTTAGGAACCTTACTTCCAGACTAGAATGTTTGAGCCTTCTTATCTGGAATGATCCTGCAGATGCTGTTATTGTAAGAAGCTCAAATGTAAGATTCCGGGCAGTAAATGTAGATGCTGTTGTTTATCTCTGTTGCTCAGTTCTGAATCCATTGCATGCTTCTGTGTGATGAGCAAGGATACTTTTTGTCTCTAGATCACCTTGACTTAGGGTTCCCTATTTGGTCCATCTCAAGTTTTCATGCATTCTGTCTCCTTATTAACGAACTCCTGTGGGTGGGTCTCCATCTCCAGCACGGCTGTTGTGCTCCAGCCATGCCAGAGAATGGAGGGCGATTGAACAGGACCTCAGGAGGCTCAGAGTGCGGTGGGAGGAGTTCTCTCCCGGGAGACTACGTCAGTGGGTAGTTCGGTTATTAGAGTCAATGCAGGGGTTTATATAGGGAGGCCTTTCTGATCATTACAGAAGGCAGGAAAGTTAAAGGTGGGGTTTGGGGTAAAGGCGGGAAGGTTGTAGGGCTGATGTGGACGTTCAGGAATGAGAAAACGAAACCCAAAAACCTGGTTCTGG
Source organism: Eospalax fontanierii (assembly GCA_035773235.1). Classification (NCBI taxonomy): domain Eukaryota; kingdom Metazoa; phylum Chordata; class Mammalia; order Rodentia; family Spalacidae; genus Eospalax; species Eospalax fontanierii. Next base: position 10,390,886 of record CM069524.1, read on the forward strand.
TCTGGGGTGGGAGAAAGGAAGATTCATATCTAGAGTGATTTCCTGGGGCAAGGTTATCACATCAGGAAGAGCAGGTCAGATACATGCCATCTCTTTAGGGTATCCAGAGTTGCTTGCCTTGCTCAATACCCAGATCCACACATCAACCCCTTTTTTATATATATAATGGGGAGGTATTTAAGGGCTCAGTAAAGGGAGGAGCCAGGCCATAAGGGGATTGGCAAGCCAGTGGGGATAATGGGTTTAAGTTCATTCTTGAGTCTATGAAAGGTCTCTCAACAGATAAGTAAGAGAATTTATTGTCTCTTAGTTAGCTATTTGTTCTCTAACATTCTCCTTACGAAGAGGTATACCTAAAATCTTTTAGGAATTAAATAAGAGCCCCTTAATACTTTGGACATATTTGGCCTTTGATATAGAGTAGGCTGTTGAAGGGCACAAGGACAGTTTTTGGTCTTTTGGTGTCTTTTTACCCTAAACTGTCTAGCCAAATTCTACCTCTTATTCTCATCACATCACCCTCTGAAGAGGTCACCCTAATTGCCAATAGGGAATTGGGGCACTGACCACTCTGGCTTCTTCAAGGCTGAATAAGGTTGTAGATTGTGGAAATAGGGGTACCCCTTCAGTGAGTCTATCTAAAAGACCCCTGAATTGCATAAGTGCTAGCTGTAGGGGGAAAAAAAAGTCCTTGACTGGTCCCTGGAAGATGAAATTAAAATAGTCATAACAGGGAAGAGTTCAAATGTCCAACTCAAAGTCCATTAGAATTTCTTGCTTAAGGACTTTCAAAGGCTTCCATCTTTTGGGTTCCTCTTTGGTTTTCTTTTTGACTGCCAAGGCTGAACTTGAGAGTCTTGAAGTCAGGATTTGCTTTCAGGCACCTTGATAGCTGGAGTGGTTAGAATCAGGGTGAGTTCCCTCCCAAATGGCTTCCAGACAGGGAGAGAAAATAAATCATTTAATTTTGGGGTTAGGACAATGGTGGGCTTGCCTTTCTTGGCTACAGGTATGTACTGCAGTTTTGAGGTAGGCCAAGAATTGAAGTCTTACATCTGAGTGGCATTTTCTTATTAAGAACAAAATCATTAGTGAGAAATTGTGTAAATAACATCTTATATTAACTTAAACCTAATGTCTGGGAAGTGTAATTCCTTATAGTCTTAAAGAAGCATACTAATCACTTTAGTTTTTTGGTTATACTTTCCTTTTGGGTGTTTAAGATCATATAATTTGGCCCAAACCAACTTAATAAACCAACTTAATTTGATTCTTAAGGTCAGTTGAGTATCTGTTCCTCAGGGGGATGACATGGGCTTGAGAGGAGTCCCTGACTCCATAGGGCTTTGTTTTACCAGTTCCGTCTATGTGAAGATAAGTCAGAAAGTCTTGCTAGACCATAGCTTCACTTTGAAGCAAATCAAGGAAACATTTTCCTGTGTTGACCCTCTTCTTTGCAGACTGTACACTGGTTCAAGTCCTTCTAGTGGGGTCTCCATGACCTCCCTGAACAGGAAGACAGGTGACACATCACAGTTATAGGACATTTCGAGAGATGCCCCATAGTCCCCTGGAACTTAGTTGACCTTGAAGGGCAAGAGACAAAAAATTGTCCCTTTAAGTCCCTCTGACCAGATTAGAGGCCTTTAAATATGGTGGTTAGACACCCAAGAAGGTTAGTTCCACCAATACTGAACTATTAATTACTGTATGCTATGTAGCTAAAGCTTGGGCAAAAGCCAAACATTCTTGAATAAACCTTGACTAGACATATATTTTGTTCCTTAAAGTATTTGACTGAACTATTACTTTAGAAACTTTAAGACTATGTATACATTATTTATCTAATGCTTCCTATATTATAACATATAAATTTAAATCTTTAATCACTTGTATAGACTTTCTTATACAAAAAACCCTTTTAATAAAATACATATATTCTTCACCTTTTCATTTTCTTTTCTTAAGATCATGAGACATAATAACATTAAGAAAATTCTCTTCCTGGGTGCATTAAGCAATGTTTATTCCCTTTCTAAGGCTCTAGTATCAAACCAATGTTTGATCATATTAAAGGTCACCTTGGGGAATGAATGACTTTACTCATACAGATAGGTGAGGTATTACTAACAGGTATACAGGTAACCTGAGAGCAGATGCAATGTAAAGTCTTCAGCATGGATGGTGATTTTTTTTTATAACTTCATAGATCAAGTCCTTTTTTTTAGCCTTTCCAAAATTTCCACCCCAAATGCAGGAGACCAATATGATTAGGGCAAAATTACGTAGAGCTGGCTGGGAAGAGTAGCTGGATACTCTCAGGTGGGGGTCCAGCTTACTCCTCCTTCAGTGGCATAATATAACTGTTAGTAAACCCAACTGTGATGAACTTCTATATGTAGGCACAGCTGAAATCACGAGCACGGCAGTTACTCGACTCAGGAGTGCTGTGCAGTATCATCTTAATAAAGAACATGGGATGTAAATTACACACATAAGATAATGTACATTTTATTTTATAAGTTTCTAGTAAAACCTTATAGAAAACATAAAAACAATTAAAATATTTTATACTTTATCTATATTAGTAAGTTGGTCTACCAAAACCTTGCTTTAGGTCTTGAGAATGTAGATACTAGATAGAGAGAAGCAATTGGTACATAATAATACATTATCAACTTGAGTTTAGAATTTCCAGCATAAATCACTAACTGAGAAATTTTTGACAGAGGGTGCTATCTATCTATCTATATATTTGCATTAGTCTGTGTACGGCATTGTAACTAGAAAGTGAAAAGCAGTGATGCTCAGGACATGGAAAAGCAAGCTTGAAGCAACTAGACATCAGAGAGGGAAATACTCTACTTCAGAAAAACAGGCTTTGGATCACAATGCGAAAAGGCAGGAATTAAAACCAGTGAAAGCCGAATCTCATAACTCCCATCCAAGCAGGTTATTCCTCTTTACCTCCCAATTGCTTTAGCTGTTTCCTGGTAGCAGCTTGTCTCATGTAAAGTTTCGTACTGGAGTACTGAAAATTCACATGAGCTTCCTAGGTTTAGCCATCACAGCTAATTTTGTACCTAGCTAGTCTTGGAGGCCTATGGCTAGAAAAACCTTTTTAAGTTCCCTTTAGAAACTGACAAATTCATTATGCAAAACAATGTAAGATTTTAAATAGTTACATTTAGAAATCAGCAAGTATATACCATATAAAGATGTTACATTCCAAAATAATTTCCTTTAAAAACAGATAAAGATGTTATATAAACAAATATCAGAATTTAAAATAGTTCCTTGTAAAAAACCAGTAAATGCATAAGACAATGTGAAAAAGTCATTTTAAAAACCAGTAAATTCCATACTAAAAGTTAAAATTTAAAATACTTTTCATTAGAAACAGATCAAAATGATACTAAAACGCTGATATTGTCTCTTTTTTAATTTGACATATAAATGTATTGACCTTGTTACAAAAGCCCATGTGAGAATCTTTTGCTTTTCTATAATCCCATCAAGAATCTAAAATGCAAACCAAAACAAAAACGTAGATTGCAATAGGATTAGGACATGTGATTAAATGCCTGTGGTCCAGGGAATTCCCAGATTATCATGATCTTCTGGAGTTCTATAGAATCAGTAATTTCCTGGGTGTAGCCATTTTGAACTATGCAATGTGGCTGGATTAAGATGGTGGCAATGTTAAGCAGGTCAACACCATTTTGAAAGTTTTTCTCCAAGGTGGCAGTCAGGCCATCTGACTGTCACCATATTGATGAAATTACACACTTAAGATATGGAGACTAGACCACATGGTTTCCTCTCTCCTAGTAAGGGCACGGGCCATGATCATGAACAAGCACATGGTATATAATAGAAACCTCTTTTTTACTTTTAAAAGGCACCCAGTTAAATATGCTATACTGCATGGTATATGACTCTCCTGTTCATGAAAACTTAAAATGTTTAGATCTAGTTAGAAAGGCAGCTGTCTTGGGACCTTGGTGACTGAAGTCCAAAGGTCAAGCCCTCTAACGTCTCTTTTCTCCTATCCATGAAGAGAACCATGGTGGAGAAAAAGTCTAAGGAAAGAAATAACTTTTAAAACTTTTTTTTCTCTGTAGAGAGGTAATTGTATTTTCAGATAACAACCTAGATAAAGGCATTTAGAAAAATTGGTCAGTATACATTTAAAAGTAGCGATATTTTGACATTTTTGGACTGACTCTGGCCCACAACGAAGCAATCACACTTAAGACAAAACAGATACAGACAAGTAACACAAGCCAATTGTTGCCAAGTCACAAGAGACAGGATCCGAGACAGGAACAAAAGACACGAATAATCTAGGCTAGCCATTTTTACATGTTTGGTGCTTACAGGTGACTGAGGTTTGAATCTCAGGTCAATCTAAATGTTCTTTTCCATACCCATGGAGGGGAACCATGGTGGCAAGAAGCTGAAGGAACAGAATGTCTTTTAAACCATTTTTTTTTTCTTAACTCTTAGAGGCAAGGTATTTACAGCTTTAACCTGCCCTGAGGCATAACAAGCTCTAACTAATGGAGCTCAGTCCCTCACCTGCAGCTTGATGGAGCTGGTGCATTGTCTGATAGGAAAGGAGAGAATTATGTAATACGGGAAGAACTTTCCCAGGTCCGTGGAAAGATCCTGGGGTATTCAGTCCAGTATACACACGTAAGCCTTACCGCAAGTTTAAGAGACTGGTGGCTGCTCTAATAGCCTTTAACTGGTTGTTGTGTAACCAGGTTTTTGATCAGAGAGAGTAAAACAGAAGGTCATTGCCCACACCCAATGGTGGACCAGTCAGGGTCTGCTCAGAGGACATGTGGACCTTCGGCTAACACCAAAGAGTTGCCCTGGTCAGAAAGCTTCAATTACCCCATGACATAACCGGTCCCTCGTGAGGGCTCAAACCAAAGGAAAAAGACGGAAGTTAAAAAGAAACTGTGCCTGTCCTCAGAGTGGGATGGCGGGGCCAAAGCCGATGTCCCTCATGGGGAGCACTCACCTTCTTCAGTGCATCCTGGAGTGTCCCTTGTTCAATCGCCATTGTTGGTCTCTATCCATTCATGTTGGGCGCCATTTGTGGGTGGGTCTCCATCTCCAGCACAGCTGTTGTGCTCCAGCCATGCCAGAGAATGGAGGATAATCAAACGGGACCTCAGACCTCAGGTGGCTCAGAGTGCGGAGGGAGGAGTTCTCTCCCGGGAGACTACGGCGGTGGTTAGTTCGGTTATTAGAGCCAATGTAGGGGTTTATATAGGGAGGCCTTTCTGACCGTTACAGAAGGCGGGAAAGTTAAAGGTGGGGCTTGGGGGTAAAGGCGGCAATGGTGTAGGGCTGATGTGGAAGTTCAGGAATGAGAAAACGAAACCCAAATCCTGGTTCTGCCATCCCTTTAGGGTATCCGGAGTTGCTTGCCTTGCTCAGTACCCAGATCCCCACAAACTCCTCATGCTGACCTTGGCCACTGTCACAGCTAGGAACAGAATAAGGTTTTCTCGTAGCAGCAGAGTTGTGCCAAGCTTTTCATGTAAACACCCTTTGATGAAATCTTGGGTATGTTCCTATTTGGTTGCCCCAGAATGTCTGCAGGACAGGAAGTAAGATGGATGTTCCCTTCTCTTAGACACGTATTTCCTGTGATAGACAGACCACAGCACAGGAAGGCAAAAGCACAGGAAAAAGCACATATCAGATCTAAGGAAAAATAGTCTCTCTTTTCTTCCCTATGTGTTCCAACTCATTAGACTTCATAGAACAATGTAAGATAGCATGAGAATATCACAGAGGAATCCCAGCCTGAAAATTATTGAGCTTGGGAGGCAACAGTATTGCAAACTAATTGAACTTCAGAGTTTTATAACAATCTTTAAAGTTCCATTATTGGAATCACATTTGTGCACCTATTAGAAATGTTCTGTGTAGATAAATGGGATACTATTTAAAAACGTGGATTGTGAACAATAAACAATGACTTCGAGGAAGTAATTAAAACTTATGCAATGTGGCCAGCCATGGTGGCCCACACCTTTAATCCCAGCACTGGGGTGCAGGGGCAGGCAGATCTCTCTGAGACTGAGGCCTGCCTGCTCTCTATAGCAACTTCCAGACCAGCAGGGGCTACCAAGAAACCCTGTCTTAAACAAAATAAAACCATATACAATATAATATCATAATGGAGAAACATAGACAAAAGGCTTTCTTTTACACTTAAATTTCCAACAACAAGCGTGACAGAAAGCATTCAAGAACAAGACACAGAACGGCAGCAGTGACAACAAATTCACCTCACCTATATGGGTTGGTAAAAGCAACATTCCTTGTACAGCCTTGTCCAATTCCCAGTGCACTAAAGATCCACAGACTGGCAAAGAAGGCTTTCCAATCAAATCAAATAATAGATTTCTCTAAATTGGAAAACGTTGTCACTTGTCCTTGGAATTTCATTATCTCTAACTTATGACAAAGTTATTGTAAACAAAATAGTTCTATTAACTTTTCTCCTTGCAATTTTCTACTTCTGGTATTCTTTCTGGAATTTCATTCATCACATGTTTTTCAAATTTTATTTTAATTATTTCTTTCTTTATTTTCATTTTTATGTATATGAGTGTATTGCCTACATTTATGTAAGGGCACCCGTTTTATGCACTGCTTGCAGAGAACAAAAGAGAGCTTTGGATTCTCTGGAACTGGAGTTAAGATGGGTTGTTGGCTGCCATGTGGGTGCTGGAGTTCACACCCAGGTCTTGTGCAACAACAACCAGTTGTTCTTACTGCTGAGCCATCTCTCCAGCCCCTCATCACATGATTTAAATGTCTAATAGACATATGTAAAAATTGTATAAGAAGTGTTTTTAAAATGTTAATCTTTATATTCTATTTGTTTATGCTTGTTTAAAGTTTGTTAACATTTAATAATTCAAAACAACTTTAAATTTGTAAAAAAAGAACATTTTAAAACACATTCATTTGGAATGTTTGATTATGGCCATTTGCAAATTCCAGCTATCGGGTCAAATCCCGTCAGCCACTGGAAATTATTTATTAAATAACTATATATATTTAAATATGAAGAAAAATTGTATTTGCATAAATATACATCTTTATTAGATAAAATAGAATTGCTATAAGAATAGGCTGGTATCTATGGCATTTGATAAAATTTAATGTTTTAGGATAAAATAAATCTCTATAACTGGAATGGCAAAATCCAGTGCAATAAAATATCCTTTGCCATGTCATTTTAATATTTTCCATTATTAAACAGTACCTTTTGATATATATATATATATATATATATATATATATTCCTATATAATGAATTTTATGATTTACTCACTTTTTTCCTCTTGTTTTTCCTCCAAAATTTTCCTTCTTTTTTTTTTTTTTTTTCCAAGTTCCAAAGGCTCCTATCGGTAAATATGCTTTAGAAAAGATGATGTGTCTTATTGCTCCTGGTCAGTGGAATGAAGAACTGTGTCCAGAGGTCCATCTGCAATGCTGAAAAGGGCCCTGTCTTGTCCACCTCTATTCATAGACCCAGCCACCGGCACAAGACTCAGTCAGTGAGTTCTTCAGGCTTAAACCACAGGCTGATCTTTTTCAGCACTTTTCACTGAATCATTGCCCTGAATCATGCTCCTGCCAACACGAATGAAGAAATCCTCTCAAATGGTGCCTGGCTTAGAATCAGCTTGATGGTCTCCCCCAGCATGACTCTGTCCTCATCACATTGAGCCACTCCCAGACCACGGTCACTACAGGCCACTACCTCACCAGTCCTGGGAAGAAAGTCCAGTCTTTCAGGTCAATGTAGTGCTGCTTCAGGTGTTCTTCAGAGGCCCAAAGGAACTTCATGGCCACCAGGCATAGCTCCTTCTGCTTGGAGAGCTTAATGATCTCACCCACCAGGCCATGCGGAATACCATCTGCCTTGATGGCAATAAAGTGTGCTTGAGGTTGGTCATGGTCCAGAAAGCTGCTGGGTGAGCAGGATGGCTCCCAAAAACTTCTTAAATGATAGACATACACCTGTGCATGAAATCATGTGTTTAAGTTAGTTGCCATAAATTGAAATGTTTGCAAATATATTTAAATCATGACATGCATCTTTAATCATCATTAGGGTCATTAATCACCATCATTGGAAAAGGCCATAACCAATTGCCAACCCTCTAATACATAAATTCCTGCAGTATCTGTTAAATAAATTGAAAATCTACAGAATAGTATGGCATTTATTCATTGTATTTTTATGTTATTCTTAACAAAAATATATTGCCTATGTAAGCACCACACATTTAGTTGTTTTGACTTAAGTACACAAAAAATATTTGAAAGTGAAAATAAAATGAACATTATAAAAATTTGATTTGTAGATTTAAAATATACTCTGCATAAAGAGATAAAATTATAATCTTTTCACTCCCGTGAAAAGTCCAGTTGGTGTATGAACCTAAGGAAACAAAGGTTTTCAGGCCTTTGAGAACTTGCTCATTTGAACTTGAAATAATGGTGACAGCATGCACAAGACCCATGCCAACTCAATTAGACAAAACCCAGCACAGAGCTGGGGAAATGGATGGGAGGCTCCAACCTTAGCTGAGGAATTATTGATAGATGATCACCTACTGCTGGGTAAGGGAGACTTGAAATTAAAGGAGTGATTCTAGATAAGCTAGATAGACTCCAGTGGATGAACTTTCACTGAAGAACATCTTAGTACATAAGTTTCACTCAATAGGCCTTAACATATATGACAGAATGCTTGCAATCTGGTGGGGGGGCGTCATGGGGGAGTATGGATGGATCTAAGTATAATTTAGATATATGAAATACAGAAAAATATACACTGAGGGTAAAACATGATACAGTTAGTATATGATTAAGATGTGAATCATTTTATTTAAATTGCCATACAATATTCATCTACAGGTCAGTGTTTTTTGCAAATATGCAGTGTGTATGTTTAGAAGTTTGGAAGTTAAGCACAGCCAGTTAAGCAATCACATAAGTTATACACGTACATAACTAATAAAGCCTGTGTAAATATTAGCATTGAAGGAAAAGAGGAGATCTATATAGCATTAGTGTTAGCAATATGCTGTTTCCTCACAGTAGTATCAGTTCTGTTTTCTTATTACATCTTTTCCATCCTATCGGCTTTGTATACTTTTCTTTGTTATTAAATTCATACCACTAATATTTGATAACACTTGATTTTAAGAAGGTATCTCTTTGAAACCTAAGGTAAACACCAGAACCAACTTAGATTCAGGAATGGCTTGGCTCCTCAGCAACTTTGGACAGACACAGAATGCACGAATCATACACTATTTCTGAGTCCAATTGTGTTTTTCCTATCGCAAAAGAGAGAGTTTGTAACTAATGGACATGTTAACCCCCAGCAATTGGACAGTAGACAACAGTTAAGAGAATGAGAGAGGCAGACTTAACTATGGAAAGTTGAGATTATTCATTTATAATTATTTCTGTTTTCAAGAAAATTAGGTAAGATGTCTCAACAGCTGTAGTGATTATCTCTGTTAATTACAGTTGGACAGGAAATGCCAAGGTGGTAGTTTCAGTGAAAACAAACTCTGTAACAATGATAAGGTTAAGAAAGGTCATGAGAAGTTACAGACATTGGCTATTTGGCAGCGAGGGTATGGGTGATGTAAGCAGGCGTCCATGAAAGATAAATAGCTCCATATCCAAAACGCTGGGGTGCTGGTGCACACCTTTCATCCCAGCAGTTAGGAGGCAGAGGCTGGTGGATCTCTATGAGTCCCAGGCCAGCTGGGTCTATGGGAGACTAAGTCTGAATGAAAAAAGAAAAACAAACAAAACAAACTAAACAATAGCAGAATGAATGAACCTTTACTTGGCATTATGTTAAGCACAGGAAAGAATTCTAAATCAGTATGGGATGCAGCTTTTTCAGAAGTAAGGTGAATCCAAAGAACTAGGATCTATTGCGAATGCTGGGGAACATTTCAGTTCATAACAAGATATGGAGACTCTTCTAGCTAGTTCACGTGAGAGCCCCAGGCATCCTGCAGAAGACATCCTGCAGAGGAGGCAGGCAGAGGCTAATCGGGACCTTGATTCAAATCAACTGTAGGTGAACAATTGAAAACTATCGTAGTGTCTTAGGGCAGTAGTAAATGGAGTAAAGTGGCTTGTAAACTGGAACACAAACTATTGAGTTCAACATCATCTTGGCTGCCACTAGGGAAATGAAAGCTTGACTTGAGCTTGAAGAGAGCTGAGGGACTGAACAGGAAGAAGCTGGCCTGCGCACTGTAAGAATCACCAGGGCCACTGAGCACAGAAGACAAGACAACTTCACAGCCTTTTGTCCCCAGCCAAACAAAGAGGTTACAGTACTACGTGTGGAGGGAGTTGAATTAAAGTTATGGCTCACATTGCCCCAGGACTGGCTATTGTTCCTCATGGACAGTTAAGCCCTGGGTCTTTTCTACCACAAATCAAACAAGAACAGAAGCACAACAGCTTCTTCCAGCATAATGTCTGAGGTTCAGCAATTTTCTCCTTAACTTGTACCTTACACTCCTATAACACATTGTTTTGTGAAAATGAGCAAAGGGGATATTAATTCGGTATGTTGCTCCCTGTCTCCTCCACTAAGATATTGTTGTGGTATTTACTTATTATGAGCGGTACTTCACAAAATAATATAATCTTTGCCAAATTTCCCAGGGTAGAAATTTACTTTGGTAACTTCAATGAAAAAGAGTTTCTATGTGTTTGACCTCTACTCCTTTGCTTTCAGAAATAACGAAGGATTCTCTACGATGCCTCTGTAGAGTTACAAAAAGGGAATGGCTTTCCCTAAGAAAAGTATATTTTAGCTCAAATAGTTTGTTAGATACAAGAGTCCCATGTTCAATGTTACATAAAGAATGATTGATTTTTGAGCCCTCTGAATTCATCAAAGCAATCTCTCCTAGTATACTAATTATATTTAATTATTATATTTATTTGTTTAGTATCAAAATGGAAAGAACCATGTCCTCTGGTGGAAAGTTCTATAGGGCTCAGTATTATCTTGCTTCCTTGCAACCCCCAGTATCTGTCTGGCTATGGCCTGTGACTTTCGGGCCAAATAATGGACACTGACTGAAAAACCTAGGACTGAATCTTGGCAGAGTCTGGGTTTCTCTATTTAAACTTAGTACACTTTCCCAGATGAGCAGAAGAAAAATGAAAATCAACATTTCCTTTGTTTTTATTTATCCTTACAACACCACCCTGGATTATATTTTGAGTACTGTAATATTTTCTATAAAGCCAACATTCTATTCATTAAGTAATTCAAGATCCACAATGTTTTATAGTTTCATACAGAGTTTTAAAAATTATTCTATTATGTGTATATAATACATATGTATACACCATTGCATATAGGCACAATATCTAGTATATATTGTACCAATGCATATATTCACATATATGTGTATATCATAATAGATTCCAATTTAAAGCACTGTTTATTTTTCTCTTCATATTTTGATACAATGAAGACTATATTTTGAATAATATGAATATATATCCACATAAACCCAGTATTCTGTTCATACTGATAAGATAGTTCAAAATTTACAATATTTTATACACTTTCATGTTGTACATATATGTATTTCTTTAGATAGTAATTGCATTATAAGTATATATGCACATACATAAATATATATAAAAATACACAAATTTACTCCATTGCATACAGGTTCAAGATTTTGTATATTTTGTATAGTGTATATATGTTCATATGAGAATATTCCCATTTATCTATTACATATATTTCAATGTATAGATATATATATATATATAAGTTATATATATTTCTTTAAATCAGTAATCCATTATACATATATATGCATTTAAAGTAAGGGTTTTTATATAAATTGAGGCACTCTAAAATGCACATGAAGAGAATATATTTATTAAATATTTTCCTATTCAGTTTATCTGTGTACTGTGCTTGCTTTTGCATTATTTTAGAACTTTTAAATATTCTTTCCTATTTTACTTGGTTTTCATACATGCTGAAAGATTTTTTAGTGTATGTAATGTTTAAAGAATCATCTTCAAAAATTATTTGTACTTTCTCCTTGAAATAATGCATAATACTTCAGTATTGTCTCATACTTTTATGTAAGCTGAACTTGTGTTATTTTAATGCAGTTTCTAGGCATAGTGTTATTCTTATAAAATAAATATATTTTTTACAACATATATGCAATACATATATGTTTTATTTAGTTGATTATTTCCTTTATGTAAAAAAGTTTATTGAATTTCCTTATAGTTGTAAAACCCAAAGGAATGTTTTAAAGCAAGCAATACAGAAAAATGATTTAGTAACTTTCATCATAACAGGAAAAACATAAGAAAAAAAGATCAGGTTTCCTTTTCGGTTCAACCTAACTGTTTTTTTTTAACTCATTGCTTGATGTTAAAAACAAATTTCACAGACTCACCAAGATTTGCAAGGGGGAAAATAAAGAAAAATAAATAAGTCATTATATTGATTATGTGATTCCATACTTAGAGAATCTAAGTAATAAGATACATCATACAATTAATATGCAGAGAGCTAAAAGGCCCTAGAGTATTGTTATCCCTGCTTTGGCCACCCTGAGGCTCTGCTCTGTGGTTCAGATACATTCTTTACCGTCCGGTAGATCCAGCACTCGGTGTTTGTTGATGGAGGAACTTTACCAGAATGAAAGGATAGAGCTTCCTCTCTTTGTAGGTCTCTTGTTTCTTATAATTGTTCCCAAGTACCCTACCAATCATCTCCCAGCAAAGTACTCTGCAATATTGGTGATGGATAGTGGAGGCATCAGAGTTTAGAGACTCTCAGGGTTCTGCTTGATCACAAGAGTGAAAAAAAAAAGCCTTATTAGTTTCCATTGAACAGGTGAATGCAAAATTTCCTATTAATCTTAATAATACAAAGTGCACATTGTTCATAGTGTGAGCTGAAGGAGGACAGTCTGGGGCTCTATTCAACAAACAGAAAATTTGTTTCAGATGGTAAGAATTAAATATTTTATCCACCTTGGACAATATGCACTCATCATTTCTACATTGTGAATCAAGCAATTTTTAATATGCTTATTGAATTAAGAGCTTCATATTAGAAATATTCAGATTGTTAATGCTGAAGGAATTAATAAACTAATACAACTTTCCTACTCATGATGAATTTATACTTTATTCTGTCATTTCATTGCTTAACTGAGTTCCTTTTGCTCATCATAATTTAAAAAATGAATAATTTTAGATTTTGTTAGTCTATGTGTCATGATTCTTGGGAATTCCTAGAAGTTCATTGGATTTATCACTCACTGCATAAAATTACTTCAAATTAGGACATAAAATCAAATTTTATATTACAATTATAAAATAGTGACACCATCCATATTTCAAGGGTGAACTAATGATAAGGAGATAAGGAGCTAGTGTTGACCTCAGTTGATATCCAAGATGTATATCTTTATCATTCTGGTATTGCTACTGGAGAACTCTGGTTTAGGCAGTTGCTCTTTGTGAAGTTTCAGTAGGTTAACAAATATTCATGACCTCTTACAGAGGATTACATTTACAGACAGAAATGTATTAGATTTCCAAGGCACTTGTGTATTAGATAAGAAACATTTTTCATCGAAGCAAATTATGCTTCTCAGTTTAAATTAGGATTGGAGAAGGAGTCAGTATGTAAGCCAAGAGCCCAGCACAACAGGGGAAATTTTGCCAGTTTTCTATAAAGAAAAATAAACCATTAATGGAAAACTTGAAAAATTGCATGTAAGTGGATTTGAGATTTGCATTTCAAAAGGCTTTTAAAAAATTGCCACAAAAACTAACACAGGGAGAAAGAATCTTTCAATGGTGTTTATAAAGTTACAAAAATAATTACACAAATAATCTCAGAAGAAAGGAAGAAGAAAATTCAGAAAAAAAACTTTTGCGTTCAGATGGCATCAGCAGTCAGTGAACCAAATATTTAAGTTAAGAATATATCAGTCATAGTTTAAGAAGCCCCGAAAATATACAAAAAGAGAGTTTTTAATTTTCTGTGCATTTTCAACTTAATGAAGTTTTTAAATTAAGGTGAGTTAAATAGTGTACAATCTCATCACAAATCAAATCACTGTATCTGAGAACTATAAGACAAATAAGGAGAAATGAATCTGGTGCTGACATCAGAGTTCCATGTTTACTGGCTAGTTTTCATAATGTTGGAAAGTGCTACTATGCATGTTACCAGAAGAAAATCATCATCATCATCAGCCTTACCCAGTTGTGAATCCTGTGAACTACAACTGGCCTGGCAAGATATGCCCAGATGTATAATAGTGACACAAATGGACCCCATGTCTGACATTGGTATAAGGCCTACACTGGCCACAGGGCATAGAGGACAGGTTCCACACAAGTTTTCTATTAAATAATTATTGCATTACAATGCCTCTAATGACTTACTGTTAAAGATTAATGGATCTTTGTACTCTCAATAAAGAGGCACACTCATACAGTAGATGGTGATTAACATGGAAACTCACAAGAGGCCAAAGTACAGAGAACACAAGCTATAGACTGCTTACCCCTGAATTGGACACTGATATCAAACTTCTGTCTCCCAAAGCAGAGGGATCACTGTGGATTGGGGATCAGAAAGACTGTAAGTTCCAGAGGTGATGAGTGACCACAAGGAAATAGAGGTTTCCAGGCAGTTGGTCATTTACTCATATGAACTCACAACAGTTGTAACAGCATGTACAAGTTCCACGTGTGTTCAAAACAGACAAAAATCCCAGGATAGATTTGTAGAAGTGAATATGAAATACCAACTCCATCTGAGGAACTATTGATAACCTGTGGCTGCTTTGAGGTGGAGAGTCAGTCTCTTTCCAGGATGTGACCTTTGGTAGGTTAACCAGGCTCCAGTGGATGGACCCACATTGAAGGGTATTTGGTGATAGAAATTTAACTCTATAGGCCTTATTACACACTTACACACACACACACACACACACACACACACACACACACACACAGCAAGAAAACATACTAAATGGAGCAGGGGGCAGTAATGGGAGGTGTGGTTAGGGAGGGAATCCTAATACTTTCAAATATTAAAATCATAAAATTCAGTCAAAAGGAATAAAAATGATTTTTTCATATCATTTTGGTATCAGCCTCAACAGTTAAGAAATAATGTGATCACTCTTAAAATCGCACAAAAATGTAAACAATGATATGGAGACAACCAAGGTATGTCTAATTTATAAAATCATAATAATAAAGTGATTATTGAAAAAAATAGTCAATACAAAAAAGATTATAATCATAGATTTAGAATAAACATACTAAAATGCTGTTGCTTGTTTTAAAACACAATTTTCATTTATACTTTGAAAATTTCATAGATCTATAGGGTACATTTGATCATAATCACCCACTATGGTCCACTTCCAGTTTCTCCATTATCTACCCACACCCCTCCTCCCTGCCAACTTCTCCTCTGGACTGTAACATGTTTAATGTACAATAACATCTCATTCAAAACCCTAACATACTTGGCAACATGCTGAACAAGGTAATAATTTAACAAATTTGATTTTAAACCATGAGAAGAAAATCAACTACCCAACGAAAACCCAGAAAAACTCTCAATCAAGTGAATGGACATTACTAACTCACTGGGTCATGGAAGAAAATGATGGGAAAGCAAGAAGGGACTTGAGGGCTGTTGGCAGTGGGTGAGGGAGTGATAAGAGAGGCGAGTGGTGACTATAATCAGAATGCATTACATACATATGTGGCATTGTCAGAGAATCAGTACATTTGGTTTAAAAGAGAATTCTAAATTAGAATGACTTATTTTACTGGATTATTCACAATGAATACCACAAAGATTTAACTTTGTGGTGTTGCGACAGAGATAGATGAAGCAGAATGGCAGTTCTAGTAATAGATGCCCACAAATAAGATCCTCAAATGACAGTATAAAAAATGTTAGAACGGAAAGGTTTTGTAAATAGCATTGTATCTATTAGGTACAAAACCCAAAGTTTGACCTTTTTAGACCACAAATGAAAGTCAATGCCAGGTAGATTTTTGGTCTAAATGTTTAAGTCAAATCAATAAAACCAAGGAAGAGAAAGGCTTCATGATACTGGGAGAAGTTAATCACAGGAGTTGATAAAAAAGTAATCTCACAGGATGAAAGGCTAAATCCACCCTTCATTAGAATAAAAATCTTTGCTTATTAAAGTATACCAGTTGAAGAATGAAAACATAGCTCAAGGAGTAAGAGAGGCTAGATAGCCAACAAAAGCCTCTCACTCCTGAGATCTGATGATATACACATCTCTCTATATCTATATCTATCTATCTATCATCTATCTATCTATCAATCAATTATCTATTGGTCTGTCTGTCTATCTGTATACAGTTAAAACATATAATGTAATTTTCCCTTTACAATATAGTATATAGAATATCACAGACTGTAAGTGAATCTGATATTATATACACAGTAAATGAAGTTAATATTCTATCTCTATCTATGCACACATTTGTTTACAGATGTCTATTCCCTAGATAATCGCATGTTACTCTTAACCAGTGTCACAAATCTCTCTGCCACTGGTATGGCTTCTTACCTTGCTGTATCAGGTTAATGGCAAATCCAATAGTCTGAGATCTGACTGAGGTAGAAAACCTTTGCCTTCTAATAATTGCAGAACACAGATTCAACAACAACCACAACACCAAACATTTGGAGTGGAGACATGGTTCAATGCATGAAAGTGATTTCTGTTCAAGTGTGAGGTTCTGAGTTCTATCTTCAGCACCAACATAAGAAGAATCTAGGTACTGCTGCATGTGCTCAGGTAACCCCAGCCCCGTGGGGCCCCGAGACAGGATCATCTCTGAGATTTTCTGGCTGACAGCTTAGTTCTAGGCTCAGGTGGAGATCCTATCTCAAGGGAATGGTGGCTGAGAGTGATACTGGAGGACACCTGATGCTTCTATGGCCTCTGCCAGGCCACATACATGTGCGTACACACAGAGACACACTCATACGCTTGAAAGAGCTACTGCTGTATGGAATAAGTCAAATGACCAATTCTGTGGAGTAAAAATGTTGCTTATTTTACTTCTGCTTTAAAAATTAAATGAAACCATGGCATATATTTTAAATTTTGTAGTGGGAAAATGATTTATTTAGTTTTCAATTTCTACACTATTTGAGATATAGATATACCACAAGTGCACACACACACACACACACACGAACACTTACACACACTGTCTACTGAAATTTAAATTTAATTGCCTTTGTAAGTATAGGACAAGCTTCTCAGAACATAAGGAACCTGTATTCCATGATGTTTCTTAGTTCTCATGACTCCCTTGAAATATTTTTACTGTTGTCTTGTCCTCCATATTCCAACAGTATCTGTATTTCATAAATCTTAGGCAGAAGAGGACAAACACCTTTCTTGTTGAAATGATCCAGAAACCATGTAACACACCTATGTGCATTTTGCTAGCCAAGATTTAAAGTCAGAGCAAACTGGATGTACAGATTATGCCATATAAAAATCCAAGTCTAGCATCGAGTAGAAGAAAGAAAAATATTCTTGGAGAGATTTCAATAGTCTTTCTCTGTCAAATGTGCTATATTATTTGAACCTGGGGAGATATACAGAAATGCCCACTTTTACCAGAGGGGAAACAAAGTGAAGTGTGATTCTACCCAAGTGTAGTCTGGTGAACTGATTAGCTTATCTGGGCTACTTACAGGATTGTGGGGAATTCATAGGTGTGCTCCTTATCTCTGCTCCTCTTACAGGAATTCAGTCTTTGTCCTAGCAAATATTGAAGACATGATTATTCTCTTAGAGTGGAGAAGTCCCAGAGACCTTTTTTTTCTTTTGTTGTGAGGATATTAGTTGATTCAATCGCTTCAAGATCTGATAAGAATGAAGGCAGAAACTCTAATTCCAGATATCAATAGTCACCCTGTTCAACTTGGAGGAAAGAGAAACACTACAGTAAAATTCTGTATCAAATGAAAAGAGACAGAAATTATCTGTAAATGTTTATTATAATTTGAGAATGAAACCAAAATTAAGTACATATTTTCTTTCCTGACTTATGCATACATAACAGAATAAAACTTATGACAGGAGATACAAAGTTACAAACCAACAAAATTAGACCATAAATTGCATGCAAGGATGGAATAATCATTTTCATAATGTTAATATGACTCCCTCTTCATGCTGACACCTGTAAAAATTATAAGGCAATTTAATTTGTTCACATTAAATTTGGAACATTCTCCTAGAAGCAGAACTATACGCAAAGGTATGAACTCATACACACACATGCTCACACAGTCAACACTAGATGACAACTCTGAGAGATTTGATTGCATTTGCAAAGAAACACCCAAAAGAATTTCACATCCTAGCATGACAGAGCAATGTCCCAAATAGACAGGTGGGCACAGATTAAAAGCTTATAAACGACCAGACCGAAAAAAAGGAAATTAAATCTAAAAAATAAACTGAAAATGCTTCTTTTGTGTTTGTATTTTGTTTTGCTTTGTTTTCTCTCCATGTTGCGAAGATCAAAAAGTTTTGTTTTAGATTATGTTTTTCTGAGATAGAAAACCATATGTTCCAAAATCCATCCTTAGGAAGATAATGAATATTTCTCTGTGAGGTATTTTGGCAAGTATTCCCAAGAAAACGGTTGTAGTTTGTTTTCTGTTACTGTGATTAAACATTGGGACACAAGCAAACTCAGCGGGGAAAGGTTTATTCAGCTCACATCTCAATGTTGCATGCTGTCCATAATGTTGGAGGAAGTTGCAGTGGTATTTGAGACAGTGGGCCACCATGCGTCAGAGAGTGAAGTTTGAGCGCATGATGTTCAGTTCTCCTTCTCCATTTACAGCTCAGGATCTTTGGTTCAAGGTATAGTATAATTAAGATGGTTCTTCACATGTAAGTTAACACAATCAAGATTATCTCCCATAGACATGCTCAGAGGTCCATCATCCAGGTGATTCCAGATTTTGTCAAGGTAACAATTAACATTAGATATCACAAATATAATTGTTCTAACAGACATACTGGGCTAAATTATGTACTAATAGATTTTCATGTTGTAACAAATGGCCAACTAATCACAGCCTTTCCAGGATATTATAAACTAGTTTTATCTCCTTCCTATAAATTCCCTCAGTTTGATATCATTTGTTAATTAGTCCTACCTCTTCTAACACTTAGCACTGAGGTGTGCCATAATCCAACATCCAACATTTTTCTCCCATTCTGCTGAAGATCTCACCTACGTTCCCAGTTTTAAGCATTAAAACTGATCTTCCAAATCACATGGTTAGCCTGGGCTTTAACCTAGATCCAATGACCATATTCACTAGATCCAATTGTTTTCTCTTAATTTTCTGTTTGGAATATCTTTTATTGTTAGTTCTAAATGAATTTCTGGTATGCCCAAGAATAAAAGAGAAAAGTTTTATTTCTCACTATTTCAACACTGGAATTCCACTATTAAGATTTGGTGTGGCTATACTTGCCTTTAATTCCACCTCTGGAGAGTCAGAGCCAGGTAGCTCTACAAGTTCCAGGCCAGCCTGGTCTACCAAACATGTTCTAGGAGAGTCACAGTTACATAATAAGACTATTTCAAAGAAATAAATATATGTTAGCATCTATTGAATCCTTCTTACTATACTGTAACATGGCAGAGAAGCAGAGATGATGAGAAAGAGAAGGGAGAGAAACTAATTCCGTTTTAAAGCACGAAACAATTTCTGCCACAGTTTACTCATGAATAAAGGGACTGATGATCTAAACTCTTATATCTAAACTGCATTGTTACATACAAAGGTATAGTTTTCTAGTTTAAAAATAAGGAACTTTATTACTTGCTATGACATAAATGAACTCCCTATGATGTTGATCTTAGTAAAATGAACTAGTGCCCAAAGAACACACAGCACATGCTTATATTCATATGAATTATCTAAAATCATCAAAATCAGAAACAGAAAGTGATAAGCTGCTTACTAAGAAATGGAGATAGAAGGGCTACAGTTTCAGGTTTCAAATGTAAGAAAGTTCTGGAAGTATATTGTATAAAACCGTGAGGGTAGTGAAAGTATCCAGCTCTTCACTTAAAAATGTCCAAGGTTTGGGACTAGATAGGTGACTCAAGAGTTAAGAGCACTAGCTGCATTTGCAACAGTCTGTACCAAGAACACATGTAGCTATTTCAGTTCCAGGGGAACAGATGCCCCCTTTTGGTCTTTTGGGGCATTGCATGCGCATGGTTCACATCTACACATTCAAGCAAAATAAATAATTAAATAAATATTTTCTAAAGCAATAAGAGTTCATTGGGTTTGCATTATTTTTTCCTGATTTAAAATCAGAATATGAGATCCCTGAAGAACGAAAGCACGAAAGAGTTTGGCATATGCTAGATGTGATATGTATGTTCAATATACAAATGCAAAAAGTAGCTAATTATAACTTGTGCATAGTTCTATTTTTGTAAGAAAGCTGATCCCTAATGAGCAATGAAAATTCTCAAAGTAAAATCAAAATACATTGTGTGCTAAACACAAGAATTTAGGATCCAGGTGATGAGAAAACAGAACATTAAAAAGTGTCTTTAACTTTTGGGCATTATGGATTTATTTATTCCATAAGAAAATAAGAAGTATGATTTTTGTGATAATTTAATAACGTGGTCTTTCCACTAATGCTTTGTGTTTTGATCATATTATGGTTTCTTCAAAGAAGAAATGGAAGGGCTTGCATTGACTGAAAGAAATCCAAAAGAAAAAAAAAGGAAAAAAACAACTTGTTGTTACTGTTAAGCAATTTAGTTGCCAAGGCATGTGCCACTGTGCTGTGATTGTGGAATTAAAAAAAGAAAAAAAAGACCATAGAAGTGCATTAGGATGTCGGTGAAGTTAAACCTAAAAGATTGCACTCTGAGCTCCTTTCTTTCAACCTTCATCAGAGATGCATTTAGAAGATGTGGAACAGAGCTAAACTGTTCGTGGTGCTGCCCTTGCACCTCAAATAAACAACTTCACTGGATAATGGAAGAGACAGGTGTTGGTCAATCTTTTGTTTATTAGAAAATGAAAGAGCAGTGGGCCTCAACTGAATGAAAAATAGGGGCCTGTCTTGAATCTGGCATCTGCTCTCCTCTAATATAATTTCTTCACCTTAATTGCTTTCCTACAGCAATCCCTGAATTTTTTCAGAGGCCTTCTGTCCAATATTTAGCTACCAAAGATTCTTTCCAGCCCTATTTATTGGTGACCAAAACAGAGTATTTAAGTTATATGGCCATATATAACATTTGTATTTAAACACCTAAGATTTTAAAGTGTTGTACGTGTGTGTGTGTGTGTGTGTGTGTGTGTGTCCTCAATGCACTGTAATTTGCGGATTTTGTGAATTTCCAAAACTTTGAACATATATCAAAAGTTAATTATATGTTATTATCTGAAAGTTCATTAAACATAAAAATACAAACCACAAACCACAGAGAGGAATAATTCTTTGATTCTGTCTTGATATTTTGAATTGAAATTTCCTTTGCATTTGTACTGAATTTTTGAAATTTTAGTGTAATATAGTTTGATGGCATTTAGATGTGCCCCTCTCCCCTTCTCCCCCGACTGTCCACACCAAAGTTAAAAAGCTCTCATATATATACATATGTACATATATATATATACATATATGTATATGTACATGTATATATATACATATATGTATATATACATATATATATATATATATACTTATAGAGTATGATTTGTGTCTCCAGTGTCCTTTAGTGTTGATCCATTCACTGCTCCTACCAAGGGTTCCTGACCTGTGAGAGATGTTTTACTACAGTATGATTTGTAGAGCAGCATTTTGGAGTTCAGAATATTTATTAATTATACTACGAAAAATAATGCTTAGGTAAGCCTGTAAGGTTTGATATCAAATCCATGTTCCACTTTGAAATCTCTGTAGGTATCCTATGGTTGTTTTCTCTTAGGCTCTACCTTTCCAGTCCTAGAACTTATTTATTTATTTATTATTTGTGTGTGTGTGTGTGTGTGTGTGTGTGTGTGTGTGTGTGTGTGTGATATTTGTGGAGGTCAGAAGGTGATCTGAAGTGCTGATACATTCTCCCCTTTTTGAGACAGGGTCTCATCTCCACTGAGTATACTTTGACAGCTGGTCTGTGAGCTTCTCCTGTCTCCAGCTCTCATCTCAGCATAGGAGCACTAAGATTACAGATGCATGCCACCACACCTGGCTTTGTGTGTGTTTGGGGGATTTGAACTTACGTCCTCACACTTGTGTGGCCAGCACATTAAACACTGATTCATCTCCCTAACCCTGAAATTTTATTTCTGTCAGGGCAGAGTTTGAATCGTAAGTTGAACCATGCCTGCCCATTTCCAAAAGTCAGTAACAAACAATCTATGTTCCTGATTTCCCATGAAGTTAGGATCTTGTGCAACCAACTATCTTAGTATTTTAAATGCCATTTTCTGCTATTTATATTTTGGAAACAAATACTTGTGTCCAATGATGTAGAATGAGTGTTGTAGAAATTCGCTTATTCTTTTAGTATTTTATCATATGATAGTAAAATCACCTATTAAGGAATGTTATATCAAGTGATATGTGCATATATATATATATATATATATATATATATTTATATGTGTGTGTGTGTGTGTTTGTGCTTACTTATACTCAGTGAAAATTTAAATATGTCAAAAAGCATTTTTCCATCCTGTGTTTATTGTGAATTACTCTATAAAGAATGTAGGAGTATCAATAAGTCCCAAAAGTATATTTTTGGTTCAATTTAGCAATATCTTAATTAAAATAAGCAAAATACACAGAGATTATCCTCAATGATTTCACTTGCATGTAGAGTCTAAAACAAAACTACAAAATTTAAATCTCCGTAGAGTAGAATGATGGCTACCAAGGTCAGGGCTGGGGAAAAGGCAAAAGATGTAGATCAAAGATCAAAACCTTTAAGATATGTAGAATGAATTAATTGTAGAGATCTACAGTACAACAGAGAATCAAGATTTCTTAGACTGTATTATGTACTAGAATATTTCTGAGAGTATATTCTAGATATTTTACCATACAGAAAATAGGTGGTATATATATCAGATAACAGGTATGTTCATTTACTTGCCTATAATACTCATTTCATGTACATATATTAAAACATCATGTTTTATGCCTAAACTCTATACACTCGATAGGAGTGATAACTGCATACTGCAACATGTGCATGCTTAATTATTAACTGAGAAACAAATTAGTATATTCTAGTAGAGGATTTGTTTGCATTAAAATGTTTTATATAAGTCTATCGTGGAAAAGTGACCTTAACATTTTAAATTCTGCAAATAAATAACAAAGTAAAATCAAGATGGAATTTGATCAGTAGCTGAGGGAGTGACTTAATTTGCTTTGTAAACATGATGAAGGGAAGAGCAGTAGTGAAAATCCATGCAGAAAGCACAGGACAAACCTGAGTGCAGGCAAAGGCAGGGAGTGCAGAACAGAGGATTCCATCAGAGGTGCAATGGAAGGACATAAGCCAGGACAGCGGCTCCTCTGAGCTTCTGTTCTAGAATGATCAAAGTAAATCTTATGCCATCCAACCTCTGAACTCATTCTGAGAGCACACTAAGGAGCACTCCAGCAAGGCATCTGACCAGATAAAGGAAAATTCAATGAGAAATGACTTGTTCAAGAACTTAAAATTTATAAATAAACCTCAGAAGTTATTCATGTGAACGATCCCTTAGATTGGCAATGCCTGATTTCACTAAATGTAATAAAGTAATCTCCAAGGGTACTTAAGATACAATGAAAAAGGAAAGATAGATAAAGTAAAACATTCTAATGTAGTTACCACTGAATACCTCGTTGAAATGAATGCTTTCATGAGTGTCATCTCTGAGGAATAGAGATTTAAGAAATACTCGTTGAAAGATTCTGTGGTAGGTGCCTTTCCATCAAGATCCAGGTGAACTGAAATGTAATTTTTATAGCAAGTTTGTTACTTGTATCTTATCAAACAGTCAGCAATACAACTGGAGATAAAATAATAAGTTCTGATATCACTGAAGAACAATTATTGTTATTGGTTGACAAATGGACTTCTTTTTAAAATTATTTTACACTCATGAGTGTATTGCTTGCATGTGTATAAGTGTATCTGTGTCATGTGAAGTCTAGAGAGATCAGAAAGGGGAGTTGAATTCCTCTAGAACTGAAGTTACGGATGGAAGTTATCTGTCATGTGCGTTTTGGGAACCAAACCAGGGTCCTCTGCAAGAGCAGCCAGTGCTCTTAGCTCCTAAACCATCTCTCCAGCCCCCAAGCTGATTTTCTATTTTGGCATCTCAAAAAGTGTTATAAGAATTCCCCTTGTGCTTTATCATTGTATTGATGTTATATGTAAAGGATGCAAAGATTAATGACAATGTTAAATTCGAATCAAAATACATTAGTAATGAAATGTAATGATAAATTTATTAGTATTTATACTAGGCTATGAAGAATACACCAAGGAGAGATTAAGGTCAGAATTTACATTGACCAATATAAACTAATGAGCAGTAATAATAATATCCAGATACTATGATTTTTTTAAAAATAGCACTACATTCAAAATATTGATATCCATGCAGTTATGATGTGCAGAGAAATAAACTTTAATTTAAATTGTGCATTACACGTTTTTAGTAATACATGGATCATACAATCCCATTTCACTCTGTATCAAATATATGCATCCAGAGGAGAAAAGTTTTGAAGCTGTTGACCTGAGGTCCAATAGATCCTTAAACAATACTGGCTATTGCTCCTCTTGGTTATGGGTCAGAACTTGATGGTAAGACCATATTATTGAAGGTATTACATACATGACCTATAGGGGGAAAATAAAAATATCATTCTGATAGTGACTTCGAAGCTTCATCTCTACAGGTTGGCCTAATAGTATTATTTGTTAAACCAACTCTTAATGACTTATTATTATACTCACAGATTAATGCATTTCTCAGCTCTCAGCAGAGAAACTCCTTTACACATCAGATGGTGATTACAACTGAAACCCATAACTTATTCTGAGAAAAAAAGGCTGCAGAATACTTATCCTTAGATAGGACATAGATATCAAATTTCTGCATCCCAGGGCTCAAGGTTCATTTCAGAACAGGGGGGCAGAAAGATTGTAAAAGCCAGAGGTGGTGAATAAGCAAAACGTTTTCTAGACAATTGGGATATTACTCCTATAAATCTACAGAATTGTTACACCATTCACAGGTACTATGTAAGCTTAAGATAGACAAAACCCCAGTATGGATGTGGGGAAGTTGGTAAGAAATTCCAGCCTATCTAAAGAACTATCAAAAACCAATTAGCTTTGGGGAGATGGTATCTTTTAAGGGTGTGACTTTTGGTAGATTAACTAGCCTCTGGTGGATAGACAGAAAGAGAAAGGTATTTGAGGACACATATTTGACTCTACAGAATATATGCATGGAATCAGGCTGGGGTAGTAACGGGTAAAGAGAATAGACGGACTCTATGAATAATAAACATCTATTGTCTCAAGAGGGAAGATTATAGAGCTAAGTGCCTATGTTGCAAAATCAGAAAGAGCACAAATAAATTACTTAGAGATACTACTCAACAATCAAGAAAGGGTAAGAAACTGCTTCAGCAGTTAAGAACACTTGCTGCTCTTGCAGAGTACCTGGGTTTGGTTCCTATCACCCACATGGTGATAACAACCATTCATAACTCCAGAGTATCGAATGCTTCCTTCTGACCTCTGTGGACAGTGCATAATATGACTATACTCACATACACACAGGAAGTACATTCAGCCACATAAAAAATAAAAATAATAAATAAAATATTTTTTAAATCAGGAAAATAAAGAATAAATCAAACCAAAATCCTAGCAGAGAAGAAAAAAAGAAGTCAATGAAATAGAAACAATACAAAACAATCAGAATCTAAGAATTGATTCTTTGAAAAGATAAACAAAATAAAAGACCCTTAGCCCAACTAACCAAAGGAAATTAGAGAAAACTGAATTTCGAGAAAATTAGATCATAAAGGGGAAACATCGCTTCATATTTAAAAAAAAAATCCAAAACATTTTAATGATTTTAATGGAATAGTTTGAAACCTATACTCTGTAAAATTTGACTATATGGAAAGAAATAATTGAATTTTTAAATTTATTGAAATCACTAAAATTAAACCAAGAGATCAAAACTTAAATAGATCTGTAACAAATAAGGAAATCAAAACAGTAATACAAAGATTCTCCACTAAATACATACACATCCAGGTGGTTTCAGAGCAGAATTCTATGGGATCTTCAAAGAAGATCTACAACTAATACTACTTAAATTATGCAAGAGAATAGAATCAAAGGGATAGTCCCAAAACTCCTTTAATGAAGCCAATATTATTCTAAAATTCAAACAGTACTTTAAAGAAAACTATAGGCTCGTATTCATAAAGAAAATAGATGCAATTATTCTCAACACAATACTCACAAACCTCATATAGGCACATCTTAAAAAGATGATCCACCATGACCCAAACATCAAATAATACCTACTAGTACAGTATTGGCAGTTTATCTTGGGTTGATCAATAGTTGTGTAATTGGAATTAAGTCCCACTCAATGGAAGGGACCTTATATGTGGCAGTGAAAATATAGACACATACACATGACTAGAGGGGTGATAGATTCTGAAGAAAAACCTACTTTTGTCACATCCTCAGACTAACAAAATCTCATCCTGTATTCTACATATGTATCATTGTATTTGTATATATGTATCTCTCACCACTCATCAAAGAAGCTTCTTTTTGCAACAGATGGAGAATAGTATGTAGTTTAAAAACTGGTCAAATGCAGAGAGTATGTGTCTGAGAGATGTTCAGTCCTAAATGACACATGTACAATGACACCTCTGATCTGGGGATAGCAGAACATGGATCGGGAGAATTATTGCATCTCCCATTTCTGATCTCTCCCTAGTGAAACTTCCTCAGTACAACAGATTGTGAATAATCCAGAAAACCACAACTGGAGAAAATTAAGAGAATAAGACTGCAGAGTGCTTATCCTTGGATAAGGTACCTACAGCAAAGCTCTGTCATCCAAAGCTTAGGGACCACTGACAACGAATACATACATATCTATATCTATATCTATATATCTATATATATATCTATATATATATAGTTTTAAAATATTTTAATTGTATCATTGTGTATTTCATTCAGTACATCTCAATCAATCTTAATCATCTTTATACCCCCTCCTCACTGGCTCACCACACACCCTCAGCTGGAATCCATATGTTCTTTCATCTTTGTTAAGGTCTATTGTGTCAAGTCAGTGTCCCAAATGAGAAGCAGATATATTTTAAGAGCCATTCAGTCAGCCCTAAAATCATGTACACAGTAGCACCACTAAATAGACTTAATGTACTACATATATACAATCATATATGTATGCATGTATAATTATAAATTTGCATATGCAGTCAACAAAGAGGACAAGAAATTAAAAGGGAATGAGGTGCACATGGGAGAATTGTATGGTGCAGTGGGAGAGGTGGAAATGAGGTAAATACAATGCTCATATATGAAATTCTCAAAAAAGTAAAGATTAGACAAGAAATAAGTAATTGTGCAAATAAAAAATTATATGCACAGATATCTGAGAAGGATAATATTTATTTCATTATTCTATAATACATTGTGTTCCTGCTTATAGTATCCAAGGGAACTGGATACTATAAGTGAATGTATAATGGATTAAATATTCATGTTTATAAATTATTTTGCCAAGTAAATAGGCAATGAATTTGGACATGCTCGATCAATACCCAAGTCAAAATATTTGGAGCAAAATTTCAGATTGTTGATAAAAAACAGATTTGTCACTGAGGATTTTTTTATAATTTGTAGAATTGACTGATAATGAAAGTACAAAACATAGGAGCTATCAAGAAATTGAAAGGGCAGAAATAGAGATACACAGCAGTAGTAACAGTATACACAAGACCTATGCAAACCTTCAAAAACCCAGCACAGAACAGGTGAAATGGGCAGAAGGCCCCACTCTTAGCTGAAGAACTATATCACTGCTGGGTGGGGGAGAATTGGTCTTCATTAAGGGAGTGATGCTAGATAGACTGACTAGGATCCAATGGATAAAGTCATACTGAGATACATCTGGGAACACAAACTTGACTTAACAGGCCTTAACACATAGGACAGAATTCATGAAATCTGGTGGGGGATTCTAGGGGGTATGTGGGAAGGGTATAAAAATGATTAAGTTGTTCTATATAAAGTGTACAAAAGTTCAATAAAAATATGCATTGAAGAAAAAGTAGAATTCTACATTCACTGAACTTCATTATATAATAAATTTCAAAATAGACAAGAAAGAGAACTGTGATTTTCCTCACATGAATAGATGCTGCATTTAAGCTTTGGTGAGGAATGGAAATGTACAGTAATAAGACCATTATACAATGCATCTATATAACAGGTCTCTAACTGTACTCCTGCAAATACCAAAAGAAATGAAAAACTGAAGATAAAAGTAAACCATCTTTAGAGAGCAGAAAATAAAGGAACAATAAAGGAAGGTGATAATCAGTCTCCACTGTGCAGAATGAGGGAAGTCATTCCTACGGGTAGCTAGGGAACTGTTAAAGGTAAAGAACAACTGAAGGAATTTATGAGAAAAATGATTGTCTATATGATGCAAGGGAAATAGTGTTAATAAGAGCAGTAATGCATAGGATAAAGATATGCTCTATACATCTAAATAATATAAAGTAGTAATGATTATAAAATGCATCTAATACATGAGGTGAGAAAATTATCTTATTTTCAAATAGTCTATGTGATAACCATACTTAGATTGTTGGCAAAACTGCTAAAAATAGATTTCAAAAAAAGGTTTGTTGAAGCAACAGGAGAAGGAATGATATAATGATATTTTCAAATGAAAAGAATGACCGTTTACTTCATGGCAAACTCATGAAAACCAGAGCTTTATAGATATGCATATGAACTGTTAATGGCAAGCTGGTGTAACATATCTGTATTCCTCTCACTCAAGAGGCTAGGGCAGGAAGATGGTGAGTTTCACCATAGCCTGGCCACTTGAACAGTTTAAATGCAACCTAGGTTACGTAAGCACCATCTCAAAAATACAATGAATGCAAAGTATAAACGATATTTATAATAAGTACACTTTTGAGGCATCTTTAAGCTTGCAAAAACAGAGAAGGTTTTATCAGAATAATTACTCAAAAGTAAACACTTGAAAGTATTGTTTTGAGAGAGCTAAAATGCTTGAATATATGAAAAAATAAGAAAAGAACATTTATGCAAAGGGGTTGTGTGTGTGTGGGTGGGGAGGGTTAGCCTATGAATAATTGCACAGAGAGCATTTAAAATAGCAGCATGGAGGCTGGAAAATGATTTAGCAGTTCAGAACACTGACTACTTTTTCAGAGAACCTGGGTTCAAATCCCAGCACCAACATGGCAGCTAAAAACGGTCTGACACTAAAGTTCAATGGGATACAATGCCATCTGTTGACCTCCATGGGCACTGCACAACATGATTGCACTTATATTCAGGCAATACACTCATCACACACATAAAATAATAATAATAATAATAATAATAATAATATAGTATCATGAACCTGATATCAGAAACAGACTTATAGCAAATTGTATGGTCATGTAATTCAAATGCTAGGAGAATTAAATGGAATCGAAATATTTTATAACCATTTTATTATTCTGGTATTTGTGAGAATATTATTTTTCATTAGATTTTTGTGGGGCAAGAAAGTGTATTGTAATATCTGAGGTATTCAGTAAAAAAGGGCAAAGTAGACACACTAACCCATAAAGGAGCAAGAAAAATTATGAGACAATATTCACTTAAAAGTGCAAGAAAACGCAAAGGCAACAGTCAACATGAGGCTACCATAAGAAAGGAATGCTGTGGGAGATTTAAACATATGTATAGTAGTAAGCACATGGTATCAGAATAAATCCACAGGAAACACTGTAGGGTGCATATAGAGACAGACATATCTTAGCTCTAAAAGTGCAAGTAAAAGGAACAAGCAATATTTTACCCAGTGCTTCAAAATTGTGTTGGAGTTTGAATGTTCACCTTTCATATTTACTTAATGTCTTTTGAGACAGGTTTTCACTACATCATCCAGTCTGTCCTTTAAGTCTCAGTCCTCTTGTTTCTGCCTCCTGAGTCCTGGAAGAATGGGTGTGTTCCCCCACCACACACAGATCAACATGCGAAATTTCTTGAGGCCTATTTTTCCCTGACCTAGAAAACTGATGATTGCTATCAAGACTTAAGGTAGCAGAGAGAAAACATGTCTCTCTATTTTCTCCTCTTCCTCCTTTAGCTTCTCTTCCCTCTCTTCTTCCTCTTTTGCATTTAATGACACATTTATTTATTCCAGAGCCTAATATTTCATAGCAGATCTAAATAAATTACAGGCCCTTCATGTCGGTATCATATTTGTTTCATACAAAATGGTCTTACTAAAAACATAATGGCATAGATGTATTTAACTTTCAAAGAATAAAAATGCATTAATTTTTTTTAAAAAAACTAAATGAATACATTGCCAAAGCATAATATGATAAAAACAGAATTCAGTGATTAACAGTTCTATCTTGAAACAATTCTCCTGAAACAAAAGCTCCTGCACACTGGACTTCTGACAACTTTGAAAGGATTTATGCTTTGTGTAAAATGGATGCGACATTTTTAAAGAAAATATAGAACAAGTTTTTTTTTTTAATTTTTCTTTTAAATACTGTGTCTTGGGTTCTTCTAAGTCTGTCTCATGGTAGAGCTCTGGTATCAGTGTTTTTTGATGGGAACATACACTATGGAGTTTCAAATCACTTGCATTTCTTTGTTGCAATTTTGCATATGAAACTTTTGTTGTTTGTGTATTTAACATAAAACTCCTCAAGCCTATTTTGTTTAGCTGGAGTTTGATTCTGTTTATTTTGTTGATGTAGCACGGTTGCTTTCTGATCCAGTATGAATATTTCCCTGGTCTGGGCTTCGCCAGTCAGGAGCTCTCCGGGGTAGTGAAGGAGCCCTAGCTAGCCAGATGCTCTTCTACAGAATTGAAAGCAACTGGGAACAAGGTGGTCTGGTTCGTAACAGTTAACAGTAAAGGCCTGTGTTTGGGAGCAACTGGACTGGACATGGTCCCAAAGAGAAGATCTCTTTTTTCTTTTGTAATACTAATACAGCCTTTAAAAATCATTTATTTACTATATACATGAGTGCTTTTTCAGTTTTAAAATTCATTTACATTTTCGTGTATGAGTGTTTTCCTACATGTATGTAAGTTTTCCTGTGCATGCGATGCCCATAGTTCCAGAGCATGGAATCAGATCCATAGAACTGGCATTACAACAAGTTGTTAGCAAACATGAGGGTGCTGGAAACTAAACCCAGATCCTTTGAAACAGCAGCCAGTCCTCTCAATTGCTGAACCGTATCTCCAGCCCTTAGTTATTTATGTAGCCCAGGCCCAACTGCCTAGCAGTGATGCTGTCTAAAGTGGCCGTTCCCTCCTACATCAATTAGCAATCACACATCTAGCACACAGATATACCACAGGCCAATCTGATGGAGAAAATTCTTTAGTTGATGTTCCCTTTTCCCAGAGATCTCTATTTTGTGTCAAGTTGACAAAACTAATCAGCACCACATACATCCCTGCAACAAATACATCCATAAATAAGCAAACAGATAAGATTATAGATGCATAGGTATATATATTTGCATATGATTTATATATATATATATATATATATATATATACCCCCACACTAGATTACTAGATTTTCTAGGGGATTCATTTGCCCTGAGTGGAAGGTGGAACGAGAGTGGGGATTAAAATAGATTTAATTTCCAGATGGACTATCTTGTTTGTTCAAAATCTACAAACAGATGCGAGCTGTTTTAAATGACTGAAATACGAGAAAATAAAAATTATTTGATATTATTATTCTGTGAAGCTGAAAACAAACCTAAGATTCCATCCAATAGTCGTGGCTTAAAACAACATACTGTAGTGGTTTGAATAAGAATTCCTCCATAGGCTCCAAGAATTTGAACACTTGGTCAGTTAGTGGCACTGACTGGGGAATGTCATGGACTCAGGAATGTGACCTTAGTAGCCCCACCATCATGGACTCTCTCATCCCTCTGGATCCATAACATCAAGAAATTTCCTTCTATGAGCATGGCGTGTAAAATTCCTGCAACATAAAAGTAAATAATACATATAAAAAATCAAAATGGAGGCTTACAAATGTAGTCTTTGAAGCTTCATCTTCATTAATATCAATATCTGTTTTTAAGATTATCATAATTATTTGTGTGTATGTGTATGAGATGTATATATAGATGTCCATAGAAGTATATATACATGTGTCTATGACTGAGTATGTGGAAATGAGAGATCAATATCAAGTGCTCCTATAAACTGCATTTGTTTTGAGTCAAAGTGTCCCAGTGAACCTGGAACTTGGTTTATATAGGCTGCCTGCTCCTTTTTCTTCAGGGATCTGCCTGTCTCTGCTTCCTTTGCTCTGGATTACAGGCTCTACTGCTGTACTTGGATTTCACATGGGTGCTGGTGATTAGAAAGCAGTCCTTCATGCTCATACGACAAGCGTTTTACAGACTAAATCATCTAATCAGTCTCTGCTTTTTGTAAAGAATTATATTTTACTATCAGACAAAATAATAGGTATAATTATGACATTTCCATACATGTATTTGTTTTTTATATTACCTTTTGAGTCAATACGTCCATATCGTAATGAATCTTTCCTCTGTTATCATTGACAAAAAATGTAGTAAGATTTGCATAATTAAGTTTCCTTTGCATAATTTGCATAATGTCAAATTGTTATTAAGAAGGAAAATCTATAAATTAAGGTATGTGGGACTATGATTTAATAGTAGTAGATTAATAAAGAAAGAATATTTTATAATTAATGAATCAAAACCTTAAATAAGTCTTCTCTGCCATATTGTGCTAAATACAGACTTCTTCATTTGCTTGGTAATGCATTTTCTACCCAAGAGCAGGAAATAGAGTGTTGGTCCATATGGGAATAAATAACTTTAGTCCAGTGTGTGTGTGTGTGTGTGTGTGTGTGTGTGTGTGTGTGTATGGGGCATGAGTGGTGGAGGCCAGAGGCCAAATTTTGCTGGTGTTCCTCAGAGTCCTTTCATTCCGTGTTTCGAGGTAGGGTGTCTCACTGGTTTAGGCAAGACTGGCTGGCCAGTGAACACCAGGGAATCCATCTGTCTCTACCTTTCCAGCTCTAGGATTATCATTTCATTGTACCATCCCAGCTTTTCCATGTGCATTCTGGGGATTTAATTCAGGGCCTTATGTTTACATAAAAAGTATATTATCAGTTGACCTATCTCTCAAGCAGTGAATGCCTTAATTAATTTTCTTTGCCCAGGTTCCAATCAAGCTGAGCCAAATACCGATTGAATATTAGTGGACTCATTTTTCTAATACCTTTGTTAAACACTTAGCAGCTCAAAACTTTTTAAAGTTCCTAATCTCCTCTGAAGAATTTTCTAGATGTACCCTGAGACTGAAACTGAACCTTTTAATTGGGTAAGCTTCTGTATCACAAGCCCTCTGAGTTAAATTTCTGGGACTTAGAGCATCAGTTGTCCAGGTCAACCCTCCTTTCCTCAGAGGCCTCAACCTAAGTGCAGGGCAGCAAGCAGAGAATGCCACATGGGGGCAGGCGTGATGGCAATTGTATTTAAATTCACAGGACATAACTATCATATCACATTTTAAAAAGAGCATTCTGGAAGCCTATTCTGTCTCATTTCATAAATTGCCAAAGACAGTGAAAGACAATGCAGACCAGCTTAATTATTATCTTCTTCTGTGTGAGCATGCTGTGAGAAAAGATTAAGGGGAGGGGAAGGAAGAAGAGATAAAATATCCATGACACAAATTAGTATTTATCATACATTATGAAACCATGCTGTTACTGCCAACTTCACTGTTTCTCACATTCAGCAGAGAACAGACCCAAACTTCATTTTTAGCTCAATTATATTACTGTCTACATTTAAAATACATTTTCTCCTAGGTTCCTGATATATCAGAATTTCCTGAACTATATAATTCTACCTGGAAATAAGTGAACATGATTATGTCAAAGCAGACAGAATGAACCCTTTAAGGTTTGAAATTCACCCTTGATATCATTCTCTACCACTGTGGTTAAGCTTCAAAATTTCTAGATTTTGTGTTTAACAGTGAAATAAGCCTATGATATCATCAACCTCCAAAATTAAATGAAAATATGATCACATAGTATGCAAAAAGAGTTGTCACATAAAGACATTTATTTCAATTTTCATAGAAATGGCTTGATCAAGACACATTTTAGTGCTTACATCTACAAATGACTCAAATCTCTTATGGTTTAGTCACTCATCAACAAGAAGTAAAACATGTTAAAAGTGAACATATTCTTTCATTATTGAAGGTCATCAAAGACAGCAGGTATAGAAAGTGATGCTAGTAGTTTGAACACCAGGTACTTCCCATGAAGTTACTTGCAAAGATCTCTGTTTTCTTTCCTTTGTTACTGTCTTGTCTTTGTACTTCTTTAATAATGCATCAGAGACTCAATACTTGTAAAGGGCTAATAAATGTCCTTTATCTCAGGTCTTGAAGGTCAACTCAGAAGTTCAAATTTAGAATTTGGGAAGTAACTTGCATCAACTGAGTCTACTTAAGATGTATGTTAAATTTCTATGCCACAAAGTAGGGAAGAATTTCTTTTGAACTCTTTTTCCTTGACTTAGAATAGGGTCTGCTACCTTTTCCCCGTGTCTGTGTCCTCAGTTTATCATTCTTCCTGGAATTTTGGTGTCCTAATCCCTCCTCTCATAAAATGTCCCTATGGCTTGATTTTAACTTAACTTACTATATAAAGACACATTCTCTCTTATATAGCAAAGTTTGAGCCCCAGAGGAAAGGATCTGAAGACAGATTGTGATAAGAGGGGCACACACTTAAAATGTTTTGGTGGTCATCTACCATGGTGTCAGCTAAGTAGCAATTAACTACAGCTAGTTCTCAGTAGGTACTCGGTGTATCTGAATAAAATTCCACTTAGCCAAAAGTTATTCTACAAATGAAGAGAAGAAAAGAACAGTGAGATATGTGTGCTTGTACAGAAGATTTAGATTCTGAAGACTCAGACCCCAAGGTCAGGGATCCTTATTTTCAAGGATGGGAGAAGAACGTACTGAGAAATTGCTTATAATGTAATGTTGACAAATTTATTGATGATATATCCCTGAAATCAGATTCCAAATCTTTACATGTTTTGCAAATCTCAAAATAAAACTTGACATCTAACATTAGTCACAGAACCAGAAAGAAAGAATTATGCAACCAATATCTAGACTTGGGAGAAAACCTGAGCTTCTATTATATAAGTACCACTGAGGATCAGGGTTCATAGAAATTACTTCTAAGGAACATGGAGTTCACATAACAAATATACATATTGGAAATTATTAAGGACAAAATATCAAGAAAATTGTCACTGGAGTCTAAAAATAATGACAATGACCAGTATTGCATGACCAAAATAATTAAAACTACATATTCCATTACCTGTAATAATGTGAAAGATGAAAAACATATTATTAAACTTTTATATGGGAATAACTATCAATATCAGTCAAAATACTGAAAAAATCTAGCTACTTGTTGAGCTGTCCATAGGAGTGAAAAGTAGGAGATTAATATATAAGTCCCATTTCTGTATTAGAATTTGGAGGGGTATATAGAGGCCTGGTATGGGAAGGCTAGAAATCAACACCATTTCCCATCTTTCATCTCTCTCTAGCCAGCAAAGTCTCTCAAAACAGTGCATGACCTTGGGACCAAAGTCAAGTCAATTGTGTCCCATTAAGCTCTTATGAAACTTTGAGCTCAGTAACAGCTTGATTTGTCCATGTTCTATGACTCAAATATGCAGTATCAACAGCAACAGGGTCATGTCATAAATTTCTGGAAGGTATTTAATAGAAATGGACTCACTGTCAAATTTGAGGCAAGTATGTGATATTATCAGTAGCAGGGTCATGTCATAAATTTCTGGAAGGTAATCAAGAGAAATGTCAATAGGGTCTAATGTTTGGGAGTCTGTAGAAGTGCCCTGGCCAACATTTTTGAAAGGGAAAAGCCATTCCTAACACTGGTTTTTATTTGCTGTTGTGTCTTAGAAGGGACATTGTCCCTCAATTATAGGGTAACTCCATCTAAACTCATTTTATATGTGTACAAGTATGTTTTAGAAGGATTCTAGTGTATTAAGTTTCCAAATGGCTTACTCAAAATATCTTTAGTGTTAGTTATCCTTCCACATATGCCCTCTATACCCTGCCCTCCCTTGACTCCCCTCATTTAACTCTTCTTGTTCAGTTATTCCTCCTTTCTCCTTGAATGCCACTGCATGCCACCTCTCCTCACTGAAAGCCATTCCCAACACTCCTTCACTAGTTTCCTGACCTTTATGAGATAGTCCAAGAGAAACACAGATATTTAAAGATTCAGAGCTGTCCTTCACAATTGAGAGAAAATATGTACCATTTACCTTTTGGAGTCTGGGTTATCTCACTCAGGTGGTTTCCAACTGCATTCATTTTCCTGTGAATCTCATATTTTTGGTTTTCTTCATAGTCGAATACTATTCCATTATGCAACTGTACCACATTTTCTTTATCAATGAATCAATGGATATGTTGTTTCTATTTCCTGGCAATTACATGTGGAGAAGCACTGAACATGGATGAGCAAGTGTCTCTTAGTAGGATATCGAGGCGCTTGGGTATAAAACCAAGAGTGGTATAACTGAATTATTTTGAGAGAACTATTAATAGCATTCCTTGTAAACTTCATAGTGATTTCCACACTGCCTGCACCCGCTTTCACTCCCACATCCTAGTGAATACGTATTCCTCTTTCCCCAAACATGCACAGCATTTTTTCATTTATATTCATCTTAGTTATTCTAAGGAGTAAAACAACATCTCAGTGTAGTTTTTATTTGATTTTCCTGATAGCCGAGGATCTCAAATATTTTTAAATGTATTCTCAGTCATTTGCATATAATTTTTTGAGAATTCTCTGTTTAATTTCTTGCCCAAAATTTCAGTTGTGTTGTCTATTTTCCTAATCTGTAGGGTCCTTTTTATAGTTCTTGGTAGGTTATATATGCAAGTCTTATGTCAGATACAAAGCTGATAAAGTTTTTTTCTTTCCCCATTCTCAAGCTGCTCTTTATTGAATGAAGTTTTGAAGTTTTGCTTACTGCAAAAAAAGTTTTATTTTTTTTTTATTTTCATGATTTCCTATTTGTCAATTGTTAGTCTTAAAGCCTGTGCTACATGAGTCCCATTCAGAAAATCCTTTCCTTTACCTATAAGTTGAAGAGTATTTCCACAGGCTACCAGATCTTATGTTGATGTGTTAAGTTGTATGTAAGGTGAGAGATAGGGATCTAGTTTCATTTTACATCGACTTCTACATTCAGTTTGACCAGGGGCATTCGTTGATAATGTTTTCTTTTCTCCAGTGTGTATTTATGGCCCATTTGTTAAAATTCTGGATGCATTTCAAGTATATTAATTTATGCTATTCTCTTGATCAATGTGTCTATTTTATTTCTGTACCAAACTGATTTTCTGGATACAGATCATCAATATAACATAAAATTAAGGATGGCAATACTTCCAGTATTTCTTTTATTTTTCAGAATTGTTTGACTATCCTTGATTTTGGTTCAATATAAAATTTGATCTGATTACTTTTCAAGTTCTGAGAATTGTGTCTCAAGTGTGATCAGGATTCTGTTAACCCTACATTTGTTAAGATGACCATTTCCACAGTACTGGTCATACCAATCCATGAGTATGGAATAAAAACATTCCTTTTCTGGTATATTCTTCAAATTCTTCAATGTCTCATACGAACCTACAGCAATGGTGAGAGCTGCACAAGACCTACACAAGCTCAATGAGGCCTGACAAAATTCCAGCATAAAAACGGGGAAGTGGGGAAGAACTCAACCTTACCTGAGAGATTATTGGTAGCCGAAAACTACAGGGAAAGGGACAGTGAGTTTTCTTTAAGCTTGCAGTGCTAGATTAGGACACAGAAACATACTGAAGGATTTGGAGACACAGACATGCCTCTATAGGCCTTAATGCATATGCTAGAGTATATGAAATCTGTTCAGGAGAGGGCAGTAAGAGAGAAGTAGAAAGGGGAGGCATTCTAAATGTGATCAAAATACATTGTATGATATACACAAAAAAGACCTCAGACATGGAAAGGAGAAACTGTGAGAGAGACTAATGTTAAGTATGTTAATTCATAAATATCCTAAATAATAACAGGACTGGTTGTCACTAGCCTGTCATCACAGCTACTCAGTAGGCTAGGAATGGAGAATTCTGAGTTCAAGGCAGTCTGGCTGACTTAGTGACACCTACAAAATTTTAAAAAAAGGGAAAAGATGGCACATGACAAATAAAGCTCAGTGGCAGAACTCATGCTTTGAGCCTAGAATATAATCCCGAGTACTTAAGTGATACTGGGGGTTCATTTTGGAGAAAATCCCTGATGCAGGGTGCCAAGATTCTGCTTCTCAATACACTTTGTGGTTCTTCCTTTAAAAATAATAAATAAAAAACCTTAAAATTGCTACATCAACACTAAATTGAATACTATGTTGCTTATAACTTTCTTCTATCCTCTATGTTGCTTCAACATTTACAGTGAGTTTTTATCATTTAAAATTATAAAATTAATATTGCAATGAAAATCAAGTAACAGCTTAAAATATATTTATTTATTTATTTATTTATTTATTTATTTATTTATTTATTATGTATGTAAGTTCACCCATGTCATACAATACACATAGAGACCAGAAGTGTGCATCAGATCCCCTGGAACTGGAATTAATCCGTGTCAGTTACCATGTGGGTGCTGGGAACTCAAACTAGGTCCTCTACCAGAACAGCCAGTGCTCTTAATGATCAGTCCATCTCTCCAGCACCAAGGAAGCAGTTTTTATTAAGTGCACAGATACCAAGTTTAGAAGTTTCTCTGTCCCAGTTTCTGGTTTTGTCTTGCACTCCTTCACCTTTTCTCCCTTTGCTTTGTTGTCTGATCTCACTCTTGTTCTTACATCTTTAGGAGAGGGCTATATTGATACCCGCAGAGGAAGATACTCTATCAGTGAAATAGCGACGGCTGCATGCAATGACCTCCACACTTCTCAGCCTCATCATTCTATCATCTTCAAGAGGAGCTACCGACATTTCCTTTCTTAAGGTCTGTTTCTATGGCAACATTTCTTCATACTATCTCAATGCCATTTATTATTCTGTCTTCTTTATTTACTTATTACCTGTTATTTTTAAACATCAGTCCATTACTTCTTTTGATGTTCTATCTTGCCTGCATTCTGATTTTGAAGCTCAAGACTGTGACTCCCATCTACTGTTCTCTCCAGAGTCAATTATATTTGCAGGACAAATACTTGAACTGTTTCAGTTACATCTCCACTGTCTTCTCAGAATTCCTCATTAATGAAAAATTCATGTTTTTTAAAATTACCTACGAGTTGTAATTTATTTCTATCTCAGTTTATCGTCTGATGTTTTTAAAGTCTGTGTTGACACTAATGCCTTGCAACCCTCTTGAGGCCATTACTAAGAAACAAAACTCTTGATGTCACAGGGTTCAAATTTTGACTCTTAGAGAAATTACTTTCTGCTGAGTGCTCTTCTCTTTCCCGCAGCAAGGCTGTTCACCCTTCCTTTTACAGTTAAAAATAAAAAGAGTTCTATGCTTCTGACACTTTACTTTGTGAAGTCATATGATGCTGTCACTTTATTTTAATTAGCCTCCCACGGTGCACATCTAAGTAAATGGCTTAGCAGGACCCAAGGTCAACAACTTTTACAGGGGTTAGACTATATTAAACCATAGTCATATATAGTCTAAATGCAGCTAAGATATTTTGCACAGACATTATGGATTCCAATGTAAACACAGTTTTCATGCTTTTATAAGAGCAATTGGATGCTTTAAAGAGAGAGGGTCCAGTTCTTCAGAAAATTACACGGGGCACTGACGTACTTATGCTGCTGGTTGGAATCTCAGACAGATATTTCCATACTGGGAGCCTGTGGGTAAACAGGTGAGAAACCCAACATGCAGCAAGTGGTTTCTGCACTGAATGAATACATTCTTAGATTCATGCACAGTAGAAAATGCCCTGGAGAAAATAGCAAAAAAGAGGCTACCCAAATCAACTCACCGATAAATGAATTACAGAAAGCAATCAATATGCATAAGTTATCTCCAATTATTTCACAGATCATTTATGGCTAAGTACTTACAAATTGTTTAAATTTTCCATTTCAAAATGATAAAATGTGAAATCAATAAGTGGAGGTTGTTGGCCTTTGGTTCAGGAAGAACATCCCAACAAATTGAGAGAGCGGGTAATTCAGGGCAATGCCTATTTTGTATATGAGGACTCTAAATTTTCTATTCATTATTCTTCCATGATTAAACTATTATGTTTTGAAAACATGTCACATTTGTAGTTGCATAAGGAGAAAAGACAGAAGGAAAAAACAGAGGAAGGAAATAAGGAATGGAGGAGAATGAAGGAAGGTCTGAGGATGAGGTAAAGGACAGCCTTCTGCTTTATGGTGAAAAATAAGAAATGATATTTGTCTATGTTCATATGTGTGTGCATATAGATGTGTATGAATGTTTACAGAAGGACATGTGAAATCCAGAGATCAATGTTGGTTGACTTTTTCAGTTGCTCTCCATCTTATTTTTTGAGACAGAGTCCCTCACTGAACCTGGAGCTTGCCGACTCCATCCAAATTGGTAGATGGGTTGGATAGATAAGACCCCAGAATGTTCTTGGCTTCACCACCCACGCTATCCCAGTGCTAGGGCTGTAGGAACCAATGCCATGCTAGGCTTTGGACCTGGGTGAATGCAATTCGAACTCATTCATATCCTCACACTTGCACAACAGGCACTTTACTGACTGAGGCATTTCCCCAGCCCCCAGTTCTGACATTTCTTACTAATTTTTCACTGTTACCATCTTTATAACTGTTCTGAGACATCTGAAGTTGGGTGCGGTCATGTGACATTTTTGGCAGATTAAATGTGAGTTTACAGGAAGGATATTAGAGGTCAACATTTTCCCATATTTTCTTCTTGTTTATAATTGAAAGGGAAAGCATTTCTTGAGATGGTCTGTAGACAGAACTTGAAAGTGTCTTCAGTGAGCCAAACATCTTAGTCATTCCTTGTAAACCTGCAACAGAACCTGGAAATACCATTCTACTCTGTGAGTCCAAAAGGACTAGGAGAATTTTATTACCATAGCTAATTTCACACATGAACTTTTTCTTAAATTTTTATTGAGCTTTTACATATTTCATACACCAAACAGTTCTTAATGAAATTTAGAACCCCTCCCCATCCATGCTCCCCCACCGCACACAATACCACATATATTCTACCATACATCTTAAGTCCTATCCAGTCAAGTATTTGTACCCAGATGTCCTTCTGTGCAAATTCATCCACTGGAGTCTAGTCACTCTATCTAGAGATCATAAGAAAAGGAAGATTCCACTATAGATGTGTCACCTAGGACTAGGCATCTCTCAAATGTATATTCTCTGTGTGTGACCAGTTGTGGATCTCTGCAGGAGCCTCCATCTGTTGCAAAAAGAAGCTTCTTTGATGAGAGGTGTTCAGTATATTTGTCTCCCAGGTAAGAGTGTCACTACTGCATCAACAGAGGTAGTTTGCTCGCCAGCCATTATGGTTATTAGACTTTAGAGCTGGGTTGGACTATTGATTGATTTTCTCTTTTAGCAGGTTGCATAGTATCCTCTAGAACTATGAGTTAAACTTTAGGTAGAAGGCTTCCAGAACACGAGTTCTACTCCATTATGCCAAGTCCTGTGTCCTAAGAATGTTGTCTTTAGCTGTATGGTCTTATCTTTGAGTTCTGGGAAATAACCAAGAACTCTTGCAATAGCCTGTGTTATTTTCGGGGTCTCTTGGATTACTCTGACCAGCCACAAGAAGGGAAACCTCTCCTCTCTGGCGTTATGCTCTTCCCATATTTGCCCTGGTATATGTATGCACAAATGTTCAGACACTACATACATTTCTCAAGGGGTTCTGGAGCCAGCACATTTCACTCTGGCTTCCCTTCTCCCCCAGGCTCTGTTCATCTCTCCTCTCTCTTGCCCATTCAAACTCTCTCCTCTCTCCCCATTCCAGGCACCCCATTACCTCCACCCTCTCCTTAGATCCCGCCTCCCTTACCACCATTGATAGATATATTATGATATTACTTCTTGTGCATGGTTAGTTTCCAAGTACAGTGTCTTTGTGTCTTATACTAATGGAGTGTTCTGATTAAGATAAGATGTAAAGTCACACAGCGTTCAGCCAATCAAATGTGCTATTTCTGTGTCATGTATTGACATCATACACCCTTTTGCAGTTTTCCATTTTGAAGAGAAAATCATTTGTACTAGAAGATAATTTTTCAATCTTAAAGTAGTGAAATGGGTAGTTTTTTTTAAGGACAAGATAATTCTGAGACCTCCTGGTGTCCGTGTTCTGCAGTTTTGTTATATTACAGGTTTTTAAAAATATATCAGTGCCTTATAGAAATAGTGGAATTTGTACCTGTTTCATAGCATGTCCCATAGGTAACCTTCAGATCTGGGCAAATATTTCCAATACCAATGTTGAAACTTTTTAGTATCTCTATCTTCCTCTGCATGTTAAGGTTATATTGATTTCAGTTCAGTCTTTTTTTTTTGCCATTCTTAGGTATAATCATTAAAATATTGTCGATAACAGCGTGGTGGAGTAAAAGCAAAAAAGAAATTCAGATGTTTCCTACCATTTGAGTGGTCAGGGTCGAGCCAGGGAACTGAATATGATAAAAATTCATTTTATGAAAATTTCAAATCATTAAAAATATTTTTTAAATGCAGTTAGAGTCTGGAAATGTAGCTTAGCTCTTAAAAGCACTCACTGCTCTTACAAAGAGCAGTACTGACAGAATGATTGGAAACCATTCAAGTCTCCTGTTCCAGAGCATCCAATGCCCTCTTCTGGATTCCTCAGGCATTGTACACATGTGGCACACTCACAAACATACATACAGGTAAAGTATTCATACACATACAACAAAAAGTAACTGATTAAATAATTAATTAAATCCAGCTAATTTTCTTATGTAACTGATGCCATATTCACCAAATACAATGTTTCACTACTTATCTAAGCAAAGTAAAAGGCTGAAGCTTTTACTTAATCTGATGCATTATCATGTTTCATTTGGTTGGGCAGGTGTGACATGCCATCCAATCTTAAGAGGTGTCATTTATAAAATATATACTCCCCTGCTATTTGAGGAAACTTTTAACAGGTTATTAACAATGTAATTTTCTCAGTAATGACACCCTTGTATCTGAAGCAACAGATTTTCTGTGTGTAACAGTCGTGAAGAATAGGTAGGACATTAGAGGAGATAAAACGCCCCATTGGGCTTTGGAAGGGAGTACAATCCAAATGTGACATTCACTCCACTAAAGAGGCACCCATGATAATGCTGCAATTATGTTAAGAGCTGGGGA
The DNA here is from genome assembly GCA_035773235.1 of Eospalax fontanierii. Taxonomy (NCBI): domain Eukaryota; kingdom Metazoa; phylum Chordata; class Mammalia; order Rodentia; family Spalacidae; genus Eospalax; species Eospalax fontanierii. Next base: position 10,434,972 of record CM069524.1, read on the forward strand.
AGTGTTATTAACATCTCTTGAACCAGCCAATATCCCCATCTTCTTTTCCATTTAGAGACTGTTTCTGTTTTATGGTTATGAGTTTTGGCTGCAGCAGTGAGTCCAGGGCCAGGTGCTCTTGAGAGAATGATAGAATCTGGCCAGTGCTGACTGGGTTCTGATGCCACTGGCTGTGAACTGTCCATTCTGAAAAATCAACCCTGTGCTCACTAACCAGACTTCTTCCTGCTGCCCTCTCTCAAACCGCTGTCAAACATGGATTTGACCCCGTAGTCATCTAATATTCGTGGTTTTGCTGCCTTTCCTCCCTGTTTTTCAGTTTGTGTTTGCCTTCTTTAAGAATATACTTTGTTTGCTTTCTGTATTTTACATGCTTAATTATAATTCAAGTAAAAATGGGCTTAGGCCTTATTTTCACTGTAGCATCTAATAGTAACTGGATGGAGGGTAAATACCTTCACTGGGGAAGATTTGAAATGAACAAATGTAGAATTCTGTGCCCTTTGAATCTGTTTATTGATTGAAATCACAACTTTTTAAAGAATATGTTTCAATAAGTATCAAAAGTGGAATGATTACTCAAGATTGTAACCTACATATAATCGAATTGTCGGTTCACTCAACACTATGAAAATTTATGCTAATATTTATGTTATGTTAATGGCTCAGATCATATTTCTGGATATGGAGGGCTTAATTTCTTCTTCTTTTTACTAAAGATTAGGTGCACACTGCAAAGAAGGTGGTGTTTCTCCCCTGCTGTTTCTTTTTTAATTGAGTCCCTCTGGGCAATAATATCTCGCATTTCATCCATGAGATTTTTGGGTAATTTATTTTTAATAACAATAAGAAACAAATCAATATTACCATACACTTGGTTTTTTACATTTACAGAACAGAAAATTTTATACATTATTTCCAAACATTAAGATTTAAATATTTAAATCAATAAAATTAGTTTATATGAAAAGAAATAACTCACACAAACATACACACAGAGAAAAAAACGCACATATACATAGTTGATATTAAGCCTCCACTTTACTTAAAATGTAATCTATCCAGGAATCACTAGGTCTTTAAAAAATAATTTTAATGGAATCTCATGCGTGTATGTTTGCACACTGTATAATGTGATGTTTTGGTATCTGTTTTGATTGTGGAACTAGGTTAAGTAGAATATTTGTTGTTATGATTTGAGGCTGAAGAATCACCCAGGGGCTCATGAGCTTTGATATGTAGTAGCCAGCAGGTGGTACTATTTTCCTGGGTTCTAGATCTTTGTGAGATAGGAACTAGGAGGAAGGGGCGGGTGGCTGGGTTTGGGTCTTTGAATGTATAGCCCAGGCCTAGTTCTGGTCAAGATGTTTGCCTCTTGGTCACCTGCTCCTCATCTTGATGGACTTGGGTGGTACCCTCTGATGCCAGAGGAGCTAGTCTTCAGAGAGGAAACTTCCAGGAGAATTGAGCTTCCAGCGAGATTGCCGAGTCTTGTGTCTGAAGTATGTTCTGTTTTTAACAATAACGGTTTGCCTTCAAGTTCTGGAAAGCAATCAAGGGCTTTGGTAATAGCTTGAGTTATTTTGGGAGTCTCTTAGACTAGCCTGACCAACAATTCCCAAAGAGGTTCCGCTGGATGAACTGTGCTTTTTGTTATGTAGAATTCTACTATACACATTCACGTATGTATTTATTGCAAGTGTATATTTTGGTCGGATTTTGAACTAATACATTTCCCTCTGACTTTCATACCATTTAAGCATTATTTATCTTATCAGGGGACAGACAATAAAGTGACTCGATAGGCCTTACATATTAATGACAGAATGTTTGATAGGTAGATATGGTAGGGTGCCGATTAAGATGTTGTGTATAAAATATACAAAAATGCAATAAAAATGTCCATGCCCTGTAATATTGTGAACTAAACAGAGACAACTGTAAGATAGTTTGTGTATTTTCCCTCTTCCTGAGCCAACAAGTTCCTACAGGAAGTGAAAATACTTTAGTAGAGAATTATGAGTTAGTAGCCACTGCTAGAAAAATTGGCCTTGGAAGGGAAAGACAGGTGGGATCATCACAGTGTTCTCTACAATTACATATACTAAAATAACATATTCAGAGCTGTTTTTCTTCACTTAATAGACACATGTCAGTATGCAAAGAGATTCCTTTCTTTGCTTAATAATTGTAAAATATCTTGTTCAGCTTCTCCTGAAAGCAAAGTAGGCGATAGCACATGGTTCCAAGAGTATATTTGGGAGCTAGTTGGAAGACAGTAGAGAGGACAGGAAGGATGAAGCCAGTAAAAGTTCATCACTGAGTTGACTGGATTTGATGGACCCTAGAAATCAATTCCAAGAATTCCCTGTGAAATACTCTATAGCATATAGTTCATCAATAACTCCAAAGCGTAGGAGTCTTTCAGCCCTGTCTCCCACTGATAAAAGTTGCTCATGCAAGAAGGGGACACTGAGCTTGCTTCACTCTATATGCTTGCACGTGACTCAAGATGTGTTCCAAGTGGTCCCAGAGAAAAGTCCTGAGCAGGTGCTTGTGCAGGTACTCTCCAGCCCAATAGACTTCCAGAGGTTCTACACAACAGCATATGCCACAGTCTGCTTCATGTTCTTGCTCAGACAAGAGTAAATGTGGGGAGAGCCAGAATAGTCTGTTGTGCATGCTTTTCCATTTTGCAGTGTGCAACAAGTGCATCATTCTATTTCTGTTGATGAACACATGTCAGTTTCTAATTTTAGTAATTAATAGGTCATAGCAATCAAGAATCATGCACATATTTCAGCTATTATATCTATATATCTATCTATATATCATCTGTATTCTTCTCAGGACCAGAACCAAAAAAATACATGGGATCAGCTATATGAAATCTCTATTATATTAACATTTTAAAGTTTTTTGTTCTTTAATATTTATTGTATTCATTTCTATGAATTTTATACAATATATTTTGTTCATATTTAGACACTCTCCATTTGCACCTTCCCCATAATCTCTTTGAGAGAGTTCATGTACTGTTTTATATAATTAAGATCTGTCAAGTCAAATTTGTGTCTCAAAATGTCCTTTGATGTGGGCCTGTCCAGTAGAGTGCTTGGTCTACCTAGGGTCACACCCTTAAAGAAAACTGGATGTCTTTCCCAGCAGTCATCAGCGGCCGAATGTAGTTGAACTTTCTTCCCCATTTCCCCATTTCTATCTGGGATTTTTTCTGGTTTCAGTTTACATTGGTCTTGTGCATGATTCTCTCTCTCTCTCTCTCTCTCTCTCTCTCTCTCTCTCTCTCTCTCTCTCTCTCTCTCCCTCTCCTTTCTCCATGCATGTGTGTGCATGAATATGAATGCAGGGGTCTGAGGAGGTCAGAAACATCTGGATTTTCCTGGGGTGGGAGTTTTAAGTGTAACTCACTCAACGTGGCTGTTAGGTCCTCTACAAGCTCTTAAACACTGAACCATCTTTCTGCATCCCCAGCAATCTCTTAGTTTGAGAGATTGAGTGCTTAAAGTATAGTCACTAAATTTTGTTAAGTGCGTTTTCAGTAATAGGTATTTTTCTTCTTGTTTCTATTGATATAATATCTTATTAATATGAAATTGTCTTTTATTAGAATGGATAAATTTCACTTGGCTGTGATATATCTTAAAATTTAATAATGGGTTCTATTAATTTATATTTTATATGGAATTTAAGCATTGATAGTCAATACAGAAATTAGAATTTTATTTTATTGGGTAGTATTTACTGTGTGTTCTATATAAATGTATTTTTACTTCTTCAGATAACTCCATATCTATGCTTTGTGCTACAATATTTATTTTGTTCAGAGTTTTCTGGTGGCATGCTCTGACATCTTTTGGCTCTGGTGCTCTAGTCCGTGGGTAGGAAGTGGAAGTGGGTATGAGAAAAATCTCAGTCAGGCTTGTGTGAGAAAGCTTCTCAGTTCCCTTGTGTGAGTATGTTAAGCATACTGTCTTCAGAACTAAAAGACATGTTAGCTCTTTATAAGATAATACTACAGAAATGTTCTTTTTGCCTGCTTAGTTCTTTCACTGGTTCCATGACTGGATGTTATAAGGATTGATATAAGACTTCTCTGTGCCTTGAAATTATGTTGAACTTTTTCTTCTACTTCTTCCAAATGGCACATGATTGCTTTTCTGTATGTTGATGGTTGCTTATTTTCCATCTGGAATGTCTCCCCAAATGCTCCTGTGTTAACAGCTTTGTCCCCATCCCATGTCGCTCTTCTGAATATTGGAACCTTTTTGAGCTCCAATGACAGGCATCCTTAGTGTGCTTGTGAATGGGGGAGTGCAACTCCAGGCTTTCTTCCATCTCCTGTTTGTTTTCATATTTAGTACAATAACTTTGTTCTGTGACAGACTCCTCCCCTAAGACTGGAGCCCCACAAGCTGTGACAGAAAATGAACTTTTTCACTCTTTTCAGCTGATTCTCTTGTATATTTATTATAGTGACCCAAATACAACTAATAAAATGAAACTGATATTACTCACTTTAAAAAATTCTAAGTAGAAAATAAAATGCTCATTAAATGCACAGACCTAGCAATCATTCTTTTCTTTAAGAACATTTTGTTGGGGCTGGTGAGGTAAGAGCAGTTCTTACAGAACACTTGGGTTAGGTTCCCAGCCTGCACATAGTAACTAAGTACCATCTGCAACTCCAGGTCAGGAGCATTTGTAAGCTTGCAGGCAAAACACTAATACAGATAAAAAAAAAAGTAAATAAGTTGAATGCTAACTGTCCATTGGATTTTCCTGGAATATTCTGCATCTACTTGCGTCTGTGACTTTCTTGGGTTGCATTTGGTCAGTTTCCTCATCCCCAGCCCACACACAGAGGTTGTTCTTGAGTACTGCATGAGTGTGCCTATCTAATTTATTTTTTCTTAATTTTTTATGTGTATGAGTGTTTTTCCTGCATGTGCAGAAATGAACTCATGTTGTTAAATGCCCACTAAGATCAGAAGAGAGTGTCAGATCACCTGGAATTAGAGTTAGAGCCACCATGTGGGTGCTGGAAACCAAACTCTGACACTTAACCACTGAACTTTCCCTGTCTTCATGAGTGTACTTCATGAAGTTGTCATTATTCTTCAAATGAGGTTAAATTCTCTACACTTTCTTTTATGCAAGTTTCTATTCTCCATTTTAAATAACCTAGTTGTCTACCTTTGAATTGTCCCCTTTCTCAAATCTTATATTTCAACATCGCACAGATTTTTTTATTATTCTATTAATTGCAATTATGTTTTTATGATCTGTATGAGATGGTTGAATTATGATTTTCATCTACCTTTTGAAACTTGCTTTTGCATTGTCTTAATGTGCTTGGAAACATTGTTTTCCTTCCTGTGTATTTTTCTGCAACATTTTATATGAGTTATAGTTATTATTCTTCTGCTATTCACATGTTAATGTGTCTTGTTATTCTAGACTTTACAAATAGTCTTAGGACAGAGGCACAGAGCAAATTTCTAGAATATTTGCTTCACATAGAAAGCATGCTTGTGATGTGAAAGAGGACCAGCTCTGATCTTTTTAGCTCTTAAGTGACACCTGATTCACAAGGGTTTCTATGTCAGTCCATGAGAACTCCTTGTGAGTTCTTGGGATGGCTGCCTTCATGGGGAGGTCATGTATCTAAGACTGTTTTCTTTCTGTCTACTCTTCTTCCCTGGAAATGTGTCTCATTTCGCCTGATAGTCATGTCCTAAGTTTATCATGACAGGCAGGAGTTCCATTCCTTCTGGGAAAAATCATTTTATAATTCTTTGTAAGATTTTCCACTTCAGCCCCTACATAAGATTCTAGTTTCCTCCTAAGCATCCATCTCCACAAGCTGCGCATATTCTATTGAGACACAAGTACAACTGGAAGTTAGTACATTTTCTGTCTTCTGATTCTGTTGAAAGGATAATTTTATGCCTTTTTTCTATTGTGTTACATCATCCTTATTTGTCTATATACTTTCAAAATAATAAATGATTTAGAAATAAGTTACTGTGTTTTGACCAAAACATGTAAAACTACATTATTGATATTTGATAATACCTCATTTTTAGGAAAAAATGCAATTGATTTTCAGTTTGAAATGACATTTTTTAGGACGTAAAATGCTGTCTTCTATGTTTTACCCTATTTTATGCTTTTTTTCTAATCCAAACATTGTGTGTAATTGAGGTAAAATCATCTACTAATTCTAAGATTGCAAATAAATCTTGTCATATTTTAACCCTTTATTTATTAAATTGACGTGTTTTTTTATGATAAAGGATATAAAACTAAAAAGTCCAGGTATATCAAGTTAAAATATATGTATACGTATAAATATTTTTATAAATATACACAATTCATATGTATACAGAAAACCAGTACACAAATCAAGATAAAACTAATTTCTGTTAATCTGAGGCTTGGCCATGAGACATACCAGTCAGTCGACATCATCCTGAGAAGTATAATTCCAGCATATTTATTGATTCGTCTGACTACATGGAATGACATATTTTTTATTCTTTTAGCTTTTAAATGCTGCCACTGTTTGTTAGTTTCTTCTGGTTAGAGTTATATTTCATTAACTCATCTTTCCATCATAACAGATCGTGTTCCATTGTATGAGTATATCACAAAATATTGTATTATACTCCTGATGGAATTATCATTGATAAAATAGTTTCCGAGGATGAATATAGCCTGAATATTAGTACAAGTGTCTTTTGGTCACATAAGCATCAATTACTTCAAGACAAATACTTAAAAAAAAATACATGGATTGGTAGATATGGCCTGCTCCTTGTCCAAAGTGACTCCCTTGGAGTAAGGTAACAATGGCAGAACTTTCACCTACATTTTTACCTGAACTTGGATTTCTTACACTTTTTGCTTCTAGTAGACAGATGTTGATACTCTGTATGTTGCAATACAGTAAGGCAATTATTATTGTACTTTCCTCTGAAGGCAGAGAAGATAGGATGGCGAGAGGACAACCTTACAACAGAAGAAAGTAACAAGCCGCCTCATAAAAGTGACTGATGTCAGCCCCAGCATTGGCAAGTCGCTTTAAAGAAGGTGTGCACCTGGAAATCTGTGGAAAAACCTTGTAATTCAAGTACCATTGTGAGAAAAACATATTTTATGTCTTCCTTTTTTATTTTCTTTAATTTTTATTGAATATTTGTGTATTTCATATGAAACATCTCAGTGCTGGTGAGGAAAAGTGCTATATTTTAATAAAAGAGAATTCTTTAGAATTCAAGATAATTAATTAAAAGAGACAAAAAACAGCCTAAGTTAAGTGCCATTCTGCATGGGGTCCTGGAACACCTATAGATATTATGGAACACTTAAGAATATATGTATAAAATACAGACTTTGGTTACTATTAACTATTATCATTGGCTTACTTCTTACATCACAAGCTTATTCTCATGGCACTGTCTTCGGCATAAGGCAATTGAGGACTCTTTGTGTAAGCTTCTTAATTTCTGTTTAAATAGATACAAAAACTTTTAAGGAAATAAAGTCTATTTAAAAAGAAATATGAAAGAACATATGCCCCCTTTTTAAGAAAAATTTCATAATACTGAGCAGGCCTTTTGCATGTGAATATGACTCAGTGGGAGAACACTGACTTCTCATGTGCAAGGCCCTGGGTTCAATCTCTGATACAGTGAAACAAAAGAAAAAATTAATTTATCACTTTCATCCTTTACTTTATCTATCCACACCTAAGAAATTTAGACTACCAGAAAATCTGTAATTTTGAGCAATTATTTTCTTTAAATTAGTAAGTAGTTTTCAGTAAATTCACTTACTTTTTAACTGTTTGTGGAAATAATATTTTATAAAATTTTATTTTGCTTTAAGTAAGTAAACTCCATTTCTGAGTGGATATGGCTAACATGATCCAAGCACTGTTGACAGTAAATGACACTCAAAAAGGATTCAATTACAAGGCTATGTTAAATGTTTGATGCCGCCAAACCTGCTTCATATCCTAAACACAGCTAAATGGATCAAGTTTGAAACCTATAAAATGGAGTTGTTAACACTGCAGTTTTTTCACTCTTTTCTGTCCTGAGGGACTTTATTTTTACAAAAGTGATTTGCTTGCACTTTTATACAATGAAAAGCTTCGTGTTTCCTCAGGAAGCATATTATCAGAACTCCTCTGTAGTAAAATTGTATTTACTTTTTTTGCCTTTGGCAGGTCATGAAGGATGTCAGCTTGAGTGACTTAAAAAGCCATGCTCCTGAGGATTCAAAGAAATTGCCTACAGGTGCAGACAGAAGAACAATATGGCAAGTGAACAAAAAAAAAATCAATCCTTGAAGAATAAATTAATTCTAGGTCTTTTGTCTCCAAATAGATATAAGCCTACAATACAGAGTAATACAGGACAAAAACCTGTCTGTGAATGTTAAGTGAGGGCCAATCCCACACATAGTGTCTTCTGGGAGGGGATAGTTTGTCTTTAAATTAGTAAGGAAACATTCATAATTCTGTCATTATGTTGGGGGCTGGAAGTGTCTTCAAACATTGATTGAGATTGTTTTCAATCCTCGGTTTTAATCTTAATTATATTGTAATTAACTGTGTCTCTTTGAGCCAGTTCCCTCAGATCCCTGAGCCACAGTTCTCTTATATAATAAAAACAATTATGTGTTTCAGAGAACACATAGGATTTATGGGAATTGCAAATAATATGTGTAGCAACCATGTTTTAGAATCAGCACAAAAATGGTATCTATTTTTAGCAGGTATTCATTTTGTTTCCCAGTATTCATTCACCAGTTTCAGGACACCGTTTTTTAAGGTAAACTGTATAAAAATAGAGTTTGTATCTTTTTCTGGTACAATCTTCTAACTCAAAACAGCAACATGTTTTCTGGATCTCTCTCTAGGAAGACATATGTGTACAAGCCTAGCAATTACATAAATTTGGGGATGATGTCGAGTCAGCTACTGATGAGAACTTTGAAGTTTGACTCTAACGGATATGAAAGATTACTCATTCCTTTGTTTTCTCCTGGCCTCCCTTGCACACTGGCCCTGTGATGATCTTTATTATAGCTCATCCTTATCACTCAATTCCTCTACCGTACTTTAAAACTATCAATTTCTTAACTAATGGGAGTTTGATTTATTGGGTGATTTGGGGGTAAATCCTCTGTTTTTTCAGATTCATTATATATAAAATTGAAGGATAATAATATTGAGTCATTGGTTTTAGAAATGAAATTGATTCACTTTATCTATATAAAACATTAACAATAATTACTATAAACATCAGTACAACTTATAAAGATGCCGGTAGATTCTGTGTATTATTTTAATATCCAATTTAGCAAGGACATAAAACTTTATAACATTTTTAAAACAGGTATTATATAGAAACAATAATTAGTCTTTGGAACTATTGCTGTTCTCTTAATGCTGTTTTCTTCATTAAATAATCTCAATGTTGGATTTACTTACAATCACCTTCCACTCTTTACATGGACCAGTCATTGGTCTTTTCTGATTACTTTTTAAAATCTCTCCAGAAAAATAACACTTTAGCATATTATACTACATTATGATTCAGTGTTCTGTGATTTTTCTTAGCTATAACTAGTTTCAGTTGAACAATTATAAAATACTTTGTAGTCATAAATCATTAATTAGAAAATTTTGTGAAACTTTCAAATCTCTTATCTATTTGAGTTGTTTGTTGACATGTATGGTGTGAGACCAGATTTCAATTTCATCCTTCTGTGCATAGGTACATATATCATATGGTATGAGAAAGTGTTCAATTTTACCCTTCTGTGTAGAGGTGCATTGTTACATGGTGTGAAACTAGAGTTGAATTTCATTATTCTGTGTAAAGTTGTATGGTTTTCCTTACACTATTTAACGTTGAGGCTTGTGTTTCTACTCTGTGGTCTCATGACACCCAATATTTAATTGATCCTAAATAAATAAATAATATAAAGAGAGTAAAGTGGTAACCCATGAACCAAAAGAAAAACTTGGTCTACAACATATATAAAGAATTTTAACAATAGGAAGAAAATAAAACCGACTTAGTTAAAAGCAGAAGTATGTTAAAATAAATATAACAACTTAAAGAAGTACAGAACAGTTATTTCACATTAAATGACATGTCATTGTTCTTTTCTGCATGTCTTCAGTTTATCTTTAAAGATGTATTTTTTCATGGAGTCCCAAGATAGTATTCATGTGCCTTGAAAATGCAAGAAAGCACCTACCTCCTCTTTTTTACTTTTGTGGCAATGGAGTCACCTGTTTAAGTCTTTGTTTGTTATTCCTCAACTTTATAAAAATCTTCTCATCATTATTTTATTAATTTTATATAAAAGTACTTTAGAATTTTGCCCATGTTACAGCAAGCAATAGGAATGTCTTCCTTTAAAAATGTTTTACATGTAATTTAAGATTTAAAATTTTCCTTTTACTTATTTCTCAATGTGTATTTTAATTGATTTTTGTGCATTTCATACAACACCTCTTAAACATATTTAGAATTCTTCCTTATCTTCACCCCTCCCACCGCCATATTCTGACCGTAGGATTTCATGCATTCTGCGACATATGTTAAGGTCTATGAAGTTGGTTTTTTGTCCCCAGATTTCCCTATGTGAGTTCACCCAGTGTAGCCTGTCCAGCCTTTGCAGTACCACTCTCTTAAAGAATATTGACTCTCCATCATCCAGTACTGATCACTTGCCAGCAGTTCCTCAGCTAAGTTTGGGGCTTCCTGCCCATTTCCCTAACTCTATGCTAGTTTCTGTTTGATTGAGTTTGTATGAGTCTTGTGCATGCTGTCACCATCATTATAAGTCATGTAAGTAAGTTCCCAGAAGCATGAAAGACTCTGTTTCCCTATGATCATTCACCACCCCTGGTTTTTAGAATCTTTCCTCTCCTTCTTCTGCAATGTTCCCTGAGCCATTGGTGGATGAGGTTTAATATGAATCCTATCAGGATACTCTATCACATACTCTACAGTCACTTATTTTCTGCACTTTGGCCAGTTGTGGCCATCTGTGTTCATTGCTGCATGAGGAAGCTTTGAACTCATGTTAACCCAGTCAGATTGACTAAGCTCAAAAGAACAGATGACACTAAATGCTGGTGAAGATATGGGGAACAAGGGTGTTCATTCACTGCTTGTGGGATTGCTAACTCAAGCCTACACTATGGTTCAACAGTTCGTTAGCATATACCCAAAGGACTCATCCTACTTTACAGATAGCTGTACATCTATATTTGTTGTTGCTCTTTTCATAATAGCAAAGAAATTGAAACAGCCTTAATGTCTCTCAACTGATGACTAGATAATGAAGGTGTCACACATTTACACAATGGAGCTCTACTTGGGGTTAATAAAAGAAGAAATCATGAAATTTCCAGGTAAATTGTTGGAACTAGAGGGCATTATACTAAGTGAGATAACATGGTGTCACAAAAGAAGTGAAATACATTCTCTCTCATTTGTGGATCTTAGCACCAAATCCTTATATGTAGGTATATATTCCGATGCAACTGCAAGAGCCAAGAAAATGGAAAGATGCTTAGACAAAAAGGGAAAGAAATAACTGAAGAGAAGGGACAGTAGGACACAAAGTGCACCAAGAGAGAAATGGAAAAAAAAATATAGTGGTTTTCAACTGGGAATGGGAAGGATATATAAGGATCCACGTGGTTAAAGTGGAAGAAGGATCTAATGAGAAGAGGGATAAAAGTAAACAGTTACTATGAATGGAACAATGGAAAAAATTGGGGACCTTAACTGGGGTGGGAGGGGGAAGACTAGAGGGAGGGGGAGTATTAGTTCAAAATCCTACTGAAAAATACACGTACAATATCTGTACATCAGTGCATGTATATAGCTGAAGGCTGTGTAATAAGAAAACAGTGCCAGATGAGAAATATCCTTTTGTTTTGTTGGTCCACGTAGTCCAAGAGACTCCCAAAATAATGCAGGCCATTGCAACACCACTGATTACCTCCCAGAACTTGAAAGAAAGACCTTATTGCCTAATACAGGACATCCTTTGAACACAGGGCTTGCCCCAATATAGCTGGAACTGACCTGGCATCCTCCTCTCTGAAGACCAGGTCTCATAATTTTAGAGGCCACTATGCAAAATGCTAATGGAGAAAATCAATCAATGGTCCAACCCCCTCTGTAAATCCTAATTGCAAATTAGATTTAGCATAGCAAATTATCTCTATTGGTACAGTAGGAGCACTTTTATATTAGGGGAATCAACAGCTATCAATTGGAACTTAAATCCTACTCAATGGGAGGAAACTCATTGTGGTACTATAAACAGCCAAATGAACATTGTTGAAGAGGTCATGGGTCCTAGGGAAAAACCTACATTTGTCAAATTTTTAGGCAAACCTAATTTCTAAAAGTATGCTAGATATGTTTTCTTCCATACAGAAATGCATACCTTTCACCAATCATCAAAGAAACTTCTTTTTTGGAAGAGATGGAGACTATTACAGAGTTCCACAAATGTCAAACACAGAGAATATGTCTGTGAGATGCCCAATCCTAAGTGACACATCTGCATCAGAATTTCTACAACTAAGGTTCATGGAGCATAGTGGAACAGGGGATAGAGAGACTAATAATACAGCCCTGAACTCTCATCAACACAGATTGGGTGATTAACACAGAAACTCACAACCGGCAACATGTAGAGTAGTAGAGACTGCAGATTGTGTATCCCTTGGACAGGACTCATATTAAACCTCACCCACCCAGGGTTCATGGACCATTTTGGATGAGAGAGAAAAAAGATTGTAATAGCCAACACTGGTGCATGAGTACAAGGACACAGACGTTTCCAGGTACCTGGGAACCTGGTAATGTGGATTTTTCACATTTTTAAAATAAGAGAGTATTAACTACTTTAATCATGGGGACACAATCCAATTTATGTTTTGACTGACGTTTTCTAGATTGGTTGTGGAATGTCTACGTGGAAAGAAGAGTATGAACGTTAAGAAGGCTATTGCCATTGAACAGCTTGAACAAGACAGAGATTATCTGCAACTTTGTTTAGATGGGTATATTGAAGGCAAAGAGAATCTAGGACACTGTGAAGGACACTTAGGTTGCAAAATAATAGCTATTCCTTAGAAATTACTTGTGAGATTAAAAAAACAAGTAGCTTGCAATTATGCAAACTCAGGCTCCATTCATTGGTATATAAAATATTGAAAACCAGTGGAGCTGAGGATAAGCATACTCATGCTCTATCATTCATTTGCTCTCTCATTCATTTATTCATTTGTCAATCTATTGATTTTTCCATTCGTTTATTAAACATGCATATCTATGGGAATATATGTGTGCTTGTGTATAGGAGCAAAAACGAGTGTGTATCCACATGGAGACCAGAGGAAAATTTATGTATTATCCTCAGGAGCAATGTCCACCTCTGTAGAGACAGGTTCTCTCATTGGCTTAGAGCTCACTAGACTGGCTGGCCAGTGAGTCATGGGAATCTTCCTCTCTTCTTCCTCAGCTCTGGGATTACAGGCACACCTTCATGCTGAGCAATGTCTTTGTAAATTCTCAGGATTGAATTCAAGTTCAAATGCTTTCATGGTAAACATTTCATCAACTGAGCCATTACCTCAGCTATTTATTTATTTATTTATTTATTTTTGATATACGGTTTCATGTAGGCAGGGTGGCCTGCATGTAGCTGAGGATGATCTTGAATTCTTGATCCTCCTGCCTCCACTTGTAAATGCCAGAATTGTATTTATGAGCTACTTTCCAAGGTTTATACACTGCTGGGATAGAACTACAGATTTCAAGTATGTGAGATAAGGACCCCCCTACTACCTGAGCTATATCCACAACTCAAAGTTCATGTATGTTGACTTGATGAGCTGATGTTTGAACCATGCTTTCATCCTGTCCAAAAAATGTGACTTCCCTCATCATTCACAGAGGCAAAAATCATCTGATTTTCTTTTCTTTTCTCTGGAAATATTACTTCAATAAAGGCTATTTGAAGAATTTTTCTTTTTTTCTTATATTTTATGGGTAATTTCCTGCATATACATAATGTGTTTTGATCAAATTTACCACTCCTCTGTCTGTTGTTCCCTATACCTCTCAAATTTCCTAAAGTATTTACATATATATGTATGTGAATATATATTTATATATATGTATATGTACACATATTTATATATATATTTGTATATATATATATATACACACAAATACAAACATCCTTCAGAATCAAGAAAAGATCTGTAGAAATGTTTGCAAATCATGTTAATTAACTCAGGGTTATAGTAAAATTACGTTTTTTTTTAATTTATTTTTTAGTCTTCCAATGGTATTGATAGTGAAATTCAGAAATATTTTCTGAGGCTACATTGAAGACAAAATAGAGATGTGCTGAGAAGTGAGGAGTCTGGCTCTGGATTTCTTTGAAATGTCAGTTCTTGCAAAAGTATCTTAATGAACCTGAGCAAGGCTAGCCTCTCATGCTTCAAGTTCTAGGGCTGCTCAATGGGAATACTTACTACCTAGAATCATTGAGAAAGTGAATGTGATAATTAATGTGACATTGAGAGAAGGAGAGTAATAAATACACACTTGCTTTTATTATCTGCCAAAACACTTATTTGAAATCAGATAAAAATTATAAAATAACAAAACAAATATGAGTCAGTTACCAAGGCAATGTTATAAAAAATGCTCCCAAACTATATTTTTCCCTAAAAACCAAAGCTTCTCATGCAAAAGATCCAGAATGTTAAGAAGTTTCAGCATTAGAGGTAAATTAAGGACAAATATGTTGACATTAAAATCTTGAGGGAAAAATGCTATGAAAACAAATTGTCAGGGTGTTTTTTTTTTTTTTTGCATTACATTTACTGAATTGGAACTTCTGCTTTAATGATTAAAAATAAACTCATTTCCTTACACAATGCACTTTTATTCAACTCTATGAGTTGAGAAAAATAATTGATTCAAGTTCCAGTTAATCTCATAAGTAAATTCCATAAAGTAACTTCTAAATGAGAACAGCTCATGCAGAAGGGCACGCAGTTGCATTCAGAGGAGGGAAGTATAACCCACTGTTGAAGGGCATGTGGCGGGGTCTGGGTTGGGAGACCTGACGGATGCCTTAAAATCTTTTCTCACTTTTTGCCAATATATAATAATTAATAATAATAATAATTAATAATGCTTATAAATGAATAACAGCCCTCCAGAAACATTGTGTTTTCCTGGATTTAAAATTTCAGGCCAGAATTCTATCTCAGAATATTAAAGGTGTGGAATTCTGAGTTGATCTACCAGGTACCTGGTTCACTGACCTTTAGGAAGCAGTGACTGAAATACAGATTTCAAAAGCAGACTTTGAGCAATGCCACTGGAGGCACCAACAAGTACAACTGCTCCCAGTTTCAGTCAGAGCCCCGACCCTTTGATCCACAACTCTGTCAGTTAGTAGCTAAATATTTCAGACTTTAGATTTTTAGGACTTTGATCTCTGATCCTAAGATGGTCTTGATATCCCAAAGTAGGGACTGGGGTTTCCTGACTTAGTTCATCTCATCTCTAACTGCAGGCAACCTCACCACCTTCCTCTTCCTGGGAATTTCTTTTCTAATTTCTTCTATTGCATCACAAATTGCTTGGCAGGCAGTACCATATGTAATTAGCATAGAAATTGTCTAGAGATGTTGAATAATGTTTAAATTATACTGATCATATTCAGAACACATGATGCTTGAGGCTGTAGAAATAAAAGTGAATGTCTATCATAATGTTTGCAGGTTTTCTAAGTATATTTTACATTTTACTAAAGATAAGTCACTGCTTTAGAAGAGTCTAATATTGACCACGGTTGAAAGCAAGTTGGTTTGCTACAATTCCTCTTGCTTATACTCAGGGAAGAAGTAAGTCTGCTAGGACACAGTAATGAACTATGTATTTCAGTGACAAACCAGCTGCCAGAACAGTTACCTACATCCATTGGCTGTATGCCAGCTCCTGGAAGATAATGACCTGAGGGACTTATGTGTGTGTATTAGTGTAGTATAATATGCTGAGATCCATGTGAGGAACCTTCAAAAGAGGACACATGGTGGTTTTGTTAACTGCTATCTGATCTGCCTGATTGTAACTCTCAATCTTTTCCAAGGATCTGTAGGAGTATTAACCTGAGGTGTCTCTACAAAGGAAATATATCTCACTCTCAAAAGCATTCACAAACTTCCACTTTTCAGCTGGTGTGTTTGTGTGTGTGTGTGTGTGTGTGTGTATGTGTGTGTGTGTATGTGTGTGTGTATGTGTGTGTGTATGTGTGTGTGTGTATGTGTGTGTGTGTTATGCAGGTGCACGTGCACTGTGTGCACATGCTGGTGGACGTTATCGGTCGTATCAGATGTCTTCCTTAATCATCTTCCACCATCAACCATCTTCCATGATAACTTTCTAGCCAGGGTCTCTTACTGAGCATGGTGCTCTCTGATTGTGCTTGACTGGCTAGCTAACAAGCCCCTGGAATTCTCCTGTCTCACTCCAATACTGAGATTACAAGCATGTGTACGTTGTTTGGCCTGATTATATACCTGCGTGCTGGAGGTCTGAATTCAGGCCATGGGTTTGCATGTGACGCATTTTGTCAACTGTACCACCTCAGGCATGTGGACTGTTCAAGCATGTCTTCACTCTGAGGATTGGCATAAATGGTAATGTAAGATTTATGACAATCACGTCCCTGACAAAAGCTTCCTAACCTTGATTTCTGCACTCATCACTATTTTCAAAGGTGAAAATTACTGCATCCAAATTAATCACCAGTGCCTCAAAGGAATCATAGGATCGCATTGCCAAGCATCCAAGTTGTCAGGGCAGCTAGAAATCTCCAAAGTACACTAGCACAATGCCATTAAAAAATAAAGCTATTTTTCCTCCATAATGATACAGATGATACATGCCAATATTAATATCAACTAGGTGAAAGGGCTAAGACCTTGTGTGATACAATGCAGTAATAAAATCTGTTTACTAAAGTAGGTATGTTCTATATTTTTAAACAAAAAAATAAGTTGCACTGTGATAAATGGTAAACAAATGAAAGATACAGAGTCAACAATGCCGTCTGAAAAACATGTCTATGCAGTAATTGGATGACTTGCTTTGAATTTTCCCAAGTCTGCAAAACTAACCTATGCAAGAGTCCAATGAAGTTGCCTATTTAGAAATGTCCTTAGAAAGAAAGTGTGTTTAAAGACAGAGTTGAGGTATGATTATGATGTATTTTAACAGGCTTCTTCTGTCTTTCTCTCTGGTGAATATGCTAGAAAAAAGGAGATCATTTAAAAATCACTGGGCAGGAGTATACATTTCTAATTGTTTGTTTGAATCTTATGTCTAATGAGGTGTGATGAAAGCTTTTGTAAACCTACCTTTGACAAAGGAGAAATGATGTTACTTGTTATCAAAAAATGTAGAACCAGCAGTAGAGATGGCTCAGGTGGTGGAGTCACTTGATGACAAGCCTGATTCCTCAGTTGGACTGGTGTGACCCACATGGTGGAAGGAGAGAATAGACTCCATCAAGCTTCAGTTTGACTTCCACATGTGCATGTTGGTGCACACACACATACAGACTTGGAATATATATATATAATAAAATTTAAAAAAATATAACAAGAGACTTCTTGAAAACAATATTAACATATCTTGAGAGAAAGATAGGAAATGCTTTTATAAAGCTTCTGTATTTACATTGACCGTGTCTAAAAATAGTGTGAACAAAGTTATATTGGAGAATTTTTTAACAGTTCATTTACATCAAAACATAGAAAAATATCTGACAAATATAAGGAACATAATAGTCTTAAGAAAAGTAGGACAGAATCTTCACCACTTTAAATAAAGAAATAAGAATGTTTTAAGAAATAAGAATGTTTTAAACTGTACTACTTTAGGACATTAAACAACCAATGTTTTTGGACATCATCTGTTCCTGATGTATTGTGATTTTTTTTTAGATGGCTGAGTGCTTGCCTGATGCTTGGCATGCATGATGCCCTCAGGATCAGTCATAAGTATGGTCAGGAAAAAAGGATAGAAAACATCGACTTTACTTACTTTGACTTGAAAGCAGAGAACAAAGCCTCTGACATAAAGACCAATAAAACTAAATGTTATGTCATTGATTTCTTTTAAAATGGTAAATATATCTTTATTTTTAAGATGTTATTTGATATCTCTCCAATTTGTCTTGACTGAATTATCTAAACTATCTTTAAACTTACGTTAAGACTGTGATTTGGGAACAGAGTGATGGTTCAGTGAATAAGAATACTTAATGTTCTTCCAGAGGATCAGTGTTTGATTGCCAGCACCCACATGGCAGCTAACAACTGTGTGTAACTCCAGTTCCAGGGTACCAGACACCTTCTTCTGGCCTCTTCTGGACATTGCATGCATGTGGTGCACTTACATACATGTAAGGAATACAATCATACTCATAAAATAAAAAATAACAAAATTTAAAAGAATATATCATCTTATCATTTGTATTGAAAAAAATCTCATATTTTAACCATCTCAATGGCTACATGCACAAGTTTGGGTCAACAGACTGGCTTTCTGCTCTTCTCAGATACAGTTGTCCAGACAAAGGCCTCGGTGATTAAATTACATTTTCCCCCTTTGTAATTGTCTCTGAACTTAAGGTTCACCAGAATTGTTATCATTTAAGAAAGAAGTCCTTAGACATTTTGATATCAGAATTGATTTTGGATATCCCTGAGTATTTGAGAACAGGAATGGCATTCAGAAATGTGATTCTTTGAATGTGTTTGTGTGTGTGGTTTGCGTCATATGTGTTCATGTATGGGTGGGTGCATATGTGTGTGCATGTGTGAGTGTGGAAGTCAGAACTTGACATGGGATGCTTTCTTCTGTTGCTTTCCACCTTACATATTGAAGCCGGGTCTTTCATTGATGGTAGAGTTCACTGATCTGGTTCACCTACATAGGCAGCTTGCCTTGGGTCCTATCTCTGCCTCCCATTCTGGGTGCTGGGATGTGGACTGCTATGTCTGTCTGGGATTGGTTGGTGATGGGGATTCGAACTCCACCCTCACACATGTGCTGCTGTATCATCCTTCCAAGCATTTTACAAATTTCAAACATTTTACATCAGCTTACTGACTTGTGTCTTAATGCTATTTCTTTTCTTCTACCAGCATATTGACAGCATTACATTTATTTCTCTTGGACTAAGCAATTCTGGAATTAACAAAAGATGTCTGTTTTAACTTTGGGCAAGGCTACTTGTGCTTCAAAAGTGAGAACACACAGGTCTAAGTTTCTCTGCTTAATTTCCTTTATCTCTTAACTTCTATCACTCCTCTGTCAGTTTATAAGCAGTATCATGAAGTTATTGAACTCATAATTTTAAAATTATAGTGTAACCCCAGATGAAGTTGTTTTGAGGAAATCAAGTTTCTTGTTCTCCTTTAATATAGATAAAGAAATACGGAAAGCCAAGCTTTGCCTAAGATCATTCATTGTCATTTGTAAAAGAATTTGATAACCCAGTGTTTGTCTTTCTGGTAACCCCCCTTACAGTTACTTTTCAGAAGTTGAAATTGAGGGGGCAGATTTTGTGATTTCAGTCATTGGTGACTTCACTCTCTTCACACATTTTGAATTTTACAAAAAGCGAAAGATTTGGGGACAATCATCTTTCATTCTCTTGTTCTGCCTTTCTTTAGGATGCTATCAGTTCTGGTCAACACAGCACATTCACAATCAGCTTTTGGAAATATTTTCTGATTTTTAGCTTCAAGAAACAGCACATTGTTCTCAGTGCCCTGCCATACATATTAGTGTAAGTAGTCAAAAATTAAGAATGCCATTTTCAAGAGCACTCTCTCTGAAAACCAGCAGGCCTAGTTATTGTGAGCTGTTAGCTCGGCATGGCCCAGTATCATCTGGGGGCGTCTCAGTTGAAGGATGAGTCAGTGCTGTGTCTGACAGGAATCATCTTGATGGTTGACTGATGTGGGAAGGTCCAGTCCACTGCAGCCAGTGCCATCCCTAGACAGGTAGGACTGGACTGTTTGGAAAGCTAGCTTAGCATGAGCATGAGTTCACGTCAACAAGTACTTTTACTCATGGTACCTGTGTTGGTTGTGTCATGAGTTCTTGCTTGACTTCCCTCAGTGATGGACTGTGATCTGGAAGAGTAAATTGAAATGAAACCTTTCCTCCCAAGTCATATCTGTTTCAGTACTATTTTTTAAACTGCTGGCAAAGTTGTATTGTCAATAATGAAATATAATTCAGCAATGATAAAACAGGAAAAATCTTCCCTAGCATATATTATGTAAATAATGCACAAGGTCTGCAAATAAACTCTAAGGTCAAATTATCTGGGCTGATGGTAAAAGACCTGTTGAATATTCATACCTCAGGATTTCTTTAAACAGAAATGAGTCTATCTGTCAGTTTCTCTCAACTCTAGGGTCACCAAACAGAAGATGGTTCAAACAGTTGCAGAACGTGAATGTGTATATGACTCTGAGACCACAAACAGCTCTCATACACACAGACCCCCCAGTCTGTGTGTGTGTGTGTGGCCTATCTTCTTCATGTGCTCATTGTTAATGACTGCATATTCTTATTCCCAGTCATAACACAGTGATATGTCTTCAGACAAATTCGACTCAGATGTAAGAAATGGAAAATAGACACTGGACACCAGTTTAAACTGGTGTTTAAACTCCCAAGTAAAGGTCTTTGTTCATTTTTATTTTTCTTTGGGAAAGTATTGATTTGATACTCAAATTCATATCTGTGTCTGTTAAGAGTTTCAGTCAAATTTGGTATAGTTTTTATTGGCATACTTATGATAAATATCTTTACTGTGGAAAGATCATTCCTTTGATAGTATAAATAATGTTTATTTAACAATAAAGTTCATTTGTCAGGAGAGTTAATTGTTCTATCAAAGACAGAAGCCATTCATTGGGGGTCTCTGTGCTTGGGGCCAGCCTGAGGGGACAAAGGGTCTCTGCCGGGTGGGGGTTTAGTAGGCACATGCAGACTCCGAGGGGTGAGTGAGAAGCAGGCAGTGGCAAGCTGCTACAAGCACCGTTTATTCGAGAAAGTGCAAGGAATCTATAGGTCTGATTAGCCATGGCCTTATGGGGTGGGGTCCCAAATGCAGCCAATAGTAGTCTGTCCCCAGGTAGGCAGGTTCTTTCCAGATGCTGGGAAGAAGCTGGTCTCACGACTAGTCAGAGCAGAGCGCTATGCCCACAGAAGCCATTCCTCTATTCCTCATAGCATGTGACCTGGCTCAGCTCCACCTTGCATTATGTCCTACACCCATTCATTCAACAAACCCATTCTACTAACACATCTGAGAAACACAGATGCTAATTTTTGCATAGCCCCTAAGTATTGTGTTTCTTTGTTCTATGACAAAGTCACACTGACAAGTAATGACAAATTTTAAGTTAAATCATTTAATATCATACTTGTGATCTGATTTGTCACCAATGTTATGGAGTGAATACAATCTTCATCTATGAAAAATAATATTTGGGTTTCATACTTCAAAGATGATTGTGAATAGTGTAATGCTATTTATTTGGACATCCCTATATCAAGCATTCAGGAAGCCCCAGAATGATGCTGATAGATCTTTGTTAATAACTGTACCAAGTAAAAAAACGTAATGAGAATGAAGGGGGCTTACATGTGTTTAGAAACAGCCCTTCATACTTATTATTCTTAAGACCACTCCAGAATTAAAATGGCCCCCTCCTCATCTCTGTGCACATTGGTGTGAAGATAGCATTCACTTTGTTAAGTGTCTGAGGTGAAGCTATTTAACTTTCAGAAGAGCTGGGGATTGATATGTTCTATGGTAGATATGAGGTGTTCTCAGTTTGGAACTCAGTCTAGGTTACACATTTGTCCTTAGCTTAGTTTTCCCAGAACATTAAGAAATGAAATCCAATAACCAGCAGGGGAAATCTTTTGTTAGTGTTCATGTTTTAGAAAACTGAACAAAGAAAGTATTTATATGTCCTCTGAGAAAATCCTCTAAATCTTTCACCACACAGATCTATAAATCTGAGAATTATTAACAAGGCACTTGAGTAACCTAGAACTTGCTTCATGTCTATATATTAATTTTAGACTCCAAGTTATCACCTAAGAACCTCATAGTGTTAACTCTATACAGCCCATTTTTCCATGTTTTGTCATACATGTAACTCAGTAATGATTCACCCATCATTATATGCTTTATTTCATTGTTTTATCTTTATAAAAGTACTATCACATATTAAAAGGTACTTTTAAGTATTTCATGTTCAAGAACAATTTTACGTAAGCAGTAAAGATGGTTCAGTGGTTAAGAACACGTGATGCTCTTGCAGAGGACCAGGGGTCAATTCCAAGCACTTATATTGTGGGTAACAATTAATTGTAACTCTAGTTCCAAAGTCCTCTTCTGACCTTCATGGGCATTGCAGGATATGGATGCACTTACATACATGCAAGCAATAAACTCATGCACATAAAATTAAAAACAATAAGTAATGTTTTGTTTTTGTTTTATATTTTATAAATATTTTTATTGTTTCATTGTATATTTCGCACAGAAAATCTACATGTTTCTTAATCATCTTTATGCCCTAGCCCCTTCATCATTGTAACTCCTGAGAGCCCCACAACTGCAAGCCATACATTCTTTAATCTGTATTAAGGTCTATTGTATCAAGTTAGTGTTCCCAAATGACCTCAGTGAAGGTTAATCCACTGAGGAAGTATTTTTTTTAAAAGAATAATTTTGCAATAGTTCTAAGAGATTATGTGGTGGAGTAAAGGAAATGAGATTTTGTTTATTTTTTTGAGAATTCCTACATGAGGAGACTGTATTTCCATCACTTTTATGCCTCTTTCCCCCCCTACAACTCCTGTTTCAGTCCCCAACTACTTCTTCAATCTATGATCTCTTCCTCTATGATTACTGTTATTATGTTCATACACACACACACAAACACACACACATACACATATATGTGTATATATGAAACTTACTAGGTCTATTTAGTGATTCCCATTTGTCCATATGTTTAGAACCGACCACTTGGGATTGGACAACCAATCAGGAGACTTGTACCTAGAAAAACCTTCCTCTCACTGGAAATATTTTTTCTGATTATGCTAAATATTTTAATCATCTTTTATGTAAACAGCATTCTAGGAAGAAAATAATTAAGTAAGATATTTATTTTTACCTGTGTATATATCTCATGTGTGTTAGGGTGCAGTTGCACATATATGCACATATATGATGAGGACAGAGGTCACCCTCAGCTGTCATTACTCAAGAGCTGATCACCTTGTTTTGAAAGGCAGGGTCTTTCATTGGCCTGGAGCTCCTCAGTTAGGATAACTCGTGACCAGTGAGCCCCAGGGCTTGCTCGAATTATAGGAGCATGCTCCCTGCCTGGCTCTTCACATGAGATCTGGTCTGGTCATCAGACTCAGATCCCCATGCTTGTTCAAAAGGCACGTTACTGACTGGATCGTCTTCCCAACCTCAGAATAATTAATTCTGGAAATTAACCATGTGTAAACATGCATATTTACAATTAGCAAAATGAGGCTGGACTTGGGACACATGCTTTTAGTCCCAGTGATGCATATGCTTTTAGTCCCAGTACTCAAGAGTCTGTGAGCTCAAGGCCAACTTGATCTCCACAGGAAGTTTCAGGCCATCCAGAGCTACACAATAAGACCCTGGCTCAAAAAAGGAGAAGGTGGATGAGTTTTTAAAAATAAAACACTAGTCCATTCCTTTTCACTGAACCATTTTAAGAACAAATTAAGAATCTAAGAACCTAAAAAGATTCAATCTCTAGTCTGCAGTTTAGAAATAAAACTTCTGATTTGACAGAATTGTAAGGGTATTCTTTTCTGGAATGTAAGAAAAAAGAGGCACAATTACTGTGGCAGGTGTTAATTTTCTTTTCATGGTCCAGGTAGTTATACGTTCAAATCATCCTGCAGGCAGCTTTCTTGCCTGAGAAAGCCTAGAATCTCACTTAATGTTTCTGAAGGCAGATGAATTATTCCTCAGTTCAGCTAATGGTGGCAGAACATATTTGACAAGGAGCCACCTGATGGGATCAGAGGCTGCAAGCAAGTATTCAAGTTAAACTTTTCAAACCTCTCCCAGCTGGAACTTTCCTTCCTACACAGAGCAGTCTGGCCAGTACTAGTACCTACAGTCTTCTCTCTTGACTCAGGTGGCTTGGGCTTTTTAATTACTGAGGCTGTCCAAGCTCCGAGCTTAATGACCAAGACAAAGCCAGCTTTAGAATCACTGCATTCTGATAAAACATAAGGTTCTCCTTGCATAGGTAAGTGAGAATTACAGAGAACAATGTCACGTGAAGTAACATCACCCATGGTGATGGATAAGTGAGGACTCATTTTTCTGTTCAAATGCCTTCAACTCACGAAAAGGAATTAGTACCTGAAGATTTATTATTTATTTATGTGTGCATTTGTTTATTCCTTTAAAGTATTTGCAGTTGGGATTGCATCTAAGTCCTTGGACATGCTGAATAAGTCCCACATTACAGAGCTATATGCCCTGACCTCTTTTCCATTTAGATTTTTTAGGACAAGATCTCACTTTCTTGCCCACACTGGCCTTGAACACTTGGTCAGAGATCAAACAGGCTTTGAATTTTCAATCTTCCTGTCTCAACTTCCCTTAGACTTCAGGGCAAATTGGATTTTATTTTATTTTTTGCCATCACACAGCTGTTTATTTTATCTTAAATTCTCCTCAAATGTAGAAAAAATAAAACTAATTTGCCTACCATTAATACTTCTAAATCATTTTTTCTTTTATACAAAATAGAGGAAATATTTCTACTAGTGAAAAATTCAGTTTCTTTTATGTATATCAGTTATTAGTGATTAACTATGTAGTATTTGTTTTGGAATGTTCTAAAGAAAAATAAATCATTAAAGAAATAGCATATAGTCCAATTTTGAGCAATCAATGATTAAGATCTAACAGAGGAGTAGGTCAACACATCAACATAAATTTCTAAATAATTAACAGTTTGGAAAGAATAATAATGAGGATTTTACTATACATACAACATAAGTATAATATGTTTAATATAATATATAATTATTTATTATAAACAATATAAAAACAATCTCTTGAGTTTTCCCATTGGTACCAGCATGCCTAATGGCTGTGGCCTTGGAAAATCAACATTCGTCATGTCTGATTTTGCTATGATAGTCTTAGTTGCATAGAGTGGTCTGTTAGAGCAAATGTACTTTCTATTAAATTTCATAAAATGAAATTAATATTAACCACCTCTATATTAAATACTCTCTGGAGTCATCCTCTAATTTTTACTTTATTTATTTGCTGTGTGCATGAGGCATAAATACTTTGAAGTCTTTGAGTGTAAAAACCTCAAATTTACTTGAAACTTCCAGATCCATATCTTTTAATAGTTTTAATTATTTAGGTTTTGTAGTTACCTCATCTGTAGCTTTATCATCTCTTTTCAAGTTAAGAAAAATACATAACAGTTTTAAATGAGTAAAAAAAAATAATTCATTGGGATCATGTGAGTATTTGCTGTTTCATTGAGAGTAGCTACAGTCTCTGTGCAAACAAACATTTTGTTTCAAATTGTCTCACAGATAACTAAGTGCTCAATATATTCACCCTCAAGGAATATCTCCTATCATGTGATATGAATTACCTTAGATCCCTGCTATGGGCAATGCGCCTTACTGCAGTACATGGTTTAAAGGATTTGATGTCGTATATAATATTAATTAATTAATTTTTTAAAAAGTACTTTTATTGAGTTCTTGTGCATTTCATATAAAAATCTTAATCAAATTTGGACCCCTCTGTCTGTCTTCCCCCCAAACTCCCTACTGGATTTCATGCACTCTATAATATGTTTTTTTCTGTCCAATCAAGCATTTGTACCCAGATGTCCTCAGTGCAAGTCCATCCACTGGAGTCTAGTCATCTCAAGATGCTGAGAGGGGTAAATGCTTGTGTTTGGCCAGCTTTCTCCTTTTTATACACTCCACAATCTGAGTGGTGCTATCCACAGCAGGCAGGCAGGTCTTCCCACATCAATTAACTTAATAAGGATCATCTCTCATAGGTATGCTGACACACCAACCTAGCCTAGATAATCTTTCACAAGTATGGCTCAAGGCTTGTTTCTGAAGAATTCTGGATTCTGTCCACTTAACAATTATCACTAACCATCATAGACTAGTCAGTGTATTTGGTCTCAAGGGACCCAAGAGGAACACAACCCTGGGATAAGCTGTTTCATCCTAGTTGCACAGATTTGTAGCGTCCATCTCCAAAGTTGTAAAAGAATCCTTTGTTGCACTAATTCTCTCAGGGCTTCCCACTTCGCTTCAGTGTCCACAGAAGACTGAAGACTGAAGACTGATGCATTTATAACTTCTCCTTGAGTCTGTGCCTTTTTGGAACATTTGGATTCTCTCTCATATTGAAAATTCTGTTAAATCTTCTTTTCCTATGAGCTATCACTATTTCTGTTGTTGTTAAGAGCCACACTTCCAATGTGATCCCATTATTTCCAGAGTCTCTTGTCCTGGAGGCTAAATTCTATATTAGGAGAAATCTGCATTGATAAGTTCTCTCTTGTTCCGTTTGCTCTGTGCCTCCAAAGAACACTTTCACTAATCCATATTTCTTTCCTCAACTGAAGGTACTGTTGGGATGTTTTCTCAGCTTCTTTGGGAGTACTGAACTTTTATTCTTAAGCAGGTCCTGTGACTAGAGTCACTTTCTGCTCTCTAAATGTGGTTCCAGATCTGAGGGCAAATCTTGATAGCAGCATACACTGCCTTGCTGAAAAAGTTTCAGCACATCTCTTGAGACAATGAAAGACCATTAGACCATCAGTGACTCTTGGATCCTTATATGAAAGTACAACATACAACTTATGATGACAGCTTAATATATTACAGGAAACCCTGAAATATGTCAGAGAAGAATTAAATAGCACAGTGATATGTTTTATTAGGTCTCAACTGCAAGCATATGTGTTGTTATACCTTTCTGTTTTGTTTATTGTAATGTGGATTTACCACACCTTATACCTCAATAGAATCTCCTGTTTATGGAAGGCATTAAATTGAAGCTTGTTGAATTCATATATATATATATATATATGCACACATATATAAACTCATTCATATATATTCATATCTATAAATTCATTAATATCTACAAATTCATTCATATCTATAAATTCATCATATCTATAAATTCATTCATATATATTCATATATATATATGAGGCTATACAAGTCAGTTTTTATACAAAGAAACATATAGTTGCACATTTGGTCTTGCTTAGAAACAATCTACGAAAGTTATATTCTCTCAGTGCCTAGCTTGACTATTATATATCTCAAAAATTATAATTTTTTAACACATCTAAAGGAGTATTTCTGAATGAAACAAAAGCAAGGCCAACTCAGCATTATGCCACTAGATCATGACTGCCAAATGCACATGTTAAAACCAGTAGGTGATTACACAGTGTTTTTATTATCTCAGTAAAAATACTGCTCATCATAGAGAAGATTGCATTCCCCATTTCTGAAATTATAGAACCCAGAGGCTGGTTCCAGTGAGATAAGAGGAATCCACATTCTTCAACATCCATCTTTTTATTTAATTAGCTGCAAAGCTATAATGTGATCACTTCTTCATATTTCTCTTCAATGATCTCCTAAATCTGTGCACTTTGTATGATTGTGTGTGCATACTGTCATGGTAATGCTGTATAACATAAGATCATAGAAAGTGTCATTGTTGGGGAGCTTTGACAATATGTCCATTCTATCAATTGAACTAGCCCGATAGCTTTGTCCTCACATGAATTTCATCAATTTCTTATCCTTACATGGAAAGTTAGTAAATTTCTCATAGTAAAGGATACTCTCAACTTAAGCGAATTTATGCTCCACTGTGCTTGTGACTGCAAATGACTTAGATGTTCAATTATTTCCAATGACAATATTAAATCAAAGTTGTTACTTACAGATTAGAACAATTTTCTGCCAGATTGAAATGTTTAGGGTAGCTTTTTCTTTTTCCTAGAAAACATTATTTGTTAGGCAGTTAAGCATCATTTTTTTTCAGGTTAAAGTATTAAGATGTATTTTTAAAATACAGAAAAAAATGATAAGGCCTATAGAAATGGCTCAGTGGTTAAGACCACTTACTGCTCTTGCAGAAGACCCAGGTTTTATTGTAACTTCATGATGACTCACAATCACCTGTACCTCCAGTTCCAGGAGATTTTACTCCCTCTTCAGGCCTCTCTGGGTACTGTACACGTATTGTACACTTACATGCATGCAGGCAAAACACTTACATCCATAAAAGTTTCTAAAAATATGAATCTTAAAAAATACACAATAAAGAGTTAGTTCATTATTAAATCTCCAATGTGCATCAATCACTTCCTTTAGGAATAAATTACACATAACAGACAATTATCAGAATGTGCTTTTAACGAATGGAATTTTTCTGTGCAGTAACAAAATCTAGGAATGCTTATTAATTAAAATAGAAATGACAAATATATGTTGTGAAAGTGTTTTTGGAAGTTAGTGTTGTTTGTTATTAATTCATAACCATCAACTCTAATGCCTGTTTGTCAGTAACACTGTCATGATAAGCATCATAGTTTAGTATCAGGTTCTATGTCTGGCACAGAAATAGCTTGGATAAAGTATTTTGTTTATTCTTCTATCTCCTCAGTACCAAAGACATGACTTCTCCTTCTATGGTAATCTATGCTTCCTAGTTTTTGAATGATAAATGGATCATAGTATAACTTCTCTTCTGAAATCCTTTTGTAATTCTTCCAAAATGAAGCCTTCTACTTGCTTGAATTATAACTTTAACACTAAAAATCATGATATATCAATGGAGTATTTGTTACATCAAAGTTGGACACTACAATAAAACAGACAGTTTTGTTTACAGAATGTCCTTTTTTCAATGTTTGTTTTTATTGAAGTTTGGTGTGTTTCATACCAAACCTGTTAAAGCATCTTAATCATCTTTATGCTTCCTCCTACGTCAGCAACCCCAATCGCACCCCACATGGGATGTCATGCATTCTGTCATATATGTTAAGGCCCATCAAGTCATATTTTGGATCCAGATATTCCTCAGTAGAGGTTTATCTATCAAAGTTTAGTCAGACTCTTTAGAATCTCTACCATAAAGAAGATTAGCGCTCCCTCACCCAGGAGTGATCAATTGGCAATAGATTTTTGCTAAAGGTGAAGCCTCCTGCCCATTTCCCAAGTTATATGCTGGACTTCTGTTTGCTTGTTTGGGTCTTGTGCATGCTGTCACCATTGCTGTAAGTTCATATGAACAAGTTCCCAGAGGCCTAGAAGACTGTTTTCTGATGATCATGCACCAACTCAAGTTCTTACACACTTTCCACCCCCTCTTTTGCAATGGTCCCTGAGTGGTGGGTGAGTGAGGTTTATATAGATCCCATCTAGAGACACTGTGCAGTCTCTCATTCTCTTCATTTTGGCCAGTTGTGGCCTTTTAGTGCATCACATTCTGTTGCATGAGCTAGCTTTGCTGATAAAAGTTGAGAGATGCCTTAGTGCTCTCTTTACCCCTTGTTCCAGGAGCCTTAGGTCAGAGATTCCATTGTAGGCATGTCACTTAGGGTTGGACACCTCTGAAAAACATATTCTTTGTGTGTGACCAGTTGTGACACTCTTTAATAGCCTCCATGTGTTTCAAAAATAATCTTTGTCAATGAGGGGTGAATGGTACACTTCTCTGTAAATATAAGGATTCATATTTGGCATACAGTAAGAAATTATGTTTGTCTAGAGATATGACAGAAGAAGCGATTTTCTCTAGGATCTGTGACTTCTCCAGCCCTGTGTATTTGACTGTGTGTACAGTACGACCCGTGAGTGCACTCCCATTAAGGACTTTATGTCCAATTAGACAGCTTGTGTTTACTTCCAGGATAAAAGTGCCACTAGTGCTTTACTATAAAGCTGTGCCTGTTATTGTTGTGATGATAAGGCTTTAAAGCTTTTATAGGACCATTGATTAATTTTCTCCTTTAGCAGAATAGTCTTTAAAAATCATTATTTGATGAATGAGAATTCTAATGTCTTTCATAGTTTCAAAATGTATGTACAAAAATAAAATCAAAATTACAGTGCAAGATTCCCAAACCACAATAATCAACTCACAGTGCAATGAATAACTGTACATTCAAAGGCGTCACCTCTTTTGGTTTGTGCCAAATAGATTCAAACTGGCATTGAAAGAACTAAAGTTGCCAGTGAGGTGGGCCATGAGCAGGCATTAAACAGTCAACAATACCAAACTGTTTACTAAACAAAGTCAGACATCCCAGCCTGGTCTCCATGACCCATAGAATGCAGACTCACACCTGCTTCTCCACCATCTGGTATTGTTCTCTTGCTTTTAACTTCTGCTCCAAGAAAATATAATCATATTCTATTAGGAAACACAGTTCAAAATCCCTGCCCTTGTAAATGTTGGTTCTCCCTCTGTTCTCTCTCTGTGTCTCTCCCTCCTTGCTTTCTCCTTCCCTCCCTTTCTCCCTCCCTTCTCTGTTCCCTTCCCCTCCTCTCCTCTTCCTGTGTATTCTTCTGCCTCTTGATCTGAGCGAGATTTTGCAGTTCTTACAGCTCCATGAAACAAGTGTATCTCTAAATCCTAAAGACCAGCTTCTCTCCAGTACTCACAGAGTGCTTCCATCCAAAATGAAAGTTTGAGCTCTCCATTCAACAACAAACATTCAGAGAGTATGGAATTAAAAAGAAGTCAATGATCATTGAAATATGTTGAATGACAAAAATTTAACTCAAAATCTCGCAAAATGTTGGGTCATTCAGTTAATATAGTTGTGATGATTATGTAGTAATTTGGATAAATTAGACAAACAGGTTTCTAAGTTATTTACTATAATTAGAAAATGACACATGATAAAAAGGCAAGGGTATGGAATAGCTACAACAATACTAAAGAAAGACAAATTGTCTGAAGATATATATATATATATATATATATATATATATATATATGCGATATCTTGATTTACTATCAAGTTACATTAGTACAGAAAGTTTTAATTAATGAAACAGACAAATTGACAGTGGACCAGAATGCAAAGCCCAGAAATCGAACTGTAGGAAAAAGAATCCAGTGTTCACTCTTAAAGGAGCAAAGGCATAAGAAGAAAAGATAGTCTGGCTACATACTATATGCCCTTCATGCATATTAACAAAAAGTGAAAACTGATCCAAGTTCTAAACAAAAATCATCACATTCCTATAAGAAGTCACAGGAAAAATTTACAAGGTCTTGGATTTGTTTTCTGATACAAATAAAATCGAATGTTAAAAGGATGAAGAGAAAGTCATTTCTGACAATAAATAATTGCAGAGGATATACAAGGAAAACAGACTATTGTTTAGGGTATAAAAAAGCTCCCCTAAAATAATAGGAAGACAATATTCTGAATTTTAAATAATGTTCAAAATCTGGAAAAAGTTTCACCAATTGTAATAGCTAATCTAGATTGTCAACTTGATACAGGTAGGAAAAAGGAATCTCAAATGAAAAATTTCCGCCATTAGACTGGACTGTGGCATATCTATCTGTGGGGGAGTTCCTTGATTGCACATAGACGTTGGGGGACTCATCCATTGTGGGTGGTACCATGCAGTGGACCTGGACTTCATAAGAAATGTAGCTAACTGTGAACTTGAACAGCAGCCAAGGAAGAGCATTCTCCCCTGGTTATGACTTGCCTCCATGATGGGTGTGACTTGGAAATGTAAACAAAATAACTCTTTCCTAAGTTGGTTTTAGTCTGTTTTATAACAGCAACAAAAAGCAAACTAGGATACCATTGAAAGTAAATGACCAGAATATAAACAAGTTTCCATTCTTGTACAGTGGCTCACACACTCAGCACTCTTGACAGCTGAGCGTGTTTGTACGTTTGTGTGTGTGTGTGTGTGTGTGTGTGTGTGTGTGTGTAGGGGTCAAGAGAACCAGACCATTCTGGTCTACATAGTCATACCTTTTTTCCAAAATTAGAAAAAAAATCAAGGTTTAAGAGATGTATTTATGGTTACGAACACTGGATGATCTTCTAGAGGATTGGAGTTCAGTTTGCAACATGCTTTTCCAACAGCTTGTGACTCCCTGTAATTCCAGTCCCAGGTAATTGAACACCCTCTTCTGGTTGTGAAGGGCTTCCACAGCAATGTCTGCATACACATAAATAAAAATAGAATAAATATTTTAAAAATAAGAAAGAGAAATATAAATAAATGAAACTCCATGTCATATGTATCCAGGAAAACCAAATTCAACCAAGGTGTTATCATTATGCATACAATTTATGTCATGGTAGTGGATTGGAAATAGAGAAAACATAAAAAGTCTAGGACAAAACATAGTTCTCAGTTATGCACACTCAAAGATCTAATTCTTCTAGCCAGGGTCAATGCCTAATATTTCTGGAACATCGCAAAATGTAGTGCCCTCATCTTTAGACCAAGCATTAAACATGTTAATCTTCGGGACACATTTCACATTCAGTCAGTAATACTAGGGAAATGGGTAAACTAAGTAGGTCCATTCACAAAATTTAATATTATTCAGCACTAAAAATATATGAGCTATCAACCATGGAGACACAAGACAAATTCTTATAAGGCATGGAGAGAATCCAACCTGAAAGCTCCGTATATTGTGTGATCCCAGAAAATTTACATTCTGGGAGAGGTAAAACTGAGGAAACAGAGAAAATTGTTCTGTGGAATTATCAGGGGTAACAAGTGCAGGAACAGCTGAGTAAAGGAATTTTAGTGTGGTAAGACTGAATCGAATGATATTGGAATGATAAACAATATCACTGTGCACATGTCCACATGCAAGGGTTGTAAAGAGACAAGACTGAAGACAAAAATGAATTCTAAACTAAAGAATGACATTTCCAAGTAGATTCATTTGTGTTTAGAAATGAATCACTCCTGGGGGAGTGTTGATGATGCTAGAGGCTGTGCGGAGCAGAGGGTACATGAGGCACACTGAGTCGTCCACTCGCTATTCCTGTGGAATCCATCTCTCTTCAAGAGACAGACTTTTAAGAATCTTACGGATGAAATAAGGCCTTCAGGTGTGAAGAGTAATAAGTTTAATTACAAAATAAGAAATGAAGAATAACATCTACCAATGAGTAAAAATCTTGCAAATGAAAATAGCTGCGGGAACAAACAATATTAGAAAAGAGAACATCTACCAGCCTTTATACAAAAACAAAACACTGCTAAAAGTAGAAAAATATGCAGACAGTACTCCTGTGACTATCCAGCCTCAGCCCTTCGTAGTGTACCAAATACACTTTATGTGGAAGGAAAAGGTGGATGTTAATCTAAATTATTTTTAATAAAAATACTTATAACACAGGAAATACATTAATCTTTGTTTTATTTATGCAGGAACATAGGCACACACATATTTATTTATATTAGTATATATGTAACAATATATCTTGTAGTTTACTATTATTAATGCTATTAATATTCTTAAAGATAAAGAATTTACATGTGATTTCTCCTTTTATACTTAATACTTTATTCTTTTTACTCCCTCACATATAAAATTACAATCAACTTTATTAAATTTTTTTCAAAGAGATAAGCAATTATGGATTTTATCACAACCAGACTTAAGTAACAGAGATCCTATATCTTGCACAAGATTTAATTTGTCAAGGAATCCTAGTCTATAATTTTATAGTAATCTCTACTAACCTGTGTGTGCCCTTATCAACATCCTCTACCAATTGAATTCTACTGGTATAGATGAGATGGTGCCAGAATAAGACTCTCTCAAGTAGGTTTTGATATTATGTCTCAGATTCAAAGAAAAAGAAACATTGATTTTTATTATGATTGGCATGAAAGACTTCATAATATTGTAATACACTTAATCCTGGCAATAACCTGCTCTTCACTGAATTAAAAAAAAAGAATAGTTATTGCATTGATTCAACAAATTAAATGAGGAAATTATATTTAGAACTAAAATGGAGAGATGCTAATATAACACTGTAAAATATCAAATTACTTTTTTGGTTTACAGTGATGAAGATTTCTGAACAGTACTTGATAACTTCTTTTGAAATAGGAAAATAGTTTCATTCTTGAGAAATTGAATAACACTGTCAACTTTTTGTACTCACCAATTCTCAAACAGAGCTTTGATCTTAAAAAAAATGCACATTGATATTTCTGTTTTTCCACCTGTTTAAGAATTACCAGAATGGTGCTTTTTGAAATGTTGGCATGTGCTTGACAATTCTTTCTCCTGAAATAAAAATTTGAAAAGATGTAGTTGAAATTAGAGGGGGATAAGAATGTGTAGTGTGTGTGACAAATTATCTGACTCTTGGCAAGCTGTTGTAGCTTTTCTTTCTGTGTGTTTATCATTAAGGAACTGAGTGTGCTCTGATCCAAAAGGCACATCTGACCCTGTGTGCTATGTCCTATTGTTTCACTGATACCCAGATCACACCTGTCTGTCCTGCTTCTTCATTTTCCTCTATGTGACATTGTTGCCTTTAGCATACAATTAGCCTGTCACCTGGATTAAAAGAAAAGACAACATTGTCTTCAGTAGCTAAAAATTCTAAGTTATTAAAGGTATATATAGCTTATCTTTCTTTTTTTCTTTCTGTGTGTGTGTGTGTGTGTGTGTGTGTGGGTGTGTAAAACTTTTTCAGTTGCTCAGATCTTTGGGTTTTTCATCTCATCTAGCATACATTTAGACTTATAAAATTATTGGAGCAGGTTTGCAAACAAAGTTCAACTCCTTAAAAAAAAAAACATAAACCTTAAAACAAAGCAAACAAACCAAAAAAAAAGCATCCAACTGTTATCCAGTCTTTGCTTCCAAGATGTCTCACTTGAATAATAAATGGTCTCTTCTTGGAATTGCCATTTGCCTCATCATTGTTTCAGGACAAGACCAACTTGGCCTGTATGTAAAGCAAGGCCCGAAACCTACTTTTGTTTGGTCCCTCAGTTAATATTGCCCTCTATATATTTTAATGGTTGAAAAATAGTAAAATCCTGAGATTTTCTAAAAGTATACAGTGTATGAAATTTAAATTTGAGCATTCAAAGTCACAGTTATATTGGAAGAGATCCACTGTCCTCAGTCTACTTCTCATGCTTTTTTGTTACAAAACAGAGCAGACACTTTGTGACAGATGTAGTAGGGTCTGGTGAGTCTTATGATTTACAACTTGGCTTTGTAAGAGAGCAGAGAGGGACAAAGTTCACCATCTCTTGAACTATTTTCAATACATTGTCACTATCTGGGGGTCTTGATTGGCTTTGTTTTCTACACAAATTAAAATAAATAAATGGCAAGGGAAAAATAGACTTATTGAATGATGAAGTGTCACATTCATACCTACATACACTCATCCAGAGAGAAAAGCTCTCCACAAATGGAGAGAAGACTTGGAAATAAAACATCTGAAGTGCATAGAAGGCTTGGTCTTTCTGAGTGCTCTGCTGGTATAGGGCAGGCTCCTTTCTTTTTACTTTTGCTTGATCACTTTAAACAAAGAAGAGGGGTCCCATAGGTCACAGCTTCAAGCTGCCAAGTCCAGGCTTGGTCTAACCTAAACTGGTCTAAAACAGTCAGTGGAAAAAGGGGCCCTGCAGGCATGAGAATAAGCCTGCCAGATCTTTGTCTCAGAACAAGAAGAATCAAGAAGTGCGGCATCTTTATCGCACCTCAGTGACCCTGCTTGCTTGGCAGGAATTTATCTCCTTGCAACATTGTTATGTACTCATGCTGGCCTTAAATTCTCAATGATCTGAATCCTCCAGCCTCAGACGCTGCGAGTGCTGGAATTGCAAGTGTGAGCCACCACACGCGGCAATTCCTCCTTATTCTGCAGTCTGTCAATAAGTCTGTTTGTGTTCCTCTAACATCCTGGACTCAGTCTGCTTCTCAATTCAAGCCTTTCAAGACATTCCTCATGTCTTAATTGGTTTTCAAATACTGTGACATAAAAAAGCAACTTCAAAAAGGAAAGCATGTTCTGACACAATGCTTTCTGAATTCTGAGCCTTTGGTGGATAGGCTCCATGGCTATTAACCATGGGAAGATGAGAACATCATGATAGAAGAAGAATGTGAAAGTGTAAGCTCTTCCAGAAGCCAAAAAGTAGAGAAGAAAGTCAGATGTGTCCTTCAAAAGTATGACCTGACAGACCTACTTCCTCCCCCTAGGGTCCAGCTCTTAATAGGCCATTCATCTATGAACTGTTGATTAATTCGCTAAAATTGTTAGTGCCCTCAAGATCAAATCAGGTATCAATGCCACCATCTCCTGAGGACTATAAAACACTAGACTTGGGGAGGGAGACACTTCATTTCCCAAGAGCAACCATTAGCCCAGATGCCCCTCTGCCTAATACAGGACATCAGATACACCTTCTTTATCTTTCCTGTTCAGACCAGAAGTATCATCCTTATAATTCCTAGTATATAATTGTTGATTTTTCTATT
The DNA here is from genome assembly GCA_035773235.1 of Eospalax fontanierii. NCBI lineage: Eukaryota > Metazoa > Chordata > Mammalia > Rodentia > Spalacidae > Eospalax > Eospalax fontanierii. The sequence continues at coordinate 10,471,800 of CM069524.1, forward strand.
GTATATTTTCCTCACTATTTTATAGTAATTTCTGAGAATAGTGTCTAAAGATCTGGAGAAGGACCAAACATTAAACTGCTCTGGACCAGTCAGTGGGAAAAACAGGCCATATTTAGACAATGTTAATTATGAAATATACATAGATAATGCATGATATACTTGCTTTTTTCTAACATTTGCATATGATATTGCAAATAGGAAGTAAAAAATAAGGAAAAGAAAAAGTGGTGAGGTAAGGGAGTGTATTCGTTATTTTTCTGTTAGTGTGGAAACAAAAACAAAACCAAAAACAAAATACCTTCACCAAGGGAACTTAGAAAAGGAGGAATCTATCTGAGCTTAGGGTTCCAGAGGAATCAGAGTTCATGGTGGCAGAATTTGGCCGAGCAGAAAGAGGAGTTCTCTCATCTTCAAGCAGGCAGTGACTGGAAATCCAACAAGACTTAAGAGTTCACTAAATCTACCCCTCAGTAACATGCTTCCTCCATCATGGCCACACCTTCTAAGACCTTCCAAAGCAGCACCACCAACTTGGGACAAAATGTGCAAATACTTGAAACCTGTGGGAGAATATTCTCATTCAAATCACCAGAGAGTAATAATGAATTTATTACCTCCGTGTTTTAATAAGGTTTGACCTCAACTACTGTTAGGTAGGACTTAAAGAATTTGGTTATTCTGGATCTTTTGTTTTGTAAACATCTGTGTTCTTCTAGCTACACATTAGAATTTGAAGCCACTTTTAAACAGGATTATGGTCGAAGCATTAGTCACTTGTTATCTTCTCTATTCAGAAACATGCATTTAATTTTGATTAATACTTAATATATTTAAAATAAAATTAAAATGAATGTGAGACAACAAGTATGTTTCCCCTCTACCTCCTTTCCAAATTTAGATTATCCTTATGCTCTCAAAATGATAATGGATATTCTATTCTTTTGAGTAAATATCTTACTGCACATTGCTTAGGAATACAAATGAGGAATTACACAACATACTTACATCAGGCTTAAAAAAAACCTTAACCCTTCTTTAACACAAGAAAAATTAACAATCATAGATATTATGTTATGAGACTAGTGAAAAATTGATATAGATTTTTCTTCACTTTTTTTCTTGAATAAACACTTATTTTACAAAAAAATTATCGATTTACTGATATTTGGCAGCAAATATTAGCAAAGAAACTCCTAGCTGCTCTGGATTTTTCTCTGTCAAATTAGATGCAGAATTGAACAGAAATCTTCATGAAATGCTGAATTCTTATTATGTTTGAGTGCTGAATATGACACTGCTTGATAAGTCTTCAGTTACAGGTAGGAAGCTTTCGTAAGCTTGGGAATAAGAGATGGACACAACCAAAGAATTATAGTTCAGGCTTTATAGTTAGGCTGGTAAACCATGGCTACCTTCAAACAAAACATGATCTGTTTGATTGTAGTTCTCATCTATAGTAAGCAGTACAAGCCTGTTTATAGGATCTTTGTCTAAATATAGGAAGGCAGCTGAAACATTACTATAGAGGCAAGGGACATATGTAATCAACAAATGTCATATCCTCAGCAATTAAAACAATGTTTGGAACGTGGACTCAGGTTGAAATGGATATTATATGGACAAAGGTATTCATAATTTGCTGAAGTCTATTTTCCCCCAATATTTTCTATGACTACAGTTGCCAGTACACTGTACAGAGCTCACGGGAAGGGCCAATTCTGCAAAGGAATACATTCTTAGAATAGGAACGTTAGGAGACTTGAAAGTTGACCTTCTAGACTGAAGCACAATATAATCATTATGTAGTTGGCTGTCCTTTGTAACAAAACACTAGACAATAAGAACTAGAAGATAAGATTATGTTTTCTTATGGCTCCACAGACCTCAGTCTATAGCCATTTGGTCTGTGACTTAGGACATTTGGTGAGTCACAATTGTGAAGTTCACAGGGATCCTGGCTTTCCATCTCATGGTAACGAAAAAGCAAAGAAAAAACATCAGGGCCTGGATCCTGGTGCACCCCTGAAGGAAAATACTGCCCCCGATGATACGGTTTATTTCCATGAGACCCCAGTACCACATTGTTATGACATCACCAGCTGGGGACCAAGCATTCAGGACATGAGCCTTGGATGAGAGCATACAGGAAAAGCTTTAAAACTAGCTTTCACTGCTACCAAAATCTCTGTTTTAAGAGTCACAACTTGGACCCACATCAGATATATAGCTGCTCAAATATGATGCTTTTGTTCTAAGAATAATATTATATGTGTCAGAATTGTAAAGCTGTGAGACATCACAGGCAACACAAATGAGAATTAAAGATGGTAAAAATGGTTTGCAAATCTTTACAGGTTTTCATTGCATAAAACATGATAAAAATTCTTCTGTCTTTTGAAATTCTTTAGCGATTTTATTTCATGATATATTCCCTGGTATCAACACTTGTAAGATCATTTAATTTAAAATATTTATTTAGAACAACAAGGACTCCTTTCTTTGTATGCTCTCAAAGGTTTGTCTTTGTTTCTTGGATCTTAGTAATTATGACTGGATAAGATGAAATCTCAAAGCAGTTTTAATTTGCATTTATGTAATGACTAAAATGTTGAATATTTACATTTGTGTGTGTATTTAGTTTATTGAGATCTTCCCATATTCTAGACATTAATCCTCAGTCAGATTAACAGCTGGTTAAAGTTTTTTTTTTTTCCCATTTGAGTGAAGCTTGTCTCTTCACTCCAATGTTGGTATCTTTTGCTGCACAGAAGCTTTTTGGTTTCATGTGGGCCCATATGTCAATTGTTGGTCTTAACGCCTGCACTCCTGGGGTGCTGTTGAGACAGTCTTTTCCTGTGCCCATAAGTTCCAGTGTATGCCCTACATCCCCCTCTATCAGATTCAGGGTATCAGGTCTTATGTTGGTCCTCAATCAATGCTGAGTTTGTGCAGTATGAGAGGTAACGATCTAGCTTCATTCTTCTACATGTAACTATCCTGTTTAAACAGCACCAATTGATTAACATGCTCTCTTTTAATACATATTTTAAAACAAATTTTTGTGTATTTCATATAAAACATCTTAATTATCGTTATATTCCCTCCCCATCTATACCTTCCCATAGCCCCCCACCAGATATCATGCATTCTGTCATTTATATGAAGGTCTACCAAATCAGGTGAGTGTACCCTGATGCCCTCAGTTCAAGTTCATGTCCTCTGAGCTAGTCAGCCTATCAAGAATCACTGCCTTAAAGATCGCTCTCCATCACCTCATAGTAATCAGCTTCTAATAGTTCCTTGCCTAAGATTGGGGCCTGTTGCCCATTTCCCCACCATTATGCTGGGTTTTTGTCTTCTTGAGTGTATCATGAATTTCTCACAGTGAGGCATTCAGCTCCACACCACACCCAGATTTGAACTGATTGAGTGGACAGAGAATGCTCCTTTAGAGAAGTCAATTTATTCCAGGTTACTGACAAAGGATTCATCCCTGGGGGGAGAGAGAGACAAAGGTGTTATGTGGCAGAAACTGCATTTTGATCATAAGTCTCCCTGGACCTCTGGAACACACACTAGAGAATGGCGCCCTGGCATTACTCCTGACTCTCTCCTTCCCAGCCTTTCCTGCATTTCCACTAGACCACCCCTCTTAAGTAATTGGTTAATTGGCTGTCGATCACATTTGGAAGCCAACACTCACAGCAGAGAGAGAGAGAGAAACACTTTTCTATGCAACATCCCACCCTTTTCCTCTCTTGCTCTTACACACTTTCTGCCACCTCTTCTGTGATAGTCCTTGAGCCACAAGAGCAAGGGTTTTGGGGAGGGAGAATAACAGGTATAGGATGATGTTCTTTCCACTATGGCATGGATTATAGTCTTGCTTCAGTGATGCTCCTTCTACTGCAAAAACACAATAATTGTAAAACAGCAACAATAACAACAACAGCAAAAGTAACATCCACACAAATACTGAATGATCTAACCTATGGGTGTAAACACAAGTGTTTAGGCAATATCTAAGTAGGCACATCATATTTATCTTGCAAACAATTACTGTGGCTTCTTCATGGGGGCTTGTAACTCTCACCCTCACCCTTGGGGGTTGACATTCTTTTCTGAATATCAGATGTGTGTGTGTGTGCCCTCCCTGAAGAGTGGGTCCTGAATCCAATTTTAAATATGCTGAGGGTACACAGACCAGACAAGCCTCTATTAGTCTCACATACAAGTCTCACATACCTGTAGAGACATTTGACAGGGAAGCATGCAAGGTGTGTCCTTACAGCAGAGCCTTTCAGGACCATTCTCTCAAAGCGGCCTACATAGTGCCTTCTAGCACTCTGAAATCCAGCCATCCATTTGTGGGGAGTTTTCAGCTCGATCCCAGCTAGATCTCTCTTTCCACGCTCGAACCATGTCACATCTTCAGTAATAGGGCCTTACCATCCACTTCCAGTGTGCAACCAGCATTACAATGTGGCAATTGTTTTTTTGTTTGGTAGAAGGGAGCTTCCAAGGTTCCCTTGGCCAACAGCTCACAGGGGGAGCAACCCACACTTGGTACCAGAATTGCTAGCTAGCAATCATGTAATGTATTGTTTTACTCTTTGACATCTAAAGGCCTAGGCCCATAGAGCTCCCAGAATTTCACAGCTATGCTTCACCCTTGTACCCTCTATGAGTTACATTCCATTCTCTCTCTACATTTGAATCTCTCTCTAGGCTACTATCTCAGCCTGAGACTGCCATTCCAGTGTTTTCTCCACCAGTCGCATCTGCTTAGGCAAGTTCACCTTAGTTACATATTTCAGTATAAACAGTACTATCCCTGCAGTGGGCACCACACACCAGTTCCATGGGATAATCCACCATATCAAAATTCCTTCTGCCCATACTTTTCCCTTGGCTGGTCCCATATTAGCAGCAGCTCCATAAATCCTCTCCTTGGGAGCCTTCTCTTTTTGTCAGTCGATCATGCCAGTTATGCCAACTGTATCATGAATGTCTCATGGTGACGCTTGGCATTAAACTCCATCCCACCCCCAGGTTTAAACCAACTGAGCCAACAGAAAACACTCCTTTAGAGAAGTTAATTTATTCCAGGTTACTTACAAAGGTTTCATCCCACGGAGAGAGAGATGGAGGTGTTGTATGGCAGAGACTGCATTTTGATCATAAGCCCCACCTGGACCTCTGGAACATGAGTGCTTGAATGGTGCCCTGGTGTTGTGCCCGCCTCTTCCTTCCCAGCCTTCCAAGCATTTCCGCTAGTCTTCCCCCCTTAGGTCATTCGTTAGTTGGATGTCAATCACATTTGGAAGCCTATCCCTAGCAGCAGAGAGAGAGAAAACTGTTTTTCTATGCAACATTGAGTTTGCATGAATCTTTCCATTGCTGACACTATCTCTATAGATTCATACAAGGAAGATCCCAGGAGGCTGTAAGACTCTGTTTCCATATGGTCATCTACCTCCTCTTTGGACAGACTCCCATATAAAACATACCCACTCAGGGCTCAGGGACCATTGCAGAAGAGGGCATTGTAGAAAGATTGTAAGAGGATGCTCTCTTTTGTCCAAAGTGTGCTTTTGGCTAGTTTTGTCAAAAAATCGGGTTTCTCTAATTGCGTGGAATTAAACCTGGGTCCTCAGTTTCTATTCCATTGATCAATATGTCTGTTTTTATGCTGGAACAAGGCTGCTTTAAACATATATTCTTATTGAACTTTTGGGTATTTCATACAACTTAATCATATTTAAACTCCCTTCCCTACCTGAACCCCTCCATAGCCTGCCTGCAGGATTTCTTGCATTCTGTCATGTACCCTTAAGGCCTGTCGAGTCAGGTTGTTTTATTGATATAGCATTACATCATAACACGGTCAGTGATGGTGGTTCCTCCGCCACTTCCTTTATTACTTGATATTGGTTTTACTTTCCCATTTCTTTGTGTTCCCATATGAAACTTGAGACTGATGTCTCACATTCTGTGAAGAACTGTGGTTGAATTTTAATGAGAATGGTGTTAAATCCATAGAATCCTTTTGGCTGGATGCCTGTTTCCACACTATTAATCTTACTGATCCATGAGCCTGGAAGGCATCTTCATGGTCTGATATCTTCAAATTCTTTTGTCAATGTCTTTTTTATTATTATTATTTAAGTCCTTCACAACCTTTGCAAGAATTATTCCAAGATATTTTGTGTTTTTGTGACTACTGTGAATGGGATGGCTCCTGGTTACTGTCTATTGCTGTGCTGAAACACTGACAAACTAACTTGGAGAAAAAAATAGTTTATTTTATCTTCTATTTCCCAGGTAACTAAGTTAATCGCTGAGGGAAGACAGGGAAGAAATTCAAGGCTAGACCCCGAAGGCTCACACACAGACAGAGGATTGATTGGCTAGTGGCTTGCTCTGTTGCCTGTAGTCAGCCTGATTTAAAAAAAAAAAACAGAAAACAAAAACAAAAAACAACCAAGGACCACCTTCCCAGTGGGTGGCACCATCCACAGTGGGCTGACCTTCCTCCATCCCTCAATACTCAACAAAATTCACTATACACATGACCATAGGGTAGCTCAATGGAGATAAGTACTCAGTTGAAGTTCCCTCTACCCAGGTGTGTCAAGTTGAAAAATGAAGCTATTCAGCACCAGATTATACCCTGATTTGTTCCTAGCATGCTTGCTGGTGGTATATAGAAATGCTACTGATTTTTCTGGGTAATTGCTTATATCGCTTCTGTGCTGAATGTGTTTTTGACATGTAGGAGTTTTCTGGTGGGGTCTGTAGGGTCTTTTATGCACAGAATAATATAATCTACAAATATGAACATTCTGACTTCTCTTCCAATTGTTTCCCCTTTATCTGCTTCATTGTTCTTATTCTTTCAGTTAAGATTTTAAGGACTATATTGAATAGGAATAGAGAGCCCGAACATCCTTGTTTGTTCCTGATTTTAATGGAAATACTTTGAGTTTTTATTAATTTGTAGGATATTCCCTATGACTGGCTGAATATTGCCTTTATTATGTTGAGATATGTCTCTTATACCATATTTTATCCATGACTTTTTTCATGAATGGATATTAGATTTTCTCAAAGTCCTTTTCTGCATCTGATGAGATGATCATGTGGTTTATGCCCTTGAGCTTATTTATGTGGTGGATTACATGTATTGGATAACTTATCTTGAATTATCCCTATATGTCTGAGATGCAGCTGACTTGATCATTGTGAATAATATTTTTGATACATTACTCCAATCAGGTTTCCAGTATTTAGAGAGAATTTTTAAATCTACATTCAACAGATGGATAGGTCTATAATTTTCTATATGTTGGAGCTTTGGTTTGAGTATCAGAGTAATAATGGCTTCATAAAATTAATTTGGGAGTGTTCTTTTTCTATTTTATGGAATAATTTGAGAAATATTCATATGTGTTGTTCTTTGAAGATTTGGTAGAACTCTGCACTGAATCCATCTGGTCATGGGCTCTTTTTAGTAGGGAGATGTTTAATTGCTTCATTAATCTCATCTGTTCTTATGGGTCCTATTTATTGCTGGTGGAAGTGCAAACTAGTGCAGCAGTTATTGAAATCTGTGTGAAAGTGGTTCAAGAAGCTCAAAATAGATCCCCGTAATCAAGCCATACCACTCTCAGCCATAGACTCACGGGACCATGTATCTTTTGTATTTGTTAGGAAAGAAACTCCATTGATCTTCAGTGAATGCTGGCTGTTAACATTACAGTTTGTTACACACCAGAACTGGACAGTAAGTCCCTATTGCTGGAGACACTACATACCTAAGTCATAGAACCATCAAGGAGAAATCAAATCAATGATATTGATCCTAAAGCTACATCTCTACTGGCTTGTTTTCATAGTACTAGAAGATGCTATGAATGTTATGGGAAGTTACGATAACAACTCAGCTCAGGTTGACTAAAACTCTTGATCTTTCCATCTATGCTGAGTGCTAGGACTAATCATGTGTACTACAGTTGCCTATATATGTTTTCTAATGAGGTGCCAGTCACTTATTTTTTTTCCTTAATATATAAAATGATGTGTACTCAAATATGAACTATTATTGTTGTTTTCATTAATAAATTAAAATTATATGCTAAAGTTGTCCTCATAAACTACAATTCATTAGAAATTTTATCTTTAATTCACTTAATTCATTTAGTATCTTTTTGTAATAAAAATGATTTCATTATATATAAATATATGTAAATAAATATACGTAAATATATATATATATATATATATATATGTACTTGCCACAGTGAAAATGATAATAAAATTAGGCCCTTTCAAATGTTCCATCACCTATTCCATGATAGAGGAGCCAGAAGCCAGGGAGGAAAGGTTTGGATCAGTTTCTTCTGTACATGACATGTTTATTACACTCATTCATTCACAGCAGCTGTGGAGACCTGTACAAGATCAGACCAGTGAACATTCCAGCATATGTGGAGAAAGGGCACTCAAGGCCCAACCTATCTGAGGAGCTATTGGCAGTTGATGGCTCTTGGGGAGGTAGACTCAGTTTTCTTCAGAAGTGTCACTGGTAGACTGAGCATGCCCCATTGGATGGCTCCACACACTGTGAAATGCTAGTTGGAATCAGTAGGCTAAGGAAAAAATAGGCATGAATTTAGGAGGAGGATGTGTTCAGAGAGGTTCAGAAGTTGGAGATCAGGAAATACCAAATGAATCATGCAAAAATACAGTGTGTACATCTATGTACTTCTCAAATAATACATAAAATGAGGATAAAAATTAGAAAATAAAAATTAGTAGAAAAAGGTAAAAAATTAAATGTGTGAAAAAAGGGTTAAATATCACACTAATGAAAAGGTATTAAAGGAAAACTCTACCCAATTCATTAAATATTGTTACATTTATTATTCATTCATTCATTCTTTTCAAGAATAGTCAGTAATTTTTGAAGATGAACAGATACCATTCAAGCAGTAAAATGCATCCTCCTGATTTCAGTGGTCCTGTGAGTCTCATAAATCCACACGGTAGCGTAAAAGCAGCCACAATGGGGACAGAACAACACTGCCGTCACAATGAAATACGTTTTGTATTTGAAGTCAGCACCTTCTTGTCCCTCTTTTTCCCCTGAGTTTTGCTTGTTACAGAATATGTAATGCATTTGAAATTCATAATTTCTAGTGTGTGTCTCAGTGCTCTATTTCCACTATATTGCTGGACAACATTTTAGTATATTTATTTGGTAAGAGTCACACTAATATGAAAAATCTGAGCGTCTTTAGATTTGAAATATTAACTTAAAAGTGTGTTGGCTGATGGGGTCTTCATAGTTAATTCAGTTTGTCAGCTAATTAGATTAAGAAATCCCTAGGGGCAGGGGATGGCGAGATGGTCCAGAGGTTAAGAGCGAAGGCTGCTCTTTCAGAGGACCCAGCTTCAATTCCCAGCATCCACATTTCAGTTAACATTCATCTGTAACTCCAGTTCCCGGAAATCTGAAGCCTTCTTCTGGCCTCTATGGGCAATGCATGACATGGGTACACTTACACACATGCAGGCACTAGTACACTTGAAATAAAATTAATGTTTTAAGAATATGTTTCTTAAAAATCCCTAGGGCATAAGAGGAACACAACTTTGGGTGTGTCAGTGAGGGTATTTCTTAGAGGATTAACTGAGAAGACATTCCTGGATTGTGTGGCAGCATCACTGTATTGAATAAAAAAGAAAAGAATGAAGAACAAGGTGTGTGTTTGCTCACTGTTGTTATAGAGGTGAGCAAGAATAAGAATCCTCACACTTTTGATACCACAGCTTCGTTGTTACTTTCTTAGTCGCTGTGACAAAATACCTGACAGACAATTTAAAGAAGAAAGGGTTTCTTTGGGATTATAGTTCAGGGAAATGCCTGCAATGAAATCATGGTGGCAGGATCTGAGCTAGCCAGTCAGTTAGGCATCCCATCTGGTAGAATGGCACTGCTCAAAATAAGAGTATTCTTCCCCCTTGATCCAGTCTAGAAACTCCATCCAAAAATATTTCCAGAGGATTTTTTTTTCTTCTTCTTCCATGAACTTTTAGAGCCTATGAGGTTGATAATCAATATTGTATATCGCTATTAGTTATCTAGAGGCATAGAATGAACATGTATTGAAAGATTTATTATAATAGATTGCTCAATATGATCTGACTTGTCAGTAATGACTGTACTCTGACTGGAAAGACTAAGAACCCTAAGAACCCATTGGATTGCAGTCCTTGTCTGGTGCTTAAGCCCTAGAGGATTTGTGGGGAGCTATTAGTCATCAGTCTGTGTTGGAAAACTAAAGAAAAATGGTTTAAATATTAGTAAAAGCAGTCAGCAACAGTAGTACAGGAATACACTCTTCTGCAAGAGGCAAGGGAAAGCTGGCAGACACACACAAACACACACACACACACACACACACACACACACACACGTACACAGAGCTGCCCATTCTGGGGGAGGGTTATCTCCTCTAAGCTAATCATTTTAGAAAATATCCTTACAGATTTGCTCAGAAGCATTTCTCTCAGTTCATTCCTGATCAAGTTGACAAGCAAATTAACCATGGTGCCATTGTAAGTCCACCTCTTGTCACTTTGACACACAAGCATACCACTTTTCAGATCTACCTTTCCATATTAGAATATAAAATACATTCAATGTAACATCACAAAAAAACCATTTATAACATTGTTCAAATTGGAAGTTAAGAACTTTTGTGAAAACTCAATCTCTTAACTCTGAGACCCTATAATAGCAAAAGCCATGTTGAATATTTTCAACATACTATGTCCCAAAGTAAACTTTCACAACATTAGAGAGGAAAATAGTAACATAAAAAGCAAATATCAGGACAAAACAAGACCAAGGCTAGCAGGGAACACACCAAGTCCTGCAGCTCTATTCCTGACATCCTTGGATGGTATGAAATATGTCATTTGGGCTCCAAAGTTCAGGGAGCACCTCAGTCTCCGATGACTACACACAGACAAGCTCTTCGTCTTGGATCATTCCGTCTGCATGCAGTTTTCCTTGGTGGACATCCAAGTCTATGCCTTGAACACTTATATATCTTGGGGTCTCCATAGCAACTTAAGGTTTACTACAGTGGCAACTATTTCGTGGACTCTTACTTTGCTTTGCATAACCTGAATTGAGTAAATTTCTGGAAAGCTGGCATGAGCCTCTAAAACCCTCTCACTCTTCCATCTGTCATATCTGTAAAGTTAGCACCCCAGCCAGCTCAGACCAAGTTCTTTTGCTTGATGTGTAATATATCAGCCACTGCCCTGGCTTCCCTGTGTCTTCCAGTATGACACAGGTAGACATTTGCTTTGATAGTTGTTTTTGAGTATCCCTGTCTCCCAGGTAATTGTCAGCTTAGGATTTCTTCTAACAAATACATTTGAATGTAGGTAAGATGGAGTCTTCTGTAGGTGGAGGCCCACCTTCGGGGCAACTTTCTTACTGTCACCATGAGAAGCAGGTTTCTTTTCAAAGGTATTAATATATCTTCAGCAACTACATCTGCTTTCTCAGTACAAGCCTTGGCTGCAAAACTTTTCCTTGCTAAGGGTGGAGCAAATATTTCGGTGTAAAGTGATTCATTGTCTCCTCAAGTTGATAAAGAATGGCTTGTGGTGGTCAATCTTGACTGAAAATTTGATTGGATTTAGGGTTTAGTAAAGCACACCTCTCTTTGGGACTATAATGAAATTCCAGAGATTATTGTATCATGAGAGGTTTGAAATCATGTAAGATTTCATCCACTGATGGATTCAAATGTGAGAAGATTGTTAGGAGCTAATAGAAATGTACAAGCTGGGACCTGGTTGGAGGAAGTGTGTCAGCTAGAAATGAGTTCTTGGTGGCTAAAGTTTGTCCTGGTCCTTTCCTGTTACTGCGCTGTAGTCCTTCCTGTCTGTCACTCTGTGAGCTACCCACATCCGCCATAACTTCTCCACCATGATGAACTGAACCCTATGAAAGGGAGAGAAAAATAACTCCTTTGCCAATACTTTTTGCCATAATTTTGACAGAGTGACTTAGAATCTGGATAGCAAAATATCTTTTCGTGAGAAGGCCGTTGGCAGATTATTACTGTGCTTGTCTTTACCATCCTCCTCTAAATCTAAAGTTAGTTTCAGGAATCTAATCATGGTCCAGAAATATCAAAATAGTATATTGTTCCTTGAGTAGTTTAATATGTATGCATCATTTGCACTGAGTTGGATACCTCTGAGTATGACATTAAGATGATCAAATTTGTGCATGGAATCTCTGGAGTGTGTAATTCTTCAAGGTAATAACAAAAATATTGTGACTGAAGTCAGTAGAACTCATTGATGATTTATATTTTGAGCATTTAAAGGAAGTTGAAAAAGTGTCAGTGATCAGAAAGAATACTATAATATCCCATATTGTATGCAAATTAAATATCAAATCTTCCTGAATGTTTGAATGTGCACATACACACACACACACACACACACATATCCCTCTCTATATATTTATAACTCTATCTGTTTATAGATCCAGTTTGTTACTTGTCTCATATGTGCAACAAAATAGCTTACATAGGCAACTAAGGGAAGAAGGGTTCATTTTGGAGTCCAGGTCCAGGAACAGTCAGTGATTACAGGGAAAGTATAGTAATGGAAACATGAGGCATCTGGTCACACTGTGTCAAACTCAGGAAGCAGAGGATACTGAGTGCCTTTATTAAACTAGCTTTTTACTTTTCATTCAGTCCAGGACCCTAATTCCTGAAATGGTATCATCCACTTTTAGGGTATGTTTTCCCACTTTAGTTGACTTTATCTTAATCGCCTTCATTGACATGCTCAGAGATTTGTTTCTATAATGAGCTCAATTCCAGGAAGTTGACAATCAAGTTTAATAATTAATGTATGCATTATTTCACTTTTTACACTATGTAACGAAGTAAAAGAAAATCGTAGTTTATCCCTTCCCTCCCCATTGGAAACAAACCTTCTACTGGTCTCTCCTGATCTTCTGATTTGAAATCTTCTGAACCTGGAATAACATTTTTTATTTTTGCAATCTGTAGGAACCATGAAGGAAGGCTAAGCAAATTAGAACTAGCTTAAAGAAGATTCAAAGCAGAGATTAATATTTCTACGAAGCAGCAGAAAATAAAACTTGTCCTTTGTCTAAGACATATTCTGTGCCACAATGACACTAATCTATTTTCACTAACAATTTAATGATTAATCAGATATTTAAAACTTGGAAGCTTGATGTGAGAAACACAACTATGAAAATGTTTCTTGAGTTTCAGTTTTTACTCTTGTAGTTTCGACACCTGCATCATATACACTGCTCAGAAGAGTGATTAATGATGATGTTTGTGACTGAGGCTCAACATGCCAAATCAGAAACTGCAGTGCCTTTTCATCGAGTCACAGTTTTCCTGGTTTTAGATAAGCTCCTTTTCCGTATTTTGAATAAGCTATGCTTATGCTTTGTTCTGAATCTAAAAATCAGTTATTCTTTTTAAGTATATGCATGTGTGTAATTATGATTTCTTTCATTAAGACACATTTTGTGAATGAGTGAGTCTTTAAGACTATAAAGCAAACATGTTTTCTACATATTCTGATTACAGACATTATAATAAATGTATTTAAAGATACCATATGGACAATTATAGCATTGTTATGCAGATTCATTTTTATTTTAATACTTTTTTCATTTGGGATAACTCAAGGTCGTTGTCATCTACTAACACTATAGCATATTTTAAAGATTTTTTTAAAAAGCATCTTTGCATAGCCTCAGGCACAGTGACAACTGTACATAAAACACAAGAGGAGAAAACATATTTGGTTCCTTAACCCAAAATGCTGTATCTAAGGATTCTAGAAGTGAGAGTGTTCTCATAGCCTGTAGAGGAGACAGGGAAGAAAGGACATCTCACTGTAGAATGAATATTTTGGAAGTCCTGTTCCCATTTTGTCTTGTTTCTTTGATAATGAGAACTTTGTAAAAGATATGATTTTTGCCCCTATCAAAAAATGACATAAATTTGGGTAGAAATAATGCAATAATTATTTATATCATTGGTTTTCAAATTTTAGCACATATCTTAGTTACTCAGAAGACTTGCTAAATTCAACTAGTATGTCCTATGTTATCACCTGTAGGATTCATTCCATCTGTTGTGCAGTTTCTTTTGTGCCAATTTTAAACGTCACTCTTACCCACCCTTCATTTTGATAACGGAGTAATGCAGAATGCTATTAAAACTCCATGTCTGGTCTCCCGCGTGCTTTCTCCATACTGTCACAAAAATGAATTTTCCCAAAACAGAAAGGCTTTCTCCTATACACACACACACACACACACACACACACACACACACACACACACACACATATCTGTGTGTGTATATAACTTAATTTTTTATTTTTGAGAATTTGATGCATTTTTACAATGAAATATGATTATGTATACCCACCAGTTACCTCCCCCTACTTTTCTTATAGAAGAAAGTTCAGCAGGCTCAGTGTATGGTATCTTAAATGTAGTAGTGGTATTTGATGTAGTCCCATGGGACTTTCTAGATCAAACATATAGTGTCTTTGCTTTTGATGTTTGAATGGTTAATCAAGTACCCCTTTGTTCAGTCTAGATTACATTCCTCCTTTAGTGCAGTTCAAAATGTCTTTGATAGTTGGAATGGTGTCTTTCAAGCACAAGGTAATTGTGAGTTATAAAGTGTTAGCAAGTACGAAAATAATCCTTAATGACAAAAGTTTTGCAAAACTCAAGTCATTCATCATTTACTTTACTTTGAACTGTTAAAATAGAATCTTTTCAATCTTTCTTCTCTCTCATTACCAATAATGGTCATTAGTACTTATGTGCCATGTTATTTCACACATAACATTATCATTATTATTTTGTTTATTATGGATATTATCACTGACTGTTTTTTTCTTCCAGTTCAGAAGCCAGCTATTATTAACCAGTTCAATTAATGGGTTTAATGAGATGACTTCACTTAAATCCTACAGAATTTTACATTAGGTTCTCAAAGCTGTAGGACTTGCTCACTGAATCTGGAAATATAAACAGAATTCTTTGCACACTTCATTTTGAGAAAGCAAATTCCACAGCACTCTGCAAAGACTTGAGCTTATTATCTCCAAATACCATTTGAAAATAAGTGATCAGCAGTGTGGAGTCATTAAAGGTACACAATTGGAATATTGAGCTTATAATCTATGAGAATGACTTGGAATGTATGGCCTCATTATTTTATTTTATAGCTGAAGACATAACTTGCATTATGTTTCAGTGAACAATGACCATCAAACCCTGACAAAATTACCTCATTTCTTTTTTATGCGTTCTCAGTATAGGCAAATGCATTACAAACTCTAATTTATTCTGACCTAGAAATTGCACTTTAGTGTATTTCTAGAAGCACTGTGTATATGAAACAGGAAGTTACCCAGCATAGGATTATTTCTTCCCAAATTATTGTTTATACTTGCAAAAGTTGGAATAAAGCCAAATTAGCTGTCATAGTCAACTTGCAATTTTATATATCCACAAAAATAACATTTTTGAATGCCTTACTCCAGAAAGAAGTCTGCTTGTACACATTCTTCACAGCCTATATATATGCACTGTCACAGCCCACACAGGTACACCAACACAGCCTGAACACCTACAGTATCACAATCTGCACAGGTACTCTATCACAGCCTGCACATCCACACTATCAGCCTGAACATCTGAACTATCATGGCCTGCACATATGCAAATCATAGCCTGTGACTATGCAGCATCAATGACTCATTTATTTGGGAATGGCTAGTACTTGGAGAAGTACAAAGAGTTGACTTCAGCAGGCATTAGCAGGTACCAGTGGTTCAAGAATTACCTGAGTTATGCTGTGCAGAGAGGTGATGAGAAGTGTGAAGGGCAGCAATGAGGGCAGTATAGATATCACAAATTTCAGACATGCAATAAACACCTACCCAGGGGAATAAGGCTGGGCCCCGGGATGGTTAGTTATCTTTGTCCTCCTTGACGTAGAACTGCTGGCCAGAGGTGGGAAAGTAGGCAAGCTGCTTCCATGGTTGTAAGTCAACACCTTCTCAGATCACTGTCCATTTAAAAAAAAGGACAGTGTAAGGATTCAATATGTCTCAGTTTGTTGATGTTTGTGGTAATAGGCAGCCTGAATATTAGTATTCCACTGACTAATGTGCGAAAGATGCATTTTGTCTCATTCTTTTAGAAGCTTTACTCAGGGATCCCTGGCTTCACTGGTTCTGGGATGGAAATATCTGTTCACTTCATGGTGTCTGGGAAACACAGAAATAGATAAAGTGTTAAAAAAACGAAATATAGCCTCAGGACACACCCTTATTATATACTTTCTGCAAACTGTCCTCATGTCCTAGTTTCAATGATATTTCAATAATGCCATCAAATTATATCAATAGATTAACCTATTGATTTGATAAGGGCCTTCAAGATACAGTACAACAACCTCTCAAAATTGCCCTGAGCTGGAGTCAAGTCTTGCATCCTTCAGTCTGTGAGGAAAACATATCCAAGCAATAACAGACCCAACATTTTGGGATAGAAATCAGAACAGTCTTTGCCTGTGACCTTAAGAGAGGCTCTATAAATTGGAACTAGTCCAGGGAGTGTTGTAAGGATGCCTTACATGTCTTATACCTTGAGCAGTAATACTAATGAGTATGCACTTTGGCAGAAATTCTTGAATTGTATACTTCTGAACTACTCTCTTCACTGCATGTCTGCTATAACTATTCTGTTTTTGAAGTTTCTTAAGGAAATACAATATACTTGTTTTATAATAAATTATTTACAGTCTTCTCAGGCTCCTTCCATCTCCAAACACGCAAAACCAGAAAACCAACAGCTAGGAGCCTGAAGCACCCAAAGGACATCTGTCAACCTTTTTCTGCTAGAATCCCTCTAACCCTCCCTCTATCTTTTACATCCCAAACAAAAGGAACACATATCTCCCTGCTGTGCTCCTGAAATTAAGCTTCTACGCATTTCTGAGAGCTAGATGGAGGGTATTCTACCACTGACATGAGATTAATAGTAGTCGTTTAATTATTAATCATCGTTTGCATATTGTCTTAAAATTTTAATGGGTGACATTTCCATTATTTGGTGTTTTACTGTTTTTAAAGTTATCTTAAATCAGTGTCTTCAGCTATAACTATTTTTCTTCATGCAAGTTTTATCAAAATTGAAATTAGTAAAAAAAAAAAAAGTAAATTTGTGGCAGAATAAAGCATACAAACTATTGGTTGTATAGATTACAAGAACATTTTTGAGTGAGTAAACATGTTGGTCATATATTAAGAGTTGCTATCATGTACACCATACATTTTCAGCTGTTCAAAATGCTTTTTGTGGCATATAAAGTTCTAGCAATGCTTTGAGGTCTAGTATGCCAAGCATCTGAACTGTCTGGGAACTTTGTCCCTAGAAAAGAACTACACTCACTGAGGTTGAAAGGGTCACAGATCCATCATGTGTTATACACCCAAACGTAATGTTTAAATTTAGTTTCCTCATCTGTGAAAGTATAATAATGAATAGCTCAATCATCTCCAGGTAAAGAAGGGATGGGCCAGCTATGTATATCCCTTTGGTGCCCGGTCTGTCTTAGTGTGTTTACCATTTATAATAACGCACTGCCATAAGTTGGCTAGTACATAGAGTGTAGGTTATTATGAATGCAGCTTTGTTGAAAGTCCAAGGGACACAACTAGCATTGGCCCTCCTGTTAGCAGAGCTCCCAGTAGGTGGGAGGTACCATGGGATAAGACAGAGTGAACGTGTGTGTATCTATCTTTTGACCTCTCTTCTTGTAAAATCACCAGGATATAATTAAAAACCTTCTTCATGACTTATGTAATATTAATTATCTTGAAAAGTAATTGCTACCTATAAATGCCATGATCAAAGTTACTACTCTCTGAATAATCTCAAAATGGAGACTAAATTAAATAAAGGAAACAATGTGGGGACGGAAATATATCCAAAGAAGAGCAAGGTCCCATCTTCAATCTTTCTCCAGGAGACTCTGAGACACTGAAAAGGATCTAACAGGAGGTGACAGAAAGCTAGTGTGACTGAGCTGTTTCACTGATAAATTTTCAGAAAATAACTTTAACTTTTATTATCACATACTAACCTTATTTTATAAGTTTTATAAATAATTTATTTTTACAAAAAAATAAATTAACCGTCTCACGGTTTTTTGTTTCCAAAATACATGGAACCAGAAGTGTTGGAGACATAATTTTTCAGAATTTGGAATATGGGTACTGATGTCATACGGAATATGGGTGTTGAAATCATAAGGAAGCCACATTCAAAGTGATAATTTGTGTTTAGTATGTGCGACTAAGAAGACCTTAAAATTAAAGTTCTAGAATGTTTTGATGCATCTTCATTTATTTTTAGTGAATTTTTATACAATATAGTTCGAATGTATTTATATTTATATTCCCTCCATCTGTACCTTCGACCCCTGCCTCCACCTCTATATGTCTTATAGAGTCTGATTTGTGTTCCCAAATGTCTTTCACTGTGAGTTCATCCAGTGGACCCCCCAGCGTTTCACCCCTGTGAGACACTTCTTTCCCACCTTCCATCAGCTAGCAGTTCATTAGTTTAGGGTGGGAATTCACATCTTCCCTTTTTAAAAAAGTGTGTTTGATTTGTTTTTTTTTTTACTTCAATACACACACACACACACACACACACACACACACACACACACTTTACCCCATTTAAATGTACCTACAGAGGGCAGAAAACAGGTATTGAATGACCTGAAACTAGAGTTCTTGGTGGTTATGAGCCATCATGTGACTGCTGGGAAATGAACACAGGTTGCCTGCAAGAGCAGTCAGTGCTCTTAACCATAGAGACATCTCTGCAACCCCCAGTGACTCAGTATTTTGACTGATCTCTTGTATGAAATCAGGATCAGAATTTCACAGTCATAATGTCCTTGTCGTGACTCTACTCAAAAGTGTCAGATTTAAAAACCTTTTATCATAGTTTAAATATATTGAATCGATTATTTAGATTAAAAGGGAAGAAAGTTAATTGATGCCTTTGTTTAATGAATACTTTATATATTTTTTAAGTGAAATAGATATCTTCTTCCCTGAATTCTAAGATATCATCGTTTCTGAGGGTATGATTTTATTTTTAAATGATGTTCATGGAAATACTTTAGCCCTGAAGTTTCCTTAGAATATCCTTATTAAATCTAAAGAACATGAGCCACTTTACCAGCTGCTAACATGGCAGGCTTTTTTTCATTCAGTGTTCAGTAGGCTACAGTGATTAACATATAACAACCTAAATATGAAAACACAAGACAAAGATAAACAAAGGAATTACTAACCAGCTGAGGACTTACCTGGAAATTTTTATTCTGTCTCCAAGATTAGAAGCTACTTACTGGAATGCAAGAAATATCACCTTGGTGACAGTATAGATTTACCCACTTAAAAACACAGAAAATAAAAAGAGAAAAAGAAAACAAGAAAGCAGGTAATTGAAAATATAAAGTGTGCTGCTCAGGAAGGTTCTGTTGGAATTTTGAGAGCATTAAACTTTTTTTTTTTTTTTTTTTGCCATAGATAAGGGAAAACTCATTCAGAAGAAAGATCCTTGTTGAGGTGACTTCAAAGAGTCTGTCTTCTCCTTTGAGGAGACAAATGGTTATCAAATCCCCTTGTTGATAGTATCACCATTTGCTGAGTCTGGATCTGTGGTGTTATCAGATAATTTGTATGCTTTCTCTGCAGGAAGCTGACTTTGCCCATCTTTCATGTGTCTCAGCTTTCCCTACCCATATCTTACTTTGCTATCAACAGATATGAGCAATTTATGAAGGGCTACGGAACAGAGAACAGACTTAAGACCATCTCTAGCTGAGGCTGCTTGCAACCCAGGTGCTTTTTGGGCCAATGAAGGTACTAAAAACACTCCCTTCGGAGCAGGGGTGGGAGCAGAGAAGAGGAAGGTGGACATGGAGCCGTCCCACTGGGTCAGCTCAGTAATACAACACATTTGGTAAATGTCACTGAGACATTTAAGTCAGATATTTCGGCTTATTGTTAATATGTTTTCCTTTCTATGGAGGCAGCAAACTTTTAAACATTAGTTCTCATTACTTAGCAGCTCTAAAATTTCAAATAATTGCAAGTTGTTCCTGATGTACATTATGTACAAATGACATTTTGCGGGGGGGGGGCATATGAATAACACTTACGAGGTGGATCTTAAACACATACAGATTTACAAGAAAACTGACCAGTTTTCCAGTGGTGGATAAACAGACATGCATTCACATGTTTCCCAGGATCTAGTACCCCAGTCTATCCTGTACTGTCCCTTAAGACATACCCATGTGTGTTGGTGCAAGCATGTGGGTGAACACCTACATGTGAGTCAGAATGCCTTCTGCCATTCCAAGAGAAAACTTGGCCACCTGTCATTCAAATCACTCAGGGTGATTGATTTAACTGCCCCATGGATGTTTCTTCTAGACTATAAATGTGCCTGAAAATAGAATGTGCTGCATTATTTTGCTAAGAGGTTTAAATAAAGTGATTAGCCAACCTAATCTCATTTCATCTAGTACTGTGGCTGGTGTGAACCCCTGGGAACAGATAGATAGATATATGTGTTTAATCTGGTTAAGATCTCTAGAACTTCATAAACCTCTAGTAGTACAATAGTGTAAGGACTTTAAGTCAAGACCAAGCACATGACAATAGAGTTATGTATACACTGATTCTTTTCTGATCTCTCTGACAAAAGAAACTAAAGGAGGGTTTCCTTCAGCTCACGGTTTGAGGGTGTATTCCATATTCCATGTTTGGGGGGATGATATGAGAGTAGATGACTTTTTAGTTATAGATTATAATGAATGTCACACACACACACACACACACACACACACACAGAGAATAAAGCTTCCACAATGACGAGAACTCTAAAGACAGACATAGGAAGCTTCAGAGTCCAGAAGGATTCAGCCCAAGCAAGACACTGAGGGATGCTGCTTCTCATTGCCCTGATCCCATCTCAAAACACAAAGCCTGTGGACAGCAATGTATGATGCTACCTTTGGGGTTCCAACTACAGTCCCAGTACCTCTCTCACTGCACAAGTTTTGTGAGTATGTCTCTACAAAATGCCAAACACTACTGGATAAAAAACAGAGCTAGGTTCTGAAATCCTGAACTGCCCAGCAGGCAGTATTCTGCGTCCCTCCTGACATATGCCCCTGATGCTTCCTTCCTGTGCCCAGTGATTACAGAGCAGATGTACGTGATGACAGCTCCAGTCTCTCCTTTAACAGGCTGATTGTTCATACTTTTCTAAAATATAGTTTATGCCAAAAATACTTCCATAAAAGTATAATTTCCAATATTTAAATTTTTTATTGAGCTTTTGTAAATTCTATAGGACAATTGTTAATCAAATTAGACCCTTTCCCCATCCATGCCACCCCGAACCTCCACTGGACCTCATGCAACCTGCATACATGTTAAGTCCTATCCAGTCAAACCATTGTATCCAGATGTCCTTCAGTGCAAATTCATCCATCACAGTCTAGTCATCCTATCCACAGATTGTAAGTAAACCGTATTCTCCCTCACCCAGTAGTAATCAGTCTCCAGTAGTTTCCAGATTAGGGCTGATCCACCGCCCATTTCTCTAGCTCCATTCTGGGCCCTCATCTGATTGAACTGGAATGGATTCTGTGCTCAATGCCACCATTGCCACAAAGTCACATGTCCAAGTTTCCCATGACCTGAAAGCCTCTATGTCCCTATGAGCCAGCCCTGGCCCTTACAGTCTTTCTAGCCCCACTTCTGCACGGTCCTGAGAAAGGCTTAATATAGGAGTCCTATCCAGGGCCAGACACTCTGCAATCTCTTATTCTTTAAGAGCTGTCCAGTTGTGGCCTTCTGTGTGAATTGCACTGTATTGTACAAGGAATCTTCACTGCTGAGAGTTGAGGGGTGCACTAGTTTTCTCTCTGCTCCTTGTTCTGCTATGTTTCATGAGCCTTAGATATAGCAGCTTGATTGTAGATGTGTCCCAGATATATATTCTGTGTCTGAGCACTTGTGGGATCTTGTAGTAGCCTCCATCTGTTGCAAAATAAAATCTTCCTTGATGAATGATGTCTGGTGTACTTGTCTGTAAACATAAGGATCGATATTTAACATATGGTAAGAAATTTCATTTGTCTAGAGATAGGGTTTTCTCTAGGATCTATGACCTCACCAGTCATGTGAATTTGGCTGTGTTTACAGTTCTACTCATGAGTTCACTCCCATTGAGAGGACGTTAAGTACAGTTAGATAGCTATTGATTATCCTCCTGATGACAGTGCAACTGCTGCATCAATAGAAGCGGTTTGCTGTGCTAGTCCTTACGGTTATTAGGCTTCAGGGTTGTGTTGGACCATTGACTGATTTTCTCCTTTAGCAGCTTGCATATTATCATGTAGCCCTCTGTGAGCTAAATTTCAGGTAGAAGTTTTCCAGGTCATTTCATGCTCCATTGTGCCAAGTTCTGTATCAGAATTGTGTCCTGTGTTCAGCAGTAGGGTCTTATCTTCCAATTCTGGGAGATAACCAGGTGCTCTGGTAATAGTCTGTGTTAGTTTGGGAGTTTCTTGGTCTAATCTCATCAACTACTCAAAGGGAAGTTCTCCTGTCTATCACTGTGTTCCTTGCCATACAGGCCCTAGGTAAACATACGTATTACGTTCAGACTCCATATGTGCATTTCTCAGGGTGTTTCAGGGGCAATACATTTCCTTCTGCCTTCCCAAGATTGCTACTCTCTCTCCCTTTCATCTGAACTCCCTCCTCCCTCCCCAGACCAAGGGCCCCAATTTTCCCCAGTTTTCAATGAATTTTAAATTAAGCTTCCATGCTGATTAATGGTCATCAAAATCTAGCTTTGAATATTTATAATATCCCAATAAATTCACTAATACCTGCTTTTACCCAAACCTTGCAGCCCAACATAAGCAACCGTGATCTGCTTCCTGTGTTTTTACCCAGCCCTGATTTATATATAAGAGGAATCATCAACTCCATGATAAGCATGTCTGTCTTTAGCATAATGTCTTTTAAAATTCATGCAGATTGTAGCTGCATTGTTATTTCAGTTGTTTTTGTTTTTAATTATAAAACAATAGCTGGATATGATTATGTGAACCTGTAAACCCAACACTTGGGTTGTGGAAGCATCAGGACTGGCGGCTCAAAAATCACTGCCAGCTGTAGAATGAGTTTATGGTCAGCCTGGGTTACATGAGAGACCTAATATAAGTAAGAAATAAAACATAAGTACCACATGCAGTCTATTCAGTCTTCAGTTTCTTGACCTTGGCCTACTTCCAGGATTTGGTGAAAGGGAACATACAGTGTTTTGAGTATTCACATGCCTCCTTGTTTAAACCTATGTGCTTTGTCACAATTGGGTGGAAATATAGTATGGAATTCCTCGATCATATATCATGCTCAATTTTTAATATACCATCAATGTCACTTACAAGGTTCTCATTTGTATCTCCACTACCAGTATATGAGGTATATTTTGCTCCGTACTCTGATCAATAAGGTATATTTTGCTCCGTACTCTGATCAATAACACTTTTTCCCTTTCAGTGATAGCTATTTTACTATGCATGTAGCTCTCTTCTTTATATTTCTGTTCTCACCCTGAGTTTTCCTGTGTAGACACTGAATCCACGATCTCCCCCTTCATCTAGTCACGTGGTATAGCCCCTTCTTAAAGGTCTCCCATGACCTCCATTTACAGAGTGGAATATCCACCAGGAAAAGTGCTGTCTTTATCACTTTGCTTTGACCTTTAAAATAATAACTGGAAAGAATTTTCAGGTATAAAGTAAAGTAAAATTTGTTCAAGAAATTCAACAGAGAATTTACGTCACCTCTTGTTTCCAGCACTGTGAACATTTAATATAAACCTAGCAGCATTCTAAAAATTAATAATTTAACACTGGGAAAATTCTATTTACTAAACTTCACTCTTTATTTTTAATTCACCCATGTTCCCACTAATGTCCTTTTTCTGTTCCATTACCCAATCTTGGCCTTGAGTTATTAAATCTCTTTAGAATTAAATGTAACTTAATTTGGTCTTTTGTCTAGCTGTCCTCTTTCTATTCAACCAACAGCCCTACTCTACTCTCCCAGATAATGAAAAATGTTAGTCTCTTCTCTAAAATCAAATTTGTGGTGTGTGTGTGCGTGCGCGCGCGTGTGTTTGTCCCTTTCCGTGTATGCTGATGCAAATAGGTGTGAATATGTACATTCATGTGGGCTGGCTAAAGGATACTACCTCACCTACTAGAGGGTTCTACAATGTGTTTCAGATAGTCTCTTTTGCTTGGAGATCACCAGTTAAGTTAACTGCTTAGTCAGGGCACTCCAGGAGGCTGTCCTTCCCCTCAGTTCTGGCATTAGAAATGTATTGCAGGGCCCAGTATGTTTATAAGTGTTCTAGGGATCAAACTTGGACCCTTATGCTTTTGAGGCAAGTGTTTTATGGATTGAGATAACTTCCCAGTCCACTGAGATCATTTATTTTATTTTTATATAGAACTGAGAAAATGTATTGGTTTCAGTGTGTTTGCTCATCTAAAGAACTGCATTATGCACAAGATTTACATTAACCAGTTATCTACTGATGGATTTGCAGGTGGAGTCCAAGTTTTGACTTTTGTGTAGTGCTACAACCAACAGGCAAATGCAGATCTTTGGCATTCTGACTTCAGTTCCTTTGGTTTTGTTCCTAGTACTGTGCTTTTAACATTTCTCTTTCTAGATTTTTAAGGTACCTACACATAGTGACTCGACTTATTCATGCTCTTGATAACAGTGCAGGAATAATCCCCTTTTCTCTATGATTTAATGGCATTCATTATATTTATCTTCCTGATAGGAGCAATACTAAGTAAGGTGAAACAATATTTCATATTTATTACTAATGATACATAATGACAAGCTATGCTCAGGTCCTTAGCAATAGAGTCTTATCTTCAGATTCTGAGAGGAGGAAAAGACAGTGTCTTATAGGGATGGAACTCTTGGTGGGTCCAGTGGATGGATCCACATTGAAGAACATTGGGGACACTAACAGAGTACATTATATTGAGCGGAGGACACTGGGGGGAGGTACAGGAAGGGGAGGGACTGTAAATATCATCAAACTATATTGTATGAAAATCTAAAAATAATACCAAAAAACAATTTAAAAGATTATTGTGCAAAAGTATCTTACTTCACTGTAATCCTATTTTTCAACATTTTCTTTTGCTGTCTGAATTGATGGCTTGTTTTAATTAATATTCTGATATGAGCAAATCTTAAATGTCTGTGAGTGCTTTCTTTTGTTTCTGTAGAGAATTACATTGCTATTTTGATAACAATTAGACAGAATTGCAGATTTTACTAATATTAAGGGTATTTCATTAATAATCTGTCATTCTAGTAGCATACGATATTCATTCAGTTTTTGGTGTTCTTTGCAATTTCTTTTACTTTCTTAATTTTTTAAAATGTTTCTAATTGAATATTGTGTATTTCACACAGAATGTCTCAATCAGTCTGGATCATCTTCATACACCCTTCCCACCAGCACCTCTCCATTGCAACCTCACTGGAACCCATTCATTTTCATTCTTTAATCTGTGGTAAAGTCTATTATGTCAAGTTAGTGTCTCTATATCTTCCTTAGTGCAAGTTCATCCACTGAGGTCTAGTCAGCCTATCCAGAGTCCCTCCCTTAAGGAGAGTAGCTCATCCTCACCCAACAGTAATCAGTTGCCAATATTTTCTCAGCAAAGATTGGGGTCTGATGCCCATTTACCTCAGTTCTATGCTGGGTTTTTGTTTGCTTGAATTTGCATGGGTCTTGAGCATGCTGACATCACTGCTGTAGATTCATATGAGCAGGGTCCCAGGAGTTTGTAGGATTCCATTTCCATATGATTACACATCTCCTCCCTGTCTCTTACAATCTTTGCTCTCTCTTCATCAATTGTCCTTGAGCCCTGGGTTAATGAAACTTAATATAGGAGTCCTGTCCAGAAACCCCTAATCTCCATGCTTTGCTCATTAGTGACTTTTTGTATTCCTGGCCCTCTGCTCATAAGGGAGCTTCATTAATGAGAGTTGAGATACTCATTAGTGTCCCCTTTACTCATTGTTCTAAGTTGCCTGAGCCTTAGGTATGGAAGTTACATTGTAGGTGTGCCTCTTAGGCTTGGGCAATTCACAGACAGTGTCTATGTGTGACCATCTGTGGTACTCTGCAGTAGTCTCCATCTAGAGCAAAGGAAACTTCTTTGATGAGTGGTGACAATTTCTTTTATAATCATTTTTAATTTTCATTGTAGAGCCTGTTATCTTCCCTGGCTGAATTTATTCTTAGGTATATTTATTTTGGGCAGTTATCAGGAATACAGTTGCTTTCTTGATTTACTTCTCAGAGATGTAATTGATGTTTTATTTTTAAAAAGTGATCTATGCGACTTTTTGTATTCTGCAGCTTTTCTGAATTCATTTATGTCTTTATACAGGTTGAGGTTTTTTTTTTTTTTTCATTATTTAGGTCTTTCTGCCAACGAATAATTTTGTTAGCAATTAGGGCTAACGAGACCTGCTGTTTCTTTATTCCTTTAATTTCACTTGTTTTCTTAGTGCTCTGGCTAAGGCTTTCAATAATACACGGAGAAAGGGAGGGGCGCTGACAGTGTTGTCATGTTTCTTAGAGGAGAAGATGCCAGCTCTTTGGGATCTGTTGAGATGCAGGCTGTGGAATGCTCATATATCCCCCATAGTCTTCAGGTACCTTTTTTTTTAAAAACTGAATTGGAAGTGGTTTTTTATATAAAGAGATTTGAACTGTATCACATGTTTTTTTGACTTGCTACTTTACATTTGCCCTTTGTATACGTCAAGAATTTCTTTAAGCCCTGG
This sequence comes from Eospalax fontanierii, assembly GCA_035773235.1. Classification (NCBI taxonomy): domain Eukaryota; kingdom Metazoa; phylum Chordata; class Mammalia; order Rodentia; family Spalacidae; genus Eospalax; species Eospalax fontanierii. The sequence goes on from CM069524.1 coordinate 10,498,935, forward strand.
GCTAAATTCCACTTGATTGATTGGTAATGATTTTTTGATGTGTTGTTGGATTCAACTTATAAGTATTTTGTTAAGGATTTTGTATCTATGTTCATCAAGGAAATTGGCCTGTCTGCTGACATTTTTATAGTAATTTTGAATTATATAATATGTAGGTTAGATCTGGATAATTGACAGTAATAAGTAAACATGACATTTGTTGATGTTTACTTTAGTTCTTTGCCACTATTTTATAGAAATATCCATATAAATCAAGCATGAGTTTTTGTTAAATTTCAACCAGATCACTTTATTCCGTGGGTGTCAGAGTAAGGTTTTTCTACCAATATTTTGTTCTCACAAAGATAAATCACAATTGGTTTTCTTGTAAAATGACAATGAGCTGTATTCTCCAGTATTATGAAGTTTATCTACTATTTCCAGATATTTAAGAGTCTGGAATTTATGAAATAGAGGGACAAAAATGCATGTAAAAAAGAACTCTAACTGAAGGCACAATGCTGAAGAGGCTTGAGAAGATATCCATTGGCTAGAAATCAATCTCACAAGAAATTGTTCAGTCATCAATTATGAATTGCAATGGTATTTTAATGGTTTTACATAGATGCCTCTTAAACATTAAAAACATTATCTTCTATCTTCCCTTATCTGATAACATATGTTCATGATTGAAGATTATCTGTTTTTACTGTACATACACATGTATATGTCTATCTATCTGTCTGTCTGTCTGTCTGTCTGTCTATCATGTACCTACCATCTTCTACATTTTGTCAATCTCTCATATTGAGATCCCCTCCTTCCCGTATCTGTACCACCCACAGTCCCCCCTGCCCACCACCAGATTTCATACATTCTGTCAGGTATGTCAAGCCTTATCAAGTCAAGTTTGTGTCCCCAAATGTCCCTCAGTGTGATTTCACCCACCGGACGCTAGTCAGTCTATCTAGCGTCCCTCCCTTGAGGACCAACTTTCTCTCTCACTCAGCAGTAATCTGCTGCCAAAAGTACCTCAGATAAGGTTGGGGCTTCTTACTCATTCCACAACTTGTTAAACTCAGAGAATAAGTATCTGAGAGATGCCTAGCCCTATGTGACACATCTACAATGGGACATCTACACGTAAGGCTCATGGAGCATAGTGGAACATGCAGTAGAGAGAATACTAATGCATCTCTCAATTCTCATCAGTGAAACTTCCACAGGCAACAGAGAGTGAATAACACAGGAAGCCACAGCTGGCCAAAATGAAGAGAAAAGATACTGCAGAATACAAGTCCCTGAATAAGATTCCTATATTAAACCTCTGCCACCCAAGGCTCAGGGACATTTGTGAAATTGGAGCAAAAAGACTGGAAGTGCCAGAAGATTAACTTTTTATATTCAAAGGCTTTTTAGGACTACTGTGATGTATCACATCCAAATAATAAGAAAGAATTTTTTATTGTGTAGTGTTCTCTGATACTATGAAAGCTAGTCCTCAGAAAGGAGGCTTCCAGGTGAGTTCAAGTTCAACTGCTCCAAGCAGTGAATCTATCAAAACAATGATAATGGGTGTATTCATCTAAAATAATTTTAATATGCACCATAAATCCCATAAGTATATATTACAATTCATGATAAGTTCAGATATTTTTTAATGAAGCAATGGGGGCTTCTGTTACTGAAGTGCCAGTGTTTAATTACCATGGTTTCTTAAAAATATTATTTTTTAAATTATAACTAAGAATACTATTATGTCGAGACATTGATATAATTCATTATTCTGAAGATAAGGAATGTATAGCTTTCTGAGATAATAAGTTAACATTCAGTTATTACTTAAAACAACCAAGAACATATTTCCAAAAATTATTATTTAAGTTAGTAATGAGACCTGCAACTTCATTAGAAGAAAAATACTAAATAAATGTTACAATTCTTGATTCCATGTTTATAGCAGTGAGAGACTGTAAATTGTAATTGTTATACTGACAATTGTATCATCCATAGTTCAAATGTGAATTAATTTGTTAGAAAAAGCTTAGACAAAATGCAGCTCATACAAAATAAACAACTTAATTAGGGGTTATTAATATTTTACTACAATTGCCATATAAACACACCCTTGATAAATGTTGACTTTATCATTCTTATCAAAAGAAAAAATAAGTACCAATCACTCTTGATTAATTAGGCTAGTTCCTTTGCATAATTGAAAGACAGAAATCTAACTATTTAGTTTTAAGAAGATAATTGAATTCTCTCCATAAATCAAAATAGTCATTCATATATGTGAGTAAATTATTTCCTGATTTGTATTTCAACTATTCTATTCTAATACAAAAAAAGACAATTTTCAGAAAGTGACATGTGTTAGATTGAGACAATTATGTTGTGTAAACATTGCTTTGGTGTGTCCCACACACATGTACTCTTCATCCTGAAGACTAGGAAGCATCTTAGTTCAAAGTTTGTGTATGATCTTACATTTGTGTGATTGCTTCCGTTTTGGTCATACATGGGAACACTGTTTCCAAGTTGCTTGCCTTTGATCTGGGCCTTCAGTTGGGTCCCTTCAGATTTAAAAACCATGAGGGAGCACGGGAGGAACTTCTTGCTGAAGAAAGGAGCTCACATTGTCAGCTCAACCTTCCTGTTCTGTCAAGTTCATGGTGTTCAAAGAACCAATTTTTAATTTAATTTTTTCTCTTGATTTTTTTTTCTATTTTGTTTTGTTATTCTTGATATTATCACTATTATTATGTTATTGCTACCTTGTTTCTGCATGCTTTGCTCTTGGTTTATTTTGCTTTTGAAGAGTCTACTTTTTATACCTTTAAATTTAGTATTTTACATGCACACGTGTTCACTTGCAGGCATGCATGTGTACTACATTTGTGGAGTGCTTGCGGGGGCCAGAAGTGGGTATCAAATCCCCTGGATTAGAGTTACAACATAGTGGGATCCACTATGTCTGTGCTGGGAACAGAACCCAGGTCTCCTGCAAGAGTAGCCAGTGCCCTTAACTGCTGAACCATCTCTCCAGCCCCTTTTCTAGGTTCTTAAAATGAAAACTCAGAGTGTTACTTGCTGTTAATTTGATTTTGTTGATAAGAGATCTAATTTTTGCTATAATCTAAATATTAATATATTGTATTTTTATTCATCTTAAAGAATATTTTAAGTCAACTTAAAAGTCATTTTTACTAAATCTTGTATTACTTAGAGATGTGTTTTATAATTTAAGCATAAATTAATTCAATATTTTTATTTTATTTGTTCTTACATCAGCTATGTTTTTACAAGAAAGCATATTTTACATGAATTTAATACTTTTGCATTTACTGAACTTTGTTTGTTTAATGGAATCCTGTTGATGGCAGTAAGTGGAGAGCAGAGACCAGGTGGCACAGAGCATAGTATGCTCTATCTGATATTTTGCTGCAGATTGTAATGTATAAAAAGATTGCATTAGGTCTATAAAGCTTCTGCTATTTGGCATTATCCCTTTCCATGAGGATATGAATAAATGTCTTATCTGCTATGGGGCATGAGACACTGCAGTCTGCATGACTGCTGACTGCTGAATTATATATCCTCTGTCTCTCTATTAGACATGTATCTTCCTATATTGGTTCATCTTTTCTTTTGATGTCTTTGCTCTGTTTTGTTTTCCTGTTTTATTTGAGACAGAGTATCCTTGCAGCCCACATGCCTTGGAAATCACAATATAGACCAGGCTGGACTTGATCTAAAAAAATATCAGCCTGTCTCTGTCTTCTTAGTGCTGGGATTAAAGACACGCACCACCATGTGCATCTTTATTTGTTTATCTTAAAATGCACAAATCTTTGATCATTATAAATTGGATTTACGTTTCAGGAATAGCCTTTGTTTCAATGTCTATTATGTTGATTTTAGCATTGTCTTTCTAGCTTATATTTGTTAGACTTTCAGGAAATAAGCTTTCCAAACTTTTACTTCCTACTCATTTGTGACTTTGTTTCTTTTGTTTTAAAATTTTTGTTGAGGTTTTATACATTTCATGCGACAGTTCTTAGCTGAATTTAGCCCCTATCCCCATCTATGCTCCCACCGCCTCACTGTATTTCATGCATATTCAGTCCTGTTCAGTCAAGCATTTGTACCCAAATGTCCTTTGGTGCAAATTCATCCACTGGAGACTGGGCATTCTATCTAGAGATCATAAGTAAAGCATATTCTCCCTTTCCCAGTAGAAATCAGTCTCCAATAGTTCTCTGTCTAGGGGTGCCCCACCACCAATTTCCCTTGTCTAATCGAGTTGGCATGAATCCTATGCTTGATGTCCACATTGCCACAAGTTCACATGTGTAAGCTTCCAGTGACCTGAAAAACCTCTGCTTCCCTGACTTCTTGAAGCATATCAGGCTATTACAATCTTTCTGCCCCCTTTTCCACAATGGTCTCTAAGCAATGGATGAGGTTTAATATAGGAGCCCCATGCAGGGATACCATTGGGTCTTTTATGCTTTAAAAGTTGTTCAGTTGTGGCCTGTGTATATCACACTGTTGTATAAGGAAGATTCACTGGTGAGAGTTGAGGGATGATCTAATTTTCTCTCTACCCCTCATTCCCCTATGTTTCTTTAGAACATCCATTATTGGAAGCACACACCTGGACAAGGTGTGTGTGTGTGTGTGTGTGTGTGTGTGTGTGTGTGTGTGTGTTTATCCTTTAAAAATGTTTTTCTTTTATTGAGTTTTATACATTTTATACAGCAGTTATTAATCAAATTTAGAACCCTCCCCATCCATTCTCCCCAAACCCCCAACAGGACCTCATGTATTCCATCATACATGCCAAGTACTATCTAGCTAAGCATTAGTGCCCAGATGTCCTTTAGTGAAATACATCTAATGGACTATCTCAGGATATCTAGAGATCATAAGTAATGATTACTCTCCCTCTCCCAATAGTACTCAATGTATAATACTTCTCAGTCTACTCAGTCTAGGTCTGGTCTGCCATTCATTTCTATTCCTCCACTCTGGGTCCTTGTCTAATTTGAGTTGGTGTGGGTCATGTGATCAGTGCCATCATTGCCACAATTTTGACATGTGCACCCTTCGAGTAGTCTGAAAGACTCTGCTTTCCTGAGTTCATGAACCAGTCCTGTGTCTTACAATCTTTCTGCCCGCTTTTACACAATGTTCCCTGAACCATAGGTGGGGGAGGTTCAATGTATGAGTCCTATCCAGGGATACACATTCTTCAGCCTTTATTCTATAAAATTTGGTCAGTTGTTGCTTTCTATGTGGAAAGTGTTATGTCGTTTGAGGAAGATTCACTGGTGAGAGTTAAGGGGTGCTTTAGTTTTCTCTCTGCCCCTCATTCTGCTGTGTTCAATGTGCCTTAGGTGTAGAGGTTCAACTGTAAATATGTCTCCTAGGACTTGCCACCTCACATTCTCTGTATCTGGCCAGTTATGGTGTTCTGATGTAGTCTCCATCTGTTGCAAAAACGAAACTTCTTTGATGAGTGGTATACTGTATGTTTGCCTGTAAATATGAGAATTCATAGTTAGTATATGGTAATAAATTTTATTTTTTAGAGACGTGATAGAGATAGTGTTCTCTCTAGGATCTGTGCCTCCTCCAACCCTGTGTATTTGGTTGGGTCTACAATGCTACCTATAAGTTTATGCCCATTGAGAGGGTTTTAAATCCAATTAGAGAGCTGCTGATTACATCCCAAATGAGAGTGCTACTATGGCACCAATAGAGATATGAACTGTGATAGTTTTTATGGTTATTAAAATTTAGGTTTGAGTTGGACTATTGACTGATTTCCCCCCTTAGCAGTTTGCATTTCATCATCTAGGATTATGGGAGCTAAACCTCAGGTAGAAGACTCCCAGGTCAGTTCTCTGCCCTGTATCCCAAATATGTCCTGTCTTCAGTATTATCTTTTAGTTCTGGAGATAACCAAGAATTTTGGCAGTAGCATATATTATTTTATTTATTTATTTTGCCAATCTTCTTTTTGGATTGTATTACTTGCTGGGCTCTTACCAATATTGTTCCTATTTTGTAACAAAAAAACTACCAAATATTTAATTATTTATCTTTATTTTTTCAGATATGGTCTTCCTGTAACCCTAGCTGGACTGGAATTGACTATGTAAACCAGACTCACATTAGTCTCACAGAAACCCACCTGCCTGTGCCTCCTAAGTGCTGTGATTAAAGGCATGAGCCACCACGGCCAACAATACCTACCAGAGGTATCAACAAGGTAATTAAGACTGAGATATTCTGTGTAGATGTATCAATGATTCAATAAAAACATTAAAAAATAGAAATATCATCAAACATGTTCTTGGGTATATGCGTTGTATGAGAAATCATTCCTGAGCGCTGGAAAATGCATTCATCCTATGTATAGAGGTTGCATTGAAGATATGTCACTAGGAATTAAGCATCTCATAGACACTTGTTCTCTATATTTGACAAATTCATGAGCTCTGTAATAGTCTTCATCTGTTGCAAAAAGAAGCTTATTTGATGATGAATGACACTTGTCTGTAATTATGTGGGTTCATATTTAGAATAAAGTAAGAAATTACATTGGTCATCTCCAGTCATGTGTATTTGGCTATGATTACAGAACTTCATGAGTTCCTTCTCATTAACTGGGATTAAATTACAATTAGACAACTGCTGATTTTGCCCAAGCAAAAAGTACAACTACTATACCAAAGGAGACATTTTGCTGGGTCAATCATTGTTGTTTATTAGAGTTTACATCTGGATAGGCCCATTTATTTGTTTTCTCCTTTTCTTGGATAGCATCTTGTGAAACCAGGAGAGATATTTTTCAGAAAGGAGGCTTCCAGGTCAGTTCCAGCTGGATTGCCCCAAGTTCTGTTGGCCAATGTCCTAAGAACAAGAGGCCACAGAGTGCTTTTCCTTAAATAGTACACCTCTGCCTCCCAAGACTCAGGGAATATTGCAGAAGAGGAGACAATCACCACAAGGAAACAAAGTCTTCCAGATACGTGGTCAGTTACTCATATGAACTCACAGCAATGGTGACATCATACACAAGTCCAGTACAAGCTCACACCAGACAAAATCCCAGCATAGATATGGTGAAGTGGTTAAGAAATCCCAATTCAACCTAAGGAATTTTTGCCAATTGATGGCTGCTGGGAAGAGGAAAGGACATGTCTTACATCAGTAGAACTCATGGTGAACCCAGTGAATAGACTTAAACTGAAGGAAATCTGGGGACACAATTTAGATTCTATAGGCCGTGCTTTATCTCTGAGTACCTTAAATTGGGTGGGGGAAGGTGAGGTGAGCTTCATATAAGAGAAAGGACCTAATAGCGTCAAAGTAAATTGTGTTAACATCTCCAAAAATCAATTAAAATGAACTTTAAAAATGAAAATCTATAGGTTTTATATACATATGTTCTTGGACCAGAATTTAATTAAATCATATTATCAGTGTAACTATAACTGACTGTTTTCAAATATTGGCTATAAAATGCTATTTCTAGATAACATAGCTTATGCGTTTGAAATGTTTATGCTTTATTCACAGATAAGTGTAGCTCTAACTACTCATAAAAGAAGCTTCATATTCTCTCTGGAGAATATGAATACCCTGGGGACAGGAAGAAAAAGAGGAGAGATAAAGCTTAGGTGTATAAAAAGCCAGAGGGAAATGTATAAACCTCCCTGAAAAATACATATGCAATATTTGAACATGAGTGCCTGTGTATACCTGAAGGCTACATAACAAAAAGCACAGTTCCAATCAGAAGAACCCTCCTTTCAAGATGTTGCTCAGGGTAGTCCAAAAGCCTCCCGAAATAATAAAGGCTATTTCCAGGGTCTTTCATTACCTTCAGAACTTGAAGATAAGGCCCTGTTGTTGAAGACAGGACAGAGTTTGGACACAGGACTTGGAGAAATGGAGCTAGAAAGGTCCTGGAAGCCTTGTCTCTAAAGTCTAGCTCTCATAGCTCTAGAGGATACTATGAAAACTGATAAGGGAAAAATCAATCAATGGTCCAAACCAGCTCTAAGGCTTAATAACCCCCATGACTGGCAGAGCAAATTACCTCAATTGGTGTAGCCATGGTACTGTTATCTGGCGGGTAATCAAGAACTATCCAATTGCACTTATAGCCCAATTAATGGGAAGAAACTCAAGAGTGGCACTATAAAAACAGCCAGATACACATGTCTGGAGAAGTCATAGATCCTAGAGAAAACTCTATATCTGTCATATCTCCAGGCAAATGATATTTCTTACTGTATACTACATATGGATCCTTGTATTTTCAGACAAGAAGCTTGTTTCTGTAACAAATGGAGGTTATTAAAGTTACACAACTGGAGACATAGAATATATACTTGAAAGATGCACACTCCTAAGTGACACATCTACAGTGGAACATCTGTACCCAAGGTTCACGGAAGATAGAGTAACAGGGGATGGAGGAGATATTAATACATCTCTCAGCTCTCACCAACAGTGTTTCCTTGTCTGACACTGTAACGCATACAGAAGGACACTGCTAGCTAAGTTTTAAAGAATAAGTAACTAGAGAGTGTGTCCCTGAATAGGGATTCTATGCTAAAATTCATCCACCCGTGGCTCAGGGAAAACTGTGGGAAAGGAGCAGAATGATTGCAAGAGCCAGGGTTGGTTCATGAACATGAGGAAATGAGATTTCAGGTCTGGGAACTTGCTTACGAGATTACAACAATGTTGACAGCATGCAGAAGACCCATGCACAGAAAAATCTACAATGGAACGAGGGAAATGGTCAGTGGCCTCCACTACTAGCCAAAGAACTACTAGCAAATGACTACTGTGGGATGAGGAAGAATATCTCTTCTGTAAAGGGTGACTATAGATAGACTGTCTAGACTCCAGTTGATAATATTGCACTGAAGGACATCTGGGAACAAATGCTTGACTAGACAAGAGTTAGTATATTTGAAAGAATACCATACCTGAAATCTGGTGGAGGGAGACAATGACTAAGGGGAAGGGGGTCTAAATTTAAGATATATTATATTAAAATGCACAAAACTTAATAATAAATAGATAATAAAAAAGAAGAGCTACGTAACAACACCAGTTGGCATGTCATGGTGGATGGGGGCAATTCCATCTCTAGAAGAAGGGCTATAAGCAAGCAATGGATTCTGTGGGAGGGAGGGATAATCAGCTTTCTGCAGGGAGGAGCTCCATGATAGGATAGCTTATCCCAAATGGCTAGCTCTAAACACATGTACAAAGGAGCACCACTCAAAAGATTGTGCATTGTGTGTGTGTGTGTGTGTGTGCACCAAACAATCAAAGAATAGGACATGAAATTGAGAGGGAGCGAGGGAGTGGCGTAGAAGGAGGTGGAGAAGGAAGAGGGAGGGGTGGAAGGGACGTAGATACAGTACCGATCTATGAAATTATAAAAGAGTAATGAAAGGAACAAGCAACATATGGCTCAGGGAAGAGATATTTAGAAAATTCATATTCCACACTTTGAACAGCATGACTAAGAAAAAAGTTGTAAGATACAGCAAAAATAGTGCATAGATGGATACCTACTGTGCTATTTGAATGCCTTTACTAGAAAAAAACATGAAATAAAAGATCCAGACAGCTGAGGAAGTGGAGCAGTATCAGCCAAGTGTGAACAGAAATGAAGGAGGAGAAAGACGTAAACAAAGAAAAGGAAATCAGGACAATCTCACAGACAAGTTAAATGTGTCATTCCATCACATTGACTGAAGAATTTTAGCATATCAACAGACTAAACAGGAACATGTGTCCCTTCCAGTTGATACAGAAAAGTATTTCATGGAATATGGCACAAGTTATCAATGGACTCAGAATCCTAGAAATAGAGTTTCAAAAGTTTAGCAAAAGATACCTATAAAATCCTGTAACATTTATCCCAATGTTTGACTTTATCGTGAGGAATTAAGCAAGATTATGAATGGTCTCTGACCACCCCAGTCTTACGTAGCATGCTATATAAGAAAGATTAAATAAAATATCAAATGTCTTTTTTCACCAGTTGATATGGTTGCTCTGAAAAAAGATTCACCGAATCAAGTAAAATCAATGGAATGAACTAATAAATGCATTAATATTTTAGACTTTTACAATTCCAAATTGAAATAAATTTAATATCATTTAAGTCAAGCACGATGGCTCATGGCTATACTCCCTTCAACAAAGTGAGGCAGAATAATTGTTACAAATAAAGCCATTTGGTTTGCAGAATGAGTCCAATGCTCACCTTGGACAGTCAGATATATTTGCAAAGAGATCAAATATAGTGTAAGGCCATTTTCAATATACAACAACAAAAATGAAAATAAAGAAAAAAATAAAGACTATCAAAGTAAATGAAAAAATGTGAATGAAATTCATTTACATGTAACCAAGAATTACAACATAAGACTGCAGGATGTGGTGAAAGTAATCAAAGTTTAATCCAGCTAAGAATTAGTCTCTTCTCATGGGACAGAAGACTTGATGTTACTATTCCAGTTCTTCCCCAAATTATATATAGATTAAGTGAAAGTACAACCAAAGTATAGCAAGTTATATTAGAAATATAATTAAAAATAGTAACCTGGATCTGCCAGTGCTTGACTGTAACCTCAGCTACTCAGGAGAAGCTGGACGCAGATGAGTTCTAGGCCGGCTTGGACTGTACAATGAGTTCAAGGTCAGTCTGAACAACCAAGAGCCTGTCTCAAAACAAATAAAAGTAAAGAGATGGCTGAGGGCTAGGAGTGCACCTCTTTGCTAAATAAAACACTTACCTAGGATTCACGAAGTCAGAGGTTTAAACCTCCAGTTTAAATAACATGTACATAAATAGTAAAAATGAAAAAGAATATAAAGGAAAATAAAGTATATGTTCTACTTGAAGTAGAAGGATGAGTCTTTGCATTGAGAATAAACAGGTTTGATTTAAATGAAACCTGGAACATTGTAAGCTTAGGTTTTCACATTAAACAAGAAAATCCTTTCCTTGAAAGACTATGTTGAAACTATTGAAAAGACTTTATAGATTTCTTAATGTGTTTATTTCTGCATAGGTGTGTGTGTGTGTGTGTGTGTGTGTGTGTGTGCACTTGCTCATTTTTGTGCCTGCACCTGTATGTTTGTTTGGGTCAGTATCTGTATATTTTATAGACCTGTACGTCACTCTTGGTATATATGTTCACTACTAAAACAGCTGGTGCAGAGCCATTCTGCATTCTGATGACAAGGATTCTGTATTGTATTTTGCTTTGTTTGGTTATATTTAGTTCTTCTGTAACCTCAGTGCCTAAAACTCTCCTTAGCACATAGCACTTCGTAGAATCTTACATAGATTTGTTAAGTGAATGAACTCCATTTAATTTAATACACTTTTGGTTAAGATCAATAGTACTAATATTTTTTATTTGTTTGTTATAAAATGTCATAGAAATGACATCTATTTGAATAAAGAAATATATTAATGTACACGAAAACACATACATATAAGCACACACACATACATGAACACATTTATATATAAGATATATCTCAGCAAATTTCTTCTAACTATCATATAATTTAGTTCACCCAGTAGTGAATAATGTTATTATAATCTATTCTATTAGATGGTTCATAGTTCACGGCCATCCTCTCAAATACAATCAATATTATTTTACTATAAAAGATACATTTTGTATCTTTTATAATCTATGGAACAGACATGAATTTCAAGATGTTTTTTTAAATACTTATATACACGGGATTAAGACATGCAGCAATCCCTTAGTTTTAAAATTAACATCTTGCTGTGCAAAACATGTTCCTGAACTCTTCTGTAGAAGAAACATGTAATTTAAATTTAAGGTAGAGATTTAGGGTAAAGATGAAATAGAAATACAGAAGAAAACATAAAAGAGTTGCATGCTTGTAAATATTTTGAGTTGAGTCTGTAATGAAATGGGGATATGCTCTCCTAAACAGTTGTGCTTTACACAGCAATATCAATGTTGTATACTGATAAGTTCAGGACCTTGAACAACTGTACATGAGATGTAAACTATGGCTTCTTTGCTTGGGGTGAATGTTCCACCTTAGACTATGGAGAAGCTACCTGTGTCTGACTATTCCTTTAAGCTGTTTGGACAACTATTCAAGGCTGTTTTATCACAGGTCCCTTCTTGAGCTAACAACAAATTCGTGTATCCTTTTGGTTAACAGCAAGTTAAACCTCTTTGTTTGGGCAAAAACAACATATGCCTTGGAGTCCTCTGGGAGATTTCTAACAACTGCACAGATCTTGCCTCTAGCAGTACAATTCACTCTTTTCCATTCCTTTCAGGCAGCTCTGTGTTGCAGCAGTTTTTTCACAGCAAAAACCACACATACCCTCTCCCGAGGCTCCAAAGCATCTCATTGATCTTGGGTTCAGAGCTAACAGCTAGTCATTTGTGTTTGGCTTTTGACTTTGGCTGTAGGCTCTTCAGACCTGCATTTGTTCATGTGAGCACCAAACTCCCAGGCAGTGGCATTTGGGTCAAGTACTATGGAACAGACCTCGAGAAGGCTATCACGAACTCTGAAGCTTCAAATCAACACGTGGTGCATGAAAACATAAAAGGACTCCATATGGCAAATGTTTATAGAACAGCTCTTTTATAAGTAGACTACAAGGCACACTGACAGTGAATATATGTATAATCAATGCATATGGACACACATACATAATTTGTTGGATTGTATAATGGTAAAGGTATATAAATAGTAAGATTGGAAAATTCTAACTGAATTATGATAAATTTAGTATAATGCGGTAAGTATAAACGAAGGTAAAGAGATTAAAAAGTAACAAGGAAGCACCAAACATGATGTGTCTAATTTAGGGAGGTGGCATATCTCACAGTAAGGACCAGAATGTGCTGTTCTAACAAGACCGCACACACTTCTTATCCTCTTGAGATAGGAGGTACTGAGGTTAGAGAGATGACTCTGAAGTTAAGAGTGTGCACTGCTCTTGGAGAGGACCCAAGTTCCACTCCCAGCACCCATGTTAAGTGACTTACAACCACCTGTAACTCCAGCTCCTTGCCTGCCCCCAACATACACATACATAATTAAAAGTATAATAAATCTTCAAAAAAGCGTCTGATATATGCTACTCATGAATTTCTATTCTTCACTGTGTAGACTTGACTTTCAAGATTTTTTGTTTTGTTCATTCATGCATTCATTCATTCGTTCTATAGCTCTCCTGCCCACATGTATGTAAATTAACCCATGTGGTGAAATGCATATGAAGGACAGAAGAGGGTGTCGGGTCCCCTGGAACTGGAGTTACAGGCAGTTGTGAGGCACCATGTGGGTACTGGAATTCAAACCCATGTCTTCTGCAAGAGCAGCCAGTTCTCTTAAACACTGAGCCACCTCTCCAGTCTCTCTCAAGACTTTTACTTATTTCTTAAAACATTGTTCCTCTGACTTAGAACTTTGAAGATGGTTTGTATGCCACATTATTCTGAATGCATAGTGTGATATGACTTTTAACATATTTTGTGTATATGTGTGTGTATGTGTCTGTGACATGTATCTGTGTGTGTGTCTCATTGATTTGTGTGTAGCATGGATCGCATGCCAAGGTCAGAAGGCACTGTGGTTTGCTCCTCGCCTTCTCTCTTGTTGGAGGCAGGCTCTCTTTTCTTGTTCTCCATAGCATGTGTCAGGATATCTGGCCAAGAAAATTTTAGGAATTCTTTGTCTCCTATCTGGCCTTATTGGCACTGGGATTATAGACACACATTCTACTTTGGAATTTTTATGGTATCTGGGGATTCCAATTTAGGTCCTCACACTTATTTGTCAAGGGTTTCCCTGAAATATCTCTCCTTCCCTATCCTGGGAGCATTTGATGCAGACACTATGCAGCCAGACTATGTATAGTTCTTTGCTGCCAGGAACATAGAGAAGGGTTATCATTCTCTCTGTTGGTACAGTAAGCTTTTGTGATTGCATTATTACTGATTGATTTGGATGGTGGTTAATTGAATCATGTCGCTATCAGAATTTTCTCCTTAAATTTACCAGATGCATTACATGTTCTACATTTTTTACTCATTTGTCACCCCCAAATTCCTCTTCAACTTATGGAGGTTTGGTCTTCTAGAATTCTAATTCCAGATTCTCACCCCACATTTATACACCTACATTCCTCTACACAGGGAAAAAAATAGTTGTTACTGATCTCAAGAGTTTTTCACTGTCCCAATAGTTGGAAACATGTTTTGGGAAAATGCAATAAGTTCTCCTTCAGTATGCCTTTTGATATGCTGAACATATGACAAACAATCTGAAAATGTGAAACCAGTTTTCATTTCTTAAGAAATTACTTAGTCACTTATTTATTATATATAGTCAAAAGCAATACTCTATATCATGTATCACTCCTATAAACTTACATGTCTGTTTTCATCACGTGTTTTCCTTCTTCTATCCTAAAATATGTCCACATTGCCATTGTCCCATAAATGCTGAGGGAAACCAACAGTGGGTGGAGTGTATTTTATTTTGCATTTCCCAGGTCATGCAGTTTATCACTAAGGGAAATCAGGGAAGGAACCAGGGCAGGAACCTGGCAGTAGGAGCTGAAGCAGAGATGATAGAGGACCTCTGCTATATGAATTGCTTTCCTGGACTGTGCTCAGCTATCTTTTTATTTGTATTTTATATGGATTATACAAGCTGTCACACATGCTCTACAATGTTCTATGACTTATATATTTTATTTAGTTTTTTTTAAAAAAAATATTATATTGAGTTTTGTGCATTTCATAAATCCTAAATCAAATTTGGACCCCCTACCCCATCTGCAGTCCCCTCAGAGTCCCCCTGACCAATTTAATGCATTCTTTCATATATGTTAAGTCCCCTCTAGTCAAGCATTTTCACCCAGTTTTGTCCTTTTGCACAAGTTCACCCTGTTGAGTCTAGTCAGCCTATCTAGAGTCTCCTCACCCAGCAGTAGATGGAGCAGCTGTACTTACATCCACAAGCAGGCTCAGGACCAGAGACCCTGCCAGGCCTAAGAACTCGGTAAACCTGTCCCCAGTGATGCGCTTCCTCCAGCAAGGCCACACCTTCTAAGACCTCTGCAAACAGCACCACCAACTGGGGACAAAATGCACAAATACTTGGAACCTATGGAGGACATTGTCTTCCAAAGCACCACACCAGGTGTGTCAAGTTGACAACTGGAACTGTCCAGCACAATTGACCCCTTGTCAACTTGACACACAAACATCACTATTAAACACAGCCTTTCCATTTCTTATCCCCAAGATCTCATGTTAATATAAGTAACAAAGTATAAAACTCTGATTTTAAAAGGCCCACTATACTTAAAAATTCAAGTACTTCAAAAGTTTAAAGTCTCTTTTAATGTCTCTTAAGCATGGTCTCCATTAAAATCCACAAGTTATATACTGTTTTATCTTAAACAGAAATATCTAGGCACATTTTCGCAAAACCAAAGTCCAGCAATGTAGCTTAGTGTTGGACATCTGACATTCACTCATGATCTTATGAGTTCTAAAAGGCTTGGGCAGGTCCATTTCTTTATCTCTGTCATCCATAGCACACAAAACCTGTCTTGAAGGCTCATGTTGGCTCTAATCCCCACCTGCCCCTGCCCTAGGTGGTCATCTCACATTCCTTTTTTTTTTCCATTATTCTGGGGTCTCTACTGAATTTGAAGCCTAACCTTCCTCATTGGGCTCTCTTGCCCACATAAAGTGCCAAGCTTCAGATTTCTCCATGACCCCTTCAATTCTTGGATCGTTCACTACAACTGAGTCTCGACCTTCACTAATGTCCTCTCCTCACATCTCATGGTACAAAGCCTCAGATTCTCTCCATGACTCCTTCTTTACTACAACACCAGTAACACCTAGGAGATTACTGTACTTTGCCAAGTTCTGCTGGAACTTGATGTGCAACCTTAGTCCCCTCTGGACCTATGTGTGTTGATCCCAAGTAATCACCACCTTAATGCCACTCATTTCTTATTACTTACAGCTGATCTTTCAGACCCAGCTGAACAACATAAATTGCCCCAGTGAATCAAAAGTTTCACTTCAGCAATGCTGGTTTCTACTAATTTGCAGCTGATTAGTGGCCCCAGACAACCAGAAAGCACATATTCTCAATTCAAAATATCTCACAAATGACCCTGATAAATTTTTGTATCCCTTAAACTTCACAAGCCAAGCCTCCATCATCTGCATTTGTCTTGGGCACAATTATTCTAAGATCCACAGAAACAACTGACAATGCTCCAATTATACAATGGCTTTCTAGCCCAAAGTTTCAAATGCTCCCACAATCTCCCCCAAAACAACCTGGTCACATGTCTCCCAGCAGTAGCCCTCTTCTGATTCCAATTTCCATACTAATTACTTTCTATTGCTGTGATAAATACACTGACCAAAACCAAACAGGGAAGGAAAAGGTTTATTTGGCTTACAGCTTTCAATCCATAATCAAGGGAAGCCAAGGCAAGAATTTAGGGCAGGAAGCTGGAACACAGACCTTAGAGGTATGTTGTTTACTCACTTGCATTCCTGGCCTATATGCATCCTGCTTTCTTATACAGCTCAGGACCATGTGCCCAGGAATGGTTACCACCCACACAAGACTGGGCCCTTCCACAGCACTCAATAATCAAGAAAATGTCCCATAGACATGACCACAGGCCCGTCCAATGGAGAAAATTACTTAATGATAGTTCCTTCTACCCAGGTGTGTCAAGGTGATAACTGAAGCTATCCATCACAGCCCATTATATCTTCAAATAAAAAAATAATAGCCACATTTTACCAAACACAGTAACATAAATATTAACTCCTGGAGAATATAGTCCATTTCACTAGTTAAATTGTGCTGTGTGGCAATAGTGAAAATGCTAACTTAATTTAGTCAATTAGATATTAGCATCTGATAATCTGTAGAAGAGCTGTTATAGATATCATTTATTTCATCTTATATGGAGAATTAGATTTCATATTTAAAATACAACTAAAATGTCAAACAAATTGCATTTTGATTATAAAAATTACTTGTTTTTCATGAATATGAGTATTTTGTCTCCATGTATGTAAGTGTTCCAAATGTAAATACTGTATGTTAATGCCAGAAGAGTGTATTGGATACTCTAGAACTAAAGTTACAAAGCTTGTTGGCCACCATGTGGGTACTGAGAATTGAATCAAGGTCCTCTCAAGAATGGTCAGTGTTCTTAAGCACTGAGCCATATCTCTAATCACCAAATTGCATTTTTGAAACTTCGGATTTAGAATCTTTTATTCTTGATCAAACTCTTAGTTCTTCAGTACGTTAAAACAGAAAGAAAGATAAAATACACAAATATTTTCATTGCTGGAATCCACATAATTGTCTTTGCTTATAAATATTTGAATCATAGATAGATGATAATATTTCATAAGTTTGATTTTGGAAGTAATTTCATCATCTTCTTGATGTCTTAATTAATTTTATAAGAGAAGTAATTATACAAACAGCATGAAAAAATGTATGAAAGAAAATATACTTAACAAAACATACACACACATTCACAGTGAATTGATTAGAAAGACAAATTTAACAATTTTGGACGGTTTAACAGATTTGTTGAAGTCATTTTATTCTTAAAATGTACATTTTCTTATATAGTGAACATAAAAATATGTGACTTATTGGAAAACTTCTTATTTAAAACCCCCTTATTATTCCCAAGTGTTTTATCTAAATAACTGAACTCAATCTTTAAAAAATGAGTTTACATGCATGAGGATTTACCTGTATCTATGTTTGTATAATGTGTGTGCTCATAGAGTCCAGAAGAGGGTATAATATCTCCTCAACTGGAGAGAGAAAGTTTATGAGCCACAATATAGGGGATGGGAACCAAACCTAAGTCCATGTCAGGAACAGCAACTGGTCTTGACCACTAAGCCATTTCTCCAGCCCACTGATTATTTTTGTGCATTTCATACACTATATCTTCATCATACTGAGACTCCCTCCACTGTCTGCACCCTGCCTCTGTAGTCCACCAATCAGATTTCATGCATTCTGTCATGTATGGCAAGGACTATGTAGTCATGTTTGTGTTCGCAGATGTCCCTGTTATGAGTTCATCCACTGGAGCTTGACCAGCCTGTCTAGTGTCACTCACTTAAAAAAGACCAACTTTCCCTCACCAAGCAGTGATCAGCTGATCAGTGATCAGCTAAGTTTGGGGCCTAGTGCCCGTTTTCCAAGCTCTGTGCTATGCTTTTGGCTGGTTTGAGTTTGCATAGGTCATGTTATGTGAACTTACAGCCACAGTGACTGTAAGACTCATGCATTTAATATCTTAAGAAGGAGTGATATTGGCACAATGGCTTGTCTCCTTGGATGCAATCATTCTTTCCTTATTTTTTTAATCCTCCAAAGGCCTAAACAGAGCTACTGGAACAAGCTGAAAGAATATAAGGAAATGTCTTCTTGTGCCCAAAGCTCAACAGTATTTTACCAGCCTAGACTTTGCTTTCTGTTCAGTATTTTTCTTCATCTCTATGTCAGGATTTTGAGAAGAACTAGGTATATAAAATGATTCATTATAGGGAATAGGACTATTGCTTTATTAAAACATTTAAAAATAAATACAATAAATAAGTGTATTTTCTCATATTTGAATATTAAGTACAAATGTGTTGTATGTGTATGAAAATTTTGATTAAAATGTTTTTCACAGGTCTCTTCCTTTAATTAAATAAAGCCTGCTCAGTATTAATCAAGGCACAAAGAATTTATACCCCAAATCCTGATTAATTAAAATTCTGGGTGCATGAAAAACTGGCTGTGTAGAAAGACAAAAATAAATCAATCCAAACATGATGCTTTATGAATATGGACTGCTTGTAACAGCACATAAATAATATAGATAAAGAGATATATGTCAGATATAGGATAGGATTATTTTATATTATATAATGTGCTTACATTTAAATCTGAACCCAAATTTTGAATTAAGTTTTCCATTTTTACCACTGATTGTTCATTAGAGAGCGATGACAGCTCGTAATGGTTAATCCCTCAAAATCCTGAAGATTTTTAGCTACTTGTTCAACTGCTCTGAAAAAGTTTATCTAAAGGAAAACCTCCTGTAGTTTGTTCATTTTATTTGATATTACTATTATGGAACCCTTTGACCCATGATCTAAATATTCTATCAGATGACACTGAATTTGAGCTACTGCATAAAAAGAAAAGTTAGTTTGAATTATCAGTACTGACTATCATATTTAAATAATTCCCAGATACTCTAAAAAAATAACTTGTGCTTATATTTGTTTGTTTAGTGTGTGTGTGCACACGCGCTACAGTGAGCTAAAGAAGGTCAGAAATAAATACCACTCCAGAGACAGTGCTTTCTCTCTACCATGTTAGTTTCAGGAACTGAACTCTGGTCTTCAGCCTTGGCATGTGTCTTTACTCACTGAGAGACATTGCTACCTCAGATACTTTTTAAAAGGTATTATATTTGATCATTATTCAAACTAAAGATTGCTAAGAAGTACGTTTGGAAGTTCTAGGCTGGCCTGAGTTATACAGTGAGAACCTAGCACAAAACACTAAGCAAACAAAAAGTAAGACAGTGTATTACTGCTAATTCACATATGGAAATTCCACATCTGTATGTATATGATTATTGAACCTACACTCAAATATATATATATATATATAATTATCATAATTATCTTATGCAATTAGCACTAAAGCTCAACAAATAAGTAAAGCCAAACTTTAAACTGGGGCATGCTATGATCTGCTTGTTCTGCCAGAACTTTGTATCATCTATCTAAACTACAACAGAAGAAAATTTATTTTCATTCAATGGTTGATCTGGATCTGAACTGAAGAAGATTAGTCACTTTCTGAGATTCTCTCTTATTTAGCCAATGTTCTGGCTCAGAATAAATGGGTTCTTCTGCGATGAAAAGTGGGTCCGTCTCTTCCAGTTCATTTCTGCTACTGCCTTTCATTCCTGCTTTTACATCCCAGGACCTCTCATCTTCCTCATTTTAATTTTTTCCAGCATATCTGAAGAGAAGAATATTAGAAAATGTGTTAGGTCAAATGCAAATGAATAATTGATGCATTTTAATCAGTTATGGGCAAGGTGAATGATTCAGGAAATATTGTGAAGAATCACTCTGGGTAAGAATGGGAGATATTTGTCAAATGCAATCTGAAAATTTTGTTATTTTTTTAAATATATATTTTAGTGAATTTTTGTGCATTCCATATACTGCATCTTAATCACCTGTAGAATCCCTTCCCTCTGCACCTACACCATAGCTCCTTCCCACCGGATTTCCTGCATTCTGTCATATATGTTCAGGTTTACCTAGTCAAGTTTTGTCCGCAGATATGCCTACATTTAAATTTCTCTACTGGAAGCCAGACGGCCTGGTCTAGCATCACTCCCTTTAAGAAGACCAAGTCATGACTGTAAGGAAACAGAGTCACCCAGGCCTCAGGGAATTTGTTCATATGAACTTGTAGCAATGGTGACAGCATGCAAAAGATCCATGTAAACCCAATTAGGCCAAAACCTAGACCAGATCTGGGGAAACTGGAAACAAGTCACAACCTTACTAGAGGAACTATGGGAAGCTGATTACTGATGGGTAAGGGAGAGTTGATCTTTAAAGGAGAGACTCCAGATAGGCTGATGAGACTTCAGAGGATGAACTTATACTGAGGGCCATCATGGTACAAAAGATCGACTCATTTAGCCTTAACATATATGACAGAATACATCAGATCTGATGGGACTGGATGCAGATTGGGGGATCTAAATATGATTAAGATGTATTGTATGAAATACATAAAAATTCAATAAAATATACATTGAGAAAAAAAAAGGCAAACCAACTCTCACTCACCCAGCATTGCTCTGTTGCCTATATGTTCCTCAGTTAAGGTTGGGGCCTGCTTCCTCTTTCCCAAGTTCTACATTGGGTGTTAGTCTGGGTTATGCTTCTGTGGTTCCTGTGCATTTAGTTACCATTGCTGTAAGTTCATATGAACAAGTTTCCAGCTACCTAGAGAACTGTTTGCTTGTGGTAATTTTTGCAGTCTTTCTGTCCTCTCTTCCACAATGGTCCCTGGGTCTTTGGTGGATGAGATTTAATATAGGAATCCCATCCAGGTACATGCACTCTGCAGTCTCTTATTTTCTAAAACTTAACCAATTGTGCCCTTCTGTATTAATCACCCCCTGTTACACGAGGAAGCTTCACTAGTGAGATTTGAAACATCGATTAATGTTCTCTATACCCTTATTCTGGTATACTTTGTGAGTCTTAGTTGTAGAGACTGCATTGTAGATGTTTCACTTGGGGCTGTGCATCTCACAAACACTTATTCTCTGTTTGACTAGTTGGGAAACTCTGTAATAGTTTCCATCAATTGATTCTTTGATGAAAACTGAGAAGTATACTCGACTGTAAATATAAGAAACCATATTTAGCATTCAGTAAGAAATTATGCTTATCAATTAGGCAAAACCCTAGATCAGATCTAGAGAAACTGGAAACAAGCCCCAACCTTACTAGAGGAACTATGGGAAGCTGATTACTGATGGGTAAAGGAGAGTTGATCTTTAAAGGAGAGACTCCAGATAGGCTGATGAGACTTCAGAGGATGAAACCCTATGGCAGACATCGGGGTCTCTTTAGGATTTTTGACCTTTCCAGTTGTATACATTTGACTGCTTACAGTACTAAACACGAGTTCCTTCCCATTGAATGGCATTAATCTTAATTCTATTTCTTTTGATTATCTACCAAATAAAAAAGCCACCATTGCAACAGTGGAGACAGGGTGATATCATTGTGCTGGTCTTTGTTCTGGTTATTAGGCTTTATAGCTGGTGTTGGACCCTTGATTGATTTCTCCCTTACCAGAGTGCACAATTTCCTCCGATACTGTGAGAGCTAGTCTTCATGGATGAATCTTCCAGGTCAAATCCAGCTCCATTCCTGGAAGTTCTATGTTTGAAGCACATTTGTCTTAAGCAGCAGGGTGTTACCTTCAACTTCTGAGAGGAATCAAGGGCTATTTTGGCAACAGCCTGTGTTATTTTAGGAGTCTCTTGGAATACCCTGACCACCAGCTCAAAGGGAGGTTTTCCAATCTAGCAATGTGTTTCTTCTTATATACCCTTCAGCTATACACATGGATACATATATAGATATTTTATATGTAATTTTCAGTAGGCTTTTGAACTATTATATTTCCTTATGGTTTTGAAAAGCCCTAAGTATTATTTATCCTCTCTCTCTCTAGGTCTCACTCTTTCTCTGTCTCTCTCTTTACTCCCTTAATTATACCTGAGCTTCCGTTACTCCTCTACTCCCATGTTTCTTGTATAACCCTCTTTCTTCTCCCCCTTTCTTAGGCTCCTTCTTTCCTTTTATCCCCTATTTTTCCTGGATTTCCAGTTACATCAGGAAATGTACACACAACTAAAAATTTGTAGCTAAGATCCATGAAGTTATAGAATATATGCTGCTTGGTTTTCTGAGTCTGTGTTACTTCATTTAGCATAACAGTTTCTAGGTCCATCTACTTACCTGCAAGTTTCACAAATTCATCTTTGCTTACCACTGAGTGAAACTCCATTATGTAAATATGTGGTAACATTACCATTATCCATTCATAGACTGAGGGGCATTAAGTTGTTTTCATTTTTTAGCTATTGTCAAAAGAAAATCTGTGAACATAGATGTACAGGTGTCTCTACAGAAGTATGAGTCTTTTGGGTATATGCCAATGAATGGTACAACCAGATCACATGGTAGATTCATTTTTAATATTTTAAGTGTATTCCACACAGTTTTCCATAATGGTTGTACAAATTTGCAATCCCACCAGCATGAATGAGGTTTGTCTCCTTTCCTGGATTTTCTCCAGCCTTTGGGGTCATTCGTTCTCTTGAACCAATTTACCTGATTCTGACTAGGGTAAATGAAGTCATAAAGTAGTTTTGATTTGTGCATTTTCCTAATTACTGAGAATGTTGAATATTTTTTAAATTGTTTTGTTAAATGTTTTAATTTCTTCTGTTGAGAGCTATGGGTTCAGATCCATAGACCACTTTTTGAGTGGATCATCTGTTTTCTTGATTCTATTTTTCTTTATATATTCTTTACATTAATCCTTTGTTAGGTGTGTAGCTAGCAAATATTTTCTTCCACTCTGTCAGCTTCCTCTTTGCTCAACTGGTTGCTTCCTTTGCTGTACAGTAGATTTTAGTTCAATGAGATCTCATTTATCAAGTGTTTAAGGTAATTCCGAAGCAACTTAGGTCTCAATTAGTTCTTCCCTGTACCTATGTCTTATAAAGTACTGCCTATGTTTTCTTCTATTAATCTCAAAATTTCAGAAATTTTAATTTCAAGAATGTTAATGAGTTTCACAAATGTTGCCATGGAAAACTGAATATCTTAGACTCCATTTTCTTATAAGGTCTTTTTAAGCCAGAGTATTTCTAGAAATAGCTATTGATTTGTTCAAAACAAGCAGTCAAAAGACATCTCATATATACACATGCACATTCATGATTCAGAGAATTTTTATATTGAAATTATAACAACATATTATATTGAGACTACTGCCCATGCCAAAAGTAAGCAATCATATAATTATTATAATAACTATTTTCTTTTTAATAAGGACACAAAAAAATTAAATGCTTGTTAATATGGGCTGGAGAGGTGGCTCAGTAGTTAAGCAAACTAGCTGCTCTTGCAGAGGACCAGGTTTTTGACCCTCAGCATTTACATGGTGTCTAATAAACTCTAGTTTATTAGCTCTAGTTCCAGGGATCTGATGACCTCTTCTAACTTCCACAGGCATTGCACTACTTGGATCCACTTAGACACAGGCAGACAATACACTCATACTCTTAAAATAATAAAAATAAATAAAATATTTCTGAAAAACATATGTTAGCATAGTATTGATTATTCTCATTATTAGATATTGAAACTGTTAACTTGCTAAATTGTAAAATAGTTCTAGATTCCTTATATCAAATATTTTATAGAAAATGAACCTGATGGAGAAAAACAGTAGAAGATAGATGTTACTATGGGAGAAATGGATTAACTGGGGGTGTTCAAGTGGGGGAGAGCAAAGAGGACTCTACAAGGAACTTTGGGGGTAACAGAAAGAAAGGAGCTCAAGAGAGGTTTGCCCACAGGAAAGTGGTATAATCAGGGAAGAAGTGGGGAAAGGTGGACACTCCAAATGGGGAAGACATAGAAGGAGGGTTAGGCTGGGACAGAGAGCAGAATCAAATAATGCCCAGCTAGTGTAAAGAGTCGGAGGTAATCACATTAGTTCAAAATCCTAATGACAAATTACACATACGATATTTCTACAGAAGTCCATGTGTATAGCTGAAGTCTACTTAACATAAAACAATGCCAGACAGGAAAAGCCTTCCTTTGAATTGTTGGCCAGGTGGTTCACTGAATCCTTCACATTACACAGGCTATTAGTACAGGCCTTGATTGTCTCCACGAACTTGAAGGTAAAACCCTATTGCTGAAGACGGAACATACTTTGGACACAGGATTTGGACCAATGGAACTGGAACTGACCTGGAAGCCAATTACCCTGAAGTCTAGCTCTCACAGTTTTGGAGAGCATTATGCAAGTTGCTAAGGGAGAACAACAAATGAGTTTTCCAACACCAGCTTCAATAACAAATGACCATGTCAATGACCAGCACACTGGTGTACTAGTGGCACTTTTATCTCAGGGGAAATTAATAGCTACTCACCTGGACTAAAAGCCCACTGGATGAAAGGAAATTCATATGGTACTATAAACATAACCAAATACACATGACTGGAGAAATCATTAATCGTAGAGAAAACCCCGTGAATGTCATATCCCTAGACTAACGTACTTTCTTACTATGAGCAAAATTTGTATCCTTATATTTACTGACAAATATACTAGTCACCATACATCAAAGAAGCTGCCTTTGCTCCAGATGGAGACTAGTACAGACTACAATTGTTCATACACAGTGTCTGTTTCCCAACTCTAAGGGGCACATCTACAATGCAGTATCTCCACTTAAGACCCATGGAACACAGAACAAGGGGTAAAGAGGTCACTAATGCGTCTCTCAGTTCTCATTAATGAAGTGCACTCATGCAACAGAGGGCCAGGAACACAGAACGTCCCAAACGACTACAGCATAGAAATTAAGAGTTTGCACAATTCTGGTCGTGGATAGGACTCCTATATTAAATTTCACCTACCCAGGGCTCAGGGATCGTTGGGGAAGAGGGTTTGTAAAGATTGTGAGAGACAGGGAAATATGGAAATAGGATCCTACAAGCTCCCAGAGACTTGCTTATATGAACCCACAGCAACGGTGGCCGCATGTGCTAGATCCATGCAATGTCAAGCAGGCAAAAACCTAGCATACTACTAGAGTAATGGTCAGCAGACCCGAATCATAGATAGACAAATATTGGTAACAGATGACTTCTGAATGAAGAAGAGCTGGTTTTCCGAAAGCAAGGAATTCTATATAGACTGAGTGGACCTCAGTGGATGTACTTGCACTGAGGAAAAGCTGGGAACTCTAACTTGATACAATGACAGATGACAGAATGTATGAATTCCAGCTGGGGGGCTATGAAAGGAGCTGACAGGGAAGGTGGTATAAAAATCATTAAGATTGATTGGGATGCTCTGTATGAAATACACAAAGATTCAATCAAAATTAATATTTAAAAAGTCAGGCATAGTGGTGCACACCTTTAATCCTAGCGACTAGGAAGGCAATGCAAGCCGATAAGTTCAAGGCCAGCCTGGTCTATGTAATGAGTTCCAGGTCACCTGGGGCTACAGGGAGATCCTGTCTCAAAAAAACCAAAAAGAAAAAAAATGATAAAAACGAAAATGGGTGGAATATATTGTCTAAAATTTTTTAGCAACTCTCAAATCTGTATATGTAAAAATACAATGTGTATTATTTTTACTATGATATCCTTATTATCAAATACTTACTGGATTTAAAACAAAAATAAGTATGATAGCATAAATAATTCTCTGCAATGTTATAAACACTAATAACGGGATTGGAGAGATGGCTAAGCTTTTGAAACAACTGGCCTCTCTTTCTGAAGGCTTTGGTGGAACAGTCTGTGCTTTTTGAACTGACCACAATCTCCACAACTAAAAGTATGTCTACATGCACACATACATACATGCACAATTTAAAATATAAATAATATTGCATTTATGGAAAATAAGGAATAGGAATGAAAATATTTCTCCCACGTCAAAGGAGCAGGGCTGGGGACAAAACTCAGAAGGAACACCCTGGTTAAGCACTACAAAACTAAACAAAAAAAAATTCAGAAAAATTATAGTTTTTATAATTATTTATTTTCTTGTATCATTAAAAGACTACAATTTTTTTTTATTTCAATTTCTAAGGAATGGGTTGTTAACTAATCTTGCATTACTTCTGTAACCTCTGCAGCAAGGGCCAGGTGTGCTGCTCCCTGCATGACTGGAGCTAGTGATGATTCTTTGCATATATTCTGGTGAGCAGAGACTGGTTTCAAGGACTATGCACCTGCTTTGCCTTGGTAGGAAACCCAGCTGTAAGCTGTAGAAGTCTGTTTGATAGCATGGTTTCTTGTCTCTCTCTAAAGCCATTCTTATTTAAGGAAGTACTGAAATTCCAAATTTTCAGTATCTTCAAGGATAGGTCTTTATGTTCTCAGGCCACCATTCACCGTTAAATTTAAACACTGGGAATCTTCACTACTTTTTCCAGTAGCATTTAGCTTAACACAATAACAGAATTAAAATTAATCTTAGAATATCCCTCCTAATATTTTAAGTGGTTTTGTACATCTGTACTTAACAATGAAATGATGATATCAGTGGGTCCTCCTGGGCAGGAACATAATGTGTGTGTTCCTCAAACTTAAGGCCAAGAACTAAACTTTGTGGAGACATTAGAAGTGGAATTTCCAAAATGAACGTGTGCTTTATAGTATTTGGCAAAACCGAGGGATAGTCATTTGGGTTTGTGAATATTTTGAGTATCTAATTGTTTTTTTTCATAACAATTGTTTTGTTTTTCAAAACAAGTGTTTTTTATCACTTAGATAACAGTAGTGAATATATGGTAGGAATGAAAATTGTAATTTTGATTTTTTAAAGACATTTTTCAAAAATAAAAGTCAACTTTTTTTAAAATGGAAAATGTTTTCATGGTTTCATTTTAACCACAAATCCCATTGTCTGACAACATTTCATCCCTCAATTTCTTAAATGGCCTTCAAGGGGCTCTGCTGCATTTCTTTATAAGCTTGCAAATGAAATTCTTTACCAGATGATCCTATTTCTATTGAAACTTTAGAGAATCACTCAACATCCCTAAGGAAAAACTAAATTTTCAGGGGTTTTAGCAGTTGTAGTTCATCAAAGCAAAAAGCTTCAGGGTTAGCATGGGCTAATATTTGTGCAAGCTAGTACCAGGGGATACAGCTGATTAGGGCTCTCTAAGTGAGAGTACAGTCCCTAGACAAGTCAAATATTGGTAGTCCTATAATGGGGATGTTCTTCCCTGTAGGTTTGCTCCTAAGGAAAATATTTTTTATTTCCTTTTTTCTTTTGCCTTTCTTATTTTCCTCTTTGGTTCCTTCCTTCATTCTTTTCTTTATTTTTTACTTTTTTTTTGAGGCAGGCTCTCATTTCACTTGTGATGGCCTCAAACTCACTAAGTACCTGAAGATGACCTTGGATTCCTGATCTTCTTAAATTAACTTCCAAAGAGCTGGGATTGCAGACATGGTCTATCCCTCTGATTCTGCATAGGAAAACTACTAATATTTTCAAGGCAATATAGAATTATCATTTTACTCTCTTGATAGTTATATGCTTGGTGAGTTAGTCTTGAACATCCATTAGCTTTTATAAATAGTACCATGATGGGTGGACAGTGCCATTTGTAGCAAGAAATACTATAAAAAAGAAAATATTATTTTTATGAAGGCAGTCGTATACTGAGCTACTGGCTAGCAATATCTCTGAAACACTCGGGGTGGTGTCCATGGGTGCTCAAAAGAAGCCCTGGGGTCTTGTGTAGAGAACACACTAGAGAAGTGCCTGCTCCTGGGTGTGAACACTAAATGTTATCCTCTCCGTGATCTTGAATAATCCGATTAGCTTCTCCATGTCACTGCTCTGTATCTTCCATGGTAAGGAGTGTTGATTTTTCCTACATTCTTCTAGGAGACAATTTAGATGAAGTAAACAAATAGAGAACATTTAACTTATACACGTTGCTAAGCTTCATATTTCTTTGATTTCATCCTAGGAGTATCTATGATTCTTATATCATTCATATTTTTTTCTAATTTTGCAATTAAATTGTGGAGACAGGCTGGACATGGTGGCACATGCCTCTAATACTAGCACTTGGGAGGCAGAGACCAGTGGATATCTGTGAGATAGAGGTCACGAGGTCTACATAGCACATTCCAGGTCAGCTGGTGCTATAGGGAGACACTGTCTTAAAACAAAATGAAATTAACATGCACCAAAGGATATATGGGGACACAAGCTTGATTGGATGGATCTTAACATATATGGTAGACTGCATGACATACTGTGGGTGGGCTATGGGGACACAGATGGGCAAGGGGGTCTAAGTATGGTTAAAATGCACTGTATTAAATGCATGAAAATTCAGTAAAAATGCACATTAAAATAATAAGGTGCAAAAAGACTTTCAAAGAGGATGACCATTTCGCTCAATCACAGAAATGACAGTCAGATGCCTGGCCCATGATCATCTCAACTGTTCATTGATGATCTGGGGTCTGGAGAAAAGTTCTTATTATTTAAAGCAGACCCCCCCCCCTTCATTGTGCATCATGTGGAAGCCACTAAATAGTGCAAAGTCTATACTGCTTTTGTTGGAATGCTTGCTTCTGTCCTACATTTCTGCAGGACTTTGTTGTTACACTTACTATATTGAAAAGTTTGCCATTCTAGACCAGAATTACCTTCAAGTTCATTTGTAAACAATTTAGTGAACAAAGTAAATTATTAGCATTTTTCATCTTTCCTCAATATTTTTAATTTATGGCACCTTCTAAAAATGCTAGAGGAAGTTAACAGATGATGGAATAAACTAGGATTTACCAAAAGTCAGAGGAACAGATGAACGCATGGAAGCAGATAGCTTGAACCTGTGGTGGCAATTTGATCTTACATGAACATTATTTACTCATATTTTCCATTAATTAGATTCTTCTCGATTTATGAGGTGACATTAAACATGCGAATAAGTCGGTGTTAGGGAAAATGTCATGAGTTCTAGTGAATTTGGGCGGCTGGACTATCTGACAAGGGCACAGCGTACCTAATGTCTCATTTCTGGTCCAAACTTTCTCTACTCAAACCACAATGGAGGTTTTCCTAAATTTTATTTAAATTTTTAATTTTTGTTATTGTCACAATTAAATGGATTGATATACACATATATATAGGGCTTAAGAGATGTGTAGTGCTTCAGAGGTGGCTCAGTGCATAAAGTGCTTGTTACAAAAGCGTGAGAAGCTTAGTTCAGTTCCCTGTCACCCATGTTAGAACTAAGCATCACAGTGTGTGTCTAGAACCCCAGGACTGGTCGGAAAACACAGGAGAATCTCTGGGACTTTCTAGATTACTAACCTAGTCACAATGATAAACTCTTTGTTTAGTAAGAGACTATTTCTCAAAAAAGTAGACTGCATTTTGGCCTGAACACATACCAAGTTGTGTGCATGACTGTGGACACACATATACACATAATTAATTAACTAATTAATTAATATAAAATTTTAAATACGCTTAAATTTTTGTGGTTTTAGCTGATTTGGGTTTTTAATCACCACATTAGGCTATGCTGAAGCTTGGACATTGACCCTAAATTCTATCTATAGCATGCTTTGTATGCTGGGCAGATAGTTCAGTGCTCAAAATGCTTGCTATACAAGCACAATAACCTGAGTTCAGTTCTCCAGAATACACATACAAATGCCAGACAGTCAGGGCAGCTCACCCGTAATCATAGCACTCAGAAGGAAGAGAGAGCATAGCTCTGAGACAAGTTGGCTAGCTAGACTAGCCAAAACCATGAGGTCCAATTCACGTGAAAGACACTGTCTCAATATTTAAGAATGGAGAGCAACACTCATATACATAGAATAAAAAACAATTAAAGAATAGTTGTATCTTATGCAACTCACTTTTTCAACTGCCTCACTGACTGTCAGATGGTCATGGACCACACCTGACCTTCTCCTCTAAGAGTGGACCTATTATTGTTATAGACTTCTTAAGAATCAGATTTGGATAAAATTGAAATTTGCTATGATTGCTAGACTGTAGAAGGATCACTAGAGTTCAGCAAGCTTTCAGACTTAACTTCTCTATACAATCTGGAGGCCCAGTTGCACTTCTGCCTAGAAAATTCCTGAGTTAATTCCCTGCTTCTTTGTGACTGTTTCCAATGAGTCAATTCCTGAGTAATTCTGTTAGTATCTTGTTTCCTGTTCTGGCATTGCTACTCAAAGAAAATAATACAGAAGAACATTTTTTTTTTCACATTGAATTGGGAATTTATGATGCATCAACAAATCTCAAAAGATAGTGAAGAACTTAATAGCACAAATTATCCATAAATTTCTTTTATTCTATGAGTAAAAATGCAATTTTGGGAGATATGAAAATCAAAGTGAGCATTCTTAAACTTTGAAGGAATCATGTGTGAATTTTAATTTTCTAGACTAATGGGTTCAGTTTTCTTTATTATTGATTGACTAGTCAACTTTTGACTGGCTTCTTTCAAATTCAAATCAATATTTTCAAAGCTAAAGTACTGATCCTACTTACCAACTTCATCTTCCTTTGTTTTTCTGAATCTCAGGAAGTGACACAACCATTTTTGTAGATGTTTGGAGAAGCATCTAGGCTTGAATCTCTTCTCTTACCATGCCAGGGTTAAAATTTGCTCATTGGCATGTTCCTTAGTCCATGTGAGCTCCTGGAATTGAGTCTTAGACTAGAGAACTTAAAGAATAACTTATTATGTAAGTCCTGGAGAGTGGAAGAACAAGTCAAGGTGACAATAAATTTGGTGTCTGATAAAAGTCCATTTCCTGGTTTTTAGTTGGTACCTTCTTGATAAGTTCTAGAAATGGTAAGGAGTTATCTGGGATCTCTCCTTCAAATGGTATGAACCCAGTCATCGCAGGTCTACACTCATGCTCATCCTAATCCCTTTCCAGTGGCCCCATTTTTAAATAACCTCACATTGAAGATTAGATTCTAACATCTAATATTTGAAGATCACAAACATTCAGCTCATAATCAAGTGAATTTTGGGTAAAAAATGTTGGGTACCTGTTCAGTATCTCGGCTATACTAATCTTATTTAAGACAGCACCTCCCTTGGGCTATTACAACCTTATTCCAGCTTGTGTCTGCATTTCCTGTAGCCTATTTTCCAGTGGCCACTGTGTCTGTACTGTATTCATTTGAGTAGGTACAAACTATATGTAGGTATACATGCACCCGTGTGTACATGCATGTGGAAGCCAGAGGATATCTTACTGTGTCTTTTACTCAGGAACTTCCCATCTTGTTTTTAGGGACAAGATCTTTGTCCTGGTTAATTTGAATTATCAACTTGACACAATCTCCAGTCACCTGGGAAGACAGAACCTTAAGTCAAGATTTGCCTCAATCAGAATGGCCTCTGGACATGTCTGTGGAGCATTTTCTTGAATGATCACTGATAAAGGAGGTCCTAGTCCATTATGGACAATAGCATTCCTAGGCAGTTAGGTCTAGGCTAAATATGGAAGCTAGCTGATTAAGACCCAGTGAGACAGCCAGGGAGATAGCTCACCAGCCTCCATGGGTTCTGCTTCAGTTTGTACTTGAACTCCTTGTCTTGGCTGCCAATGTCACCTCCTGTAAGCTAAAATAAGCCCTTTTCTTTCCAAGTTACTTTTGGTCACAGATTTCATCACAACAACAGAAAAGCAAACCAGAACAGTTTCTCAGTGTCCTGGAACTTAACCATTGGGCTAGGCAGGTTGGTTAGCAGGTCAGAAGAATCCAAGTGCTGGGAATCCAAGTGTGCATCACGATGCCTTTCATATGTACATGGGTTCTGAGTAATGAACTCAGGTCTTCAAGCACTTTACTGAATGAGCTATCTTCACAGCATTCAGAACACTTTCAAAAGCAAGTCTACAAAGTTGTGTCCTTTGCTATGTTGCCTGTACTAAGTAGATAAGGACATACACACTGCACTAACTGGACTCAGTAGGTTGCCAAATAATAAATAAATAAATAATTAGGAGAAAAGGGCTGAAATTGGGAGTGGGATGTAAGGGTGGGTGGTCAGGGAGTGTTTGGAGGGAACTCTAAACATATTGTATATATGTATGAAATTAATAAATAATAACAAAAATGGTAAGTCAAACTATGTCATCCCTGCAGAGTCATCTTCATCACATTTAAAAGAAGTTAAATTATCATCATCTCAAAATCCATTCCCCATTAGGTTGCAGAGATCAGATCAGCAGGTAGTGGCACCTGCACAAGCCTAAAGACCTGTATGCAATTCCTGAAACCCACCATACGGCAGTAGAGAACTCACACCCAAGGGCTGTCCTTTGATTTCCACATGTATACAGTGAGATGTGTATGCACAAATAACAAAAACAAACAAATAAATAAATGGATAAATAAAGTGGAAAGAGTACTTTATCTCATTCCAAGCAACAAATTGAAACTTAAGGGAGCCTATAGATGCATTGATCCTAATCAAAAAGCAGAGATGAAATAAATCACAATCCTTAGACACAGTAACTAGAAGCTGCTAATTTTTAAAGCTCCCCAAGGAACTCAGATCTCAGAGCAAGGACACAAGCAATGGCTTGTTTTATTTGATGACCATTCTGCAGGAACGATGTCCTCACGTGCCTCCTCCCTCCTAGTCTCCCCTTCCCTCTGTTTTTCTCTCCCATTCACCTCCCCCTCCACTCACCTTCCCTCCTTTCTTCTCCTACCCTCCCTTCACGTCCCATTCCTCCCCTCCTCTCCCGTCCTCTGTAGCATCTTCTATTGCCTTCCTTTCTTCCATCCTCATGACAAACAAATTTCATGTATAAATCTTTACTTTACTGGTATATTCTTATGTCTTATGGTTTTCACACTACTTCCATCATCACCGCATGCTATCAAAGAGTATTCTGTATCTTCAACAAATAAATAAATAATAAATTATATATTTTCTGTGTTTAACTCTGTTTCTTAACAGGAGTGTGCTTTTTCTTTCTGGAAATTGTCACTATCAAAATCTCTGTGAATTTTTCTGTATTTGATCGATTTCTGTCACCATCTGTCTACTTGTAATCTCAGTCTCAGAGACACCTTGACAGGTCATTCAGTGTACTGTGCTTACAGCTTAGAAGAAGGCCTGTCCTAGCACATTAGCTCTGCGTTGTTTAATGAATGGACTAATTCAGCAGTCCTCAGAGCAGAACATGGAGCAATCCCCAGTCTCAGACAGCTTTTGCGCAAATTGCCAAGGAGACTCTTCAGAGGAATTGGAGCCCCAGATGTCGACACTAAGGTCATTTGTTTAATTTGTTTTGTTTCTGCTTTTCTTTCTTAGTATTAGTTAGTAACTTTCATTACTATTTTAATAGTTTTGAACTTAGAGTAAAGGTATGAGACTATCAATAGAAAGTAAGCCATATATTTTACCCAAACTCAATTTTAGTATTTTCTTACTTTTCTATCTCTGATATATACACCTTTCTCTTTTGTTCTGTCTTTTACTATATAAAAATAAAATTATTGATCTATATGATCATATAAGCATATCTGCATCTACATATGCAATTTAAAGGTACAAACCATTTAACATTAAGTTTTAGGAGCCTCAAGATGGTTCATTTATCTTAAAGGCATTTGTCATGTCAGCTGGAAATCATAAGTCAATTCCTGGAGCCAAGGTAAAGGTTTGAGGACAGAGTCAAATTCACAAAGTTGACCTCTTGCTTCTGCACCAGTGTACGTGTGTCCTCCTCAAACCATACACACACAGACACACAGACACACAGACATATACACACTCACTTTAATAATAAAATATACAAAACAGTTTTCTTAAATTAAGCTTCATAAATTCTCTTCACTGCCAATAATAAAGAATAGACTGTTTTATAATTAGAAACAAATGCCAAATACGGGCCTGGAATGGTCCTGCAGCTGAAAACACTAGTTGTTCTTTCAGAGGACCCAGGTTTGTTCCTCAGCACCACTTTGCTAGCTTGTAAAACCTCTAACTTCAGCTCCAAAAGACCCAACACCCTTTTCTGGCCTTTACAGACACCTACACTCATATGGTATATTTAACAGAGGCACACACATGTAAAAAAGTATAAATCATGAGAATAAATTATATGTTACAAAGAAAGGAAAGCGAAATAAAATGTTACCATTGGTTTAAAAATATCCATAGTTCAGTTATTACCAAATATAATGCATTGTTCCACTGTCACATTTTCTATTTTAGCAGGATGATTTATGCCACAATGATATGGCCAAAAAACACATATAAGTAAACATATAACCTTACATTTATGCTACATATTTATTAAAATAAACAAAGAAGGTCCAGTAGGATGGTTCAGAGTGTAAAGTCATTTAATGATGACATACTAAAACAATAAATTGGAAGAATTTCAAAAATTAAAACTTTTTTTCATTATCACATTTTCCAGAAAAAAATATTTCACTTGTTTAGAGTACAAGTCAGTCTTAGTTTTGCATCTCTTTGTACTAATTTTCCTTCTTCTTCTATTTTGTTATTTTGACATATTCAAGACATCTTCCACTCCAAAAGTCTCCCCTTGTTGACTACTGGTTGCATAACAATTGCTTTGTTTAGAGAACTGAGATGCTGTTGTGGGCTGAGAATACTTAATTCCATCACATCAAGTAATCCAAGATGCTGGACCCTAGGCTTACTATGACATTGACTTTCATCATCTGGCCCAACTACTGTTACTTGTTTCTCCACAATCAAATTGCTATTTTTATTATAAAATTAGTCCAGGTTTGAGGGGACAGCTCCTTTAGAATATCAAATACTGAAGTCTTACTTCTGTATATTATTTGAAAATTAGAAAAGACAACCAATGGTACAGGGTGAGGGGACAGACAAGATAGGTTAATGAAAAGAAAAATACAATAAAATATACCTGATATACGTATGTGAAAATGTCATAATGGAGCCTACTAGTTGCACAGATATATGCTAAGAATAATATAAAAATTAAAGGATGGAAAGGTAGAGAAAAGATACTAAATTTGAATTTATTTAGAATGTTACCAATTTTTTCACAAAGTTGATTTAATATCATATAAGAGTGGTAAAAAAGAAAAACTACAAACCAAGTTAAAAAAAATAACCTGAAGGTTCTCTTAACTCACATCCTCTCTTGAGCATGCTGGGGTCACTCTGCTCTGCACATGCATGATTTAACAGTGACTCTCATGGAGCACATTTAATCTATCCGGTTTTAACAAAACTTGAAGCTGTAGCAGAGGGTTTGGGTAGAAAATTGTAAATATAGGAAATGAAGCAGTTTTCTCCACTTCTTCGTCACTTCTGTTTTCATAGAATTGCTGGAAAACAATTTATGTAATTATTTTAAAAATAAAATCAATTGTATTCAGAAACAATACACCAATGAAAGTGCTGTGCTGCAAAATACCTCAAAACGTCAATAAAATATCGCAAAAGGCTTCTGAATTCAAAACTCAACTTGGAATAAACAGGGAAATCCCTAAGGACAAAAATTGAACAGGAAACAAAGATAGAATCTGATTTTCCCTAAAGCCTCTGTTGCCTCGCAGGCATCTGTGGCCCCAGTGACACAGAGGTCTGGTTATGATAGTCTGAGTCTGAGAAAGTCCGCAGGAGACACAGAGATGATGCAAGTTGGGGTTGAAAGTGAGATACCCAACAGAGCTGAGAGTGCAAAAGAAAAATCACTCCAGGAAAAGACAAACAGGACTTCACTAAGCAAATAGAAAAGAAGTGCTTTCTGTTTCTCTACATAAAGAAAACTCTTTTCTCTCAGGAATTCATAAAGAAAAATAAAGTTGTGTCCTGTGGGTTTGAGATTCAAATTTTATTGATGTTTCTGATTCAGAAAGCCTCAAGTTGAGATGTACAGAATGAAACCAGATCGTAATGCTCCAGAAGCCGATCACAGAAGTCAGTTCATATTTCCTCTAGGAAATGAAGTTTGATCATAGGCCATGTGGGTCTTGTTAGGCTAGGATATACCCCACCCCCCTAACATACCCATTTGTGTGTGTGTGTGTGTGTGTGTGTGTATTAAAATCTAGGTTCTACATGTGACAGAAAACATGTATATTCATTTTCTCTGAATTTAGCATCATTTACTATAGTATAATATATTACTATACAAGTTATACCCATTTTCCTGCAAAAATCATGATTTCCTTTTGCTGTATGGCTGCATAAAATTCCACTGTGTATATGAATGACATATTATTTGTCCATTACTAGACCACTTAGGCCAACATCATAATACATATGAAAAGTCATATTTACAATATAAATGAAAACCTAAAGAAACTAAGTTTATTGGAAATAAAATTGATAATATCAAAATTTTAAAATACTAGATGGATAAAAGTCAGAGGGGATGGAAACAGAGTCTTCTAGTCAGCTGGCCAGTTACTCATATGAGCTCACAGCAATGGTGACAGAATGTACAAGTTCTATGCAACCTTAAACCAGACAAAATCCCAACCTAGACATGGGAAAGTAAGTGAGAAATCCAAAGCCAAACTAAGGAACTTTTCACAATTGATGGCTGCTGGAAGAGGAAAGACAATGTGAAGATAAGGAAGCGAAAACTAGAAAGCTAGATGAGATCAAGCGAGCCAAGCAACCAGCCCTAAATGCCTTCATTTCTTTCTGCTTTTGTTGTTGACAGGAAGTGACTGGCTGCTTTAATATCTACCACTCTGAATTTTCTGCTATGATGGACTATAATCTGGCATTATCAATGTTCTAGATATATCTACTCTTTCCTAAGTTCTGGTTCTTCAGTGCTGTAAGCTATTTTGGTACTGGGCCTTTCATGGGACTATTCTTGACTAGATTAACATACTATTTTGTAGTGGGAAGAAGACAGTTATTGAAAAAGTAGAAGATTTGGACGTAAGTGATGACAGACTTGTTGCCTCTTCTTTATGGCTGCTTTCTGTGCTAAAAGATCTTATAAAGCAAATTGCATATCTGTTACACATTTTAAAACTTTTAAAGTAGCATTAGTGTGATAGGTTCAGCTGTTAAGTTGACACAAACCTAGACTCACCTGAAAAAAACTTCAAATCAAGAATTGGTCTGTGAGGCATTTTCTTGATTGCTTATTGATATAGGACTGCTGAACCCACTGTGGGCAGTGCTATCATTGGACAGATGGGCCAGAAATGTATAGAAATGTTAGCTGAATAAGCCACCTTTGTGGTCTAAGCTTCAATTCCTATCTCCAGATCCCTGCCTTGAGTTCCTGCTCTGACTTCCCTCAGAGATGGATTGCTGTAAGATGAGATACATCCTTTCTTCCCCACCTTGGAAAAAGTGTTTATCACTGCAACAGAAAATGAAGTAGTACAATGTTGATTAAAAAGAAATATCTATCTATCTATATATCTCTCTATATATAATGTGGAAATATAATATATAAATATATATATAATGTATATATATATATAATGTAGAAATATATTATACATATAGTAGAAATTTTATTGTAAATCAACACTTCAAATTTCCATAATAGAATATGGGGAAGTAAGAAGGGAAGAGCAACAACAACAACAAAATCCCTCCAGAGGAGAGCCAGGACTGAAAACCACAGACAGAAGGTCAAGGTCAGTGTCAGCAGAAGAAATGTGACAGTTTCCAGTCTGAATGTGAAGCAGAGGGAAGTCAACATCCCACTGTGGTCTTTCACCCAATGGAGTGAGCCCCATTATACTCAGGAAAAAGTCATCAGAAAATCCCGTTTGAACAACAGTCTACCAAGTACCTGACAAGTTCTCCAAACACTCAAGGAAGAAAGTTTAAAAGAATGTGATAGATAGCCAAGGACAATTTAAGTAGGCATGGTGTAAAATCAGAGAGTTTTCTCTTTCCTGAGACAGAAAAGGAACATGAAGAGATAAAAAATACTATGAATGAAAACATCGATCAGTAAAATATCCTATCAGCCTCGGTTCCCTAGATGTGACAAATATATTATCAATTATTATTAATAGAAAATAATGTGTGGAGCGAATGAGTACTTGGTAATATTTTCAATGTTTTAAGACAGTATCCCTACATAGACCAGGATGTTCCAAACTCATGGAATTCTTACCTTAGTCTCCCAAGTGCCCTCATCAAGGGGACATCCCACCTAAGCCAATTGTCTCCATTTATTTCCTATAAACCTAAAAGTATTCTATAGTAATCACTTTGGAAATATATAAGTCATGTAAACTGACAATATTAAGCCAAACTGAGTCAGAACACGCCTTATGAATGAATTTGTACCATGCAATAAGAGTTTTAGTGGACACACTGGGCTCATTAATTAAGTTACTCAATGCAGGAAATCTAGTTCTCTATTATATGCAAATTCTCAGATATCGTGAAACATGAAACTGTCATGGTGGAAATAATTCATTTGGCTTCCCTAAGGGTGAAAGGTCTGAACAGTAAACTGCAGGCATCGTTAGCTTATACCCTGATGTTCCTTATGCTGTATTTTGAATCCCAGAGAAAACTGAAAGTCTCAGAGGGGTGAAAACCTAACACATGGGCACGCAGCAGACTACGAATGCTGACAACATGAACCCCAGAGCAACATGGGCTGTGAGAAAGAACCCGTCCTGGTGTGGGGTAAAGCATAGTCAATTACTTTTATAATTGCTCCCACACTAAAGCGGATGTCCTAAGGAGATCAAAGCCATTACAGTTTTTGTTGTCTGCTATACCATCCCCTGAAGTAGGGGTAAGAGGTATTGGTTGGCTGTAAGGAACTCTGCAAATTAAAAGAATCTTGGTACTGTGATAAATAAAAGCTTCCCTCTGTATAGGCTTCTGTGGTTTTGTTCTGTTAATTTATAACAGGTCTGAAGGGAGGAAAATCTGGCTGTGCAAATTTTGTGGACAAGGAATTAAGAAATCTCTCTTTCGTGTCATGTTTTATTTAGATATTCACTTAGGTATTAGCATTTTGCTGAATACAGGGGAAATCTGACCTCCCCTTTTATCAGAGAGCAAAACAGTAAATGCTGTATTTTGGAAGACACAGGATCTTCATCCAATGGCAAATGTGTGTGATTACAGACTCCACTATTTTAACTTTACTAGTTCCATATTAAATGGAGTTAATAGAGTGACAGATCATTTCATGAGCTACTTAAACTTTAACAAATTGTGAACATGTAGTTTCTAGCCACACCTCATTAAGATTCAACAACGTGATTGTCCTTAACTTAGCATGTTTTGAAATTTTTTATTTTTTTTTTGTTTTACATAATTATGTGCAACAGAAATAATGGGCTTCATATATAGATACTTTCCAGATCGTGCAGGAGTTTATCAGGAAATATTTCATATTTCACTTTAACTGCCACTACAACTGATACTGAATGGCACTCAAAAGGCAGGATGCAGAAAGGTAGCCGGGAAGATTGCCTGTCATTTCAGATTTCTTTTTCCTGTAAAAAAATGCTAATTAAAGCAGGAGGTCAGATCTTTCAGTGTCAAAGAGATGCACTGTTCCCTTTCCTTGGGAACAATCACCGTGCGTCTGGCTGCTACATAAGTACAAATCTGACAGCTGCCAGGAAAGGGCAGAAAAACAACATGCTGACAAGATTTCCACTTGCACAGCGTTATGAAGAAGGCTCCAGGAGAGTCAGCAGAGGACTGATAAAAGTCTACCCACTGCAGTCCCCTCAGTGCTGGGGCAGCATTGCTGTGCCATTCAGAGCATGGCAACCATTCACATTCCCAGAAGGTTTCATTTCCTAATTGATAGCATTGAAAGTGGAATTTGTTGCCTAAGAATAGACTTTGCATTTGACTTTCCTTCTAGACCAAAAGGTGAATTTGCCATGTGATTCTAGATCACATTTTATTCCGATATTTCAGCACAAATTTTAGATTTTAATAGTATCATGATTCCATCTTAACGATCCTCTGTTGACTTGAATATTAATATTCTTTTACAGAATATATTTCCCTTTTGAAATGTTCTCTAGTGTGTCTCCAAAGACATATTTTTAATTTATCTTTTATATATTTTACTTTTTTTCAGAATTAAAAATTGGAAGAATCAAAAAATTTATTTATGCATAATCTGTTTTAAGTTTATGAACTTGGGTGGTCACATAGACTATAAATTCAAACTATATTTTAAAAGATAGGAATTACTAAAATCTTATTTTATGAGAAAGGATATTTTCACAAATATTTATTAATTACAGCTTGGAGTGAATTATATGCTTTGAAGAACACAGCTTGTCTGAATTGAAACTAACCGTGGAACTGACAATATTTGATTTATATTACAATAATCCTCTTACTGGCTCGTTTTTCTGATCTTGGAATTTATGTTTTATGGTAGAATAAAGCAAATGAAGGAAAATAATACACAAGATAGCACAGCAAGCCAGGTAGGCAGAGGAGCCCGTGCCCAAACTGTGCAAAGATGTTCCCTGAGTCGTTAGTGGTCACAGTTTTTAAAATAAAGTTCTTATTGATTTTTTTAGGTTTTGTGCATCAGCATAGC
This sequence comes from Eospalax fontanierii, assembly GCA_035773235.1. Classification (NCBI taxonomy): domain Eukaryota; kingdom Metazoa; phylum Chordata; class Mammalia; order Rodentia; family Spalacidae; genus Eospalax; species Eospalax fontanierii. The sequence continues at coordinate 10,540,010 of CM069524.1, forward strand.
AATTATCATAAACTCCCTTAGGAGCCTCTCATTAACAATTTGCCTCGTATTCTGTATTCAATTTCTGATCAGTTTATTGTGGATTATTGACCTTCTCCTCACTGCACAAAGCATCGTGTTACTGACTTATATATTGAAATGAAGGGATCTTGGTTTTGAAATCTGATGTATCCATAAAATCATGAACTTGTATCACTATATAGGGAAAATATAATATCAATATCTTCAATTCAACTCTAATTTTTACTTGGTCTTAAATGTATACACCTTCATATCTTTGGAAAAAGAACAATTTAAAAATATTTTTTTTTTACTCTAAATGCATGTTCCACTAATTTTGCATGTATTTGTAATATACTAGAAACTGTCTCAGTTATTTGTTTTAAGATAGGTAGTTACCACTGTATGAAATGTATTCGTTTTTGACATATTGACATATTCATTTGTTCATATGACCCATACTTTACAAAATATTTGAAAATAAATACATTAAATTGTCTTAAATTAGGAGACCTATTAGAAATAAATCTGAACTGAAGAAAAATGCAATCCTTATTTCATAATATGAATAAAGGCATGTACGTACCATATACTTGGGATTGGACATATAAATTTTAAAAAGTCTTTTAAATTGCACTTTTGTGATTTTTACACAATATAGTTTGATGATACTTATCTCCCTTGTCTGCTCCACCCCCCCTTGACCCTGTCCAATTTGACGTACTCTCTTATATATGTAATATGATCTATGAAGTCTAATTTGTGTCCACAAATCACCGACAGTGTGGGTCCCAAGGTTCATGGATCATTGTGGATGAGGAGGCAGAAAGATTGTAAGAGTCAAGGGCAGGGATGGGGAAATGGTATGGGTGACCACAGCAGTTCGTTTACTGGTATGAACTCACAGCAATGGTGACAGCATGTAAATGTCCCATACAAGCTCCAATCAGACAATATGGGGAAGTGGATAAGATATGATCTTTTTACATGTATACCATTCTTTGTCTATCATCGATCTATTTATCTCTATCATCTATCTGTCTGTCTATCTATATATCTAAATCAATCCTCCTTTTCAAAATAATTTCCATAATTTAAAGTACTGTTTATGTAATTTGGTGAACATCTCTCACTGTTCCCAAGTAAGGGATAAGATGTAAGACAGCAATAGCAAAAACAAAAAAAGACATAGACGTTGTCAGGAACTAAGAGTAATTGGTGTTCAGTGACTCTGCCACAGTGAGATTCAGTGGTTTGTTCACAAATTTAACTTTTCTAGTTTTCATCACACACGGAAACACACAAAAATATAAAGCTACACTCATAGTAATCCGTGCAAAAAGGCATCCAATTATAATAAACACTTTGTAATATAGAGTTATAAGATAAAATATAGAAAGAAGTTAAGTAGGGATGGGGAAATGGCTACATTGTTAAAAGCACTGACTGCTCTTGCAGTTCAGCAGGATTTCATTCCTGGTGCCTACATGCGACTAACAAGTTCCTGTAACTCTAGTTCTAGTGGATCTGAAACCCTCCTTTAGCCTCTGTAGGCACTGGTTACATTTGGTGCACAGACATACATGCAGGTAAAACACTCATACACATAAAATTAAGCTAAATCAAATAGGAACTTAAACAAATAAATTGAGGAATAAAAGAATATCTATGGTAGGTAGCAACAGTTTATGAATAATTTACTGCATTTGAAAATATTAAGCAAATCAATGAATTATGATCTAAACTGAAATTTCATAAATTTTAGAGTGAGTTTAAGTCTAAGAACTACTATTTACCTACACACTATTTATATTATCATTGTAACATGACATGATCTTTAGGATATGAACACTCAGCCTTTCTTCTAATGTCCTCCTCAAGTATTCCCTTTGAACCAGGTTTCTGGGAATATTAGCAATGAACTTGGTCCAAGGTTCTCTTGTCTCTGTCAGTTTTAATCTAATTAACATCCCATTCTCAGGTTCATCTTGATTCAATACTTTCTCTTGGAATACTACCTTTGAAAATTCTGTAAACATCTTTTATTTTTAGAAGTTCATCTTCCCATGAGTTTCCTACTGACTTGTCATTTATTCTCTTTGTCTTCATCTTAGAAGGCCCTTGTCTTTGCCTGGACTTTGCCCCCATGACTTTAAAATGAAGACCTGGGTCTGTAGAGATGATTTAGCTCTTAAAAGTTGTTGCTGTCTTTCAGTGGAGCAAGTTCTGTTATGAACACCCATGTTGGGGTACTAAAAACTGCCACCTAGTCTAGCTTCAGAGAATCCAGTATCACTTCTGGTCTATGTGGGCACACATCCATACATGGCGTTCACTCATGCAGACACACACATATACATAAGTAAATATAATTGGAATAAATCTTTTAAAATGTAGTGAAATAAATATGAAACCAAATGTAATGAAAATTCTGAGAGGCATTCATGTTCCTCTATCTTTTTTTTATTTCCAGATAAAATTGATGTTTTTTAATTAGCTTATTTTCATAAAAATTTATTTTATGCCCATCTAAGAAAATATGTCAAATTTAATATTTGTCCTTCTCCTCATGCACAGTTATATTATACCCATGCTTAATTTTTGATTCCTTTTACCTAACAGTTTAATTATGAAAAGATTCTAAATAGTTAACATCATTATAAATAAATATTGATATATATTTTCTATATTATACATATTACACATGATAATGATGTACTGACAGAATGAAACATCAGATGTTACTCCATAGCTATGTGGATTTCTAAATTGTTATGTAGAAAATAAAAATAAATTTAATAAAGTTAAAAAGGCAGGGATAACTAACTATAAAGATGTTTAAAAATGGAATATGGGAGGTAGATGGGAGAGGAAGTCTACATTTGATTAAAAACTGTTGTGTTAAATGTATAAAGCAATAAAAATAAATACGTTAAAAATAATAAAATATTTTTAAAAGAATAAATTGAAGTATGGAAACACTACATTATGGGTTTTTTATGTAAATATGCATATATGTATTCATGTATAAAATAGTTTAATTGGAATTACCCTATGGACCCTCCCCCCGAGCAATTCTGGCTATTGTTACTGTTCTTCGTGGCTCATCAGAATTTGATGGTAATGAGTTCTTGCTGACCAGGAAACTTCCTCCGTGTTGGCTAGCTCTTATAGAATTAGAAAGCAATGTGGTGGCTGCTGGGGGAAACATCATCAACAGCCTTAACCAGCTGAGAATCCTGAGACCTAAACACTAATAAGCTGTACTCATGTGTTCAGCAATAGGGTCTTATCTTCAAATTCTGGGAGGCTAGGAGGAGGAAAGACTGTGTCTTCCAGGCATATGAAAATCTTGGTGGGCCTAGTGGATGGACCCACGTTGAAGGACACTGGGGACACAAATTTGGTCATTAAATTTGGCCGGAGACAGCAGGGGAAGCAATACCTAAATACCACCAAACTATATTGTATGAAAGTCGCAAAAAATTCAATGATATAAAAATCTCTGTTCGTGGATGCAATAGGAGGAAAGTTTTATGGGGAAACCAAGTTTTTTTTTTAAAGGGCTGCTCCATAGAAGGAAACACAGACCTGGCCCTGAAAATATGGCCTAGGATCACTGTCTGGAGAGCTTACAGGCCCCAGGAGTGGACCTACAACTATTAATTTGCTAAATGAACATTATAAGACCTGTCTTCTCAGTCTCTATCTCTCTCAACATAGATCAGTGCACTCTCACACCTTATCAGAGAAGTTTCTCTGTATTTAATGCATAAACTCATAAATGATCGATGTGCAGAGATAAATGACTAGGGAGTGCTCAGCTACAAATGGGACGTCTTTCCCCAAGGCTCAGGGGCCAACGGCAGAAGAAGTAGTAGAGAGATCGTGAGTCCCTATCTATTACTGAGGAACTCTGGACAGTTGATGGATTCTTGGGGAGCAAATCAGTTTACTTTGAGGATATCCTTCATGGTTAGTTGCTCCATGCTCCAATGGAAGGGCCTACATGCAGGCGTATATGGATTGCACAAATTAGAGTGAATGGGACATTGAATGTATTAAAATGGAGAGAGGATATAAAGTTGGTAGCATGGGGAAGTGGGGTGGGGGAACTGAGGGGAAGAGTTAGAGGGAAACATGATAAAGAAATTCTCAAAGGGGTATCTGCATCTGTATAGATGTTGATATACAGTCTGAAGAAAACACATATAGATTTTGGGGAACTTCTAAGATGCGTTAACAGCTTCTGTGTTTCCTTACTGCGAGGAAGTTCAGGAGTTTCGACATGTGCTCATTGTCTAAACAAACCCTGTTTTACGGCCCACCTCATTAGCACTTTCTTGTGCAAAACTATTTCTGGTTATGGGTCCTTTTTTTTTTTTTTGAATTAGCTGATTAAATTATAGACTCTTATTCTGAATCCCTTGACTACTGTCAAAACATATTTGTGTCAAGGTTTCAATCCCTGTCATCTAGTGAGAAGCCTTGATTAGTTCACTTGGAAGATTTTCTATCTGTAATGAGAGCGTTCCTTAGCATCTTGACCTTTCAGATGGTGTATATCAAGACTAATACACCAGAACTTCATGTTTTAATGATTATACAGGTGACATCACTTTCCATCTCCTATTTAGAGTCTCCAAATGCTACTTTTAGTGGCTGAATTTCTTCTAATTAATTTTTACAAGCAGATGGTAGAAGATAAAAAAAATGCAATTTCTTAGTTTTATAATTGATCTATTAGATCTTACTTTATGAATATATAATACTGATTAACACATATATGTAAACTATATGTAAGTTATGAAGCATAAGAGTAGAATACACAGTCAAGAGATACCCAAGAATTTAATAAATGAAGTATTATGGCTATCATCAGGATACGCCGTCTAGGTAAGATGCTACTCCTGAAGACAGGACGTAATTCAGACACAGGACTTGGAGCAGTGAAGCTGGAAGTGACCTGGAGCCCTTCTCCCTGAAGACTAGCTCTCTTAGTTCTACAGGACACTATGGAAGCTGCTAAGGAAGAAAACTGGTCAATGGTCCAGCCCAGCAACAAAGCCTGCTAACTGTAACAGCTGATAAAACAAGCTCCCTCTACGGGTACAGTGGTGCACTGTTATCAGGGGGGAATCAACAGCTTAATAATTGGACTCGGAGCCCTCTCAAAGAAAAGGAACTCATGGGTGGCGCTGTAAATATAGCCAAATACACATGGCTGGAGAGGTCAGAGATCCTAGGGAAAGCCCTACCTTTGTCATATCTCTAGACAAATGATTTTTTTAAAATTTTGTGTTCAATATAGATCCTTATATCTACAGACAAATGTACCATCACCACTAATCAAAAAAAAAAAAAAAAAGAAAGAAAGAAAAAAGAAAAAAGAAGATGAAGGCTGAGGTAGAGTTTTAAAACTGGTAACCCACAGAGAATATACGTCTGAGAGATGCCTACCCCTAAGTGATACATCGACAGTGGAACCTCTACACCTAATGCTCATGGAACACAGCCAAAAAGGGAGGTAGAGAGAATGCTAATACATCCCTCAGCGCTCACCAGTGAATCTTCCTCATAGAGCAGAGTGCAATGCACATAGAAGGCCACAACTGGCTAAATTTTAGGTAATAAGATACTATGGAGTGTGTGTGCCTGGATAGAGCTATATTAAACCTCACCCACCCAAGGCTCAGGGACTATTGTAGAAGAGTAGGTGAAAAGACTGTAAGAGCCAAGGTTGGTTCAGGAACTGAAGGAAACAGAGACTCCAACTCAGATCACAGGAAACTTCTTTGTATGAACTTGCAGAAATGCTGACAGCATGCACAAGTCCCATAATGACCAAATCTGGGAAAAATCCAGCATGGAGGAGGGGAAATGTATAGCAGGTCCCAATCCTAACCAAAGAACTCTAGGCAACTGATTACTGCTAGATGAGAGAGAGTAGATCCTTAAGGGAGTGGCTCTACAGTATACATAGAGTTCTACATAGGTTGACTAGACTCCAGTGGATGAACTTGCACCGAGGACCACCTGAATGGACATGCTTGTCTGGACAGGACTTAAGATGTATGACAGAATACATGAAATCTGGTAAGTGTGGCTGCTGGGGGCCAGGGAGGAGGAGGGGTCTAAATTTGATTAAGATGTATTATATGAAATGCACAAAATGTAATACAGTTATTAAAATTAAAAATGCAAAACAGCAACAAAAAGACAACCCTTCTATTCCTCATCCTCTTGCATTGTATACAGAGGGCAATGTTACCCTGGATCTTGTGCTTCTTTTCTTTAGTTTGTGTTGCTTTTAGCATAAGATGAATAACCTAAACACTATGTTCTTTCCTTTTTGCTTTTTCTTGTTGTTGTTACATGACTAGTATAATACTGTCATGCATGATCATAGTCCTCAGATTTAAAATAAGCACTTATAGTGTTGGAAAATGCTTGTTCTGTTTTCTTCCATCTATTCAGAAAGTTAAAAGATAAAATTTCAAAACTTAGCGGAGATCTGGAAATTCTAAAATGCAAATAGAACTGGAATGAGGAAAAAAAAAAAGAACTATCACCTGAGATGTAGGTTTAGTGTGGGGAAAGCAGGCCTCCCAACACAACCCCCTGAGTTAGTTTGCTGCTTTGCAATCAGACTTGCCATTGCAGATAATCCCGTGATCTAGAGCACGGTATTTTCCCTGAAGCTGTTTATGAGAATTGCCTGTTTGTACAGATCTAGCCATCAGGAATTTGTGGTTATCTAGTGCTACCACCTGTGACTCCACCCTTACCTGGGGCCAGGTTTATGAGTTCCTCCTTCCTTGAGACAATTTGACCTTCAGAGGCCTAATCCCAATTGACCTGAACCAGGTGTGGCCTGAACCTGGTGTAGCCTGAACCAGGTGTGGTCACATACTCAGATGTTCCCTGGGGGCCTGAACCTTTGCCCCCTACCAAATCCCCTGTGACGTGATGCTCGAGTGAGGGAGGATATATATACTGGTGGGGGATAATAAAGCTTGCTTGCTCGTGCCACCACAAGATTGGAGTGCTGTGTCTTTTTCAATCCCCACGTCCCTCGCAGAGACTCGGACCCAAGGTCGTGCAGGCGCGACAGTTTAGTGGTTTATTTACCCCTAGATTAAAGAGTTCTAGGGATACCTGAGTTAGGATGCCCAAAGCCTTCTCTTCCATTAAAATGGTAATGAAATTTCCTGTTATGAGAATAGAATTTGAAAGAAAGTAGAAGATAACCAAGGTATGGCAATAAGCTGGAAACATTACTGGAAAAAAATCCAAATCTTGATATAGTAATGAACTTTGTGATATTTCTTTGTCATATCTTCTTTAGTTGTCATCTCCATGAAACCAGTAAACACTAATGGCTCTAGTCTAATCCCAGAAACACAGTTTAGCATACACTTGTTCTGTTGCAATGGGAGGGAGACTTTTTAAACGTCTCATTGGAGAAGAGTTTCCATTTAGCCTGTCCGGGGGGATACCTTGGAATATCCCATTTGGAAGGCTGATATTTCCTTTTATATCTGGCTGAGAGCCCATCCCTTATTAGAGGGCAGTTGTGAGAACCTAAACCAAATAAGCAAGTATGGTAATTATTTAATATTTTTCAGCTTCATGGGATGGAGCAATCACAAGAGGCAAAGCCAATTTGGGTAAAAATTCTAGAACTAAATAAGGTGAATGAGAAATATATAGGGATCTTTTTCTGGTAATGCACATTATTCTATCCATCCTCTGAGCTCTGCACACATTATGAGTGGATGCAGGCTCAGGGAAAACCTGAGTACTATGTAAAAATGAACCTGTTTTTCCTTAACTTCATTTATCAATTTGAATAAACCATGCCCTATGTCACAAATTTTTTCACAATGTCTTTTAAATGGGTCAGCAAAGGAAAAACATTCATAATCGCTACTGAAACAGCAAAGGAACAAGAGATAAGGAGTGCATTCCTGACATCTTAATTCTGTGTTATTTCTGTTACATAAACGTGTATTTTTATGTAGCACAAATCCATGAAGAATTAACAGAAGAACTAGTGATGGGAGAAGTCATTGGCATCAGCTAATAGACACTAAATAATTACATCTAGATTCATTTTTAATATTTTTTTGCATTTTTTAACAAGAGCACTATGTCCTATTCAGAGACACAGAAACTTGCTTCTTGGACTATACCTGAGAGCTACATGCACAAAATCAATGAAGTTAGTATGGACCTGGGATGTATCTCAATTGTCTGAGTACTTGTCTAGCATACAAAGTCCTAGGTTCAGTCTCCAGCACTAATACATAGGACATGGTCATATATACCAGCAATCCTAGGATTCAGGATGTAGAGGAAGGAGGAGCAGAAGTTCCAGTCACCCTCTGCTACACAGCCACTTCAAAGCAGCCTGAGAAGCATTGAACACTCTCCCCTGTTTCTCTCTCCCTCTCTCTCCCTCTCTCTCTCTCTCCCCTCTCTCCTCTCTCCTCTCTTCTCTCTCTGTCTCTCTCTTACATATACACAAAGTAGTAATGAAACTAGAAATTTTTAGTTCATAATTTAGTTGCTTTATGGTCTATAGCTGCACTTAAAGGTATGAAAACTGAACAGTTCATATCAAAAGTGGAAAAAAAACCGTGGGGGCGGATTACAGAGGATACTATATTTAACACCTCTGTGGGAGTTTGTTCTTTCAAATATTTTCATGGAACTTTGATTTTATACCTGCACAGAATATCTAATAATTTCTGAGAATTTCTGTTATTTACATGATGGTTTGCCAGCATTTGATGCCATTTATTCTAAAATGCCTGTTTTCATCTCAACATAAAGATTTTAAAACTTCTGTTAATACTTGAAATTGCTTTATTAATCGCTTTGATGTAATTCCAAAGTAAGAAAATGGTTTTATTGTAAACTTAGTGTGAGAAGGGCATGGTAGCTAATTTCATACAAGCCACTTACCAAATTTGTAGCTTAGACAGAGATTCTATCAGGTGGTTTTGTTTCCTTATCCATGTATGTTTTTTCCTGCAGAGGCTGCACGTTCCTTTAAGGAATCCCTGGGTCAGTTATAGAACATATTAAATTATTTGTATTCCATAAATTCAGTCCAACTGAGAGCTTCGTAAACCCATAATCCTCATGCCATCCTGAGACTCGGATATCCCAAGTCAATGTGAACTGTGGCTTGTCCATGACCAATACTGTCCTTCATCATGTTACTGAAGAAATCAGTTACTGTGGGAACATGTTTTTCATTCACTGTATATCAAAGTGACTCAGAAAAATACTTTGCTCTCTCATTAGTACCACTCTGCTCTCGATGGCAAGGTTGTTTTTTTACAGTCCAAAGTATGTGTTCACAGTAATATCAATCAAGAACAAAAGCTGTCCCTGTCATAAAAGAAAGATGCTCTATCAATGGCAGTGAATTTAAGCCTTAAAGAAATTAGGAGTATGTTTGGGGTCATATACCTGCTCCTGTACATGTTTCTGGTCGAGCACATTGTAAGACTGGCAAGCGTGTCAGATGTCCCATTATAGATTCTGCAGTTTAAATTGTACTCTTAGTTTAGAATTGCCTGATCCAGTCACAGTTTTTCATTTATTTATTTAACTTTTTTGAGGCAGAGTCTCAAGTACCTCAGGCTGGCCTCAAGCTCACTCTGTAGATTTTGATTACTTTGCACTTTTGCTTGCTTTACTTGGAGATTGTGGTTCTTAAGAATGTTGAATTATGAAGTTAACTTACTTAAAATTAAAAATAGACATATTTTACTCTCCTTATATCAAAGAAGTGAAGTGAAGATAAGTAAACCTAAGAAATAGATTTATTCTATATCTATCTGTACATAATTCAAATCTCATTTTAAATTTGTATCTAATTCTTTCAAAATTTCTTACATATACACAAGGTTTCTTGATCATATCCACCCCTCACTTCCGCCCTCTAACTTCCCCCAGGACTTCTCCATCACATCTCCATCCCAATAATATGCACTATTTTTATAATTATTTGTTTATATTTCAATACACTGAGTCCATTCAGTGATGCCATATGCTCCTAGGTTTGAAGCCATCCACTGGGCCATGGGGAACATAGAAACAACCATAGTCCTTCCTTTCCCCTGCAACCATAATCTGCAAACAGCTTCTCAGGTATATGTGGAAACTTGGGAGACCCTCCACAAATGAGGATGGAATTTTTAACTGGCTGATTGTGTGTAAGTCAACACAGCTCCTGCGAGTGCATGTGTACAGCAGCCACCTTATACCCAAGTGACAACGCTTCACCACACTCGTCCCAATCAAAGAAACATCATTAGTTTCTCTTTTAGGGCCTATGACTTTCATCACCATGACTTTTGACCATGTTTACAGAACTAGGCACGAATTTTCATTTATTGAACAGGACTCAAAACCGATTAAAAGAGTTTTACCACTATTACACAGTGGTTGCATCTAGCCAGACAGGTTAGTAGTGCAGAATGTAACTTTCAGTGCTGGATAAGATATTGATGCCTTTTCTCTTCCTGCAAACTGCATAACCCCTTCCAGCACTCTGAAAGCTATCTAGGACGGAGCATTTGCTGGTCAGTTCAATATGGATTTCTCTGGGTTTTGTAACTAAAGTGTGTGGTATCTTTGGCAACAGGGTCTTGCCATTTATTTATGGAGGCTAACTAAGGGCAATGTCAATAACCTATATTGTTTTGGGTGTCTCTGGGTTTTCCATAGTCAATATCTCATAGGGAGGTAACTCATGGCATTGAGATTTTCATTAATTCATTTTCTGAGAGCTGCATTGTTTATTGATGTGGGGTACCTCTGATCAAACTAATATATATGTATATATTTCATAAGTCTTCATGAATCTTTAGTTTTGGTTAACCTAATCCTGTTCGTTCTCTTCTCAGCCCCCTGATCTGTCCCAGCTAAAACACACAGCTCCCAGACTTTCATATCACATATGTTCTACTAACTCCTGTTACTTAGATTGCAAGATCATATATTCCCAGGCAGCTTTTTCATGCATGTCCTTTAGTGAAGTCTTCCTGGCCTCTCCTCTCTCTGTCCTCACCATCACTACCTGCTTGAACTCTTCCATGCCAAGTTTCCTCCTTTTTTCATTTCAGCTATATTCTACTCTCTCCATCCTAAACACATCCTAGCCTCCTTGCCAATGACCTGTTTCTAGTTTTCTAGTTTGGGCGAGTACTGGAAGTTTGAGAAAGACCATGTGACATTTGTCATTTTGATCTTAGTGAACTTACTTAGTCTAATCTTTTCCAGTTCCATGCATTGACCTGAAATTTTCATTTTTAATTTTGAAGTTGAGTAAAATCCCGCTGTGTCTATATGCTACATTTTAATTATCCATTTGTTAGTTGATGTTCATTTAAGTTTAATTAAATAAAATATAATGTGAATTCATACCAATAAAATTTTCTAATGCATTAACATATATGTAGGGATTGGAAATGACAAGAAATAATTTTAATATAATTAGAAAGCATGAAGTAAATTAAGTTTCCTAATGCTGGCAGGAATCTTAAGAAATAAATATATGGATTAAATTTAATAACTTATCTTAGTATGAAATTCAAGTAGTTTCTTCCAATTTTATGCTTCTGTGTGCTTATTTGTTTTACAACATTTCATGCCTACAAAAGCATTATCAGTCAGTTTTTCAGGTTAAATAAAGTTAGCTGGTTATTGTCTTCAAACATTAATTCATATGTCTCTCAGCATGTGTTCCTCTCTGAAGTAAGGGAGTCTAGGTTAGAATAGGATGGCATTGGCCCATTACCACTGTAGTGAAACTGTTCTATAAAGATCAATATTGAACTACCATAGGTATAAGCTCTGTGATCAACTGGGTCATTGTAGCACCTACAATGTGAAAATAAACACATTCTTGGTTCAATACAACTTTATTTGTGAATACATTCTGAGGGCCTCCTACAGTCTGCATCGCATAGTTTACTGACCTTTCTTCTATCGAGTGTATGTTTTTATAAAAGTCATACATAATTAATCTGTACTCATTTGTGAATTTATTCTAGGCGTTCCATATTAGAGGAGAATTTCTTATGAAAAATAATGAAATTTTGAGTATAAAACACATGTGAAAGTGGTGGTTTAAGATTAGAAATATTTGGGGCTGAAGATATGGTTCAGTGGTTAAAAGCACTGGCTGCTCTTGCAGAAGACCTGGGTTTAGTTACCGGCACCCTTGTGGCAGCTAACAACTGGCTGTAACTCTACTTCCAGGGGATCAAAACCCTCTTCTGACCTCTGTGGGCATTTCATGACATAGGTGCACTTACAAACATGTAGAGAGCCGCAAATTGCTGCGTCTTAAAGATGGCGCCTGCTCCCGCCTCCCACCATCCTGAGGTGGGCGCTCTCTGGAGCAAACAGCTCCATAATTGGCTGTGGCTGAGGTCTGGCCCTGCTTCCACCTGTGTGCGCCTATCTGCTTTCACCACGTGGTAGTTTGGGGTTGGCTGGCAGGAGGGAATTTAACTCTGTGGCGGGCTTTCCCCGGGAGGAGAAGGAAAAGCAAGGAGAAGGAGAAGCAAGGAGAAGTAAGGAGAAGGAGAAGTAAGTTAGCAGGAGGAGAAGTAAGGAGAAGGAAAAGTAGTGAGGAGAAGTAAGGCAGGAGAAGTAAGAAGGGGAGAAGAAGTCAGAAAGTTAAGAAGCCAAAAGGTTGTTCAAGGTTCCTGAATAAACTGCTTTTGGAAGAGTCCGGGGTCACGTCTTCCTTGCTGGACGAGGCGGGCGCGACAAGTGGCGGCCCGTATGGGGAACTCATCGAGGGACTCAGAACCTTTTGCAGTCAGGGCAGTGCACTGGAAAAGTTCTCAGGTAATGGGAATCCAGGACAAAAGTGGGAAAGTCCTCAATTGAATTTGGGGATCCGCGTCAAGAGCGGGTACTTAGCTAAGTCCTCAAGCAAATTGGGGAGCCGCTACAAAAGCAGGGTGCTTTGCTCCCTCTGTAGATGGAGCGGGGACAGCTGGGAGGTTATAGTGAACTGAAAGTAAAAATGGATTTTTATGTGATCGTTGCTATACGAATGGGCATTAGTTTTGTGTTCTGGTACCTTATTTTTGCCTATTTTTGTAGAGAATGTACAAGAGGTACCCAGAAAAATGTTACGGGAAATACTAGTTCCCACCCAATTTTTTTGGCTCTAAATGAGCTACTTCGTTCTAAAAATTTAAAGCTTGAAAAAAGCACTTTGGAGAGATTCTTGGAGGACTCTGATACCATTGCACCGTGGTTCGCAATGTTCGTAAGTCTCACAGTTGTACTTCACTTTTCCAAGCAACAAAAGAAGTTTCATCTGGGGAAAATGTACAGCTTTAAAAGAAAAAAAAAAAAAAAAAAAAAACCGCGCCCTAGGCTTCAAGGCTCACTGCAGGGGCCCTTGTCGCAGCATAACGTCCGCGGGGTCCGGGCGCTCGCACGGGATGCGCGCCGCTCCCGTCCCGTTCCAAACTGCCGGCAACGGCCAGGTATGGGCCCGATGCTCCAGCACCATCTTTAAGACTGGGCGGGGCTGACTCGCGCATGTCTGAGCCAGGGGCAGTACTTAGATTGAAAGTCATTCTTAATTAAGTATACTAATGAACAAGCTGCCGCTAATCAAGCCGCAGGGTAGCGCCCCAAACAACCTGAAAAGTAAAGCTAAAGCTTCTGCTCTGCTGGAGGAGCCAGCTTTTGCGTAACTTAAAATCAAGCAGTTATTCCATAGTCTTTAAATCCCAAAGAAAAAGGAAAAAAAAAAAAAAAAAAAACAACTAAATATCTAAGAGAGAAAATTTTTTCACCATTTGTTGCCTAAACAAAGCCTAAAACTAAACTAAAGAAAAATTATTTACAAAAAATATGGCATTTGCAAGACGTAGTTAAATCTCTATCTTTAAAAATACTCATGGTCAAGAAAACTAGAGCCTTGAAACATTAAAGGACCATGATAGCAGGTTTTCTTAATTTTCTCCACACCTTGCCCTAAGGCACTCTCCTTTATAAAAGACTGTGAGCTCAATTCCCACCCACATCTCATTTGTTTAGTTGCTTGCTGGTTACTGAACTCAGCAGCTTTTCTGTCCCATGCAAACTCTGAGTTAAAGGGATACAGACATTTTTGTGTCTATGTGTAAATCATATTGATAACACTGAGAGGTTGACTCTGGAGCGGGACTGGCCATTTCGCTTCAGATTCAATCCTGTTTGCAAAGGGTGAGGCTGACCACCTGACCCTGTGCAAAGCAACCCCAGAGTAAGGACATCATACTGTTGAGAGTAACTAAGCAATAAACTAATTTTAACAGAGATGGTTACATGTTTATAGCAAAATTAGCTCACAAAATTCTGTATTTTCTCACACCAATAAAAGGTCACTAATACAATTTACAGTTCTTAAATAGCTGCAACCTGAATTACCTATTTCTTCTGCTATTCCTAAAATACTTATAAAATTATCTTAGATTTAAAAGACAAAGTTTTTGTAAACAGGAGCCAATGTTGCGACAGTTTCAGCCCGGCTCCCCATTAATAATTAAATTAAAAATAGTTTTAAAAATATTTAAAAATTGTACTTTTGCCTTTAATTTAATATCTGATTCAGCTTATGCCATTAATGCAGTAAGAGTTTTGGAAGTGGCCGGACCAATTAAAAACTCTAGTCCGGTCTGTCAGCTTTTTCAACAATTACAGACTTTAATTTGGCAAAGACAGGCTTGCTTTTCTATCCAACATATTAGGGCTCATACAGGCCTGCCAGGACCTTTGAGTACAGGGAATGATAAAGTAGATTTATGGACCAAAATGGAATGTATATTTTTAAACTCCACTATAGAAAGGACAAAATGTTTTCATAACAAGTTTCATGTGAATGCCCGAGCCTTACAACAAAAATTTCACCTGTCTCGAGCAGATGCTCGACAGGTGGTGCTAAATTGTTCTCAATGTGTAACTTTTCACCATCCACCTAATATTGGAGTTAACCCACGCGTTTTGCTCCCTTTAAAGGTTTGACAGATGGATGTGACACATATTTCAAAGTTTAGAAACCAAAAATATGTTCATGTGTCTGTGGATACCTGTTCAGGTATTCTACACGCTACACCTTTGACAGGAGAAAAGGCACGCAATGTTATAACTCATTGCTTAGAGGCCTGGGCTGCATGGGGCAAGCCCCAACAGCTAAAAACTCAAAAACAAAAAGGGGGAGTAGGCCACGGCCGCACCCCAAGGGAAAGACTTTCCCTAGCCTTGTTTACTATAAATTTTTGAATTTGGATGCTCAAGGCTGCTCAGCAGCGGATAGACATCAGGACCATCATGGCCCTGCAAAAAGGATGGCTAAGTGGAAAGACGTATTAACGGGCCTCTGGCGTGGGCCTGACCCCGTGCTGACATGGGCACTAGGATCTGTTTGTATTTTTCCACAGGACCAACAAGATCCAGTATGGGTACCTGAACACCTGGTTAGAAGAATTCAGCTCAAAAGTCAGCATGACGATACCCCTGCTTCCAGCCCTGATGAGCCAACTAGGGAAAATGAAACCGAGATGGGGAATCCTGTCTGTGTTTCCAAAGCCAATGCTGAACTGGACATTTAATTTTAAAGACACCCTAAAAGAATTGCTATGAACCATCTGAAAGAGTGGGCGGGAATGGGAGTGTTAGCAGGTCTCCTGATTATGGCCTCCCTGGTCTGCCTGTGGTGTATATGTAAGATTAGAGCCACACAAAAGCAGAATGCAGCTATGATCATTCAAGCCTTTACAGCCATTAAAGCTGGACAGTCCCCCCAAGCATGGCTAATTGCCATGAAGGAGTTATGAGGACGGGATGCGAGGCTAAGCACTGCACAAGGTTTCGCCTACTGGTGTTTAAGCGTTTCCTTGGAAGACATGTCTGGTTGCATGAAGGTGGTACCCTTAGCTCCTTCCCCTGGGAAAATTGGTACGGGATGGGTCTGGGTCACCGCAGGTGATGAATCTGTGGGTGTCTCCAGGACATAATCCCAATTGTGCACACCAGGGATCAGACCTCTATCTTTGCCCGTTTCTGCTATGTTATATAAAATAAAAGGGGGAGATGTAGAGAGCCGCGGATTGCTGCGTCTTAAAGATGGCGCCTGCTCCCGCCTCCCACCATCCCGAGGTGGGCGCTCTCTGGAGCAAACAGCTCCATAATTGGCTGTGGCTGAGGTCTGGCCCTGCTTCCACCTGTGTGCGCCTATCTGCTTTCACCACGTGGTAGTTTGGTGTTGGCTGGCATGAGGGAATTTAACTCTGTGGCGGGCTTTCCCCAGGAGGAGAAGGAAAAGCAAGGAGAAGGAGAAGCAAGGAGAAGTAAGGAGAAGGAGAAGTAAGTTAGCAGGAGGAGAAGTAAGGAGAAGGAAAAGTAGTGAGGAGAAGTAAGGCAGGAGAAGTAAGAAGGGGAGAAGAAGTCAGAAAGTTAAGAAGCCAAAAGGTTGTTCAAGGTTCCTGAATAAACTGCTTTTGGAAGAGTCCGGGGTCGCGTCTTCCTTGCTGGAGGAGACAGATGCGACACAAACATACAGGCAATGCACTCATACACATAAAATAACAATAATAACTAAACAAAAATTAGAAATATTAGTGTACAGAATGAAACAATAGTAAGAAATACATGAAATGTAACATTTATAGTGTCTGAAATCTCTTGGTAACATATTTTCTTGGTATTTTAATTATGTCTCAATGAACTGCTATTAATGCTTCATTTTGCATCATTATTTTGCTCAGCAGAATATCAAGTTCATAGTCTTTATTTTAATGCTCTTAGTGAAGATGGTTTTTATTGTTCATGTGTGATAAAACTATATTCTACCTCTTATAATTATATTAGCAATGTCCTTGAAATATTCCCATTTGGTTATTAATCTTTTAAATTAATTGATAAACTTTTAAAACATTTTAATTACTATTTTCATTTTATGTGTACAAGTATATTGCTTGCATCTGTGTCATGCAATACCCAAAGAGGTCGGAAGAGGGCATCAGAACCCCTGGAACTGGAGCTTTGGATGGTTGTTAATCGCCATGTGGGCACTGGGAATCAAACCTGGATCCTCTGCAAAAGCAGTCAAAAGAAATGCTCTTTACCACTGAGCCTTCTCTCCAGCCCCAATATTTATTTTTCACATATCAGTGTTTTTCACCATGTGCATTCAGAGCCTGTGGAAGCCAGAAAAGGTTGTCTGATTCCTAGGTACTGTAGTTATGGATGATTGTTAACTGCAATGTGTGTGCTTGAAACTGAATCCAGCTCCATCTAACAGCCAGTGTTCTTAACCACTTAGCCATACCTCCAGCCCATGGTTATTATTCTTCCAAGTCTCCAAACAGTCATGGAAGCCCAAAAGGTCCCCCATGAGAAAAACCAATCCTGTTTCTTTGAAGGGAAACTTCTTTGAAGGTTAAACTTTTGTACCACTGGTTCAGAAAGGGAAACTGAGTCAGTGGTAAATTCCATTTGGCTTTCCTGGGTCACCAACCAGGATGAGGAAGAAAATAATATAAACTCACAATATTCATGCTAAAATGCAGTAAAGCATGAACAAGAATTAGTAAAAAAAAAAACTTGCAATTTTGAATATAGAATATTTGAAAGGGAAGAGACAATATGAATAATATAAAATATCCTGACATAACTCCATCATGAATTTCTACAGGAAAGTTTGAGTTATATATTAGAAAATTCTTATCAAATAGTCAAGTAAAATTGTACTCAAATATATTAAAAAAAATAAAGACAATTCCATACAAAAAAAAATGAAACAGGACGATTACTTTTGTAAATTTTACAAAAGATATTTACCATGCACACACAGTGCTGAGGCCTCTCTTAAGACCTTGAAAGTGGTGGGTGGAAAACAGTCCTCAAAACATAAGCTTTATTGCCTTCCTTATGAATGGGTAGATGGCTGCTTAACTCGGATCCATTGGCTGAATTTCTGGGCTTGAGGATCTGTCTTTTCCATTTTTTTTATTTCTGCTATTTTCATATAATAGAGTTTGTTGGCATTTAGATCCACTTCCTTCTCCGCACCTCCCCTGACTGGGCCCACCAGGCTCTGAGACTACCCTGTAATTATCAGGAGGACATTTTCCTGCCTACCTTGCCTTCAGCCCCACCCTCTTCTCTTATTCAGAGTCAATA
This sequence comes from Eospalax fontanierii, assembly GCA_035773235.1. Lineage (NCBI taxonomy): Eukaryota > Metazoa > Chordata > Mammalia > Rodentia > Spalacidae > Eospalax > Eospalax fontanierii. The sequence goes on from CM069524.1 coordinate 10,558,226, forward strand.
AAAATGTCGTAGAAACTGAAGTTATATCTCATTCCAGATTATTTATTAAGCACCATGGAGATTTAAATAAAAAATAAGCTGTTCAGTTTTGGAGTAAACGCTACATGTTTGCATTTTATCAATGGGTATAATAAAAGTCAAGAGTTTTTCCTAATGACTCTCAGTCAGTGTTGCGACTAGTAATTCACTTCTGTCAATAGATTAAAATTCATGAAGTTTAAAATTACTGAACACATGTTGACATTCTTAGAGTATTTCACACAGTTAAGTATATAGGTATATTTATGTACACACATACACAAATATACCTTTACTTCTATAGGTGACATAATTAGATAGTTAATAGTAGATGATAGATAAGTAGATAAATAGATGATAGATAGGTAGATAATAATAGGTGTGTAGATGGATGAATAGATATATGGATAGACGATAGATAGATAGAACAAAATATCACCTCCTGGTATCATGATTGATGTGTATGGTACTTTGCAATAAAAGAAGAAAAGACATTATTAAGGAAGTTAATACATGGAAAAGACAATCTTATTTGAAAATCAAAGCATCTTTGTGGTAATTGCATTGTTTGTACCCATGACTCTGGATAAAATATGTTCAAGGTCAAAGGAGATTGGCCAAATCTTAAAATATTTTATTTTTCTTTATGTATATGAGTATATTGCCTGCATGTATGTAAGTTCACTCACATCATGTAATGTATAATGCTTGCAGAGATCAGAAGAGGTTATTGGAGCCCCTGGAACTGAAGGTATGGATGGGTGATAGCCACCAAGGGAGTGCTGGGAACTGAGCCCACATCCTCTGCAAGACAGTGCTCGTAACAGATGAACCATCTCTCTAGGATCAAGTTTTGGCATATTTCAATACAAGAAATTTAATGCTCAACATGAACAGGTTCCCACATCTCTGGCTCCTAATTCTATTGACTTCTCATCTCAATAAACTGAGTAAAGAAATTCCTTGTCTGAATTCAAAGGAATGATTTTAGATCACCACTTTATTCTGGATGCTACCACATTTGGAATTTCAAACATCTTGCAGCTAGTGATAGTCATTTGTTTGTCAAAGTTTTACTGTACTTTGTATCATGAACTCTAAACAATCTGAATTCAAATCTCCTACAATTGATTTATTGATTTTTCATTGCAATGACATAGGTGAACAGGGTAGACAATGACTTTATGGACAAGGACAGTTAAGTTTCGTGGCTACACCACTGCCTAATCTCTCATTCAAATAGAATATAGTGAAGCTTGGGTTTCTTCCTCACTTGTGGGCTATCCAGATTCAAATTTTGTTTTCTCTTGTATGCTGTAGCAATCACATCTTCTTACAAAGATCTAAACTGGTGGAACTTGCAAAGCCTAGAGTCTGAATTATGCAGATGAATCTTGACTTGATCCTTGCTTGTTTAAGTCAGTCAATAACCATATCTAAAAATCTAAATTGTGCATTCAAGAAAATATCATTTCCTAACTACATCAGCCTTTTGACATTGTGACCACTGTTCTTTAAAAATTAAAATAGGGGTTCTCTGGAGATGGCTTCATGGCTTATACACTAGTATAAGGGACTGAATTATAATCTTCAGAACTCATGTAAAGTCCAGACACAATAACATGAGTTTGTCAATTCCTCACTCTATGCTCCTACAGCTAGAAGAGAGACAGAGACCAGAGAATCCTTAGAAACTGTAGGGCCAGCTAACTTAGCATACACAGTAGTGTACACCAAAGATACCCTGTCTCAAAACCAGGTGGAAGATAAGAATCAATAAATATGGTTATTTTCTGGAGTCTATATGCATTCCTTGGCATGAGCTCACTTACATTTATGCACAGGAATGTGCACACACATACAGACACACACAGAGAGAAACACACACACACACACACACACACACAAATAACATAGATCTTGTGAATATTGGCTATGAACTTATGAGTTTGGGGAAGTTTCTTCTTGAAAATTAAAATCATTAACGTTAATGTATGGGGAAGATAGCATATGTTTTATAAAATATAAGGGTGATCAAATAACCTAATGCATAAATGCCTCTCAAAAGGGACATTGGTCATGGTAGATGTCAGAATCCAATGGCTATCTACCATTCACTCAGAGCCCTGCCTTTGCTTGTAAAGAATTTGCAATGTACTTCATCATTACAGGGCTGTTTTTAAATGCCCTCTTGCTCTCAGATTGCTTCTCAATCAGGAATTTGTGAGCATTCTTTAACTTTTAATCTTTTTTGATGTTTTTTGACCCTGCCTTTGTTTGTACTTTCTCACCATAAATCATCTCTATCTACAAGCAGCCATTCATCAGTCAAGGGCTCATTGCATTTACTCCCCCAAAGCTCCTCCTATTTCCAAGGATTAGAGCTGGTATCGCCTGAGACCATGTAGATAGTTCAATAAGCTGCTTAAACACACACACACACACACACACACACACACACACACACACACACTTCTGCCCTTCTCCCCCAAGCCGATCTTGGCCTTCATTTCTGCACAGTTGTTATCCCAATCAATACTGGTATCTGAGTAATTAAAGGCTTCCAGGTTGAGTTCTGGCCTTCTTGCAGGCTCTCCTTATCTGCAAAAACACTGCTTCAACTGTCCTTGATTTCTCCAACTACAGCTTAGAATTCCATTGCTATGTTTTCAATGGGAAATCAATCACTTTATCAAGCACACTACTTAAATGAACTTTTGTTCCCCCAATCTTCATGATATTTAACAGTACCATTGGTGCCCCCCACTCTGTGAATATGTAGATGTGTGTACATGTAGATGTGTGAATATGTGTTGGTACGTGTATGTGCATGCATATGGAGGTCAGATGTAAACATTTTCTACCTTCTTTAATCACTTCCCCTTTAGATTTAGAGATAGGCTCTCACTTGACCTTATGCTGTGCTGGCTGACCAGTGAGTTCTAGAATCTCTTTATATCTGCTCTGAGGTTACAGATAGGTTTAATTGGATGCTGGCAATCTGAACTAAGATATTCATGCTCATGTGCTAGACACTTTACCTACTATGTCGTCTCCCCAGATCCTTGGGTTGTATTTCTTATCTTAGTACAAATGTAGTCTCTTTCTATTTAATGTTCACTTAAACCTTTGGCTTTCTGACAAAGTGAGACTGGGCAACGCATGCCAAAGATATTTTGCCATTGAGCTCAATATCTGCACCACACATGTGAAATTTAATCAACCCCAGGCAAGACTGCAAATATATGAATATGGTATACTTAAAATTATAAATACAAGCTACATTCCTATACAGTTCCTGCCTCACATCAACACTCGAGTTAGATACTCAATAGGTATTTAGTTTAGGACAACTTGGAAAGAGCTGAAAAATACTGGGTTCATACGGTCCTCAAATACTCATGCTCACAAATCTGGAAGCTTTCTTTTTTATTTATCTTTGAAACACCATCTTGCTTGTAGCCCAAACTGACCTAGTTTAATAATCCTCCCGCTTCATTCTCCTAAGTGCTTGAGTTACAGGCAGATGCCACTATGCCCAGCACAAGCACTATCTATAAATTATACAAGGTGGAGATAAACTTTACTTGAACTTTACAGAAAAAGCCATGTTTTTCCACAGAACCTGTGTACAGACTAGTGTGAGATCCACAAAAGAGAAATGGAAAAGAAAATACTGAAGAGAAAATAGCAGACAGATCGTAAAGGAAAGATAAAAGGGAAGGAAGCCAGCCATACAGTAACTCAGCATGCATTGAACACATCTCAATAAATGCATTGTTCAAATGGCCGCGGACCATCAAGTATACCCACTAACTAGTACCAAAATACCACAATGGTCATTACCAACCACTGTCAAATACTAAGAGTCTCAATAACTGTCTCTACTGACTAATCACTGTCAACATGAATGTGGGTAATTCTAGAAAAGTCTGTTCTGGTTAGGGAAGAGTCACGGGGCAAGAAAGACAGGAAGTCAGGAGACAGGAAGCCAGAAAGCTGGAAGTTATTGATAAGATTGCAGGTGGCAAGAAATCAGAAGACTGGAAGTCAAGAAGGAGGATGTCAAAAAGGCAGAAGTCAGAAGACGGGAGAACATATTGTTGAAGGAAATTTTGATTTTATTTTGTTGTTTGTATGTGGTATTGAGAATTGAACACATGACCTCACATGTGCTAGGAGCACATATCTAATGACTCACATCCCTTGACCTAAGATTCAACTTTTAATAACAAGTCAATTCCAATCCTATTAAAGGACACAAAACAAACGGAAAATTCAGGTACAGTAATCCCCAGGATAATCATAAATGTTGATGCTATATCTCAAAAATAAAAAAGATTCAGAAACACCTTATGGAAATCATAGAACAATAAGAAGATATGGTATCTTGAAAAGATAAACCTGCTGCCGAAAACTTACACTTAAAAACGAATTGCAAAGATGTTTTATGTAGACTTCATTGTCACAAATAAAAAGTCTTAGACCCAACAGATGAGCTTTGCAAAGTCTTTGTATCATATACATCGCTGCGGTTTTTTTGTTGTTGTTGTTGTTGTTTCTTTGTTTTTTTTTTTCTTTTTTTTAGAAGGAACTAAATGCAACCAACAAGGAGTTAAAGCAGTCTGCTTTGGGTGAGTGTAAATTTTCCACTTCCAACTTCAACCATCTGAAAACTGCCCAGGTAAGTGTACATAATATGAAAGGGGGAAAAAGAAAAGAAAAATCAATAAAAGATTATATAATTGCATTTCTTATCTCCCAGTGCTGAGGCTATCCATAGAAAATCTAGTTATCAAAAGATATCCAACCTTGACAAGGTTAGCCTGGATTTGCCATAGAGCAGTTTGTGATTTTTGAAAGCATTATTATTATGATGATGATGATCATTACAGAGTTGTAGCAGGTACCTTTTAATTTGGTTGTCAAGGGAGACAGGGAGCCATAATTAAGGCTAAAAGATGGAGAATGGAGGCCTTATTAAAGGATATATTGAAGATGGGAATTTGATCTGAGAATTAGATTCTGATGAGGGTTGCTAATGCATCTGTGGCGCTGTTGAGTGACAGAGGGACTGAGCAGGCAATTATAACGACAGGCATCTCCCCTAATCTTTGCAATCCCAAACCTGCAGTCACATCCATTTAAATTAATTTTTACGTAGCTGCACATTTATAGCTTCACCAGGTTGGAAATTTGTTGTTTATTGTCCACAGGAAAGATGTTTTTAGAAGCATAGACAACACCGAGAGCTATCATGAGCCTTGCTTTTTTTTTTAACTTGTAATATTAATAATAAGGAATTAATCTTTATGAGAAATGATTGGTCCTTAACAGCCAGGCTTTGCTCTGATTATGTTGGAAAAGGTCAAAAGGAGACATATCAAAGTCATGCCTGGGTGGGGGTCTTCCTACAAGAAGTAAATAATTTAGGGGCTGGGAAACACAGGCTGTGTTGCTCATTACTAGTGAGAAATCCGTCTTCTTTGCATTGCTGAAATTGAAATTTTTCAAGAAGGATTTTCAACAACTTTGGACATAGTTATTTCAAAATGTCTGTTCAGGAGAGATAGCACTATTCATTAACAGGCACACTGAAAACCTATTTAAAGGGGTACTTTGCTACACAAAGATTAATTTACCACATCACATTTTTTACTACCCTATAACACTAATGTAAATAATTGTTGTATCTTAAATTACCATTATATTTTGATAGTCAGTTTTTTAATATACAAAGAACTGCTCAGCAGAACTGGACAAAAACATGAAAATAGAGATAGAAAATAGGAGTTTTGGGGAACAGCTCTCAATTGAAATCCCAGTTATTTTTCTGATTCAATGTGGTAGATGAAGATGTTTCACAAAATAATAAATAATAATAATGATCTGTGATTGTTTTGTAAGTTTAAAAGGTAATCAATATGGTTTGTGATTGAGATATGTCTTATTCTGAAGACTCATCTCAAGAAAAATTATTTTTATCCTCCCTTATTAGAATACTAATATTTCTTTTTATGCTTATCTTCTAGTATTATGTATATATAAATTTTGGTTGAGCAATGTTATTTTATGTACTTGTCATTTTGATTATATCTCCCACTAACAAAAAATATTAATATACAGTTGTACAAATGAGGAGTCAATGGGAAAATTCCAATAGTGGGAGAAGAAATAAATACATGCTTAACATATTCTAGGTTAGCTTATTTTTTTTAAAGCAACATATCTATATTTTTCAGAAGAATAAGTGAAAATTGAGAGTAGCTGAATCTAGTAAATTATTTGTAATGTCTAATGCCAAACATGTAAGACTATTGCTTAGGGGTTCAATGCTTTAAAGCTAGCGGTAAATGAATGACTAGAGGATTTCTTTTAAGAAAATCAAGTATTAAAAAAGATGTAAGAAAGACGAAGGGAGAGAATTTTCATTTCTTATTTAAATTACATATGTTTCATCTGTTCTGTGATAATCTAGCTAGTCAGGAAAAATGCTGCCAAACCGTTGTTTTACCTGGTAAATTTTACTATGTCGATGAATAACTCAAGATCATCTTAGCTTATTTCCTAATAACGAATCAGAGTAGTAATGCCAAATGTGTATCTACATTTGGTTCAAATTTATTGAATATTTAAGAGGGGAAAAGCCAAAGTCTAGGGTCCGTTTTGGAATAAGTTAGTGAGGTAGTGTCTTTCAGGAAGGTGTCATCCTTCTTCCTTTTGAATGCATTACTTCTCGGGTTATCAGAGCTTCATTAGCTCCTCTAAATTCATCAGCACACTTCTCTAGAGGGTAACGACTAACCTAGGCAGTCAGTGTAGTGGTTTGAACCTGAAAGAGCCTTCATAGGGAGCTGTCATGCATGCTTGCCTCCCAACCTGATTTTGGAGGTAAGGCCTAGCTGGAGGAGAAGTGATGCTGGCCCTGGGCCTGGGTGGTAGCAGGCCATCCCTAGTTAATTTCTGTAGCGGGTTCTGTGGGGTTATCTTCTGCTTGGCTTTCCATGCTGTTTACAGCTTCAATCACAAGTTCACATCACCAAGTTCTTGTTGTACCACTATGTTTTCTCCATCAGATGAACTGAGCCCCTGAAATCATGGGCTGAAATAAATATTTCCTCTCTGAAGTTAATCCTATCAAATGTGACCATAGGGATGTGAAAGTAATCAGTAAAGACAACTAGATAACAGCCCTCAGGGAGAACCCAATCAGAAGCTGATGACATCCAGGCTGTCTTGCCAGCACCACTCTGGGCCATCCCAGCCTTCTCCACAGTGTCTTTGAGAAGTATTTTGTTCCCTTCATGGCATACTCACTCACCCAGTGAGCTTCTGTAAACCCATAATCTATTTTTTTTTTGGTCAAAATTATTACATTACAAAAGATGTTAGGACCGGGAATGAGGAAATGACTTTCTATTCCTAGAATCTAAATAAACCTGGGCATCCTGGGGTGTGCCTGCAATCCCAGTGCTGGGGGTAGCCAGGATGGACTCAGAAATAGGTTATCCCTGGAGCTGGGCAGACACCCAGTTTAGTGGAATAAATAAATGAGCTCCAGGTTCAATGAGAGGTCCTGTATCAAAAAATAAATGTGGAATACATCCAGTGGCACTGGATGTCCTAAGTGAACTCTGTTGGATGGAAGAAAGTCTTAATGAGATTAGTCCATATATATTGAAAAAAACCAATGAAGATGAATTTTGATGCTGAATATAAGAGAGTTAAAATACAATATTTGAGGAAACTCAGCATCAGCATAAAAATACTGAAGTAAACTAGAAAAGCACTCAAATAAGAAATGAAGGACTCTGCAGTGGATAAATAACTTTTTTCTGTCAAAATTGTTTATTTATTCATTTTTATTTTGCATGTATTAATGCTATGGCTGCTTGTATGTAAGGGCATCCGTGTCACACATTGCCCTCAAAGAACTGGGAGGGTGTCAGATAATTTGGAATATGAGTTATGGACAGTTGTTAGTCACCACATGGTTCCTGAGACTCAAACCCAGACCCTCTGCAAGAGCAGCCAGTGCCTTTCACCAGCGAGTCATAGCTCCAGTTCTCTTTCAAAATATGTAATGGCCAACAACCAACGAAACAAACAAACATGCAAATATGCACACCTACATCTACATGTATGTATACATATGGATGAACAAATGTTCTAGGAGACAAACATATAATCTTAATATTTGAAAAACAAACTTGCAATGTTTATTGGTATTAAACAATTATAAATTAATACTCCCAATAATTATGTCAAACAATATTGCAAATAGAGTTGAACTAATGGAATTAAAATTTCAAACTGGAATTTAAGAAATTTACTATGGTCCCCAAATGAATAAACATACAAATAAATAGAATATTATTGAAAACAATCTGCACAAGAATAATATTTAATTGACTTTAACCAAATGTAGATAAATAAAAAGAAGTTCTCAAATTTTATAAAGGGTGAATTACTTGAGCAAAAAGTTTAAGATATTCACAATGTATAAAATGAGATAAACATGTCTATTTTAACTAATGTGGATATATTTTTTTTGTTCAAGTTCTATGTTTTGTCTTATGTGTATGTGTGTTTTGCCCACATGTATATATATGGACCAAATGCATGCAATACCCACAGAGTCCTGAAGAGGGCATCTGATCTCCTGGGATTAGCGTTACAGAGGATTTTGAGCTATGATCTGAAAGCTGGAAACTGAACATAGGTACACTGGTAGTATAGGAAATGCTCTTAATCACTGAGCCATCTCTCTAGCCCCAACTGACTTGTTATAAACAGTTATCCATACATATGTATCTCTTGTTAGGAAAGATTATAATTCTGATAACTAATAGAGAAAAAAGCATTATTTGCTAAAGAAAGCTAAATATTTCCCTGTTGACATGGGCAAAAAATTGTTAATTCTATTGTTACAACTTTAGTCTTATAGTATATTAAAAGTGCTATTCGGCTCTGAATTATGAAAATTCCACACATTAGAATGTTATAAATAAATATTTGTAATTAATTAATAGAAACATATACAATTATCTCAGTACATCTTTAGAAATTATTTGGAAAAACATGCAGTAACTTCTTAACTAAAAGCATAATCAATCATATGTTATGCCATTATTTCTATTCATTATCTTTTGTTCATAAAATTTATGTTAAATTTCTTTGTGTTCAACTGTATATGCTCAATCTTTTATTAAAGAAATTAAAATATGTTCAAAGCCACTACACATGGATTTGTTTGTCAAACCTTCTCCTAAGTTGTTCTTTCTAAGGTAGCAATGACACACACTACAGTCGATATAGAACGACCGTTTAAGGAACTCAGCTTGTAAGTTTTCATACCTGCATGAAGACATGTGTGCGTAAAAATACACATACAAATTTCATATTCTGCCAGAAGCTAGTGGTTCATGTATAATATTCAATATCTTGTTTTATACACATGCTGTTCACAGATAAGCAGATAGTTAAATATTTACTGGGAAGAAAGGCAAGATAGCCCTTAGGGGCGGTACCTTGCCTGCTGTTCTATTTTGCCTATAATACAGATCATGGCTAATACAAGAATCAACTTGTGACAATTATTCTCTGTAAGTTATAAGATGTAACAATAAGATCCTCTACATGAAAAGAGAAAATAATCTCACATTTTAAAGGAAGGCTGTCACAAAATAATCATCTTTTTATTGACCAATATGCATAAAACCAAAGAATCTTATTTACATAAAAATCAAGAAGGTCTGAGTAATCTCCTCTACATTTGATCTGTAGTGAGTGGTGTTTGAAGTGACTCTGTAGCTGTATATATATATATATATATATATATATATATATATATAAATATATTCAGCATTTTATCTCATTATTGATTTTGATAGTTTTCTTCTTGTTTCTTTATTTTATACATATTTTGATAATATAAGATGTGATTAAAAAAACAAATCTCACTGATATTTTATTTTTTGTGAAAATACTTTTAAAAGTCAGGCAGTCCTGGAGCATCCAGTTTGGACTGGCTAGTGACTGTACCGAATCAGTGAAGCCTTTCCACCAGTGTTGTGTAAACTGAATGCTCAAGACCATCTGGTTTATCTGTTGGCACCTGGAGCTAGTTAACAGCCTGCTTGATCCTGAGGGCAGCAAGACGGCACAGTGTTGGTCTGGACATCCTTAATGCTAATCAGTGGTTCAAGGTTTCTCCTGTTTCTGTGTCCACACCTAACAAAGCTGCATTCTTTTCTCCTACCATGTTATTACCTGAATAACTTGTGTAAGTATATACACAAAAGAGATGAACAACTCCTTGAAAAAGTATGGCAAGACCCTCATTGTGTAAGACATTTTCATTGTCTTTGTTGCTTCAACATTGGAAGAAAATAGATGAATCTTAATAACATTGACTTACGAATATCACAGAATGAGCTTAACTTAAAACGCGTCTTCCAAATAACTCCTAAAGAAATGCTTATGTGTGGAATAGAGTGAAAGTACAAATTAAGTTTCCTTATACTGATATTGATTACATATAAAAGGTTATTCTTTGTGACATATGTCCATGCTGTGAACTCATTGAACAATGCTGCATATGCAATGGAAAATAACATTAAATTTACTTCATATCTTACAAACAACTTTTCATATATTTTTTTATTCAAAAATTGTCCCTGTGCTGGGCAGGATGGCTCATGCCTTTAATCCCAGAACTCGAAAAGCAGAGCCATGAATATCTCTGTGAGTTCTAGGTCAGGCAGGGCTATAAGTGAGACCTTGTATCAAAAAGAAAATTGAAAAAAAGAAATGTCCTATATTTTACTTAAATAAATCGGAGCCAGCTATATTTCTTGTTTAAAAATTTGTCACGATTTCCTGTCTGTCTCTTGTGGTTAAGTCTGAAATACACATTTCTAATGTATCAAAATAAATTATGCGGGACTGGAGAAAGGGCTCATTTGTTAAGAGTACATGCTGTTCTTGCAAAGTTTGGTTCCTAGCACCCTTGTTTGACACTCCACCACTGCCTGAAACTCCAGATTCAGAGGGATCCTGAACATTGTAGACACTGCATCCTTGTGTACAAGCCCATCTCCAAAAACACTGAATTTTTACAAATGATTTAAAACTTATATTTAAAGTTTCAAACAGATATATTCTGCAATTCCAGGAGAATTCTGATGTTATGCATGTATGTATGTATATAATATATGTATGTGTGTATATACAATGCATCAGACTCATTTAATTATCTTTCTGTAGAATTGCAACAAATTGATAAGATTGCATTACCATAAAAGTACTAGTCTTTTTGGTAATTAAGTTAGTATTTTGAAAGAATTTTCCCATATTAACATGTGAATTAGAGAAAGAGAGTTGTTCAAACTATACAGACAACACAATTTGTTATTTAGTTTGAAATTTTTGTAAGTGACAAATGTCCACAGGTTTAGTGAATATGGTTAAAAACAGATTAGAACAGGAACTCATGCACCTGTTAGGGCTTCAGACGATCACGGAAAGTCAGTAATAAGAACTAATAGCTTAAAAATGTCCTAGAGAGAAACACTATTCAATGACAAAGGCTCAGTGACTATTAAAAGACCAACTAGGGCTGGGCATGGTGGCACATGTCTGTAATCCCAGCCCTTGGGGGATGGAAGAAGGATGATCAAGAATTCGAAGTCAGCCTTGGCTATAAAACAAGTCTGAGACCAGCCTGGGCTACGTGAAATCTTGACCACCCACCCATCCTCCCCTCCCCCCAAAAGAAATTCACAGTCCTGGAAGAGAAATACATATAAAAAATGTGAGTAAGATGCACTGTGTGTACCATAATGATAATGAGGTTAAAGTGATAAGAAGATACATATGCCTATTTCCACTCTGTGTATTTAGGCAAAGCTAGAACGTAGTCACTCCTTAGTGATTTGCTTACCAGGCAGCCTTCTTACCAGGAGAAACCAAAAGACTCTTCCAGTTACTATTTGAAACATCTGGGAAATTGTAAACCATTGCAACCTTCGTGAAACAGACTTCTGATCTGCATGGTTCATCTTCCATCTGTAAGTGGCAGTTTGTATTAGGCTCCTTTTTAATATCTCACCATCTGGAAATTATTTCTCATCTCTAAAAATTTTAAACCACCTAGTAAATTCATACTATGTCATCTTATTTCAGAAGCAGAGATTCTATTCACTGGAGTATATATATAAAAAAATAAGTGTACCAAATACAGGCCTTTTCATTGAAATTTTTATTTTGCTGGATGATCATTTCCACCGCTCTCATCATCTGCACAGTACAGAACCCTGCCTGTAGTATTTCCAAGTCAAAAGCACAGAATATATATCATTTTTCTCTTATAATGCTGTCAAACGTGGCTTGCGTACCTGTGTGAAATTTAAAATGTGTTGTACAAAAATATATATGTGGTAATGAGAATTGTTTTATATAATTCAGGTGTTTAATAGCTAATGCTCATGTTTATGTGTATTCATTTAAATGTAGGATTTTCTCAAGAACTTCTGTTAATGGAGTTTATAAAACATTTTTCATCTACTGATATTATCAAACATTTTTTTTCATGAACTCAGTACAACTCCTTAATTTCAATTGCACTCACTATGTTAATGACAAAAAACTAGTTATTGAGGCTTTGCAGAAGGGTCAGTCAGTAAGAGTTCTTGCTCACGAGTATGTGGACCTGAGTTCACATTTACAGCAGCCTTATTAAAAGCTAAGGGTGGTCTTTCACTCACCTATAACCTTACTGCTGTATGGGTAACAGACAGGAGGATCAAATGGATTTGCTTATGATAATAAATACAGTGGTATAAACTAACATACCTTCCATCTTACATAGTTATGCAGCTTTATGATAGCAAGAACAACTAAAACCTACTCAGCATGAATCTCAGACACACTATCATTTCATTACTTTGGCCCTCAAGGTATGTGTTAGAAATTTTAGACTTTCTCATCCACACCTCTGCTATTTTGCAACCTCTGACCTATATTTCTTCACTTCCTCCTTCCTAATATAAATCCTAAGAGTAGACCTTCTTTCTTCATGGCTATGAATATTTCAATACATGATACAATTTATTTAAGTTTATGGAATTATAAGATTCCCATCAATAAGAAAAAGAATTTTCAGATAAAGCAAATTTTCTTATATGCATTATGGATGTGTGTTGAAGGGACCTTCTGTGTATTCTTTGAATAGTGTAAACAACAAAGCCTGTTGAATAAAATAGATATTTTTAATAAATATATACGAAAATTGATAATTAAAAGTAGGCTGAATTTAATTTTTAAATTCTATTTATTATTATTATCAATGTATGTATATGATGTGGAGGGGTTATTTCACAGCACGTGTGTGTGTGATGAGGAGGACGTGTTGAAATCTGTTCACTCCTTCTTCTCTTGAGGTTCTAGGGATCAAACTCAGATTGTCAGGCTTGTTATAAATGCCTTTATCCAGTAAGCCATCTTCCCAGTCCTTACATTTTTTTCTAAGAGCCTGAGAATTTGATACACTATGAATCATATACTTAGTATCATATACTGAGGACAGTAAAGGAACTATGGGTCTCGGCTTGGCCCACACAGTAGTCTCTTATAGTTCCAAATCCTCGGGGAACTATCTAGAATCCAGCAGGCCTGAGAAACTAGTGGGCCTGCTCACAATGGTGGTCCACCTTTGACCGTCTCTGTGATCTATTGCTCACCTACTCGCAGGGTAACCATGTGAAAACGTACCTCTCTACATAGAAACCAGTAGGACACAGAGTGAGGGTTTGCAGTTGGAAATTCAGAGTTCACGCCTTTGAATTGCTGAGCATGGATCTCTCACCATCTGTAATCACATTTGACTTCCCACTGTCTGTGGCTCAGGGCTAAAGAGGGAAGAAATCATTACCTCTTGGAATTGTTTTGAAACTTTAATGAGCTAAGAAACAACAAAGGGCCCTATGTATTTTACAATACTAGTTGTTCTTTTCCTTGTAAAACCATAACTACTGTAAATCAAACTTTAATTATCAATGACAAATTTATTGTTTTTATTCAGCAGTATCTTAAATACTGCTCTGCAACTTCAGTTGTCTTAGTGTTCTCTTTAGTATCCATCTTTATCAAGTAAGAGCATGCAATTCTGTCCTCCCAGAGGGATGTGTAAATGTGCGTCGTGGTGTGAGTGTGTGTGTATAATAAATTTTACGAAATGATGTGCTCCATGTATTGCTCTATAGATAATCTATGCTGAAATCTACACCCATTTGTCTAGATAGGAGTACTGCTTGTACACTTCTGTTTCTAATTTGCAGCTCAGTTGCTTCACTTATATTTAAGGTGGAGTTTCCTGAATACTTTGTCTGGATTGCTCATTATATATTAGTTTCTCAACTTAATATATTTTTTTAAGCACTGTAAGGAAAAAAAAAAAACATGCCTCACACATGATAGACTAGCACGTTATCATTGATGGACATTCTCCACCCCTTTATAATCATAATAAATGAACACAGATTTTGCTCAGCATCTCCTTTGTGCTGAGAGTACATAATGTTCAGGTCTGTGAAGACTTTTCATGCCTGTCCTCAGTGTTAAAGGGAAGCGGAAATGGAGAAGGGAAAATGTATGAACACATACACACACATCAATACACACATTCACATTAGCATATATTGACACACTCCCATAATCACAACTACCACCACCACTTTCTTATACACACACTCACCGGTATCTACTCATAGAATACCTTCAAGCATTCTCAGCTCTCACATACTATTATACCCACATGCACACACTCAAAATGCACTCACTAACAAGAACTCACAAGTCCATGCTCATTAAAAACTCATCATACTCTCACACAAAGGCACTCACATATACTTATGCACACACTCACATTGCACATCCACAGTAGTGCACACAGGCACACACATTCCAATATTTACAGTAACATGCACATCCTCAAACCCTTACAAATGTACACAAATTCACACAATCACAATCATCCATACATATACACACACATTCACAGATACATGCACTCAAAACATACAGGTGCACATAAACCCTCTGATATGTTTTTTTTTTCACATACTCATAAATACGCACTCTCATGGTCACAACACATTCACACTTATACATTCATAATGCTACTTAAGAATTATTTAAAAGCCCATTTTATAATTGTCAGAAGAATACAAGTCTCTTTCTCCTCCCACAGGTAGAGTATCCAGGTTGAAAATACCTTTGACTTTCCCAGGTGTCATGATCACAGGACGTTCTAACATTACCTCTGCAGTCAGGAAGTGAGGATTCAGATGCTGTTCCAGTGGAAACGACTCCAGTCATTGGAGCAGTGACACATCAGCTGCCATGGTGGCCATTGTCTCATTTGGTTTTTCAATGTTATTAAAGCCAGAAATCTTTTTGTATGAGAATTTTGTGATCTATTTCTCCCTTCAGATAGTGAAGATGTTTTAGTATCTAAAGCTAAAATGAGGTGCAGAACTATCACGTCAGCTACAAGCACACCACAGGGTCAGCGGAGGGTAAAGTGCTTCTGCCACAGCAACGGGACATGTGTTCATACCGCATGACCATTTAGATTTGAACCTTAGGAGTGAACCTGGCATTGAGTGGACAGATTTGAGGAATGTGGCTACCCTGTGATCTCCACAACAATCCGCAGACAGAATGATTTAGGTTTCCATCAATTTCAAGGCATAACGGAACCATGTTCAACCATAAGACCTGGATTTATGTCTAGCTCCTCCCACTTCCACTGGGATAGTGCTAAAGTAAACCATCTTACTTTGCTTTACATGCATCAGATTAGTATGCATGCAAATTAAGAACCGCAAATATTGTCCCCGTTCTTTCAACTATGTTCATTCAGCTCTGTATAAGAGAGGGTTAGGGAGTAATGGTACAGTGGTGGGTACCGAGAGGCATAACAAACCCTAAATGACATTTGAATAAGTCATATGAAAACCTACTAATGCAGATACTTTTTAAACTATATACATACACAATATAAAATATTTAAATGTTGTTACCCTATAATGGGGTTTCAATGGGCTTACCAGACAGTAAAGGTTAGCCAATAAAAAGCCCAGTACCAGGAATGGACTCCATCTCTTGGAGCTGTTGAAAAGGGAGGACTCACAGACCCTAAAATATAACTGTTGCCATTTCTTTTGATTAGTCAATATAATGTGACCATAGAATCCTATTGCTGAAGGTACTACATATCTGAGTTGTAGATCAATCAAGGAGAAATCAAGCTGGTACTAACACTGAAACTTCATCTTTGCCTATTAACTTTCATAGTATTATAAGTTATTATGCATGCTGCTAGAGAACCCTGCTAGCTATAAAAACAACTGGCCTGGCAAGTTATGCCCACTGGAGAAATAGTGGCATGAATGTTATGGGAGTAACAGGTTAACTTCAGATTGGATTTAAGATGCACTCATCCAGATGGAGCACACACAGCATTGTTATTAGAGCCAAAATCCTGGGGCTAGACAGGTCACAGGCTGTAGAGGAGAAACAGCTACAATTATTATGTTAAACAGACACAGTGTTAAACTGACTCCTAATGACTTATTGCTGTAACCATAGATTACTGCATCTCTCAACACTCACCAGAGAAGCTTCTTCTTGCAACAGATTGTGATTAACATAAGCTCCATGGCTGTCCATCATGCAGAAAATAAGAGACTCTGTGTGGAGTGCTTGGCTCTAAGTGGGACACCTATATTGCACCCTCTCTTCCAAAGGCTCAAAGATCAGAGCCAGAGATGGTAGATAAACACAAGGAAAATATGTTGTCTGAACACAAAAGGGTAGTTGCACATTTGAGACACAGCTCTTAGGACAGCATGCACACAACCTGTGCAAGCAAGCACAAGCCAGACAAAATGCCAGTATGGAAGCCAAAGATGGTCAAGAACCCCCAGGCCTAGATGTGTTATAATTGGCAAGTAATGGCTGCTGTGAGATGGAAAGTCAATTTTCTATAGAAGAGTGAAGTCTTAATAGGCTGACCACATACCAAGGTTAGACCCATGCCCATCATTTTTGTAACTCAGATTAGATTTGATAGGATTTTAAAATAAAAATAGGGACTGGAGAAGTGACTCAGTGGTTAAGAGAACTTGCTGCCCTGGTAGAGGATCCAGTTTCAATTTCCAGCACCCACATCAGGCAGCTCACAACAGCCTGGATCTCCACTTCCAAGGGCTCCAATGCCTTCTAGTCTCCTTGGATGCTGAATGAATGTGGTGCACGTAAGACAATTAGGCACACACAGACACACGTAAATCAAAATAAAATTAAAAAAAAAAAGATGAAAATAGAGAACATGGAGTCCGGGATGAAAGGTAAAGGCAGTGAAGAGGGAGAGTGTCTGAATACATCAGAGGACAACATATGGAATTACTGAAGAATCAATAGAAAGATTTAAACTTAAATAACAATCTAATGGTGGAATCAAACTTCTAAACACGTAGACTCAATGTTTGAAAGTACGGTGTTTATAACACACGAGGAGATAATAAAGGCTGACATGTTGATATTCCAAAGGAATTGTTATAGCTGGATTCAATTCCCAGTTCACAGAGGCCTGGTTATAGAATATGGAAATTCATGTGACTATACAGAGAAATACCTGTGTTGTTGTGTGTAATAGAGTGTAAAGGGGAAGGGAGAGCAGGAGAACTTAAAGGTTAGAGCTGTGTGATTTGAACTTGCTATATACGTCCAGAATATAAGACAGAGAAGATACAAGGTGATCTTTTATTCAGTTCATTTGCTTGTTTTACCTTATAGTCTTATGTATATATGTATATATATGCATATATGTGTGTATATATATATGTGTTTATGTAAATCTGTTTTTAGTTATTCAAATATTTATGTTTACTGTGAAGCCCATGCCAAACTACTTTTAAAACATGTTTATATCATGTAGTTGCTTCTGGCTAGCATTAATTTTGTTATGTAAAGACTCAAGCCTTATTTCAAGCACTTTATATAAATGTGGTAACTTGAATTGTTGCCTTCTAAAAGTTAAATTAGAGATTGGATTATTCGTATTGCCTGAAAGCATTGCGTTGAAACATATAATCTGAGTTATTTGAACAGCTGATTTCATTATAAACTGAACATCTTAGAGTGAAACATTTTTTCTTATTTTATGTTAAATGGAGTATTTGTTGAATATAACCTCCCTACAAGAGATGAGTATTATACTATATAATATACTAAAGATAAATATTCTAAGTACAGTCTCTGCCAGAGAGCAGAAATCGGCATCTCTTGTCAGTTTGTTGACTTAGTATGTAAAGATGTCTTCCTCTGAAATGCTGGTATGCGTGTGATTGCCAGAACTCACATGGTGGAAAGCTAGATCCAGACAGGTACTGTGGCACACATAGATACACATGCACACACACACACACACACACACACACACACACACACATAAATTAAATGTAAAAACACCATCAACTGGGGCTACTGTGTTTCAGGGTCAAGACATTTTCATTTATGTCAGTGATATAAGGCTTATTCTCTTACATTATGATCTTAAAATTTTGTGTGTTTAAAATTAAGGAGTCTCTCATTCTATTACAGAACAAAAATACTTTTTTGATCTATAATGTCTTCATTTAGTGATAGAATGTAATGATAGCTTACATTCCTTGGAATGGGAATTGATTTTCCCAGGTTAGAAATGCAGGTAATTTTGTGGGAATCTTACAACACTACAGATGCTTGTCTCTTTTGAATCTGATATCTAAACACTTTTGATAGCAACAAATCTCTTCTTAAACAGGAGTTACAGAATTCAAGAGAGATGCCTAACTTTCAAATGCTTACCCAATCATCCTTCCTGTTTCCAAGTCCTGACTCTTAATTAGAAGTTGTTACCATCCCATTGTATGATTGCTGTATTAAATTCAGTTCATTTCTAAATACTAATTATTGTGACAGTATATATCAATGTATCATAACTGAATGTCAATGTCAAGTGAATACTATCTTAAAGTCCTTCTGATGGATGAATATTACATAACATAATTCACATTTGAACTTAATGATTTTGGAAATATTATAGTTATTCATTTGTATAGATTGTATTTTGAAAAAAAATATAAGCATGGTTCATTATGGTTAATTCTGATTATAGCAGTTGGGAACATACTACAAAAGTACATGACTAAAAAGAAGCTTTTTACTTGGTATCATGAAGTTTATGTGATTTTCATCAAATTTATTTTATTTGTTTCAAATATTGCATTATTTTGTAAAGCTAAATGTGACTTGCGCGAGCACCTGATATGGCAACATTTCAACCAAGTGAGACTTCAGGCACTTAGTAACAGAATAATACAAAGGAGAGATTAGACTCTATAGTCCATCTGACATTCCCCCCATAAAACATAACTAGCAGTCCCCAGTTGTCAAGGACCTAGAAAGGATATACTCTGACATTTGTTTTCTTTTCCTTTAAATTAAAAATAAATCTTTCATTTTTCTTTGATAATTATAGACATGTGTGACCATGTAAACCTTCCATCCCTCTCCTCCAATTCCCTCAGCATCCCTCAGTACCTCCCCTTCTTTCACGGTTTGAATGAGAAATGCCTCAGGTATTTGAAAGTTGGTGTTCAGTTGGTGGCACTATTTGGGGAGGCTTAGAAACTGTAGCCTTGCTAGAAGAAGTGTATCACAAGGGGTGGAATTTGAGAGTTCATATTCTTGTCTAACTTGCAGTCTCTAGTCTGCTAAGTGTCTGTGCTTGAGGATGTGACTCCTCAGCCAGCCTACAGCTGCTGAGACCATTCCTGCCTCTAGCTTTCAAACCTCCCTACTGTGATGGACTCATCCTTCTGAAACCATAAGCCAAAATAAACTTCTTCTATAAGTAGCTTTTAGTCATGGTATTTTACCACAGCAAGAGAAAAGTAACTAATATACTCAGTCCAACTTTGTGTCTTCTGGTCGTCTTTCTTTGTTTCTTTCCTTCTTTCTTAACTACTTATTTCTCTTGTTTTTCTTTCTTTCTTCTTTCTTTCTTTCTTTCTTTCTTTCTTTCTTTCTTTCACTCACTATTTCCAATTTCTGTTGTCCATACATGCATGGAAGTGGCTCATCCAACAAGCGGCTACACAATAGTGATATTCCAGGAAAGACATGTGTTATATCCTATGCAAGTCCTTTTTAGTTCTTGTCTGTAGAATTATCCTGAAATTGTATTTTAAACATTTCTATATGTGCTTGTTATTCTCCGTCATCCATCATCTGATTTTGTTTATATATTTTTTTCAATGGGAGCAAAATTTTCCTTTATTTATATTTTTATGTTTCTATGTCCTGTGTTTTCTCTTGCCCTGTATTTTATTAGCATTTTGATATTTACCTTATGGGCCTATAAATATACTCATTTTGTTATTTATTTACATACGTATTTATTCATATGGCTTTAAATATTTATCTAGTTCTGTTTTGTACACCTCTAATATTTCTTTTGGTGTTTATTTATTATTTATTATTCATTCACTTGTTTAAAATCTCTTGCTCTTTTCTCTTCCTGTCTACATTCTTCTTCTTTTCTTTTCTTCCATTTCTCCTGACTTAAATTTGCCTCTGTTTTTATCTTTTCTTTTCCTATGTTCTCTCTTTATCTCATTAATTTACTGTTTACATGCCCATTATTAATAACTTAAGTTCCACAACACATGTTAACGTACTTTTGCCATTTTTCAGTTTTGTGATCATTAGTGATGTTTAGTGTGCTATAACTGATTTCGGGTGTATTTCTTTTTCTTTATTTTATGTGTATGAGTGTAATGCCTGTATGGAGGTGGATGCACCTTTATTATTCAGTGCCCTCAGGGGTCAGAAGAGGTTGTCAGAGTCCCTGGAACCAGAGTTACAGTTATTAACCACCACGTGGGTGTTAGGAATCAAATCCGGGTCCTCTGAAAGAGTAGTCAGTTCTCTTAACTGCCGAGTCTGTCTGCCCATAAGTCAATTCTAAATAATGTATGCTTTGATGCTGCTTCTACAAAGTATGTTTCCTCTAGCTGAGAGGTACTGAAGAATGGCCCTCAAGAGTAGGTTGCTCAGGACTGGAGAGATTGCTCAACAGTTAAAAGTGTGGTTTGCTTTTCTAGAGCATCCAAATTTGGTTCCAAATTCCCACATAATATGGTTCACAGCCTCCTGTAAATTCATCTCCAGGGGATCTTCACCCTCTTCTGGACATGCATACTCATACACACATGCCCATCTGAGGGGGAGGGGAGAGAGAGAAAGAGAGAGAGACAGAGAGAGAGAGAGAGAGGAGAAATAGAAAGAATAGAGAGAAATTATAGAAAAGAGTAGGCTGCTCAATAAGAACTTGCCACCAAACTCAAAAGAAATTTCCAAGCCAACAACTACAGGTTACAACACAGAAATGCAGTACACATGAAATAACGAGGTAACAGGATGTCTCCACAAGATCATAATTCAACTGAGGAGTCAAACACTCAATTAGGGAAAATGTCAGATAAAGATTTCAAATGTTTTCTTGGAAGAATGATCAGACTTGAAAGAAAATTCAAGCAGAACAAACTGAAACCCAAATCTAGAGAGGACAGCCAGCAACCACAGAGGATTAAATCAGACAAGATGAGAAAATTGCTAATGAAGATGAGAAAGTCGGTAACATGGGCAAAAATGCAGCAAAGAAACTGAGAATTTGAAATAAAAGAGCTAACAGAAATAACAGAAATGAAAACTAAATGAATCGCATGCAGGAATACAGTGGTCAGCATCACCAGTCGCTGAGAACAAGCACTGAAAAGATAATCTGGGATGGCAGATACTACTGAAACAGTGTGATACAATATCACTAAGGGGAAAAATGAGTTAAATTTACTCTAATGTCTAAGGATTCTGGGATATTATCGGGACAATAAGTCTAGGAATCCAAGGGTAAAAGAGATAAACAGGAAAGACGCAAATAATCCATTCAAGGAAATTGAGGGAGTAAGCTTCTGAAATCTACAGAAAGAAATGCAAATTCAAAACCAGGAAGCATTCAGAATTCCAAATAGGGGCTTGTTAAATGGCTCTGTGGGGTGGGAAAGGGTACTTTACATCAAGCCTGATGCCTAGAAGCTAAATATAATTACTCCTCATCAGAATTCCAATAACATTTTTTCACAGAAATATGAAAAAAAATCCAAATTTCAGATGGAAGCACAAAAAAAACTTAAAGCTAAAACAACCCTTTGGAGAAAAAAAATGATGGAAAAAAGTCACCACATCATAATAGAAAAACAGTGTGTTCTCAGCCCAAACCAGATGTGAAGACCAAGGATACAAATAGACAAGCCAGAATTAACACCACACAGTTACGGCCATGTAATTTTTAGGAAAGGAATAAAAAAAAGTACATTCTACAACAAATGATGTTGAGAAATCTGGATTCCCAAATATAGAAAATGAAATGCATATCTAACATCCTACACAAAAATCTGTTCAAAATGTATCAAAGACATTATGTAATGACACTACTAAAGGAAGATATAAGATTTCATTATCCGGGCATAGATATACCTCAGATAAATAGGAATCCAAGAGCATAAGAAATAGATCCAAGAAAGGACAGATAGGGTCATACAGAGTCAGGATGTTTCTGAACAGCAGAGAAAACTAAAACCTCAGTGACAAGCCAGCCTACAGAACAGGAAAACTTCTTTCCCCACTGTATACAAGACAGGGGTCTAATATTCAAAATATATAATTAACAACAAAAACTGAACAACAAAAACTACATAATCAAAAAAATGAGCGAATCGACTGAACAAACAGATTAAAGGATGAAATGAAATGGTGTCATTTTATTCAGTGGTGTGGCCATTGATAAATTACGTTCCAGCCATGTTCATATAGCCATTTCTACATGTCTCAGATACATAAAGAAGAAAACAAAGGAACTGGAGAGATGGTTCAGTCCTTAAGAGCACTGACTGCTTCTGCAGAGGACCCAGGTCTGATTCCCCACACCCACAGGGCAGTTAACAGTCATACATAACTCCAGTTCCAAGGGACCTGACGCCCTCTTCTGGTCTCTATAGGCATTACACTTATGTAGTGTCCCTACATACAGTTAAAACACATTTAGACATAAAATAAAAATAAATAATTCAAAAGAGAGGACTTGAAAGTAAGAAGGGGAATTGTTGGAAAGAAGAGTTTCAGGTGAAGGGTGGGGATGACAGAAGAAAATGGGCTGAATATAACTAAAATTTATTAAATACATATATAATATTGTCAAAGGAAAAAACTGACAAAATATTCAAATCCTTTATCCATCACAGAATATAAATAAAAACTACTTTGAATTACTCTTAAAGAGAATGCATGATATCTGGCCGAGGGACTATGGCTGCTATAGACAGGAGTTTATATTAGTTATTTTCAACAGCTGTGATAAAATGCATGACCAGAGGACCTTATAAAACTGAGAGTTTATTTGAATTTACAGTTTCAGGTTCCAGAGGGATTAGAGCCTGTCATGGTGGGGAGACATGGTGGCAGCAGATGACTGGAAGAGCACTCACATCTTCAAGCAGGCACTGGGAGCAAAGAGAGAAAATGGACATCTGGAAAGGCTTAAAAGGTTCTCAAAGCCAGGCCCCGTGACACATTTCCTCCAGCAAGGTCACGCCTCCTAAAACCTCCCAAAACAACACCACAAACTAAGGATAACGTGTCCAAATGCTTGGAGCCTATGGGAGACATTCTTATTCAAACCATCATAATGCCTAAAAGTGATTAAGAAGTTTTTTTGTAAAATGTACAAAAATATAATTATATGCATATATATTAATTAACTAATTAAATTGAATTAAATAGAGCTTCTCACTTGAAAGAAACTGCTTTGAGTTCTGTCTTATCCCCATCAGAAAGGCTATAATCAAAAGTAAAACTGATAACACATGCTAGTGAAGCTGTGGGGAAAGAGAAAATTTCTTCATGATGTAATGGAGTGAACACTTGTAGAGTCACTATGGAAGCTAATACGGGGATCCTCAGAGCACTGAAGGCAGAGCTAGCATGTGACACAGCTACACCTACACCCCTCTCATGTGCTTGAAGGACACTTAAGTCAATGCATCACAAAGACACTTGCAGAACTGTGCTTCTTGCTGTACTATTCACAATGAATAAAGAAAATCCTGAATCTACATAGAACAAATTTATGTAAGTAAAACAAAATGACATAATATTTACAGAAAAATTGGATATATAAATCATTGTTAAGTAAGTTGAAAACATTTTGAAAGTGAAATGTCCTATGTATTCTCCCATGTAGAACCTAAATTCAAAATTCCATACATATATATACGTGTATAATATGTGTATTCATATGTGTCTGTACATTATATTGTAAAACTAGGAAAGGGCTCATGAGGGGAAGAAGTGATTTCAAGGGAGACTGAGTAGATCGATTTTAGGTTTTAAATGAGATCCTTTAAAAAATTTTCAGTTTGAGTTATTTTTCATTTCCTCTTCCATGTCTTTTCTTAACTTTTAAATCTATGAATGAGTTATATAATAATTTTTCAGGAATTATGTCTGCTAACGTGAACCTTTTATATGTGTTCTAGCTCTATTTTGGTTGATTGACTTTAGCCTAATTTAGCCTAATGGGGCTGCTTTTCTGCATTTTTGGTGGGAGGAGCCTGAATATATTTAATTAGATGCCAGACTTTGTAAATGTTCTTGATTTTGAGTGCTGAATGTTTCATTAGTTGTAAATGGTATTCAAATTTATTTCAGTACATGGTTGAGTTTAGTGGCACGAGTTTAGTTCTTATATTTTCACTTTAAGACTTGACAGAAATCAGATTTTCTGTGTTGTAATCTAGTCTAATCACTTCCCTTGAGAGATACAAGGTCTAATTTTTGCCCAGCCCAGTAACAAGGGAATTGCAAGATTATCAAATCTGTGTAGTAGGGGCTGCTGTCTTTCCCAGAACTGAGTGAGTGCTAAGCATTATTCTCCCCAATCCTCTCTACAAGCTGCTACTCCAGTCTTAGGTACCATCTTTAAATACTCATGAAATTAAGTGTGCTTAATACTCACATGGGACCTTCTGCAGGTGCCTAGAGTTGTCTCATTGCTTTACTCCACTGATCTGACTTGCAAACTTTGGACAGAGTGGGTTCTTATGAGCCTTGGCTTCTTCTCAGCTGTGAACTTGAGTGACTTGAATGATGGTTGCTGAGTTCTGCCCCGCCTCCATCCTCTAGCCAAAAGATTCACAGGAGTAATATGCCAGCAACTCCACAGGAATCTTTTGATATCTGCCTCATAGATATCAATAGTATTTATTCTCTAAAATGCAGAATCTTGAAAAATATAACTTCATATATCTATCTGGTTGAATGCATTTATAGAGACACAGAATGTTATACTCACCATTATTTTCATGTACAAATTGTTATATTGTTATATAACAATTGTCATTGTTAACTCCTCATATGTAATCACAAATAACAACACAAGACTTACCATCAGTAAATCACTACTCTTTCTGTGCCAAAATATTATATTGATAATCTCATGTTGAATGTGATGAATTCTGATGTGGGCTGGCTGTGAAGGACTCATAGCAATGAGCGACCTTAAGAAGAGGTACATATTATCAGCAGAGACGCTTAGGTGATGGACGGGGTGATGCAGTGTGGAGGAAGGGTTGAATATTCTAAAGACAAGGAGAGTCATATCACATATAACACTAGCTCAATATAGCACATAGCAAAAAATACCTAAAAAATGCATATAGCAAAACAATGATATTAGTAGATTTATGCTAAAGGACAGAGATCAGAGAAGTGTGTGTTCACATTATACTTTTATTTATGAGCATCTCTTAAAAGTGCAAACTCAGCTATTGTGAGAGGAAGTGTATCTGTGCATACTTGGCAATATTTCATGGGAAGTGGTGGGATGGACCTCGCAAGGATACAGAGAAACTTACTGATGCTTTCGTATCCTCACTTGAAGAGTTGCTCTGAATGTATCAAAGATAGGTGCAAATATTACAGGTTATCAACTGGACACCTTACACAGATGCAGGTTCATCTACGCAAAATTGTCCTGGAAAGATGAATTATATAACTGAAGACTGCAGTCAACGCACTGTTCATATTTTTATGGACAGAATTTTTCTGTGAATCAGAATATATAGACTTTGATTTCTGAATATATTATTATATCTGAGAATAAGTTTTTAGAAAGACCACAAAAATGTTGATTTTGAAGTATTTTCTTCTTTCTAAGAATCATCTCGATGACCACTGATTCACAATAATGGCTGATTATCTTTAAATTGTGAAATAGAAATTCTTTCCCAATGATTTCCTCAATCTCCAACCTTTACAAGTCCCCAAATCCACTGAGCTCATTTTACACAAAGAAGATTCACTAAATGCAGCACATATATCAAAAGGGGGCTGATGATATGGCCAATCACATTCTTATTTCAACTTATTGAAAACCCATCTTTAAATAATAATGCTCAATCAACCACTTGACAAATCAATGTACCAAAGGGCTGATAATGTTTCTAAATGACAGACAGGTTTGAAAAAAATCTCTAAATTGCCCTTTAATCAGAATAATACATAGGGAAACTGAGTATCTAGGCAACCATGCTGAGAGGGCTGAGGCTGATAAGAAGGCATCACCAGAGCCCGGTGAGGAAAATCAGTCACTTCTCTGCCTTGAAATCAAAGCATGATGCATTTGAAAGCATGTATTTTCTGGTGCTGAATATAAATGATGGGGATTGCATTTTAAGCATCTTACAGCGTTCGAGGCCGCTGAAATGTTGTAGGGACTTTTCACCTTCAGATGGTCTTTTTGACCGTCTTGAGACAGGGTCAGGAGAACACCTGTTACTACCACACTCTAACTCTCATTGAGCTTCTTTCTCTGAAGATATCTGCAGATGTTTTTGTTGTAGAGTATGTCAGGTCATCTGTTTAATATATGAAGGAGAAAACAGAAGTTCCAGTAGATCTAAAATGCAGGGTACAGTAGGGACCTGGTGGAGAGTTAGGGAGATTTGCTCTACTTGGATAAGAGTCCCATAGGGAGGAAGGTGATTTTTAGTCACACATTTTCTTTAATTCACTCAGGTACACAGTCTGCTGCATGAAAAGTCATCAGTTCTAAAAGCCATTACTGCATAGCAACATTCTGTGGGGGCTAAAGGATTACAGCCCTGACTCTCCACCAAAGAGTTTTAACCAAACTGGCTCTTTAACTACTGGCTCTTTAAAAGTTAAGTAAATTCTAGATAGAATTTAAGACAGTGTAGCTGAAGTTATGCTATGGGGTTAGTTAACTGTAAGAGATAATATATTATGGAGAAGTGTTAAGTCATGGACACTGTGATGCTCACTCACCTTGGCACAGATGAAGCACACAGACTGAATTAAGGGCTTTCACTTCCATGTTTAGGGATGCATCATCTTAAGGGCTGATGTGAACACTAAGTATGTACGTGGTGTACTTATGACATGTGTCACATTTAATTCTTCAAGACACTGAGTTTTCTAATCACACCTTCCAAAGTGTTACTGGAATTGGTTAACTCACTTGGATTTAGGGAAAAAATAATTTAATTTAAAAAAACAGGTTCTTCTGTTCTATGGTAGAACAAACCCTTTCATTTCAGAAAGACTATTATAAAAGTGAAAAAATGTTAAAATTTCCTTCCAAGAAGAAACTTTCAGTATGTTTATTAAAATTTCTCTGTTTTAATTTCCAGCATGTGAAATATTTTACCCAGTCTATGAACTCTCTAGAGTAGTTGTGATAATTGGTGATTTTATATATATATATATTATATATATATATAATATATATATATATGTATATCAAACAATTGAATCACTCTAATGGAATCATTATATTATAATCATTAAATACTTATAAAATTTTTCATTATTACTTAAAATTACATAAATATTGACATTTAAATAAGGAAACAGTATTTTTCTATATTTCTTTTGTAATTTAACTTTACTTCACCAACTCTTATTGAATAATTTATTTTTTTAGGTAATAGATTGAAGAAAATTGTAAACATGAAAGCGATGTGTCTTTAATCTTTCCAGATATCACTTTGCTCAAAAATATTTGCACTCTTTCCTTTATTTACTAAATAATTAAATTCCACTGTACATTTTATGAGGAAGAATAAGGATAACAAAAAGTAAGTCAGGCTTAATTTAGTCATTTCATCATCTACAGTCTAATGGAAAGTATGAATATTAAGAAATAATAATAAGCATAAAAGAAAATAATTGGGAGATAATCAGGTGTAGTGAAGAGTGCTGTCAGAACATATAATAGCCAGCCTTAATCTAGCCTGAAGCTGGGGAGGGACAATTAGGAACAGTTATTTGGGATAAATAGCAGTAAGGTCTTCAGACTTACTTTGTGGGACACAGGAAGGATTGACATCCTTAAAGGGCTTTGTGCAATAACCTCCAATAAATATTCTTTGTGAATAAAAGTAATTTGACTGATTAATGTATTAGAAAGCTGCATATAAGTGATTTGAATCAATACAAGAACTTACAGACTACTTGACGGAGAAGAAATACAAAACTCAGGATGTGATAAACAGATATACGGAGGGGTAATGTAAATATAATTGATGAAGTCAAGGAATTTGGAGTTGGACATTTCAAAGGGAAGATGAAAGCCTGAGCTATACCATACACAGTTTTTGAAGTATTCAGGGCATGGCCAAGTTAAGACTATCGGAGATGTGTTCTTTGTAAATCTGGAGTTCTTAAGTGATGGTACTGGGTGATTTTCTTCAATCTTCCTTGAGTTTTCACATTACTATCAAGGCAGTCATACTAGTAGCAATTCTAGTTTATTTTTAAAGTGTGTATGTATGTGTATATATATATATATATATATATGTATAGGTGTGTATGTAGGTGTATATATGTGTATGTGTGTATGTATGTTTGTGTGTGTGTTTGCATGTGCCACTATGTGCATGTAGAAGTCACTGGACAACCCTCAGGAATCAGTTCTTTCCTGCCTCCTTCTGGGATTTAAGAACGGGACTCATGTCTTCAGATCCATGTGCAAGTACTTATCTCCCTTGAGTCACATAATGGCTCCTTCATTTTTGAAAACTGAACTGTAAAATCAGATGTGTACCACCTAGCGTCCTTCACTTCCACAGATTTTGTTTTATGCTGGCTTAAATCGTTCAGTCTTTTGGTCTCATTCAAGCAGAAAGATTTTAACAATGCTATCATTTTTATCTTGTTTGTGGTTTTCAATTATAGTAGCATGTACATCAGGAAATAAGTCCATGAAAAACCAAAATAACAGATAATTAATATCTGGGAAACTGGTCAATAACAATCTTCACTCTGGTAGAAGGTATCTTTGGTAAGTTACAACCATAAAGCATTGTTCTTTAAATGTGTTTTTTTATACACACTGTGAACTTGTTGAATGGCAATGAGATATCTAAGTGACTTGTTAGACAGCCAAAATATGGATCGTGATATCAATAAAACTTGTAAGAGCTTTAAACAAAGAGGAAGACTCTTGTGCATTTACATGGTCACAAATACAGGCTTAGATCATTCTCTGTCTCCCTTTATTCATTTATGTCACTCAACATAATTTCCTCCAAAACTCTGAACATCTGACCAAACCATTAATACTTGTCAGAAATCACTAATACCTTCTTAAGCTACCATCAAAATTTATTTCTTCTCCACCGTATTTCAGAGTCATCTGAAAATGATAGCATATTCCCTTTCCTGTCTGTTCATCAAGAATAAGCACATTGAAAATCATATATTATGTACCTCCCCAGTCAGTACTCATTGGGAAATTCAAATTATCGATTCAACCTAAATAGACTTCAAAAAGGAATTAAGGATTTAATAAATGTTTTTATGCATTTTTATTTTTAAAATTATAATGAGTTTATGTTAAATGATAAATTAAATTGTATATACTTATGATTCTCAATATGTTTGAAATACATACATATTACATAGTGGCAAAAACCTATCGTATCATCAGCTCTCGTTTGTATATTTGTATGTGGTGAGAAAACATATTCTCTTAAAAATTTTCAGGACAATGACACACTGTTTTAACTATACTTGCTGTGTTATACAGTAGATACCTTGAACCCATCTTTTCTAGGTGAAATTTGCTATGCTTTGACTGATATACTGATTCCCCGTCAAATCATTCCAGTCTAGCTATGTATATATCTATATATGTATCTATGTATCTATCTATCTATCATTATCTTCTATCTCTATATCTGTCTATCATATATCTATTTATTATTTTATGTCTATGAGTGTATTGTCTGTATGTATGTGAGTGTCCTTGTGTTGTGCAATGCCCGCAGAGGTCAGAAGAGGGAATTGGATCCCCTGGAACTGGAGTTATAGACAGTTATCAGTTGCCATGTGAGTGCTGGAAATTGAACCCAGGTCCTCTGCAACAGTAAACAGTGTTCTTAGCCACTGATCCATCTCTCCAACCCCTCACCCAAGCCTCTTAAGCTGATCTCTATTCTCTACTGCTACATTCTTGATTGCTTCCCATGCTATATGTGTTAGGTCATTCAGTTAGTACTTTCTACACTTGGTCTATTTCAGTATCATGTCCTCTAGGTTGTATCATCAATATAAAGGCCACCAATATGCACTGTAGCATTGTGCCATCACTAGGAATTCTTCCAATTTTCTTACAATTCACAGGCATCTGACGTAAAATCTTTGGTTTCAGAAGTATTGAAACAAAAATGAAAACAAAAGTAAAAAGCATTAGTCAGGTTATACAGTTAACATGCATCCGAGCTTCTGATGAGTAAAGTAATAATGTAGTACTAGAAGAAACTGAAACAATTAATGGATTAATCATAAAATATTTGCTATTTACTAAAAGGACTCATAGTCTATGCAAGCCAAGTTGATTGATAAAAATGCAAGCATTGTAAAATGGATCAGATCTGTACTTTCTAAGACATTTTTGTCATATTGATCTGCACCTTCTTTCTAGTATTGTGTTAAAAGGTCTCTATCCTCTCTACCACTCCATTCTGCTGTGTTGCATGAGCCTTAGGTATAGAGGTTCAACTGCAGATATGTCACCTAGGACTTGGCATCTCTCAGTTATATATTCTTGGTGTCTGAAGAGTTGTGGAGCTCTGCCATAGATTCCATCTGTTGCACAAAGAAGTTTCTTTGATGAGTGGTGCCCTGTATATTTACACATCAACTCAAATCAGACAAGGGCCCAGAGTGGGGTGATAGAAATTGGTGGTGGGTCAGACCTAGACTGAGAACTATTGGAGACTGATTACTGCTGGGAGAGGGAGAGTAGGTCTTACAATTTCTAGATAGCCCCAACAGACTCCAATGGATGAATTTGCACTAAACAACATCTGGGCACTAATGCTTGACTGGATAGGACTTAACATATATAACAGAATACATGAAGTCCATTGCGAGCTGGGGAGGTGGATGAGGTAGGGGGTCTAAATTTGATTAATGACTGCTGTATGAAATGTATAAAAATCAATAAAAATTATTAGTCCATAAAAATGTGTTCCATGTCCATTTTCTTATTTTATATATGAGGGTTGTTAGAGTTAGATGTAAAGACTCCCCAGTGAAAGGCAAATATATTCACAGCTAGTAACACTCGTAACAGGTCATGGGAATGCTAATTTCATCAATGGAGTGATGAAGTCATAGCTGAATGGACTGTAAGGAGGTGGGGTCTGTGAAGGACACATAGATAATGTGTCCTTGAGGGGCTTATTTTTTCACAGAGAATCTTTTCCCAAATACCTCTTTTCCCTTTGCTTTCTGTCTGCCATGAGGTGAGTAATTGTTTGCTTGGGTATCTGTTATGTCAAGAGAAGCTAACACAAAGGCCCTTTCACTTTGCGTTGGGTAAAAATCTACTATGTGTAGCTTTTGTAAACAGTTCTGTAAGAGAGATACGAAGTTGGCCATTTACTAATGTTATAATGCAAAAACTGAAGCTGAGAAATATCCAGAGGATGGATAATGAAATTCACTGAGTCTAAAATGAAACTGACCTAAGGTAAAGTTCCCATTGTTTTCTGGAATTAATAATCTCACATTCTGAATAGTCTTAGCATTAAATTCATTGTACAGCTTCTGTGCAGCTAGGCATGTACATATTGGTAATCCTAACCCTCCAAGTGGCTGATATAGAACCTAGAATTTGGTGGCAGCCCAGGCTACAGAGTGTATTCCAGGCCAGCCTTGGAAGCATAGCTAGAATGTGTCTAAAGATAAACAAAAATAGGGGCTGAAGAGATAGCTTAATCCTTTAGTACTTGTCTTATAAACATGAAGACTTGGCTTCTATTTCCAGAATTCTTGTAAATATTCCAGGTGTGGTGGTGAGCACCTATAATCTCAGTGGTGGAGTGGAGACAGAAGGATCCTAAGATGCTTTTTGGAAAACAAGTATTACTAACCACTGACATCCAGATCAATGAAAATCCCTGTTTCAAAGAGGTAGATGGTTTTCCCAAGCATGACATCCAAGGTCTCCTTCTGGCCCCCACATACATACATATAGGCATATACACAAACATGTACACAAATGAACATGTACACATACAGACAAGTATTAAAAATTAATTGATCAAAGCACATTATACACATCTACAAAATTCTCACAGTAAATTAAATTTATATTAAAAATAAAAACAGACATAGAGATTATTTATGCATGAGGCCAGTGAGGGTGGTGTCGGGACACGGATGGAGGAAGGGGTTTAAATTTCATTAAGGACTTGGATGAAGTGTACAAAATCTTAATAAAGTATATAAAAATTATGTCACCATTAAATAATCCTTTCAATATTGAGCTTTACTTTTAAAGTCGAGTATTTGGCGTTTTAAGCATACTGCTTTAATAAATAACTACACAATTGTTTTACATTTCATAATCAATCACCCCAATTAACAGTTGCAGTGGTCCACTTTTGAATGGTCTTGCTGCAGCTTCTCCCTCACATACATAGCATTCCTCTGTCTGTGATATTTAGTAGCTTTGGGACTTATGTAAGTGGTCATTTCTTTATAAAATGTTTATGGCAATAGCTCAATCACATTTATTTAATTCTAATATTTTAATTATATTTTCATTTTATATTGCCTGTATGTGCACCCAAGTTGTGCAATAGCTGAGTAAGTCAGAAGATGGCAACAGATACCCTGGAACTGGAGTACTTACTTGCCATGTGAGTGCTGGGAACTGAACCAAGGTCCTCTGCAAGGTCAGTCAGTGATCTTAACCACTTAACCATCTTTCCAGTCACTCTATATAATCAATATTTAATCAATATTTAGTGCTTACTATGATGCCTGTTTATATTGGTGCATTGCTCTAATTCATAATATCAGTGTCATTTCTTCATTGATTGTATACATGACTCCATACTCATATCTTCCAGGATCTCAGCTGTCAACTTTAAATCAGATCCTATACTGTCATTAAAGAGAAACTAAAGCATTTCTCAAGGTTAATGGAATCCCTGGTACATGTGTTTACTTAACAAGTTCTACATGAAAGAAACACTTTCTGGACACATCAACCATGACAAAGCACTCTCATCTAAACCTTTGGCTCACTTTCTGCACTTACAGAAAGTAATTTCTACTGTACCAGTCTAATTTAGCCTTATATACTGCCAGACACAGATTCTACCACACTAACTGACCAAAATGAAAGCAGCCATTTGCACTATCAGATTAAATCTGGAATATCCAGATACTCCATCTCTGTAAGCAATTTCAGCAATTTCAGCATATGCTTTCCTCCTAAGCGAACACAGTCATAGTTTCTAGTCCTGTACGCATTCTTCAAATTTAGGGATATAAACTCAAATCTTTGCACATTTCAAGATATGGGTTTGAATATGATGCATAGAAGGCAGAGAATTTTAGGAAATGTGCACGTCTCTCCTCAGATGCAGCTTATGAGAAACAGCAGAGCAGAAAAGTAACCAAATGTACTATCGACTCACATCTTTGATTTTGTTATTTGTCCTTGATTTTCAATACAATATAATCAGGGTATTTTATTTCTAAAAGGAGAGTGAGAGAGAAAGGAGAGATATTTAAAACAAAAAGACAAAGACTGGAATGGAGGAGAAGAATTTCAATAATCTACATACCTCAGGATTAAATATGATAATAGTTATGTAACTGGATTCCCAGGATGATATTAATGAAAGAGAGAGAAATAGACATATAGAGACAGAGTGAGAAAGAAGAATGAGAATATGCATTAGCAGAAGCAGGGGCTCAAGAAGAAGAAGGAAAGTGTTGCATCTAAGTCATGAACTTGTGTTCTTTCAGATTTTTAATATAGACATGCCAATGAAGACGGCAGGAACATAGCAGGACTTCACCTCTAGATGAGGAGCTAAAGGCAATCAATAGGGGTTGAGAGAGAGTCAGTAGCCCCACTCCCTGGGACAAACTTCTTAAGAGGTTATGTAATTTCAAGTGCTCAGCCCTAAGCACATGCACATTGCTGAATGCACTCAGTAGGGTGTGTGTGTGTGTGTGTGTGTGTGTGTGTGTGTGTGTGTGTGTGTATTAATTAAAGAAGGTGGGGTGGAAATGATGTAATACAGCATTATGTATAACATTTTAAAAACAACATAAAGACAAAGTATGTAGAACTGATAAAGAAGAGGAGGAGGAGGAGGAAGATGAGAGATCAGAGATTCATGAAGAAAGATAGCCTAAGAGATTTCTAAGCAAGGCAAAAGAAATACTACAGACTGAAGAAGTTCATTCTTTTTAGGTTGGATACATAAAAAGATAGTATGTTGATATACAATGGTTATGTAGTAAAAATCCCTCTTAAGTTGTTGTGCCATTTTTCTATGGTAGTGATGTTAAAGTAACTAACTCACCTATAAACTAGGAGATTTTTAGATATTTTATCCCAGTTCAGATATATTTGGCTTGCTTAGTACATTCAGGACCATTGTTTCAAAATCCAGCATTTCAACTGTGCTACAAAAGAGAATCAGGCTTATGGAAATGATTTATTCTAACAGCTAGTCTACTATATATCTACTTAGGACAGTAAATTAGCATCTACCTTCTAAGAATACATAATCTCCCTAGGGAGATGAGACACATTCACCTGCTGCCAAAGTTAGGAAACTTTTGGAGTATGTATGGCAATGCTCAGTGTTATGAATGTGAGTGGACAGGAGAAATCAATTCTCATCTGCTCTCATAATATATTTGGTTATTTAACTCTGTAATGTCAGGTGCAGGAAGACAAGATAACTATTTATATTTTCATTTCAAGTGTACCCAGAACCTCTTCTCTCATGTATCTACAATTCTCAGAGGAAAGATAATGAGGCAAATCTTTATACAGCTAAGATACTATGCATCACCAAATCCAAAATATAATTATAGAGACATAAGGTTTTTCATACATTATATGTAGGTCTATTCATATAAATGTTTAAGCTTATTGAAAACAAACAAAAAATATAATTTGAAAACAGCCAAACATTGTACAGTTAACCTGTTGACATCTTTTCCTGCAGTCTATTTTTTTCCTAAGTAATTTTTCTATCCTCTATTGATATCACTTAATTAACCAAGCACCTGCGAGATATTGTTTGGCATTTCAAAGAAAATGTCAGAGTAGATTGAAAGGGGAGATACATTATTAGCCGAAATTTAATAATGAAGAGAGTCCCCACACCAAAGATGACTCGGTCCTTCTCCTTATGACCCACACCCTCACGGAGAGGCAAACAAGCATAAAGGGCTATTTTTTGTCATGACTTTAAGTATGATGTACCCATCCTTGCTGTGTATGTAAAATTATAATAACAAAGTGATGGAGTTAAGTTACATATGGGAACTTCTGGTGATGCTTACTTTAAGAGGGGCAAAGTTCCAGGAAATGGTACCAGTGACTTTGCAAAGTGACCCCAGAGAGAACTCCACTTTTTAACCATGTAAAGACACAGGAAAAAAAAAACACAAAAAAAATCAGTTTTCATCTGCGAATAGTTCCCTCTTCAGAAGTTGACCATATAAACACCTTGATATTGTACTTCCGGTATTCAAGGCTGTGAGAAATTCTATTCTGCTGTTTCTAAACCACCGACGATGTGCTGACTTATATCAGACTGTTAGCACTTGGATATGCCAGGTTACACAAAGGCCCTCCTGTTTCTGTTTTAGTTTCAGGTGCAGTACAGCAGTGTTGGGAGCTGGATGGTGAGTGAGAGGATTATGAGGAATTTAATTTTATAAATGGCTTAATCCATTGATGGGTTTCTAATTTGATGGGCTAGTGGGTGGCATGGACATGTCAGAGCTGGTACATAGTTGAGGGGAGTGTGTGACCTTGAAATGTGGCCTTAAGGACTATATATTTTTGCTCCATCTATCATCTATCTATGTATCTATGTATCTATGTATCTATCATCTATCTATGTATCTATCTATCTATCTATCTATCTATCACCCTCTCTGTTTCTCTTTCTCTCCCCCCACCTCTTTCTCCCCTCCTGGTTTATCATAAATGCCTGAAAATATATAAGTACTACTTGATACACAACTTATCAGGAGTTACTAGTAACACAATTGTAAATTCACAATGACGAATGATTTGAGGATCTGCTTTATAGTACTATATAAAATTAATATAGTCTCAATGAGTAAAGAATTTACTTGGATTCTGTGTATAAGTTCATCAATAAAAGAATGGGAGAGAATTTTAGAGAAAGACAGACACTGTGATGTGTTTTATTTTTCTTGTAATATCATAGATAGTCAACATTTTATTTCTGTTTAATACTCTTCAAATTCATAGATTGACATTTCAGGGCATAATAAGATAAGAAACATCTTCCACGGTTAATCAACATCTGCAAAATCAGATTTCTGAATCATATATTTCTTACTTCCCCCAACTGATTCAAAATTTTAGTCCAGGAAAACAGTTCATCTCAGAGTATTTGTAGGAATAAAAGAGTAATTAGAATAAAAAATATATACAATTATAGTATTTAACAAGATTCCAGGAAAAAAACAAATCTAAGAATATCAAACAGGAGCATGCATAGCTAGCAGGAGAGACCGTTGTACATTTCAGTGGTGCCCCATGGTAGAGAAAACAAAGCAGATGCTACTGATATCCAAACTCTAGTCATTCTGGGTGCATTGCTGCTATTAGGTTTCGAAGCACAATCTACAGGCCTTTTCTTATGGCTACTGGCCAGAATTTTATATTCCCCTCTATCTGTTTTTCAATTTTGTTGAGACTACACATCTATTTTCCACTGAAGGTGTCCACCTCAAATTCGTATCCTGAAATCATAGCCCTCAATGTTCTATATGTGGTCTGTGAGGACAGACTTAAGGTTGCATGCAGCCACATAATAGGGCCACATGCTGTTTGGAGAAAAGGTAAGAACACACAGCCAGAGCTGTCTCTCATCTCCTCCGTGCACCATGGAAAGATGATCTGACATCACAGAAAGGACGCAGCTGAGGAGAGAACACTGCTGTCCATGGAATCAAACTGGAGGAACAGCTCGGACCTTAGCCTGTGATAAACAATTATCTGTTGTGTGCCTGACTGCTCTATGGTGTTGAGTTACGATCATTGTTAAACCATTCATTCCTTCATTTTCCCAGGTGTATTGATATACGCATCCTTCATTTTTCAGAAACAATCGAATGGAGATATGATGCTACGCAGACACCTTGAAATACTTAGACATGGGGGCTAAAGCAATGCTTGAAATAAAAGCACCTATACTAGGAGTCTCATAACTACCTGAAACTCCAGCCCAACAGGATTTGCAAACTTTTTCACCTCTGGGGACATCTACACCCTATACACATACACCTCTACATACACACACACACACACACACACACACACACACACACACACACACATACACATATACACACATAAACACGTACGATTAAAAATAAACAATTTTCAACTTGTGGAAAATATATATTTCTTCATGCAGAGTAAAAGAATTTCTTAAAATTAGCTCAATTTGATTCCCGAGTCACTTTTGGCCATCACTAATAATGTCACCAGAAAAATGAACATGAATACATTTTCTGCTTCTGATGCAAATGAAAGAATTAGCCTTTTGTAACCTTTAAATATTGAATTAGTCATTTTGTCCATCACTTCCTAATAACACGTGGAACATCTCTATTGCTATAGTGCTATAAGCTGTCTTTACTTACCCCCAACAGAAAGCCGATAAGCTTTAGTGAGGTAAGAAAAAGAAAGTATATTCTAATTGGAAAGTAAGAAATTATAGCATTGGTTATCACATCTGAGCTACTGAGTGATGACAGGCAGGTATGTGACTCTTAGACATCATGAAGACTGGACAGTTATAAGTGGTATAATGTAAATTGTTCACCTCTTATCACAGGTCCTGTAGGCCATTTATCATGAATATGGAAGAGTCCCATGCCAAACCTGTCATAGGAATTTTTTTTAATTTTTGTCATCTTTAAAAAAATATATATTAACTGTTTTTTTCTATCATTTTTAGATTAAAAATTACAAAAACAAAAATAAAATCTTATCTTTTCCTCTGGTGTGCCATCAAAAGTTTTCTTGTCATTGTGGGCCTCCACTCCACCCATTGTTGCTGGAATTTTAGAGCAAGCTGTACCCAAGTCTCACTTCTGAAGAGTTGTTCCTGATGCCAAGATCTGCATCTTTGACTTGGAATAGAAGAAGACAAAAGTTGATGAATTCCCACTCTGTATCCTCATGGTGTCAGATGAATATGCGAGGCTCTCCTCTGAAGCCCTAGAGGCAGCCCATATTTGTACCAATAAGTACTTGGTGAAGAGGTGTGGCAAAGACGGCTTTCCTACTTGAGTGATACTCCATCCTTTCCATGTCATCTGCATCAATAAGAGGTTGTCTTAGGATGGGACCGCAGGGCTTCAGTCAGGTATGGGGTACCTTTGGGAAGCATTAGGGCACAATGACCAGGGTCCACATTGACCAGGCTGTTGAGCCCATCTGCACCAAGTTGCAGAATAGGGAGCATATGATTAAGGGCCTGCACAGAGCCAAGCCAGTCCCTGCCCACCAAACATCCACACCTCCAAGACTGGGTTTCACCAACTTCAATTTGAATTTAAATATACTGTAGCTGTGAAGTATTATCCCTGATGACCATGGGGTCAAATATGTTCCAAATCATGGACCCCTGGACAAGTGGCAGGTCCCGCACTCCTGAGGACTCCCTCTGTACCAAGACATATACTCCACCAAGTCATGCATTCCCTAAGAAAAGCTCACATGCAGTCTGCCAAAAAATATTGTTTATGAATTTTTGCCATTTTCATACACTAGAGTTTGATGGTACTTAGATCCCCTCTCTTATCTACTCTCCTTCCTGCCTCCAGCCCATCCCCAAATGTACTTGAGTGTGGATCCATCCACTAAGCCCACCAATACATCCTGCTAAGACAGTGCCTTTCCCGCTCCTAGCGGCTAATAATTGTCAAAAGTTGCAGAGGCTGGCTTGGGATATCTTACCTTCTTCCCCATGTCTATGCTGCGATTTTTTCCAGTTTGAGCTTGCATGCCTTCTGCAGGACTTCTGCATGCTGCCACCAATGCTGTGTGTCCATGTGAGTAAATGGTCAGAGGTATGGATGATTCCATTTCCTTGTGTAATTCTCTGCCCCCTTCAGCTCTTATAATCCTTCTGCCTCATCTGCTGAAATGATCCCTGAGCCTTGGAAGGCAGAGGTTTGAAATAAGTGTCCTATTCAGAGTTAAGCACTGTATGGCCTCTTATTCTCTCCACATTGACCAATGGTAGGTTTCTATGTTAGCCACAATCTACTACATAAGGAAATGTTTCTCATGAGAGTGGAGAGATGCATTCATCCTATATGTAGAGGTTGTATTGAAGATGAGTCACTTAAGGTTGAGCGTTTCACAAACACATTTTCTCTGTGTTTTATCAGTTCTGGAACTATGTAATATTCTCCATCTGTGGCAAAAAGAAATTTCTTCAATGAAGTGTGAAAGTACACGTCCCTTCAAATATGAGGATGCATATTTAGAATAAAGTGAGATTTACATTGGTATAGTGTTATGCCAAAAGCAGGTTTTTCTCTAGGATCTATGACTCCTCCAGCTATGTATATTTGAATATGTTTACAGTACCACACATGAATTCCTTCTCAGTGAGCAGGCCTCAAGTCCAATTAGGCAGCTGGTGATTACCCTCAAGATAAATGTGCCACTACTGTGCGGATAGCAATATCATATGTCTCACATGATATCAATATCATGTGTCATGTGCCTCACAGATATGTCTTTTAGGCTTTACAGCTGAGTAGGGCCATTGATTAGTTTTATCACCTGGCATCTTATATAGTATCCTTTGATACCGTGAGAGTTAGACTTCAGGGAGGAGGCTTCCATTTCAGTTCCAGTTTGATTACTGTAAGTCCTGTGTCTGAAGCATGTGCTATCTTTAGCAATAAGGTCTTGCCTTCAAGTTCTGGAAGCCAATCAAGGGCTGTGGAAATAACCTATATTGTTTTGGGAGGTTCTTGGACTATCCTGACAACAACTGGAAGAAAGGTTGGAAAGATGGCTTAGCCATTAAAGGCTCAGGATCACAACTTTAATTTTGTCTTCTTAAGAATTTTTAAGTAAATATTCACTGACAACACATAATAAGTGTTCCTTTAATTATTGAGAATACAGCAGTGAGAAAAGAAAAGATACATCTATCTTCAAAATAATTGAGTTTTAGTTCAATAAAAATAAATAATCAACAGATAGACTAGTGTGCATACTACCATGCAAAGAATACATCAGTACAGCTGTTAGTGCTATAGGGAAAGTTAGTATACTCCAGACCTCAATCGAAAGAGGCTATGGAGCTGCTGCCATTGTCTTTAAGTATTGGGCAGTCTATGCTTTAAGATTCTTTACATATGCCCTAAAAGATGAGTGCAGTGAGCAGTGAACATCTGGGATAAGGGCAATAAAATTAGTTGGAAAAGACTGTGAGATTTCTCCATGGATAAACAATTATTTTATTGGGGTTACTAACAGCCTAATGAGAGAATTAGAGGTATCAACATGATATAAAAACCACACTCACCAAAATAAAAAAAAAATGAAATGGGCTGTAGAGAGGGCTCAAAGGTTAAGAATATTGGCGTTCTTGCAGAAGTAAGGGTTCAAATTCCAGTACCCACATGACGACTAACAATCATCCATAACCCCAGTTCCAGGGGATAGGATGTCCTCTTCTGTCTTCTGTGGGCACAATGTTCCTGCTTGCACAATCATTGGGAAGGGCCTTGGGAATCATAACATCCTGAATCTGTAACTTCCATCAAATTCCGGATCTTCTAATTCACTATTCATTTCTCCAGTTTGCCACATGGAATGTTTAAATTAGAAACAGGAACACATCCCATTAAAAACAAAAGAGAAGTAACAGTGCTGATATACAGTATTACAGAAAAAGTGGATATATACAGACTTTTCGATAACAGGATAATTAACATCGCTGGCTTTGTACATATCACCAAGAAGATATTTCAGCATGAAGAACATAAAAATATACTGAATTCAGAATTGTGTTCAAGTCACACACTTAGCCATACAAGTGTGTACTTGCAAATCAAAATCACCCTCACCCAGCCATTCATTTGTCTCCACGATGATCATAAAACAAATTATGTCTTCAGGAAATCATTTTTATTGATGTGTGGTTTCCCACTTACAAGTTTGCTGACCTTCCTCAGTGTTGTTCTTTCCTCTCTACTTCTGAGTCACCTGAATGACTAACAACAATACTGTGAAGTTCAAATGCCACTCAGAGCAGGCTCGTCGGCAGAGCATACTGGAGTGTGACTAGCAGAGTCAGATGGTTCTACTTGAAGTTGCTCGGCTCCCAGAGAAGCAAAAGGACTTGACTCAGTGCACATCTGCTTCCTGAATGATGTTCAAAACACAAGATCAACAGTCCTATGCAGCTGATGTGTGGAACTCTCATACCTAATTCCCATATATCTGAGCTATGGACAGAGAGACACTGAAGAAGTCATAGATGATTTTTCTGTTTTGAATATGTATATTGTATGTGTGTGTGTGTGTGTGTGTGTGTGTGTGTGTACATGCCCACACTCCTCAGTGATTAGGTTACACTATTGAAGAATGTCTGTCTGACCTCTCCCCAGATTCTATCAGTATCTCATAGGTCAGCAGGAAGAAATAGATCAACATAGCCACTCCCCAGTCTATGATTGATTATTGACAGGTCTAGTCTTGTGCAGACCCACTTTTGGCCGCTGCTGCTGCTATTCTATGAGGATTGGAATGGCTGTCATACACAGAAGATAGCTGGCATTTCATACCTCTTCTCTCTCCCTGCTCTTCCTTTCTTTCTTCCTCTTCTTCCACATCATTCTTTGAGCCTTACTTAAAAAGTCCTATGAACTCCCTGTTGAGTACTTGATCTTCACGAAATCTCAGATCTTGAAATCTTTATTTTGATCATCATAAAAATGATTTATTTAGAAGTTTCAGACTGAGCTTAAAAGCCTCAGTCGAAGATCAAATAGGTGAATAGGTGAGTCTTTTGTATATGTAATTTAGATTGTGACAGACAATTCAAGCACCTCTGAAACCTACTGATGTCCATTTGCTGGAAAATGCTTGTTGCTCAAGCCTACCACACAGTTGTCTAACGTGGAGGCAGAAACAAAGCAGGCTGAACAAAACATTAGTAAATACACCTGCTTATTTCGAAAAAAAG
Organism: Eospalax fontanierii; assembly: GCA_035773235.1. Classification (NCBI taxonomy): domain Eukaryota; kingdom Metazoa; phylum Chordata; class Mammalia; order Rodentia; family Spalacidae; genus Eospalax; species Eospalax fontanierii. Next base: position 10,601,248 of record CM069524.1, read on the forward strand.
GTGTGAAATTTCTTTCCTTAGTCAGAGACAAAGAACAAAGGCGTATTTTGCTCCCCGTGGTTTTCCACTGTCCTTCTAGATTCTTGCCTGGATTTCACTGGACTTGTCAGCAGGCCTGAAGATTTCACTCCTCATGGTCTTTCTTAAGTTTATTATTACTATTACTCCAGTTTATTATTTATATTTTTGTTTTAGTTCCCTCCACTCTGGTCAGTACTGGTACAGTACCATTCATGCCTTGCAGATTCAAATCTTTTAATGAGTACTCAACAATAAATACACTACAAATTTCTGGCATTTCTGGCTATTTATTATATCACAGTTTCTTCTAAATAAACCTTTAATTCATTGACGAATTGCTTTGTGGCAACTTAACGTGTGGTGGACTTTCTTATGCTTTTTGGCCATCTTTTATCTTTTATTTTTTGCTGAGGTGTCTATTCAAGTCTTTGACCTATTTGTTATTAAATTGTTATTATTTTAAGTATTCATTGGATAACAGTCCAAAGTAACAATTATTTCTTTGTGGGTCAGACACTTACTATCATATCTTAAAGGCCAGATCCATATAGAAGTTCATGTAGTTTTTTTTTTCTTTTTTACTATCTTTTGGTGCTTTTATAATTTCATTCTTGTAAAAAAGTGGCTTATGGTTAATTTTCATGAGTGGCATAAGATATCTGCCTACATTTATACTTTATATGTGTCCACTGGGTAGTGACATGCCATTTATTAAAAGATCATCTTCAATTCTACCACTTTTATTAAAGATAAGTTGACTATTCACTCAGACCTCTTCCTGGGCTATATTACATTACACTATATATCCATTAGTTCATTCTTTAGCCAATAGCACATTCTTATTCTTCAAGTTTTCTTGCATTTTAATAGTAATCAGATTTTCTGATGTGAATTTTAAATATTTTGAAGCATCTTTTACTCTAAATATTTGAAACTCTGTCTTCATGTTCTGTTTATTTCCATCTGATTGAGAGAGATAAAGTACTGCACGATATCCCTTCCTTGCATTGGTGTCAGCCACAAGACTAGGTTCACAGGCATAGCCCAGTCCCTGAAGGCAGGCTGTTGAACAGAAGATGTAGGAATGTCAAGTGATCCAGCACTTGTAAACGTCTGTGCATTAAGTTGTTACAAAGGCCATGGTATTTCCCTCACTTGATGGAATGATGGATGCTCTAGACGTGGAAGGAAATTGTATTCCTCAGCAGTGCAAGGTGCTAGGGAAGGCAGTGATTTTTGAACATGTACCTAGTGAAATAAAGAACTAAGCCTGCAGCTATATGCTCAGCATAGTGCTAGAAACATACAGGAAATTTAAACCAGATCCTTCTCAAACCCCCATTCCCCCCACATTATTTACATAAACACTGTATTTCACTAGATACTGTGTTATTATGTAACGCTGAATAGCATCTCAGGTAGAAACATGAAAAATTGATTTTCAATTTCTTCTTTCATTTTTTTTAAAGCTTGGAAGTAGTTTCTCTTATCAGGAAGTGAGACAAAAATTGAATATTCTTTTCCTTTTAGAAAAGATTTATTCATCTGCTCCCATTTCTGAACTTCTAAAACATAAAGTGACAAATATAAGTCTCATAAAATATCCTGGTTCTGATGAGTGAGACAGGAGAACTCGATAACAAATACTGAATGGAGGCCACAATAGCGAAACCACTCAGCCAGAAACTCAAACCTGCCAAAACACTCTTTAAAGAGGCAGGTGGAGAAACGTTCTCCAGCAAGGGTCTTTTAACACTGTCAAAGGCCATTTTGCTTCATAGAACTGTAAGGAAGACAGATTAGATTCTCATGCTAGGATGTGCTAAAACTTCTGCCTAGAACATCAATGCATTATTTCCAAGGTAGCAGGTTTCTTTATTGCTAAATGCTTAGATGATGCTTTTATTTAATAAAAATGCATTTATTGCAAAATAGTCACTTATCTGTGTGCATTTTACAAATTCATTTTGTATCATCTCTAAAAGTCAGAAAACATCCATTTTAAGGAAGGTGGAACGTTTATCTTTAAGCTACATTCTTCTGTTTAAATTTCTGTAAAAAAATAACAAAAAAGCAACAACAACAACAACAAAAAAAACTTCACTTCTTTAGAAGGAAAGTAAATTCTTATTTCAATACTAACATACCACTCAAAGATTACTGCTAACAAAAACATTTGTAGATTTTATTCCAATCCCCAAATTCTCTGTAGCACTGTTTAACACAAAGCTGACAATGTGTACTGAGTCCTCAGAATATTCTGGAGAGTCCTGGAAGACAAAGCATTGGCTTTTTTTCCTACTAAAACTACCTTTTAGTGTTGTCTACTTGATGCCTAAGGATAGCCATTTCTTTGTTCTTTTCTAATTTTTCCTCAACAACCACATTTTTTTACTTAAAACCTCTTCATGGAGATCTCTAAATACTTACCTCTTCTATGTATAAGATTGTCTTTTTTTCACAGTCAAAATCAACTTTTCCTATAGTGTATGACTTCAGGTCCAGGACTGATGTGAAAACCATGTATTTTGTATAATGCTTTTTTAAAATTTTTATAATAGTGACATTAGAAAACTATAATGACACAAAAAAACATTTTAACAAGGCACCACACTATCGCTTATTTTCTGGGTGGTTACCGGTTGTGGAACTTTGTAATAGTCTCCATCTATTGCAAAACCAAACTTCTTTGATGAATAGTGAAGGCTACATTTATTTGTAAATAAACTATTTAGAATATAATAAGTTAATTTCATTGCTTTAGTACGTTCTTCTCTAGGGTCATTGACCTCTCCAGCCATGAGTATTTGGCTATGTTTCCATTACCAAGGTATGAATTTCCTCCTATTGAGTGAGTTTTTTAAGTTCATTTATTGAGCTGTTGGTTACTCCCAAGACAAAAGTGCCTCTATTGAACCAAAAGAAGATGCTTTGTTGGGACAGTCATCATTGTGGTTTGTAGGCTTTACAGCTGGGTAGGATTATTGATTGATTTTTCTCCCTTGGCAGCTTGCATAGCACCCTTTAATAGTATAAGACCTAGTCTTCAGGGAGGAGAATCACTGGTTAGTTACAGTTCAGATTGTCCGAGTTCTGTGTCTGAAGTATATAGTGTCTTCAGGAATATGTTCTTACTTTCAGTTTTGGGGAGGCAACTAAGGGCTGTGGCTGTATCCTGTATTACTGAGGAGTCCTTTGTACTACCCTGAGGTTTCCCTGGCCTGGCACTGGGATTCGTGTTAGATAGCCTTCCTTACGCATATGTGCACACACATATATACATATTATAATATGTATTTCTAAGTAATCTTATAAAGTAATATATTTCCCTTTGTCTTTTTCATTTTCAAAAAAAATGTTACTAGCAAAATCACAGAACTTTAAAACAAGAGGAACAATAAATAATTCCAGATAATGATTTCCTTGGCTTCCCGAAATTCACTTATTTCTACCCACCATAGATCACGCCATCTAGTCTTTTCCCTCTGGTAGTGAAGTGAGTAGAGTAGTATGCTATAGGATATTTTTGCTATTAATGTAACAGAGACAAAACACAGAAACCAAAAACCCAGTAAGAGGGCATGCATGGTACAGCAGTGTGAAGCAGCTGTCACACTGAGTCTGCTGTGAGGAGAAAGATGAAAAGGATGCTCAACTCCCTTTTGTTTTATTCAGTCTAGGACCAATACATTGGGTACAGCTGACATTTAGGGTGGACCTTCCCTGTTCAGGAAAACCACACTGAAATGCCCTCATAGACACACTCAGAGATGTGTTTCCATGGTGATTTTAATTTCAATTAACTTGCAGACATCATTTTTCATTAAGTTTCTTAAGATTATTAATTCAATGGTTTCCTTCCCACTAGGAGGATAGAATCCAATCTTCTTTATTCTGAAATTGTATTTGGTTTCTTTGTAAACTGTTCATATGGATCCTCTACAGATTGTAACTGTAGCCCATTTCTAGGTGAAACAGATCAACTTATGGTGCAACAGCTGACCTGTCAGCTGCCTCAGGGAACCTTCTATATTATCTCAGAGACATTTTCCAGTGTTTTGAAGTATATTTAACACTGATTAGTTTTCAGAGATTTCAGTATCATTGGGTATGTTCTTCTTATCACATTACTATTTATAATTTTATTTTATATTTTATAGGTATACGTTCATTGTATCTTTTGATGGGATTCATAAAGACATCTTCATTCAAATATTACATGTACTTCGTTCGTTCTTAGCTCCACTAGGTGCTCCATCTCTCCATACCTTGATATCCTCCCTCACGTTTGAGAAAGTCCAGCTACTCCTTTCATGTCAACCAGTCACCTATGTATAAATACATAATCCACATAGAAGTAAAACTATTATAAATGTGTGTATATATATATATATATGAGTGTGTGTGTGTGTGTGATATACACATAATAAAAATGTGATCATTGTTTAAACTACCCGTCTCTATTGGCAATAAATACAGATGAGATATTTTCAGCATTATTATTTCAAATTTCTTTTGATCCTTCAATTATAGTAAAGCAGAGATGATGTTTACCCCAAGACTTCCTTTGCCTTTGTCATTATCTCATTCTTGTGATTTACTTCCAATCTATAAAATTTAACTATAAATTCATAGGTCATCCCAGGAGGAAAAGCCACTGACTTTGTGAGGAAAGCAGACTAAGCAAAAGGAGCAATTGCATTACTGGTTGCAGTTGGGAGGGAAGTCTGGTGTTCTCTTCTTATCTTTACCGTGGCTATAAACCTGCTACAGTCTGTGATTACAATGCTTTCAGTAATATCTGCTCAAAGTTTCCTTGAGCTACCTTTAACACAGCACCACAGCTTATATGATCTATTTAGTTTCTGTAAACATTAAGAAATTCACTGTACCATTAGTTAAAACCTGTTCTTTCAATTTTGGCCATGCTTTGCATGTATTGACTCAAGTAGAATTAATTTAATTTAATTTAATTTTATGTGTCTGAGTGTGTTTCTTGAATGTGTGTAAGTGTGCAATGTGTGTATATAATGCCCTTGGAGGCCAGATGAGGGATTCAGATCTCCTGGAACTGGAGTTACAAATCACCATTAGCTGTTTGGGTGCTGGGAACCAAACCTTGGTCCTCTGGCCAATGCTCTTAACCATTAAACCATCTTTCCAGCTTCATGTCTCACATACAGATGATTTGAATTTAGTTCGTAGCCATTTTCTGAGAATTCTCATCATTTATGCAAAGTTAAATTCTATGGATTGGAAGTAACTACTGGTCCTTGAGTAACTGTTCCCCATCAAACCATCTTTACTGTCACTTAAAGCTCACAGCTTTTGGTAAGAGCATGCTTTGGAGATCTCACCTTTACATTAAGGAATGGCTAAAGAGTTATCAGACGTCTCAGAATTTATGGGATTGCTATAAAAACCTGCCCCCATGGAAATCACCATCTACTATTAAAACTTCCATTACCCTACACTGCCTATCAATCAAAGTGAAAAAAAAATCCCCATACCTAATGAACATAACACTGTAAAGAATACAAGTACCATGGTTAAGAAGTTTCAGTGTAACAGGGAGAAATAACCTGAGACAAGGAGAATTCTAGGAAAAAAATAGAATGTGCTTCTGTGGTCATTAGTGTTAAATGTTAGGACCACTAAGTGAAAGTTAGGTTAGAGCAATGAGGGTTGGTTAAACTCATGGGTAGGATGAAAATGAGAATCCAGTTTAAGTGTGGTGATGAAGAATAAATATCAGAGAAAGGGTCACAAGGCAGGAGAGAGAAGTCAACTCCACTGAGTTTCCTCTTCTTTATATTCTTTTAATTTTAACCTCTGAAATTAACTGCAGGATATTTCTTGGCAGATTAAGGCTTGGGCTAGATTTTAGATATGGGAATGACTCAATAAACAGAGGCTTATATTAAACCATTCAAAGTGTTCTTCCCAGGCTAGTGTGCACCTGATCTTGAAAGCTGTGAACCACAGACAGGAGGAAAAGTTTCTAAAGATAATTTGGACAGATGTAGTGAGCTGAAAGACCCATTTCCTGTCTTATTGGCCTTGACCTGAATTAAATCCCCTGTGGACTCATATTGGTGAAAGTCCTGCAACTCTCCACAAGCCACTCTTCTATAACATAGGTGGTTTTCTTTTTTAATAGCCAGGGAGAACCATAATTTAACTGGAATATGCTATTCACATAGAAAAGAGCAAAAGCAAATGACATAGCTAAAACAGACTATCATATTTAGAGATCTTGGGAAGGCACAGCAAATGTCACAGTGCTTTGCTCCTCTGAGAGACATCAGGCATACCTGGAAACAAGAAGAGCATACATATCTTGCCTAGCAGTTGTTGCTGCAGATATAATCCAAAGAGGGAAACGCAGGCTATTCTTTAGAGTTTTGCTCTTGTAAACACTTGCATCAAAGTCATTCAAGATTGAAGCATATCAGTTCCCCAAATTCCCAGTATAATCCTACTGAATTCCTTGTCTGAATATATTAATAAATTAAAATTTTAGAATAAGTGATGTTTATATGGTATTTTTTAGTTGCTCTGCAGTTCAATCCACAACAGGGGTTGGGAAAGGTATGATTGAGCATTGACCTATGAATCTGTCACTAAATGTATAGTCTCCTATTATATTACTGACAATTTGAGATGAAATTCTCAGGAAATAGCTAGCTTTGCTACCAGAAACTTGATTTCATATACTTGCCACTTTCCAAAGACAAAGTATCTTTGGATTCCCTGTCTTCTGCAGACAGATACATGGTTCATGAGGAGCAAATCCTGAGCTAAGATTGCTGAGAATCAAATTTGAGGTTTACCTGAACACATTGTTTGACAACATATCAAGTCAAACCTTACTGAATCACAAGTAGGAAAAAAAAAACATTAAGTCTGCGTTTACATTTTTATTTTAACAAATGATACAAAAACCTGGAAGAATAAGTTCTTTGACAAGCACTTTGCACTGTTCTCAGGTTTTTCCTTCTTCTTTTTACAGATTTACTGTGTCAAGAGATTCAAAGACTTGATGACTACTGAACTCATGGTAGCCTAGGAAACCTAATCAACAATTGTATTTTTGGCAATCATGAGAGTGGATTTATATTTAAAAAAATACTTCTGCTCTCTTTATCTAAGCAATTATACTAATTAGATTGAAAAAGCCTGACATTTCCAATTAGCGTGTATGACAGGATGTGTATTTGCAACTATAACAGAAGGAAAGAAGTGATTTGTGAACTAGAGTAAATTACTTGGATGCCAAAATCTGACAATATTGTTATCTGCTGTCTACCATTGTTGAATTGAAACTATCATTTGTAAATTATAGATGTGAAGTGAAACATTTTGGAAATAAATTATCTCAAATTGAATTTTAAAGACAACAGATTGGAAAATTTAAAATAGAGGACTATTTTGTAACTGGAAATTCTGATGATAGTTGTAAAATATGGTAACTATGCATTACTGTTGATTCAAGAAAGGCACTTTACAGTCCAGTTTGCCCTGTTCTGCCATGAATTGTCATTATTTGAGGAGGAATAATGATTAGAAAATGTGCTCTTAATTTTATGTACTTAGTGCAAAGATTAGAAAATGCATAGTTTTTTTTAAAACTACAACCGAAGGGGATCTGTTACAGTTCTCAAGTTAGTTGAAACCTGACAGAGACTTTACCTCTGTAGAGTTCTTAGCTAGTTTTATTCTCAACTTTTGGCATCAAACAAGCTGTATCAAGCTGTAGCTATGAAAATCATTGATGTCCAAGTAACCTATGAACTTTTCATGATGTTGGCCTACAATTTCCTTTCAAACCCTTTCAACATCTTGTAAGAATTGGTGTGATTTGTGTACCTGCCTTTAATTATTAACAAGTTGCTCTAGTCTGCTTTCAATTGCTGTGATAAAAGCAGTGCCTGAAACCAACTTGGGGAAGAGAGGGTTTATTTAGCCTACAAGTGCAGTATTCCGTCAAGGAAAACCAAGGCAGAACCTCAGGGAAGGAACCTGGAGCACAAACCCTGGAGGAACTTCTTACTGGATTGCTCCTCTGGACTATGCTCAGCCGGCTTTCGTATTCAGTGCAGGGCCATCTGCCCAGGGGCTGACCCTCAAATGTCACTCAAATATCAAGGAAATGCCCCCACAGACATGCCCACAGGCCAGTCCAATGGAAGTAGTTCTCCAATTGGGGTTCCTTCTTTACAGGTATGTCAAGGTACCAAATAAAGCTATCCAGCACACAAGCCATCTATGAATTAAGACACAAGGAATCAGAAAAGACAAATTTGAGCCTCAAATCATCTGATGTCACCTATATTTTTTTTAGTCATACTAAAAAATAATTAAGAAACTAACTGATAATTGTAAAATTCTCAGTCTCAAGATTGTCTTGTTTTGGTAATACTCAGATTAAATTTTTGTATTTTTGTAACATTTTTTTAAAACTGTATTTCATTAAATATCTCAATATTTGAACTTAACAAACAATTGCAACAAGTGGCCAGAAGCCTGTCAAAAGAATAATAGTTGACCAGTTATTCTGAAGTATAAACCTATCTAGTGGGATGTGTAGAATTAAATTTTGATAAGAACATTTTTTCAGTTTTTCTCCTTGATCTTGAAACTATTTTTCCCCTCACATTTGCATTGCAACAAGACACCACACCTGGATGCAGAGACACACATCAAACCACTCGCCCACAGCCGTATACACTTTATGTGGGTGAGAGTAGGTTGACTTATCTTGATAATACCTATACTCATTTCTTGAAAAAATGAAGATCTCTCCATCACTAACAGATGCAACCTGTGCTTACACTAAGAAAAGATTGCTTCATGGAGTCTTTCAGGGATGTAGCCAGGTCGATGGTCCTCTTCTGTGGAAATAACTTGGTCACCATGGTCAACAAGGGAGGATATAGGAAGAAAGTCCAAAGAAAAACTTTCCCATTAATCATTGTCTTAAACTAAGAAGATGGTTACTTTTTACCGCTATTATAAAATAAAATTAGGAATACAAAGTTGAAAATGGAGATTAGTTTTGATAGGTGGTCTAGTTGTAACCGTCAGTAGTAACTTGCTTACAGGAATAAATAGTCAAAAATTATCATCACCAAGGAAAAGTCACAAATATGAGAAGACAGTCGAAAGTGTCAAATCATAATGAGTCCTAAAAATAAAATCAGAATTAAGAATATAATGAAATTATTGCCTGACATGCTTTTTTATTAGTGTATAATTATGGAGTAAGAAAGGATACTTGCAAAAATATGTCATGGGCCTATTCTAAATTAAGTTTGATATAGATTCTGAAGTAAGGATAGACATGATAGAAACAGTAACTATATCGGCTCTCAGTATTTGAAAGCATAAATATGTATTTCTTACTTGTTTGATGTGTTCATCACATAAGCATTCTGAAACATTCCTAGTCAACCTCAATAAAGAAGAAAAACAGAAGCATGGAAAATCATATTCTAGATTTTAAATTTCATGAGACTGACCCTGCATTTCATATGAATTAACCTGACTCTAGTTGAGCTAAAAGTTCAGTCTTCCCAGGCACTCAAAAGGAGAACCACATGCATTTGTCTTTCACTAAAGGAAATAAAAATAATTATCAGTAGACAAACAAGAAGAGGGCCATGTCTGTAATAGCACAATGTTTGGCACAGAAATTTCTTCAAATAATAAAAACTCAAGAACAAATCAAAACTGGACAAATATTTCAGACATATGTGCTTTTAACTTAAAAATTCTTTCCAATGAACATTTAGAAATTGTTGCATTTTACCTTATTAAAATACAGAAACAGAAGACAATTTTTTGGCTGTCTCTTTGCAACAGTTTCCCTTTAGCCTCACCTCGCCTGGAACCCACAATGTAGACCAGGTTAGCCTTGATTTCACCAATATCTTCCTGCTTCTATCTACTGAGTGTTGGGATGAAAGGTGTATACCATCATACCCTGCTGAAATAAAACTTTTGCCAAAAAGTGCTTATTTAAATATTTTATTTTTTATTTTATATATAAGTGCATTACTTTCATTTATGGAAGTACAGCTGTGACATTCAATGCCCATGGAGGTCACGAGAGTGCCAGATTCCCCTGCAACTGGAGTTTATGGAAAGTTGTTAGCCGCTATGTGGGTACTGGGAATTGAACCCAGGTCCTCTGCAAGAGCAGCCAATGCTCTTAATTGCTGAGCCATCTCTCCATTTCTTGCCTCCCAAATTTAAATATTCTTCCAAGCTCCCAATTCAGTAATGGCAAAATTTCACTTAGTATTACTAAAATAATTGAGAATTCACATCTGTTACTCTTTTCACACTTATGCTTACTACAGTCTTCCCATCTTACTTTGTTTATCTTTCTTGCATTTAATTTTTCATAAAGGGAATAGGCTTAGGAAGCATGAAAAATTTCATTCTTGAAAATTAAGATTAGTGATGTATCTTACGTAACAAAAAAAGTAGAATGCATGCGGAATTGTATTTGGAGAAGTTGGGCTAGATTTTATAACAATAAGAATAATTCTATAAAGAGTCTTTTAAGAAGAAGGCACAGACATCTTAAGCCAGGTATTTAGAAAAGTATTAATAAATCATCTGTATATTGTGAACTCTAGCATAAAATTCAACATTTTACATTGGCTTTGTTTCCACAATTTTATTGAAAGTTAACTCATAACTTGCAAAGATGCTGCATTTATTCATATTCAACTATATTATGTCTTTGCTTTTTGTGTGACAAAAATATTGTGTGGAAGTAACAATAACATATAACTTACAACCTCTCATTTTTTATTATTAAAAGTTTGTTTTAATGGTCACATTGTTAAGAAATACAAATTTATTATTGTTTGGAAGTCTAACCTAGAGGGATTTTTTCTAATGCCGTAGGGAATTAGAAAAGAAAGAGCGACCTGTAGAGAGCACACAATTGTAATTGTGAATAATTATGTAATTTTAAAATAAAGTGATAGGAAAAGGCCTGACGAACCAATTCATAATAATAAATGTAATTGTTTTTGCAAGAACCGTCCTTGGCATCTGCAGTTTTGTTGATTACAAACTAATTAGCCTACTCATACACTAGAGAAAAATAAGAAATCTGAATATATCACACAGTACATTAGCAGATCTTATTAAAGCTTTGTCTTTATTATTGACTTATAAACATCTAATTTTTTTTTTCAAAAACAAGCAAATATTTTCTCCAGAGACTTAAGAAATTTGAAAGTATTTGTGAGAGGTTTAGAGACTGCCTTGGCTCCTCTGTGCTAATCACGGACCCAGCAGAGGACATTGCTGTGAATTAGCTTGGAACAACAGTTGTGCTTTGATGAGGCAGAGGAGTGATCTTAGGAGACAAGCTTTGCAGCTGAATGTGGAAAACAGCCTGGAGTATGTCGGTAATAAAATTGGTTAGATTAGACCAAACCTTCCCCGTGCATGCATTCATTCATACCTTGAGTACACTCATTCTAGAAAGAAGCTATGATTTGATATGTGAATTTTTCCACTACTTCAGCTTACATTTCTGTACACACATTAACAAATATGATGAGTTTATCAAGTAGCTAAGATCTCCTAGTCCTGGCACACTTTATTAATTGTATAAGAAAATTAAAGTGACCAATTGCATTTCTGTATATACTGGAGAAATTTAAAGAAACTAACAGGTATTTACATTTTTTTATTATGAACCTGTTCTTCTAGCCATGGGCACAGACCCACTTTTGATTTTTCCACCCTAGATCTCTGGACTACTCCCTTAGTCCACACCTGGCTATTGTGTCCTCATCCCTAGAATTAAGACAAGCTCAGTTTTTCAGTCTTGTTTCTGAGAGGCTTCACTAGGTCTCCCCAGCCCCAACTGACCTTTGTGTGCCTGAGACCAGCCTTCTGACCTGACAGTTCCCACCCCAACTTGCTTTGGATTCCTGAAAAGAGGCTTCTTTGCTGATAATTCTGATCCCATCTACCTTGGCTCCATTCCTTTACCACCTGAGCAATTGGAAAAAAAGTCAAACAATTCCTTTCTGCAGATATTATATCCAAGAGATGCCAAGATTACATCAGGAAGCTTCTAGAAATGATTAACACTTTCAGTATAAGTGCAGTACTGAATTACTCTACAAAATTAAGTACCGTGTCTGTATACTAATAACTAGCAATTTAAGAAAGAATACATGGTGACCCTCCCATTCACAACAGTATGAAAAAAATCTGAGACTAAACCTAACCAAAGATATTGAATATCTCTACAATGAAAATTTTGAATATTTAAGAAAGGGATTGAAGAGGACACTTGAAAATGAAAGTACTTCACATGCTTATAGATTGGAAGAGTTAATATTTTGAAAATGACAATTCTGCCCAAAGCTATTTATAGATTCAATTCAATGTCAATCAAAATTCCCATGACTTTCCTAACAGAATTTGAAGAAAAAAAGTCTTAAAATTCATACAGAAGTACCAAAAACATTGGAGAATCAAAGAAACCTGAGCACAAAAAGCAATGTTGGGAGAATTTCTATACCAGATTTCAAACTCTATTACAAAGCTATAATCTTAAAAATCAAAAATAGACCCATAGATCAATGGAACATAATTGATGAACCAGACATGACTACATGCAATTTCAGGTACCTGATATTTGACAAAGGGGTCAAGAACATTCAGTGAAGGAAAGATAGCAGATTCAGCAAATAGTGCTGAGAAACTGAGCCTCCACCTGTAGAAGAGTCAAAGTAGACCCTTATCTTTCTCCTTGCACAAAAATCAACTCCAAATAGATAAAGACCTCTAAGTAAAACTTGTAATGATGAAACTGTTAGAAGAAAACAATGGCAGTAACCTACAAGATATAGGTGTAGGAAAGGACTTTCTAAATCAGACAGTTGCTCAGGAATTAAGGAAAGATTCAATAAGTGGGACTTCATTACGCTAAAAAAACTTCTGTACAGAAAAAGAAACAAACAAGGAATCGAAGAGGAAATCCACAGATTGGGAGAAAATTTTCACCAGTCTGTGTTAAACCATCTGATAGAGGTTTAACATCCAGAGTATATAATAAACTCAAAAAAGCAACGAATGAAGAAAGCTAGTGACCCCATTAAAAGAATGCCTATTGAACTGAACAGATAGTTCTCAAATGAAGAAATAAAGATGGCTGAGGAACGTCCTGAAAAGTATTCAACCTATGTTAGTAATTAGTGAAATGCATGTTAAAATCACTTTAAGATTTCATCTTACCCCCATCAATCTGGCTAGGATCAGAATAAATGATGCCGAATTCTGGAGGGAATCTGGAGAACAGGGAACACTTATTCATTGCCAGCGGAAGTGCAAACTCAAACAACCCCTATGGAAAGCAGTGTGGAGAACTCAAATGAACCTACCATTTGACCTAGTTACAGCACTCCTTGGCGTATACTCAAAGGACTCATCCTATTGAAAAGACACATGTACATCTATGATTATGGCTTCTCTTTTCACAATAGCTAAGGAATGGAAGCGACCTAAATGTCCCTCAACTGATGAGCGGATAATTAAGACGTCGTAAATCTCCATACTGGAGTTCTAATCAGTAGAAAAGAAAGACGAAATCATGACATTTGCAGGTAAATGGACGGAACTTGAAATTGTTATGCTAAGATAAGTAACACAGACTTAAAAGGACAAATGACATATTTTCTCCCTCATATGTGGATCCTAGCACAAAATCTTTATATGTGAGTATGTATCCTGATGTAACTGCAGCAACCAGACAATGGAAAGGGACCAAGAACTGAAGGGAAAGTAGGAAACTGAGAGAGAACAGTAGGAAACTGTGGTTACTAATGGAGAAATGCATAACATTGGGGTGCTTAAGTGAGAGGTGGGAGGGAGGATCGTACAAGGAATTTGGGGGATAAAGTGAAGGAGCGCAAGCGAGGTGGGACTAGGGGAGACTGGTATTATCAAGAGAGAAATGGGGAAAACGGGGAAACTTCAAATGAGAAGGCATGGAGGGAGAGTTAGACTTAAGATAGAAGAGAAACAAATAATTGCTAGCTTCTGTAAAAATCCGGACGGATCATATTAGTCTAACACCTAATGACAACTTAAACATACAGTATCTCTACCGGAGTTGATGTGTTTAAATGAAGGCTACACTCACTAGAAACAGTGCCAGACAAGAAACACCTTCCTTTCAGTTTTTGGCCAGGGTGGTCCCAGAGACTCTCAAAATTACACAGGCTATTGCTACAACCCTTGACTGCCTCCCAGAATTTGAAGGTAAGACCCTAAATGCTGAAGATAGAACATATTTGGGCACAGGATTTGTAGCAATGGAGCTGCAAGTGTCCCGAAAGCCACTTCCCTTGAAGGCTAGCTCTCGTAACTTTGGCGAGCACTATGCACACGACATTGGTGCAGTAGTGGAACTTTTATCTTGCAAGCAATTGGAGTAAAAATTCACTCAGTGGGTGGAAACTTATATGTGGTACTGTAAACATAGGCAAATACAGATGACTTAAGAGGTAATAGATCTTAGAGAAAAAAAGACTGTCATGTCCTTAGACTAATATAGTTTCTTACTATGTGCAAAATATTTATTCCTATTCTTATAAATATTCCAGTCTGTGGGTGGGTCTCCATCTCCAGCACGCTGTTGTGCTCCAGCCATGCCAGAGAATGGAGGATGATCTAATGGGACCTCAGGTGGCTCAGAGTGTGGCGGGAGGAGTTCCCTCCTGAGAGACTACGTTAGTGGGTAATCCGGTTATTAGAGCCACTCAAACATTTATATAGGGAAGCCTCTCTGACCTTACAGAAGGCGGGAACGGTGGGGTGTTGGGGTAAAGGTGGGAAGGTTGTGGAAGTTCAGGAACGAGGAAACGAAACCCAAAAACCTGGTTCTGGTCTGGGGTGGGGGAAAGGAAGATTCATATCTACAGTAGCTTCCCGGGGCCAGGTTATCACACAGGCAGAGCAGGTCAGACACCTGCCATCCCTTTAGGGTATCAGGAGTTGCTTGCCTTGCTCAGTAACCAGATCCCCACACCAGTCACCTTTCGTCAAAGAAGCTTCTTTTGCACCAGATGGAGACTGTTACAAAGTAGCATAACTGATCACACACAGTGTCTGTGAATTGCCCAAAACTACATCTACAACACATCTTCTACACCTAAGATTTTCAGAACATAGAAAAGGGGATAAAGAGGCCACTCATGAATCTCTCAATTCTCCTTATTGAAGTTCCCTCATGCAACAGAGTGTTAGGAACACAAAAGGTCAAAAATGTCCAAAGCAGAGAGATTAAGAGTGTGCTGAATATCAAACTTCACCTGCCAGATCTCAAGGGCCATGGGGAAAGAAGGGACAGAAAGGCTGTAAGAGCTTGGGTGGACGTGTGTGATCATACGGAAAAAGGGTCCTACAAGACCCTGGAGACATGCTCATAGGAACCTACAACAATGGTGGCAACTTTCGTGGAATCCATGCAGACTCAAGCAGACAAAACCCTTCATTGAACTGGCGGGATTTACATCAGAGCCCAATTTTAGAAGAAGAATTATTGGAAAATGATTACTGCAGGATGAGGAAGAGCTGATCTTCCTTAATTGAGGGACTCTAGATCACCACTGACTGCACCTCAGTGGTGAACTGCACTAAGTAATGTCTGGGGACACTGGCTTGGCACAATAGTCGTTATACCATGTGACAGAATTTATGGATTGCATTGGGAGACTATGGGGAGTGCCAGGCGGGAAGGAGATATAAAGATGATTAAGACTTATTGAGATGTTCTGTATGAAATACAAAAAGACTCACTAAAAAATTTAATTACATTATTAGTAACAAATACCTTCATTTATTTTCATACCTGACAAGTATGATTTGTTTGTTTTTGAGAAAATGACCTTGACTCATACCAATATAAGCAGCTATAATTACTTGAAAAGATTTAAGTAAAAACATGGAGCTATGAAATATTTGTCTAATTTAGTTCAAAATTCATAAAGCTTAATATTGATGGTCAAGAGTTAAAACTGGTTGACAACCTGATATAATCTAAAATAATACAGTTTATAAATCTGTGTGCATGTCTGTGGGAGAGATTACACATGTAATTAAGTGGTGTGAGAGGATCGTAATTTTTGTGATAGCCCTCTATGGGCTGGCTTCTTGCACTGAATGAAAAAGAGAAAGCAAATATAGCACTCATCTCCACTTCCTGACAGTGACA
The DNA here is from genome assembly GCA_035773235.1 of Eospalax fontanierii. Taxonomy (NCBI): domain Eukaryota; kingdom Metazoa; phylum Chordata; class Mammalia; order Rodentia; family Spalacidae; genus Eospalax; species Eospalax fontanierii. The sequence goes on from CM069524.1 coordinate 10,617,527, forward strand.
CGCCTCACGCTCCAGCTGCCATGACTTTCCCACCAGGATGGACTGTACCCAAAACTGGAAGCCAAAGAAAGTTTTCATGAAGTCATTTTATCAGGTATTTTTGACACAGAAACAAGTGATGCCAACTATATCTCACATGTAGAATCTGGCAGAGTATCCATGTGGTCATGGCGTTTCAGGTATGTATGTTTTAGTGTTCAGGGGTCATGGATTCTTGCCTCCACATTCCAGAGGGCAAGACCCAGGCATTGTAAGACAAGGACAACATTGAGAGGCCAAGGCGTGAGCTGTAGCAGAAAAAGAAGTTAGAAGGGAGGCTTCAGGTTGTTGTAATGCCAGAAACATAAGAAGCTCACTGAGGAAAGTTGCAGGCATAGAATGAATCTGGCCTAAGCAAAAGGGTGTGTATTCTATAGGTGGTGTAGCTGGAAGGGTGAACATGCTTAAATATATTGGAGCTGAGGTGATTCCAAAACAAAATCTCAGTACTAGGAACGCAGCTGCAGGATGTGGTGTTGGCTCTGCTGGGGTTTTGGTCTTGCTTTGGTCTGATCTCTCCTCCTGTGTCTCCATTCATCACCTTTGAAATGTGAATGCTGATTCTGTGCCACAGTATATTGGAATATGTCCCTTGAATTTTGATTTTTTTCTTTTATAATTATTTTTATTGATTCAAGAAATGCTACCATGTATTTTGAATTGATCCTACAGAAATAAATCTCCTCCCAACTCTCCATAATGACCTTGCTTCCTCTCTTCATAGCTTCCATGTTTGCTTTTCTTTACAAATCAGACCCTATATGTATATAAATATATATATTAAAGTTTTGATTTTTATAGAGTCTTACTCTTAAGAATAAGTCTGAGTCTCAGAAGAGACTTTGGACTTATGAACATAGCTCTTAGTTTGTAAAAGTTAATGAACATATTTACAGCTGATCAAAATTATTTTACATTACAAGATGAAAATGAAAGTTTGGGGTCCAGGAGTGAAAGGTTATTATATAAAGGGATATATTTGGATGTCAACTTGACAAAAGGTTGATTTGTAAAGATTAATCTTGTCAATTTGACAGGATTTACAATCACCATGGAAACACACCTAAAGGAAATTTAAAGTTGTATGTTAGAGAAATCTCATAAAATTGATAAACTTTGTCAATCTCCATTGCCTAAAACAAAAATTGAGAAAGACAGAAGTACCAATATAAGAGATGAAAAGGGTGTCGTTAAGGACTTTAAACACATGAAAATATGACAATTATTTAAAGAAATCCATCAGTCGATCTGAAAATTGAAATGAAATAAATGATTTCTTGAATATGTAAGTGAATAAAACTGATGCATGAAAATATAAAACTTCATGGTATTTGTTCCTAAATCAATTATAGGAAACTTTCTCATGCAAGTTTTTCACTAGCAAATGTCCAGCCTTAAGAGCTTCACTGCGGATTCGTATCCAACATAAACGGGAGAAATGATAGCATCCCGTGAAAATTATTTCAGAAACACCAAATAAGGAAATACAGTTTTCTAATATTTTCAAGCCCCTATTATGACGACTCAGAGTGAATAATGCCATTAAACAGGAAAGTTTAAGAGCAGAGTGCAGCCTTGAGAACATGGACACCAAATGGTCATAGTGCTTGTGGATCTAAGGGAAACTTCAACATCCCAGAAAATCATACACAGAGTCAACATTTCGAAGGATATCAGAACTCACCCAGAATCACCCCCATGGATGCACACTCAGATCCATAGATGTCTGCAGAAAACGCAGTTGAAAAGGAGCTCACTTTTCAAAACAAGATGAAGCAAGCACAATGTCGTGTTCCCAGCTGCATTATCATACAGCACAGCTTCAGCAATCTATGTATCCTGTGTGCTTCACACAGTAAGTCAGTTCTGGTGCAGGACACGAGCTAATATGAATCTGGTACAAAGACCCAATGAGGGCGGGCCTGTAAGGAGTTGGGAGAGGAGTGGGTGGTGAGAAGGATAGAGATACATTGCATAATACATGAACTTCTCAAAGGATAAGCAAGATGTAGTTTCTAAAATGAATGTTTGGAGCTGGAGAGATGGCTCAGTGTTAAGACCACAGGCTGCTCTTACAGAGGACTCGGTTTGATTCCCATCACCCCCATGGCAGCTAACAACTGTTACTCCAGCTGCAGGCGAGCCAGTGCCCTCTTCTGGCCTCTGAGGCCACTGCATGATACGGTTGCACCTGCCTACATACAGGCAACACACTCATACACAAAGAATAAATAAATTAAATATTTTGTAGTGAAAGTTTTGTTTTGTATTTGTTTCTGGGACTGTGACTAAAATATCCTATCAAACGCAACAATATATCTTAATCATGTTTAGACCCTTTTCCCATCCATACGTCCCTTACCACCACACTGTGTCTCGTGCATTCTGTAATATATGCTAAAGTCTCTCAAGTCTGAGTACCCAGATGTCACTCGGTGTAAGTTCATCCACTGGAGTCTAGTCAACCTCTCTAGAGTCACCCCCTGAAAGATCAAGCCTCCATTATTCAGCAGCAATCAGCAGTGTATAGCTCTTCAGTTAAGACTGGGGCCTCCTGCCCATTTCCCCAGTTCTATACTGAATTTTTTATCGTGGATCTTGTGCATGCTGTCACCACTGCTGTAAATTCATATCATCCCTGAGGCTTGAGACACTGTTTACTTATGTTCATGAACCAACTCTGGCTCTTACAGTCTTTCTATGTCCTCTTCTGAAATAGTCCCTGAGCCATGGTGGGTAGGATTTAATATAGGATTCCTATCCAAGGGCAGACATTCTGCAGTCTCTTATTCTCTACACTTTGTCCAGTTGTGGTTCTCTGTGTGCAGCACATTCTAGTGCATGAAGAAGCTTTGCTGGTAAGAGCTGCGAACTACATTAGTATTCTCTCCACCGCTTTTTTCCATATGTCCCAGGATCCTTGGGAGTAGAGGTTCCAGAGCTGATGTGTCGCTTGGAACTGAGCATTTCTCAGACACTTATTCTCTATGTTTGGTCAGTTGTGGATTCAGTCTCCATTTGTTCAAAAAGTAGTTTCTTTATGAGTGGTGACTGTATAAATGTCTGCAAATATAAGGACACATATTTAGCATACAGTAAGAAAGTAAATTTGTCTAAGAATATAAAAGAGGTGGAGAGTCCTCTGGGATCTATGATCTCTCCAGTCATGTGTGTTTGGCTATGTATACAGTGCCACCAAAGAGTCCCCTCCCACTGAGTGATCAAATTAGATAGCTGTTGGTTACTATCAAGACAAAAGTGCCACTACTGCACTGCTGTGGTTGTACAGGTCATTGTGGTGGTTATTAGGCTTTAAAACTGGGGTTGGAGCTTTGATTGTTTTTCTCACTTAGTAGCTTTCACAGTCTCCTCTAGAACTATGAGAGCTAGTCTTCAGGAACGAGGCTTCCAGGTCAGTTCCAGCTCAATTGCTCCAAGTCTTTTGGCCAAAGTATGTTCTGTCTACAGCGGCCTTCAGTTTCAGGGAGGCAATCAAGGGCTGTGGCAACAGTCTGTGTTATTCTGGGAGTCTCTTGGATCACCCTGGACGACAACTCAAAGGGAGGCTTCTCCTTCCTGGTGCTGTGAAAGTTTATTGAGGTCACTTCCTTCTTATAGACTATTTCTGCAAGTCAAGGAACTTGGACCAGCTAATTGTACCTATTGTCAGGTGCAGAGAGAAATAAATGCAGGCATCTTACATTCATCCTGTTTTCTCTTCTCACATAGGGCCTAGAACCCAAAGACAGGTATAGTGCCATCAACTTTTAGACTTGGTCTTCCCATCTCAATTGATGTAATCAATACAATCCCCACAGACCATGATGTAGAAAAACCATCATTAGTAGAATCCCATATGATTCTACATTGTGTCAAATTGACAATTAAAACTATCACAGTTTTCAAATAATAATGTACAAGAAGATTACTTAGAGTTGACAGTGTTCTCTGCAAATGTTAAACTGAAGATCACACCAATTGTGGTATAACATAAAAAGTAGAAAAAATTCCTTACTTGGTAGTAAAGGTTTTAAGTACACCTTCTTCACCTTTATCAGTTTCCCTATTGTTTTTCATTCAGCTTTACTATTCTTTCCACTAAAGGACTTCAGCATGCTTTTTTCTTATTGTTTTCTGTTTGTTTGTTTTACATTAAGCTGGGGTATAAACTACTTCAGCTTATTATAGTGGTACAGTTGGCAAATCATGGCTTTAACAATACCATGTACACCTTTTGGGAGCTAGAGTGATGGCTCAGCAGTTAAGAGCACTAGTTACTCTAACAGAGGACCCAGGTTTGGTTCCCAGTATCCACATCTGATGGCTTACAACTGCCTGTAACTCCAGTTCGAGTATCTGATACCTTCTTCTGGCCTTTGCAGGCTCCTGCACATATGTGGTGTACATACAGGCAAGCAGGCTTACATATATAAGTATAAATAAATAGATAATGACAAGATAAAAAAGCAAAGCTATCTTTGCGATCTTGTGTTGTTACTGCCAGTGATCAGAGGTTTTTCCCAGAGACTGTCACTAGCCCCATGAGGAAGTTGGCAATCCTGTAAACTGCAAAGCCATCAAGTCAGCATCATCTATCCTTAACTCGTCTTGTGGAAACATAAAAACAAATACTGATTTAATTACCTAAATTTTGGATATGTTTGCCACAAAGCATATTTGCAATAAAAGCTTCACAAATTAGGCAATTTGATGGAATCATATTGAGCAACATTAATCTAAACTGCATACATATTCTGAGAGTCTATCTTCATTTAAAAAAGTGAGATGATCCCATTGTATCACACATGATTTTAAAGAATTCTTAGCACAAACTGCTCTAATATTGTCTTGCATAATCATTTAAAATATCTTTACAAGTAAGAAAAAATAACGTTTTTTATGGATAAGAATGAACTATAGACTAGAGAGAAATTTGACCTTCAAAGATCTGAGATTTTTTTTTCCTTCAAGCTTTTATCATGCAAATCTATTAATCAAATTTTTTAAAACATAGTTATGTTCTGATATGTGAGAGTTCAGAATGTGAACTCATATGCTTCCTTCCAGTAAAACAACAAAATTGAGTTAATCTTACAAATTGGAAAAGAAAACTGCTTAAAGAAAGATATGACATATGCAAAGTTATAGAAATTACTACAAATTTGATAAGCCCCATTTATTATGAGAGATGGGATCCAGGGCTAGAAAGGAATTGATCAAAACAAGACGAGTATACTCAAGTTCTCACGAAATAATGGCTTCAAATCCTGTATTAAAGTGCAGGCAATAGTGATAGTAAGCACAAGATGGAACACCTGTTTAAAAGGTTGTAACTAAACAAAGTGCTCCTACAGAGCTCAGGGAGTGGGACACTCACAGAACAAGTAGATCCTGTTTAATAAATGATGTAAGCCACCATGCACCTGGATTCTGAAGAAATTATGGGTTATAAATTTCAACAATTTTGTTTTTAAATGTAATTCTTATCAATAAGCATAGCTTTCAAAGGGAAAGGCCATCAGACTTCACAATTTTGATATGTATTGGTATTAACCCTTCACTCAATCAGTCTAAAATTGAAAGGAGGAAGACAAAATTATAAAGCATCCACCATCTTCACACTACAGTAATAATCTAGTTTTCTCTGTCCACTTTCACCTTCATTCCCTTCATGTCTTCTTTCACTACAGTGTTGGCTCACTTTCCAAATCCTTACTCCTGAAAGTACTATACCCTCTTGAAGCCAACGTGCTCTACACGAAAGAATGACTCTTTTGCCATGAGTCTATCAGATTCATGAAATGACTCCCATGGTTTGCTTCCACTGCATTGTCAACTCCATGTCACGTGACCCCTGTGGCTGGCCTAATGATGATCAGTCTGTCTCCTATGCTGTTGCCAAATAGTCCTTTCTACTCCGGGTCATTTGCATATGTTGATTCATCAGTTCTCAGGCCCTATTTTGCTAAAGTAATCCTTAATACTTGTAACAATGTCTGGCAGCATTGCACCAGGTGTTCAAAGTAAAATATGTGTTTACTTATACTATTGTCTATAGCTTTTCACATTCAAAACAGCTTCAAATAAGGGCTATTTTCCTGCAAACCGCGAATTACTGTCTATCTTACCCTCTAAATGATACCACTGACCCAAAGAGTTAACATTGAGAATTCTTTTTTTTCTCTTTAGACTTCTTAAGTTCCAGTCCTTGTTGTTAGTAGATTAAGACGCTGTTCGTCTTGACAAGTAAACATACTGGCATGGTTCACAAATTTTATTAGGAAAGGTAGAAGGAAGGCTAAAGATGGTAATCATCTGTAACTTAAGTTGGTAGAATCTGTCAGAGCTCACACACAGTATTAAAGATCATGAAACAGATAATACATGTCCAAGAAAGAGTACCACATGGAGTTACAAGGTAAAAAATAGAGATGCCAAAAACAACAGAAAAATGGCAACATGCTTTAGAAAAGGAATTTATTTTCTAATATTTTATTTATTACTTTGGCTTCATGTGGGTAACTTCACCCTGATGACAAGTTCCCAGCAGGAGGAACCACCTACTGTGACCAGGGCCCTTCCACATACAGTCAGCAGTCCCAGTATGCCTCACAGTCATGCGCACAAGGCAATCTGATAGAGGAAGTTTTTCATTTGAGGTTTCCTCTTCCCAGGTGTGTCAGGTTGACACTGAGGCTATCCAGCAAAGCAGAGCAACAAAACAAATGATTGAAGCTGGTATTCATAACTCTAGCAACCGCCCACAATCCCCAATGACTCTCACAAAGCTTAAATACATTTAGAACTCTAGTTCTTGCTTATCCTGAAGAAACAAAAATACCAGACCTGATTAAGTCTGACTTTTTGACTTAAGCAAAGTCACTAACAATACATTTTTCATTGCTCTATAATTTTCACTGTAGGGACTCCCTTAATATTTGCTTTTAAAGTTATATATTAATGATTTTCATCTATGCTTAAGTCTCTTTTTTACTTAAATTACAAGGATTCATAAATGTTTAGATGTTAATAGGAATGTTCAAATTGTTGATTATGGTTTTTATTTCTTCTGTAGTCTAAGGATTCCAACTAATAGGTAAATTTACCTTAAAAGCATGATAACTCAACAACTCTTATTTTAAATCAAAGTTAGTAAATTTAAATTGGGTTTTCTGGAAAAATATCTTAATGTAAGGAAGATTTATTTGGGTTACTATTCCTACTTTTGTATTTGATTATTTGTTATATTAATATATAAATATTTAAACAAGTTTTACGAGGTAAATATGAGAAGCAAAAAGAATGACATATAAAAATGCAAACAAAATTTTCAAATCAATGTAACAACAGTGTTTGTGATAACATGATAATGTTGAGATGATGCTGAGGGGACAGCTTGGACAAGAGAATACATTTTGTCTTCTCTGGAAAAGAGTAGGTGAGTCCATAAAGACAGGATCTAGATGAATTCATTTCAGTAGCTTCAGTAGGCTATGGAGCATAGAGTCTGCTTGAGGCATCCAGTAACTATTTCTAAAGTGTGGAGGGTTTGGAGAGGGGTCAGTACTGGGACACAATAGCAGGGTGGCTGGTGTGTGGACTCTGCATATGTGGTTTTCTTACATGAGATCTAATTGTAAGATGACTCTTCCCTTTGGTAATTACCCAACCTACAAAGTAACTGTCCCTTCAGTAACAACAGGATCCCAGAAATCTCACTGACTCTGGAATATCTTGATAATAAATATTAAAGTGATTACTGGAAACTATTTACCCGTTTGTTTCCTTTTTCAATTTCCTGGTCTTGCCCTGTGTCCGTCTTTTCCCGACTTCAAGTGCAATATGTAATTGATTGTTTCCTTCATGCCATTTGCCTAAACTACTGGTTCTCTCCTGTCTCTGCCCCTTCAGTTTCTAATATTTGAAAGTTCTTCTTAGTGATTACTTTTTACTAGACACTATACATTTACAAATAACCCCAGTTCTGATTAAAATGATCCCTATCAATGTGGGTTGTGGATTGGTTGTATATATATATACTACATGAGAATATTCCTGTATCTTCTCCTTCTGCTTTTATTACAGTGTTTCTTAATTTTATTACTATTATTATTGAATGTTGTTTCTGAACAATGATTTCAAAGGAAGAAACATTAAGGATTTTAATATAGCTCTGGTGATTAACCTTTTAGCCTTTCTTTCTTTCTTAGGTTCTTTTCCAAGTTACATCTTTTTCCTTGTTATTTCAGAATGTCTTAGTTTTCTTGTCAGGCAAAAATTCCTGCAGTCCTTATCTGTCTTGATGTATTAACTTGATTAAATAGTATAAGCTCAACTTAAGCTTCGATATTCTATGTCTTCACATTTATTTTAGCTTGCCTAAGTGCCTAATATGTCATTCATACACATTATGCTCTTCAAAGTCTATTATATGCCACTTTATATGTGAAATTTAAGATGTTTATCGTGTCCTCTCTTGGCTGTAATCTCTTGAGTGATATGAATAAAATTTCTCTCTTCATTGGCACCCAGAAAATGCAAAGTATAGATTTTCATTCTTGAAGCATTTTAGCGAGTAGTAAATGAAAGGTACAGGACTTAATGAACTCTTCTTCTTCACTGAAGTCTCTGAGCTTAAACATCTGCTCTCATCACTTTCCCCATACCCCACAATAGTTCTAGTTCATACAGAACTGTGAAACACTTAAAAATACTAACCCTTCCCAGTTAACAGTCAACAAAAATAAAAATTTTGTTAATCCATTCTCCTAGCCTGTGTCTTTAAAAAAAAAAAAAAAAACCTCTTTAAGACTTAAGTGCATCTTTTCATACCCACTTCTGTCACTGGCACCCTTCCAAGTCCATGCCCTAGAATTCATACGCTCTGTCATTTGTGCTAAGGCTTATTGGGTCAAATTAGGGTCTACTGACATCCTTAGTGCAAGGTCATCCACTGAGGTCTGATCAGACTGTCCAGAGTTATTCACTTTAAGATTATCTCTTCCTCACCCAATAGTAATCAGCTTCTACTATTTCTTCAGCGAAGCCTGGGATCTGCTACCTATTCCTCTCTTCCTTACTGGGATTTTTGTCTGCTTGAGTTTGCCTGGGTCTTGCGCATGCTGACACCATTGCTCAAGGTTCATATGAGCAGAGTCCCAGGAGTCTGCAGGCTTCAAATTCCATACAGTCACACACCTCCTCCTTGGCTCTTAGAATATTTCTACTCCCTCTTCTGCAATGTCCCATGTTCCTTCCATGAGTGAAGCTTAATACTGGAGTCCTGTCCAGGGACACACAGTCTGCAGATTCCTAATCTCCACACTTTGACCATTTGTGAAATTGTTTGTGTTCCTGGTTCTCTGTTGCATGAAGGAGCATCGTTAATGACAATTGAGGTATTCATTAGTGACCTCTTTACCCATTGTTCTATGTTGGATGAGCCTTAGGTGTAGAGGTTGCATTGTACGTGTGCCACTTAGGCTTGGGCAATTCACTGACCTTGTGTGTGATCAGTTGTAGTAGTCTATAGTCTTTAGAATGGGAACTTGAGACCACTGATATGAATTATTATTAAAATGTGTGTATTAGTTGCTTTCATTTTATTGCCTTTTTGTATTCTTAGTCTACTTTGTTTTCCCATAGTTTATATCTTCATTTGATTTCGGTCTATTACCTCCTGAGTAATTCTTCTCCTGACCAATTCTTTCTTCAGTTTTAGACTATTGTTATCATTGAAATATTTTCTTTCCCCTTTGATTACGATAGATAGATTTTTCTGGGTAAAGTTTGTAGATTTGTATCTATAATCATCTTGCTTTCATAATTTACGCTGAAAAGTCAGAAGCGATTCTTATTTTTCCCCTTCATGCACCTGTTTTCTCTTGCAGTTTCAGTATTCTCCCTTCTGTACACTTGTGTTTTTACTATGCATCCGCAGGGGAGTTTCTGCTTTGGTATTGTCTAATTAGTGTTCTGTCTGCTACTTATATCTGTATAGGCATGCACTTCCTCAGTTTGGGGATGTTTTCCTATATAATCTTGTTGTAGAGCTGGTCAGTGGTAGTCATCTGAAATTCTTCTCCTTCTTCTATGCTTATGATGCATAGATTTGATCGTTTTTCTTGTGTCTCCTATTTCCTTCCTACCCCTTTCTTTTATTTTCATATTCTTTGCTTAAGCATCCCAATTTTTCAGCTTTGCCATCCAGTCTCAACATTCTGTTTTCTATTCGTTTATTATGTTTGTGAGGCATTCTCCTGCTTTTTCAGATTGGGTTATTGGCTTTTACAATTACCTTCATTTTGGCTTGATATTTCTTCAGTAAGTCTGTGTCTTCTGTGAATTCACTTTCAGGTCTCCAATTGCCTTTGCCACTTTATTCAGCTGCATGTGTATATTTCCTTGAGCTGCAGGTGGGAGTTTCTTCTTATTCTCTTTGAGTTTTGTCTTATTGTGTGTTCTTTAAAGTCTTTGAATTTTTTGCTCATGTTTATGATTCTTTATTTCAATTCTGCATTCTGGAGTTTCCCTCTGGGTAGTTATAATTGTAGTATATTCCTGTAGGATTGATGGATTTGGCGGGGGCGGGGGTTACTATCTTGATTTTTTAAAAATATTATTTGTATTTTTGCATTGTGAACCCATACTTCAGATTTTTTCATGTGTGGGTTGTATGTCTGATAGGAAATTCTAGCCTGGTTTTGTTTAGTTGCTGTCTGGTTGTGTTTATATAGTCATAGCTTGATTGCTTTCTGGTTTGTACTTTGGGTTCTTTCTTTTGATTTTTTTTATTGTTGGGGCAGAATCATTCTAAGATGATTTCAGAGCTCTCCAGAAGGGCAAGTGGTGTCCTAGGCCCAACTCCAGACTATAGGGATCCAGCAGCTGTGTTCTGGAAATCTAGTCCAAACGTCTCAAGCAGTAGATGCAGAAGGATCTAGGCCTAAATCAAGGGTGTGGATAGTGAGGGGAGAGTCTAACTAGCTAATCAACGTTCATGTGGCACCTGGAGCAGCCAGAATGTTGGTGGTCTGCTTGCAAGGGTATCAAGACACTGTGAGTGGCAGCTGATTTACCAGGCTAGTCTGGAGGTCTCAAGAGTGACCAGGTCTTGAGGTCCTGGGTCCATACTGGAATGGGACAACATGAAGAGAGTCTGCCTAGCTACCAGGGTAGATGTGTGTGCTAGATCATGGGGAACGGAGCTAGGCCCACGGTAGGGGCATCAAGACCCAGTGGCTGGACCTGGCTTCAGAGGCTAGTCCAGGGATCTCAAGCAGGAAGAGACGGCAGCATCCTAGGTCCAAGGCAAGGATGGAGACAGCATGGGGAGAATCTACCTAGCTAAGCTGAGTAGATGTGAGCCCTGAAGTGAGCCCTGAAGCAAGGAAAGCTTAAATGTGCTTTCTATTATGATAGTAATGTGAGAGCTTGGGAATAAGCAAGGATGAAAAGGCTGTGCTTCAATGGTGCCGGTGACTTGGCTTTCTGCCTCCCTCTGTATCTCCAGCTTTAGGTTGTAGATTTAGGTTTTCATGCTGTTGCAGAGCACCTGAATATTCCGTTCTTCTTGAGTTTATATTTTCCACATGCTTTACATGAGTGTTCTCATTACCCTTCTTTATCTTAAAGTTTCAGTATTCTGTTTTCTGTTTAAATCCATTCTACAGATTTTGCCTGGATTTCTAATTGGGTGATTGAGTTTTTCAGTTCCATCTTCATCTTGACTTGAGTGTTCTTCGATATTTATCTTCCCTGAGTTTATTTTTCAAAACCTGAATTTTGCTATTTCATTCAGTCACAAATTTGTGTTTCCTTAAGTTTCACTGGGGAGTTTCTTCATGTCCATTTGAGTTCATTGAGGGTTTTGTATTATTTAAGTATGTTAAATTTTTATTATGCTTCTAAATCTTCATTTAAATTCTGTGTCCTGGAACTCTCTCTGTAGCTCTTTTTATGGAACATCTGTATAAGGCACGCTGGTCTAGAGCATGAACAGAACAACGTGGGTAGTCCTGGAATTCTGGAGGTGGTGGCAGCTTTTGAAGCTTTTTTTTTTTTTTTTTTTTTTGGTGTAGGAAATCTGAACTGACTATCAGTACTGCCATTCTTGGACAGGTGGCCCTGAGTTGTATAAGGAAAGGAGCTGAATATATATACAGCAGACAGAAAGAAAACTACTCTTTTCTTTTCTTTTTTTTTCACGCTACATCAGTGAAGGGACACGAAGGTTGCTTCCATCCCTTAGCTACTGTGAAAAGAGCAGCAACTAATATGGTTATATAATTATCTCTGAAATAGGATAAGTTCTTTGGATATATGCCAAAGAGTGGTATAACTGGTTCAAATGGTAGATTCATTTTTAGTTTCTTGCAAATTCTCTACACCGCTTTTCATAGGGGTTACAGTAATTTACAATCACACCCTCAGGGAATGATTGTTCCTCTTTGCCCACATCCTCTTCAGCATTTGGTCGATTTTATTCTCTGGATCTTAGCCTGTCTGACTGGGGTAAGATGAAATGGAAAAGTGGTTTTAATTTGTATTTCCCTAATTAGTAACGACGTTGAACACTTTCAGATGTTTCTCAGCCATCTTCCTTTATTCTTTTGATAATTCTTGGCCTCGATCCTTAGCTCACCTTGTTTTCTTGAATCTGGGTTTTTTTTTTTTTTTAATTTTTTATATATTCTGGGTGCTCATCCTCTGTCAGCTGTGTCACTGGTGAAGATTTTTTCCCACTCCTTGAGTTTTCCCTTCACTTCCATGGGTGTTCCTTTTGCTGTACAGAAGCTTTTAATTTTAATGAGGTCCCACTTGATGACTATTGACCTTAATTCATGGCCAGCTGCTATCTGATTTAGAAAGTCCTTTCCTCTACCTATATTTTGTAGGTTACTGCCAACATTTTTTTTAACAGTTCCAGAGTTCAGGTTTCACATTGAGGTCTTTGATCTACAAGGTGAAAGATAAGGTCTAGTTTCATTCTTCTAAGACAGAGATCCGGTTTTGCCAGCACTATTTGTTGAAGAAGCTATTTTTCCAACAATGAGTGTTCTTGCCCCTTTGTCAAATACCAGGTGGCTGAAATGTATGAAATGAAAAGTATGTACTAATGTTTGAGTCTTCAGTTATATTCTATTGGTCTAGAAGTCTGTTTTTGTGGCAGTACTATTCTGTTTTTATGACTATACCTCGCAACATAGTTTGAAATCTGGTATACTAATTCGACCCCACAACCTCTGCATTGTTCTTTGAGCCCATGCTCACTTTGCATATCCAGGATCTTTTGTGCTTCCATACGGATATTAGGATTTTTTTTTTTCTTCTAAATCTGTAAAGAACGTAATGGGAATTTTGACTGGGATTGGATTGAGTCTATGTTTTGATTTTGGTAGGATGGTCATGTTCATGATATTAATTGTTCCAATTCATGAGCATGGGAGTTCCTCCCATTTTCTGGTGTCCTTATCAGTCTCTTTCTTTAGAGATCTAAAATTTTTATTGTAGAGATCTTTAATGTCTTTGGTCAGGTTTGTTCTGAAATATTTTATTTTTGTTTAGGCTCTGTGGATGGGAGAGTTTCCTTGCACTCTTTCTCTGATTGCTTGTTATTGGCATATAGAGAGGCTACTGATTTTTGTAGATTAATTTGGCAATCTGCCACTTTCCTGGAAGTGTTAACCATTTCTGGGAGTTTTATGGTAGAATTTTTGGCATTTATCATGTCATCAGCATAAGAGGACATTTTGACCTATCCTTTTCCAATGAGTACTCCTTTAACTTCCTTCTCAGGTCTTATTGCTCTAGAAAGGGTTTCAAGCATTGTATCTGAAAGGAGATGAGACCTTGGACAGCCTTGTCTGGTTTCTGATTTTGATGGAAAATCTTCTCTCTTTTTTTTTTTTTTTCATTTAGAGTAATGTTGGCTCTGTGCAATTTCTGATATATAGTTTTAATTATGAAAGCTACAAAAGAAAAACAAAAGACAAATATAAAGAAAACCCATCAGAATTACAGCTGCATTTTCAATACAAACAATGAAATCCAGAAGAGCCTGGACCAAAGTATTCCCAGTTATAAATGAACATAGATGCCAACCCAGAATACTTTACCCAGTCAAAAATCTATTATGGTTGAAGGGAGTAAAAAATCTTCCACTACATGAATAGATTGAAAGAATTTGTCTCCAGAAAACCAGCCCTTCAGAGAATACTTGAAGCAATCCATAGAGCTGAAGAAACGAATGACTATACCAAGGGGCAACAGAATGGAACTAAATGAGGTTATACTTGTGGAACTACAAAGTTAAATATATATTTTTAATACAGAAGAACAAAACAGAATGTATTTTGTGTTTACTGAAGAAAATTCTTTTTTTAAATTTTTTTTCTTGTTTATTTGATAAATACTATTGGACAGGCATTTCTTCTTTGCACAGTGATTTAATATAATAAAATGTACAAGACATCCATATAATGTTATTTGAGAATAAAGCAGAGTCAAAAAGCAACAAAAGTAATTGCATTTTATGTCAGCTGAGGTGTCTCACAACTTTAAGCCTAGCACTGGAGACGTAGAGGCAGATGGATCTCTATGAGAACAAGGCCAGCTTGGTCTACATAGTGAGTTCTAGTTAGACTGGGGTTTGAAAGACCCTGTCAAAACAAAACAAAGTAAACAACAGAAAAACAATTAAGTTTTATTTTATCTGTCCTTTGAGAATTTCATACATCTATGCAAAATATTTTTTATCAAAACCAGTCTTTGCACCCTTTCCAGTTCACCCCATGCCTCCTATTTAACAAATAATCAAAATGATAATTATTAGGCTCTGCAATTTTTATTACGATGAAAAATTTAAATAGCGCCCTCAAAATGTATTTAAATTCTTCTTCTGTTAGTCCAAAACTTTTATGTATTTCACTTATCGCTGTTAACGTCAAGAGTATTAAAGAGATAAGGGCCATTGTCATTTCCCTCCTGGACACAATCTTGTACCTTACTTAAAGTCATCAGAAAGCCAATAATGTAATTAGAGCTGAAAAGCTGGCTCTACACTTTCAGAGAAAATTAGGGAGTGCCTAAAGAAATGGTTCTTTTGAGGGAAGTATCATAATTCTTTTTAGCAGGAGAAGTAAACACTTATCTTTCAATGAGAAAAATAATGTGCAAATTACTTGAAGCCAGAATGAAGATGGGCTGAGGTACAGCTTTGTACAGCATGACCTTTTATAAAGATAGAGAGTTTGGTCAGAGCACAATAGCATTAACCTACAATGAATTACAAAAACATATAATAACTATTTATAAAGTTCTCATTCTTAGGTTCTATCACTTAACTTCAGAAACCCAGAAAAATTCTTCTAAGTACATTGGAAGTCATGCTAATTTTCAGATAAAGACTCACATCAGCTAAGGGAAAATAATTAGCTTTAAAAAGTATTTCTTCTTATTATTTTTTATGTGTATGAGTATATTGCATGCATGTATGTAGGTGCACCTGTGTCATGCAATGCCTGCGGTGGTTAGAAGGTGCATCCAATCACCCAGAATTGGAGTTGCAGATGGTTGTTAGCCACAGTGCAGAAGCTGACAATTGTTCCTGGGTCCTCTGTAAGGGCAGTCGGTGTTTTTTTAACTGCTAAGCTACCTCTCCAGCCCCCAAATCAGCTTTGTATACTAAATTACTGACTGATAATGTTTCGTGATCTGTCCACATAGACAAGAATAGTAACTCTATGTTTCTTGTTTTCTTTTTTTTTTTTTCCTGGAATCTTGTTTACTTAAAATCCACTATAAAGATTACAAAAAATCTCTTCAGCTTCATAGAAGAAAAGACAAATATTCTGTGACTGACAAATATCCTAATGAAGATATATACATACATGCATGCTCCCACACATGTAAAATCACATACACATAAGCATGAACACCCATATTCACTAGAACAAGTATACATACATCCTGTATGTATAGAAAACATTTGCAAATCATGCATCTAGTTATGGATTAATAACTCAAACACATAAAGAATTCACAATGCAATAACAGCAACATGAAAGGTCAAAATTATTGATTAAAAATGAACTAAAAATATTTCTTAAATGACATAATTGATCAACAAGCATATGAAGAAATGTCTATTATCAATCATTGGAGAAATACATATACAAACCAAAATGAGATAATATTCAATATCAGTTAAAGTGGTTGTTATGAAAAAATTAAAATATAATAAGTATCATCAAGGATGTAGAGAAAAGAGAACTCTGGTTCCTGTTTTGGTACAACCATTATGAAAAACAGTATAGAGGTTCCACAAAACATTAAGAACGGAACCATAGCATGACCCAGCTATCATACCTCTGGGTATATATCCAAAGCAAATGAAATAAGGGATATTTTGTTTAAAGGATCTCTCTGTGTAGCCCAGTCTGGGGTTTAAACTCATCATCTTCTTGACTCAGGCTTCCAAGTGCTCAGTGTGGAAGTTCCTACAAGGTCACAGGGCCCTGCTCATATAATCCTGTAAAAGAGGTGTCAGCATGCACAAGACCCAAACAAAGTCAAGCAGACAAAATCCCAGCATAGAACTGGGGCAATAGACAGCAGACCCAAAACTTAGATGAAGAAATATTGGCAACTGATTACTGCTGGATGAGGAAGAACTGATCTTTCTGATGTGAGAGACTCTAGATAGGCTGACTATACCTCACTAGGTGAACTTGACTGAGGAAGGAACATCTGGGGACACTAACTTGACACGATGGGCCTTAACACAAATGACAGAATGTATGAATTCCAGGTGGGGGACTATGGGATCGTACCATGGGACAGTGGTATAAAGATGATTAAGATTGACTGAGATATTCTGTACGAATGATAATTTAAATAAAATATCCAAATACTTGAAGCCTATGGGGGGACATTCTTATTCAAAACACCCCATTATATAATCCATGGTTCAACTCTATTTCTGAGTTCTAGAAATTTATTTCCCTGTTCTATGTTTTGTGGGGTTTGAAAGGCTTTTTTGTTTTGTTTTGTTTTGCCTTTTTCTTTGGTCATTTAAGACAAGCTCACTTTTTAGCTCCAGCTGGCCTGGATCTCTGTATATAGACCATGCTAACCTTGGATTCACAGGGATCTGCCTGCCTCTGTGTCTCAAGTCCTGGTGTGTGTATGTGTGTGTGTATGTGTGTGTGTGTGTGTGTGTGTGTGTGTGTGTGTGTGTGTGTTATAATCTCTTTGTATTTACTTTTTTAAAAGCCAGTTCTAAACTAGTATGATCAATTAATTTTCAGATTAATATAACTCTTACTTTTAATAGTGAATATTATTATTAGTTATTTTCTGAGTATTTCTGGTCATGAGCTCTGTCCATTCCCGTATCAGTGCACTAATTCATACTAGATTTATTATAATGACAGTAAACACATTCTTTCTGAGAAAATAGAATGAACATATGGATTTATTATATTGAGTTTCCCTCATGTTAGTCGGAACAGAAACGTTGATACACATTCCAGAATACTCATTACTTAAGCAATTTTCTTTTTAGTGTTCATAAATCTTTACTGTAATCATATTTGAGTGTCATACTACACTAGTATAAAGTAACTTATATCTGGAACTTGTAATGTATGAGATTCATGCACATTCTGTTGTGGCAATTTGAGCCTTAGCATTCAGTTATTGCAGAGGTATCGACTGCCAGCAAAAGATGGAACACCAGGAAGCACCGGAGGCTCTGGGTGTTACACCCAGTGCAGTTGAGGAGCAGGTGGAGCAGCATTCATAGGGAAGTTCAGTATCCTGATACTAGAGATAATGAGGAAGGATTACGTGATATCTGACACCTATGCTAACCCAAGTTCTATGGTTTCTTTCAATGTTTATTTTTAACTCGCATGCGATATTCATTGTGTAATCACCACAATAAAATTCTTATATAAAGGTTGGAGTGAGTACTCAGCGTTGATCATGCAGAGGACCCAGACTGGTTTCCAGCACCCAATGTGGGCATCTCACAATAACTTGCAACTCCAACTCCAAGGGTTGAGAGTCCCTCTTCTGAACTTAATGGGTACAGGTACTCATGGGCACATTCCCATAAACAAACTCACTTATTTTTTAATTATTAAATTAAAATTTTAAACCTAGTATACATTCAGTTCTTTGGTATACAATAAGCAAAATCTCTACAGCTATTTATTTGTCTGTTCACTTACAGGTGTTTCAAAGACCATTAAATAAAATTAATACAAATTGTATCTGGGGACATTACTGTTGATTGATGTGTCAATATATATTGATGGCACCATTCCCCTTAATGATACTTAAAGCTACGGAGTTCACTTCTAACTTGATCTGATTCATCCTACCTTTTTTTACACCAGCTTTCTGTAGTTTTTAGGATATATCTTTTAAAAATATTGTAAGTGGTATATTATCATCTCCAGCAGGTTTGGAATAGACCTTATTGCCTTTGCAGACCTTCTTGGTTATTATTTGCTTCAACCAGAAGATCTACAAGAGTGCCTTTCTCATAAGTTCTAAATAGCAAAAATTGTATTCTCTCCCAACAGTTATTGTCAAAAAATGGTTTCAATTACTCATGTGCAAGCCTAGGTTACAAAAAAAGAAAGATACCTGAGTATCAAAGACCAAAGGGTGGTGCCAACTACTAGTTTAGAGTTCCTTTACAATATTAAAAACTGAAAACTTTGACACATAAAATTGATTTGTAAATTCCAAACATATTTGTAACGTGTTTTTCCACATACTAGGAATTTTATAATCTCTAGACATTTCCAAATTTCACTGTTCTATTATCTTTGTATTACAATTTGAGAATTCTTTTTTACATTTCCAAATATCATTTTTAGTAAAAATATTTGGTACTTAACATTTTTACATGGAGTGTATGCAAGTCACAATGTTGGATGATTTGCAGCTTTTTTAATCTTTCTTGTACACATGGTATAATATAGAATATTTCTCATAGACACTATTTAAATAATATATTCATAAAACATTTAAACTCATATTCGCATTGTCCACACTATTCATTGTGTCTTCCTGTTCATATTTCATAGTAAGAGCTCAAAAATGTTTCCTAAATCAGTCTAAAAGTGGAAAATAGCAATGACAACCACAACCACAAAAATCAAAACAGAGATCAGGACGACTAAACCAAATATACCAGGGTGCATATGACAAACTGCCGAAAGGACTCCAAATGAATAGTCAAATCCTTAACATAAATGACCTTATTGATGAGCACAGTGATGGTGAAACAAATTCACTGCGGGCAGTACTCAAATGCTGACTTTATGGGAGAACATTAGTCCCCTTTCTATTAATGTCTAAATCAATAAATCAAGGGCATAACTTGGAGAAAGTGAAAAACAGGTGATCCATTTTATTATTTCACTAACAATGAAAATTAAGACATTAAGAAAATAAATCCAAGTATTCTCAGAATATTGTGCTTTTAATCTGGGTATTTGAGACACAAGCTCCGGGTTAATTAATTTTTAATTTTCCTTGAACTTATTTTTCTTCTTTTCTTCTTTATTTCTCTCTTTCTATAATATTTCAGTAACTACAGCAAGCAGAACACAAAAGTGACTTATCACATGCTAGTGGTTAATGAGGATGACTTTCAATACAAAGCCATTTCAATTATCCCAAAGAGCTCTTGACTTCTTTTATGCTTTAATTTTTTCTTATTTCTCCTTCTGTTCTATGACTTCTTTCTTGAGTTAATCATTGTTCATATTTGCCCACCAAGCCATAATCTAGATACAAAACAAACAAACAGCAACAAAACACACACACACACACACGCACACGCACACACACCCCACATGCACCACATGACATCAACTCCGTTTCCTGATTCACTTCTTTCTCATGGCAAGATCAGAGAAAAAGGAGATACCTAATGCTCTTGAATGCTTTTTCAGGGACTTCTGTGTAGGATGATGATAATTGCTTTGCTGAGCCTATATTTTGTCTGACATTTCACCACCGTTAAACAAAACATTATTCTTTCGGTTGATATTTGTTTAGTGAGTGCTATAGTCAGTGGTGGATGATTTATATGAGGTGCCATCTCTTCCTGGTGGTTTAGGTTAAATTATTATCCCAGCATTCCAATTTGGACCCCAATGGGGACAGATCACTGAATCCCAGAGTCATAGCTCTCTACCTAACAAAGCCTTATTTTTCATCGAGTGTATCATGTATAGTACTCACAGTTCTAACAATATCTTAGGCTGATCAATCAGCAGAAATAGGCTTAGGCTTTTATTAGTTCCAATTTTATCTTCAAGAATTCATTTTATTTGTAATTTAGGAACTGATGGAGATAGGTTCATTTAGCTATAGATGCTGCAAAATAGTTGTATTTATGTTTTCAATTGCTTGACCATAGTTAAACATAGTCCTAGTCTTAATTCATACCTGATTTTCAAAAAATAATTTTACAAGAATATTCATTCCTACCCACTCTGAAATTTGTCCTGGTTTAGAGAATGGGTAAAAGAACCCAGGTGTTTTAAATCGATGCTGTGAAGAAGCGCTTGGAAGTAAAATGGGCTTTCAAATTCCTGACTCAAATGGAGCTTTGACAGTTGGAAGGGGACCTTCACGTTCTGGGAGGTAATCAATGACTATGGCAGTAGCCTCTGTTATTTTGGAGTCTCCCAGTCTACCTTTGCCAACATTTCAAAGGGAGATTTCTCCTGTCTGGCACTGAGTTCCTTATTATCTAGCCTTCAGGTATACACGTACACTCACTTTCAGATATTGCATGTGTATTTTTCAGGTTTTTAAAATTTTAAGACATTTCCCTCTGGCTTTTTATGTCACCTGTTTTATTTGTCTCTCCTCTCTGTTCCTGCATAAAGCTTCCCTTCCTCTCATGTTCCCGTTCATAATACCTGCCTCCTGTTACTGCCCCGTCTCGAGCTCCTCTTTCAGTTTATCCGCAGGTTCCTTTCCTCCTCTCTTCCCTGTCCAATAGCCTCATTTTCCCCTTTTTCCTTGGGAACATCTGTTTCCTACTATTCCTCTCTCTTCGGCTTTCTTCTCCCTTGTATCCCAGCCTCCTTTCCATTTCCTGGCTCCTGTTGTTATATCAGGATATATGCTCACAAACAGGGGATTAGTGCGAGGATCTGAAAATGAGAGGGAAAAGCATCTTGCTTTTCTAAGTCTGCGTTACTTCACTTAGTAGAGCAGTTCTCAGTTCTCTCCATTTTCCTGCAAATTTCATGATTTCACCTTTTGTTATCGCTGAGTAGAATTCCACTGTGTTATTGGACCACATTTTTATTTTTCACCCATCAGTCGAGGGACACTTGGGTTTCTTTTTTTCATTTCTTAGCTATTGGGAGAAAAGTAGCAACAAACATGGTTGCTCAGATATCTCTACAGTAGAAAATATCCTCCGGTATATGCCAAAGTGGTGTAACCAGATTATATGGTAGGTTCAGTTTTAGTTTTTTAGGAGTTCTCTACACAGCTTTCCATGAGTTTTGTTTTTATGAGTTGTAATGAGTCTGTAGTTGTACCATCAGTTAATGAATGTTTCCCTTTGTCCACATCCTCCCCAGCGTTTGGGGTCTCTTTTTTCTCTTGATCTTAGCCATTCTGACTGGGGTACCATTAAATTTTAAAATGGATTCGAGCAACACTTTTCTAAGTATTAATAATATTATGCACCTTAAGGTGTTTGTTAACTATTGTTGTTTCTCCATTTGAGAACTCTGTTCAGGTACTTAGCCCATCTTTGTATAGGGTCATTAATTTTCTTGTTACTTATTTTTTTAGGTCATTGTATATTCTGGATATTAATTCTCTGTTGAATGTGTAGCAGGTGAAGATTTTCTCCCACTCACTGGGTTTTGTCTTCACTTTCTTGGTTGATTATTTTGCTGTACAGAAGCTTTTAATTTAATGATGTACTACTTGTTGATTGTTAAACTTAATTTCTGAACAACTGTTGTTCAATTTAGGAAGTCCTTTCTTACACCTATATCTTGTAGGGTGCTGATTATGTTTTGTTCTAGCAGTTTCAGAGTTTCAGGTTTCATAATGAGATATTTGATCCATTTAGATTTGATTTTAGTACAGATCCTTTTGCTGAAGACAGGGCATAATTCAAACACAAGACTTGAAGCAATGGAGCTGGAAATGACCTGGAAGGAGAAAATTGATAAAGATTTCCCTACTCTAACTGAGGAACTATTGACAACTGATAACTGAGGGGTGAGGGAGATCAGGTTTTCTTTAAGTGAGTCTCTCTAGGTATGCTGACTACACTCTAGTTGATAACTTACACTGAAGGACATCTGGGTACAAATGCTTGGCCGAATAGGACTTAACATATATAACCCAAAGCATGAAACACAGTGGAGGTTCCTATGAGGGAGAGCAGACTGGGGAAGGGATCTAAATTTGATTAAGATATATTATAAGAAATGCACAAGACTCAATAAAATACTTTTTTAGCTGGAGGGGAAGCTTCCATTATGGCAATTCTTGTGTGTGTATTTCTGCAACAAATTTGTTCAGCAGTTTCCAGAATCAGAGTTCAAAGAAACATATTTTAGAGAATGCTGTACTGTTAAATTTCAACTTCTTTATACTGATGTAGACACTGTGGTCACATCCTTTTCTTTATTGATCTAAGTAATTAGGAAAAGGGCAGTAACATGTTTCAGGCCTTTAAGCAAAGCAGGCTGATTGGAAACTGAACATACAATGTGATGGAGGACCAAGAGTTTCAGGTGCAACTTTAGGAAAGTTAGTGGAGAGAGAATTGCTTGAGAGAAATACAGTTGGGAACTAGAGGTGGTGTGGAGAAATGTCAGGAGACACACTAGAGTGATGGGAAAGACAAGGGAGAGGGCACCCAGCAGATTAATGTCTTCTTCCTGTACACAGACAAAAAGTGATCAATGATAACTGGTATGGCAGATTTGTTCACTGAATGGGGTGGGAGGCGGGTCTGTAGGCAACTTTGAAAGCCAGAGAGTAAGTGATGGCTTGCAGTGCAGGCTGGAACCTTCAGTTATCTACTGATGCTTCTGGCAGTTACATGCAGCAGTTAGTGATGCTGTGACAGAGCTTCCTGCTGATAGAATGGATCCTCTCAGATTCACTCTTTTGACTTTCCTATTTAAATCAACTGATTAAGGATCTGAGCAAATCTGTAAAATACCTCCCAGCAACATCTAGATAGTGTTTCATTGAATAATTAGGGGCCTAAGCAAACTGACGTGTAACACATTATAAAAATAATTCAATGACTGCTCTCAGCCCTGGGGCTGCTGAGTGCTTTACCATGCTTCTTAATGGCTGCTATACTTGGACTTCTTGATAAAGTAAATACATACTGATCTCTCTGATTCATGTCAGTCTGACAGAGTAATGCAACCTTCTTTATTTTCTTCAACCGTGATTTGCAAATTTAAAACCCGGTGAAAAAAGCATATGGCTGTGAAATATTAAGGTACAAATCCAGAATAAATGGATGAAAGAATGGAAAAAAAGTGATGTACAATATACTGGCAAACAGATGAGAGTGACGAAAGCTCAGGTTGGAAAATAAAAGGAAAATAGGTGGAACGTCTTCTCAAGTTCAGTAAGTATCTGTCTAGAGTCAAAAGAGCCCCAAACTATTTCTGTGTGAAAAATAAAGAGGAGATTCTTATAGTTACTTAAGAAGTTAAGGAGTGTAGCGGAACATCAGGGTAGAGTTGTCTATGTATATCAAAGAATGTAAGAGTCATATTAAGAGTTTCTGTGTTATTAAGAGCAAGGAGAATTATGGTAGCTATATAACAAAGAAGACATCCATGATGGATTTACATCTTCAGTGATAGTGCTGGCTACATACTGTTTGCAGGAATATAGAACATACAAGGTGAGTCTAGTTATGGGGTGATCACTATTGTTTTGCAGATAAGGAAAACAATGGGTTGGGTTTGTTCTGGTGGAGTGGAACAGGATTGAGAGGGACATAACTTTTTCAAGTAGGTTTTGGACCCTGAGGCAGAAGGACGGATCAGTTGGAGAAGACAAATGAAGTAACCAGACAGATTTGGAGACTAAGACTAAAGAGTTGCCTATTATGCCATAGTGCAAGAAAATAGTAGCAGCAAGTGAGATCATAAAGTACAGACCTCCAACTAATGTCCATTTATCCTTATTAATGTAATGAAGTGCAAGAAGGGAAGGATTCTTTGATTTAAATATATAAAAAGGCAGCGTCAGGATAGTAATTCAGAGATTCTTAAGATGATAAGGATGATCTATTCACACAGTTTTGTTGAAATTTATATCTCCAAGGCAGTAGACTCTAACTTGAAAATATCCAAAAGACAAATAAGTGAAATCATAAAGCCTTAGAAGCGAGGGAATGAAAACCTGAACAGTCTGCAGATCACTGCCTAAGGCAACCTCTTGTCTCTACATGAGAATCATGAAGATGACAGACAAAAAACAAACGAAAACAAAAAGCAGCACGTGCTTCTAAAATCAACCTAAAGTGCAGTCTCAGAATTTTTCTATCACAAGTTTTCATTTGAGTACAATAAAGAGCATTCGTAAAATTTATAGTACAATGTTTTATTCTTGAGAAGGATATGAGTCTAGGATGTCCTTGAATGGCTGTTCTTCATACTTTTGCCTCTCAAGTGCTGTGATCACATATGTGCAGGTCTACATCCGGTTTCATGAGGGACTGCACATCGAAGCCAAGTCTTCTTACATGATAGACAAGTGCTTTTCCACTGATAGAAGCGGGAAATCGAATGTGTACTTCCTGCTGACAGTGGAAGAGAAATTCATGACTGGTACCACCTGGTAGTAATTTAGTATAAGAATAACTTTCATTGAATCACACGAACTGAATACAATTTTCATATTTGGGAGAATATATATCTGGGTTCAGATAAAAGCTGATGTACATGCATATCTCTCTCTCTCTCTCTCTCTCTCTGTCTATATATATATATATATATATATCAAGCATTTATATAATTTAAATAACTTTTTCAAATATTGTAAAGATGAGATATTTTTGGAGTTATTGAGGAAAGTTAAGAGGAACAATTTCCATGCCCGCAAAAAGGATTTGCAGGAGGAAAAATACTAGCATTTAAAAATCATGTTCTATAAAAATGCTGACTTGGTACCAAGATCATTTTCTCTACTTATCTACTCAGCCTCATTTTTTGTGCCAGAAATTGTACAATGAGCTTTAGATGAACTGTAAAAAAGAACTGGAGGGTTTTAAGGTAACAAGTCTGCACCACAAAAGTGATTTCTACTTCACAAAACAGAAGAGCAAGAAAGTGTTTGCATTAACATTATTCCTGCAAAATTGCCCCACGAAAATGAGCATATTATTAGACATGCATTTCAAGCGAAGCAAAGCTAACTTAAAATTTGAAGGTCTCACTAATATAGCAATAAGATTATAGTTAATTTATAGATTGAGGATATAGTCAGTAGAATGAATGTTTATTTTATACAGAGCCATTTTCTTCAATATGTAAAGTGAACAGTGCTTATAATAGTCCTCGGTGAGATTAGTTGTCTTATTGATTATAATTATATTTTGTTTTTGGTTCTTTGAGAGACTGTCTCCCTGTAGATCCTGCTGTCCAGGTGCCAGCTATATTGACCACACTGACTGGAATCTCACAGAGATCTGCCTGATTCTGCCTCTGCCTCTCTAGTGCTGACATTAAAGTCCTGAACTACTGTGCCTGGCCATGTCTTTCTGATTCTTAATATAGGAACAATGTAAAAGAAACAGCTCAAAACATGCTCAATTAATATAGGAAACAGGGGCTACAAAGTAAAAATGGTATATTAATAATTAGCATTTTACGTTTTCATTTTCCTTAGAGCGTATTGTAATCTATGTCATTGTATATTTTTCCATTATTTATACATAATATTTACAAGTTACATATAATTGTTATAAGTTGTACTTACATATTATTTAATTAGAAGTAGTAAGACATGAACAATTTGAAATTGCGATTTGTCTGTGAAATTATCACAGTCATTTGCTTGTCCAGACCAATAGTTAAAACAACTTTTAAGAAAACTATATGCAAATAGTAAACCATAACTATTTTGAATATGTTAATTAAAATCAACAAATATAAAATTACTGTTAAACATCATTATCAATCCATTTTAAGACATAAGAAAAACATATCTTACCTTTTTTCTATAATTTTATTCAATTAAAAGCTTTCTACATTTTTCATGACAAATGATGTCATATCACATGTATGTATTTGCCAAAACATACAATTCTTAATAAGACTGCTTTGAAGATCAATTTTATTTATTTTAAATGGTGTTAGGAATTACTCCTTTATAAAAATCATTTTAAATATTATGATTGAGAAGATAATTGTTAATTATGAAAGCCATTACATATGCTTCCTGTATCACTCCAGAATTCAAATTATATATATTTCCATAACCCTCTGATCTTCCCATTTAAAAAACAAAAAACACTCTTAGGACTATTGTTGCTGTTTTAACCTTAAAGACTCTTCCTTAAATTTTTACATGCCAAGGTTCTACTACATAAAATAGACTGTGATTGCATTCTTACTCACATAGCCATGTTCCTTTGTTTTAATTTGCTGATGGATCCAACTCTAGTTCATGTGTTTCCAGATATTGGGAATCTTAATAGATAGTGTTAAATTAACTCATCAATACAATCACCTTTAACTAACAGCCTGATTACATGCTGCTATATATAATATTGAACATTTTTTCTATGCTTATCAGTTTTATTTAAAGCCACCAGATGGAACACAGAGTATTTATTTTTATATAATTCTTACTTGTAAATAATCAAATTTAAAATCTAGCAATGGAGGGACTATGCTTCAGGATATGGAAACTGACAGATTCTTGGAGTATTCTGGTCAGCAAGACAGGGAGACACTGCTTCCAATAAAGGTGCATGGTTCGTGTGAAGTTTGCTCTGGCCCCAGCTGAATAATCTTAGAGTCTTATTTGAAAAGGATACCAAGAATAGTTACTAGTCCTTCCAAATTATACTGTGTGAGTCCAACTTCAAATTTGATGTTTTTATTTGTTCTCAAAACATATTCTCCTGCTTTAATTGATTTATCAGCAAAATGTTTAGCATTTATTTTCATTTTAATTAAAAATAAGTAGTAATTATTTTAAAACCTTTAATCTATTCAACCAAGATTTTAATAGTAGTTAATAATTTAAATATAATAAAAATTCATTATCAATTTAATAAAAATCAAATAATATTATGCCCAGTAAAAAGTCAGCCTATCATTTAGAATTTTGTTAAGTATCAATCAGTATGCCAGAATAAAAATATATTAAAGTTCTTGTATAACAGCATATCATTGAAAATCAAAGGTAAAATGGGTTCCTATTTCAATGAAAGATGATAAATTATACACACAAAACAATACAAAATTATTTACAGAAGCACTAAGATATTCAGATTAGCTAGCAGGCCTAAGACTTGAATATTTGAAATTGTCTTTGTGATTACCTTTACATTATTTCCAAATACACTCTTATTAGTGAAACTTAATGTTGAACTTGCTGAACTGCAGTAATTATTTTGAACAATGTCAGAATCATCATAATTATTTTCTCTCAGTATGAGTAATCAGTAAGATAGTGCAGATCACTCTAGGTGATGCAAACTAAAAATTAATTCAGAAAATCGCCATTTTAAGATTTCTGAAGAAATATTTCGTTTTACATGAGTGCGTGATTTTGAGCATTCCAATCATCTCTAATTACTCCTTCATTTTATCTTCCACAATTGTTATGAATTGCCACCATGGTAGGAGCAATAGCAATGAATATTAATCAAGCTCTTACTTATTCCACAGAATGTCATTGTGTACCCTTTCTGAGCTTTTTTGTCTTCCACCCACTCTCTCATTCATATATGGAGGAATCGTAACATGATAAAATTTCAATTCACCAAAGAGTCTACCTGTATTCACTAATGGTGACAGTAACAGACATGTTTGGGATAGCTCCTTACCTCAAACTCCATCCCAGAATTCTAAGCATTAGTGGAACAAATATACTGGTCCACCATTCTTATTTTGTGAAAAATTTCATTGGTTTATACCAAAATTATTATCATCATAAAACCGAATAATGGAAAAATCAACAACTACTGATAATATAGCATTTTTATTGATATTACATTTCAGTTTCATTCTTTATTACCATTAAAGTACTTAATGAGATACATGCGTATAGTTTGGGGCACACGTGAATATTTGAAAATCTGTATACCCTGATTTTAGTCAGGTCATATTTTATGTAGATAAAAAAATATGTATCCTAAGTCATAATGTTATTAAATTTATTATTTGTATGCATGTTAGGATTTTCTAAATTCCATATTTATTAACAATAGTAAACATATCTCCATTATTTGTACCAATATAGAAAAAGAAAAATAGAATATAATCAAAAGCAATACATGAAAACTCTAATTGCATCACTTGAAATGCCTCTGAACATAAGTCTATCAAGTGTAGATAAGACTTAAAGGCCTTGCTCTTACCTCTGCCCTGTCATTAATATGTGGTAAATTTTGATCAAGTCACATATACACTTATATTGAACTACCAAGGTACAAGAAAGATTGGAGTATATCTTCTACAGGAATTTCAACAATTATTACACAATTTGATGATAGCTATCTGGGCTTAATACTACTACTCCTTATGAAGATGGGATTATGAATTAGAAATAATGATGAATATAGAGATATGTGGAAGTCATACAACTGCTAATATGAAATAGTGACATGTTAGTTGCCTTAAGAATATCTGAAATTGAATTATCCAACTTTGATTTTCAGCTCTCCCTCTTAAAGGATCATTTCAGTTCATCCTTGGTATTTGTAAAATTATTATGGTTAGTCAATACAAGTCTTTATTTTATCTTAATAATGACTTCTATTTTTTTTTAATTTTGTGCATACCAAAGTTTCAGTTAAAAAATCCATAGACTGAGAAGAGAAATAATGTGTTATAATGAAAACCATCAAGTTTTATCAAATCATGTACTTTATGTTAATTATTCCAAAAATAGATTTTGAGTTGCCAATAGTCTCACATAATTTAAAGTCAGAAAATCTTTCATATTTCAGAGACATTAAATCCTGGCTTAAACAATTAATCAAAATAACACACTACTGTGGTCTGGATCTAAAATATGCCAAAGAACCATGTGCTTACAGCCTCACTGCCAGATGCTGGAATCTTTAGGATTTGGGACTTATTTCGCAGTGCTGATGGAATTTAATTGAAGGTCTTGGAACCTTTATGGGACCTGTGTGGCTTCTGTGAAATGAGCTGTATTGCCCTTTTACAAGTATCAGTCTTTACATTTTGCCCCGGTGACGTTCGTTCCATGGGACTATGAGCTGAAACTGCTGATGTTTGAGCCAAAATAAATCTCCATTTTTAAAGTAATTTATGTTTCAGGCATTTTTGTCATGTCCACGGAAACCCCACTATCACACAGATAAAAGACAAATGTTGGACTGAAGACATACCCAAGGCAACGAGATTGCATCTCTGAGGGAAAAGAAGTGGGTCAAAGTACGAAAAATCGTGTCACACTAAATTCAAAACTGTTTTCAATATAAGTAGGCCACAGACTGAAGGAGCCATATGAAAACATGCATAGGATTTTGCAATAAAGTTTAGAAAGGCACTATTTCCTTCTTGAACAAAATATTCTCCCATTAATATTCCCAAATTTTGAATCTCACCAGCCAAAGATTGTGAAAATAAAACATCCCTATTCAATCAGAAAAAAAAAAAGTATTCAAATGAGAAGAAGGTAGAAGACTGTCACTTAATGTTTCCATCTCCAGTTAGGATGAGACACATGCCTGCTTGAGTTTATGACCTAGGTTCTGCTCTTGCAGATAGGTTTGTGGACATGTGTGAGCAAGGAGCGCATTCTTCTAGTTAACATTCTCTTGTCTCACCCAAGTTGATCTGTCTTAAGGTCATAAAGCAGCACAAAGACAGTGTTCTAAGAGATGAGAGAGATGTATGTTTTGTTATGCTTGAGATAAAAGAGTCATCACCAAAGAAGGAAAGAAGTCACTACCATTTCCTTCCTTCCTTTCTTTATTTCTTTTTTTTTCTTTCTTTCTTCCTCTTTCCATATAAGTGTATTTCCTGCATTCAAGTTAACCTGTGTCATGTAGTGCCCCTGGAGGTCAGAAGAAGGTGTCAAATTACCCTGGAACTAGAGTTACAGACAGTTGTTAGCTGCCATGTGAGTACTGGGAATCAAACCCAGGCCCTCTGTAAGAGCAACCAGTGCTCTTAACCACTGAGCCATCATCAGTCCTGAAGTCACTACAGCTTTCAACAATCAGAAACATAACTTAAAAATTACAAACAATTAAAAAGATGGAAATACCGAATCACTAACTTATAATAACAAAATATCCAAAGACATATGAGGCAATTAAAAGATACAGTCAATTCAATGAAATAAAATATGTGATTTCCATATGTTGCCTTGTAATTAATAAAGAAAAAATAGGAATACAAAGAAAAATGGGAATTATTTACCTAGGTTTGCCCATGTAGTTATTTTCATCAAATATCTGCTTTTCTTATGTCTTTGAGTTTCACACTAGTGTCTTTGTGTCTACTAGGTCCCATTACTTGATTTCTTTTTTGTTACCTCTGTAGTCTCTAGCTTTTATAGAATTAAGTATGTAATTTCTCAGTATACGGATATTTATTCAATTTACATTTATTGAGCTAGAGAGGAATGCAAGGTCATCAGTGAGGGTATTCTCAGCCTCAATTTAATATTTACTTTGTCTCTTACTGTCTCTTCTATATATCCAATATTATATATTTTTGTCTGCTGTGTGGTATTCCACTGATAGCTAAGCTCTGTTCATTGTCAAATTTTGCTTCTACTCAGAGAGGATAACATAAATTGCCCCATCTTCAGTTCATTAATTCTTTTTACCTATTCATCTTGACCCATTTAATTTATTGTACTTTTAAAGTAAAAGCTTCATTTTGCTTCGTTTTCTTTCTTTTTTTCATTAATCTTCTCATTTCTTTGGTACAACATTTTATTTGTCTCCTTTTTCTCTCTGATTGTCTTTAGAGATCTGTTCATAGCAAATGTTCAGTCAGTCCAGTTTTCCAGGCTCTTAAGAATCATTTAATTTTGTTTCATTGAATTGAACATATCTTAACATTTGGATCTCAGAAGCTCATTGAGCAGTATAGTCATATGACTGAACTCTCAGTTTAGTGAGAGACTGTGTCAGAAATTAAGTTGGAGAATGAAATAAAAGGATACCCAGCATCAACTTCCTGTCTACAATTTTGTGTAGATGAGTTCACACATACACATAAAGCACATACACACACACACACACACACACACACACACAAAGGAAGTGTCTTCTACTAATTCAAAGGTACAGTTATAAACAGAAAAAAAAGTTTAAAGTGTTAGGATATTGAATTATTATATGCAAATACATCTAGAATTTTAACTAAATATATTATACATAAACCTGTGTTCAAAGAAACAGCATTTTTACTTATTACCAAAAGTAATAAAGCTGTGTTATACTGGCAAGAACATCAATTCAGTCTGAAGATATGATAGCTATAAAATGTATATTCACCAAATAACTGAGTCCCCAAGCATATAAAAGATGTTGCTAATAGAAATTAAATGAGAAATTTTAAATGCAGCAATATTTGTTGGAGACTTTAATACCTTGCTTTCAGTGTTGGATGCAACAAGGAAAAATTGATAAGGAATAAAGGACATGGACCCTACAGACTAAGAAGTTAGAGCAGAAATACATAGAACACTGTACACAAACCAAGCAGATATTATTAAGTGTACATAGAATACTCCTCGGGATAAACTATATGTTAGATAACAGAAAAAAACATTTACATAAAAGTGTCAAATCCCTATACTAGGATACAGAGTCTTTTAAAAGTGGTATGGCTGGACCATGTGTGAGATCTGTATGTAGCTTTTTGAGGATACTCCACGCAGACTTCTATAATGGTTATATGAATTTGCACTCACAGTAGCCTTTCTCTGCATCCTCACCATCATTTGTCATTAGTTGTTTCTTGAATCTTAGCCTTTCAGACTGGAATAAGATGAAATTAGTTTTAATCTGCATTTCCCTGGTGATTTAAGATGCTGAGTTTTTATATTTCTGACATTTGTATTTCATCATTTGAGAACTCTCACTTAGTTCCTTGCCACAATTTTTAATTGTTTTTTCTTTTTAGTTCTTTGTATGTTTAGTATTTTTAGTTCTTTGTGTATTATAGATACTAACCCTATGTCAGCTGTATAGCTGCTAACAATTTCTTATTTTCATTCTGTACATTGCATCTTTACTTGAATGATGGTTTTCTTAAAATTACAGATGATTTCGAGTTTTATTAAGTCTCTTTAATATTTTTTATTGTAATGTCTGTGCTATTAGGGTCCTGTTCAGAAAGCTGAACTACACTAAATGTTTTTGTGTAGGAGAAAGTAATGTTCCTTACTTTCTTGTCTATCAAATTCGAGGTTATCTGTTTTTATGTTGAGGCCCTTTGTCCATTAGGAATTTTCATGCATGGTGATTCTAAGAGGTTTTCTGTTTATTTACCTTGTCATTTTTCTCTTGAATCTTTCAGTATGCTCTTTCTGTTCTGTACATTGAGTGTTTTTAATATGATTAGTCATGTAGATTTTCTGTTATGGTCCTAATTGCTGTCCAGTGTATTGCTTGTGTGTGGATTGGCATGTCTTTTCGTAATTTAGGGACGTTTCCTTCTGTTACCCCGCTGAATATCCAGTCAACGTCGTTCACCTGAGATTCTTCTCCTTTCTTGATGCCTATGATGGGTACACTTTGCCTTTCCATGGTCTTTCTCATTTCCTGCATATATCCTTCCTGTATGCTTTGAAATTTTCATATTAATTGCTTAAACAATCCAGTTCTTAAACTTTCTCATCCAGTCTTGATACTCTGTTTTCAACTTCATTCATTCTGCTTGTGAAGCTTTCTCCTTTCCTTCCAAATTGGCTTATTGAGGTTCTCAGTTCCATCTTCATTTCACCTTGAGTTTCTTCAGTACGTCTATTTCTTCTATGAATTCACTTTTCAAGTCCTAAATCGTGTTTGACATTTCATTCAGCCATGCAGTTGTATTTTCTTGAGTGTCAGTCAGGACTTTATTATCCTCCTTGAATTCTTTGTGTGTTCTTTAACATTGTTGAATTCTTTGATCATATTTATAATTGTTCTACTGAATTCTGGGTCTTTGGGTTCCTTAGATATTTTTCATGGAGCACGCTTTCTTTAAGACTGGTAAATTTTGATGAGAGCACATTATCTTGGATTTTTATATTATTTGTGGTTTTGTCTTGTGACCTGGGCATATGAATTTCTTTTCTTTTTAAAAACATTTTACTTATAATTTTTATTTTATGGGTATGAGAGCATTGTTTGTGTGTGTGTAAGTGCACCAATGTTATACAATGCCTGCAGGGCCCAGGAAAAGTGTAGGATTCCCTCAAACTGTAGTTACAGATGATTGTTAGTTGCCATATGGGAGATGAGAATCAAACACAGTTATTCTGCAAGAGCAGCCAATGCTCTTAACCACTGAGCCATCTCTCCAGTCCGGAATTTACTTTCTTGGTTATGTGTGTGATATGAAATTACAGCCTCACTTTGTTTAGCTGAACTTTGGTTCTGTTTATATTGTTGATGTTGCTTGGTTGCTTTCTGATTCAGTATGAAGAGTTAGTTGTTCTGTACTTCAGGTTCTCTTATGATTTTTTATTGATTGGGGAGGATGGTTCCAGGCTGGCTAGTCAAGAGCTCTCCAGCAGGGCAGAGGGTCCTAGGCCAATTATAGATGTGAAGGATCCAGTGGCTTGGTTCTGGCTGGTGGAGCTCTCAAGTGGGAGCAGCAGGATTAGGCAAATACTCAAGGTAGTTATGCTCACAGTGTCTATGGAAGAAGGTTAGCTGTAAGCATCAGGAATATATGTGGTCCAGGATCAGAGAGTCAAGACATAGTGGGCGTGATATGACTTACCAAGCTAGAGTCTCTGGTAAGATGAACAAGAGGGGGCCTAGGCCCAGAGCAGTGATGGCGACAGCACAGGGAAGGCCTAACTAGCTAAGCAGAGAAAATGTGAGTCCTGAAACAGCAGCAAGCTTTCCACCAGTATGTAAAATAAATCCTTTTTTTTTTAAATGTAAACTACTTCTAGTAAATATCACCTGTTTATATGTAAGCACTCAACTCTAAATTTGAATTGCTCTAGAACTAACTTAATGACCAAGATTATCTTAGAGTAGTTCCTGTTCTGTGTGGGTGGCATCAAAAAGGCATACAGGTACTGAAGTGGGGGAAGTCAAATTTACAGGAAGAATGGAATCTGTCATCTGCCTCTTTCCCTATGACCAGTGCTACTAGGAGCCTAGCAGATCTTGTCACCAGCTAGGCACCTGATACTTCAGCACTTTGAATTGAGAGATCCTTGCCTACCCATCTAGACAAGCATCTGACTCCTGCTTCTCTCTATAACCTATTCTCAATGCCTTCCTGTATACTATGGTGCAGGAATGTCAACAAAGTCACATGCCGTTGAAGACTTGGTTCCCAATGTAGACATATCCAGAAGTGGGGGTGGGGTTCTGAGGGTTCTGAAATCATCAGTGAATCGATCCACTGTTGGGTTCATAACTGAATAGACTGCTGGAAGGTAGAAGAAACTGTAGGAGGTGGAGACTATGCAGAGATGGAAGGATGTGTTGTCCCCTGTTTCTCTCTCTCTCTCTCTCTCTCTCTCTCTCTCTCTGTCTTTCTCTGTCTCCTGTTTACTATGAGGTAAGGTACTTTGCAAACTGTGTGCTCTTAGCAGGATTATCTGCTTCATTATGAGCCCAGCACCAATGGAATAAAGTAATTACAGACTGAAATCTCTGAAAATGAGAACCATAGTAAGTCTTTCTTCAAATTATTTTCTCCAGGCATTTTGTCCTGGCAACAAAAAGTTGACTAACAGATGGCTTTCATTCTTTACTGCTCTGAAACATGCTGGAGACTTGGGCATTTAATATGAGCTCTGATGCTATGCCCTTCTTTTCAGAAACTACCTGTCTTACTGAATCAGAGAGACATTTCATCTGTTTGTAATTGAGTTCTGACTTTCAATACTTTTTCCTAAATCCTGTCCCCAGGTTCATATTACTAAATATATTCCCATCCCCACCCTCTTTCACACTCAGCATACCGTGTAGCCAGTATGGGAGCATTTGGTGAGAGCCTGGGAAGAGAAAGCTAGCAGAGTTTCAAGTTTACACAGATGTAGCTTATATATACTTCTAGGATGAAATAGGTTCTTTGTTTGAAATTACAGATCTTGTGGGACAGCTGGCCATTGTCGAAAGCTTTACCTTTAATGCGTGTTAAGAGTCACTTATAACTTTATATTAATCGTATTCGAATATGGTGCAAACATCACAGCAGGTAGCCAGGTTGCCCACTGAGTCAAATGTAGAAGGAAATCAATAAGGCTGCCATAGGTATCTACATTATTTCTTGCACTCTGTGTCCTACTTCTACAACAATGAACAATGTACATACCATTTTTTGGTTATAGGGTAAGTTTGTTATAGGTTCATAGGTTATAGTTATATGTTATAGGTTCAGTAGGAGTGAGGGCAAATCTAGAAAGGCTGTCTAGGCTCCAGGAGATGAACTTATATGGAGAGACACAAACTTGACTCCGTAAGACTGACAGAATGCATTAAATCTGGTGAAGGGGATGTGGGGGCTGTAGATGGAGCAGGAGACAAAAATATGATTAATACGTATTATATGAAATGCACAAAAATTCAATATATATATAAACAAAACAAACATATCTATGCCTTTCACTCTATATAAATTATTACAATCTGATTAACAGATCTATTACCTCACATAGTTACCTTTCTAATGACAAAACTTAAAAAAAAATTGTTATTGAATTTTTGTTTGCACAGAGGGATATCGAGGACAAAACTATCTTAGCAATGATGCAGTATTAGTAACTACAATCCTCAGGGTGTGTATTGGCGGAATAAATGATTCTGGTGAAACCCTCAAATTTCAGTTAATTTGACTGCGTGCTAAGATCCGTCCTCAGTAAGGCTGAGATGAGAGCAACAGGGCCGTGAGGATCAAGGCCAACGCATTCTGAGGCCCAGCACTGAGACTTTTTCCCACCAAACTTGATTTATTGTTAGTTTTCCTTGTGCCGCTTTTTAGTTCCATAAGAAGCCAATCTAGTGACATGCTTGGCATTCAGTGACAAAGAAAGGCTAAAAGTAAGGCATAGCACAAATAACTTTGTTGGGTTTGTTTAGCCACTACTTAATGGATCATTCATTTCTTTTTTGAGTACATCCTATGGTTCAAGCAGACATAGTGGTCTAGAAGGGCTTTGGTCATGCACTTATGTGTGGTGGTTTGAATGAAAATGCCCCCAACAGCCTCCAAGTACAATTTGTTCCCAGTTGCTGGCACTATTTGGAGTGGGAGGTCTTGGAGGGTGTGAGCTTGCTGGAGGACGCACATCACCAGGGGCAGGCGGCTTAGGGAGTTCTTAAACTGTGTCAGATTTCCAGTCACTCTCTGCTTCCTGTGTGGGCTTGAAGATGTGAGACCTTAGCTTCTGCTCCTGTTCCAGCCACCTCTGCTGCCACGCCTCCCCACCATGATGGACGCCTACCCCCTTAGAACCATAAAATAAATAATCTCTTCCTTTTATGAATTCCCTGATCACGGTGTTTTATGACAGTAACAGCAAAATAACTAATATGTTCTGTCAATATAAAAGTTTTGTCTTCATCCTTCCTGATCTCTAACCATTCTTACTGACCTAATCTTCAACAGTCGCAGAAGAGAGAC
Source organism: Eospalax fontanierii (assembly GCA_035773235.1). Taxonomy (NCBI): domain Eukaryota; kingdom Metazoa; phylum Chordata; class Mammalia; order Rodentia; family Spalacidae; genus Eospalax; species Eospalax fontanierii. The sequence continues at coordinate 10,654,636 of CM069524.1, forward strand.
CACTAAAAGAAGGGATTCCCTGAAATCCATAATAAATACAGACAGGAAGTGAGCTTCTCTGTGAAGCTAGTAAATCATCTGCTCCCAATGATTGGTTCTCAGACTCCCTCAAGCTGATGGAAAAATCTGCAGTTGTTTGTTGATAGGAAAAGAATGAAAGTCCCTAGAGATAAAGGTGGTGGTATAAAGTCTGTGAAAACAAGGACTTGTAGTCTTAACTGAAGGCTCTGAGAAAAAAGTAACAAAGTTGTTGGTGTCTCTAACGAATACTGCAGGTCAGTATTGAAAGCACACTGATCAGATACTTTCATAGCTTTAACTGCTTTCAAAATGCCTTCTCTTTTCAGGGTCCTTTCTGAACTACACTTTCTTCTACTGTTTCTGAAATGGAGAACTGAGTATATATCTTATCATGAGGTTTTCAGTTTATTACATTTTCATTTTACGTAAAAATACACCTATAAAATGGAATTTTGCTTCAGCATCCAGAGATAATGTTTAATAATAATAAAGTCAAGCAGGGCATATTCAATATCATTCTCATTATAATGATTTACAGAAGTTATTATTTTGGGCCAAACTGCTTATTAAGTGGTACATTTTTTATTTCCAAACAGACTGGTGCATATCTATGTGTTTAACTAACTTCATGGCCTCAGAGCTGGTGTTGTGTCAGGGTTTCTGTGTAAAGCACTTTGTCTAATTAAAATGTGATTTCAAAGTCTATTTGTTAGTTCTTCTATTATCTTCCTGTAGGACTCTGGAATAGCATGTTTATAGCTTCTGCAAACTCATCTAATTTAATATTTGCCTAGTAATCCAAATGTCCTCATTTAACAACAGCTGCCCTTGGAATAAAATTTTTTCCACAAGGCCAGCTAAATTTTAACTAATTGTCACTGCAATAGTCTATTTTGCTTGTGTTCCAATTGCTGTTCCAATGGTGAAATTGGAATTGCTAAATGCAAGGGGTTATTCATTTGTTCTCAGTACAAAGGATGCAATTATTCATCTAAAAATAAAGCTCTCAGAGTTGGAAGAAAAAGCAGTGAATGGAACAAGTTCTCATAATTTAATATCATTCATTTTGATTTTCTGAGCAGATCTCCTGAATGACATTTAGAGGCCATAACTGTGAGCAAGGCATTCAAACAACCTTAATGGTTTTTGCAACAACTGTGAGATGAAACTGAATGAAACATTCTTCCTGGTAACTCTCCTCCCATCTCTGGGATTTGGAATCAGTGCTGGAAAACTGAGGTCAGAGGTTTGAATGCACATACTCTTGGTCTTACTCACACTTTACTAACTCAACAGGTCAAGAGCAAAGCCTGAGATGTCTTCAGTTCTGTAAGGCTCAGAGGATTTTACTGCTGTCTCAGATTTCACACTGAGTAATATGGACATAAAATTATGGTCAAGTTTATCCAAAGGATTTTAAAATATCTTAAGAATTTAAACCATAATATTTCTTTACATAGAAGACTGGTTAATTCTTCACTAAATAAACAGAGAAAGGGAGCTGGTGAGATGGCTCAGCAGCTAAGGGTGCTTTCTACTAAGTCTGAGGACCCAAGTTTATCACTAGAACCCACATGGTGGAAAGAGAGAACCAACATCTGAAATTTTGCTCTGACCTCCACATGTGAATATCATATCTTGCATTTCCTCAAAATGTTTTCTAGAGAATGTTTCCAAGTCAGGCAATATGCTGAAATACTGAAATTGTTTACACTCAGCCCTTGGAATTACAGAGAGTCATCATGAGACAGTGCATTATTTGTCTTTTACTAAATAAGAGTCACTATTTTTTGGCCTAACAATGGTAAAATAGAAGTATAGAGTCCAACAGTATCATCAGTCTGAGTCTCTTCTGTTACTTAGTCTCACATGGTTGGAGAAACTTAATCAACTCTGTCTAATTTTCTCATGTTGAAGTCCTGATTTGTAACCCGAAGAATGTTCTTGGTGTCTCAAACAATCAAACACACAGTCTATCTATCCATTTTTTTTTCTATATTAGGGACACATATGATAGGTTATGACCAAATCTAGCAGTTTTTCCAAAAGCTACACAACTAATTTTGAATAATAAAGAATGAAGTAATTTTGTTGTTGCTTGTTTGTGTGGTTGGTTTTTTGAGAAAGGGTTTCCTTGTAGTGCTAGTTGGCCTAAAACTTGGTATCTAGATCAGGCTGGCCTCAATCTCACAGAGATCCACCTGCCTTTGCCTCCAGGGTTCTGGGATTAAAGGTATATTCTGCCACACCTGACCCTTATATCCGGTTCTTTCAGTAAACATGTTGTCTAGTGCTATTATGATGGACATTTCCACACATATCCTGGAAAGGTCATTCTTATCCCTGCCTCTCTCAAGTTGCTTTTTTTTTCCTGTTTCTTTAAAGCATTTACACAGAATCAGCTCCTCTTTGAGAGCCCCTTCTACAGTGCTATCGATATGATACATTTCTTAGTAATTAAAGTAGGATGATGCTTCCCCAGAAGCAGTTACTTCTCTTATGAAGTAACTTTTTCCTCTAGCCCTATCAAGAGGTTGCTCTCATAATTATTTACTTACTTTGCCAGTATCCATGTTAATCTGCCCAAACAAAATTGTTAATTAACTTCTGATGATATCTTTTTGTCTCTGCCTTTTTATATTCTTTCTCTCACCCTATTAAAAAAAAAACTGAGGTAAAGAAGATATAGCTCAGTTGGCAGAGTTCTTGCCTAGCATAAAGTCCTGTGTTTGATCCACAGTCTGATATCACTTGGGTATGGTCATGCATGCTTGTAATCATAGCACTTGAGAGGTGAAGGCAGAAGGATTTGAAGTACAAAGTCCTCCTCTCAGCTAAACAGTGAGCTCAAGTCCATCCTGGGATACACAAGAGGACGTCTAAAACAGTCATTTTCATCTCACAGTGGTTTCCTCTTCTGCTCCTTAGTGTCGGTATCTCAGTGTAACTTCAAACATGTTCCCCAGGCCCAGACTTTCTGCAGCAACCAGTGTGCAGCTGTAGCCAACCTTGATGTTCCTCCGTTATGTATCTTCATTGAGCTAAATCTTCAATTTCACATTCACCCAGCAATGGTTCAGCCTACACTCCCATTATCTTCACATTGTGCTAGTTATAATGATTAGACTACCCAAGAATGCAAAAGTGCCTTGATTTCTAGGTAGAGCATAAATTCCATGCAGAAAGTAGGGTTTGATGAAGTACTGCAGAAATTGGTAATCACAAACTGACCTAAATATCAGAAACTCAAATTACAGGGTGAAGAATTGTGTATAACAGTATCCTAATGAATGTTAAGGTATTGGGAAAGATATCCCCTGGAAAGTGACATTTTATGTTATAGAAAATATAGAAAGCAATGATTAGCTAAGAGATTGAAATAGGGAATATACAAATGACCTAACTAAGGACCAAGGGTTTCTAAGATAAACTGAAATCAAGACACATTGGTCCTGAAGGACAAGAGTAAGGGGAGAAACATTATGAGAGTCTATACTGTTTCAAGAGGCCATGAAGGCAATATGAAGCACTAGGATCTGCAGTACTCAGGAACACTCTACAATGATGAAAAGCCATGGAAGCCTAGCATGATTTCAATTAATATTATTTCATCAACAAAAGCCAATTGTGTTACTATCTTAGCATGTACACACTAACATAGGTTAATTCTTTAATAAATTAGTACAGACATGGATAATTTTTGTTTTTCTACAATACATGTGGGGGAAGTCCTGTTAGAGGAACTGCAAGTGGGAAAGGAGATCCAGAGCTTGGAATAAAAGGAAACATACAATTTGAGGACAGGAATTTGAGCTATCCTGAGAAACACAAGGAAATTTTAGCTCCAAATGCTAATAAGAATTAATGCCATAAAAACGAATTGTATAAAATAAATGCATAAGAGAAATGACAGAGAGATGATGTTTCCTTTTTCTAGAATCCTCTGTAGCATAGTTCGGGATTTTATATTCTACCGTATTTGTGTACTGCGTATGAAAGCAGGTGTCAAATGCTGTGTTCTCAGATATTTTCCTTAGATGTAGTTTTGGGCAATTAGAAAGTCATAGATAAGGTTGAGGAGACAGCTTGCTGTAAAACTGTGGGGGTGTAGGTTTATATTCCTAGCACCAATGTAAAAAGCCATTCTGAGCAGCACATATCTGTAATCTCAGTGGACAGGTGAATCCCTAAGGATCCCCAGCCCCACTTGCCAAATCAGTTAATTGATGAGTAGAGGTTCAGAAAGACTTTATGTATCAAAAATTAAGTCAAAACATGATACAGTAAAATATTCAGTGCTAACATATCCTCTCCATACATGCATGTGTGCATACACACATGAATTCATACTTACAGGGACAGAGTGCAGGCAGGGGGAAGAGAGGGAATTAATTATACATTTCTGTTTTAAATTGTTCTTACCAGTTAAAATGAATGGTTTTAAAACATTATAGTGTTGGCATATTGATAACTTCAGTGTACAATTTTGACCCTAGATAAACAGATAATTTAAAAATTACTTTGGATGCTCACATAAACTTGTATATAGCTCATATATATATATATATATATATATATATATATATTTCCTTTTCATTTGTTTAAGATATAGTTGGCTAGGAGAATTATAAGCTAGACTAAGATTTATGAAGCCCACACAGTATCAGGTATGATATGTTTACTGTGATTTTGAAGAGTAATTCATTACCTGGTTTGTAAAATTTTTACTTCATCCTTTCAGTTTATTTCAATAGGTTCTTTAGGAACTGATTTGACAAAGTGTTTTCTTTGAAAAGAAAAGATTAGTTCTAGGTTGGGGGGGTAGTTCATTGGTACAATTGCCTAGAATGTGCAAGGCCCTGACTTTCCAAGACGTCCAAACAATCTAACAAAGAATATATATATATATTTATTTATTTATAATATGCATATTATATAATATGCATATATACATACACATATATAATATATTTGTTAAATATTATATATGTACAAACAATAAAATTATAAAATGATGAGTTTCTTCATTTGAGAAAGGTTCCTGAGGGAGGAAGAAAATGTGTGTGCATGTCACTGCAGAGACATTACTGGTGAATGCATGTCTATTACTTTATTTACAAAGGTAAAGAACAAAGTCACGTCCAAATTTTACTTGGTAACTTAAATTTGAGTGCTCGAAATATGAAATATGTGAGGGAGTTTGTTGAAAATATTGTTTGAAAGCTAGAAAGATAAGATTAATATTACATATATTAAATTTTCTTGGTTCAAGGAAAGAAACATTTATCAACGCCCAAACTTTATTGATTACCATTTAAGAAATCAAACTAATTCTCTCTCTTGATCACGATCTCTAGCTTTGTCTTGCTCTCATGCTCTTTCCCACTCCCCTTTCTTCCTGAAGTAAATGTAAGAAGAATTATAACTTCTTTTATGTAAATAGTTTATGTACAAGAAAGTCCATAATGAATAAATCATTCAGTTGTTCTGAAGTCAATATGAAAAGATATGTCAGATAAAGATGTGACTACAAATTTTAATTTTAGAGAGAACTGAAAATGGTTTCACTACAAGGTACCCCACCTCCCTTTCCTTTATCACTGTATAAGCTCTGAGAGTAGCCACTTCCTGATCTCTCATTTGGAGGGAGGAACACCTAGATAAATATCTGAGTGCTTTGTCCCAAGAAGGAGGTTAACAACTGCACTGTGAAACATCTTCAGGAAAAATGCTGTTTGAGGAATTACCAACGAACCTGAAATTGGCAATTAATGGGACAGTACATCCTCATTGTAATTACAAGCTCAGTTTAAGAGTCCATCATCCTAGGGAAGTGAAATCTACTAATTAGCTGGGATTGAAAGAGCAGACAGAAAATGAAAATGTATCAGGACAGACATGGAAGAATGAATTCAACTCAGAAAAATTTATCATATATAACATCAACAGAAAATGACTATATCATATCCTCATTATTTCATGTATGATTTCATGCAGTACTGGAATACACACAAAATAAATTAGCCATCTCTAAACAAGCTTAGGAATGAATGTGTTTTCTGTAAACAACATAACAAAGCACTTTTCTGTTTTTCTTAAAATATGCAAATTTGATACACTAAAGTATCCTATGCCATATTATTTCATATATCAGTGTAATTGCAGGTGGTAGTGTCTTATGGATCTGAACCTGAAGATATTTTTATGTTATTGAAATAGTATGAAATTTCTTTTTTAATGTTAAATTATGTATTTTGTTTAATATTTTTGTAATTTTATTGAATTTTTGTGTACTTCATATAGAACATCTTAACCATCAACATAACCTCTTCCCCACTGGCATCCTCCCGTAGCACCTCAACTGGATTTCATGCAATCTGTCATTTGTGTTAAGGTTAAATAGAATCAAGTTAGTGTCCCCAGACATCTGTCAGTCCATTTCATCAACTGAGTTCTGGTCAGCCTATCTAGAATCCCTCCGTTTAGAAAATCATCTCTTCCTCACCTAGGAGTAGTCAGATGTCATAGTTTGTTGACTAAGATTGGGGTATTCTACCCATTTCCACAGTTCCATGTTGGGTTTTTGTCTGCTTGAGTTTGTTTTGTTCTTGTGAATGCTGAATCCATTGCTGTAGGCTCATATGAGAAGGTCCCAGGGGCCCATATGATTCTGTTTCCATAGTATCATGCATCTCCTCTTGCTCTTACACTCTTTCTGCCCCCTCCTCTACAACAGTCCCTGAGCCCTGGATGGGTGAAGTATAATACAGCAGTCTTGTCAAAGGACCCGCACTCTGCAGAATTTTATTCTATACACTTTGCCATTTGTGTCCTTTTGTGTTCACGGCCCTCTATTGCATGAAGGAGCTTCATTGATAAGAGCTGAGAGATGCATTAGTATCCTCTGTATCTCTTGTTCCACTATGTTTTATGAACCTTAGGTGTAGAGGTTATAGATGTGTTACTCAAAGTTGAGCAATTAACTGACAATCTCTGTGTGTGATCAGTTGTGGAACTCTGAAACAATCTCTATTGTAAAAGAAGTTTCCTTTATGAGTGGTGACTGGCATAATTGTTTGTAAACAAAAGGATCTATATTTTGCACATAGTAAGAAATTACATTTGTCTAGGGATGTGCACAGTCTTGGGGTTTTCTCTAAGATCTGTGACCTCCCTAGACTTATGTATTTGGCCATGTTAACAGTACTCCACATGAGTTTCCTCATATTGATTGGGCTTCAAGTGCAATTACATAGCTGTTCATTACCCCTAAGAGAAAGGAGACACTCCTGTCCCAATACAGTTTGCTGTGCAGTCATTGTTGTGGTTGTTATGCCTTAAAGCTTTGGTTGGATCATTGACTGATGTTCTCAATTTCATAAACACAATTTTAAACAAACTCTAGATTCTAAATAGAAAAAAATCTCACTTAATATTACTACATAAGAGAAAGTTTTATTTTAAAACAATAAATATCATTACTAAAGTGATTATTAGATAATTATTGAATGAGTAATTTGATACAGATGTTTTGGTTTATTAAGTTTCTTATAATGTAAAATTCCCTCATTTGATCTCAGATAAGAACACTGGATTTAGATGACAGTTCTCTCTCTCTCTCTCTCTCAGTCTCTCTCTCTCTCCTCTCCATTTCTGTATCTCTATCTCTATCTCTCTAAGAGAAGCGGCTGAGAGATCCAGGTGTACTAGCAGATATTGAAGGATGGGTGAATATGTACGTCAGTCTCTGCCCTGAATGAAGAGAACTGAGGAAACCCTCCATCCACTTTTGTCTGGGTCTTGGAACAATTGGTACCTTGAATTGAACATGTATTTCACACAGAGTGGAAAAAAAGCAAACCACTCTGAATGCTAGAAATTTCAGGAAGTACTGATATATGCATTAAATGTGATTCACATTTTTAGGATTACAGAGATGTTAGTAACACATGATCATCACTGAAATTTAATCTCACCCAAATGAAAGGAACCCTCTGGAATTTAGATTATATCATTTATAATGAGATATTATCAGCTAATTGCATTTTAAAGATTCTGACATTCTCTCAACCATGCATCTGTACTTTAAACATTTTCAAGATGGAAGGATTATATACAAAGCAGAAATCTAAAAGGTGATATAAGATGGAAATTTTCTCAGGCTGGATTATTATTATTACTGGACTGTCAAATATAAATTCCTCATGCAGGTTTACATTTTAAATCATTAAAAATATTTATTGGATTTTCTTAGTATAAAAATTGAAACTGGGATGAGGACATCGATCAGATGGTAAAGTATTTTCATGAGAACCTGAGTTAGAATCCCAGAACCCACAAAATGCGGGGTGCAGCACACATTTGGAATATCAACGTTCCTAAGGTGAGATAGGATGTGGAGACTTAGAAATCCCTGATACTTGTCTGCCAGCTAGCCTGGCATTGCCCTTTGGCCAATGAAGAGATCCTGGATCAAACAAAGAAGAAAGTGACCATCGACACATGAATTTGTCTTCTGACTTCTACGTACCTTCCCACAGTCCACACACACACACACACACTCATACAATCACACACAATCACACACACACACACACACACACACACACACACAGAAACACAGACATATAATTGCATCTGTTCATTGAATATGATTTATGAATATAAAAATTCATAGCTAACGACCATCTTGTAGATTACCAATTTATATATTCTGGAATGCTTTAATATTTACATGTCTTCAGACATTGACCTGAAGATTCCTCCTTGGGCTTCATCGCCCTTGGGCTGTGCTCCCTGCTCTATGCTCCCCGGCCAATGGAGCTACCCAGTGCTGCCTCTTTCTTTGCGGTTGTGTGACAGTTTGAAATGATAGCTGCAAGTGGTGCACGTTTTCAGTGTTTTCCAGTCCCTTCAAATCCGCTGTTGTCTTCTGTCAGTGTCTCATTTAGTAGCTGCAAGGAAGATGGGCAAACACTATTCAGTATTGTGGTTTTTTTTCTCGGAAATTGGTAATTATTGCCATAAAGTGTCATTTTAGGGGACTTTGAGTAGTTTTCTCTCCTTTTCCTTCTCCTCTTGCCCCATCCGTCTATTCTCTTCCTCCCCCCCCACTCCACCTTCTCATCCTCTTTTTCTCCCCACCTGACCCGCTCCTCCTCCCGCTTTCTTTCCCTCTTCTTTCTCCTCCCATCTTATCTGTTTTAATCCTCTTTGTTTACAAATGGATCATGATTTGCTGGTTCTCCAAAGATTCAAAGGCATATATTGTTGAGGCTAAAATATTAAAGTAAAACAAATAGAAACATGGGCTGGAAAGATGGCACAGAGTTTAAGAGCACTGGAATCTCTTCAGAAGACCCAGGTTCAATTCCCAGCTCCTACACTAACAACCATTCATAACTCCAGTTGCAGAGAAATCTAAGGCCCTCTTCTGACCTCTGTGGGCATTCACAACAAAGGTGCACTTATACAGATCTAGGTAATATATTCATACATATAAAATAAAATTAATAAATAAGATATTTTTAAAAGTAGAAACAAGACAAAGGTACCCACTGAAAATATTTTCTGTCAGTTTGGAAACACAGCCCTGCATCAGGCCTCCACCTGAGGTTTCTAGTTCTGAAGACCTGATATGACTGTTCAAAGCAGGGCTGACTGCTGTCTCCAGAGCGCTCAGTTTTCTGGATGTCTTCCTAAACTCTATACAGTCTATTCTTGGCCCATTGAAAAACCATTAGATAATTACACATAGTATGCTACCAGCTCTCTTCAGTTGTTCCATCAGATCTACTCTTTTGAAGTTGACTGGCTGATACAGAGCTCAGTCCCTCCAGGAAAGTTTTGAATGTAGTTACATTAGTTTCCTTCTTCTAGACCCTGTTGAAGCAGGGCCCAGTTCTCTATGATCCAGAGTAGTTCTTTCAGTATTTCAAAATCCTACTGTTTTGCTTTTACAGACCCAGAATCATGCAATCCAATAGTTTTAGGTGGCCTATAACCAGCAGCCAGAAGACCAGTCAGGTAGGAATATTTGAGACTTTAGCACAGTCTTTTAGGGACAGAGAACCACTTAAAATCTCCAGGGCTTGAGAGATGGCTCAGCGGGTTAAGTGTCTGCTATGCAAGCAGGAAAGCCTGAGTCTGGATCCCTAGAACTCATGTGAAAATTCAGGTGTGGCATGTACCTTTAACTCAGTGGTGACAGTAGGGTAGAAAGAGAAGATCCCTCAAGCTCATTGGAAGTCAGTATGTTCAAACAGTAAACTGCAGATTCAATAAGAGAGCCTCTGGCTTAAAACTCAGGTACAAAGGAATAGAGACACATATCAAGCAACACTTTCAAGACCACATGCAAGTGTACAAACACATGCATTCAGCAAACACCACACACACATAAACAAACAAACAAACAAACAAATAAATAAATACAGTCAATGCAGAAATAAGTAAAATTACCTGTCCTGGCCCACAGATGTCATTTTTTTGATTACTTAAAGTTGATTTGTTTGAAAATGTATTAATTTTGCAATGTCACGGTTACAGGACAAAGAGGTAACAGAGCTGCTTTACCTTAACCAAGTTTTTAAACCATGCACTGCGATTTATATTTGTTAACTTATGGATTCAGGTGGAATATAATTCCTTAATTCCTTACCTACAGAAACTACAAATCAAATCTTTTCTATGAACAAATCTCTATCTATCTATCTATCTATCTATCTATCTATCTATCTATCTATCATCTATCTATCTATCATCTATCTATCATCTATCTATCTATCTATACTAAGATTATAAAGTAGAGTATGAATGGGAAAAGGCAAATAATAGGGAGGTCAATTTAAATGTAAGTGTGAAGAAGATTGGGAGGTAGGACAGAGGAGAGGTTGGCAGAAGGGATAACTAACACGAAGAACTTTGGGGGCTGAAAAGAAAGCTCAGGAGTTAAGGGCACCAACTGCTCTTGCAGGAGATCTATGTTTGAAGTCCAGCACCTACATAGCGGCTAACAACCATCAGTAACTCCACTACTAGTGGATCCTATACCCTCTTCTGCTGTCTGTGGGGACTGCATGACATGGGTGCACGTATATATTACTTGCAGGCATAACACTCATACACATAAAATAAAAATAAAAAAAAAGAATTTTGAAGAAGGTAAGAATGATTTCTAGAGTTATTCTGATATCTTGTACTTGAATTATACACATTACAAATTGAACTTCATGGGTTTAAAAAGAAAATGAGTATACAAATTATGGTGGGTATTGGAGGAGGCTGGACTTGGGAGGAGTTGAGGGAGGTAGGATAATTATGAGCCGAACACACTGCATGAAATTCTCAACTCATAAAAATGAGGAAGAAAAATTTTAAAAGAAGAAATTAAAGTATCTGATATATTTGAGGAGCATGCACTAATTAAATATAGATTAAATTCCGACTTTTTGGAATTCCAATTCATATAAAATCAGTACTTTAAAAAGTACAAATATATACTAAATTAAAAAAGTTGAAGATTGACAGATTATAATATGAACTTTACTTTAAAAAGACCTGGTGAGTATGACAATGATGTTGTTATCCTAAACACATGTACATATATGCATATATATGAACCTAAGCAAAAAGCCTTTTTTGATCTGAGATAACTAATAAAATATTTATGAATCTGATATGTCATCTAGGATTTGTTGTAATTATTACAACATTAAAACTACAGAAGAAAATGAAGAAAGGTAAAGAAGGAAAGAGAAATGAGAGAGAAGAATATAGCACAATTTAGAAAATAAAAATGGACAATGTTGATAATTGACAGTACAGGAGGAAGTATATCTATGATATATCTATATATCTATAATCCATATAATAGCTATTATCATCCATATATCAATATCTATAATCTATATCATATCTTTATATCATCATCTATCTGTATTGCATATGAGAGTTCATTAAACTCCCATACTCACTGATGTACATTTTTGAAGAAATACAAAGTGAAAAAACATACTCCTCATTTGTAAAATATGACACTGCATGATTTGTTTTCAGAGACATGGTGAGAAATTTGAACTGGATCCTCTGTGTCCATCCACATACTTCCTTACCCTTGACTGAGTGAGGGAAGCACTGTGATAAGACAGAATAGACAGAGACTAATAAGCAGTAAATGTATCATGAATGAGCAAGTCAATACTCCTGACAGTTTAGGTCAGCTTTGCTTTTCTGGCCAGTGTAATTGTGGCTTAGAAGTGGTAATGAGAAGTGAGAAGTCAATTTCGTGATATGTAAAAAGCTGACCTCAGATGAGGCTGCTTTTGTACCTAATTAAGAGCCACTTTGTGAGAGCAGAAAGAGGGGGAAAGTGGTTCACCAAACCATCTGCAGGAGAGGACATATAGAAGTCCAGAGGTCTTGACACCTTTTTAGTGCAGATCAAGGAATAAAAAAGACAATAAGAAGGAAGAAAGAAGTGCCAGGGAAGGGGAAGGAAAGAAGTAGGATCCGACAGAAAGAGGAACGTGTGTACTACGGGTGACCAACTTACTATTATTTTTCCTTTTTTTCTGAATAAAGTCTATTTTGTCAAATTTGGCCATAGTTTCTCAAAGATACTAAAACTGAAGAGGGATTACTCAGTTGAATTCAATAGAAAATTGCCAAATTCTTCCTAGAACTTAAGAGAAAATTAATCACTGCAGATGAGAATTCAGGGAGGTCTGAATTCTATAATACATTGACATTGAAATAACTCCTATTTTGAAGCCATGATGAATACTTCATATATCATTCATAAAACTGTCCAAGAACAAAATAAAGATTTCTGGAATATAACCTGTGTTCTGTTCAAGATTATGAAGCCCTGTCTTTGGTCTGTTTTTCTGGGAAGAGGTGAAGTTGCAAAGAAGCTGGAATTCAACAGGTCCTCTGTAAAAGAAGCAGGATTTCAACAGGTTCTCTCACACGCAGCTCTCATTACATTAAATTGATTTTTTCTAATCTTGCTCTTTCTCTAGCTTTATAAGGGTTGTTGTTATTTGCTTGTGCTATAGTTGGGAAGTGTCTGTAAGAAAGAACAAACAAGATATGCTATACTATATAGGTCAAGATATATGAGATATATATTCTTCACACAAAATATGTATAATTCAAAGGGCACAAGGTGCAAATCCATTTGTCTTTTTCATTTGGTTGGAAATGCATGCAGGTTGTCGCTATGAAGCTTTTCTTTGGATTAGGAAGAATATGCTTATGGTAAGTGATGCCCTGAAAGATACATAACAATTCATCATCCAGAAGATCCAACTTACTCCCCCCTTGTTTCACACTAAGAAATGACATAGGTATTTTGTCACATGGAGCAATAATCACTGACACAATCATGTGATGATCATGTTTCTAATAGATGGTACTATAATTACTTACCTAGCTTGATGTGTTTTCAAGTTTCTCTGCTGAAAAATTGGTCTTCCATTTTTTCTTACTGACTTCTTTAGAGAAAAGTCACTATGTACAGCCAACATTCAAATCGTAAACATTTATGTTCCTTCTATAAATATTATGAGCCTGAATATGTAATTTGGAATTATTCTACATGTGACACTTGTTTATGCTTTAAAATTTGATTATTATATAATAATGTATTTATGCCCACTTAAACTCAGGGACATCTGTTCGGTACTGTGGGTCATCAATTTTTAAAAATTCATTTATTATATTAAAATTGTGCTAATGGTGACTATATAGATTTCTTGGAGTTGGATCCTTATGTGTTGGATTTATATAATATACTTCCATCATTTTATTTTTCAATCATTTGAGTTATTTCTGTACTGCAAGATGCTCGAAGCTCATCTTATTAATTATCTTCTTAATGACTTAGATCAAACATTTTACTTAGGAGCACAGATTCATCTTTTAGTGATCAGTAATCAGTATCAGGGTCCAGGCCACAGTGGAGTAATTTCATGCATAAGGATCTTGGATTTCTCTCTCTCTCTCTCTCTCTCTCTCTCTCTCTCTCTCTCTCTTTCTCTCTCTCTCACACACACACACACACACACACACACACAAACACATTTATGCACATACTCTCTCACAGACAGAACACACACTGTCACCTGGACATGCACTCACATACACATATATTCACACACACACTCATATGCAAAGAACACAGACAAATACATACTCTCTCACACACAGAACACACATTGTCACATGGACATGCACTCACATACACATATATTCACACACACACTCATATATAAAGAACACAGACAAACACATACTCACACACACATAGACACAATGACAATAGGTATTGTATGGTGTTATTGAGCTAGAGAATGTAATGCTCTGTTCCAGTGCATTTATATATGAATAAGTAAGTCTTATTTTCTTCATTCGTTTTCAGTAATTTAAGCCACTGACATTTTGATCCATCTTGTTGTGAGGTTGTTTATACATTTGGTAGAAAATTAAATTCTTTCATAGCTTTTTCATTTCATCTTAGATTCCCTGAGGGCACTTGGGTTTTTTTTTTCTTGAAATTTGTGTTTTTTTATTTGTTGTGGACATTATATTTCAATATTTTATGCTGTAAATTTCTATGTGTCTTGACAAAAGCATTGTATTTTATATCCTCCACTGTAGGATCTCTCTCTCTCTCTCTCAGAGAGAGAGAGAGAGAGAGAGAGAGAGAGAACGCACTTCTGCTACCCTGAAGGGCATCATGGGCATCATGTACTTAGTTTTCTGTTTCCCAAGACCAGACAGTAGTCACTGCTGTGTTAGCCATCTCCATGGCTTTCTTTCACAAGGAGTGTCCCATAAAATTCTTGATGTCTTAAGACACATTCTTAGAGAAACAACAGTTTGTGCTTATTTCAAAAACAGAAAAGATATTTACAATAGAAGTGAAGGCAGACACTTACCTGACCCAAGTTGAGATGAAATAAATTTAAAATCTTGCATTTTTCTGGTCATGTGTCCTTTTTTACCTTAAAATGAAAATTGAAGACAACATTTTATTTTTATACTCTTGGTTGAGATAAATGATATTTTTATTTTACTTTGACATATTTTAAATGATATTTACTAGTATTATTTTTCAGATACTAAATGTTTACAGGATTGAATGTGACATTCATACATACTTCCAATTCTGGAACTTCATAGCTGAAAGTACTTCAATGACTGATTTTTGTCTTATTTATTAGCTTGCTGGAGTTATAGTCACTTTGAACAAGGCCAGTGGGCACCCACCTATAGTCCAAGTTATTCACAAGTGTGGTGCAATAGAGTCATTTGACATCCAGCCATTTGAGGCCAGCCTAGGATACATAACAAAAGCATCCTTAAAAAATGATAAAAACAACAAAAAGTAAGCAATAACAATAAAAATCCTGAAAAATACAGCAACAAAACAGCAAGAATCCCATAAAAAGTACATACAACGAAACCAAAATTTGATGTTTCTATATCAGCAGCATCTTGTTTCAACATTATTTTTAACATAGTTTTATGTATTATTAATATATATTGCATTTCATACAATACCTCTTTACCATATTTAGCCCCTTCCTTCCATATCTGCATCCTTCCATTGCCCACCCACAACCACTTTGTCATATATGTTAAAGCCTATGTTAGTCAAGTTTTTGCATCCAGATGCCCTTTGATATAAATTCATTCACTGGAGCCTGTTCAATTTTTTTTCATTTCCAAGCAATTTGCTATTTATTATAGTTAATAATAGTAAAGCTATATTATGCCCTAATTGTTTCAAATGAGGATTTTATGATTCAGAATAGAAATGAAATACAAGGAAAAATAGTATGAAACGAAACAAAACGAATTAGACAAAGAAATTCTAACCTTTTCTATTCTATCTTCATGACCCAATGCTTTACTTACAAAGAAAACATAACTTAAAGTACAAGTACAATACTGAGGGCATTGCTGGTATACAATAACCACATATTTATAGTTTAATACTTATCAATAAGATATATTGATCTTCTGGGCTTAAATAATTCACTGGAAAACAAAAAGGAAAACACCTGACCAACCTCATAAATGGTGAGAGACCAGTGGTTAGTGACTAGGTAATATCTCTTGCTATTTTTTCTGTTTCTTTCCTACTGTATCTTATTTTCTGAATCCAGGTGCAGAAAATATAGCAATTAATATTAAACTGAATTTGATTATTTGCTTCTTCAACATTTCATTGGATTATGTTGACTTGGTAATTTGATTGCTATGCAGATGTGAACTGTACTGATTGCATTAAAATATGCAAAGGAAATGAGGAAATATTATCAGACAACATACAAAAAGTTTTCACTTTCCCACTGTTCAGCACATCCTTCAGGGGAAAGACCCTGAGTGGTAAGTATCGTGAAGACTTTTGAAAATTCTTTTCTGCTGAAGTATGCATTTCCTGCATAAGACCTGACTGCTCATTTCCATACTTGGGTATGAATTTTCCCCTAGACTAAAATATTCTGAAAGTATTCTAGGTCTTACTGTAAACAAAGTTTGCGAATATCCTCCTGGATGAGATTATAACCTTACTAGGCACTGGACTGGAGAGCATATTAAGAACTGTGCAAAACTATGAAGTGGCCCAGCCTTTGTCATGTGACCCAGAGAGACTGAGACACCAGGAACAGTAAACACATTTCTAAACGTTGTATTAATTCTTTCCGTTAATGTGCACAATACTTGTTTTATGAGGTGTCCGTCCACAGGTACACACTTTGTACCTTGTTCTCACCTCCCCTCTCCTGGACATACCCCTCCTACTCCTCTCTGCCTTGCGTTGGGTCCCCTCCTCTCCAGAAAATAACCTCCCTTGCATTCTCCCATTTTTCATGGGAAAATATGAAATATTTTATTTTTTAATTCTGCTAACATCCTCTCTAGTTTGCCTCCATAGATCCTTAGACCTTGTTCTCCACAGTGAGCCTGCATCTTCTGTCATGTCCTCTGTGTGTGTGTGTGTGTGTGTGTGTGTGTGTGTGTATATATATATACACACACACACATACTTCTCATATGCATAAAAGATGTCCCACTTGGCTTTATGACTCTAGAATAGTGCTTTTTTGTTTTTTTTTTTAACATGATGATCTCCAGTTACACATATTTTCAGCGTTTCACTTTTCATGGCTATAGACATCTCCATTGTGTGTATATACCACATCTTACTCATTCACCTGCTGATGGACAGTTTCATACCTTGAATATTATGAATAATATAACAATAAACATGGGCATGCAAGTGTCTCCAGTATGATGGCATAGAGTCCTTTGGGTGTATGTTTGAGAGTGGTGTTGTAGGATTATACAGTAGTTCTATTGTTAGGTTTTTGAGGAATCTCCACACTGATTTCTGTTGTGGCTTCGTGAGGTAGCATCTCCACCTTCAGCGTTTCGTTTCTCTTTTCCCACATTTTCTGCAGCCTGTGTCCCATATTTACATATTATAAATGGTCAGCTCCAACACAGCTCAAGTCTTCCAAGCATATCCCATCAACATGGAAAATAGAACATAATTCTACCACTTGAAGATCAGAGTCTGCTTTCTAAAAATAGAAGATAGTGCTTGATTCACTTTGACAGTTTGGACTGAAGCACTGTGCTTGAACTCTGCCTGTGACTTTGACTCCTAAGCTTGGAATATGTGAAATTATACCTATGTCCTGATTTGAGAGGTTAAAAGACTTAAGGCCAATTCTAGGAGCATGAACCTTTAGGACCTTCCAGGCGAATGTCTTTATACTGAGGGAATAACAGTAAATAAGCTTTGCTCATCATTTCTGAAAGACTTGGGGTTAATACAAATTTAATACGAGTTGCTAGATGAAATACATCATCTCTGGTTAGATATGATTTCAAATAATCAGTGAATGCTACATGAGTGTATGTGTCTTATAGGTACCCTCTGTTTTCATTTGATACATCCAAATTAATGCTACCCATGAGTTCCAGTGTTAATTCTTGGGAAATTCATCAGAAATTTTGAAACATTTCCTGAGGACACTCATAAATCCCCCATGATACAGAGTGATTGCCTCGACACCAAACAGAACCTTGTGGAAGATGACCTGATTCAAAAGAGTCTAAATGTTGTTGATATTGTTCTTTAGATCCATTCCATTGCCTATTTCTGACTAAAAAGTTTTTTTTTGTTTGTTTTTTTTGTTTTTTTGTTTTTTTTTTTTTTTTACAGAGCTTTATGCATTTGGGGATATTGCTGAAGCTACTGACATACATTGAAATGTTGTCAGTCGTATTCCTTAGACAAATTTTGTGGTTATTGACATATCACTATCACAACATATTTCAGAACCATAATTACAGGTTTTAAGGTTTTTGAAAGACAGTCTCCTTGAGGCCAGAGCTGGTCTAGAAATCACTTTGTTGACCAGGTTGCCCTTGATCTTACAGAGATCTTCATGTCTCTCTTTCAAGTGCTAGTACTGAAGACATGCCACCATGCTCAGGAAAACTACAGGTTTTTAACTTGTGTGTTGTGTGTTCTTTTTGTGTGTGTGTATGGTGTGTGTGTATGTGTGTGAGAGAGAAAGAGTGAGAGACGTACACATAGACAGAGAGAGACAGAGACATAGGAAATCAGGGTCCTTGCATTCTGCCTTGTTTGCAGCCGTGACCTGCTCTTCACAGATGTACAACAGGTTAGATGGCTAGTAGCTTCTGGGAAACTGTCTCCATATTGCCATAGGCAGGGTAGACTCAGAGATGCACACTACTACATCCAGTTTTAGGTGGTTTTGGGGATCTGAATTATAGACAATTGTTTTAACTATTGAATCGTTACTCCAGGTCCATGGTCATATAGTTTTTATAAATCAGTTTTATAATATAGTTTCTATAATTTTAATTAGACAAATCCCATATCATTCACTCGAACTAGAGAGTAGACATATGACAAAAATTTACAAAAAAGGAAAATGTGAGATGCAAGCCATTCACGTGGAGTTTAAATCAATAGAAATGAAAATGTTCAGCCTATTTTCATATAAAACTCACTGTTACCATTACAACTGTTTCTTGAATAATTCAGACATGCATCTTCCTGGGGTCATGAATTGTAATTTCTCTTTTTTTTCTGAAACATTTCAAGTAAGTAGTCATTATTTAACATCTGAACTGACAACTTACTCCCCATAAAGTTTTCTAAATTAATCTTCCCACTTATCCCATAAGCAAATAGGTAAACAATTTTTCTCCTCTGTAACAGAATTTATTAATAGATTGTTTATTAATACATTAGCTATCTTTATCACTGAAAATACATTTTTTGCCTTAAGAATCTAATATATATATGTATATATATATATATATATATATATATATATATCTCCCAACAGAATATCCACTGACCAACTAGAAACCAGCACAGACCTCTGTAACCCTACTTGTCTGAATTGAAATGCATGTATGTGTATATATATATATATATATATATATATATATATATATATACCAAGACTTAAACTATTTATATTGGATAACCTATGTGAAATAGTTTGTATTGGCTATCTACTAAAATAACATTTATGAATTGATTAAGTAACAAATTAACATTTCACAGATTTTATTGTGACTATTGAAAATTTTAATCCATAAATGCAATTTATATAGTGTTTTCATTAGTTAATGATGCATTAAAGAATCTGTTACATGGAGCAGGCAGAAATTTGGCTGCTTGTATACGGATTATATATTTTTGGGATGACTTTTTAAATACATATATAAATACTTTCACTGCTTTACTAACTTTGCATTTAAGTGAAACTCATTGGGATTAGCCTTATTGTTTATTCAGCTGAAATATACTAAAATATTTTCAGTTGATTATCATATTGGTTTTTAATAGCCAACTAGCCATTCATACTTAACAGACCTCTCTCCTCTGTCACATATCATTGTCAATACTCTTTGAAAAGCTCTGCTGTTCCAATTTCAGAGCTACTAATAAATACAGATTATTTATTTACTTATTTATATTAATTCTTTATCATTTTTCCCTAATAAATGAATCGCCAATATTGATCTTCTAATTGATCCATTCTACTCAGAATTTTTTTTTCTGAAATTTCTATTTAGGTTATTGAGTTTTCACTTCTGTCTTGGTTACTGCTTCACTATTTCTTTACTGAATTGTCTTCATCATTTCATTAAGCTAAATTTTCTTGGACTTCACTCATATCTACTTTAAACTCCTTGAATTCTTTAATCATGTTTACCATTGTTCTATACTTTCTATCCTGGTGTTCATCTAGGTAATTCTTATTGTAGAGCTTTTCTATAGGACTAGTGAGTTTGGGGGCCATATTGTCTTGGTCTTTCCTATTGTTTATGTTTTTGCACCATGACCTGGGCATGTGAACATCTTTCACTGTGTTTCATTGTGGTTGTTTTGTTGTTGTTGTTTTTGTTTTTTTTCTGATACGAGATTCTGGCCCACCTCTGTCCAGTGGAAATTTGGTTCTGTTTGGCTCTGCTCAAGCTTGGATGATTTCATGTGAAGTCTGTAGAGTTGGTAAATCATTGTTTCAGATACTTGGTGTTGCTTTTTCATTGGGGAAACTTGGGTGATTCCAATTCAGTGATAACTTAATAATTGTCCTAATATGGAGTGCATGTCATTAAAATTGTGTTAGGGCACATGGGGACAGGAACAGTGGAGGTGGGGTCTCGGGCACTCATCTGGCTGGGCAGTGACACAAACTGCATAATCAAACCTGGGAATGTGTGTATAGTCACTATGACTATTAAAATATATTTACAATATATTATGTACATATATTTACATACATTAATATTTTCACATATAATATATAAATTGTTTTAAATAGTTTATACAAATTCCCATACATAATTTTAAATAGATACATAATTTTAAATAGATATGCAAGTTGATAAGAATATATAAACACGAGTGCCTCCATGAGGGATTTACACAGAAATGTTAGTTTAACCTGTATGGAGACCTCATTCAGTGTTACAGAATATTCTCAGCTGAAGAGATGTAGCTACTCTTCATTTGAATTGACTGGAGTTACCTCAGGTGATATCTGAGATATAGAGGCAAGGGACCAAATTCTCTGCTACAGTAAAAAATAAACAAAATATTTATTTTGTGTTTGCAGTTCTAATAACCACTTGTTGCCTAGTTGATGGAGCCTGGGCTCAGCATGAAGTCACTGACTAGAAGTCCACTGGTTTTGATCCTAAGGTTTGAGTTTCATAACTTTACTTCTCTTACTTTTCAGAGATATTCAGGCTGATATATGGCCTCAAGAGACTTCCCACAACTGCTGACCAGGCAGCAAAGGCCATTGTGTACAAACATACTTATAGTATTTAATATTTCTCTAGCTTTATATCTAAGTCAAACATCAGTGCAGTGAGACAGTTTACTTCACCTACTGTACGATTGTTACTATAAAATAAATCCTATATCATTTTAAATACTGGACAATTTTCTTCTGTTGCTATTACTGTTATTATAATACTTAGTAAAAACTACAAGAAATGACAATAAAAAGTTTTTAAAACAACGATGATGAATATGCTCAAAAATAACATTAAACAACCCAAACAGAAAAACAAATGAAAAATTTTCAAAAACTTAAAGACATGCTTCTAAAGAAGTTATGTAAATTGTCAACAGCAAATAAAAAACTACTCAGTGTCACTGATAATATATTAATAGTATAAATCAAAGCCATGATGAAATACCTACTAGGCATATGGACTGAGATGACTACTTTCGAAAATATAAAAAAAGGAAAGAATAAAGGAAAGAAAGAAGAAAGAAATAGGAAGGAAGGAAGGAAGGAAGGAAGGAAGGAAGGAAGGAAGGAAGGAAGGAAGGAAGGAAGGAAGGAAAGAAGGAAGGAAGGAAGGAAGACAGCAGAGAGCATTGGAAGGACCTGGATAAATTGAATTCTGCAGTACTATTAGAAATGCAAAATTGAATCTGTAGTTGGTGAAAACAAGATAATGGTTACTCCAGTAGAATTGTCACATTCTCTAGGAATTCCCACTTGTCAGTTACACCACACACACACACAGAGAGAGAGAGAGAGAGACAGAGAGAGACAGAGAGAGACAGAGACAGAGAGAGAAAGAGAGAGAAATGAATTAGCAGTCATAAAGTGATATTTTTATATCTGTGTTCACTGCAACATTAGTTTCAAGAACCAAAAGGTAGATGAAAAACTAGTATCAAAAATAGAGTGATAGAATAAACAGACTGTCATGTAGGTTCACAGTGGTACAGTAGTGACCCTTAAAGAACGGGAAGTTCTGACAGTGCTTCAATGTGAAAGACATTTGAAGACATTTTACTAAGTAGAATTTTCTTCTTACAAAACTTCACAGGACTCCACTCATATGGTACTCAGAGGAATGGTATTCACAGACTTGGACTAGAAGTTGATATTCAAGAAGGGAGATTAAAATGAAGTGCTACTATTTAAAGAAGGCGAGAGAATATCTGTATGGAAACATTAAATTTTAGAGATGGATGAAAGAAACAATTCCAGGACCATACAAAGGTGCTGAATGCCACTGAATTATAAACTTAAAAAGATAAAATAGTGAGTTCTACACTTTTATGTTTTAGCATAATAAAATTTTAACATTTAAAATATTAAATGCAGTATGTATTTCTACAAGAGCGCCTGGCATAAAAGATTAACACACACACACACACACACACACACACAAACAATAAAATTTGGAAAACATGACACCATGAATTAAAACAGTGGGGAATTTATTATTAAACGCAGTTGGGAATTTCTGAAGCGATTTCTACTCTGAGTCAGAGTGAAGAAGATAGCATGCTTTAAAGTCAAATTGAACACAGCCTTCTGAATGTTTGCAAAGTCCAAAGTCATTGTGTAGCTAATTGAACACTTGTAGCCATAGACTAGGAAGCCTCTGCAAAGTAGTTAGGGTTATCCAAGTAACACTGCCACTAATGTTTACTAGCAAAGCACAGAAAATATCTCTCAAACATGAAGCCAAGTCATTAGTTCAAACACAGTTGCTACTGCATTCCAAACACAGCCAGTCATAGGAGCCAGAAAGAAATGGCGTCATGCCTGACATCCTGGCCCAAATAAGTCAACAAAGAGTTTCATGACAATGAAATTGAGAACAAAACGGAGACACTGACAAATGAAAGTTAAGGTAATTTTCAATGAAGAGACATTATTAAGAAACACAAGTATTCTTTGAATAGGTCAGAAGTAACTCACAGTGGGTGGCAAATACAAAGTATCAATGAAAACCATAAATATGTGGGTAAGTTTAAAGGCATGCTGACATAACAACAATGAAATAATGCCTTGATGGGTAGGGAGTATATAGAGAATTTCAAGGTATTTAAATTTACATAAAATTTGGAAGCAGAAGATGAGGTAAATGCTTTAGGGATGAGGGTTATCTGAGAGGAGGTAGTGATAATTATTTTGATTGACCTTTACACTAGTCTTTACTTATTCAATTTCCTAAAAAACAGATAATTAAGTCAAGGAAATAAAAAATAGAAGCATAAAATATCAGCAATTGAGAAAAGGCAATTCAATTAAAAAGAAGACAAGGTTAAACCAAATAGTCAAATAGGAAAAATAACTAAAAACAGCTATTACAATTAAGATAAAGACTGGAAGTTTGTATGTACTACAACTACTTGTAAAAGACATAGCATGCTGAAATATCAGGGAATATTAAAGAATCAGGAAGGAAAATTTTATACTATTTAGTCACCATTCATAAACTAAAATAATAAATAGATGCTTAAATATCTAACAAAGATATTTTTGAGGAGAAAATACAAGACACATAGAAGAAAAGCATGCAGGTAAAAGTTTTACTTTTATCGGGGCAAAAAAGGATTTTTTTTTTTTATTCTTTTGAGATAAGGTACACCTGTTGCCCCAGCTGGCCTGAAATTCTCTATTTCACAGAGATCTGCCTGTCTCTGCCTCCCAAGTGTTAAGATTAAAGGCATGTGCCAACACACAGAGCAGAGAAAATTTTTTAGTTCATCTTTGCAGAAAGAAGGGAGAAATATCAGTCACCTTTTAAGTGAAGCAAATTAAAACCTCTGCAATGCTGAGACTGAGCATGGAAATCAGTTCTGCAAGTAGTTTATCATTGTCAGGGAACAATCCCCATACTTGCTGTTTCATAGCAAAGTCTTATAGAAATATATATTTAAGACTTGTATTATTGAGCATATATATATATGTGTGTGTGTGTGTGTGTGTGTGTGTATATATATATATATATATGAAAGTTCATAGTCACTGTATTCATTACACTCTTAACCAAACTAACATTCTATTGCAAAATGGGTGCATCTATTGTGACACAGGAAATGTAGTATTTTCCAAAGTAGAAAGAAACTCATTTCATTATTTGCTTCAAGAGCAATGACAGAATAGTAGCATAGTCTCCGTAGAGAGAATTTCTTAGTACAAATTATAACCCCACTATATGCAATGTGTGAGTTTGATCAAGTTTACTAATATTTATATTATAGTTTTCTCATTTGTAAAAAGAAAAACATGAAACATATCACATATTCCAGGTCATGATTTTTCTGGAAAATGCTATGTTGAAATATAGGAAATTCATTCAGAACAGGGCTAGGCACTCAGCAAAAACTATACTTTGGTAGAATTTTTCATTGTTTTGAAATTCAATAATTAGGAATATTTTATTTTTATCAGACTTTTAGTCTTGACATACTTGTTATGAATTCATATGACCTTTTCAAAGTAGTGAGTTTATCTAGTAATTATTATGCAAATGTTCTAATTATTTTATCTTTAAAAATAAAAATGTAATTGATGCCATCCTGTTATTTTGTAACTTGCAACATTGCTAAAATTTACTTGAATAAATATGCATATTTTAAAGTTCAATTTTTGGTTTATAAATTCCTTACCTATAAATGAAACTCTGAATAAAGGATGTAAATTTCCTTTTAGTTTCTTATTTGGAGTGGCAGTGTTGTTTGGAGAGAAGCATGGACAAAGACTGTGGGAGGCTGACTGAGCCCAGGGTCAGAATCCTTGTTTTGTTGACTCAATGGTTAAAAGCACTTGCTGCTTTTCCATAGGACTCATCTGGTGGCTCACAGCTAACTGTAACTCCTGTTCCAGAGTGACTCTGACACCTTCTTTGGGCCTCCATGAATTCTTACATTCACGTGGGAAGCACTCACACACAGACACATACAGACACAAACAGACACACACACACACACAGAGAGATACAACATAGAGAGATTTTTGTTTGTTTTGAATTTTTTATGACTGTGTGTGTGTGTTTGTGTGATTTGTATGTGTGGACGCACATGCCAAAGCTCACAAATGGGGATCAGAGGACATCTCTATGGAGTAGTTTCTCTCCTTTCATTTTTACTTGGGTTCTGAGGATTGAACTCAGTCAGTCACCTTACGTGGTAGGAGCCTTTGACCTGTTAACCCATTTCACTGGCCCTAAAATGGACTTTCATTCATCTATCAATAGCAAATTTTCATTTGCTAGTAAGTGAATGGATCTGGTGATCAAAATATTAAGTGAAATATGTGAGACTCAGAAAGAGAAATATTTCATGGTTTTCCCATACATAGAACCTAGATTTTACACACACACACACACACACACACACACACACACACACACATGAATATATTCATGTTTCACATGAAAACAGAAGAGCAACTATTGAGAAAAAAGGGGACTCACAGGGCAGAACTCACAGTACAGAAGGAAGCAGATGGTGAATATGGAAAAAGCATATGATACGTTTAAATGAGTCTTTCATTAGAATATCACTTTCTCCAGTAACTATGCATTGATAAAATTATATTTCAAATCTGTTTAAATATGGAAAATGATGCCAACTTTTTTTCCTCAATAGTGGAAATACAATGAAATCAAGTATGTTAATGAACTAACTGGATTACTTGTAAAATTATAAGGGTAATGGAGCAGGTAACCAACCAATTTGGATCCTAAGAATGATAATACTAGTCTATTTTAAGTAGCCATTAAACCTCCTTGACTTTAGTATACTATATGTTCTTGTAAGAGAATTTGGCTTAACTGTAATAGAAGCAAGCATAGCCAGAAAAGGAAAATCCAGAACATCCTTATAGTAAAGGAAAGCAAGGGCTGTGTGAAAAATATGTATAAGACTGATTAATCTTTAGACCCTTGAACCAAACTGTAGTCAGTGTCACTGAGCTTGAAGCAGTGTGAAAGAATGAGAAAAGTTAAAAGCAAATCATACCTATTTCAGCATTTTACTTAGGATCAGTCTTGCTTTTATGCCTAAGGCTTTATGGAAAGAGATTAAGAATTAAAATGACTAATTATGGGCACACTTTAAACCATTCTACCAGGCCTTGGTGATTATACACATGCAGACAAACTTTCTAATTGCTGCTGTGGGATCCTGTGGTGTCTAATATTGTATTAAACCATGGTACTAGCATTTTAGTTACTTATGCAAAAATCACATCTGCAATTGATAGAAATATTTATCAGTGTGTTCACTAAAATGAAAAGGCAACGAAGCAAGTAATAACATTTAAAACAAATAGAAAGGCCCAAATGAAAATGAAGCATTTGAATAATTTCACAGTGTGTAGTCTGGAAGAAATGATATCAAAACCCACTTCTGTATCAAATCAATAACACTGAAATGTGACAGAATCTTGATGATATTCTAAAGAAAAAATTTTAATCCATAAAAATATACTTGTAAAACATTTCCAGAAATGGGATATTTACCATTCTTCTTTAGTATAAGTTGATTGTTTTCAGGAGTGCATTAGTTGTTTTATTTTGTAGTTTATCATAAATGTCATTCATACTTTCTGGTTTAAGATTCTAGTGGTTCATCTCTTTTTAACACTGTAGGAAGTTATTTTATGTTCGTGTTGTTTGGGTTACCTTGTGAAGATAATATTTGAGAAGCAGGAAGTCAGATGCATGCTGAAGTTTTCTGCAAATTCATTTGGTTTGTTACATATAAAGTTCTCACAGTCATATAAAGCTCCTGTCTCAGCTGTGTCTACTGAAGGGTTTTTAACAACTCCGAGTCCATAATGTTCTATGTCCAAATGCATTTAGAGTCAGCTGTCAGTGAATTCGTCCTCATTTACCCATGAAGTCTCAATAAACTTCCTGTTTCATTGAAGCCAAGCTATTAAAACACTGGAAATTGTAAGACAAGAGACATGGGTTCTATCCTTATGGGATAATTGAGTACACAAAGGTTCAATTTTTATGTATTTCATGAGATAGGATATCAACTTTCATTTAATTTTTTGCATCAATTTTATTAGTGCATGTGAAGACAGAGATAAAAAGGGAGAGGAGAGGAAGAGGAAGAGAAAGAGGGAGGGAGAGGGAGGGAGGGAGGGAGGGAGAGAGAGAAATATGCAAGGAGCAACTTGGGAATATGAGAAGGTCAAAGGACACCTTGCTGGAGTCTTTCTCATTCCACCATGTGGGTCTTAGAGATCAAACGACGTTCAGACTTGGCAGAAAGTGGGTATTTTAGCTGAATCATCTTGATGGTTCAGGTTCTCATTTTTTATCCTCGTACAGATTCATCTGATTTTCACTACTTTTATAAGCTCTTCAATTTTTTTTCATTCAGGGACTCTTTGAATGAGACTCTAAATGACAGGATCAGAGCTCAAGATATCCAACTGTTCCAGGCTGGCTCATTTTCCAGAAGAGGAGATCTTAAACCAACTTTAGGCCTATGCCAATCAGTCATTAGGGTACAGAGCAGCTGCTAGCAAGTGGGGTAGGTGAGCTGCACTCAGCACCCCTGCATAGGCAGTCATGCACATGCCTCTACCTGGCCCTGAAGGGACTTAGGCAATTTGCTGTCCATCCTAAGGCTATGAATACCATGACTTAATCTTAAAATGTAGCCAGAAAACCAGACTTATGACTGAATCACTCTGTTCATGAAACTTAACCAAATTAGGAATGTTGTAATAAAATTCTACCAACTCATAAATCTAGAAATCTTGAAAGCATTTAGATTTTAATATTCAAGAATTAACAATGGAGCTGGAACTGACCTGGAAGACTTCACCTTGAAGACTAGCTCTCGTACTTCTAGAGGATACTGTGCAAGATGCTAAGAGAGAAAATCAATTGATGGGCCAATCCAGCTTTAAAGCCTAATACCCTAATACTTGGCATAGCAAAGTATTTTGATGTAGTCATGGTACTTTTATCTAGGGAGTAATCAATAGCTACCTAACCAGACTTGAAGAACTCTCAATTCAAGGAAACTCCTGGGTGGTACTGTCAATATACCAAATACACATCTCTGGAGAAGCTATAGATCCTAGAGAGAAACCTATCTCTGTCATATTTCTAAACAAATGAAATTTCTTACTCGATGCTAAATATGAATCCTTATATTTACAAACAAGTGTAGTGTGATGCACACAGAAAACCCAAACTGGCTAAGTTTCAAAGAATAAGAGACTGCAGAGTGCATGTCCCTGAATAGGACTCCTATATTAAACCTTACCCACCCACAGCTCAGGGACCACTGTAGAAAAGGGTGCAGAAAGACTGTAAGAGCCAAGCTTGTACAGGAAGATCAGCAAACAGAGTCTTTCAGGCCCCTGGGACCCTGCTCACATAAACTTGCAACAATGATGACAGCGTACACCAGACCCATGCTGACTCAGGGACATGGAATCTCCCTGTTCTCTCTTCTTTCTGGCCACAAAGTTAATGGTATGACTGCCACATGCTTCCACCATGAAGTGAATGTATGCCGCAGCATTAAAATGAACAGGGCCATCCAACCCACAATGCCTCACATTCATTCCTGAGATAACCTGCCATCTTAGGGTGAAGCTGGTAAACAGAAAAATGTCTAAAGGAAAGTAAACAATACATGTCTAAAGGGATATTAAAGATAGATGATGTGGGAAGATGTGAAACATTCTATCTTGCTGGACTGTACCTCCAGCTTAGAAAGTAAAAGACAAAATAGCTTTAGGAAGTCCCTGAAACGGACCAGTTTCACTATGTTCACTCTCCCCAAATATATGCAGGCCCCAGAGATGGCTAAGACACTCTCAGATCAACCAGGCTACTAGGAGACAGAACAACCGAGTTGCATTGTAGGGACAGAGCACAAGCAGCTGCCTGGAAGAGGCTCAGATCCATGGACCTGCCTAAAAAGGACACTGTCCAATCTGTTGAACAGTCTGCAGGCCATGCAGTGTGCTAGAGGTTTCCTGTTTCATGAGCTGAGGTGGGTTTGGGGGATGCAACAGTATTTGAGTAATTTCTGCTCCCGTAGTTAAGCGCTCACCCATATTCTCTGTAAATAACCCCAGTAAAATTCATTGGTTCACCGAGTTGCATTTTAATGGTATCCTTACTTCGTTATGTCTTTGTTTCCTCTCTGGCTTCAGTAGATTTCTGATCACGTTCTGAGGAATAGTGAGGCACAGCAATGCCACCGTCCTAAAGTCAACAGGACCAACCAACCCACCATGAGGCACATAAATGCCACAGCACCAAAATCTTCAGCAACAACTGCTCATGGATGAAAACTTCTAAAATTGTGGGTCAAAACAATAATTTTTTCCCTTTATAAGTTATCACAGCTACTTAGTTATTTTCACTACTTTTTTAGGAGTGGGTGTGTGGTATGTGTGCCCATGTGTGGGGTGGTGCACTCACTCGACTGCATAATGAGACCAGATGAGGACAACAGATACCTTGTTCCTCCCCTCTCTGCTTTATTCCTTTGAGACTTGGTCTCTTACAAAACCTGGATCTAGCCTGGCAGCCACAAGCCCAAACAAGCAATGACCCAGTCTTCACTCCTGTTCAGTGCTAGACTTGTAAACATACATGAAATACTGGCTATTTTACATTGATATAGTGTTTTAGCTCAAGTCCTCGAGCTTAAGCAGAAAGCCCTCCTACTCACGAAGCCATCTCTTAGGCTTAAGAGCTATTTTTATAGTACCTGAAAGTTAAGTTACACATCAGATAATAAAAATACAAATCTAATATTGAGACATCTGGAAGAAAGCATAATAAAGCCCTTTACTAATTATGATGATATGCAAAGTGAAGTTGAGTGGAACATATAACAGTGCAAGACTTTTAGACAAAAGGAATAAAAAGATAATTAAGAATATGTCTGTCAAGTGGTAGATATGGACTGATAAGGAAAATCAATATAATTTAATATAAGCCAAGCAGACACAGCACATGTTCTCAGGGAGTGTAATAAACACATGCTTAATTCAGCTTATAGATTTAAGTTTCTTGGAAGAAGAAAGACCTGAAATGGATTTTGAGGAATTTACTACCAATTGAGCAAAAGGAAGGATAACTATTACAAGAAATGTGAATAAGAAAAAATCAAGTGTTTTAAAATAAAGACAAGTTATTATTCCAGTTACTTTTCAGCTGCTGTGGAAAAATACTCTGATCAAAAACAGGAGAAAAGGTTTTATTTGATTTACATTTCCAGGCCACAGTTATTGAGAGAAGTCAGGTCAGGAATACAAGTCAGTGACTTGAAGCAGAAACCATGGATGAATGCTGTTGGCTGACTCCTTGCAGGCCTAAGCTTAGGTATATTCCAAAAGTGAGAACCTGGACCATGAAAATGACTGAGCTGATATACGCAGCTTAGCTACCCCATCTGTCTAAGAAATGGTGTGACAAACAGTGAACTGGGCATCAAGACAATTCCCCATAGACATGCTCAAAGGCCATTCTGATCCAGGCAATTTCTCAGTGGTGACTCTGTTATCAGATTACTCTATGCTATGTCAAGTTGACAGTTAAAGATGACCAGTAATGATGTTTATTATACATGCTGCAATTTAGATCATTAAGGAATAAGGTACAAAGTAACAGACAATAAAAAAGAGGCACTTTGGAGTCTATGGGTTCTGTATTATTTACTAATGATATTGTCTTTTGTTTTCTATAAAACATGTTTGGAAGAAACAATATCAAATGTTATTTAGGACATTATAGAACATTCAATGCCTTGGCATCTTAGAGTAAGGAGTTAAGATGACAAAATTTGGAATATAATATTGATTCCCCCAAGGATTCCAGAGGGATTTCAATAAATTTGGGAGAACTGCTAAGATATGAAGAACAAGACAGGAGACTTTGACCTGGTTAAGACTACATAATGCTTTTCCAGAGGACTTGAATTCTGTTCCAAACACCCTTGCCTGGAAGCTCAAAATGACCTGTAACTCTGGCTACAGAGGAATCTGGGACCTCAGGCCTTTGTGGGTATCTTAACATATTCACATAGCAAAACAAACACATACACTTACACACATAATTAAAATAAAGAATGATCTTTAAAAATAACCTCAGCTTATGACATAGAATTCCAGAATACATAGAAACAAGGAAATAAAAAGTCAGTTGAATATACAGTCTATAAATAAGGAAACTAAGATGGCCTGTAATACTTGACAAAGAGCTCATTTTCACTAATTTTCAGGGAAATGAAAAATATAAATAAAGATGTTGCTGCAAAAAATTATGAAAATCTAAAGCAGAAAATTTTGAAAAGATAAAGTGTTAGTGAGTATTCGTAACTGATAGCCCCCTGCTATGCTAAAGAAACAGCCTGGAAAGCCCTGGCAGTGCATAATAGAATATTATTTATTTAGCCACTCATCGAAACATTGCAAAGTGCAATCCTAGACAGTACCCAACATAAAGTTAAACATATATACAGTGGAGTATAACCACACTAGAGAGTACTTAGTATTATTGAGAAGAAACTGTTCACAGGCAAGCACAAAAGCTCCCATGAATGTAACACACAAAATATTTAAAGTTAAAAGCAAACAATCAACAAACAAATACTAATAGATCCCTTATATTTGAAAGATCAATTAAACCAAAGAAATGGAATCAATTAATCCAAAGAAATGGAATGCTGACTTTTGGAGGGATCGGTGATTCCATGCACACATAATGTATGCTGTTGGATTTTGCCTTGTTCCTCTCTGAGCCAGTCATCTGGTTATGCTGTCCGACTCACTGTTTGTCATAGATATTTATCAAACTCCTTGATTAAGGTTTTCTGTACTTCCCTTCATACTAAATGTTTTGCTTCAGATTATTTTGGGAGGTCATCTGCTACATGGAATCAAGTGCCCTGAAAATTACTCAGTCACTTAAAATATCACTTAAAGAGCTGATTCTATTCAACAATAATATTGTCAAAGAATGACTTCCCTTCCGTCTCTTCAGAGATGGGGGAGTCTCTCCTCCCTTCATCAAGGAGCAGGAAGCCTTCTTTCTGTCTTGTACATTGTAATTACTGATGTGTGATCTACTGAGTTACTGTTATTATGAAGAGTACTGTTGAAATATATTATTATATGGGATATTATTATTATTATTATTATTGAGACTGGGGCTCAATATGTGTCCTAGCCTACACTCAAATTTGCAGCAATTTTCCTGACTCTCTATTGTGGGGCCAGTGTTTGTTGCAATAAGGTATTGAGCAAAGCCCAGCAACCCCGGAGACCCTGAAGGGACGGCAGGTGTCTGGCCTGCTCTGCCTGATGTGTGATAACCTGGCCCCTGGAATTCACTATAGATATGAATCTTCCTTTCCCCCATCCCAAACCAGGTTTTTGGGTTTCGTTTCCCCATTCCTAAAGTTCCACAAGCTTCCCACCTTTAATCCCTTAACCCCACCTCTAACTTTCCCAATACCAAAATGCCTTCTTATAAAAACTCCTGTCTTGGTCCCAATAAACGATCTGCCCACCGACGCAGTTTCCCGGGTGTCATTTCCCGCCGCACTCTGAGCCATTCTGAGGACCTGTTTCACTCTCCGTTCTCTGGGACCGCCGGTGCGCAACGGCTGTCTCTGGAGAAGGAGCCCCACACTCTATTTCTAAGGTGCTGGGATTTACAGACATGTGCTACCAGGCATGACATAATATGATCATTTTTATTGTCACATTTAGCTTCATGGTTAATAAGCCTGTCTTAGAAGTTATATACATTCTTGGTGGTAACACAACTTTAGAATCACATACTAACAAAATCTTCATTTTGTCATTAAGTACACCTTTTACTGAAGTGTTTCTGAAGATGTCTTTCATCACCTATGATTTCACACATGCAATCTTACTTCATAGCTTTCCAAACAATGCAGTGCCGTCTAGTATTCATCTAATATATCATATTCATTATTGAAGAGTTTTGAAGTACTTAAGTCAGTAAGTTTTCCAGCCTTCACTGACATCTGTGATACATGCATTTTCTGAACACTTATAAATACCTTTTGATACTTTGATCAGCATGTTGCACTGAAGTATTGTATAAAGTCTCATCATCACATCTATTATTATCCTCAGCATTACACCGAGTCATGAACTGTCTCCCCACCTCGAGTACTTAATTTCCCCAGTGCAGCCAAGGATTCAGACTGAAGGGAGAACAGGAAGCCTCACTAAGGCGACTCATCACATTATTCTCATTTGCACTAATGCATTGTGAAGGCCATTGACTTTGCATGTCCCTTTGAAGCTTCAGGACATGATTGCAAATGACATGTGTGACATCCAGCAGTTTCCTCCCCCACTTTTATCCGACGTGTTGGCAGATGACACTGGGAAGTGGGCATGGTGGTAAATGGCAGCTCCCATCACTTAATGAGACGTTTATTAAGAAACTAGGACTGATTATAAGTTGCAAATTAGCCATAATGTAAGTAATCAGCTGAGATGTCACATTGGTAGGGGGAAAATGATAAACAGCCAAGTGCTCATCCCTGCGCTCATCAAAAAGAACCCACAGTTCATTACAGACGGTAATTTGTTGGAATCCCGTGATGCCGATGGAAGGAGGCAGTACTCCTTCTAAAGTGCTTTCATCAATGTCTTACCCATGTTGCTTCTATGTAGACCTTGTAGATAAATTAATCATATCTATGGCGTTTCAGAATTTTATAGAAGTGCAACAGTTCTGAGTTATGAAGAAGGAACAGACTCTGACACTACAGTATTTGTCAAGAAAAGGAAAAGCAATAAAATTCTTGGTAAAGAATGCACTATTGTGAATAAGTGGAAAGGTGCCAAAAGACACTTCAACATATTGCTCAAGAATTAATTTATCACTCCTGAAATAGGTTTCTAGACTGCGAGTGTGCCCCC
This sequence comes from Eospalax fontanierii, assembly GCA_035773235.1. Lineage (NCBI taxonomy): Eukaryota > Metazoa > Chordata > Mammalia > Rodentia > Spalacidae > Eospalax > Eospalax fontanierii. The sequence goes on from CM069524.1 coordinate 10,688,955, forward strand.
AAAGAAGAATTAATAAAGGAAGAGATATTATATGATGGGTAGATTACAAACCTTATTCATCATACAAAGATTCAAAACAAAACATTAATATAACCTTGAATATCCAGAAATTTTTCACTACAGTTTTTAAGTTTATAATAAATCAATACCTTGGAAGTGTTGATATTTTCCTTGGTGATTTTTAAGAAACCATTCATTGTTTCCAAGCAACTCCTAGGTGGAAAATCCTGTCATTTGTGTCAGGTAAGTTTCCAAACATTTTTGCACTCTATGACTACTGAAAATAAATGTTATTGGCATTTCCCAAATCTAAGTCCTTTTCACAGATCCAGAAATATACAAATAAATTAATACATATACTGATGTTCACTGTTAAGGCTTAATATGATATACATCCACAAAGAAAGATGAGTAAATACATATATCACTCATATGTATTCTGTTTTAAGAAAGATGAGTAAATACATATATCACTCATATGTATTCTGTTTTTCCTGTAAATTGTTTTTCAAGTTGAATATTTCACACTTTTCCAATCAAGAAGATATTAAATAAATATCAATGTACTGAAACTGAGTGAAATCAATAAAACTTAGCATATCAATTAGGTAGATAATTTTTCCACCACAGACAATTTTTTCAAGCATTTTCAGATTTTTGTTACTATTGGAATATAAATATATTACAAGAGTTTGAGGAATTCAGTTCTTTTGCATACATTAAATAAGCACCTGCTGTAAGTACTGAATTATTACATAGTATGTAACATTAAAACAACTTTTGAAAGGGTCTCTTTGAATTCATTGTATGCTCACTGATGAGTATTTGAGTCCTGAAATATCATTTCACAGAGAATCTTCTCATTGATTATAGCACTCTTATTGAATTTTGAAATTTTCATACAATGTGTTTTGATCATGTTTAGAACCACTGAATCTCTACTATCTCCGCTAGTCCTTTACACCCTTCACCCAATTTCATGTCCTCAATTATTATTTTTATTTCCAATGCCTGTTGAGTCTCAGTTGTGTTGCCAAATGTACTTCAGTGTGGGTCCTTTGAGCCTGGTCAACTTATGTAACACCACAGCCTTAAAGACTCTCCTTAGCTTAATATGTCAGTTCCAATACTTCTTCAGCTAGGCTTGAGGCTTCTTATTCCCCTTCCCTCCCCTTGTATGCTAGGAAGTTTTCTGCCTTGAGTTGCATGTGTCTTGTGCAGGCTTTCACACTTGCTGTGAATTTATATGAGTAAATGTAGTGCTGTGCAGAAAACACCATTTCCTTGCAGTCATCCACTACCTCTGTTTCTTACAGTCTGTCCACGTCCTCTTCTGAAATTATCCTTGAGAATTTGAGGAAAAAGCTTGATACTGGTGTTCCATTCAAAGCTAAGCACTCTGTCATCTCTTACTCTCTGCAGGATGAACAGTGGTAGTGGTAGGTCTGCTACAAAAAAAAAAAAAGCTTTTATGATGAGAATTGAGAAATGAAACTATGGATATAACAAGTCGTTAAAAGTTGGCCTAATACTATGTCTCTTGGGTAGAATAATAGTAGTAGGTTCTCAAACAGCTAGAAATAGATTTACCACATGATCCACCCATTTCACTCTTGAAAGAAAATGTTGCAATGCTTCCGTGGGCATCCTTTATGTGTGGACATCTACACATGGCAGGTCGATTTTCTCCAGGGCTCTGATTCCTATCTCTTTAATGGAATCTTAGTTATATCTCTGGATATTATTCAAACAATAAAAGCTATCATTTATCATTTATCATTTATCAATGTGTGATTTCTGGCCCTTTTGAGTATATTCAGGTGGCTATAAGTGGATAAATTTAAATATTGGCCCTCACGTCTATGATGTTTATATATGTGTTTATTTTAATTCAGTACCATGCTAATTTTATTGCAATAGCTCCATAGTATAATCTGAAATCAGGGATTTGGATATCTCCAGCAATTTTTTGTTGTTCAGTATTGTTTTGAATATCCCTGAATTTTGTTTCTATGTGAAATTTAAGATTATGTTTTCTTAATATCTGTGAAGAATTGTGCTGCAATTTTAATGGGGACTTTGTTAAATCTGTAGATTCCTTTGCCAGAATGGCCATTTTCACAGTATTAATCCTACTGAGACATGAGCATTGGAAGTCTTTCCATCTTTTTGCATTTTCTTCAGTTTAAGTTTTCTTTAGTGTCTTAAAGTTTTTTGGTTGTTTTCTTGGCATTTGTATTATTAATTTATTTTATACTCCAGACACTAAACAGATTTATAGCTGATAATATATTTGCCCATTCCGTCAGCTGCCTCTTCACTCAATTGGTGTGAATTGTTGTACAGCAGCTTTATAAAGACTCATGGGGTTTGATTTGTCAACAATTGAGTGGTTTTGTAAGTAAGAGAAAAAAGAGAAGTAAACAGATTCATTTAGGATTTGGGAACTGACAGAGGGTAAACAGCCATAAGTTCTCAAGCTACAAATAAGCAATATGCCCCATTTTGTACATTTCTGGATATTATTAGAATATAATGCTATTCAAATCAATGATATAAAAAGGATTCAATTGTGGGGAATTTGGGGAGATAGTTCAGTGTTTAAAAAAACTTGATGTTTATGAATGAGGACCTGAGTTCTTTGAGAAGGCTTGTTGACAAACTCCATTCAGAAATTCATTTCACATTAGTAACAAGTGTAAAAGTCTCTTATCAAAAGCAAGCAATACTCTTGAGTGCATTCCAACGCTGTCTTAAAGACTAATGTACAGTTTCATATTTTTCGGGCACATAGGAGAATAAGTAGTTGCCTGTGGTTTTTCAAGTTGTAAACAAAAATATTAGTCTATGTGAAAAGAACTTTACCTCAGCATCAATCTAATACTATATCTATACAGCAGAATAACAGTTGTGTGTTCTTCTCTATGGCCTGGGATAGTTATGGCTGCAGGTTCTTGGCACTGACATCATGTATGAACTGCATCTCCTGAAGTAAGCTTTAAGTCCCATAAGAATGTCGTTGTTTATTTCCACAACATCCACGCCACTCTTGCACCAGTGGGCATATTTGGTCAAGCTACTTATTGTGAGGTTCACAGGGTTCACAACTGGGCGAGATTGTTGATTATCTTTCACTGGTGCTGTGAAATCCCGCAGTGGAGACGAACCTTCAGAATTGGTGTCAGCTTGCTTTTCCCTTTGTTCTGTATCTCGATAATGCAGTTTCTTCAGCAAAAGGGCTTTACAATTAAGTTCTGACAGGTAAGGAAGTGCAATAGCAATGGCCAGTTTTGTATGAGAGGTTAGGGGGCCTTTCTCGTCAACAACTGCCAAACGGGGAGTTCACGCTCTGCACTGGGCTTTTCATTTGCTGCCTGTTGTGTCTATCCGGGGCACAAAACTTTTGTTATAGAGCAGCTATATTTAAAATATCTTATACTGCATCTCCATATACTGAAAGAAGCTTCTCTAGCAGGTTTCCACACAACTTCTTCAACAGGCATTTAGTGTTAATTGTCCCTTCTTTTAGCCCCCCTCCTCCCTCCTGTCCCATTTCCTACTCCTTAAACCTACCCTATCTTTTATGCCAATTCCCCTTACTTACTTTCATCAATGAATTCTATCTTCCCTTCCGTGAACCACACAGCCTGACATATTAGTTTCCTGACCTCTAAGGATTTTTATATTTGAAATACACTTATCTAAACCATGAAAGCTAGCATCTACAGAACATGAGATTTTGTCCTTCTGTGTCTGGTTTACCTCACTTTGGCATGACTGTTGCACAACTGGTCAATATGCAGATAATAAGAGACTACAGAGTGTTCAGTCCTAAATCGGGCATCCATAGCACACCCTCTCTTCTCAAGACTAAGGGAATATTGTAGGAGAGCAGAAAGACTGTAAGAGATGGATGAATACAAGGAAATGCTTTTGTCTGGACTCCACGTGATAGTTTCACATATGACCCTACAGCACTTCTAACAGCATACACAAGACTTATTCAAACCCAAGCTTGACTAAACCCCAGCATGGACAGGGGAGGTTGGCAAGAAGTCACAGCCCTAGGTGAGGGTCTACTGTCGGTTGGTAGCTGCTGGAGAGGGATAGTCGGTATTCTTTAAAGGGTTTATTACTTTGCTGCTTGCCCATGCTTAAAAGGATAGACCCATTTTGACCATTTTGAAATTTCAGGTTAAACTTGACAGACTTTAAAAATAATGGCAAATATTAAAGACATGAAGTCAAGGGGATCATAAGGTATAGGTGACCACAAAAATTTATGAAATTCTCAAATTAGTAAAATTTTTTCATGAATAAAATAAAAATCCCCCTCCAGAAAAAGTCATTATCTTCTCTACTCCCTTATGACCACCATTACTAGAACATTCAAAACAATTATTTTCTTATTGTTTTATATTTTGACATTTTTTAAAATGTAACTTGTGTAAACATGTTTTGAAACTTCTGTAATAAGATCAAAGATGGCCATTCTTTCTTTATTTGGTTTCTTATAATGTGCCTCAATTTTTGTAACTCATCAACATAGCTATAATTAGCTTTAGTTTTCAATATCCATTCATCTAAAGATGGCCCTAAAGACGTATGATTTCTATTTTTGTGTTGATAAAATATGTAGATATACATTTAGATATATATTGTGTGTGTGCTACTTTGGAAATATCTTTGTGAAGCCACTTTGTTCAATTACTCTACATTAATAAAAATGATCTGGGACAACTATATTATTGCATACAAAGGATAAATACAGAGAGACCTTAACACTTTCTTAAATTGACTTAAAGTATTTCATAGACCTAAATGGAAAAGGAAACAAATTAAATTCCCCCAAAACATTCCATCCAAAAGTGCTGATGAGACGGCTCAGGGTTTAAGAGAGCTTGTTGCTCTTCCAGATGACATGAATTTGGCTCCTTGCTCCTGCACTTGCCAGCTCATAACCACATATAACTTCAGTTCTAGGGGCCATAATGCCCTCCCCTAACCCCACTGCTGCACACAGATGCATACCTGGCAGACAGTCATGTACACACACACACAGACACATACACATTAATAATTTTTAAAAATAAATATGTAAAATATATTTATGTTAATATCACATAATATAGAATACCATTAGATGAATAGAAAAGTTGATCTATAAAAATTTCAGAAATGGAAAATTCTGCATCTTAATGGTAAATTTATTATTAATAATAATGGTAAGAATGGTAAGAATTTTTAATATGATATTACTCACTGCCCTAGGCAGATTTTCTGCCCAAGATTTAAGTAGTGAATATCTTCAGAAAATGCTTCAAAAACGTTTGCATCTCAGCTGCCCCAAAGGATATATTCACTTTGTTTTAATTGTTGAAATAAATGTTTCTGGTTTGAGGAGTTTTAATAGAAAACCAGTGTTACCTAAAAAAGCTGGACAAGATTTCTTAATGAGAATCCTCATTTTTCACTCAGCATTGCTCTTCACATCTGCAGCAGGTTCTTATGTTATTGTTAGGGCTGTCTGACTTCATCACAGGTGATTTCTCATGCTATTGTTAGGGCTGTCTGCCTTCATCACAGGTGAGCAGCCCAAACCGGACTGGGTCCTTTAAATCTTACCCCGTAGTTGCCATTCGGCAGCTTAAAAAACACATTTATAATTTATTTTAATCTATAGGGTACAACATTGGAAAAATTTTAAAAGACTGTATTTTAGATACAACACAGATGTCAAAATGTATGTATGAAAATTAAAAAAAATATTAATAGGTGTTCCTTCAATGCAATAGAAATGTTGACTTTTTAAAAGAAACTCAAAAGGAATAATAGACTATGAGACCATATTTGCAAAACACATATCTGATAAGGAATAGTATCTGAGTTGCAAAAGAACTCTTAAATCCAAGGCTGATTAACTTTTGGCAATTAATGGTTGCTGAGGAAGTCAGAATAAGTTTTCTTCAGAGATCTGAGAGGCCACCGTGCTCCAGTACGTTCTCCTAAGCACGTGCACATACAGGCAAAATTAGGTAGATTCAGTGGCTTTACAAATAAATAAAGGCGCATGAAATTTGGAGGGAAACATGGTGGGGAAATATAGTCGGTATTGTAGGGGAGAAATAGGATGCGTTTCCTCAAACACATTTTATTCATGTATAGAATTCCCAAACAAAAATATTTTAATAGTATCTATAAATCCAAAAGGAAATTTAACCAAACAAAATATAGTCATGAAAAATAGGAATATGAGAGGAGGCTTAATATCATTCGAGAACGACAAAGTGAGAGATGACATGGGGCTGCTCAACTGGGATAATAGCGAACAGCCCAAACACTAACAATCATGAGAAGCCTCTGTAGATGTGAGGGTAATGCTGAGTGAAAAATGAGGACTCTCACTCATTGCTGGTTGTAATGCAAAAATAGAACAGTCACATTGAAAATTTTTGTGATTTTTTTGTTCAATCAAATGCACTTTAGGATCAGTAATTTTTATTTACTCAAACAAGTGAAAACCTGTTAATGAAAAGTCACAAATCCTAATACCAGCATCATTAGAGAAGTCCTTGGATAAGTGAGTGAATAATCAGTCTGTAGAATGTTTATACATGGAGTGTTATTTAACATTGAAAAGAAATAAGATGAATGCCATGGAAAGCCATGGAGGGATTTTAAATACATGTTGTTGAATGAAAGAAGCTAATTTGAAATGGCTGTGTACTGTGTGGGTACAACTACAGGCCATTCTGGGAAAGATAAAACAGCAAAGATAGTGAAGATACCAGTGATTATCAGGATTATTGGAGACTCAGGGATGGTTCATTTGATAAATCAAACAGAATTTTTAAGTAGTGAAACTCCTTTGCATTATATTAAATTATAATGGTAGATACATATCATTGCATATTTGTCAAATTACATAGCGATGCACAATAAATAATGTGAACTCCAATGAAAACTAAAGTCTTCCATTAAGCATGAGTCAGCAGGTGTGGGAATACAGCTCAGTTGTACAGTGCCTGGCCCAGAGGTGTGAGGCCCTTCTGTCAATCCTCAGAACTGCATATTTAAAAAAAAAGTGTCATTATTTACATACTTCACTCAAATCACTATACCACTCCAGTGACATGTGTTGTGCTGGAGGAAACTGAAAGTCGTTGTGGAACCCTTTCTTTTCATTTTTGGTTTTGTAAGGGAAAAATTCGACACATGCAAGGGAAGTCAGCTACCTTAGGAAAACATTGGCCACAGAACTCACTTTCCATCTTCAATAAGAGCAATGCCATGTTGAAAAACAGAAACTGTGTATATTAATAGATGGAGATATTGATAAGAATACAACACACAAATAACATGACTAGAGTTCTGTTGGCGTCAGTGAGCATAAACAAGAAAGGATAATTTGAAGCTTGGGGATATATATATATATATATATATATATATATATATATATATGCTTACACAGGAAATTCATTTATTTTCCCAAAGGAAAAAATAATCTACAAATTAATAAAATGTATAAAATTTGCCTTATTCCTTAGGGAGGAAGAAGTTAAGTAGGAACTTATCCAAGCTTTATTGATACATCAAACTAGAAAAGCTGATCGGAGGTCAAACTGTCTAGGTAACTTGAGACCATTTTCATCCACAAATTCCCATTCTCAAAATCATTGTTTAATCCATGTAAGAGATCACAAAAGTAAAATAAATGTCACTTTATTCATTGAACTTCAAAGGTATTAAGGAGTTAATCAGTAAATTAATTTATCATTTTCACCAGAGAAATAAATTAAACTTCAGATGAAATCTAGTTCGTAATTGGAAGTGAGTAATGAGCAAGCAGGATGTGGAGAAAAAATAATTTAGTCATTAAGAGAGGAAGTTCAGTCTGACAAGAAGCATTCACACCCCGTGTTGCAGCTGTGCTGTGGAAAACCTTAAAACTTAAATGAAGCTGCACAGGACCCAGTGAGCTAAGGATCCATTAAGTATGATCAATGTCTCTTTGATGGGCTGGAACAGAGTCCAGCTGCCTGCAATAGTCCTTGATAAAGCAGGTGGCCACGGCGAGTATACTCATATTTTCCCTTTAGTTAAGTGCGTGGTTCACCTTTGCCTTTGGTAACACTAAATGCATTTTAAGTAGCATTCAGTGACTTCTGCTATCAAAATAAAGTCTTTTGAACTTTTTGACTAAGTTTGCTAACAGCTCATGATAATTTTTTTTCTTTTCTTTTAATTGCTTTGGGATTTTATTTTATAATTTATTTATTTATTTATTTATTTATTTATTTATTTATTTATTTTTTGGGCCAGGGCAAAGTGGCTTTATTATAGAGAAGCAGGGTTGCATACGACTTAGGAGTTAGCATTGGAGCCATTTTCCTTGCCAAAGGTGGGCACTACATTGGCAAAGCACCAGTTACACTGCAGTCGCCGCTTGGCTTCACCTGTCAACTTCTTGTTGGCCATCTTGGGAGTTTGGCTTCCCACTTTTCTAGTGTGGGCCAGGAAGCCGTGGACTTTACCTCCCAGCATGTAGCCGGCTCCTTCCAGAGTGGTCAGGGCCTCCACTCCACACTGGCCTAGGGTGGCCTCACCCTCCAGCTGTGATCCTGCCAGAACCACTATTGGATCTTCGGAGCTATGCCCCTGAGCGAGGCCACATGAGCCTTTGATGGGGCCACCATCCCCTGGCCAGTCACCTCGAGGGTGTGTCGCTCCTGGGGGCAGACAAAGAGCTGCTTGACGGCAACTGACCCTGACACCACTGTCGCTACTGCAAAGATGGCGTTGAGAAAGAGCTTAATTGTGTATTTTATTTAATCCAGTGCTTAAAAAACTGCAAAATGTAATCGGTATAGATAGGAAGACATTTGATATTCTTTTTTTGTATCACTCTTCAAAATCCAATGTATGTTGCACTGAAACAGCCCACCTCAGTTCAGAGGGTCCACTTTTCCTTTTAGGCTAGCCTTTGAGCTCAGGGCTGGAAAGCCAACATGAAATAGCAGGCTTGGATTTATTGTTCATTTTAAAAATTATTCTCTCACAATTTAATAAATTGTGCGCATGTGTATGTGTGTGCATGTATGAGTGCATGCGTGCGTGCATGTGTGTGTGTGTGTGTGTGTGTGTGTTGATTTCACTGCATTTAATTAGGGTCTCCAGCATGAACATGGATATAACAGCATTGACTTGTAAGGGCACTGTATGAGTGGCTATATAACTGAGGAATATTTTAAAGTTCTTTATTACATAATGCCACTAATTTGATTTGGTTGATCATACCCAACAAGTAGACTAGAAAAGATCTTTTCTTTGTAATGTGCATGGCATCTGTCAGTTTGGAATTTGTATTTTTTTTTTTCTTGAAAGCTCCAATCTGTAGTTCCTTGGTGGTTCTGATCATGTCTTTCTTTGGCCCAAACACTTCAAAATCCCTATGGCATCGATTTGATTATGCTACTTTTTCCCCCTTCAGTGATTTCTCTAGGAAAGAAAATCACATAATTAATAGTGTGTATTTTCCATGACTGTATAAACACAAAGGAGAAACTGGTTCTCTGGACCAGTTACAAATGAAAAAATAAACTCTCTTTGAAGTCAAGGACCTAAAATGTTTGTTTGTGTAAAATGGGTTAGAGCTTTGTAAGGATCGAGCCAACTGCCTAGAGTAATCCAAGCTGAAAATTCATGGTTTACTGACTCTCTAAATTACCTGGAACCCTGTGTTCCTGATCTCAGCTACTGTACACACTGGAAGAAAACAAGCTTTTAGAAAGGCAATATGGGTATTATGTTAATTTCAAACAATTTAAAGATACAATAGACACTACTTGGAAAAACAGATGAATCGTCCAGGTAATATTGCTATGTTAGCAAGCCACAGAACTTTTGATGCTGCAAATTAAATTATAAGTAACAGCATGGTAGCAATACCCTTTATCTAAAGTGTGTGCTCTATACCTGAGTCAGGTTACTGCCCATGAAATTACTGTGTTCAGTAACATTTGGTTATAACTGTTACTTAAAGTTTACAGTCATCAGGTAGGAAACAGGTAGTTTTCAGGAAAAAATATGCATTTAATGTTGTATGTAATTATTGCGAGGATCATAAGGAACATATACCTTCTAAGTAAATCTACAGTATATAAATCTTATAGTTATAGATATACAGTGCATAAATCTTGAATAGTTATAAATCTACAGCATACATTTAGCCTAATAGAAACTTGAAAGATAATTCTTAGAAATTTAGCTTTCCCTTTTTACTTCTCCATATAAAGTTGGTTAAGTTACTGACCCTATCCTGTCTTTCTTTTCATACATAATAATTTATTAGTGTTTTACAATGCTAAGATGGATGTACTTTATAAATTTGAAAAAATAACTAAATGTTATGGAATATTAACCAGCCAAGGAAAGAAGTCAGACCTGAGTGTCTTGGTGTTTCATACCTTCCAAGAATGGTAAGATTATAAAAGAAATATTTTGCAGTCTAGAAAGATCAAAAGAGATTACGATGTTTTTTTTCAGCTGTAAACATTCTTGATGGGCTCTGTGACAAACCTCCCAATTGGTTAGAATAACAACAATTATTAGATGACAAGAGCATTGGCAGCCAATCCTGAAACTCTAAGCTCCAAAATGTGGAATTTTCAAGTGCCTTGTCACACTTTGCAAACCTTTCAACTATGTCAACTGACAGGGGTTCGGAAAAGATTACAACAGATTAATATCATAAAACTTATAAAAGACAGCCTTACAGCTAGAGAGACTGTAAACAACACAAATTTTTTAAATTGTTTAATCATCTCCATTAGTAAATATAATTTAACTGATAAGTATAAAATATTTTATAAAAAGAATTCCTTAAAAATGTCTGTCTCTATCCAGGTGTGATTATGTACCTCTTTCATCTCAGCCCTTAGGAGGCAGAGGCAGGCTGGTCTTCGTGACAATAATCTACAGGGCCAGTTTTAAGTCAGCTGGGGCCATACGGAAACCCTGTCTTAAAACAAAGAAATATTCTGTTTCTTTAGTCACTTCTGTTCCTCTTTCTGTATTTTAAACATATTTCATGGTAACCTAAATGAAATATTATTACAATACATTAAAATGGATATATTAATAGTTGGTAAACTGACTCAGTAGGTAAAAATACCTGCTATAGAAGCCTTAACATGAATTTGGATCCACTGTCTAAAAGTCTGAAGTGGTGCTACGTTACCATGAATACACTAGCCCTAGGTATACAGCAGAAAGCCAAATAAGAGAGATCCTGCCTCAGACACAAGGTGGAAGGTGACGCTGATATCAGAACAGTCAGACTGTTCTGACTTCCCTGTGGGGTTCATGTCTCTATTTCTGTCTGTGTCTCTGACTCTCTCATACACACATACAACCTCAGACATAAACATGTACACACAATACTTAACGAAGTGTGTGAGCATATTGGTCATGGTCTCTGTACACCTTTGTCTGAAATTTGACATTATTTTCTTAAATTTTTTAGGAAGACAGAAAGTCAAGAATAGAAAAAAAAACTTTAAAAAAAGAAGCAAAGAAAATACCTTTGAAATATTCACTTACATTTATAAGTTCTTGTGGACACAGAGATCATTGAAAATTTGAAATGCAGATTCCAGAAATGTCTGAAACTTTAATATTTAATAGGAAAAGCATGAAAGTTGGCTTAAGAATATAAGATTCTGGAAATGGAGAAGAGAAAATATAACTTTGCTGCGATAGTAAAGCTGTGACTGCTCTCCTCTAGTACATGTGCATGTCCTAGCTAAGTGCTGTGCATTCCTGCCTCCCAAGCCTAACTGCCGATACCTCTTCCATCAGAATGGCTATGACTGCTCATGAGAGACCCTGGGGATTTCTCTTGACATTGCCTCATATCCTTGCCTGAGGTCTCAACCACTCCTTTCTGCATCCTCTGCCACCTGCATGCAGTTCCCATCATCTGCACATAGTCCCCTGGTCTCTGGTGGAGTTATAGTGCTTGGAGTGGACAGGGTTAACAGACGGGGCCACTGATATGCTGCTGTGGGGTGGTCACTATCCACGCTCGGTTAAGACAATTGGTAGCACAAGCAGTTTGGGGTCAACCATACTCCTGGAAGAGACCCTCACCGTGCTCTGTAGGCAAGCTCTGATACTGGTTCACCAAGAATCATACTTTGGTTTGTCTTTGGTGGACTATTTGGATTGAGTGGTTACTTGGTAATTTCACCAATAAAAGGTCATGCAACGCAGGAAAATAATTTAAATGCCACAAACAAACTCTAAATTTTAAAGTTTTCATGTACTTACATATACAATTTTACTAACCATTCTGATTTTTTTTGTAAATATTCTCATTAAATCCTTGAGAATTTCATATAATTTATTTTGATCATGTTCACCCCTATGTCCTCTTCCTAACTTCCAGGTACAAGCCTAAACCCCAACTCCCAAAACTTTGTGGACTACTATATGGAAATATTGTTTAAGTTCAAATTAAAAAATATTAATGAAAGATGGACAGATACATATCAGTTTTGTTTGTTTTCTATACATAAAATACACCGTAAGCTAAATAAAAGAAAAATTATAAAGTATTTGCTAGAAGATATGAAAGTATTTGCTACATACAATTCACAAATGATTTATATGATATGTACATATATAACTATGATAATCCCTAAAATCAGAATAGAAAGATAGAGCAAAATCTATAATAGGTACTGAATAAGAAAATTCTTATAGGTACCAAACATCAAAAGAATCTCAAACACACGTGTTCAGAAGAACACAGAGTGCACATCAAGGTAGTATTTATCTTCATTATATGGGGCAAAATAACAAGTACAACAATATAACTCTATAAAGAGTGTCTCAATTATTGCATGATACACTAGTGATAATATAATTTTGTTTATTTGAGGAATTTCATACTTCATCTTTTAAAAACATTGTATTCAGTTTCTGCACACTTCGTATAATAGGTTTTAATCAAATTTAGATCTCTTCCCCCATCCACGCATCTTCACAGCCCCGTGCCACTGAATTTCACGGATTCTGTCATATATGTTAAACCCGCTCAAGTCATGTTTCTATCCTCTAGATGCCCCTCCATGTTATTTCATCCAGTGAAGCCTGGCCAGTCTATCTAGCATCATTCCCCTAAAGAAGATCAACACCCTGTCACCCAGCAGTGATAGGCTGCCAACAATGTTTTAGCTAGGGTTGAGAAGTCATACCTATAGACCCTCTTCCACATGGCAGCTTGGGCTGGTTTGAGTTTGCATGACTTGTGCATGATGTCACCAGCGTTGTAAGTTATATGAGCAAACTTCTGGCAACTTGGATGATTCTGTTTCTTCTTAGCCATCTGCCACTCCTGGCTCTTACAGTCTTTCTGTCTCCTTCTGCACTGGGAGACACAGGTTTGACGAAGGAATCCTAACCAGGGACACACACATGAGTTCCTTCGTACTGAGTAAGTTTTCATTCCAGTTATAAAGCTGTTGATTACCCCTAAGATAAAAGTACCATTACTGCACCCATAGAGATGCTTTGTTGGTCCAGTCATTGTTGTGGTTATTAGGCCTAATACCTGACCTAGACCATATATGGATATTCTTCTTTAGCAGTTAGCATGGTATCCGCTGATACTAAAAGCTAGTTGTCAGGGAGTAAGCTTCCAGATCAGTTCCAGCTAGACTGCTCCAAGTCCTACGTCCAAAGTATGTAAAATAACAAGTGTTAATGAGGATTCAGAGGAAAAGGGTGCTTTGGAAATTGTTGATAGTGTAAATCACTCATCCATTATGAAAAACACTCTAGAGATGACTTGGAAATGCTAAACATAGAACTACAAGTTGAGTGATTTACACTATCTACTGTTTAGTTGAATGAAGATTTTCATAAAATTGTTATCCTTTAAGTCATTTTGAAGAACTACCTACATTCACAAGATCATTACACTATTAGCATCAGCTAAGACGTGGATATGAATGAGTGACTGGGCTAACAAATGCCGTATGCATATACACCATGGAACACTACTCAGTCTTTTAAAAGAAAAACGTACCCGTTATTAGAGAAACAGGATTGTAAATTGAAGGACATAATTCTAAGTGAAATACGGAGATCCACAAAGAAAAATACTGCCTGATTTACTTCTATAAAAAACATTTTAAAAAGAAGTATTTTGAAAGTGTAAACTTACAGAAGTAGAGGGTAGGATGACAAGGACAGGGTGGGAAAATATTAGCCAAAGTTGGGAAATTTTAATTAGCCAAGAGGAATAAGTTCAAGGAGAACACAGTTCAAGATGATAATTATAGTCCATAAAAATATGATTTATAATTCAAAAATGCTGAGAGAAGCTCTTAAATGTCAATACCACACAGAAATACACACAGTATGTGAAGTTATTGATATATCAATTAGTAAAATGTAATCATGACACAGTATATTTATATTTTAAAACATCAAGTTATGCCCCATAACAAAGGACAAATTTAATTTTTCAATAAAAATGAATAAAATAATTTTAGATGAAGAAATAAATGTGACTAAAATAAACTGGTAATCTTTATACTTAATATTAACAAGGAAGCAGCAACTATTACAAAATGATTGATGCTGAACAGTGTTATTGGAGTGAAAAAATAGTTGATTCTGCAAAAATCAACTATAATAGTGACAGATACATCCTCCTCATCTGTGAATTAAACAATTTACTTTCTATGATAATGAAATCAGATTTCATAAATCTCGAGATAATTCAGAGAGACTATTTCTATGTATGGCACAATTGTGGAGATTAGTAGAACCTAGTTAATCAACACTTTCTTAAAATTAATAAGATACTATTGAATGTTAAGTGGACAGTGAAGAAGAGAGGCCTGTGACCCAGTGGAAAGTTTATAATATCAACTTACATACATCTTCAGACCCCACACCAGGTGAGGATACAGGCAGACATGAGGTAAATCTTGGGGAATGGGATTTGGGAATGTGTCATCATGCCACAGGAAGTATCTCCAGGGATCCCATCATGCCACAAGAACTATCTTTAAGGATTCCACCATACTAACAACTTTGAGCACTGAGCCTCTGATAGACACAAAAATCACCCCTAATCTTAACCCTTTCGTGGGTATGTTCCTAACCTGTGACCACCACTGAAAATTCACATGAATTTTAATTGTCTATATTCTCATTAACTCCTGCTGAAGGATATTGTCAATTCTGACTTTTCTGTGTCTCATTTATCTAACATCTTTTTCTGCCAAAGCCATATTTTCCCCCTGACATTTCTTTAATATCTTGGCACAGTCAATCAAGCACTAAGTGTTCTGTCCCAGAGTAGCCATGAGTTCTTCTTTCCCCACTACCATTTTTGAGCAGTATTTCAGTATTTAGGAAATATACTACATGTTTCAGAAATAAATCCTTCATCTTTATTATTTTTTTTAGATTTTAAAATAAATATGCATCATTTTTCTAAGTTGTAAATGTAAAATATATGATTATAAATCTCTGAAAATCAGCTTGACATCACTGTAATGAATCTCTGACAGAAGCAACTTAAAGAAAGGAAAGCGTAGTCCCCTGGTGCTTAGAGATTCGAATCTAGGACTGAGCAGACACCCTTCTGCCTCTGTTTGAGGGATAGGGTAGTGAACTGTGGGGGGACCATGTGGTAGAACAAAATGCCTCACCTCACAGCAACAGTAAATGAAAAAGGAAAGGGCAAGGGATCAGGACTCCACAGTCTCCCCAGAAGCATGTCCTCAATGCTTGCCATTACACAAATACTCTTCCAGTCCCATGATAAAGGGTTCCACTACCTCTCATTAACAACACACTAGGTCCTTCAGGTTCATGCTGGACCATGTCATCAGTAATAGACAATATAATGTCGTATTTGTTATTTATTTACTGGGCTCCAAATATTTTGAGAGATGTGATTTGAGATTATGTAAAATTGTCTAGTTACCAGCTGACATGCCAATGTGTATGGACAAAATTTCACAAGGTTCTGCCTCTAGTGGAAGAGCTATAAGCAATCAGTGTCTCCTGAGGGACAGGGAATTGTTCTTTTTCCAGAGACGAACTCTTTGATAGATTATCTAATGCCAGGTGATCATCCCTAAAACATGTTCATATCAGAAAAACTATGTGGAATTACACACACACACACACACGCACTCGCACACATGCACACACACATACGTGGACATACACAAAGACAAATAGACATACACATAAAAATATGTATGTATATGTAAAAAAAAATAAAGAAGTCAAGAAACTGAGAGTGGGTAAAGGTACGTGGGAAGAGCTGGATTGTGAAGAGGAATAAAAATTATATGACTATAGTTACTCAATTATGAAATTCTCAAAAAAGAAAACTAAACTTTTAGAAGAGCATATGTATAACTTTGCTTTGAGTTATTCATTTTTACTTTACACAACATATTTTTCAATAGTGGCTAATAACTTCATAAGAATGTTATTTTTCTATTTTTTCCATAATTTAGTAAAAAAACATTTCTAATTGAGGACAGTGTGTTCACCCTTTCATACGGCCAGTAAAGACTGCAGAATGATGAATACAGATGGATGGTTCATGGTGAAGGCTCAGACCTACAAGAAAGGGACTGATACTTATATCCTCTTACATCTTCATGTATAACGAACATTCAATCCTATACCTCCTCACATTTGCTCTTTTGGATTCCAACAGTGCTATGGACCAGTGGCCGCCTTGTGCTTTGCACTTTTCATTTTATGACAGAGTATCTATTCCCATTGCCTTGTGACTGTCCTCCAGTATTACTTTGGCACTGACAGGTGTCTAAAGTTTCTCATTTCAATTAGTAACTAATAGAGAAGAATTGTGTGCAGGGTGTGTGCCAAGCAGTTTATTCCCAGAAGCCTTCTGCACTAATTCCTGATTTAGATTGTGACACTTAGTCTTAGAGCTACTGTTATAGAAGAAGAAGTTCCAGTGAGCCTCGGGAGTAGGATTCATTTGCCTGTGGAAATGATGGGAGTCACTGCATACAGACAGTGACAGAGACATCTTAAGGTGGTACCCAGAATCATTTGCTGATGTTCGCATCAACAGGAAATTGTATCCCCTTGATAGTGATCAAAGCCAATCTATAAGTTGCTTCAAAACAGTTTATTATAAGGATGATGTGGTATCCTTTCATAATATCATTGTACACAAGTCTCCACCATGCAAATACTTTCCCTCTATTATTCTGCTGCCCTTTGTCTCTTTGAGAACACAGGTAGTCAGATGGTTAATTGTGAAGAAGTGAGTTTTGTTAGAAACCTGAGAGAACTTAGAAGGAAATCCTTCTCTTCTCTGGTTCAGCCATTTTTTGAGAACCCATTCCTCTGACCCATTGATTATATATTAGCTGAGTAACACCTAAGCCATGTCTTCTTATTAGACAGACTCTGGAATACTTTTTTTTTTCAAACCAATCATTTTGTGGTTATCAGATGCATCACAGAGACACTAATGCAATATCTAGAGCATTATCAGAGTGACCAGTGATGTTGACCACTTCCTCCTTACTGCCAGTGGATTTACATTGCGAATTTAACCCCAGTTAAGTGCAGTATTTTGTTTCGGGTAAGTTTTCTTTACTTCTCAAAGTGAAGTATAGTGCCATTCTGATTGATTTCTGGCTATGAGTTGGGGCTTACTAGAAAGGATCTCAAGGAAGTCATTGCAGCAATCAACACATGCAAAGGGGAGGAAAAAACACCTTAGATTAACAGCTCAACTCCTCCAAGGATGCTATCAGAGAAAACAGCTGTAAACATGGCATAAATTCGATTCAAGTTAAGCACAGCAATCTCATTCAGGATATCGATCTTGTCCCTAATAAATTAGTGGGTGAATGCCTGGCTGGGCAGAAAAAAAGCTTGTCGAAAATTCTTTACCTGTAATCACTAGTGAATGGTTTTCAACCCTACTTTTCTCCTTGAGTTCTTAAAATACCACATAGGATATAATCCCTAGTTCTGCAGTGTGAAAAGAAAGAAGTGCTATTAATATTATATCAATTAATGCACAGTTTAATAGAATCCTTATGATGTTGCCCATCATAATCTGAAGAAAGCCCAGATTAAGTCAGAGTGAATGGGAGAAGTAATACTTTTGAGAAATAAAAGTGTATACTTCATTTTTAAGCACTTTGAGGTAGGGACAGTATTTCTTAAAGGTATATGTTGCTGGTTTATATATTATAAAAAGGAACTATTAAATGATCTCCTGTGAAATGATTTGGTATGTCAGAAAATTTGAAGTACCTTCTCTTACCCAGCAGATTCTTCTAAAAAGTGGGTAAATGTTGCTGTAAATAAAAGAACAATGCATAAAGTCAGATATACAACAGTACTTACTCTCCAAATGTGGCCTTCAGCAATTTACTGACTACTGAAAAAAACATATGACAGCATGAATCCAGCAACAGCAGATAATAGACTATCTTGAAAGAGGACCCTTTTATTCTCCACACAGCAGTGGGTGATAAATGGCCCTAATGGCGTGCTTACTGCTTCTTCTCCCTCTTCCCCCTTTGGTATATCTCAGATCAGAGACTAATAGCCCCCCAGGAGAAGATATCTTGACACAACCTCTTCCATCTGTGAGAGCTGCAGTTATCAAACATCTGTCTGTAACTTGCAGTGGGGACGGGCTGAGAGCTTTTCATTTGTCTACCGCAACACTTGGTATTTTCAGCCATAAAACAGGGGAAAGTAACATAATATAATTTATTTGTGTAAATCAAGAGGTTTTATGATCCAAGAGCCACCATTTAGCTGGAGGCATCACAGTATTAACCATTTCCCTTAATGCAAACCCTAAACAATAATGCTTTTAATAAAACTTTCCCACAGTGTAAAGAAAACTTTCCTCCAAAATATCTAACAAAAGAAAAAGAAAAGAAACAAAGAAATCAGAGACGCCATCAACTTCCCTTTTGAAATTTTATCTTATGAGACTTCTAGTGTCCAACAGCATTCAAAATATACGTGGGCATATAAGCTAAGAGGGGCTTGCTCCTTCTTGAAATTTTAAATCCAACCATGCAGTTCTTGACTCTGAATAGACACACCTTTTTAATAAGCGCAAAGTACGATCATTCAGTCTGGAGCTTGCCAATGCAAGTGCTAAGAGGCTCCTGGTTAGGAAAAGATATATGTATGCTTCATGACAAACCACTTGTGTTTGGTTGTGTTTAAAGTGAGTTTTTTTCCCTTACAATTTAATGGTAAAAGAAGAGAACGATTCTCTGAGAAGTGCTAGGAGAGTTGTTAAAAGAGCTACAAAGCCACTTTGAAGAAGGGATTTAAGAGCCTTAATGAAGACAGAGCACTTAAAACATCCTGAATGGTGCAGTAACAAGAAGGAATTAAGGGAACCTGGGATTCCTAGACTAGGGAGGAACTGTGACACAGGTCATTAGCACAGGCCCAATACACTGGAAAGGATGTGGGAAACACTGTCCAGGCTTATTTCTGGGAATGATGGGACTTTAGTCCTCTACAATCTGGGAAGAATGCCAACAGCTTTTTACAGTCAGCACCCTGGAAGATTCTTGTAGGGAGAACCTCCTGTGGTTGTCCTCTCTCTGCAGTGTGCTTTCACTGATTTGTCAGTGGGAAATGGAGAGAACTAATCTCCTCCTCCTCATTAAGCTGGAGAAAAAGGTCATGTTATTTGTACAGCCCCTTTTTGTTTCTAAATGATTCTATTTATTACTCACAATGGAAGCTAAACTAATCCCTCCAGGTTCAGCCACAGAGCATACTTCAGATGGGATTTTTGAAGGACTTTAATCTTTCCACATTCTCCATTGAGAAAATCCTAAGGCTGGATGCAAAATTGTTTGTATATATCTGCAAATGTCCCCAAGCAAAACATCAAACACTGGATCAAA
The DNA here is from genome assembly GCA_035773235.1 of Eospalax fontanierii. Taxonomy (NCBI): domain Eukaryota; kingdom Metazoa; phylum Chordata; class Mammalia; order Rodentia; family Spalacidae; genus Eospalax; species Eospalax fontanierii. The sequence continues at coordinate 10,708,934 of CM069524.1, forward strand.
GTCCCCGGAGATAAGGTGCTGAGGTCTCAAGGACGCATGGAAATAGTTATAAACTTGCCACAGTACAGCTGGTGAGGTGGCTCAGCAAGCTAAGGTGCTTGGCACCAAGCCTGGCCACCTGTGTTTAATCCCTGGAAAACACATGCACACACACACACACGCACACGCACACACACACACAGACACACACACACAGACACACACACAGACACACACACACAGAGACACACACACACACACAGACACACACACAGACACACACACACACAGACACACACACACAGAGACACACACAGACACACACACACAGACACACACACAGACACACACACACAGACACACACACACAGACACACACACACACACACAGAGTACATGAATAGCTAGGTAGCAAAACAGACCAAATGTAATACTTTTTAAAAACGTCTCACCAAGGTACAAAAACCTAAACCGTCACATCATATGTTGTAAGGAAATTATAAAATGGCCATTTAAGTGACCCTGCAGTGGTGATCTTTATCAATGTGGGCAGATGCCTAGCATCAGTGTGATGGAAGGAAGATTTGTTTCAGCTCACAATTTCAGATGGTTTCTTCTATGTTCAGCTCGATACAGGGGAAAACATCCCTTCTTCAGGACAGCCCAAAGCATCATGGAAAGCATGTTTCTAAAAGACATCAGAAGGAAAGGAGAGGTTGTGTTTTCTGTTGGTGCTGCGTGGCTGCTGCTGGGGATCATGGCCAGGAAAAGTTCATCATCTCATTAAGGCACAGGTAATCCCCCTCTCTCTAACATGAAAAGGAGAACCCACGTTCCTTGGAGTGGTACCATGTCCAGGTGATTGACCTTGCAAAACTGGAATGCTAGATCTTAATCCAGGGCAGAGATTTTGTTCTCTTAACGAGTAGGTTTTCTTAATGGTCCTTTCTCTTTTTAAATTTGTTTTTTTTTTAATTTCATACAATATATTTTGATTGTATTGAGATGCTCTACCCTAATTTCATGCCCTTATTATCCCTGCTCAATTTCATATACTTTATTATATATGATATCTGTATATTATATATCTATATATCTATATATCTATATATCTATATAGATATCTTTAAATTCATATTTGTGTCCCAAATGTTCTTCAGTTTGGGTTTATCCACTGGTGCCTGGTCAGTCTTCCAAGAGTCTCATCTTTACAGGAAACTGATTCTCCTCCTCTCAACAGCCTTGTTTCCCACAGAAGTAAAAGTGTGTTTTCTTTACTTATCAAAAGCTTGTCTTTAAGGTAAATATTTTGCTAAGTTAAACTCAGCTTTAAACAAATTTCTTTTTTTAACATTTATTTTGTGTGTCTGTGTGTGTGTGTGTCTGTGTGTGTGTGTCTGTGTGTGTGTCTGTGTCTGTGTGTGTGTGTGTCTGTGTGTGTGTGTGTGTGTCTGTGTGTGTGTGTGTCTGTGTCTGTGTCTGTGTGTGTGTGTGTGTGTCTGTGTCTGTGCGTGTGAAGGTCATAGTATTAACTACAGGTGTCCGTTTTCTCCTTCTGGCCTGTGCTTCCCTGGAAATCACACTCAGGTCATCAGGATGGGTGGCACACGCCTTTAACCGCAGAGCTATCTTATCATCTGCTTCCTTTCATCAGTTACTCCCAAGAGGTGCAGATTCTCAGAGCTAAGTTGTGATGATGGCTATCTGAGTTAAAACCTAAGTTGTGAGCCAGGCATGTGGGCACACACCTTTACTCCTAGACCTCTGGAGGCAGAGGCAGTTGACCCTCCACCTAGTCAGCTTTAGGCCAACTGGGACTCAGGGAAATCCTATTTCAATAAAACCCCTCCCCCACCACAGGAAAACACAAATAAACACACAAAAAAGTCCTGAAGTTGTGATATACACACGTGCAGTAGACATATCTTCAGAGTAATGTCATAGCAGTTGCAGTTATTTCAGAATAAATTTAAATGTGATAGACTGACATATAAGATTAGATGTGGTCTGAGTTTGTTCCTAACACTGGAACAATTTGTATTTATTATGAATGTTAAGATGACTTTTACTGTATTTATTTTTTATTTATAACTTTTGGGTAATTCCTTTCTGTATGACTGCACACAGTATGGGTAGATAGCATACTTTTATTATTTGATTCTTAAAATACTACTCAATTCAGGAAACATGGATTGATCATGGCTAAACAGACAAGATTAGCAGAGTATGTTTTCTTCTTTCAAAGATATGAGATGGGGTATGAATACAGTAATTGCAGATTTTGTGAAATAAAAGAATCTCTTACACTTACCAACTCTTTAAGAACTAAAATGGGTTAATTCAAATTTATTAGACTATACAGTGTGAATGTTTGACAATAATGGAATAATTAATATGGCTTTCATTTACTTCTTTCCTTTTGTTTTTTGATACAGGTGGCCTCAGCTGGCCTGGAACTCACTATGTACCAGGCTGGCCTAGGTCTTGTAGAGACCTGTCTGCCTCTTCCTCCTGGTTTCTGGGATCGAAAGTGTGGGCGACTACTTCTGTCTCCCTTTCACTTTCTAACTGAGACTTGTAACTCCAAATTTAAAAACAAACTCAGTTCTAATATTGTGTATAAATGACAGGATCGCTCTAGGAAGTAATTTGTGTTTGTGTGTATGTGTAGGTTTCCTCTAACACATGTAGGATGTATATATGTCCTGCCCATACATATTTAATATATATTGTCAATATTTATTTACATATTTATGTAGATTCACGTAATCACCCCTAGATCATATGCCTGTCTCCCTGAGAATTTTAATTAATGAAAGTAAGCAGAAGAAATCTTTTAACATGGGTTAAAAGATCTTTACTTATTCTTAAAATAAATAAAGAAATATTATGCTTCATGTGGTGTGTTTCAGTTATTCAATCATAATTTTTATATGTGTAAAAGAGTGATATACATCATGAGTATTTTTATATCATTTCAGTTCAGATACTTTATTTTTAAAGCTATTATATCTATTAGATATTTCCTGGAGTCTAACTCTGTGTAGTCATCAGTCATCAATGAAGGCTGTGTCACACATACTTTCTATTATTTTGTGCCTCATGGATAACATGAATTTTATGATGCTTGGAAGCTTGTGAGTCATGGCTTCCCCACAAAGCATTTACATGTAGTTCAACCACAAGGGGAAATAAAAACAAGAACAGGACAGAGGTGCTGCAGCTGTCACTCAGTGGATAGAGTGACAACTGGGTGTAGTAGAGACCTCAGGGGGGTGTTAACAGCAATAAGTCTGAGAAGATGAAGACATGTTTGTGAGGGTGTGCACTCCAGAGAGGTGGAGGGAGGTAGTGGCGGGAGAGCATCATCCAAATACGCTGCATAAATGCTAAAGTATCATAAAAGTCTTATTTTTAAAAGACGCAAGAGCTGCATAGTAACAAAACCAGCTGATATATAATTGTGGGTCGCAGTTTCATGGGGCCCCACCTCAAGATGAAGAGCTATGGGCATGCAGAGAATGCTGAGGGGTGGGGGGAGAATCAGTTTACTTCAGGGACTATCTCCTTGAAAAGTTATCAAATCCTAAGTTAGGTAAACACAATCACCTCTAAATGGTTGTCTCAGTGCATCACTTGTATATGCATATTCACAAAGGTAGGGATATATATATATATATATATATATACTCATCATCACCATCATCATCATCATCATCATCATCATCATCATAACAATCACACAGAAGACAAGAAATCGAAAGGGAGCAGGGAGCATGGGAGGAGTTGGAGGAGGATGGGTAAAAAAGGAACAGTACAAATATAAGATTCATGCATGAAGTTCTCAAAACTTAAAAAGATATTTAAAAAGATACAAAGATGCAGATACACAAGTAGAGTGAAATAGCAAAAGAAAGAACAAAGCAGCAATAAAAATTTCTATTCTATAAATTCTATTCAATAAAACCTATTCTATTACAGGTATTTCTTCTTCACATCTCTTGGCTTGCATTAGCAGGCAACCTTCTGAATTTTATGAAACTGTTCCCGTCAGAGAACTGCTCCTGGGCTCCAAAATCCCAAGCTTTGTCAAAATCTGCAATGCTTTGTTCACTTTCTGGCGCTGGTGGACTTCTCTTCCTTGCCCATTTCCCTGTCACCGATAATGTGTACAGTAGGGGTAGACTATGCTCAGGGATAGAAATTCCCATTTATTACTAGACTCCTAGCAACCCATCTTGTGGTTTATTGGTCTCTATACATGAAAAATCCCTTAACTTTAAGATGTTGTGCTGGCCTTTCCCACAAAATGCAGACTCATCTAGCCATTGCACATATAAGCAGACTGACAACCTCAACTCCCGTGCAAATTTTACAGATAACATAGACTATGCCCAGAGCTACAAACCTGACTTCTTATCTCCTCACTCAGTCATACCTATCTTAGTTTTAGGAAAGTGAAACCCATCTTTTTCCCATAGCAAAATGCTCGAAGCTCTGTATTTCTTTTGATCCCTGTGCATTTTCAGCTATTAGATATTCAGTCTAATGCCCTTTTTGTTGACTCAACTGTGCATCACATCCTGAGCTCTCACCGTCTCTGCCCAGTTACTAACACCTGATCCAGAATATCTCTTTCTTCCACATGATTTCATTTTCAAGTAGTTTTCCTTATGTAAATTACAGTTGCTGTTAAAACAACAGACACCATGAATACACGACTTCCTTTCTCAGAGCTTTCCAATGTTCTCCTTTTCCCTGGAACCGAAATCTGAGTCTTGACTCTTGTGGTCTTAACATCAGGCTTCCTTCATCTCCCAGACTCTGTTCTGTGGGACTTCCCTTACCTCTCTAGCCTTGAATCATGATCTCCATGGTACTGTTCCTTGGCCTGGAAGAATTTGCTTCACTTCCTGAAACCAGACAACACAGGTCTTTCTCCCTGCCCTCTCTCACATCTGAATTTGTTCACCTCAGCAAATCTTACACTAGAAAGCAGACTTGCTGCTTTTTATTTTTCTTTATTGATTTCACTTTGTAAAATATGATTTATCTCATTAATTTATTCTGGTTTGTGTGTGATTCTTTCCACCAGAATATGAGCCCAGGAGGAAGGTGATTTGGGAGACTCTGTTCACTGATATATGACAGTCTCTTACAGCTAGATCAGTGTGTCATAAAGAATAAGCATGCAGAAGAGCCAACAGGGAGAGAGAGACAGGAGAGGAGGGGAGAAAGGAGAATTAGGGGAGGGTGGACTGGGTGGAGGAGCAGAAGAGGCACGGAATGACAAAAGGAAAGAAGAGGGAAATACATGAGAGCAGATGAGAGCCAGGGGAAGGCGGGGGAAGCAGGCAGGGTGCAGAGAATGAAGGAGAATGCAACTGCTGACTTCCTTTGAAGATGTCAGAAGCTGCAATTTGTTGGTCCATTTATGTACCACATTGTTTGTACACAGCATCAAGCTATTTGATTGGTCTGGCATATTTTACAAAGCTACAGAATATAATTTTATTATAATCTCTAGACTATAAATCACTCCACATGTAAAGGGTTTTTACCTGAAGAATTGATATATTATAAGAATTTAATGATAGCAAAAAGGCCTAATGTTTTAAAATTTGTGAGGCAACTGACAAACTATTGGCTTGAGACTTGGATCTGCATAGTGTTAAGTAAAGAATTGGGTTGAGAGAGAGAGACTGGCTCTTAAGAGCACTGGCTGCTTTTACAGAGGACCTGGGTTCAATTCCTAGCACCTACATGGTAGCTAACAACCATCTGTAACTCCATTTTCAGGGGATCTGTCACTGTCTTCTGACATCCGCAGACATTGCACAATATGAGTGCACTTAACACATTCAGAAATTAGACTCAAACACAGAAATAATAAGCAAAACATTTTTTAAAAGAGTTTAAGTTCACCAGGAGTGAATGTGAATCAAAAATGCTCTCCTTAGAAATTAAATGAATTTTTGGTCCATTTTATCTATTTATCTATTTATTTATTTATCTTTTTTATGTACGTATTTATTTATTTATTTATTTATTTATTATTTGTGTATGTACATGCTTTGGGCAATGGCACTCTGTGGCTCTTATGGGCCAACTTGTGGGAGTCCATTCTTTCTTTATGTGTGTCTCAGAGATTGAACTCAGGTCATCCAACATTGTGGCAAGTGTCTTTAACTACTGAACCATTTCACCATCCTGAATTTACTCTGTATCTGAGGAATAGGGTGTTTATTGTCACATTTTAAGGACAAAACTTCTCTCCCCTGGGTTTGTCTTTCTCTCATGCTAAAATGGATAAATGTTCATGAACACATTTTATTCTCATTGTATATGTACAGTCACATGCTGCCTTCTCTGTATGTGCTTGTATGCATGTTTTGTTATTATTTTATTTATTAGTGTTATTTGATGTGCGTGCAGGTATTGCCTGCTTGTATGTAATTGCACTCATGTTGTGCAATGCCCGCAGAAGGCTGAAGAGGTCATTAGCTGCCTTGAAATTGAAATTAAGGTCTGTTCTCAGTCACCATGTGGGTGCTGGGAACCAAACCTGGACTCTCTGCAAGAGTAGTTAATGCTCTTAATCTCTGAGCCATCTCCCCTGTCACAGACGCTTGTACTCATGTATTGTAATACCGAAAGAACCCTGACTGTCCATGATTTTAACTGTTTTTTTTAATCTTTACCATAATTTGATATTGATAAGTATTTACTGATTCCCAAGCTTTGACATTTTGATCTTTTTGTCAGATGTCAATGTGCAAGGTGATACACTCTCAGGATGCTCATATATGTCAAGTGAGCCACAACTCCTAATCAAACATGAAGCCTAGATTATAAACAACTAATAGTCACTAGGTTACTGTGTTGTCAGAATTATTCAGAAACTGCTATAAATGATAAAACATAGTCAACACTCTATGATGACACTGGATTTTTATTCAGTGTTTTCACTCACCTGCTAGATAATGTAAAAGCCCTGAACCTACCCTGGGATTCTAGACTATAATGTTCACTAAGTTAGGTATATGATATACAGCATGCATTTTAACTTACAATATCTTAAACTTATGATGGGTTTCTGGAAACATAACCCACATTGTAAGTTGAGGAATAGTTTTATTACATATTTTTATGACATCCTATATTGCCCTAATATTATTTATATAAACTTTGTCTCTGAATAAATACATGGGGAGTCTCAGTTAATAATAAGCCATACTGTTGGGCTAGTAAAAATTTGTTATCAAACGATTAATATTTCAGTTCCTTTTTCTCTTATTATAAACAAATAAGTGACTTTATTGAAGCAGGTTTATGATGCTCATATAGAAGTATTACCTTACCCCTAGAATTTTCTAGAACTCTAGAAGTGAATTTTCATTTGATTCTCTTATCAGTGTACATTTTTTGCTATACTAATTGTCAAATATTCTTTATTGTGAATCCAATTAATATTTTTTTCTTTTGATTATATTTATTTTATGTGTATGATTGTATTGACTGCATGTATGTAAGTGCACCTATGTCCTGCAATGCCCATAGAGGTCAGAGAGGGTGTAGGATTTCTTAGACTAGAGCTATGAATAATTGTTAGCCATCATGTAGGTCCTGGGATTCTAACCTAGGTCTTCCACAAGACAAGCTAGTGTTCTTAATCACTGAGCCATTTCTCCAGCCTGTAAATACAATTAATAAATAAATGATTCAAATTTGTATTTCTTTGTTTGCAAGTGTGGTTTCAATCCCCAATAACTTCCACACTTTCAAGGATGGCCATGTAATTAATGGAGACTTTCCAAATTTTTACTTTTAATATCTTTGCAGTAAAGTTGGTTATCTTAGCACAAAATTATATCAATTTCATGCCCCATTGATATTTTGTGCTTACTGATTATGATACAAATTTTATCCTGTGGTTGTACTTCTGCTTTGCTTTTCCTTTTCTACATAAGTAGCTCATGTTGATTTATCTTGGATCTCTTCACTACTTGCCTATCATCCACAGAAATTATCCCCTTATTCCTTTGATCAGAGATCTATAACATCCTCCTAATCACACCATCAGGTGTGATTTCATCAACTTAAGATCCCAAATAGACAGTGACATCATTCCCTTCTTATTGTCTTTTCACCTGAGTAAGGTGAATAGAAATGCATGTTTGGGGGTATGCAGGTATGTATGTTATGGGGAGGGAGGTACATACACTTGTGTGAAAGCCTGAAGACAATTTTGGGTATCATATTCATGTGCTATCTACCTTCTTTCGTGAGACAAATTTTCCAGCTTCTTTTAGAGTTGCCAATTCAGCTAGGATGGCTGACTAGCAAGCCTCACTCTCCATCTTTCTAACACTGAAACGACTAGCATGCACCACTGTGCCCAGGTTTTTAACATGGATTCTGGGTATGGAATTGAGGTACTCATGCTTACAAAGCAAGCACTTTACTGACGAAATATCTCCCACTTTCCTTGTATTTTGAAGCCATCTTCATTTTTTCATTTGCCTCAAACTTACAGAAAACAGAACATTCTCTTAATCCACACAACTGTGGATCTTATGGGTTTGTAGAGCCCTTTGGTATGTCTACTTCAACGGTAGGAGATGCTTCCTCCCATTTAGCTTACAGTCCCAATCAGTTACCTGCAATGCATACAGGCATTCTGCCATGAAATTTGTTGCATGAGAACTAGATGAAAGAGACATGCTTCCACTGAGAAAATATTTTCATGATCTAAGATATGGCCTGGAGAACTTCTACAAGCGTGACCTGATATTTCCATAGTAGACACAAGTTATGATGTGGGGGTGAATTTCTTTCCCAATTATGTTAGTTCCGTTGCTGCATACCCTGGCAGGAGTTTGAACCACATGGATAGTTGTCCTCAATGTGAAACCTTTTCCATCCCTTTCATTCTCTTTCCTTTGACTCTTCACAGGTAATTAATTTAGAAGAGAAAATAAGTATCAGTCATAAGTATTAGACTTTTGTCTGAAGCCTGGACCAAATGGTTGAACACTGCTAAATAAAGTACTACAAACAGGCCTTATTAAATATCTTAAACTTTACTAAAAAGAAAGATATACTCACATACACAATCAGGACAATGTGGTGGGTACGTGCACAAGCACAAAACTGCTGAACACTGGTTGCTTGTGTGCTGACTCCACTCCCTGTTGCTGGTTTCGTCACATTGACAGAATTCTTTAACTTTTCTGTGACTTTGCTTCTCCTTCTGTGTAATGTGAGAAAATACCGACTTCGGATTAACATTAGCATACGTAGAAAAGAATACACGTCATACAATCATTGTACATTATTATAGAAATTATTATAAGTATATAGAGTGATTATGTGGCTACTTGAGAAATTACATGAAAATAAACACCACATTGTTATATAAATACTCATGTATGCATCTGACATTTTCATGGTTCCTGGACTCATCATGTGTCCTGCACATGTTCTTCTTGATGATGTGTGAGATATCCAGTTTCAGACATGATGTGTGAATATACTCCTTCTCTGACCCTTCCATTCCCTTTGACTTTTTAGCCTCTACTACTTATAATATGAGAATTCACTTAATTGAATTATTTGAGTCTTTGGTTTTTACCAACAAAATAGAACTTGTCAATACATTGTAATTTATTATGGCCTAAGAAATTTGCAAATTATTAAATGGCCTTTAGATCTGATATTCTCGTATTCTATAATCAATTTTTCAGATCACAGTGAAATGTCTGCTACACACACACACACACACACACACACACACACACAAATAAAATTGGATTTACATCGGATTTACTTAGGTCTGTCACCTGTTTGTTTTCATACTATGTTTCTCTGATTTCTGTTGTAGTTTCACTGTTTTTATTTCTTGTTTTATATTTCTTTGATGGAATCACATCTTTCTCAGACTGGTTTCACAATATTTGTTCCAAGAACCATCTTGATTTCGGGAGAAAGGGCGTTAACTACCATAGCCAGAATGCATGCACAGTCAGTTTACATGTGTTTAAACTTTGGCCACTATGAAGCTACTGAATAAATTTCTACTGGAGAGATTATTTTACTTTACGATATTCAAATATTTTAAATGTATATTTTATTGAATTGGTGTGCATTTCATACAATACTGCTTAATCATAATTAGACCCCTGTCAATCCGTACTCACCAACAGCATGGACACAAGATTTCATGAATATATATATATATATATAGTCATTTTATAGTCATTTATATTAAGTCCTATCGAGTCAAGTTTTGTGTATCCAGATGTCCCTTGGTGTGAATTCATTCACTGGAGTTGTTCAGTTTACCTAGCATCACTCCTATAATTAAGAACAACTCTCCTTCACCCAACAGTGATCAGTTGCCAATAGTTCCTGGGCTAAGTTTGGAGATTCTTATCCATTTTCTGAAGAGGATTCTAGGTCTCCATTGCCCCAAGTCTTATGTCTGACCTATGTCCTGTCTTCAGCAATACAGTCTTACCTTCAAGTTCTGGGAGGCAATCAAGGGCTGTAGCAATAGTTTGTGTTCATTTTGGCGATCTCTTGAACTACCTGACCAACAACTCAATGGGAAATGTCTTCTCCCTGGCATTGTGTTATTATTCTTTCATTATTTGTTTAGTTAGGTACTTATTTACTTCTGAATGCCTCTTCCAGATTCTTTTTTATTGAATTTTACTGATTTTCATATGTTATAATTTGCTGGTATTTAGATCCATCTTCCATATCATTCAGAGTATTAAGATTAACTATTGAAGAATAGTGCATTATCACAAAGTTATAATTTCTTCCATGACTGATGAAGCTAATATCCATCTCAGATTCTAACAAATTTTGGGTTTGATTTTACTTAATACAGTTATATTTTTGTTTCTAGTCAGTGACCAACTAAAGAGAAATAATTCCAAGAGCTACTTTTGAAGCCTTTGAATAAAATTCTAACCTCTAATTTGTTGAATGTGGATATAGATGTTGAGAACAGTGAAATTTTAGCAAACAAGAATACTAACAATAAAAAAAAAAAAACCTGGATCTCGCCCACAACCTTTCTGTTCTTCTCCCGCCCTAGCAGCTCCATTCTCCCACCCCACATCCTGGTCTTCTTCTAGCCTTGGGCACAGGTCCATTCTTGCCCTTAGCACGCCAGATCTCTAGATGATTCTCTTAGTCCAGACTCATCCACTATATCCTGAGCCCCATATTCACGACCTTTAACAACTTTTCAGTCTAGCTTGTTAGAGCTGTCACAGGCTGTCCCCCTCCCCAACTTGCCATTGCATTCCTGAATCCAGCCTTCTACCTTGGCTGTCCCTTCCCCAAACCTGCCTTGGATTTCTGTGACTAGCCTTCTTCACCACCAAGTATCCCAGTCACCACTCATTAAAGAAGCTTCTTTTGTATCAGATGGGGACTACTAGAGAGTACCACAGCTGGTCACTCACAAATATTGTCTGTGAATTGCTCAGGCCTAAGTGGCCCATTGACAATGCAGTCTCTACACCCAAGGCTCATGCAATATAGAAACAAGGGGTAAAGTGGACACTAATGAATCTCTCAACTCTCATTAATGAAGCTACCTTGTGCAACAAAGGGTCAGTAACACAAAAGGTCACAAATGGAGAATGCATGGACATTAGGAATCTGCAGAATGTGTGTCCCTGGACAGGGCGCCTAAATTAAGTTTTACTTAACCAGGACACAAAGATCATTGAAGAAGAGAGGGTAGAATGATTTTAAGAGTCAGTGAAGAGGTGTGTGACCATATGAAAACAAAATCCTACAAGCTCCTGGGAACCTGCTCATATGAACCTACAGCAATGATTTCAGCATGCTCAAGACCCATGCAAACTCAAGCACACAAAAACCCAACATTGAACTGGAGTAATGGGTAGCAGCCCCCAAACTTTGCTTAAGAAATAAGGACAACTGATTACTATTGGGTGAGGATAAATTGATCTTCATAAAGAGAGCATCACTGGATAGGCTGACTAGACCTCAGTGGATGAACCTGCACTTTGGTCATTTTGGGACACTAATTTGACAAAAATAGACCTTAACACAGATAAAAGAATGCATAGATTCCAGTTGGGGTGTTATAGGGTGTTCCAGTGGAAAAGAGAGTATAAAGATGATTAAAATTGACTCAGATATTCTGTATTAAACACACAATTATTCAATAAAAATTTTACAAACTATTTTTAAGAATCAAACAAAATTAAAGATTGTATTTCAATTATAAAAAACAGCATTTCATTTAGATGTGAGCCTTACTTTCTCTGTCATAAAACATTTCTGAGAAAATAACTTCTTTCCTGAAAGGAGATTATTTATGGCGTTAATTGGATCATAACTCCTGTTTTTCAAATTGAAAATTGTTGTCATGTTCCACATGGATTTCAGTCATGGCCACTATTTGAGGAAACACCTTCAAAGCACAAGAGTAGGTCGACTCATGAAAACTGCGTTCCAGTTTGTCTGCTCTACTTGATTAGGAAGTGCTTTGCAGATAGATATCATCAGATAATATTTTCCCTGGATTAATAGGAAATTAGTCTTAAGTCATTTTCAAAAAGTCAAAACTAATAATTTTTGTCACTGCTTTCAAAGCTTTGTAGTAAGAAACCTCACTGTCAGAAATTAATGGAATGGAATCATCTATGGAAATAGGAGTTCTGAGGAAAAAATAAATAGTAGATAAGAAATATATATGCTAGTCTCGGATTCTTCGCAGTTACAATGCTGGACTTCAATTTTTGTTCCTCGGCTCTCGGTTTACCTGCATCAAGCACCAGTAAGCAAATAAATAATTTCTAACATTTTTAGAGTATCCATTTTGTACTTTTTGTTTTCTAACTTCACACTGGAAATAATAACCTAAAACAAGCTCTTTATAGCACCCGACAGATCAAAACTTGTACAACTCGGTATTTCTCTGCAGCATTAAAACTATAACAGGTTTCACATATCAAAAAATGTATTTTTTGTTGATATCGTGTTGATAGCCAAGAGCAAAGATCCAATAGACGTGCAGACTCCAAATTCAGCTTCAACCCTGAAGAGCCCAGGAGCATTTAGCCAACCTTCTTCCTTTACACTGGAGAGTAAAGAAGAAAACAGTTTGGGGCTACGTTGTTCTGCTGTCAAAAGCAGAGCAAATGTCAAAGCTCTTTGTTTTCCTAGTTTAGTCATATTGAGTGAACTTTAAACAACAAATGAACATTTTTTTCCTCTATGAATTTATACACAGGTTAGGACAAACCTGCAGTACAGTTATTGTGTAATTCACAGTGTATTCTTGCTTCATTTTTACTTAGGGAGATACTTTAAGACAAACCCTCTCACCTTCCCCATTCCTTCAGTGACTTTGATAGACCCCATTACTACTCTGAGTTAGTTTAATCTGTGTTGTGAGCTTCTTGTCCAAAACCATAGACTAGCTAGTCTTGGTTCTTGTCATTTTACTTAATAAGTGAACAAGAATATTTATTTTCTCTCTGTGATTTGAACGTCAATGCCATCTATGAAACATAAAGGGCATATCTGGGGTATCTTTACTTACATTTATATTTTATGTAAAATGTATTCACAATGCCAATAATAATAAAATAAAGATAAAATAAATATTATGACAGCATTACTGCAGAGAAACTAAGAGGAAAAAAGAGTACAAAGTGAGTGTGACTGTTTTTAAATGATCCAGAAAAAGAAATACAATATCATAACTGAGATTTCATCTTATATGGACTTAGGCATAGTAAAAAAGAACTTATAGTCAAGTAGAGTACACACTTCAATGGGTAGAGTGGTTGTCTAGCATGCAATAATCCCTGGTTTCTATGCTTAGCAAAACAAAGTCTAGGAGGAGTAGTTGAACAGATCTATAATCTCAGGACTTTGATAGTAAAGGCAGGAGGTTCAGAGTTCAAGGTCACCCTGTGCTACATGAGTCTCTTGTCTCAAAAGAAAAATAAACAAATAAATAATAAATATTGCCAGGAGCCATGTATGTGAATACCCTAATGGTCATGAATATATTGGTTTCCTCAGAAGTATAGGAACACAGTGATCCTTCAGAGTTCTGCTGAATAGACTATTTTCTTTGTTGATTTTAAACTAGCAGGGGAGAGAGAAAGAACAATTCTGTGTTTTGTGTTTTATGTCCCTGGCTAGAAAAATGGCCACCCAAATTCACTGTTTGTCTGTGAACAGCAAATTAAGCCACATGACTTCTGATATGTGCTAAATGAAGCCAGCAAATTGGTCAGTGCCTGTTTTGCATGAAGCTGGGGAGTGGGCACACTCTATTAAGGAATTCCTATTTGCACAGTTGTCATGGCTGTAAATAAGTAATAAGGACTTACTTCCATGCAACATACCTCTTCTTTCAAATTGTAGGTCTCTCATAATCAAGGTGCCTGTGGAGAAGGCCGACTCCCACTTTCCATGCATGCACTAAATGAAATGAGGTGAGCCTTAAAACTTCTCACCTTGTGCACGGAGCAGGAGATAGGTCATAATTGGGCAAATAGTCCTGTGATTCATGGCTTGTAATTCTATTTAGAAAGCTAACCACCTAGAGCTGGAGAGATAGCGTTGCCATTAAAGGCTCAGGCTCACAGTCTAAGCATAAAGAAAGCTAACCACTTAGATATGGTGAATGCATGTTCCCACTGTGGCTCCTATTACAGTCTGGATGTATGGAAAATGTCCCCGTGGGCTCATGTGTTTAAACTCTTGGTCCCTGTGGTAGTCAATATTGGTTGTCAACTTGACTAGATCTGGAATTTCCTAAAACCCAAAACACTGGGTGCTCCTGTGAGGGGCTTCTATTTGAAAGTGTAAAGGCTCGAGCTAAATGTGGGTGGTACAGGGAGGTCAGCATCCCAGATTTAAAAAACAAAAACAAAAACAAAACAAAACAAAACAAAAAGTTCAGAGAAGAAAGAAACTTCTTTTCACCTACTTGCCCTCATTTCTGTTAAGCTTATCTATCTGGTCAGTGCTATATTTTTTCATTGTTACAGAAACCAAATATTTCAGACTTCCCTAGAGACTGAAGACAAGTAGCCCCCCAGGAATTCTCGGGGCTTTCAGTAGCAAATTGGGACTGCTGAGATATCCAGCTTTGGGGAATGAGTAACCACCAAATTCTGAGTCTCCCCAGGATAAAACCATTGCTGGACTACCTGGACCATATTATGAAAGACAACTGGGTCAATCTCCTTCATTTGTGCGTGTGTGTGTGTGTGTGTGTGTGTGTGTGTGTGTGTTTGATATCGGTTCTGTTCTTCTAATGAACTCTGACTAATGCAGTCTCCAGACAGTGGTACAGTTTGGCAGTTAAAAGGAAACTGTGAGGTGAGGTCTAGCTGGAGGAAGAAGGCCATTGTCTCTGAAGTGTATATCTCAGCCCCGTTCCAGACTGATTCCTCTCTCAGCTTTGCACAGATGTGAACAAGATGTAAGCAAGCTCCTGCCAGTAAGGAGGGCGTGGTTGCTCCTGCTGCCATGCTTTCCCCACCATGATGGACAGAGTAAACAGGTCCTCTCTGAAGCTGCTTCCTGTTAGGTGATTGATCACAGTGACAAAAAATACAAAGAATGAAGACACTAGTCATGAAGGAACTACTGCAACCCAGATTCAGAAGCTACTGTGTCCCAGATGCAGAAGATACTGTTCCCCAGATGCAGGACGTCCTTTCTTCAGGAATGTCTTTTGTTTAAGTTTAAAGAATGATTGTGTCAAATCCTGATTTTTTCCCTCTCTTTTTCACAATAGAAACAAAAGTAAGGAAGGAAAGAAGGAAGAAAGGAAAGAAGGAAGGAAGGGAAGGAAGGAAGACTGGAATAGATTCCTCAATGATATATTGCTAAATGTGTTTTTATATGGAGCTAATGAAATAGCTAGAAAGTCCTTCGCTGACATTTCCTTTTGTTTTTTATATTTGTTGTTTCATATTGGAGACAGGTTCTCCCTGTAGCGTTAGCTGGCCTGGAACATGCAATGTAGACCAGGATGGCCTGGATTTCACAGAGTTGTGACTGCTTCTGCCTCCAGGGTGCTGGGATTAAAGGTGTGCACCACAAAGCGCCCTGCTCTTATATATCCTGGAAAGCTTGCCCTATTTTCTTTGCCCTCTGTAGTTCACAATCCCTCTCTATCTGCTTTTACCTTTCAATCCTAATTTTCACCCTGGGTTCTCCAGCTAGCAGCCTCTCTTCCTTGAAGTGTGATTGTCCTAACGTTCTGAGTATTATTCTTCTCTTCCCTTCTTCTGGTTGTTAATGTCATCACTCATCTAAATTACCCCCAATGGCTGAGTATGAAATTGCAGAAGAATCACATCCCCAATATGATTAGTATGCTTAACCTTCCGATGTAAATTTGTCATATACTGCTTTAAACAAATGCCAAATGCATCAGCACAAATATTACTATACAATGCATGGATGAAGAAACTAAAATACACAAATGTTGTAAAATATATAAATGTCTCAAGACATCTTTCCAAGTGTAACATAATTGTGACAGACTCAGAATGTTAACTCACAGCTTCCAATTACAATACTTTTCTGACTATGGCATACTGGCAAACAACATACCAGACACGTTTCTGTGTGGATTGAGTTATTATATGTCACATATGAGATAAAGTGCCAAAATAAATGCTAATCAGCCAATTAAGAAGCAAGTAATTCACAGAGGTGTTATATTTCCGAACTTTGGGGCAATTACAGTGTTTAGATGTAGTAATATCTAGTTTGCATTTTTAAATAAGCACTTTTGGAGCACAGCAGATGGTATAAATTATGAAAGAAGAAATATTTTACAACAGTATCAAAACACGATATGTGTATTTTGATACTCTAGGTTGCTAGGTTGTAAAAGGAGTATTTCAATCTTTGTTTTATTCTTTAGTTTGTTTTTGATCACAAAACATTTTTAAATGAATACTCAAGTTTAAAAGATTGCAAATTTGAAACACAAATGGGAAACAAGTACACCACTGTCTTGCACTGTGTACTTACCTCTGCCGGTTCATAACAGCTTATGTTGGCAAGGTGCCTTCCTTACAAAACGTCGACCAGGAGCTGGGCAGAGAGCACAGTCGGTGAAGTGCTTACTCTGAAAGCATGTAGAACTGAGTTTCATCCCTAGCAGACATGTAAAAGTGGGGTGTGGTAGCATGCACCTGTGTTCTCCTCGCTGAGGACAATGAACTCCGTTTCTGGGCCAGCATACCTAGCCTAATCAGTGAGCTTTGGATCAGTGAGAGGCCTAGTATCAACAACAACAGCAACGAAAACAGGTATAAAGTGATTGAGCAAGATACCCACACCCAGTGTAGACGTCTGGCCTCAAACACACAGATGCTCACTCACACACACACGTGCCCTAAGGAATGAATTTGTCCCTTCTGCTAGCTACATGCTTAAAACAAGGATATTTCAACCAGAATGTGTATCCTCTGAATTTGGTTATTTCCAAGCTCTCAGAAACAGATAAATACACATTTTCCTTCTCTTTAAACTAGAAATCTATGAATTTTTTTCAATAGCAACCTGAAAAGATTAGGGCACTGTACCTGAAAGCCCTTTAGTTGTTTTTCTGATTTTTTTTTCTATGAAGTTTCTATATCTGGTACATTTATCATTTCAGAAATGTTAGTTTTCAAGTTTAGAGGTTTGATATGGGTCATTTTTTCTTTATTATTCTATATATTCAATATTTTCATTAGGTTATTGAATATAAATATATATGTATGTATTTACACTTTGTAAATATAGTAGTACCCTGATTTATAGATTTTCCCTTCTGTATCTTCTCTAAGTTGGTTTTCAGAGACTGGTTTCTTTCCATATCATGGATTTGCATCAACCTGACTTTTTATGTATCTTAAGTGCTATTTTTGCTCACCAGACGATTTGAACTTTACATTTTTGATTCTAGATACTTTTTTGGTATTCTTGCAAATATTAAAGTTTTGTTCTGAGATGTGGTTACATGATTTTGAAATTGTTTGCCACTTCCAACCTTTGCTTTTAAGCTTTGCTATGCAGGATGAGAGCAATATTTATTTTAGGTCTAATTTTCTTCTCTACTGAGGCAAAACCTTCATGAGTACTGTATTCAATTCTCCCTGAAATATTAAGCTTTGCAGTCTTTCCGATAGAAAGAACTAATCCCAGTCTGGTGTAATGTCTGGCTATTGGTGCTTTAATTCTTCCTGTGGGCCAATCCATTTCAGGTTGAAGGCTTCAGGAGAAAGTGTCCCTTACTAGCTCTTCTTCTTGGTACTGTGTTCTTTGCCTCTACCATACCGCATCTCTCCTGTCCTTGGGAAAGTCTCTCTATACATTAAAGCAAATAACTACAGCACTCACCTCATTATTTCCTGTTGACCAGAGGCCATGACTCCTGGTTGCCTGGTGGCCAATCATTTGAATTCTTCTGCTTTGGTGCGTTTGTTTTTATGTTATATTTCTGGAAAAACAACTAAGTCCAGTCCCTACTGCCTAATCTTGGCTGAAGTGGACACTTGCATGTACATTTTTAAGAGAGAACATTTGAAATATTATTCTAATTTAATATGATTACACAGTGTGTTAAGAAATGGCTGAAAATGTGACCTGGGATCAGAAGTGCATTTTATTTAAAACAATGATAGAAATTTGGGTTCTATCGTGGACCACAGGTTAAAAGGCCGTTTCTCTGCCTCCAGTATATTGGGAAAAGTGCTTTCAGTTGTCTATATATTAGGATGAGTATTATCCATCTTATCCAGATTTTTACACATGAGAATGATACCTTTGTTGTGTGACCTCTACATATCCTACACAATTCTAGAATTATTTATATTTAAACATTTTGCAAAATATGAATATTTTGTTATTGTTCCCAAAGAAATATTAAAATATAATTTGGAGAAGAAGGAAAAGTCCTTAATTAAAGTGATGACTTGGCAAGAAGCTAATCAAAGCCTGTCAGTTTTTCTTTCACTGAAGCAGTGTGTTTTAAACATGCAGGAACTTACAAATTTCTTAAGATAAAAGTCAGTCTGAAAAAGAACACATTTCTCTTTCCTCCTACACTTTCTCTTATACTCAAGATGTGAAGCTTGAGCTATTTTATTTCATTGTCTTTCTCAAATAAAAGCATTAACAACCTCATGATATAATTACAAATCAGACCGATGAGGCCTCATTGGAAGAACCACAAAGGGAACATATAAGTTAATAACCCATGGTTAGGATGTGAAAGAGAAACTATTTAAATTCTGGCTCAATGATAAAGAAGACCCATTTCCCTAAAACTTCCAAAAGAAAATTATGAGCCCAAACTCCTGAGGAAATTATCCTACTATCGATTGGAGCATAAATGCACCAAAAGTCAGATGATGAATAGCTTTCAAAGTTCATGAATTTTTAAACATAAGCAGGAAAAATAAGAACACCTTGGATTTTTATATCTTGTGCTTACAGCATACAGGAAAACGCAAAATCAATATTTTTATGTTTTACTCAGATATTATTGTAATTTCTATTTAGAACTTGATAAATAAATGTGAATGTTTTTGTTTCTAAGCAATTCAGAAGCACTAATTTTTAAATTCCATGTAGATTCTTAGTTCAATGAATATCAACCATGTACATTATCTTTTCATGGTACACCTTGAGTCTTTCCATTTGCAAAATTAATAGAGACCAAGATGAATATTAATTTGGAGCTATTTGGTGTAATACAGTCCTTTCCTCCATTGAGATTTGATTAATAATTTTAATATGTTATGCCTAAACATCATCTAATGAGCCTGAAAACAATGTTAAACAAACATATTAACCTTGCAGCATAAATTAGGTTTTGTGTTGTATAAATGTTCTTTGCATGTGATATGTACAGTGTAAGTGGGATTTCAAGCCTTGTCTAAGGCAAAAAGATTTTCTTCTCTTTATATTTAGTTTTCAAACTAGAACTACAAATATTTCATCAAAATTTTTACTTGAACAGAAGTTGTGTTTTTCAAGGAGAAATATATAAAATTTTATATCGACAAATTATATTGCTGAGGGTGATTTTGACTGATAACCTGTGAGAATCTCTGAGCAAGGGATGTGGAAGGAGGCGTGAAGTCTCCAGATGTTCTTTAAAATCATGCTCTAGAATCTTCTCTAGGCAGGTTTGACCTGTAATCTTTTAATCACTCTCTTCTTGGAATGTTTAGTTTTTATTATGAGTGATGAATTTTGTAAATATTTCCATTTAGTATAAAGGCACCAGTCTAGGACAATAGTCTCTTCTCATTTTCATATCTCAACATGTACAGGGACAGAGAAAGCTCTGGAAGGAAGCCAGGCAGGTATGCTGTTACATTTAATTTAGTCAGTTCTTACATGGTGTGACTACTTTCAAGTGAATCCCTGAAAATTCTCTTCACTGACTTCTAGTTTTCAATGCATCATAGCTTAAATCCAGTTGGAAGATACAGATTTCTTTGTGTCTATAACTTCAGTTTTTCATATCATTCAATAGAAATGAATACATTCTTGGATGTGATGTCTCACACCTGTAATCCCAGTGCTCAGGAATCTGATACAGGAAGTTTGTTGTGTGTTTGAGGCTAACCTGAGCTGTGTAGTCACTTCCATGCCAGACTAAGCTGCACAACAAAGTAAGGTCTTGCCATTCCTACTCAAACATCAAAGAACAAAAAAGAATAAAAAAATAAGCATACTTTCAATCTAAATATATCCAATCAAATACAAGGCGTACGTGTTGTTGTCAAGTTAAGAGTAAATTTATGTACGATTTTCTGCCAGTGGATTCATGTAATGTAGTGAAAAGGATGGTTGCATATATAGTCAACAATAAAACAATCAAAATGATTATTTTATTTCTTGAATACAAATTGCTGCTGACTTAAAAGAGCACAACTTAAGATTTGTTGATATTACAGGGAAGAGAAGAAATAACTGTCTATTCAGTACACAGCAGCTGAATTGTAACACAGAACATTCTATGCACCAGCAGCGTAAACAGCGACTTCCTGAGGATCTGAGCCCCTAGAGTCTTTTACCCACAAGATTTTAATTTTCTACTTGGCATAAAAGTATCTACTTACAAAGTTAGTTTCTTTAAGTTATTTCAAAGTTATCCATGATCACTTTACATTGTGTAATTAAGGCAATAAAAGGCAGAATTTACTATAAGCTGGGAATGGCATTTCTTTCTTGGTGGGCCATTGCCTTATCCTTTTACTGAGTCTTTTTTTTTGTGTGTGTCAAATATTGTTAGGAAAGAAAAACCTTCAGGTGAATTAAAGAGGCCTCTGTATCAGTTGATACAGCAATGAACTCTCTGAACATTTCCTGTTTTTAAATGCTCCTATAAATCTTAGATATGCTTTGTTTTCTTGCTTCTCAGAGCCAAATACAGATTATAGCAAGTTTGTACTAGCTATTGTAACAGACTAAGCAAAAAAAAAGTGATACTCCAGATTATGATACCACATTATTCTAATAAGTTCTAAGTGTTCTGAGGTAAATTCAGAAACCTACAGTTTTATTAATGATGAGGTCTTTGAGGGATTATTGATCAACTATGATTATACATAAAAGCAGCATATTGATAATACATGTCAATGATTGTTTCTCATTACAAACCAAATTAATCATAAATTATAGAGCATCAAACAAAATCAAATGAAAACATTTTTCTACTATCTACCAGAGAGTGTACAAGTGTAGGACATTGTCAGCACATGGATTGATATAATGAATTACAATAAAATTTGTAATAACTGTGACACAGTCAAATCCTTCAATTTTGCAGAATAAACTTTTTAAAGAAAATCAAATCATCATAATTATGACAAATGTATCGTACTTATTTTTAGTAAAACAATCATAAAACTTATAGGAGATAATTTGGGAATTATATTTTATTTTCTATATTTTAAACCATTTTATTAAATCTAACACTAAAAATTCGAATACAGTTTTCCTAAAAGAAATTCTAGACATTAGGAGATTTTTTTTAATTTATAAATTAAAATATATAAAATTAAAATTCATAAAAATTTATGCCAACATGGGCTGGAGATGCAGCTTAGTTATTAGAGTACATGTTTAGCATCCATGAGGGCCTAGGTTAAATCTTCAGCACAGTATAAACTGGGCATATTGGGCACACCTGCAAGCCTCATACTCAAGAGGTGGAGGCAGAATCTTTAGAAGTTGAACGTTGAGGCCATCCTAGGATGTGTGAGGACCTGTATTAAAAAACAAAACAAAACAAAACAAAAAAACTAGTTCTGGGGCTGGAGAGATGCCTCAGAGATTAGGAGAACTGGCTGCTCTTCCAGATGACACTCACACGGAGGCTAACAACCATTTGGAACTCCAGTTCCAGGGGATCCAAGCCCTCTTTCTGACCTTCACAGGCGTTGTATGACACGGGTGCAGTTACACACATGCAGGCGCTACACTCATATATATTAAATAAAAACTGAAAAAAAAAGTTACAACAGTAACTTCAGCACGTGTCCTAAATGACGTTAGGGAAGAGAACTCAACACACTTTGTAATCAAGGCAGATCAATATTTGTGTGCATGGACCAAGAAGAGGA
The DNA here is from genome assembly GCA_035773235.1 of Eospalax fontanierii. NCBI lineage: Eukaryota > Metazoa > Chordata > Mammalia > Rodentia > Spalacidae > Eospalax > Eospalax fontanierii. The sequence continues at coordinate 10,731,577 of CM069524.1, forward strand.
TTATGGATAAAAGAGTAAGGTACACAGTGGGCTGTGCAATTGACGAAAATAGTGCGTTAAAATAATCTAATCGATTCCAATCACAAATGTATTTTGAGCAAAAAGGGGAGAGGGGACTGGAGAAATGGCTCAGCAGTGAAGATCACTGGATAGTCTTCCAGAGAATCTGGATTCAGGTCCTAACACCTACATGGGGACTAACCAGGGTCCTTAATTACAGATGCAGGGGATCTGTCGCCCTAGCTGACACAGGTATTTCATAACCATGGATGCACACATATCCATGGTTATGGATTTATTTATAAAATAAAAACAAATTAATTGATTTAAAAAAGAACATTGGCCACTTTCATGTAAGTCCATTATCGCTATTTCTCCTATTTTTTCTAGAGTCCAACTGAGACTTGAATTAGACCCAGAACACTAGTCATGAGAAGCATTAATATCTCATTCATCATTTTGTAGCTGATCTGACACAGAAAAGAACTGTGTGTACCTGACACTCCTGACATTTTCATAGGATGTTCTTTTCTCCTTCCATTATTCTTAGTTTAATGTACAATGGCCACACTCACATTTAGAGAAGCTTGATGATATAGTAATTGGGGTAATTGAGATAGTAATAGAAAATGTTGTTTAAATTTCTGGTTTATGAATATTTATTATATTAGTATACTTGTGACTCATAAATACTTTAAGAAAATGATTTACAGCCAAAAATATGTACCAGTTGGTAAAAGCACTTGGCACAGCCTGATGATTTGAGTTTGAGGAGAAAGATAATTTGACAGAATAGCTCCCAGGACACGTACTGGAAGCAGAGAACCAATTCCTAAAAGTCGTCCTCTGAAATTCACACTTGGCCAGTGAAACACATGTGCCCAAACACACATACCCACATACATACACAATTAATAATAATAAAATAATAATAACTAACACAGAATAAGAGCATAACAGAATTTAATGCAACTATTTCTTAAATTTCCTTCACAATTTAAGATTTCATACTTTCAAATGTTATTAGTGTAACAAAGACTTTGGTCTTGTGAAAATATAATTCTGCCCTTTTTACTGGGTCCTGGCAGATATTCCATATGGTTCTTTTTGTTGATATACCTTATGATTCAAGCTAAGCTGTGACTTGGCTAAGGACTACCTAGGTGCAACCAACCCTATGATTCAGAGGCAAGATTTTGTCTCATGTTGTGTCAGTGGTTGGTTTTCAGACTGACAATAATGAAGGAATCACAGCTATAAAATGAAGGCCCAATAAAACTTACTCACTGCAACTGGCTGGGCACCCTGGGCTGCTAATACTCAGTACATGGTGGCATGTACATGAATCTTTGTCTCTTAAATGATGAAAGTGTTGTCTATTTCAGTGTGTTGCTGATTTTCATGACTATAAAAAATAATGCATAAAATGGAAACCAGGTGGGTTTTTTTCCCAGAAAATTTTAAATGCAATAAATATTGTAAAGTTTTAGGCTCCTCAATGACAACAGCAGGAGACAGAAGGTGGAAGGTAAGGTAGAGACCCCCAAAGGAACAGTTCTAAGAATACCCTTGCTGAATATGACGCAGCCAAGAAGAAAGATCAGGCTCCTGGTGCCTTGTCTTTTTTTCCTTTTCCTGGAAACCACACTTGAGTGTGTGAACAGAGGCACCTAGTCACTTTGTGGTTTGGCCAATTGGAATGAATAGTTCATCTCCCTCAAAAGCTTTCTTTCTAACAGCTAAAATATGTTTTCTGCATTTTCAGAGGGATAACTTCTGCTTTTGGAACCAAATCTTCACTTTGCTTCAAGGGTAGAAAAAATGGGAACTACTTTCGGTGAACCACCTGCCAACTGTGTTTATGGTCATAGTCCATCGATAACAATTTTTGCGTGAGATTTCAAAGATGGCAGAGAATCAGAAGACTCCATTTCTCCTCCAGAAAACAGAGCAATGGGCAGACACTAAATGGTAGAGAAGGCTCAACTTTTTGCTGGAGAGGATGCTGTGCTGTTCTTCTTCTGCAGTTCTCCATTTTCAGACTTCAAGCGAACAATACACACAAGGCTCTGTTTTCCATCTCTTTTGATTCCTCATCTCCTCCACTGGGAGTTCCCGCCTAAAGGTTTTGGGGAAGCTGTAAAGAGAACTTTGTTCACTACCTACCATCAAAGTCTATCTTGGTGAACCTGTTAACCTATTAATATTACTTACAAAAGCATAAGGCTCTTATAGGCAGCTACCCCACAGAGAAATGCCACTGAGTCAATTGTTTACTGCCTGCATAGTGGCAATTAATTTTCCAGGAGTGGAAGGTCCTCCTGAGGATCTCTAGAAGGCCAGATATTAGCCTAGAGAACTAACTTACGTCATTTCCTGCTACCTACATAAAGGCCCATTGGTATGCCAGACTCGTTCTCATAGTTCCTCTGCTTCAAGACTGCTCATGACCAACCTGAAGGAAACAGCAGGCTTGAAGACAGCCATTTTCTGCTGATAGGTTCCTGTTGTTCAGAATACAATGATTTTTCTCTCCCTTACCTATCTTTAAGTGGGTCAGTTCTTCTTGTATTCTCTTGCATGCTCTCAAAACAACCAAATGCTATTCCGTTTGCCTAGTTAATGCCTTGCATTGAATAAATTGTATAAGTTTTTTTATTAAGGCTCTTATTATTGATAAATGGTCATTGAAACAATAGAATAAGTGATAAAGTTGATTTCAATATAGCTTTGTGTATATCAAAGCAAATGAGGACTGAAATATAGACCAGTTAGTAAAATGTTTGTCTTTCAAGTGTGAAGACCTGAGTTCTATCCATAGCACGCACATAAAAACTCAGATGTGGTGGTATATGCCTGTAATGCACATGATGGGGAGAGAGAGACAGGAGGCACTTTGGAGTTTCCTGGCCTACAAGACTAGCCTAGTTGGTGAAGTTTCAAGCCAACAAACAAAAAGTAGAAGAATGAAATCTGAGGTTGTCCACTGACCCTTCACATGCGTTAATACACGTGTACATGTGCCTCAACAAACATATATGTATCTATCCATACATAACAGACATAAGCAAATAAAAGATACATGAACCCTAAATAGAGCCCTGTGATAATTTTATGCATCTGCCTGCAAAGAAGAGCAAGTGATCTTTTTCAACTCGTGCATAATCTTATTTGTATTTCTGCAGGCCATTGTTGTTAAAATATGGGAATTAACAAGTTAGAAGATCCAATGAGAATGACATCATCCATTTAAAGTTATAATATAATAGTTTAACCCAGTGGAGGTCCTTTAATTTTAAACTATGACTTTGTTCTTGGCTTCCTCAGTTTTGTACCACACAACTCGGGTTTGGATAGAGTCCTAAGAAGCAGAGTTAGAAGTGGAAGCTCTTTTCTAAATTCCATATTGAACACATAGTCTTAGGGGAAATGCATGTGGAAACAGAAAGGAGAGAGACAAGACAGGATTGTTCAATGACTTAAAGTGTAGCCTAGCCTTCCTTTCTTTTCACAGGGAGGCCAGTGGGTGCACAGCATCCTGGAGTTGCCTTGCTTTAAGACAAAGAACACTTTGCACATATTTATCAGTTGGTTGTGGATTAAGGGACGGCCCTAAGAAGAAATGTAAATGACCTTTCAGACATGATTAGGGCCGAAGTTGACTCCAGGGCAAGAACAACATTGTGAAATAAAATGTAGCTATGAGCAATTGTTAACCAAAGCACAGCCACTAAAATCCAGATCTCTGGTCCACCGAAGGCAACTGGAATAGGCCGTCAGTGTCATCCAGGACAGAAAAGTTGTTGTTTCTGAAAAGTTAGTGTGTATGTGGCTTAAATATCAAAGGGAAAAAAGAGATTGATTAGTAAATATTTCTTGTTCCTCTTTCCATCTTTTTTTTTAGTTTTTAATATAATAAAGTTACTAAATATTTTTCCATACAAAATTATTTATATAAGTCAAAGAAATACAAACATCAACTCATTTGTGTCTATCCTTTCTGAATATGTACAGTTTATAAATGTTTAATATTAGAATTCAATATTCATTATTTTATGTTTGTTTGTTTGTTTTTTTTCTTTTCTGTCAATTATATTCATTTTTGAGACATGATCTAGCCTGGAATTCAGAATGTATACTAGACTGACTTTACACTAGAAGGCAATTCCCTTGCCTCTGCTTCTGAAATACCGGAATGTGCTATCATACCAAGCCTCTCTATTTGCCTGTGTAACTCATATATGGCTGACATTTCTCCATAGTAGGACGCCAAAAGTATCCTCATTATTTCAGCCATCTAGAAACTGCTTGCTACTCATGTATCCACAAATTGACTTATACTAGTCACTCATTGAAGTGTCTGCTAATCTGTGTTAGCAAAACCTTATCATTTGCATATACTGTATAATTAGCTCTGCTTTGTTAGAGTCATTGTGAGAGTAAAGCAGCTGATACAGGACTCATAACTAATGGGAGAGGCCTTGGTCATCCTGGATGATATTATGAAGACACGTCTTATTTAAGCAACCTAAAATTCACATCCTTGATTTCTTTATTCATGCAAGTAATCATGCATTTCTAAAATTTGAAAGTAACATAACAGATGATTATTCCACAGAGATTCAAATAACAGGGCATCATAAAATGATTCATTGTTCTTCCTTACTCTGAAAAGGACTCCTAGAATTCAAACATATTTCATTTTAAAAAATTCAATCTTGGTCTGTGAGGTTGCTCAGAGGGTAAAGGCATTTTTGCTGAACCCAATATCCTCAGTTCAATACTCAGAATTCTCATGATGGAAGGAGAGACCCGACTCCCGACTCGTGCAAGTTGTCTATATACAGGCACATATATACACACATACACAAATGTGCACGCATGCACACACACACTTTGAAATATTAATGTAGTTTTTAAAAATAACAAGAATCAATCTCTCAATGGGAAAGCAATAGCCATCTGATTGGCTTGTATCTCATCCTACTTAATTTGAATTTATCACAACTTTTGATAATCCACTCTAAGTAAAGTCCAGGGATTATGGCATGTGTTAAGCTACAGCACTAAGTATACTCTTGTCCCATTGTATTCCTTCTTGATACCATATACAAAATCCTATTGATGTTAGATGTCAGGGACATGTCACTGCTTTGCTTTCGCCCATGAAGTCCATGTTGAGAGACATTCATCCTCTGATGAATACAAGTATGCTACCTCCACATTTTCTCCCAATAGATCCTGTGCTATATGAGAAGTAATAATAAATACCACTGTGTATACTCAAGTTCATATAAAATATGACTAAAGATAGCTTTGATTGAGAGTTTAAAGGATTATTTACAAAGTATTGTGATGTGCAAAGAAATTACAATTGTAGAATCTGATACCATGCATTCTCCTTTTTGACCTCAACCAAGAAAATCTTCATACGTGCTTGTCTCTTGCCGAAGCAGATTAATGAATTCAGGATATAATAGCTCCCTGAGGTGATTTGCATGTATTGATTAAATGTCATGAGTGAAATGCTGTGGGTTAAATTACTAGAGACACACAAATGGAGAAAGCACAATTGTAAGCATTGTTTAAATAAATGGCTTGGCAATTCTTTCTGACACACAATTATACCCTTTACATTTTACCTCATGTCTGTATATGCAGAGAAAATACGGTATATAACCCCTACTGAAAAGGATGGTGACCATGAACTCTAACATTGTGGCAAGCTTTGTCTTTAGGAAATGCTTCATTATTTTACTATAACTATAAAATTAAATAATCCTTGATTGCATGATGAATGGACACTTCACTAAAAGCAGATAGTCCAAACTACACCTGCACTGATGTGTATGGAGCAAACTGGGCATTGATTAGAAGACTTTTTGCTATAGACTGGAACAGTGGCTTGGGCTGAGCATGGAGCAGGGTAGTTAGGTAAAATGATCCAAGGTTAAACATTGGATAAGTAAATGATTCCCAAAACATCTTGCAATAACGTTCACAGCATTGTACCATCCATCTTCCTTATTCTTCTCCTCCAAGTTCCTTAAAATGATTTTTTTTCAGACTTTTTGAGAGAGTGTCTCTTATAGTCACCTCTCCTGGAACTCACTATGTAGACCACATCTGTCTTGATCTCAGAGATCCTTCTTCCTCTGCCTCATTAGTGGTGGGATTAAAGCCTACCACTACCCCGCTCTAGAAAGGTTCCCTTATGTGACCAGGTTTTGGAAAGGTTTTAGGAGGTAGATCCTCACTGGAGAAAGTGGCCCACTGGGGACAGGCCTTGAGGATTTATGGCCCAGTCCCCTCTTTTCAATCTCTGATCTGACTGCAGATGCAATGGGACCAACCAGGCCTCATGTTCTTGCCATCAAGCCTTCCCAGTTACGGTGGACTGTGTCCCCCCAAAACACTAGGCCAATGTAAACCCTTCCTCCCATAAGTTGCATCTTGTCACATATTTGTCACAGTAATGAGAAAAGTCACTAATACACCAAGATTATATTCAGATGGTGCCAAATGTAAAGAGTTTGACATGTTGTCCTTTGACTAGTCGTCCATGTTTGGCTACTACAGTTTTGTAACAGATGATAAAGTGAAGTAAGATCCTGGGTCAAAAATCAAGGATGTTGTTACTCAGTACACAGAAGGCAATGTGTTTCTTCAAAGGGCTCCCCTTTGCTTAACACATGTGTCATGAGCAATTGAGTACAGTTAGTCTTTGGCACAAGAGTTCTGTGGTACAGCTGAGTGACCCGGGCATAGGGAATGTACAATCCTCAAAAGGAACAGTGAGGAAATTTGCCTGATTTCCACATCCTAGAAAAATGTTATCTTTGTAATTCTTGTTAGCAAATAACCAAATCTGACTCTGACATTCATCCTTTACAAATCTATGGAAAAAAGCTGTCCCACAGAATATTAACTGACAACATGTGATATCAAGATTTTTCTTCAAATGGAAGGAAGACCTATTCCAATTTGTCGAGGTTTCCTGGTTAGACTTTACTGCCAACTTGAAACAACCTAGAAGGATGTGAGAAATGAAGTCTGAATTGGGGAAATATCTTTATCGTACTGGTCTACGAGCATGTTGGAGAGGGATTGCCATGATTATTAATTCATGTAAGAGGGCTGAGCCTACTTTATGCTGCACCATTTCCCAGTCCTGTGGTTCTGGGCTATATGAGAAAACAAAATAATCACTGGAGAGCGAAGAAGTCAGAGAATAAGCCAGCGAGCTGTGGTCCTCCAGGATTCCTGCAGGGAGGTTCCTGCCCAAGACTTACATGAGTAAGCAACCGTAACTGGCCAGACAGAAGGAATCCTTTCCTTCTCTAAGTTTCATTCAGTAAGACTGTTTTATCACAATAACAGAAAGCAACCTATGACACAAGGTCTATGTAGTACATATCAACATGGACTATAGTCACAGTAAATCCAATCAGAGACATTTTGTGTTATCTACATTAGGACTTACGATAGAATGTTTCCTGGGATACAGTTTGAGGAACTCATTTTTTAATGTTTTTAGTAAAGTGAGTTTTGAAAGTTAAGTTATGTCAATGAACAGGTTCTGTAAAAGCTTTTCTAACGCAAAAATGCAAGAAAGCAAAATTCTAGGATAACAGTCTCCAAGAGAATCAAGGAACAATGCTTCCTCGATATGGCATAAAGTAGAAGGGGAAGTCAACCTGAAATTAAAAGACTGGACAGATTGTAGTATAGTTGAATACTTAGAAAATATTAAATATATCATCAAATGCAGGTGTAACATAAAAATACAATAAAAATTTAAAATGAGTATACATTGAATATATTAGAGTTTAAATAAATATAGCACATGCAGCCACAAACAGAAGAGTAGGCATAGATAGTAACCTAAAATGTAAACCAGAGGGACTGGAAAGATGGCTCAGTGGATAAGGGCATGGACTGCTCTTGCAGAGGGCTCAGGTTCAACTCTCAGCACACAACAACCTCTAACTACAGTTCCAATGGATTTGACTCACTTCTGGCCTCTGCAGGTACTTCATGCTCAGGTGCACTTACATTCACGCAGACAAACCACACATACATATAAAATAATAATAAATTGATTTAAAAGGTTCTATTTAAAAAAAAAATGATTACATGACTGTGCGTGGTGGTACACACTTTTAATCCCAGCACCCAGGAGGCAGAATATGGTAGATCTCAACCAAGTGGAGGCTAGACTGTTCTATGCAGTGAGTGCCAGACCAACTGGGGCTACAGATAAACACTGTCTCAAGAAAATACAAAAACAAAGACAAATACACACACACACACACACACACACACACACACACACACATAAATGCAGTTAATCCCATGTAAGCGATTTTAAAGAAAGATACCTAAAGTTGCAAGAATTGGAAGACTGACAGGGAAGGAAACCTGGACACTGTTATAATTTTAGGAACCAAAGAATCCTGAACTATCATGTCAAGTTAATAAGATAATATGCAGGATCCCAAGAGCACATTACAAGTTATGAACAAATGAGAAATGAAAAAGTACAGACAAAGGCGTATTGGGGATAATAAAAAATAAAGCAGGGTGGGCGAAGAGGGAATAAATAAATTACATGCTCTACCTCTCCGAAAAATCAGTGTACAAAGTTGGTAGTTTATCAGTCCCCCCACATCTATAATAAGATTGCTGCCAACAGAAAATCAAATTGAACACTTTAAATGTAGATTCTGGGCAGCTGGACCAGTTGAGAAGGAAGACACAGACAGAGACAAGTTTGGGTGTGGTAGTGAGCCTTTGCATCACCGGAAATTCTGACTTTTAAAGAGCAGATGCAGAAGAGATGGTTCTGAATATTTTCTAGCCACTCTCTGACTCAGTGAGAGAAGAATATCAGATTTGTGGATGGTCCCATACTCAGGAAAGGTTTCCTTTATCACTGAGATGGACGCTGGCTGCCAGGACAGGGCCGAGACCTTAGGAGCAAGACAAGTTCAGCTCTCCAAACTGAATAATGAGGGAACATTATAGTTTTAATGTGAAAGGCCCCCGAACAGGTTCCAATATTGACTGTCTTTGCTCGCAGTTGTTTTGAGAAGTCGTTCCTTCCTACAGTAAATAGGTTTCTAGATTGAGGAAGGGTGGTGTTTAGCTTAGCCATTGTTCTATCCAAATTACTATCTCTCTCTGTTGTTCCTCTCTGTCTCTGTCTCTCTCTCTCTCTCTCTCTTTCCCATTCTACTGAGATGTATGGATAGATTACTAGTAGTATGCTCGTATATACATAGTGCCTCCCTGACTTTACAGAGTGTACCCTCAGTGAGTCAAAATAAAACCTTCTTCTGCCAAATTGCTTTTTTGGATACTTGGTCACAGCAGTAAGAAAAGTATCTAATACAAGGAGGGCAGCAATGACTGAATGAAAAGGTCAGGCTGCTGCTGCTTCTTGGATAAAGAAGGAAGCAGGCTTGTATTGATTTGGAGGTTGGGGTAGTTTGCTAATTTTCCATTAGTCATGGGAAGATTTCAGAAGATGTTTTGCTCTTTTGAGCCTTGTACTTGAGAGGAATGGGCTAATGGTCATAAGGTCTGTGCAGAAATTGCTGAGTCACAACTGCTCTGATCATCTCACATAAGCACGCTGGCTTTGTGATAGGTCTGAAGATTTTCAGTGTTAGGGCTTCTGAAAAGGCACGTAACCAAGTAGGAGAAAAATGCCTGACCCCACGGACAATTGCTAGTGAAACCCTGTACCACAGACTGAAGTAAACTGTTTCTCAGCTGGATTACATGTCCACACACAGAGTTAAGTAGAGTCCAACTCACAGGTTGAGTCAGCAAAGGATACAGAAGATATGAAGACACAATCCAAGCCTTTATCCCATAGCTATACACTCTGTCAAAGAATCTATGTTTGACAAAAAAGTAGGCTCCAAGCATCTAGCCAGATGTTACAACCCACATGTCAGAGGTATTTGTGGCACGCTAATAATGTATTAGAACCTCCAAAATTTAAGATTTTTTAAAGTTAAGTATAAATAAAGCCAGATTTGCTTGTTTAGATGTCCATTGGCTAACAGTTTCAATTTGTCCTTTGTGTGGTCATCTCAAACTCCACTAATATTAGCTTGGTTAATCATAAGGGACTGCTGGTGAGTAATATTCAGGCCTGATATCCTAATCTGTTTTCTGACAAAGCTGTTTCAAGAATGCAAGAATGATGGGTGAAGAGAACACTATGTTTTTACTGGCTAATAGGTGAAGGGCCCAGAATTGATCAATCTTTGTCATTTTTGTGTGGTCTCTACATATTTAAATAATAGGTCATAAAATTTGTTTAAAAAGATTTTCTCCTAAGCAAGGAGGTAGTACATGCTTGTAATCCAGTGTTTGGAAAGCTAAGGCAGGAGGATTGCTACAGATTCCATGGATGAAGAATGAGACCATCTCTCAAATAATGAGAGAGACAGAGACAGAGAGACAAACTATCTGTTCCTATCTCCTCAATAAGTGTGTGAAATTCTGTTCTGGGATCTGCATTTCTAATATTGTTGAGTTTATCCACTCCACAATTCACTATAATAACCATGTTAATTATTTTCTACACACCATTCAAGCTAGAATAAATCTTCCCAACAGCGTATGAAAGTGGGAAGATTGTACTATCATAAGAAAAAAAGATCATGTTACTTAAAATTAACTATGGTGAATGTTTTAGATCATACATTTGAAAATAATTTTCTCTTTTCTCTTTGCTGGACTACAACTGTTTCATGGGAGAAAATGAAAGCAGCATCTGACAACTATCATCACATCTAGTTTAACCCCAGGCAATGTCCTTCCTATCATTAACTCAAACATTACTCTTCAGTTCATAGGGTTGATTACAAATGACACTGGTAAGAATGGTTCTGCACCTGGGAAAGTAAGTCATACCAATATTGGCCACAAGAACAAGCTTTATTAGCTATAGATGACAAGATCATTCACACTAAGCCTTAAGACTCAAATTCATTTGCTACATGGAGAGATTGATCACTGTTTCTCAAAGGCACTGTGGTTGTATTATTATTATTTTTTTTTTATTCTGAGCCTGTGTCTGTGTGATTGTATGTACAAACTTGTTGGGATGTGAAGGAGACCTTTTCTTTTTTGGCTTTGTTTGAATCTTTCTGCTACTTTGCAGCATGTACACACACACATGCGTGCGTGCATGCGTGGTGTGTGTGTGTGTGTGTCTTTCTCAGGTTGAGCTTAATGTTCAAAGTTGAATGAATTCTTTAGGTAGTGCCATGTTCCTACCCTTACACTTTTTTAAAGTCAAGACTGTCTGTTGAATCTTTTGTTACTGTGGATTCTCTGGATAGAATCCAATTTGTAGCTTGGTAAATGATTAGTCTGCTTTACAGAGGCAATCAATAAATGACATTTTCATTGCTCAAAGGAAAAGTAAAAATTGCAAAGGAAGTTGTGATAGGGTTAATATCTGACAATCTGTAAAAGAGAATGAAAAGGAAAGTCCCTGAGGGCAAAGGTCTCATCTCACCGAGTATTGAAATGTGAACTACAACCAATGGTCTGGTTAATAACAATTCATGCATCTGTCAATCTTTTTGATCAATGTCATCAATATTTTACACTGCAAAATAACAACAATTAAAACCAAGACCAGGGGAAGCACTTGGGGGAAAAAGTGTTTCTAACAGGATAATGAAATCGAAAATACAGAGATGGCATTTCCAGGAGGCATCGCAGGGAAGCTTTCCTGTGATTTTCCTTTGTAAACCACTCTTTGTAACACAGGAACACAAATGCACCAGACATGTACTGCCGTTTCATTTCATAAAATCCAGAGAAGCATGATTCTAAAATGAGCAATAGGACCCACAGTCCATGTTTACTCTTGACTTACCAAGGGCTAGGTAATGCTGAAAATATTAGATAAGTTCAAAACTAAACAGTAACTTGAATTAAATCCTGGAAAACTTCTACTTGATATGCCACCTAGTTTACAAAGCATATGAAAAATCCATTTCCCCTAACTCATTTTTTATAAGTTTTAAGAGAACTAAAATTGGCCTGAGTTTTATTTATCATACTTATTACTGAAAATGAAAAGCATTAGGGCATTAAATTCAAATTTTTATTTTATTTAGCACACAATGTTGAGTTGGCCCTTTATTTATTTTTATGTTGTCTTAGGTTCTGATTTTAACCATCATTTTGTCTTTGCATTTATTAACGAGATATCCCAAAATGTATCAATAGACACAGATCACAGTTTGGTTCATTCCCCTCATCTATAGTGTAGTATGTCTGGAACTCATAGAAAACATACATCCATCATCTTTTCAAGAATTCTATTCTTTTTTTAAAGATTGAATAATTGCATATTTCATACAGAATACCTCAATCAGTCTTAGTCATCTTTATATCTCCTTTCCCACAGGCACATTCCCTACAGCCCTCCAAGAATCTATATATGCTTTCCTCTTCATCAAGATCCTCCATGTCTAGTTAGTGTCCCTGAATGTTCCTCAGTGCAGGTTCATCCACTGAGGTCTTTGAAAAATTAGCCAACATAGTATGTCCAAATTATGAGAAGTTGTGGTATTACAGTAAGGAAAGGCTCTGTGAATCATACTTTTCAGGTTTTCAAGTCACTACCCAAAGTCTGATTCTTGATACTGTGTTTTTAAGGTTCAGTTTTACCTACTGCAAGTTCTCAAAGTAAAAGACTGTATTTCTCAGCCTCCATTACTGGTAGGTATTATAGTCATCCAACTGAGTTTTGGTCAATAAAGTTCAGGAAAGAATGCTTCCAATGTGTTCTGAACATATGCTTCAAGAGAGGAAAGTGGAGGCGCACTCCTGAGCCCCTCTAACACCTTGAGGACTGAATAGGAATGGAATTTGATGTAGGTGTAGCAGCCCTGGTGGTTTGTGAGGACCATGGCCAATAAAATAGATGGTTGGAGGTGAAAGTACCCATGGTACATAATAAACCTGCAGTACATAGTTGGTGGCTAGAATTCTCTTTGACTTCTTGTATGAGAAAGTAAACTCCAGGGCATTAGGTTTTCTGTAACATTGACAAATTTTATAAGGTACATTCTCTTAGGGGTATGACACTTCTGATGGTCCAATCTGTTCTATACAGATATAGAACATGTAGAGAACCATGTAAACTTGCTAGATATGAGGAGAGGAAGCCCACCAGGTCATACCTTCTCTCCATTCATCTTAATGGAATTCATTTCAGAGAACTGTCCAAGCTCTGGTTTCTTCTTTATTTGCAAAGCATGAGTTCAATTTGCATTTGAAAACAGAAGGATTACTCTACAGAAATTTAAGATGTTGAAAATTAGAGAATCCAGTTAAATATTTTATTACTGCAGGTTGAAAGATGTCTCAATCATTCATATACAGAGATTTGAAGTGATCAAGATTCCACTCTCTTTAGTTCTTATATGCGTGACTGATAACTTGCATTAGTGTCAATGCATGGAATCCCAGTTGAGACTCCCACTCTTAACAGTTGAAACTGTTACCTCAATTAACAGTAAGTTCGATGGTTGGAAGTCGAAGTATACCCTCAAAGAGATGTCTCAAACAGATAGTCTAACTCCAAATTATTTTTATGAGATTCTGTTATAAAAAAGCGCATGTTTATGTCCAAACTCAAAAGGAGAGAGTCTGATATTATTTTTTTATCTGAATCTCAAATGTATTTATTTTTCTTCACATTCAATGGGATGTCCACCATGTTTTAAGTCATTTTTAAGCATGTAAAATTAATAGGAGCCATTGCTTCTATTTAAAGGATGAATCACCTCTGTTCATTCATGGGTTGGGCTGACAGCTACATAATAATGACATTCACTGGATTTTGACATTTGGTCAGACTTAAGCAGAGTGAGATAAATCCAATTGCAACACTTAGTGTTACTTATCCACTGCTCTGAATGCCCTGACTTATTGGAACCCTTCAACCTAGCCTACAGGATTCTGCAAGAATGAGATATTTTACCACAGTCAAGCAGAATAATATTACTAGGAATGAGAATTGAATATATCAGAATTCCTACTTTTCATGATTGAGGCTAAGGAGAAGCAAAGGACCAAATCAATTTCCTGACCTGATAAAATGGTTTCATATCATTTCAGAAACTGAAGACATTATAAATGTAATATTCTTAAATGATTTTTACAGTAGGTATAAAGTTATACATATAATTCTTTTATTGGATGCTCTTAAAAAATAATCATGTTTTCAGTTGTTAACAAAACTCACCACATTTAACATGAAAACATTGCTTCAAATAATGAGTCTACTGGTTGTGGTAATTTATTCTTTCCTAGTAATAAAAATGTTTTAATGGTCACATTTATGATACTGTTGACTAGAAATGATGATGATCTCTGTACAATAAAGAAATAGGGAGTAATATATGGAATGCACATAACTGGGAAATGTTCTGAGGTATTTCCTGATTTTTTATACAATTTAGGTTTATGACTCAGAAGACTGTGCTCACCTCCAACTTTGTGCTAACTGCACAAAATGGTCTGAAAACATGGGATTGATGGTTTTATCTGGTAAGAAACACATAAATAGGTTGGTAGATACAGGATAGATATGCATATGTATGGATGAATATTGATATTCTATTTTATTACTACCAAGTTGATGGTTGGCAGAGAGCCCTGAGGTCAATCCCTAGCATTATGTAAACCAGGTATGGTGGTACATGCCTATAATTTAAGAATCCTGAAGGTAGAGACAGAAGAGCCAAAAATTAACATTCATCTTTACCTACAGAGTGAGTTGAACAATTAAGACAGGGTCTCAACAAGCAATAACATACAAATACATATACACAAACCCCAAATTTTAAAAAGTCCTGTCCTAAAAATGTATTCTGCTAAACAGTTTTAACATAGGAATAATAAACAATATATTCTAATTTAAATACTGGCTTTTATTTTAGATAATAAAATATAAAGACAGAGAAGCAAAGACATTGGTTCTAAGGATCTACTTAAACATATAGAACATTCGGGAAAGTCCCATTTGTGTTACACTTTTGTTTTATTTTCCCTTACCAAACATTTTTGCACTTCTAGTTTAGTCTCTCAACATTCTTCTGTCTTGGTTACAGTACTAATTTTTAATCTGAATTGAAAATAATCTCTAGGTTTTATCATTTCTTTTGTCTGCAAGAAATACAATTCAAAATGCTCTTTCCCATGGCATTCATATCCAGAAATCTTATGCTCACATTCAGGAGTCTCCAACTATAAGCAGTCATTGTAAAACAAATGCTCTATGGATAATTGTCTGAAAGCTGACCAGGCATTCTCAGCTGTGCTGACAGTCACAGGCTTCCTTGTATCCACAGTGGATAAATTCACACTATTCTTAATATTATAAGTATGCAGCCAGCCATTGCTTGTTGCTACTCAAAATACTCTCCTTAACTTGGCTGTAGAGATACTTGCTGTAAAGAGATAAGTCAGAATTATTCTAAGAAGTGAGTTAAAAACTTGAAAAGCTTTCCTCCTGTCAGGTTGCAGGTCTTTGCATAAGAGAACTGTACATTCTTTCCATATAAGTCTGAAGGCCGCAGAGTTCTGTGGCTTACACTGCCATTTATGTTTAAAAAGCATTACTGCCTGAAATCTTGCTTCATTCTGTGCTAGACTAGTAAATGGTCCTTTTTCATATCTTGAATTTCAATCTAGGTACTGATCTGTGGGCTAATAGCATAGTAAGTACATCCTCAGGGAATATGAAGAGATGGTTGGATTCTGGAACCTATTGAAACTGCACTTTGCTACAAAATGTGCATCCTTTAATCAACAATATGACATCAACAAATATACCCCTTCTAGAGGAGGGTGTTTGAATACTTCATCATGTACCTTTCTTTGTTTCAAAAGTTGATTTTAATTTTGATGCCACTTTTCTAAGAACACATTATGACATATTCATCAGTGCCTCACGAAACCCACTGTAGGATGGAGAAAGCTACTATAGGATGTAGTCATCTGTGAACATCTGTGCTTCTATGGGTTATAATGACTTTATTACAATTTTGATAGTACCAAAAACTTTTACATCACATACCTGGGCATCATTCGTGTATAAAGAATTTTCTGATCTGATCATAATTCAGAAGACTAGCTGGAGGTAAGTGGTGACATCTCCAGTCTGAGCCACCCAGAAGCTCAGTACACTAAGTCCATTGTGTGACAGTCTCGCAGCAGCCAGACAGGCCTGTTCGGAGATCTCATTCTATAGGCAAGTGAAACAGAACTAAGAGAGCAAATAATTTGTTTAAGCTCAAAAGAAACACAGTGATGAGCTATGGGGGCCTATCACGGGTCTGACCGAACTCACTGTTTCTCTTGCCTTGGTGGATATTACTTCATCTTTTGTGATTCTCTCTTCATAATGCAGCAAAGGAACTCCTTTTGTGAAAAGAAATGAAGAGCCACATTAAGTTGGCATACTTTGGCCCCTGAAAAACAGTTGTCACCATATTGCAGGAAAAATAACTCGTGTAGATGTGGCAAAGCTACCCGTCCTTTGCAAGCACAGAAACATTGACATGGACCTGAGAGTTGGGCTGAACTGAGGCAGCCTTCTCTGTCTCTCCCAAGTGGATCAGAAATGGCAGGGGCAGCACTGTGAGGAATGAGAAAGACATTACAAAGATAAAACAAGAAATCATTCACCGCAGAGCTCTTAAATGGATAACTGTGAGCTTATAAACTAACCAAATATCATTTTTGGCATTTCATTAAAATAACTTTCATATTTTTATCTTCTCAAATATCAAGATCTTTAAACATACACACATATGAACACAAACCATATCCCAGATACATTCACTGAATGGATCACGTATATGTAAATGTCTACATGCCACACACACACATATAAGCACAATTCCTCTTCCTGCACACAGTGATCTTAGCCCATAATCCTCCAGAGTCACAAGCCCATACCTTATCTTCCCACCGAGTAACATTTTGTGAGAAGAGGAAAAGGACTAGCCATGATTTGGCCTCCATTTTCTCATCTCCTATTCTCTACAATTCAGGCCAAGTACATGACATCGCCCATATACTAATATGGCTTTCTATCAAACTAATTAATACTCTGTTGTCAAAATAGGAACCACATTATGCAAGGTATCAAGATTTTAATGATTAGTGTTGTTTTGGATTGTTTTTAGAGATAGCATCTCACTACATACTGACCTGGAACTTATTTGTTGACCAGGCTGTTGAACTCAAAAATCCTGCTTCTTTCTACCAAGTGCTAGATTTAAAGGTGTGTGCCATGATGCTTGGCTTTTATGAATATTTTATCATTCATTAAATAAAATTTATATATTTCAGATTATGACTAATAAAAATAATACCTTATATGATAATTGATAATTAAGACCTTTTTAATCCCATATTACCACTAAGAGACAAACAGGTGCAGTAACTATTCCAAACTTGCACACGCAGTTAACACTTTACAAAGAGGCAAAAGGACCAGCTCCCAACTATAGGATATTAGCCATTAGTTTAGACAACAGACTCAAGCTATATAATATTAAATCCCTTCTTGGCCTTTTGGCTAAGATCAAGTGTGTAATATCTGACATATCACATATAACTACTGTATCTGAGACTGAAAAAGGATTTAGTTTGGGGGAATTTTTTTCAAGCAAGGTTGAATTAAAGTCTAAAGTTTTTTTTTTTTTTTTTTTATTTTACACAAGACTTACAATGATGTAAATTACTCATAATACGAATAAAATTTAATTTTATAGTGAGAAAGGAGATTCTTTAGAGAGGAAAGAGAGACTCTTTATGATTTTGTCAAATTTATTTAAAAATCTATTTTCTCAAATGTGTACACATGACCCTTAAAAAGTTACATTTTGCAAAAGAAGTCCTTTTGAGAACACCCCAATGATTTGCATGATTCTATTATAAATGTACAGGAAAAGACAGTATAATTTTTATGTGTTCCAGATACATTGATTTATACCGTGAAGAATAATGTGGCAATTTTCTTCAGCTGCTCATAGCAAAATATTCCCAGTCCTGTAAATTACATATTTAAGGCAGGCCAAGTTGCATCTGAAAGCAGTGTTGGACTACCTCAGATTATTTCAGTATTTTGATACTAGAGATAAGAACACAGATTCCTGGTGATCTGCTTGAGATTCCTTTCACAAGAGGAGTCAAATAAAAAGAATCAATGCAATCCAGTTTAATCTACAGTATGTTCAAGCTAGACATAGCTTTCTCATCATAAACCATTTTTGTTCACATGATATTGTCTCATGTCCATCAATTGGGATAAGTGGTTGATGGGCAATTTAGCATCCTCTGAGCTGCACGAAGGGGCCAGTCTATCCATTGTGTAATTCTCTCATTTGCCGGCAGAGCTGATATCCGCCCCCCTTTATTGTGTGGGCTGAATCTGATTTGAATATTTCTCCTTTTCACTCATTTGCAACCAAGATTAGCTGTGAAGGAAATTCTGCTCTAGTAATGATACAGCGGCAAGGAAGAGGAAAGCATTCACTTCATTACGAAATTAAGTGTGTGTTTGTGGGCACAGGAACAAGCAGAAGCATTGTGCCGTCTTGTATTTTAAATTCAGGAGAATATTGGGAAGATAGAAAAATTCATGTTGCGAATCAATTCACCGTCTCCAAGGACTGTATAACCAAAAGTTACTGCTAGTCTTAAGTGCTTTCTCATTATTAATCTGCTGCTGCTGCTATTCCTCTCACTCCTCACATCCTCCTTCTCCCTCTTCCTTCTCTTCTCTTCTCTTCTTCTTCCCCCTTCTCTTCTGTAGTAGTCTCTATGGCTTGTTTAAACAATGTAACAGACTGCTATAATTGATGCTCTCCAAAGTCTATGAATACATACATGGGTGTTCTCTCTCTGTCTCTATCTCTGTCTCTGTCTCTCTCAGTCTCTCTCTCTCTCAGACACACACATAGAAATCTAATGATAGCCTAGGTTGGAATCTCTACTACATTATATAAGACTATTGATAGGGACATGAGATGATTATGATTTATATTCAAATATTCCAGTGCTCCTAGAAGTCATTGAAAGCTAAGTCTTTGGCTGAGGGTGCTATTGGGAGGAGCCTGGACCAAATAAGAGGATGTAGACTATTAAGGGTATAATCTTAAGTGGTATCTTTAACCCTGACTCCTTTGTCTCTTTCTCTGTCTTCTCTTCCAGATTGTGATGAGGTAAGTACTTTCTTTACCTTATCCTATGTAGCATAATAGTCTGCTTGTCACATACCCAAGGCTACAGGGCAAAACAGTCATGAACTTAAGTTCTTTGTAGCAGTAAACTAAAATAAATCTCTCCTCCTCATCATAAATTGACTTTCTTATGCAATAATATCTCCCCAAACTGACAGACTGCCCTACCTGTGAAGTATCTAGCAACTTCCTTTCTCTGAATTACAATTTTACCTTGTCTCCTCTTGGCTTTCTACTCTGCCAGATAAAATCACAGTAACACAGGTAGCCTCCAACATTAAAACACCCCAGGACCAGACTTCAAGTTTCCTTCTTTACATTCTGAATTTTAAAAGCAACAGTATCCGAAAAATGTATGTAAGAAGGTAGGTAACATTTAAACATCTCTAAGCCTTATCTTTTCTGGTAGTATTGCTTCAACTATACAAATGATAATTTGTAATTAAGTCTGAATACAGTCATGCACACTTAATTCTAAAACAGTAACATATACCTTTTGAAGACATTTCCTTCATATCTATAAACAAAGTGTCTTTATAATTCAGGTATCTGTGGTCACTAATAGCAGTTCTTGGAGTGAGTTGAAGCATCTTTTCTTGGCAGTGAATTGTCATTGGGAGGGGAGACAATCTGCCTCCTCCTGGCAGGGAGATTGAATCCAGTAAGAGGAAAATTACAGCTGTTTTAAAGAAATGTGTGGCTGAGCAATACTTGCTGAGCAAAAAGGCACACTCAGCTTTAGGAATTCCATTTTTCATATTCTAAATTTATAGGGATGCATTGCATTTTAGGGATTGGAATTCTCTGCCCCCAGTATGCTGGAACTCTAGTGTGGATATGAATAATGACACAGTGAAGGCTGCTCAGGGAGAGATGAAACTAGCGGACAAAAGGGCTATCAAATGCCCATATAAGAAGATTTCAATTAATTAGATGATTCAATCCGAAAAACAAAAATACATTTGACCCTGCTTTAGGACTGCGTTTTCTGGAACCAAGGATGAATAAGAAAGTATTTCCCAGTGGATTGTAATTTGATGCTTCCTCAGAGCAAAAGCACAAAATGAGAGGATTAAAACAAACACACACACACACACACACACCCATGATTCAGACCTTTAGAGTGTGCAAATCTCTGCCAAACATATTGTCTTATTTGATCTCCACAAAACCAGTGAAGTTACAGCCTGTCTAAAACGCTCAGCATGTGGCAAGGATGAGACTCAAGTACAAGTTTCTGTTTCCAGATGCAGACCTGCTTGGCCCACTGGGAAAGTAAGACTGGAAAACATGGCAAGGTCTACGTACATTCACTGCCTTCTGCTCAGAAACTCACATTCTGAATCAGATTGGGAGTGACATCCAAAGTCACTTCAAGAATAAAGTGTACCTTAAGCAAAACTCAATTGACTGTAATCTGCTTAAAGGGATTAGCATATCAAGAGGAGTTTTGTCAATAAGAATTAGTAGAAGTAAGATGTGCTCATTCAAGTTCAGTTGGTTCTATGTTGGGAAGAAAGCATGGGTTTGTGTATTCTGCATGAAACCCATGTAGAGAGAGATGCATATAACCTTAAAAAAAAAACAAAACATTGCTCTTAAAACTAAATAACTCCTTTTGTTCTGATAACATATTTAAGAAAAATCATCCAATAATTTGACTTCACATGTAACCTTTTTTCAGAGAGTGGTGTGTTCAGAAACACTGTCCTCAAGGGAATCTGCTTTGCACTGTCATTGGTTTCTGTACTTTGGATTTTCTGGCATCAGGAGCAGATCCACTCTGATGGTCACCTCACAGTCCAGACTCAAACTCCTTGTCTCATCTCTGAAATTTCTGTTTGTCTGCCCATGATTCAGAGAGTTCTGAGCTGTCTGCCCAAGAGTTCTGAGCTTTCTCAGTGAGAAAGCCACGAGTAGAGGAAAAGAAAATGTTTAGCCAGCTCGTTTTACAGTTTGGCACAGGCTCTTCTCTTCAAGTCAGGGAAAGGAGAGCCCAGACACTGTTTCAGAACGTTGCAGTTTATCTGGAACTACTGCCACATGTGAAGATCAGGGTCACGGAGCCTCTTGGTAGGACTGTGCTGTAAAATGAAGCACCATCTGTCAGAGATCTGGGAGAGCAGAGAGACAAAATGCCAGTCACCATCAGGGTGGGTGATTTCCTTGGTTAATGTTATCTAGATTTGCTCTCATGAGTGCACACATACACACAAACACACACATTCACCTGCAAACACACATACATATGCATATTCACACAAATATATAAATGCATACACACATATACACATATGCAATACATATACACACATACGTATAAGCACATATGTATACATATGCACATGCATAAACACATGCATACATAAGCATGTTAAAAACAAAATATATGTGCACACATACACATATGCACACATGAATGCTTGTACTCAAACACACATGCGTTTAAACATAAACACACATCTATAAGTCCACATATATACGTATGAGCATCAGCACTCTCTGCCTTTCTTCTTTCCCTTTAATTTTATCCAGGGCACCGTCATGCCACTCACATTGAAGGCTGATCTTCCTGCTCCATGTAGCATTCTGAACACACACACTCCAGACCTTCCCAAGAAATATGCTTCAAGCTACTTGATGATTCTAAACTCGGTAAAGCTGTCAAAGAAGATTAACCAACAGAGCTCCTTTATGAGAGTTCTTAAAGCATCCCACTTCAAATTTACTTCAAGGGACAAGCCTTTGTCTACAGCATATTCGACATAATCAGTAGTGTTTCAACTATTCTAACTTTTCAGACAATTCATAATATTCATAACACATGTATGTCTGAAATTTTACCTTTTTTTAATTTCAGTTTTTGCCGGGGACCAAGTGACCTCTGTCTTGCCCTTTTGCAAATGTAACATCCTGACATTTGTTGATACCAATTATGTTAATCAGTTTCTTAAGTGCCTTTTAGAGTTTCTTATTGTTTAGCAAACAAGGTCCCCCACCTGTAGCTGCCCTTGGCTACACATGCCCTTGGCTCCTGGATCTTCCAGGGATTTGTCTCATAGCAACCTTGGCCACCACACCCTATCTAGCCCCTGCCTGCCCTTTTAGTATTCACATAACTATGGTGGGCTTTTGTCTCTGTTAATTACCACATTCCTGTATGGGTACCTGACTCCCCAGAATTATAAATACCCCCTAGAAGAATAAAGATTTGCCGATTTGATCAGGAGACTGTCTTGTTGGCCCTCCTTATGTTCCTCTTGTCTCTTTCATCCCAGGTTTCTGAGGACTCGTGCTCTGCTGAGGCCAGCCAGCTGGGGCAAGATTTATAATGTTCAGTTTGGTGAATGAAAAAATTTTCTACCAAGCTGGTAACCTTAAATTTACCTTTGTTTCCAAAGTGCACATTAGACTTTGCCTGGTGTTACTGATCTGTAAATAAATGGAATAGTATATTTTTACTTCTGTTATTTCCTGTTATGTACTTTCCTGTTATTTCCTCGCTCCCAGAAGTATGATTAATGCATTCAGAATACTGGAACTGGCTACCCCCTATATGACATACATATTTATAAAAGAATTGTATCAATTTAGATGGCAATCAAAGCTTTGAGTAATTCAAGTTCCACTTAACTATTATTTCTGTATGATACAATTTAAAATACTAGTTTACTAAGTACAAACATTCACCATGGGCTTATTCAATTTGTATTTCTTCAATTGCTTCTGATGATTCAGTTTTGCACTTTACCTTGGATGGATTTTCTATACCCTTTTAGAATCGTCAAGTTACATACTCTATAAAATTCATTTTAAAATTTTCATCAAATTTGTGTATGTGTGTATGTGTTTGTATGTGTGTGTCCCTGTATGATATAGTACTCATAAAGAGGTCAGAGGACAAATTTTGGGAGAGTTGGGGGTTCTCTCCTTCTACCATTTGTGTCCCAAGATTAAAATCAAGTTGTCTGACTTGTATGCAATTGCCCCTTCTCACTGAACATCTCGTTGGATCACCTTTCATTAAATTGTACAGCATTTAGGTTGAAGCATCAGTTATGTGGTTTTATTAGGACACTAACAGAGTTGAAAGAGCTTGCTTAGGAATTTCCCAGACCCACCAAAAATCTTCCAATTATAACATTAAGATTTCTGAAGATCTGTAGGTTAATCTCCCACATAATTATTTAGCATCCTCTGTGAAATACATAAAAAATGATCCTGGGGATGCTAAGATTGTCCAGTGGTTAATAATGC
The DNA here is from genome assembly GCA_035773235.1 of Eospalax fontanierii. Lineage (NCBI taxonomy): Eukaryota > Metazoa > Chordata > Mammalia > Rodentia > Spalacidae > Eospalax > Eospalax fontanierii. The sequence goes on from CM069524.1 coordinate 10,755,135, forward strand.
TTTCTGCCCTTCCTGAGTTCTTCTCAAGTTCCATTCCCAGTACTCATAACAAGAGGCTCAAAATCCCCTGTGTAAATTCAGTTCTGTGGCATACCCACACGGAGACACATATACACGCACATAAAAAAACAAATACAAATAAAAAATATTTTTAAAATCCTAATTAAAAGCAGATTGAGATACATGATCCCAAAGCCTAATAATATGAATTGAAAACAAATTTAAACATTGCATGGACTTTTAGTTATATGTATTATTTTACTGTGTATTATTATATATTTATTGTTTTCTAATTATTTATATCTATTTTCCTTCACTTGTTTACTATACATTGTAAATTATGTCACTTGATAACTATTACATATGAGTATTCCTGAAACCTACTTTACAGTTTAACATTGGAAAATTAATATATTGTCATTATTATTTATATAGTCAATATCTGGAGACTGCAATCATATCGTATTAGGTTATCTTTTATAGCTCTTAAGTAATCTCAAACATATTAAGTCTATTTCCACAAGAATCAGGGAAATGATCAGAATGTGGAAATATACACTGTTGGAAATACCAGATTAATTTTTAGACTACAAAGTGTCAGTACTTGTTTTACTTTATGGATCATTTTTCCTATAACTTTAATTTAAATAGTAATTATTTAAGTCTGGATTGAGGCTGGGAAATGTGTCAGACTGTCTTACATGTGTTCCCAGTGGTATCTGCAGAGACGGTGGTCACCACCTCCCCCTCCCCAGCCTGTTTGTTCTCTTTTGTCTCTGTGACCTCTGTCCTAGTAAATCCCATCCACCCACACAAACCTTCCATCTCCTTGATAAGGGATTTCTGTGAAGTACAGTGAAAAGTCTTTCTCAAGTACAGACAGACTACATCTATTGCTCCTCCCTAAGTATCCTGTCACTCATTAGGAAAGGAAATTAGATTGGCGTGGCAAAGCCGGTGCCTCACTGAGGGAAGGAGCAGTCAGCACACCATGGTCTTTCTTGTTCTCTTCCATATGATTGCAAATTGATTCCTTGACAGTCAGCTCTGATTCCTCCCAAACTATTGAAATTTTAAGCTGTCCGTGGAATGATTATGAAGATAAAGGCTGTCTTTTAATTTCAGAAATGAGCAACATCGTCAGAACTTCCCGTGATTTCAAGTACTCTTGGTGACTTCCGTCAGTTATCACCAATGTCTGCTGATTGCTTGACAGCCTGTTATTAGGGACTGTTAGCCTGACTCTGCTCCTTAGGTGGGTCCTCATCATCTCCTTCATATCACAATTTACCCACAATCTAGCAAGTATCCTTAGGTTCTCCAGGTTTTCTACCTTTACTGAGCTTATTGATATCCCTAAATAAAGATGAATGCTTTATCCATTACAGAATACTCTAAAGTGGGATGTATAAACCTAGTATTTCTAATCATTTCACTGAGCATATTCACTTTACAATATAATACTTTGTTTTGCTTTTTTTGTTACAGTGAGTTTTAAACAGACAGATCTCTCTTTCTCTCTCTCTCTCTCTCTCTCTCTCTCTCTCTCTCTCTCTCTCTCTCTCCCTCTCTCTCTCTTCCATTGGAGCAGGGTCTTATTATGAACTCTCACTTCAGATATGCCATCCTTCTGCTTCAACCCTCCAAGTGCTGGAATTATAGGCATGAACCAGGACTTGTTCTTTGTAGTAAAATCTCTCGATTATGTGCTTTTGAACCACATTCTTCGTGCCCTGGTAATATTTTGCTAAATTATACCCTTGTAGCTTGAAAGAGATGAAAACATTACAAATGTACATACTATACTCTTTTTCTTCCCAAAGGTAACAGGGGTCTCCTGGCATTCTCCATAGCCAAGATCAGCATGCACTGTCAAGACATTCTCCAAAATGAGAAGTCACTAGGCTACCTCACTACAAAACTATCTGCACAAGCTGGTTAGGATCTGTTGGTATTAAGAAAAAGATGTGAGTGAAAAGTCAAAGTCTCATTTACCTGACTTGGAAAAAATAATACATGCAATAATACATCAGAATCAGTTATCCTGAATCAGTGAAAAAGTTTAGCTCCTCTAACAGTGTGAGACATTTTGTTTTATGAGGCACTCGGTGATACGAGTTCGGCCTCCCCCCTCCCCCTTAATTAGAAAAACAACTAAGAAACTATAAAACCAGGAGGAAGAGACCCAGGGAATTCAAGAGTTATGTAAACATCCCTTGGTATGCAAGATAAAGCCTGTGGGCTTAACATTCCACAGGAAGAGTCTCCATTATCCCATCCATAAATTATGGGAAGGTTTCTCCATTATCTCATCCATAAATTGTGGGAAGGTTTCTCCATTATCCCATTCATAAATTGTGGAAAAGTTTACCTCCTGTGAACTGCAAAGTAATGTATGGAGAAGTTGACCCTTCTGTAACCCTGATCTGTAAGCAAATATCTTGTATGTGAACTGTTTGTTGAGTCAATGCATAATCATCCTGTGAAACCTTACTATAAAAACCTGGCCTGGCAGGAGTCAGGCGGGCTCAGTCTCATGAACGAGACTGAGTCTCCCACTTGCACTTGCGCAAGTGAAATAAACCTACTTCTTGCATTTTGCATCTGACGGTCTGGATTCTTGGGACTGACTCTCAGGCAGCCTACAGGGGTTCGAGTCCCCTGGGCTAAGTGAGGTCAGTGGGCTTGAGGCTCCCCGACGTTAGTTACCCAGGCGGCCCACTGGGGTTCGAGTCCCCGGGCTGAGAGTGGGGTCTAACAACAGAAGGTTTTTCATAGGTAACAAACCTGTTAGCAGCCAATTCGCCTGTGAACAGTTGCTTCTTCTATTGCAGAACCTGCATTATGGGTCAGGGATGGGCTCAATGTCAACAGAGAAATGTGGTGAAAAACCCTAAATGATGCACATGGACATCCGCAAACTGATGTCATGTAATGTCATTCGTCTTTCGATGTAACTGTGGGGGAAATATCTTAGAATGTACAATAAGTGACTCCTCTTTACAATGAATTTCTTTTCTTTTTTTATATCATCTGACTTTCTTTCCTTCACATTCTGCCTGCTCAGTTTCAAAAAAGATATCAATGTAAACAAAACTATTCATAAAAAGAAAAAGGAAGATGAAGAGGAGGAGGTGGAAGAAGAGAAGGTACAGGAGGAGGAGGAGAAGGAGGAGGAGGAGGAGGAAGTGCCATGAAGTCAGGTGCTCAAGTGAAGAGCAGAGTCAGGGGAAGTTGAGGCTCTGCAGCCCTCCACCGGGGAGAGGCAGTACAAGAGCAGAAAAATGTGACCTGAGCTGTCTTGACTCTTCAGATGGGAGTTTATGTCAGGAGCACATTAGAAACAGCAAGCTACCTATTTTTTTCATGCTGAATGATTCTGGTAGGGTGGTAGTGTTGCTGCATGAAAACAGACAGAGAAAAAGCTGTACCTGCAGAAGTCACTCTACTAAGGGCAAGGTGGTTTCATAGAAATACATACATACATAAATGAATCATAGAAGTCAAATTGAGTGAACAAAAGTCAGAGCGAAGTTAGGAAGATTAATAATTGATCCCACCAAAAGAAACATTAAGTCAGCACCACATGAGGTGAGGATGAACAGGGAATAGAAGGTCATTGTTAACAAACATTAACACACATCCTGTGCAGAGAAAAGTTCCTTTCTAAGCCTGTATGCAATATTTAAAACTATAGAAAAATGAAGTCTGTGAGAGGTAAAAAATCATCAAGTCACATATCTTTAACCTATAAGAAATTAGAATTGTAGTCCAAAATTTTTCTCTCTCAGTTGATTATCCTCAGATTAGCTGTGCTTTTAAACTAAGCAAAGTGTTTTGTTTAATTTTGATTTTTAATTTACCCTAAATCTATTTCATGCATAGAACACTGCCTAATATGTATGCATCACTCAATAAATATCTGGTAGATTAAGACATTGTTTCAAAAGGAATTCTATCATTATTCATTTAATAATGTGCACATCTATATCTTACATGATTATTCATGACATTTTCTTGTATATTATTTAATTCATATTTTAACATTTATTCATTTATTTATTGTGTTTTAATGAATGTATTTGCATCTATGTGTTTGGGAAAGTGCATCGCATATCCTGCGTGTGGAAGTCAGAGAATGAGTCTTGGGAGTCACTTCTCCCCTTCAACCATGTGACCACAGAAAAGTCTCAAAAGGCGTTTTTTATGGGGTGATTATGTGACCTATGAATGGGTTTAGATTTGTTTGCTTCCTTGACTAAATTCAATGTAAAACTTGAACATTATGTACGCTCAAGGCTAAAAGTCCAAGTGTATGTAAATATGGGTTTGTACAAGGAATGGTGCATGTGTGGAGGTCAGAGGACAGTCTTAGGTTTTGTTCCTCACCTTCCCCCTTGTCAGAGACAGATTCTCCTATTGATTTTTGTTGAATACTCCAGGCCATATAGCTCACTAGTGTCCAGGAATGCTCATTTCTCCGTTTCTCATTTCTCCCATGAGCCCTGGATTATAGCACTTTGTTCCACGCATGTACCCAGCATTTATGTGAGTTTTGGGGATTCAGACTCAGGTCCTCATATTTATATAGCAAGAAGTTTTATCCTTGAACCATCTCCCCCAGTCCACTCTGGGACTCTAATCTTAAGACCTTAATCCAGGCACCTTCTTGAGGGCCTTACAACATGATGCCCTCCTCTGGGGGCAGGATCTCAATACAGGAATCCTGGGAGATGCAGCACCTGGGCACCTTAGCAGGAAGTTTTGGCTGCTGCCTGTGAGCACACCTTGACTTCAGAACTTTAATCCTTGCTGTTCAGTCACCTCACCCTACGTTTTCTGTGTAATAGTCTCTATAAATGATATGGAGGAAGCTGGGAATGGATGGGCTTTATGTGCTGTGTGCTATGCAGAAACATTACTAACCCCATCTCATTTATTCCTAAGACAATAAAACTAATGAAGAATGCATCATCGACCCTGCTTCATAGAAAAGGTACCCATCATTTTGTATAATGAATATATATATATATATATATATATATATATATGAATAAATAAAAAGAAAGAAAATTCAGAGAGATTTCAAACAGTATGCAAAAGACCTAGTAGTAAACTTATCACTGATTCTGAATCATCTGGTTTTCTGAAACATTCTTGCAAGCTTAATTTTTTTATTTTTTAGCTTCTCTCGGGTCATTTTCTATCATGGCAAAATAGCAAAATATTATTTATTAAGTACTGTAATTTTGCTATACCAGACTTGCAATATTATTTTGCCACATTATGCTCAAACTTGTAAATTATTTTCCTAAAACCCAGAGTGCTTTCTCTCAGTCTGGTCAGGAGAATTTGTTCTTATTTTAAATAATTAAATATTTTAAATATATATTTTTAAAATACATATTAAGACAACATCATAAAGAGAGGTAAAAAATCAGTCATGCATGTGTCTGTTACTTATTGACTTCTTATATTGCATGATTCAGCAAATGTGATGGTTTCTGGTTTTTCTTTTTTGAGACAAGGTTTCTCTCTAATCCCAGCAGGGGACTTGCTATGTGGTTCAGACTGCCCTCAGTCTCCCAGAGATCCACCTCCCTAGTGCTGAGATTAAAGGCATGCACAAGCTTAGTTTTCCTGTCTATAACACAAACTAAATGGTACTAAAATTTTCCATATATGAAAAGAATTAAATGAAACAATGTCTCTTAAGTCTTGTGTAGTGTAGTACCTAGTACCCAGTACTCATTTTGTTTCTTTTTTCTGAGATTCCATTGCTACATTTCATCATTTGCTCAGGTTTCATTCTGCCTACAGCACCCTGGTCTCATTTCTTCATCTACAACTAATTACAACTTGTGTGCCCTCATGTGCTCACTCTTCAAGGGCACTCTTCCTCTTTCACCTGGTGTCCTATGTTTCTGTTAGCTACAGGTGTTCAAGCATTGGCATCTTTCAATTTCATCCATAGTTAGGACCAAGTGGACCCACAAAATCATGAGCTACTTGAGGCTCCTTCTCACAACCACGTCTAATTATGTCAAACCTATGTCAGAATTCTTGTTTAAAACAGTAATTGTTACATTTACACAATGACATTCTACTCAGTGGTAAGAAAAGATGAAATCACGAAATTTGCAGGTAAATGGACAGAACCAAAAACTGGTATACTAAGAGAAGTAACACAGACTCAGAAAAGCAAGCATGCGTATTCTTCTCATTTGCAAACTGTAGCACGAGTAACTTATATGTTAGTACACACCGTGATGTAGCAGCAGGATTGAAGAAAATGGAAAGGAAACACAGAGTTAAGGGGAAAGAGCAAACCCAAAAGAGGAAACAGATGCCGTGAGGGCGGAGGAGGCGAAAATGGGAGTGTTCTGCTGGAAGGCTCTATTGCTGCACTTGTGGCACTGTTCTCTTGGGAGTAATCAGTAACAACCTAATTGGACTTGCAGTCCTTTCAGAGGAAACCCATGGGTGCCGCTGGAACTAGGGTAAGTGTACATGGCTGGAAAGGTCACTAATCCTAGAGAAAACCCTGTCTCTGTCATATCTCTGGACAAATGAAATTTCTCATCATATACTAAATATGGATCCTTATATTTACAAAGTATACCATACATCACTCGTCAAAGACTTTTCTTTTTACAACAAATGGAGGCTAATACAGAGTTCCACAACTGGTCATGTATAGAGAATATATGTCTGAGAGATGCCCAGTCCTAGGTGACATGTCTAGAGTGGACACTCTACAGCTAAGGCTCATGGAACATAGTGGAAAAGGAAGTAAAGATACCAGTGCCTTCCTCAACTCTCACCAGTGAATCTTCCTTGTACAACAGAATATGATGCACACGGGTCATAATTGGCTAAGTTTCAGAGAATAAGAGACTGCAGAGTGTGTGTCCCTGAATAGGACTCCTATATTCAACCTCAGTCATCCACAGCTCAGGGACCATTGAGGAAAAGAGGGTGGAAAGATTGTGAGACCCCAGGGTGGTTCATGAACATAGGGAAACAGAGGCTTTCAGGCCACGGGAAACTTGCTTATATGAGCTTGTGCCAATGGTGGCATTGTGCAGAAGACCCACGCACCCTCACTCTGACAAGAGCCAAGCATAGAGTGATGGAAATGGACACTGGAGAGGGGTCTAACCTGGGAACTGTTGGCAACTGGTTGCTGGTAGGTAAGGGAGAGGAGACCTGTAAGATCTCAAGATAATATGACTAGATTTGAGTGGATGAATTTGTACAGAAGGGCGTCTGGGTACAGATGTTTGACCAGGGAGGATTTAACATATAGAACAAACTGCATGAAGTCTAATAGGAGTGATTTGGGGGAGGGGGCCTAAATTTGATTAAGAACTGTAGTATGGAATGCATAAAAGCTCAATAAATTATTTTTTAATTCATAAAAAGTTATTGGGCATAATTATATAATCTTATTGTTTAAGTGTTAAATATTGAAGATCTCTGATTGATGTCCACAGTCTCTTCTGTGAAACTCTTGAAGATAGATGTCTTGGCCCACACAGTGGACAGGTGCAGGGGCAGTGTAGAATCAAACGCTGATATGTGTGCAGGAAATGTGCAGGAATTGCACTCCAGATCCCTGTTAGTTCAGAATATCGTGTTCACCGAAGTTACGGTAAAAACATAGATCCAAGTGGAACAGAGTAAGAGTTATAGAAAGAAGAGATTTGGCCTTGTAGAAACATAATTTACAGTGAGATTGAATTCAGGGCTTTCTTAAGAGCTAAACAAGTACACAAGCTGACAAGCACAATCACACACACATTTGCAAGCACATGAGCACATGTGTACACAAATGCATGCATGTTTATACACGGATACATATGCTTTCATATACATGCATGCAAGTATGTACATGGATATACATTTGCATATACATGCATATATGCCCATGAACACATTAAGATACAATCAGATGCTCACACATTAAGATACAATCAGATGCTCACATGTAAATTCATATCAATAATCATTAATTAAATGATCACTTTGAAGTGACTAAAAGAAAATACTCATGTCCTTGGCACACAAGACAAGGGGTCAAATACGCACACGATGTTTTTGTGTATGTGTGTATACTTTTTGTACATTTATGCATATATAAAATGTGTTCATTTTGCCTGTTATAATTTAGTACAAAATAATGAGGTAACTGAATCTCTTCTTCACTCCTAAAAAATAATTCTGATCGATAATTAAATCATCAGAATGTTTTTAAGTTATCAGATTTCAAAAGGCATACTACTTTGCAATTAAATTATTTGTATAAAAACTACACAAATTAAAAATCATTTTCTCAGTGCATTCCTGGAAGTAAACTCTTAAATGCTCACAAAAAATCTTTTTATACTACTTATACATAATTAGTTTAACTGTGACATTTTTACAGCTGTACGTAGTGTATTTCATCTTATTCACTCCCCGTACCTGTCTTATTCCTTTTCTTTCCTACCAAATCCCTTTCTTCTTCCCAACGAGCCCGTGTCATGCCCTATCTTTAATTTATTATTATGTAATTTAAATTATGGTTACTTCCAGGATTAGAACTTTTTTTAATAGGAGCACTGACATCTTACAGTACTCGAAAAAATGTCTCTTACTTCCCCAGTTAATGAACTGTGTATAAGTCATCAAGGAGGGAGAGGAGGATGTAGATGATTTACATGTAGAGGATGTAGAGGATGTACATGAAAGGATGTAGATAGATTAGATCCAGTCTTCTGCCCGGTAATCCCTGCTGCTTTGAGTCAAGAGTGCCACAACCATGTCATTTCCTTGACGTTGGTGTTCCATACCAGCCCCAACTTCCTCAAGTTCTAACATTTTCTCTGCCCTCCCTGCAATGTTTCTGGAACCTTTCCCTGATGGGTGAATCATTATCAGGTGCTGTAAACCCCAACTAATGCTTATGACTGAAGGTGACATAGGCCTTAATGGGGAAGCTCCTGCTATCATTTTGTTTAAAAATGATGGTGAGCCCTTCCATTTACCTTCCAAACAGCTATATTTATTCCCATGTATCACTGCTGGTGTGAGGTTTAGGCAGAGAAGCAAGCCTTTTACCTCGGTGGGAAGTGGTAGCACTAGACACACTTAATTTGCCAAGGTGATGAGAATAAGTGTCTGTCAGTGATCAAATTATTTTCTAAAATCTATTTCTGCAATGCAGATAAATCATGGTTTTCCCTCTAAATATTCTATATTACTAATTTTGCCTTGTGTCCTTTTTAATAATGTGGGTTAGATCCTTCCTTCCATCCTTTCTTCCTTGCCTTTTTTTTTCTTTCATCCTTTCTTATTCTAGCCTAGTGGTATTAATATTTTTTGGTGTTTTAGCATTACATGCTGGTTGTTGTTTTTAATTGAATCTTTGTGTATTTCATACAGAAAATCTCAAGTGATCCTATCACCTTTACACCCTTTCCCCACCAGCATCCTCTAAAAGATCCCTTCTCCTAGATTTCATTCTTTCTGTCATTGATGTTAAGATCTATTATATCAAGTTAGGGTCCCCAGACATTCCTCAGTGCAAGTTCATCCATGTGGTCATTGCAATCTTTCCACCCCCTATTCTGCAATGGTTCCTAAGCCCTGGGTGGGTTAATTCAGGAGTCCTGTCCAAGGACAAGCATTCTACAGACTCTTAATCTCGATGCTTTGGACATTCTTGATCTTTTTTTTCCTGGCTCTCTGTTGCATGAGTGAGCATCATTAACGAGAATTGAGAGATTCATTTGTGACTTCTTTGCTCCGTGTTCTATGTTCCATGAATCTTGGGTGTAGAGGTTGTATTGTAGATGTGTCCCCTAAGCTTGGGCAATTCACAGACTCTGTCTGTGTGTGACCAATTGTGGTGCTCTGTAATAGTCTCTGTCCGATATAAATGAAGATTCTTTGATGAATGGTGACTAGAATATTTGTCTTTAAATATAAGGACACATATTTTGCACATAGTAAGGAATTACATTCATATAGGGATGTAATAGTCTTGGGCTTTTGTCTAAAATCTATAACTTCAACCATGTGTATTTGGTTATGTTTACAGTACCACACATGAGTTTCCTCCTATTGAGTAGGCTTTTAGTCCAATTAGGTAGCTGTGGATCTAAAGATTTTATTTGTACACACAACCTCCACTCTTGGCCCTGTATTTTAATGCATGAAGAGTTAAAAGACAAAGGGAAGACAGAGGATCTCACCTCAGGAGAACATAATTAAACATAGATATGTTCTGTTCTCTAATGAGTTCTCTCTGTCTTGTTGTGTCAATATCCTCCTATATTTTCACTTAAAAAGCAATATTTTCTTCAATCTGCTTAATCTTCCATTAATCATTTCTAGAGATTTATAGACTTAGAGTTCAATACATTCCCAAACTCTTTACCTACAAGTCACCTGGTTCACAGGATCATATTGATGGCATCTCACAAGTTATTAATTAATTTGAAAGATTTTTAAGCTAAAAGAAATATTGCATGATCTTTAATGAAAAACTGCTAAGTTAAAAAATTACTACTGTAACACACACACACACACACACACACACACGCACACACCTCAAGCAGTATGTGTAATACTAATGTCGTGTGTCAACTCTGAAATATCAATACTTTATATTTTTCTGAATATCTATGTAAGTGCTCCAGAAAAAAAGTCAAGTGAATAGTGTTTTGGGGATAATATTCTTTAATGGCTTTAAATTTGTGAAATCTTTCAACATTATGAAATATTTTCACTGTGTTTAAAACACTGATTTTTATTTCAGAGTTTGGATTGTCACCTTAGTGGCACATATCAAAATGTAAAATTAAAATAAAGAATGCCCTTGGGAGAATATATACATATATATACCTTTATTTTTTTCTTAAATTTCTTGAGAGTTTTGTTGGACTTGGTGGTACAGACCTTTAATCCTAGCCCTGGGGAGGCAGAGGCAGGTGAATCTCTGTAGGGTAAAGTTCAGCCTGGTCTACATAGTCTGTTCCAAGGAGGCTGGGACCAGGGAAATTTTGTCAATAAAAGATTTCTTTTATTGAATTTCATATTTGAGCATTATATTTGCAAGATTTATATTCCTCCTTTAACTCTACAAGTCATCTACCCATCCACTACCTCTACCCATTACCAATTTCTTATTCTCTTCTTTATTTTTGTGACTACATATACATATATCCATTGAGTCCATGCACTAATGTGTACATGTATTTAGGGCTGACCACTAAACTATCTGGGTGCTAGTTAAAGAAAATGATTTTCAGCACCCATTGTTTGCCCGTATCTCTTTATCTAAAGGTGAGAACCTGTGAAATTTTCCCCTGTACTCTCAAGAAATGTCAACGATGTGGTTGCCTCATAAGACCCACATAATGATGACACCAGTTGGCATGCTTAGTGAATGGAAGATATTTCAGTGTATTCTTTCAATGAATATTTTTCTTCATTACCACCCCTATGTTTGCAAGTTTTATTGCCATAAAATTCTAATGAATGAAATGATAAAAAGAACAGAAATAAAAGGAAAAAAAAGTATGCCTTTTTTTTAAAATATGTGTACAAGGAAATACCTGGTGTCTGTTGTGTTACATTGATAAACTATGCTGTCAAAGACAACTTAAGGGAGAAAGAGTTTATTAAAGCTCACAAGTCCTGATCACAGTCCATCATATTGAAGTCAAAGCAGAAGGAGCCTGATGGAAAGTCATATGACATCCATATCAAGACCAGAGAGCAATGACAGCATGCATGCAGACTCAGCTAGCTCTCCCCATTTCTTTCTCTCCAAACCCAGTCCTTGAAATTGTGCTGCCCACATTCAGGGTGGGTCTTCTGATGTCAATTAACCCAAGTAAGAAGATCCTTTACAGACAGGCCTACAGTCAATGTATCCAGACAATTCCTCATTGAGAGTATCATAGTTGGGGATTCCAGATTGTGTTAAACTTACAATACAAGCTAACCACTTGCTGGATTCTCTAAAAGGCCTGTTCTGAAGATGCAAGATCCCCTATTGTTTTCATGCATTAACTCATCTATGTCTTTCACAAAAATACACCTGTGTTTTTTATATTACAGAATTGTAAACCAATCTTCCTTCCTTGCTTCATTTTCTCCAAAATCTTTATGTGTTATTAGAAAGCAAGTGTCCCTGCAGAACAATTTCACAGCAGTCTCATTTTGGTATAATGAGTAAGAACATGTGTTCAGAGATAGATTTTACTTCCTCAGAGGCCATGGCCTTGCAGGATATTGTAACACAGTTATGTTCAGACCTCAGAAATTCAATTATGTGGGGCTGGAGAAATGGCCCAGTACTTAAGAGCACTGGCTACTCTTATAGAGGATCTGAGTTTGGCTCCCAGAACCAACACCATGGCTCACACCCATGTGCATCTCCAGTTCCAGGGAATCTGAAGCCCTCTTCTGGGCTCTATCATCCTGACACGCAGGTGGTACACTTACATACACATAGGCAAAGCACTCATACAACAGTAAGTTAAAATGAATTTTTTAAAATTGGTTTTAATCCATTTAATCATATTCCTGCAGTGCATTCAAACTGTTTTTGTGTTTAGACCCCACTTCTTCATTTATTCAGGCCACTGACAACTCAAACCATCAACACACTTCATTATTTTTTTTTAATTTAGTAATATTGGCTAAAACTTCTTTTATTCTCCTGGGCATTGGTCTTTGTGTTTAATTAACTGAAGGTGTTTTGCATGAGTCAAAGAATCTAAAACAAAATGACAAACAACAGTAAAAACCACAACTATTATTGTTACTATTATTATTATGTAGAATTTATATAAAATTCTTTTATTGGAGAGAATTTTGTACATAAGTTCTGTATTTGCATCATTTCCTCTCTCATACTCTCTCAAATTTGTGACCTCTTCTTTGATTGTTTATTATTTTATTTCATTGTTATTTGATTATTTGATCATTACTTGACTATTATAAAATCTTATGTATCTATTTAGTGCTGCTTATGGGTACACATTTTCAGGGCTAACTGCTAGGAATTAAATAAGCTATCAGGGAGTTGGTCCTGGGATAAACATATTCTTCCCTTCTCAGCTGGTTTTGATTGTCCTCAACACTTCAACTAGAGGTCAGACCTTGTGACATTTGCCACATCCACATCGGCATGTGAACTGGTATTGTCAATATGTCTGGCTTATTCAGGTAGCAATATTATTGTGATTTGATGGAGGAAGCGTCCCTGTCATGTCTAGAAATACCCTACCTAGTATCAGGTGTCCTTGTCTTCAGGCTCTTGAAATCATTATGTTCCTAGTCTGTGATGTTCCCAGAACCTTAGATGTAGAGGTTTTATTCTAGATATATCTATTGGACTAGGTTACCTTATGGTCATGTATTCTCTGCATTTTAACCAGTTGTGAAACCTCTCATATATTGAAAGGTGAAATGTACTACTGTGCTTCCATTCATTTTAAAAGAAAACTGGAAGTTTAGGGAGATAGTTCAGTGAGAAAAGCGATTTTGGTCTAAGCATGAGGACCTGATTTCAAATCTCCAGGACCCATGTGATGCTAGATGTGATAACACACATCTGTATTCCATGGGACAATCCTAAAGCAAGATGGGAGATGGAGACTGGAGACTCTTTGGAAGTCCAGAGACCAGTGAGCCTGATAAACAAGAGACTCCATCTTAAAACAAGATGGATGATTAAGAACATACCCAGCGTTGTTCCCTGAGTGCCACATGCATACCTCTGTGAACCTGCCCCGTCCCCCAAACACAAGTATATTTTAAAAATGGAAATGGTCAGAGTAGCTAATGCTTTAAAGACAGAAGTAATTTTAAAATCATTTTGTCCTGGAGAAGGCCACATTTGAATGGCAGTTCTTTATCTATGTTGGTTTCCATTTAGTATAAATATTTAATAGCAAAGAAAACCATTCTGAATTTCAACTCTTTAGAATTTATTGAAACAAGTGAAACAGGGCTTCTGATTTGTCACCCCCCCAACACACAGTCAAAGCCTCCTGCTCTTACCTCTCTGTGATCCAGAGAGTGCATTCTAACATCCCTCTCTGGACACCATCATACCACCACTGTAGTTAGTCTTTGCCCAATGGGCATCGAAATGACAAAGGTTTTGAGCAGTCAGATCGGATCATCCTAACTCCACTGACACATTAGGAGGGAAATCAGTCAGAAATTAAGGAAAGGTAGGAAATAGGACTGGAGAATTTTGTAATGCATATTAAAAATTGCTTTTTTTTCTTATTCACCTAGTTCAATTAACACAGCAAATGGAAGAAGGAGAAGTTACTGGATGGAAATTCAGAACAATTAGATGCTTTCAACAGTGTCTCTGAAGCAGCAATGCTGTGTATGATGGGTCCATAGCAACACGCTGCAGGCTTTATACAATTACTAATTTGATTTGTGAGATTTTGTTGCTTTAATCAATAATTTTGACCTGCAGAGTACTACATCTGCAGCTCAGACTCTGTTTAGATGTAAATAAAGGTGCAAAGACAGCTATGGCCGAGTCACGTGCCTCATCTATCCCCTTCCTCTTCCCTCTGCTTAACTCCTCTACCTCTTCACTTCCAACCCCCTCTCCCCTGACTTCCCTTCTCCCTTCTCCTTCTCTCCCCTGGCCCCTTCACCACTCTTCCATCTGTCTCTAATGTCTATCACTTGCTTACCCTTCTATCTGCCTATTTATCTGTAGATAAATATATGAACACGAATGCATATCTAGGACCATCTCTATCATAAAAAAATTAAACAGAAGCAGAAACAGATCTAGATGCATATGGATGTGATCCCAGGCAATATGTGATTCTATCCTAGTGTGATGACTTAATGACTGAGTGCTGTTGAATGACTCCATGAACATTTCTTTTGCTGTTTTACAGTCTCTGATATGGGACAATCGCTTGCATCTTCTGGGATGAGAGTGGGAAATAAATACATTCACAGAAGCAAAGCTCTCTGGCGATCTCAATGCCAATTGTATTGACACATGCAAATCAAGAAAGCAAGGGAAAATGAGAGGGTAGAGTCAGAAAGCCATAGACAAGAAGGAGGGTCCTGCCCTTGCTGGAATTCAAGGGAAGATGTTTTGGAAAATGGACAAGGAAGTGAGAATTTTAGGAAAGTGGATAATAAAAGAATTTGTTTGGAAATACCAGTCATGGCAAGCCAATGACATAAAACAAGGCTTCCGTCTGTCTAAAGGTAGAAACAAAACTGGAAAAGTCATTTCCTGTATTCAGAAAGAAAATTTATATAACTTGGGTTAAAATTCTTCCTGGATATCATTCTGAAGTTCTGTAATCCTCAGGTGGAAAATGATAATAATATACGGAAACACTCCCTCAGTCCCTGAGGTAATTTGTATCTGCATTATCATTTTCTCAGAACACAAAACCTTTCTCTAGTGGAGTGATACTGAGAGTGGACATGATCTCCTAGTTTAGAGGCTATTTTAAAGACCTCATTCCATGTCAGGATTGCAGACAGTTTGGAGGATACATAATTAATCATACGGATAGGAATCATACCAGGAAAACCATCATTTCACCAATGCGATCCGCCTCTATCTCTTCAAAGAGTGGGGAGATGAGCTTGTGAAAATCAGGACTCCAGCAGATTCCACTCCACTGTCTATCACCTGAAGCCAAGATCAAAGAAAACACTGTGTGACTGTAACCAACCAGTAATAACTGCAATTGAGACTTGGATTCTATTCATTTGACAGCAGGTGCCATGCAGAGGTAATGACTGGAAAGCTATCTTATGATGATGGCTTTTCTTTATTCCCACTGTCACTGCTTTGTGTGTGCCATTTGGTCCCACTGCTGCTTCTCCCTTTGGTGTGAGTCTCCCATCCTCACCACTGTTAACAGTCTCCCCAATGCCCTCCTATCCCCAACTGAAGCAAAAAGCCAATGTTAAAGAGCAGTCCTCCTTCCAAGAAGCTGTGCTGCTAAGATGCATCAGCTACTGAGACAATAAGCTATACATACAAAAGAAAGAGTGCTTTGTCTTTTGAGACAGGGTCTCCTTGTAGCTACAGATAGCCTGGAACTTGCTATGTAGACCAGGCTGTCCTTTATCATACAGCCACTGCCTCTTGAGTGCTGGGATAAAAGGCATGAGCCACCATGCCCTGCTTACAGGAGGATTCCCTTTTTTACAGTATACTTTTAGTTATTCTTTGACAATTTTCATACACCCAGTTTTCCCCCACAATCTGCCTCTTCACATTTATTAATTTATTTTCTAAGAATCACTGAGTCCAGTTAGTGTCGCTCATATATGCATGGATATGGGACCATATATTGGAGCATCATCAACCTACCAGAAACCACCCTCCTACACTTCCAAAGGAAAATGACCCTCCTACATCAACAGACACTAACTGTCAACAGTACCTGTGCTAGGGGTAATGAAGTAAGGACATCTTTTATGACTTCTTTGAAATTAACCAAATTTTTCTAATAATTTTGTCAAGTGCAAACTTCACAGAGTCCCTTTATACCTACTGCTGCCAGCCATGATGGCATTTCAAGGAAAATAAAAACATGATCCATTATTCAGCTTGATTTTATTGGAAAAATGAGTTAAGTTGCATTTATTCATTTATTTTTGTGCATTTTCATTGAAACTTTGTGTATTTCATATGAAACACCTTTTTAAAAAAGAATATTTTTTGTTTCATCGATATGTGTTTCAGATAGAACATCTTAATCAGTCTTAATCATTTTTATATCCCTTACACACTGGTAACCCTCTTAGACCCACATAGTTCACAACTGGAATCCATACATTCTTTCTTCTGTGTTAAGGTCTATTGTGCCAAGTTAGTGCCCACAAAAGACTTCAGTGCAGTTCATCTATAGAGGTCTAGTAAGCCTACCTAGAGTCTCTTGCTTTAGGAAGACTAGCTCATTCCTACCCAACAGTAACCAGTTATCAATATTTCATAAGCAAAGGTTATCCATTCCTCCAGTCCCATGGTGGGTTTTTGTCTGTTTGAGTTTGCATGGGTTCTGAGCATGCCAAAATCATTGCTATAGGTTCATATGAGCAGGGTCCCAGGAACTTGTAGAATTCTATTTCCATTTAGTCACACATCTCCACATTGGCTCTTACAATCTTTCTGCCTCTCTTCCACAATGGTTAGTGAGCTCTGGGCTCATATGGAACATCTTAGTCATCATTAGACCACTTTCACCATTGGCATTATCCCATAGCCCATCCCCCATTGTATTTCATCTACTCTGTCATTTGAATTAAGGCCTATTGAGTCAAGTTAGTGTCTCCAGATATCCTACAGTGCAAATTCATTCACTGAGGTCTACTCAGCCAATCTAAGGTTCTTCCCTAAGAAGATCAACTTTTCCTCATCTAGCAGTCATCAGCTGCTAATAGTACCTCCACTAAGATTGGTGCCTGCTGCCAATTTCCACAGTAATATGCTGGGCTTTGTCTGCTTGAGTTTGCATGGGTTTTTTGCATGCTGACACATTGCTGGAGGTTTTTATGAGCAAGTTCCTAGGAGCCTGTGGGAATCTATTTGCATATGGCCATGCGTCTCCTTTCTGGCTCTTACACTCTTAGTGCCTCCTCTTCTGCAATCTTCCCTGAGTCCTGGATAAGTGAAGTTGAATATTGGAGTCCTGTTCAAGGAAGCACACTCCGCAGACCATTATTCTCTAAGCTTTTAGCCATTTGTGTTCTTTTGTGTTCATGGGCCTCTGTTGCATGAAGGAACCTCACTGATGAGAGTTAGGGGATGCTTTAGTATTCTCTCTACCCCATGTTCCACTGTGTTCCATGAGCCTTGGGTGTACAGGTTTCATTATAGATGTGTTAGTAAGGGTTGGGCAATTCATAGAAAGTTCTGTATGTAATTAGTTGTGGAAGTTTGTAAAAATCTCTGTATGTTGCAAAGGAAGCTTCTTTAATGAGTACAGTATACTTGTCTGTAAATATAATGGTCTATATTTTGCACATAATAAGAAATTACATATGTCTAGGTATGTGAGATCCTTGGGGTTTTCTCTAAGATCTATGGCCTCTCCAGCCATGTTTATTTGGTTATGTTTACAGTACCACACATGAGTTTCTTCCCATTGCATGTACTTTAAGTTCAATTAGGTAGCTATTGATTACTTCCAAGATAAAAGTGCCATTAGTTGGATGGAAATATTTCAATCACTTGTCAGTTTCAGTTCTTGGGATTATGTTTTAAATTTCTGTCTGCCTGCCCTGGCTTTGTGCTTATGGGTCACTGTCTAGGATTTTGTCATTCCTAAGATTTTTACAACTATTTGGACAGTTTGTCTATCCCCAGGCCATTTTCTGATTTTTATTGTTTTATTGTTTGTTTGGTTGTTTTTTTTGTTTTTTTTTTTGTTTTTGTTTTTGTTTGTTTGTTTGCTTGTTTTTTACATTACCCCAGCCCCTATCCCATGGTGTCAAGCAAAACGTAATTACACAAACAGGGGAGTATATCAGACCTGGTAAAGATTTGGATTCAAGTATGACACAAAGAGATGTTTGCTGATTAGGCTTCAGTCCACTCAGTCTTTAAAATTTTAAGGGTCCATCTAATAGTGTCAGAGACAGACTCAGCTACACAAGAATGAATTGTAGTCACCATTCATTTCTAGAAAATCCTTTATCTCAAAATATTTATGAGAAATATATTTTCAAAAAATTGAGCTTGGCTTGTTATCACACACCTCTAATCCCAGAACGTGGGAAACAGAGGCAGGTAGATTTCTGTGACATCATGCCCAGCCTGATCAGGTCTACACAATGAGTTCTAGGCCAACTGGGGCTACAGGGAGAATTGTTTACTTTTTAAAGTTTTGTATATATTAAGCCATGTTATCTAAGGCATGTAATAGATTGTTAGGAAACCATTGAAATATATATTTTATATGAGTACATACTATTCTTGTATTCCTTATTTTCTAGCATCCAGAATGTCTTGATAAAATGACTTGCTTGTGAATTTTTTCTATCCAATTCTTTCTTAACTGACACTTTTCTAGGTTATCAGAATGTCTTATTTTCTTTAATTTTCCTACTTCATGGGAGACTACCAGCTTTCAAAGGAAACTGCCGTGTCTTATCACTGTTGATAATTGTTTCAGAGAATAGTGTTCAAATATTCTCTCATTGTCCATGTTTTACTTTCTACACACACACACACACACACACACACACACACACACATTTGAAAATAGCCATTATTACAGAGATTCTAAATGAAATAAATTTATACAAAGAAAAAAATTATGATATATAATATGAAATATTAGAAGTTCTGTACCAAGAATTATGTCCAAGAAAAGGAATACTTTTGTATTAGTTAGAATTTCTGTCACTGTGACAATATACCTTAATGACACTAGAAGAGCATGCTAACATGCTACCAAAAAGGGAATGGAGGTCTAAGTAGGGACCAGCACTGAGTTAGAATAATCCAAAGCCTGTTTCTAATGTCCTGTGTCCAACAATGAGGATCCACCTCCTAAAGGTTCCTCGGCCTCCCAAAATAGTGTCCCCACATGGGTCTGAAGCATTCAGAACATCATTATGTGGGAGGGATTTCAGGTCAAACCACAGCAATTTTCTTTTGCAGCACAAATTGCAAGCTTATTCTTTTCAGCATCCAGCCACAAGAGGAATGAAATGTTAGTCTATAATCATGTCGGCTACCTTCGTGTCTCACACGAAGCCCCGAGTGGACTTTGAGGGGCCAGCCCGAGGGATTAGGGGTGAGTAGACTCAGAGTCAAGCCGCAGACTCCGGGAGTTGCATGGGAAGCAGGCCAAGCACGTGGCAGTGCAAACTCATTTACTGAATAGGTGCACAAGCTCTTATAGGCCCAGATAGCCAATGACCTTATGGAGTGGGGTCCCAAATACAGCCAATAGTAAGTTTGTCCCCAGGTAGACAGGTACTTTTCAGATGCTGGTCTCACAACTAGCCAGAGCAGAACGCCACACCCACAGGAGCCATTCCTCTATTCCTCCTAGCAGGTGGCCTGGCTAGCCCACTTTGCATTATGCCCAACATTAGTCAGGGATCAATGTATTTAGCATTACTTTGAATATGCTTTTTTGGATGTTTACCACAAATAATAATGATAATAATGTAGAGACAGTTTTATTATAACTCAAAAATAGGAAAGTTCTAATGAAAATTATTCACCCTAGGATAATGGGCTACAACAGAGAGTTAAGGATATTTCAGTGGTCACTCAGCTTAGATGATCTAAGCCTGCTTTCTCAGATGTCTGTCAGGGAATATGACACGGTTACCGAATTCTTTCAAGTTTGTTCAGTCCATTTTAAGATGGTTGCTAATTTTTAATATATTATGGGAACAATGTAATTGACTGTCATGATTTGAAGAGGAAATTGAAAGTAGTACGCCTTGAGAAAATTAAAAAAATAGAATGTGTTATTTTGGGCTACATTTATGTGACAGTTTGGGACCATGATTTCACACATCCCACACTTTCAAGACTCTGATGCAACTATCATAATTTCTCGTCTTGCACAAATAAATTTGCATGAATAAAGAGTGCTGGAAAAGCATATTCTTCCTTCTCACTTTGCTCCTCCTTAAAATTCTACCGTTAGCCAGCCGTGAAAATAAAATGAACTGAAGTTAAACAGCTGAATAAATTCAAATGGTTTAAAATATTTAAGTCAAATAATTATCTTTTAAACCAAATGAAAATTCTACAAAAAGAAACCTTGTGAGAACAGTGGGCCTCAGAGCATCATCTTTGATTCACACAACAATATTTTGTAAAGAATGGCTCTGTTAACTGAACTTGTGCTGTAGTGTTAAAATCCAACACTTCTATGATCAGAAAAAAAATTTTTTTCCATGATATGAAGGTCTCAAGGGATCAAAAATTCCATATTTAGTGAAATGAATTTCTGTGCACATGAGAAATTATGGAATTTTTGTTAGAATGATATTTAAATACAAAGATAAAAATAGTTCATGTGAAAATAATGGGGCTTTCCAAAATAAAAGTGGCACATTCTACAAGATTTACAGTGCATTTACTCTTTCTATTTTCTGGTAAAAGAATAAAAAGAACATTGTATCTATGTTATGCATTTCTTACATTTCATCTATTTTATTAACAAAATCCAGCTTAAGAAAACATGCTGTTTTGTAAATAATGAAAGTGCATCTTGAGTTTCATTCTATTTACATTGTCTCACTTTAAATAATCTAAGCAATTTTACAGGGAATGGATTTATTTAAGTCAATTTAGCATAGACAGCCCTCCAGATACAATAGGGCCAACTGATGGGTTATGCAAGTCAAACTAGAAATGAATTTAAGCCACAGGTCCTCAGGAGTTGTCTGTGTGGCAAGAATAAATAGTCTTGGACTCCACCACCCTTAGCAATTTAAAAAAGTTACATTAAATTTCCTTTCAGAATTTGACTTTTTCACCAAGTGACTCCATCTTGTCAATTTAAGCCCAAATTCATTGAAAAAGAAAAAATAAAATTCTTTCCTGAAAACCATGACATCATTAAATATGCAATTCAGTAGTAACTGCTTTGAGTCACATGTTTAATGTAGATTTCATATGGAATTTCAGGCCGGGAAAGGTGTGGAAGTCAATGCCGCTGTGCTTCTCTGCTCTGCTCTCCGCTCTGCAGAGCTCCTGGGAATTTCACCTGTTGTCCATAATGAGGGCGTATTGATAAAGATGGATCTTATGTGTATTCTTAGTTTTGAAACTCCAGTACTTGTTTTGCTTTTGGTTTACAAAAATAAGGCAAGTAAATCTTGCATTAGAAAGCAGGAACTTAGCATTCAAAGGAGAATTTCCACAAAATTCCTAGCATAAATTTGACCAAATGCATAGCTTGTTCCTGTGCACTGAGGACATTGCATACAGTATTTCTTACAGATAAAGTCATACTTGAATGATATAAGATTAAATATGTTTAGACATGATCACTTGAATATAGAATAATTCTCAGAAATATGATACAGGCTCATAATACTTTAAGAGTGAGATTAGTTCCAAATCCTACTTTGATTTCTTTTTCAATGTAATATGGCAGTTACACTGCAAGTTCATGTAAGGGAACTTACATTATTTTCAAGCTGTGCACAGTGAGAAATGAATGGCTAAACAACATTTAGCACGTGAGGTGTAATTTTTCATAATAAATAAAAGCAATCACTCATTTTTCAGTAAATGTTTCAACATGGTGTTAATTGTAATCTTTTATTTACCAAGAGCAACAAAATGCTTCAGTTACAAAAGCATGCTTGAGGACAAATGTAATGTAATATTAGTATTCTCATTTGGGTAAGAAAAATGATTTTAGGGTAGAGATATTTAGAGTTGTTTGTAAAATGTAATACAATGGAGTTCTACTCAGTGATAAAGAAAGACAGCAGCATGAAATTTGCCGGAAATGGATGGAAATAGAAACTGTTATGCTAAGTGAAATAACATAGACACAGAAAAACAGATGATGTATGGTCTCACTTATTTGTGGGTACTAGAAACAAATCCATATATGTGAGCACATATCCTGATTTACCTACAGGAACCAGGAAAATGGAAAGGAACCAGGGAGGTAAAGGGAAAGAAGGAGGCTGAGAGAGATGAGCAGTAGGAGGCAGGTGTTACCAAGGGGGAAATGGATAAATTGGGGTATTTAATGTGAGGGGGTGCGGGAGTGTTATACAAGGAACTGTGGGGGTAAAGGGGAAGAAGGAGCTCAAGAAAGGGGGCGGGCAAAGCAGACAGGTATTATCAAAAGTGAAATGGGGAAAATGGCATTACTATGACTGGGGATAAAGGAGGGATAAAGACAGAGACAAAGAGAGGAGAGAAATAATGTCTAACTGGTATAAAAACCCAGAGAAAAACAATAGGTTAGAAAGCTACTGAAAATTACACATATAATATACATGAGTCTATGTATATAGCTAAAGGGTTTAAGAACAAACAATTCCAGACAGGACAAACCTCCCTTCAAGTTGTTGACTAGAGTAGTCCAAGTGACTCCCAAAATTGCATAGGATATTGCCACAGCCTTTGATTGCCTCCCAGAACTTGAAATTAAGATCCTATTTCTGAAGACAGGGCATAGTTTGGATACAGGACTTGGGGCAATGGATCTGTAACTAACCTGGAAGTCACCTGCCTGAAGACAATCTCTCAAATTTTGGAAGAGCATTATGCAAACTAGTAAGGGAAAACATGAATCAATGGTCCAATTCCAACTTTAAAGTCTAATAGGCAGAACAATGTCTGACACAGCAAAGCACATTAGGGCAGCAGTGGCACTTCTATCTTGGAAGTAAACAACAGCTACCCAACTGTACCTAAAGCCAACCAAGTTGGAGGAAACTCATATGTGGTACTGTAAACATAGACAAATACTCATGCTTGGGGATGTCATAGATCTTAGAAAAATCACCAAGGCTGTCACATTCTTAGACAAATGTAATTTTCTACTATATAGTAAATATTAATCCATATATTGACAGATAAGTATGCCAGGCACCAATCATCAAAGAAACTTCTTTTGCAACAGATGGGAATCATTACAGAGTTCCACAACTGGTCACACATAGAGAATAACTGTCTGTGAGATGCCCTAATTTTAGTGACACTTCTACAATGGAACATCTACACTTAAGATTTATGGAATATTATGGAACAATTGGTAGACAGAATCCTATAGCATCTATTAACTCTCATCAATGAAGCTCCCTCATGCAACAAACCCAAGTCTCACAGACCACTGTGGAAGAGGGCTTATAAACATTGTAGGAGACAGTGGAGGAGGTGTATGATCAGGTAAAAGTAGAGTCTCACAGGATTCTGTGACCTGGCTCATATGAATGTACAGCAATGATGCCAGCATGCACAAGACCTGTGCAAACTCAAGCAGACAGAAACACAGCATAGAACTGTGGAAATGGCAACAGGCCCAAACCTTATTTTAACAACTATTGGGCAGCTGATTACTCCTGGATGAAGAAGAGCTGTTTTACTTTAAGGAAGGAATCCTAGAAAGGCTGACTAGACCCCAGTGGATGAACTTGAACTGATAGTCATCAGGGGACACCTAACTTACTTGATAGGCCTTAACATAGATGACAGAAATTCAGAGGGGGTCTATGGAAGTGTCAGTAGGTCAGACGGTATAAAGACGATTAAGGTGCTGGGTATGAAATACACAGAAATTCAATAAAATGTATTTTTTTAAATTTAATTGGTATTTTAAATTATTTGAAAACATATTCAAAGAAATGAAATCTATGTCTGGTTTAGATTAATGAAAGGTAGAGAAACTTTGTGCCAAAAGAAGTAAACATGAAACCAAGCACTCTTTTAAACCCAGAAATTCTGAAAAGAGAAAATTAAAGTGTTGCCAAAACCTTAGCTACGGAGTCTGGAGATACTCTTGCTGAGGACCTGGATTTGGTTCCCAGAATCCACATAGCCACTAATAACTGTCTTTAACTCCAGTTCCAGGAGATCTGTGCCCTTTTCTAGTACTGCACATGAGTGTACTTACATAAATGCAGGCCAAACTCTACTTATACACACAAAATAAATAATTAAAAAATGTAAAACTCAGCTATGGTACAAACTGATAACTTCTCAAATATCTTTATAAACTTGCTGTAACCTTTGGTTAAACTATATATATATATATATATATATATATATATATAGTTTATATATAACTATACACACACACTATATATATATATAGTTTATTTTTTATACACACACACTATATATATATATAGTTTATTTTTAACTATATATATATATATAGTGTGTGTGTATATACATATATATGGATTTTTATTTGTATATTTCAAAATGTCTTACTTTTCAAGTCAACTATACATCACTCTAAAAACCTGAAACCAATAAACTGGCTAAATAATCCATAAGTAGAACTGGAAACATAACAAACATGATCTTTATTATGTAGTATAGTTTGTTTTCTTCATTCCTCGAAATTTGTTTGAAATTCTAATAAAGACTGGAAAATCAGTCACTGTCCTTTGCTGAGTAGACCCTATACATCATCTTTCATTTTTGTCAGATATTTTCCCCAGTGTTTATGGGAATCCAGTTACTTTTCTAATTATACTTTTCTCCTTACCAATATTGCTGCTGGTAATGTGTTATTTTCCCTTTTTTGCTTGAAAGAAATTAATAAGATTTACATTATTCTTTAGACAAACTCCTACAACATGAATGATGATATTACACACATGGATATGCTGCTGATTCCACTCCTAAAATTTGAGGTAAGTTACGTTTCATTGACATTTATAACATTCATGATTTTGATTTTCTTGTTTTTGATATGTGATTGCATTGTAAAGGGAAAAACAGACAAATAAAGAACAAGGCTGGGGAGATAAGTCTGTCATTAGTTTATTTGCTGTGCATTCATGAGACCAGAGTTCCATCTCCAGAACTTACAACTCAAAAAACATTAAACTAAACCCAGGTGGGGTGTTGCATGCTCATAATCCAGCTGCTGGGGTGTGCCTGAGAAAGACAGATCCCTGGGGCTTGCTAGCCAGTCAGCCTAACTGAATTAACAAGTTCCAGTTCCAGGTCCCAGTCAGAGACCTTGGTTCAGAGAATAGAGCTGATATTCTCCTGAGAATTGGGTATCAGAAAGTGGCCTGTGACTCTACATGCATATACATGTGCAAACACATATAAGCACACACACACACACACACACACACACACACACACACACACCCGAGGCTGAACCTACAGGAAATCCTGGCCACATGTTAAAACCCTTCTTGTTTATAGGGAAGTGGTTAGACTATAGAAACTAAATCATCTTACTCTTTTTTTCCAAAGTTTAAGAAAAATTATATTTATTCAGGAATTTCATTGAATGAACTTAAATTTTATTCAGACCTCTTCCTCCATCTCCATCTTCACCTTCCAACCCTCACTCCTCCACCATGGACTTTGACTTTGTGTCTTCTATTTACAAATGAAAAACATCATTTATCTTACACAGCACATCTAAGCTTGGAGACACGGAAATCCTATCTCATTTGAGTGTCAGTGATCTATAGTTCTTACACCAAGGTGTGTCAAAGGAAGGGCTCACTCCCCTTCCTTGTGTATCATTTGAGGTCAGAATATGCCCAGGGTTCTTGGAATAGCATTTTCACTCTTAATATTTGCTTCTCTTACACACTTCTTAGCAGTTCCTGGGGATTTCTCTTTTTCTCAGAGGTCAAAAACATGTTTTTAATTTTCTTTTTGTTTTTCTTTTTAATTAAAATTAGTTGTTTTCAGGCCTTGCATGTAAGTTATACTTTGGTTGCTGTTTTTTTGTCCTCACTCAGCACAAAGACTTTACTGTGTACCAAAGAGTTCTTCAATGGGCTGATTCTCCTCTGTATTTTACTGTGGGTGAAAGAAGCTAGCTCCTCAAAGAAGGGAGCAATTAGCTCACAAGACTTCAAGCTTCGATTCTCCGAGTGGCGAGTGGCAAATGGGTGGCTTTACAGCTTCCCAGGACAGTCAGTTTATTTTCTGAAATCTGTAGCCTTCTCAGATTCTTGAGGTTGTTGGGGACTGCAGCCAGGATTTGACAGCTACTGGGGGGTGGCTATATTAATGGACCATGAGAGCTACTGGGACACATGGGTGGGAAATTCAGCTAGGCTCGGCCCCAATGGTGTTCATGGGCGGTCAGGGTGCACTGATACACGTAGGTAGCCAGCCCCACCCTTCCTACCGGTGTGCACAGCTTCGTCACTTTGGTTCCCCAATTACAATCTCTCTTACCTGACGAATTCTGAGTGCAGAATTTTGAGATCATTATAGAAGATCCTATGACCAGGTAAATATTCATCCTGTGTGATATGGTTCCTCGCATAGTCCATCAGACACATTTATTCACTTAGGAGGCAGAGTCGTCTTTTTTCCCTTCCTTCCTAATCTTTTATTATTACTCATATTTCTTTCTGATAAATTTAGATTCATAGCTGTAAAATCCTGAGAAGGGCTATTTTATGACCATTACTGGGCTTGTTTACCATATTGATCTAGCTTCTGCATTCAGTTAGGTTTGAAAATTGTCATTGATCAGATAATTTATTCAGTGGTTTAAATAACTTTTAGAGGAATTTTTCTTATTCAAATAAAATACATATTCAAGTCCATCATTTAAAAAATAACTGCTTTAAGTTCTGTGTTCATTAATATCCACATAAGGTAAGAAATAAAGGCTCAGTTCTATGTCGACATTCCATTATCTTTTAGACCTAGAGATTTATATAAGAAACAAATGTTCTGTAGAATATGTTTTCTAATTTCATCCTTAAAGCTCATTGATGACTCCTTCATTGTAGACCTAATGATATTACAATGCTCAGTATTGATCTGTAAAATGAGCAGCATAATCAGCATTAATGATTTTTCCCATTTACATTCCCTATCAAAATAGTGCTCTTTCAGTGATAGAAAGTACCTTTAATAAAGGACTGGTGAGGACTGAGGCTAAATCCACTTATTTTTACCTGTTTCTTCTTCTACATTTTCCTGTTGAAGCAGCTAACCCTCCAGACACTCAGGGGAATGCGTTTCAATGAAATACAAAGCATTTACACAAGGAAAATTACTTGCTGAGGAACTTTGGAATGCTTCCTCACTAATTAATCAAATTTAATCAAATTTGATTAAATATTAATCAAATCAAATAATTTTCACAAATTATAAAATCAACAAATGAATCATGCTATATCATGACCCCAAATGGGTATGTCTATGTCATGTCATCAGCCACTATAAATGTGATTTTGTTGTGAAGTAAGGTTTGTAGGCATTAAGGACTTTGCTGTGATCTCACCCTAGATTATCTATGACAGTGTATTCATAGGAATCATAGGAAAGAACATGAACATGAAACGACGAGAAGAACAATTATGGATGCTGATTGGAATGAAAGACCAAGTCAAGGAACAGCTGGAGTCACCACAGGCTCTAAAAGAGAGGAGGACTGTGCAAGAATCTCTGGAGGCAGCACTGAGTGTCCTAAAGGCTGGGAAGTAAAGCCAATTCTCTCAGACTAGACTTGACTGGAAATAGCTTGTTTTTCCAATTAGATTGGAAATTAATTATTTATTTCAAGGATCCCTTCATTTTGGTCCATTAATATCTTTTCTTGTTACCCTTAGAACAGACAGCCATAATTTAAAGTAATAATCAGTGTTAGGCATTGCAGATTTCTGTAGTTTTATGCTCTCTCCTTAAGAAAATGAACAGAATCTAGGGTGTTCTTATCTTATAGAACAATACCCTGAGTGATAGTGGTGATTCATGCCTTCCTTCACTCCCAATTATAGAAAATAACGAAACATCTAGATACAAGTGTCCCTTTCAGCACTCATTAAAGTAGATTTTTTTTGCAAGAGGTGGAGGTTATTACAGAGTTCCAGAACTGCAATAAGTTTGTGTGGCACACTTAACCCTAATTGACACATCTCCAATGCAACCTCTATACACAGGATGAATGCATCTCTTAACTCTCCCCAGAGAAGCTTTGCTATACAGCAGGTGGTGATTAACACAGAAACCTACAATTGGTCAGAGAACAAGAGGACACAGAGTGCTTATCCCTGAATAGGACACCTATTAAAAACCTCTGCCTCCCAAGGGTCAGGGATCATTGAGAAAGAGGAAGCTGAAAGACTGTAAGAGCCAGAAGAGTGAATGAACAAAGGGAAACAGAGTCTTCCAGGCAGCTGACAGCATGCAAATGTCCTGCACAAGCTAAAATCAGACAAAAATCCCAGAACCGCCATAGAAAAGTGGATAAGAAATCTCAACCCAACCTAAGGAACTTTTGGCAATCGATGGCTGCTGGGAACGATGGCTACTGGAGTCTTGGTGGGCCTAGTGGATGGACCCATACTGAAGGGTATATGTGTGTGGGTCCATCCCACACTGGCAGGGAGCAAAGGGGAGCTTCACTTAAGGGAGACCATGTAAATACCAACTAAATATATTGTATGAAAATTGCAAAAATTCAATTAAAAAGTTGAAAAAAAATCACAAAATCTTTAAAAGAGAATAATCAAATGTAATAATATTGGGGTAGAAAAGAAGTTATCTAAAAGTATTCTAGGCTTAAGACACTAAGATATAAATGAAGGGGTTAGTGGTAATAAGCCTTTGGAAGAGTGTGGAAGAGATGGTGCCTCTGAGCCAGACACCTGCAGACTATAATAATCCTGCAGAGGCAGTTCCAGTCTACATAATCCGATGTGCTTCTCCACATCAGAATTCTTGTGAGAAGGATCAGGAAATACTGTGACTGAGCTAATCGTATGACCGTCACTTCACCTCCACTTCATGTAGCTCAGTGTTTCCCTCCTTTTTGTTATCTACTCTAGTCCATCAGCCACCAAAGAGCTCTTTTGATCCCTAAAATATTACTTCAAGTATTAGTCCTGTATTAAGTTTCCCCATTTCTTTTCCTTTCTGTATCTCTTCCTACATGTGGACTTGAACTGAATCATGAGTTAATTCATGCCCCAAATGTCTGACTCCATAGCGTCAACTCTAATCTAATGGTGTTTATTTCTCATTATTAATTAAAAATGGTCTGTGGTTAGTTTCTACTTCTTCATTTTATTATTTCATTATTTTTATTTTTATGTGTATGAGTGTATTGCCTGCATGTGAGTAAATGCACTTACATTCTGTTGTGCACAAGAAGGTCAGAAGAGGGCATCAGGTCTCCCTGAAACTGGAGTGACGGATGGATGTTAGCTACCACATGAGTGCTGGGAATCAAGCCCAGGTTCTCTGTAAGAGCAGTCAGTGCTCTTAACTGATCAACAATCTCTCCAGCTCCTATTTCTCTGTTTTTAATTTTGTATATAGTGTAGTCTAAAAGACTTCAAATGCTCATAGAACATGTACCTGTCTTAAAATGTCATGATGTAAGTCTTAATTATTATGTCTTTGTAAGACCTTCTCCTTAGAGTCCATAATTTTATTCAATGACGTTTTTTTAACATCTCTTCTTAATCCTACATCATATTTATTTTCATTGCATTATTAATTATATCTTTTTTCAAATGTGATTTTTTGAAATGCTATTTGTTGTTCTAAGTGCTTGTTATATTTTTCAAAAATATGTTATATCCTGATGAACCTGATCTGCAATATTGTAGCTGAATCTACTTCCCTCTACCTATAATTCAGGGTAGGACTGCTTTAAATGTTCATTTGTACTTTCTCTACAAAACAAAACACACTTTCAACATTCAAAAAAATCTCCCCAAATTGAGAATGAGGTATTCTAACATTAAAGATTCATGGGCAAATATAATAATGCATTGTGAATTTTCAACTATTTCTCCAAAGAAGAAGAAAATCTGATTCAAATATAGTTATTTTGTTTGGCTCACTCTATAGCATGATGTATAAAAATAAAAAAAAAGAATGGTTAGAATGCAGTGATGTAATGGGAGAAATGAGAATAATGGAGTGAGAAAGGTTAATTGTGGCGGGGAACAAGAGTGAGCCTGAGGAGGATTATGGGAAGAGACAACTAATACTAACGGCCTTTAGACAGGCCACATAAAAACCTGCCACCACAGACGTTTCTAAAAGTATATACATTCACATTACGAAATATTTAAAGGAATTAACTTTTAAAGGGGGACACTGTCCCTATTAGACACTATAGGCTAGCAAAGCAATAATACAACACTAGTAATGAATTCCTTCTTTTGAAGTCATTATCCAGGAGTCCTATGGATCCTCAAACAATATTGACCCTTATCTCTGTTTTTGGTTACCCACCCAAACTTGATGGTAAGACCTGATTACTGAGGACACTATATACATGCAACATGAAAAACAAAGAGAACTCAAACTAGTATTGCCTTCAAAGCTTCATCTCTACTGTTTGCTTCTTTGATAGTACTGGAAAGCCCCATGCATGCTCCCAGAAACAATTATCATTAACTTTACCCAGCTGTAAATCATGCTTGCTTCAATAACTGACCTGGAAATACATGACCTCTGGTGCAATTGTGCCAGTAATATTACTGGAATAACCAATCACACTTTAAGTGAATTTAAGGTCTGCTTCATAAAACTGAGTCTGTATCTGACATTGATCTGACAGGTCTAGTAATATGCTGCTAGATAGGCAACTGAATATTCACTATCACTGTATTATTGTACTAAATATGATACAGTGTTAATGTAAGTCCAAATGACCTATTGTTATACCCATAGATTAATGCATCTCTCAACTCTCACCAGAGAAGCTTCCTTATGGAGCAGATAGTGATTGACACAGAGAACCACAACTTGCCAATATGAGGAGAAAAAGAGGCTGGAGAATGGTAAGATACCTATATCAAACTTCTGCCTGTCAAGGCTCAGGCATCATTGTGAAAGATGAGACAGAAATATGCAAGAGTCAGAGGGGGTGAATCACTGCAAGGAGAAAGAAGCTTCCAGACAGCTAATCAGTTACTCATGTGAACTCATAGCAATGGTTATAGTATACACACATTCCATATACGCTCAAACCAGACAAAATCCCAGTGTAGACATGGGGAAATTGGTAAGAAACCTCAACCCTACAAGAGGAACTACTAAGAACTGATGGATTTGGGGAACGGGAGATTGAGTATCTTTTAACGGTGTGACTCTTAGTAGATTAACAAGGCTCCACTGGGTGAATATACCACAAAGGACATAGGAGAGCACAAAAAATGTATATATATTTGTATATATATAATGAAATTACACAGGATATAGTAATGGGGAATTCAGAAGATAAGGGAAATCTAAATATAATAAAATATATTGTATGAAATTTTCAGAAACTCAATAATAAAAAAGGAGAAAAGAATGATTAATCTGATTCTTGACTAATTATATAGCTATGAGGAATTCTGTTGAAGTCCTTTGAGCTAAATAGGAGGAAGATTAATTAGAGCAACAGAGACTCCTTGCTAATTGATCATATAGCTAGAGGACAACAAAGGCAGCAACACCCCAAAATATTCAAGCAAATAAACTACATTTTAAAACCTAGGTGGCATAAATATTACATTTTTTAAAAAGATCGCCAGAATTTGGAACAGTACCAAAAAAGCAGGAGGAGGTGGATCTTCATTTAAAAAAAAAATGTATGTGAAGTGAATGATATGTTCAGGGCAAGGCTCCCTTCTAATGTCATTATAAACACTTGTTTCTGTGTGTTTTGCTTGATACTTAATCCTGTCCCCCAATACAGATCAAATTTCCCCCATAACTGATGAATACATTTATTATTTTCACTTACACATCCTTTCATCTGAACTCAGACATATTTTGCCTGCCTCAGGACCTAGTCATAGATTTAAGTGGTTTTACATTATGTTTCTGTCCTTATCCATTAAAAATTAAATTTAGAAGTTAATAGTCAAAAGGCACGTTCCTGTTTATTCCTGTTCCAAGGCTAGCTCACAGTAAATCCTTACTGGTTACAAGTCGTATTTTCTGACTTTAGATGTAGAATGCCTGTGGCATTAAGCTTATCTTCAACTATCACTAATCCAAGCCTAAAGCCACCAAATTTTGTAGATAAAATTAAATTGGATGGGAAAGGTAGCTGACCTTTGATAAAGTCATTTGAAAGAATTTCAGTGAGATGTGATGAAATAAAGAAATTAAAAAGTAAGGCTTTTCTGGTGTTAGAATTTATTAAATGGACAGGAAAGAGACATCTAAAATTATCCACTCTTCATTTTCAAGAGAAAAATAATCAGATTCTAACTCCAGTGTGCTCTCCATGTGTTTCCTGCTTTGAAAGAAAAGCTATATCTTATCAGAAAAAGAAAACACACACACACACACACACAGAGAGAGAGAGAGAGAGAAGAAACAGCTGCAGCTAGTACACAAGTCATGCCATTCACTGGAGAGATTTAAAGTCTTATTCATGGAAGGCCAAATATTAACTACGTGATAAAAACTGAAAATTAAGTTTTTGTTTTCATAGGACTTCTTTGGCTGCTGTATTTACTACATTCTGTCTCAGTAATTATTCTGAATTTACCATATAAAAGACTTTCAATTACAGCTTTAGGATGAAGTGACTACTTAGTGTGCATACAGATTGAAAATTCCAGCTCTCCTATTCTAGTATTCTAATGCCCTTTACTGACGAAAATGTAATTCTTATTTTTAGATTTTAGGAGATGGAAAAATGCTGCAGTGAGTTCATTGTTCCACTAAAATTAAATGATATCTTATTTATTACTCTACTGAAGAGGTTTTCACAAGTATACATCAGCATATCAGACACCGGCTCCTATTTTCCCACATATGTGATCTCTTTTGGTGATGGCTAGGCACAGTGTGACAGAGATGTGCCAAGTTATCTAATCATGCTGTGTACATTCAGGAAATCTTTAGAAAGCACTTTGAATTGCTTACTTCCAAATCAGTAGACCAAACAAAAATGTCCTACCTTACCTTGAAGCCCTACCCTCAAATTTCACTCACATTTCAGCTTCCTGCTGGCACATAGAACACAGGTATTAGCTGAGGTGATACTGTACATTTAGAGGTAATGATGTTTTTAAAGTGTCCTGAGTATGTTACTTTTTATAAGAAGTTTCAAAGGTGCTTCAGTCATTAGATTTTGATAGCTTTCATTTACATCAGCTTTATTGTCTAGGCTGTTCTGTCTTAAATGTCTGATAGTTGTCTTGTCACATCTATCTTTCATTCTTCTAGAACCAGTGAGTCAGCTGTGGTATGTCTTGTTTGTAATGATGACTGTTGTCAGAAGCAAAATACAACTGCAATTATATTTTGTACTGTCTTCTTGTATCATATTTGAGTAGTCAAAGTCAGTCTCAGGACTGCTGCCAGAATTAAGGAGGAAAGCTACTGGAATATTCCATGACAAAATACAAGGAATTCCAGAAGGAAGCCAGATTTTTTTTTTTCAATCTTCTATCATCAAATTTCTGCCTAAAGTTTCTTTACTTCCTGCTTAGAAATTTAGAGCCTAGGGAGGTGGTTGAGTGGATAAAGTGCTTGTTAGGCCCATTTTCTAAGTTCTATACTGGGTTGTTTCATTCTGGTTTGAGCAATTCCAACCGTAGTTGAGAAACTCTTGCCAGATGTTCACTGGTAGGTGAGGGAGCAACAGCCTTTTTTAAAGGAGTGATGTTAGATAGGTTGATCAAGATGAACTCACACTGAAGGACATCCATGGATACAAACCTGACTCAACAGATCTTAATACATATGACAGAATGTGTGGAATATGGTGGAGGTTCCACGGGCTAGATTCAGACAGGGAAGGGGTTTTAAATATGATTAAGATATATGGCATGAAATGTACAAACATCCACTAAAATATATTTTGTAATAAAAAAATACAAACTTGAAAAAGTAAAAATAGAGTTTAAATCAGCACTTAACAAGTGCTTGTCATGCGAGTGTGGGGATGTGAGTTCTAATACCAAGAACACATGTAAAGGCTTACACTGTAGAGTTTCACATTTGTAATCCCAGTGCTCCTACTGGGAGGTAGAAAGCAGAGACAGAAGAGTCCCTGGAAGCTCATGGCCAGATAGCCTGGTATTCACAAAGGAAAACAACAAGATCCCATCTCAAAATGAGAATTCAAGGGCTGATCCGTGAGGTGGTCCCCTGACTTTCACCAGATCATGTGTACTCATGTATTCACACATACGACTAGGAACACACGCACACACACATACACATACACACACACACACACACAGATTTTAAAAACCAAAATACACTTATACCCATCCATTGGATTTCTCCAAATTTCCTCACATATTAATTTGATATTCTAGGTTCCATGATCTTTTAGATATTCATAGACATATTTAGACATTTATTTATTTTTATGTATTTCTTTTTTACTTAGGGTCATACTAAGCCCTATTTAGCCTGGAACTTGCTATGTAGATCAAGCTCCTCTGGAAATCACAGAGATCTGCCTGTTTCTGCCTCCCAAGTACTGGGATTAAATGGCTGGGTCACCCTAACTGGCAAAATCCAGAACTTACTGTAACAGTGAAATCCTGGGTAACATGTATTTCATAAATACATGACTTTATAATACAGAAGTCACCTTGGGGCAGAGTACTGAATCAACACCTAACTATAATAAGCTCTTAACAAATATTAGTAGATTTTTTTTCTTTCACTTTGAACAAATGTTTCCTCTTTTCCTTTTTTGAAGGGGATAGTGGGGACTGAACCCCAGGTCTCTCTCATGCTTATTTTAATGTAATGTTAAGTGAAACATACTCCCTTTAAAACAATGGCCTATTCCTGTCTATTCTTTCAGAATCTAGGTATTTAATAAAAATTTTAATGAATGTGTTAACATACAAAAATTTACTTTTCTTAATAACATATTATTTTAAATTATTTAACCAATTTTTGTTCTATTATATTTTCTCTGATATTTATGTTTAAGTTAAATCCCTTTTATCTCAGAACCTTTATGTGAGATTCAGTTGTCACAGCCCAGCTCTCTAAAACTCACAGAAAGCTTTTTACTCTGATATGTACCCTGACACCTGATCTCACATCTCTATAGTTGCTGTTTTATTCTCCACAGCTCTTCTTCTAAGGAGATTTGAGAATCCTTTTCCAACTGTGGGAAAAAATGTGCATAAAAGTTCCTGCAGCTTCTTTGTTAGCTATTAGGAACTAACCCTTCCTTTTCCCATCAGCTCTTCTTGGCTCTTGTCCCTATCCCACTAATACTACGGGATAGCAACTGATTACTTTAAAAATCTACAAGAAATGGACAAATTTATAAATCATGGAAACCACTGAAGTTAAACCAGAAAGAGATCAATAGCTTAAACTGACCCAAAACAAATAAAGACATCAACACATTAATATAAACCTCCCAAACCTCCCAACTAAAAAATACCCAGGACAGGATAGATTTACAAAATAATTTTACCAAACTATCAAAGAAGATCTACTACAAATACTACATAGAAAGAGTTAAGGGAAACCTTTCTATTACAATAGATTTCACACACACACACACACACATGTACACACATACATACACACACACACACACACACATCTAGTCAGTCAATGAAAACACAAAATCTTTGAAGAAAAGGACTGAAGAATACTCGACGAGATAGAAAGGCCTCCCATGCTCATGGATTGGCAGAACTGAATATGATGAAATTGCTCATCCTACCAAAAGCGATTACAGATTCATGCAATCCCAAAATAATCTCATGTTATTCTTCACAAAATAGAAAAAGTCACCCTAAAATTTATATAGAATTACAAAACACTCTACAAAGCCAAAGCAATCCTAAAAACAGCAAGTAATACCAGCGAGCTCACCAAACCAGACCTCAACTAATTATATAGCTGTAGTCATAAAGCAGCATGGTGTTGGCAGAAAAGTGAACTTATAGACCACTTATAGGCTGCTGGGAGGGGGAGAGGCAGTGTCTTACTAGGATGGGATTCTTGATGGGCCCAGTGGATGGACACACACTGAAGGACATTTGGGGGCACACATTACATGCTACAGGTCGTATTACATACATACAGGACAGTATATTAAATTGGGTCAGGAGCAGTAGGGGAGGTGTTGATAGGAGAGGAGATCTAAATATCTTCAAATACATAGTATAATAATCAGGAAAATTCAATAAAAATAAAATTAAAGAAATTCTGTGAATCTAGTAATTTGAGTGCATTCTGTTGGCTCACATCCTGGTCATGAAAATAAATACTATCTACAGTCGTGGTCACTGGGGACATAATTCATTCTCTCGCTGTTCAATTAATCCACAAATATGACTTTAAAAGTTCCTTAAAGTTCATGTGATCCAATCTAGCTACAAGGTTTGTGATTGTGTCAGATCCTGGTGTAGAGTTAATTATGGCACATTTTTATTATTAAAGAAGAGAGGATTTATGTAGCTTTGTTCCCCAACTTTACCTGACGTATTCTGCGACTTTCCTCTTTGTCCTGGTGTTGATGCTGAGTTATTGTTGCCATTATTTGGAATATCTTTTGATAACCATAATATTTATCACATATGCATTGTTTCTAAGTGTATTTAACAGTGCTCCATATGCTCTTGTCTGTCCTTGCTTCCACAGTTCTCCATCCATCAGCATCTTTCTTTATTTCTTCCTTTCTACGTTCTCTTTCCCTATTTACACTCTGAAGCTCTCTTACCCCATGCCCAAATCAGATATCAGTTTACAAATTTGCATTCACTGAACTTGTTCTGAACAGTCACTTATTGGCCAAATTTTCTCTGTACTCAAGAAAAATAACTGGAGTATCGTATATCTTACTGTTTAAAAAATTAATTTTATGTCCTCTCATTAAAAAAAATAGACTCAGTATTGTGGGAACAACATG
Source organism: Eospalax fontanierii (assembly GCA_035773235.1). Classification (NCBI taxonomy): domain Eukaryota; kingdom Metazoa; phylum Chordata; class Mammalia; order Rodentia; family Spalacidae; genus Eospalax; species Eospalax fontanierii. The sequence continues at coordinate 10,792,682 of CM069524.1, forward strand.
GCTCTTTGTGGTTTGCTAAGATTTCTCTTGAAAAATCCTAGGTAGAGCGCTTCAGTTTTGATACATTTTCTAAGTTTTTGTCCAATAATCATAATTGAAACACTTGACAAAATTCAACTCACTACAAAAATTATTTGATAGACAGGCATACAAGAGACCACCCTTAAGCATATGCACACAAAATATAAAGTACGACATCTAGCGTCCTATTCCAATGTTAAAACTGAATACACTATAGTTAAAATTAGGAACAAGGTAAGGAAGCATGTTTTGAATATTTCTTTTGAACTGGAAGCTGTTGCAAATGAAATAACATAAAAAGATACAAAATTAAATGTATAAGATTAGAAGTGAAGAATCAACTCTCTTGTTAAGCATTATATGACCATCTATATAGCAATTTCTTTGGGATTTAAAAGATACTGAGACAAATAAGTAAGTCTAGGAATGCCGCTGAACACAAAGGCAATGAACAAAATCTGTTTTCATTTCTGTATATTTACAAGAACAATTGAAAATCAAGGCTTTTTAAAACAGTAAGTATTTACTCAAAAATAATAAATATGTAGAATATATGAAACTCACTGTAGATATTAAAGGAGGCAGGTAGGAGAGGGTTTCTAAATATGATCAAATAATAATGTAGGAAATTAATAAAAATTCAATAAAAATAAAAATAAAAAATATTTATGTGGTCTTAAACACAATCTTTTTCTTTAATAGGTGAAATCTGGGAACAAGTGCCAATAAATAATGTCAAGAATAAAATGAGTGTTTGACAAGCACTGTATGCATGAATAATCAAGAATATCATGCCTGCAAAGTGACAACACCACTTAACAGGCCAATGCGGACAGAGGGAATATTACAAGCTCCCACCTCTATAGGAAGTAGATGAAGAACAACATGCAATCAGTGGTTTCTGAAGGAGTGAGGACTGGTTTACTCCAGAAACAAGTTCCTTGATAGGTTACCTGCTCACAAATATTCAGCCCTAATCACATATACATATAAGCACCACTTAATGATCTCTGCAGATTCTGTCTAACTATCTATCTATCTATCATCTATCTATCAATTATCTATCTGTTTGAAACAAGAATCATCAAAAAGAAGTCATAAAATTGAAAGGAAGTATTAGGACAGGAAGTGGGAGAACATAAAAGAGTCATAGGAGGAGATGGGTGGTAGAAATTCTTTTTTTCTTTTAAAAATTTTATTTATTATTTTTATTTTATGGAGATGAGTGCATTCCGTGCATCTATGTAAGTGCACCTTGTTATGTAAGGCCCGAGGAGGTCAGAAGAGGGCAGGCATACGAATACCAGGAAATGGAGTTATGGACTGTTGTTTGCTGCAATGTGGGTGCTAGGGGAATCAAACCCTGGTCCCCTGAAAGAGCAGCCAGTGTTCTTTATCAGTGTGTCATCTTTCCAGTCCCTAGAGGGTAGAAATTATGTTACTAGAATGCACATATATGAAATTCTCAAGATTAAATAATTTTATATATAAAAGTTAATGTTAATTTTATTGTATTTATATTGAACCATCATGTATTTCATACAGAACATCTCAATCAATCCAAATCATCTTCATACTCCCTTCTCACCAGCAATTTCCCATAGCACGCCCCCATATGGAAGCCATACATTCTTTCATCTGGGTTAAGGTCTACTAGCTCATCCTCATCCAACAGTACTCAGTTGCAAATACTTCTTAAGCAAAGGTTGGTGACTGCTACTAATTTCCCCAGTTCTTTGCTGGGTTTTTGTCCCATCAATTTGCATGGGTCTTGAGCATGCTAACACCATTGCTGTAGGTTCATATGAACAGGGTCCCAGGATTAAACCATGCTATCTGATCTTAGGATGCTTGTGCTTAATCTTAGTCATATAAATGTCTGTGTTGACCCTGAAAGATATGCATGACTGAAGATTACTGAATCATCAGTATACAGATAGTTGTACACAGATAATTGTGGTATACAGGATAGAATCAGCAAACCCACTTTTTATTACCCTTTCTTACATAATAGAATGGCTCTTCTGTAATTGGTTCTATATGTTTCTTTCTTTCAAATATCCATATAATCAAAAGTTATTAAGCAGAATCTGAGTGATATCAAGTCTATTATGAGAATAAATAAAAATATTTTATTTCTTATATATATATATGTGTGTGTGTGTGCTTGTGTGTGTTAATAAGTATATTGCCAGAGCTATATAGAAATACAATGTGATCATTTCATACTTGTTCAATTCGAAATAAGAGATAATAACAGGTAGTCAACAAAAATCAGAGCATCAATTGCCATGGAAAGAGACAAAAGCATGGGGCAACAGATGCAAGTTGATACTTAGAAGGAAAACTGAATGTGCTATAGCAAATGGTGTTCCGTAACTGTAAGGAAACAGAGTCTCCCAGATTTCTGGGAACTTACTCATATGAACTTACTGAAGTGATGACTGCATGCACAAGACTCATGCAGACTCAGTCAGACAAAACTAGGGAACGGGATCGGGGCCCCAACATTATCTGAGAAACTATTGACAGCTGATCACTGATGGGTGAGGGAGAATTGGTCTTCTTTAAGGGAGCAACACTAGGTAGGCTGATCCTTTTTAAGTGGATAAACTCACACTGGGGGATTTCTGGGTACACAAATTTGTCTTGATAGCCTTTAAAATATACGACAGAGTTCATGAAATCTGTGGGCAGGCTATGGAAGAGTGGAGAAAGGGGAGGATGTCTAGACACAATTAAAATGTATTGTATGGAATGCACAAAAATTCAATTAAAATACATTAAAAATGAAAAGGCAATTTTAACTTGCATGCAGCTCTAAAATGACTATCAATACAAAATATCTCATACAAAAGTACTTTTTCTAACAAAGCAAAGTCATAAAAGTTATATTCCAGATATATGGACTTGAAGTTGATTTTTGGAAAAGTACAGAAGGCAGTGTATGATGTTGTGAGGCAATTTCTTCAGAAACAGAGGATTAAATATTGATGCCCAATCAATAGATAAAAGCACCTAAGGTGACACGTTAAGTGATTGTAAATTGGACTTTAGACAATAATACAAAGTCCTCCTGAAGTCCTTGTTCAGCTGACTCTAACTAGAGCATTTGTTAAAATGGTTTTCATTTTGTAGTTTAGTGAAAAATCAAATCCTGGATTCAGCCATTGAAAGCACTTCTTGGAACATTTGAACGTTCTCATCTTTAAAGATAAATCCATGGCCCTTTTCTTCCTCGAAACATCTGTTTTATGGGAAGGCTACCCAGTGCGTATTATGCACTGTCACCAAGGGGCATATGCCACTGATAAACAAAAGAAGCATGCACTTGTAATTAACACTAGGGTTCTGCATCATCTTGAAAGGAACACAACACATTAAAAAATTAAAGTATTTTGTAGCTCTGAAAATAATCATTTTATAAAGGACTCTGAAATAAAAAGTTATATCCATCATCTTATTTTTTCCAAACCCACAGGGGTTCTGAAAATGATTCTTTTGTATATGCGTATGTGTTTTTTCACAAGCTGTGCCCTAGATCCTTAGCTTGTACTGCCATTAAAATATTCACTCATCTGTGTAGAAACAGAAGGATTGTGGATTATATCCTAGAGGTAACCTCAAATTGTCACTGTTAGATAAGGAAAAACTGAAATTTGGTACTGACTGTGTATACCAAGGAACCAAAATTATGGAGCAGCAATGAAGATGATGAATATATTTTTTATTGCAAATGAACATAAAAGAATCAACTTTATGTGTTTATTTGAGAATCTGAGAACGGTCCGCTTATAATCCTAAAAAGACTTTTGTACTTAAGTAAATATATATTTTATTAAAAAAAACAATAATTTACAACTACATTAAGAGAAGTATAATTATAGGTAAGTTTTGTATGTATAAACTATATATATATTACATGTAAATATGCATGTATTTTACAAATATGCACATATAAACAGAAAACATTTTATTTTTAAATTTTTATTTATTATTTTTATTTTGTATGAATGCATTGCCTGCATGTGAATAAGTGCATCTGTCTTGTGCAGTGCCCACAGAGCCAGAAGGCGATGAATTCCAATAAAACTGGAGTTACGGACAGTTGTTAGCCCCCAAGTGGTGTGGTGAATTGAACCAGGGTCCTCTGCAAGGGCAACCAGAGCTCTGAACCACTGAGACATTTGTTCAGCTCCCAGGATACATTTTTTATTTGTTGAATCATTGTGTATTTCATACAGAATATCTCAATGAATGTTAATCTCATTTATATCGCCTTCCCCATCAGCAACCCTGACTGGAATCCATAGATTATTTTATCTGTGTTAAGGTTTATTGTGTCAAGTTAGTGTCCCCAAATGTTCCTCAGTGCAGGTTCATCCACTGAGGTCTAGTCAACCTATCTGGAGTCCCTGGCTTTAGAAAAATTAGCTCATTCTCACCCAACCATAATCAGTTGCAAATATTTCTTCAGTAAACACTGGGGTATGCTACCAATTTCTCCAGTTCCATGATGGATTTTGTCTGCTTAAGTTTGCGTGGGTGTTGAGCATGATAAAATCATTGCTGTAGGTTCATATCAACAGAGTCCTTATATATATAGTCAAGTATCCCAGTCACTACTCATACAAGAAGCTTATGCTGCACTAGATGGAGACTAACACAGACACCAAAACTGGTCACACACAGACATTGTCCGACTATGCCTAAGTGGCACACCTACACTCAAGGCTCATGCAACATGGAAGGAGGAGTAAAAGACGACACAAATGAATCCCTCAACTCATTAATGAAGTGACCTCATGCAACGAAGGGTCAGTAACACACAAGCTCACAAGTGGTCAAAGAATGGAGATCAGGAATCAGAAGACTGTGAGTCCCTAGATAGGAAACATGTTAAATTTCACTCACCTAAGGTTCTGGGGCCATTGCAGAAGAGGGGGCATAAAGCTTGCAAGAGACAGCTGCTGAGGTGCATAATCATATAGAAACAGAACCCAGGGTACATTTTAAAACTAACTATGGATGGTAGTAGAAAATTGTCACATATGATTTCATTTGGGGATGAAATTGCTCACGAACACTATGGAACATGAAAGTTGCAGGAGAGGAATGGAAAGGGTGCTTAGTGGAAAACACTTTTGCCACACAAGTATGGGGACCTGAGTTGGAATCCCCAGAGTCTATGTAAACCCAGATGCCGAAGCACTCATTCATCAGCCAGTGTTCCTACTTCTAGATGGGAGGCAAACACAGGACAAAGCCTGGGAGCTAATGGGTCAGCTAGCAGGGAATACACAGTAGTGAGCAACAAGAATACCTGTCTCAAACACAGTGGAAGATAGAAACACTTGAAGTTGTCCTTTGCACACATGTCTCTGCATACATGCTGTGGCATCCATGTGCTCTCAAACATAAGAAGAGACACACAGACCCATCCACAAGCACACACAGTAAAGGAAGGTGTATGGGAGATAATATCCGAAGCCGTCAGAAGCAGTATTAACTGCAGAGTGTGTATCCATGGATAGGACTCATATTAATCCTCACCTCACCACCCATGGCTCAGGGACCACTGTGGAAGAGGAAATGGAAAGATTGGAAGAGCCAGGGCTGTTCAGGGAAGCAGAGACTTTCAGGCCACTAGAAGCTTGCACACATGAACTTGTGGCAATGGCAGTATGGGGCACAGAACCCATGCCAACTCAAGTAGACAAGGGCCTATAGTGGAACAAGATAAATTGGTGGCAGGCTGGCCTTAGACTGAGAATTGTTGGAGACTGATTACTATAGGGAGAGAGAGAATATGTCTTACTCACAATCTCTAGATAGGCTGACTCCTACACTACACTGCAAACTGACCATCACAAGTCCCTATTCTCTTTCTTGATTCTGATTAGTATTTAGTGGAAGAGTGTTAGAACTGCATGGATGACAACAGCTTCTTTTCACGCCCCAGCTTCTGACACAGTAGTAATCACTCTCTGGTTCTATGAATATGACTTTAAGCTTTACATAAGTAAGATCACCCAGGAATTGCCTGTGTTCTTCTGTAGAAATCAACAAGAGAGTATAGAGACATTTTGTAAATGAATTTCACTCTGTGATTCCTTCCATTCAATGTTCGATAGTTAAAGTTTGAGCATTCTGAACATAAGATGCGTGTATGAAACTACTTTTCAGGCTGAGGAATGGCTAGCAAGTAAGAGCGTTCGCTGCACAAGCACAAGGAGATGAGTGCAGATCCCTATTCTCGTGTGAAAAGCTGAGTGTGGCTGTACAGGTCTGTAACCCCAGTATGTGGGGCACGGGCAGGAGGATTACCTGGGCTTTCTGGCTGCCAGTGTAGTTCCAAGCTCAGTGAGTTTGACACAAGTGAACAAGCCAAGCAGTGAATCAACAGGGAAAACAGGTCCTCCTTTGATCTTCACGTATGTTTACAGTTTTGTGCACACATACCAACACATGCACATGCATTACAAACAATGCACTGAGAGAGAGAGGGAGAGAGAGAGAGAGAGAGAGAGAGAGAGAGAGAGAGAGAAACTGAAGCAACTCAAACATTGAACATAAGTTTGTCTGACCTTATTCAATGAGTTCTGCTCACTAGAAGCTGTGGAAGAATTCTACCCATTGAGAGTCAATGGGGGCTTTTTGTTGTTCCTCAGTGTCCACTTCAGTGCTAACATTTTACTTTTATAGGTTAATATGGAATATTGCATAGGCCACACCTGACATTCAATATTTTAGGACTATTCTATGGATCACAAGACCCTTCACATTTATATTCAAAGAGGAGTGTATGTGATCCAGGTACACTGCTTATATGCAAGTAAAAAGAATAATTCCTAATCCCATCAAATAGCAATACATATCACAAGAGAATTGTATTACAACTTAGGATAAGAACGAATTCTTTATATAAATCTGATAATCACCACAAGTATACAGATTTGCAGATGAGTATCAATATGCTTTAGAAGCCGAACTAATTAAAAAAGATTGTGAGATCTAACGAATATTTTTTTATTAAATCAATTTGACATTATCTTTATATGATAAGATACTTTTTTCTTCATAGTTTTTTATATACAAGTAGCTGTTATAAGCAACTAAATCCACATTATTCTAACTGGAAACATTGCTAAATTTATGTTTTTTATCATCTATCATCTATCTATCTATCTATCTATCAATAATCTATCTGTCTACTATTTCTTGATATATATGAACTTATTAGGTACCTATCTTCTATTTATTTCTACATCAAATCAAATATGTTTATGTATGCATTTATCTATGTAGGTATATATCAACTTGTCATCTATCAATTTATCAAATTATTATCTATGTACCCATAAATGTATATATTTATCATGTATCCATATAGGTATCCAATCATCTATGTTTCTAAGTACATATCAATCATCTATTTATATATGTATCTAATCATTTATATATTTATGTATCTAACTAGATATCTAGCTATCATTTCTCATCTCAAATAATATTTTTCTACATTCTTTTCATGTGAACTCATACAGCTCTTCTAGTTTTCATTTTTGTACACTATTTTGTAAAGTACCTGAGAAATTAGATGCTTTCTTATAGAATAAACCTTGTATTATTGATTTTCCCTAAGCAAGAGCTAACATAAGAGATTTTAAATGTTAAAGGTTACTGGAATATCTGCTATATTTGGTAGGTTAAATATATTCAAAGCACATTCAATGCATACTGTTTTCATCTACCTATCGATTTACTTGGATACACCTCCAGGGCACATCAAGGAACATCTATGTGTAAGTATGTAAATCCATGTTAAATTTTTGCATTGAAAATAACATGCAGTTATAGATTTGAAGTATGCATCATGTCTTATGCACAAAGTAATGCTCTCTAGAGTCTATCTTTGTTTTGTAATATTACCGTAAAGTATAACCAGATCACCTTCACTAGTGATGTTTACTTCCCTCCATGAATGAACTAGAATGATTTTTTTAAAAATCAGAAGATACATTTAACTAAGAGGATGAAACATGTTTATTTTTTTTTCTGTAAATTTTAGGGGGATATGAAATCCATTATCAGCACAATAGGTCTGTGCTAACAAATTGTCAGAGAAGCCAGGGAGATTAATGACTGTGTACTCAGAGACACTGTGCTTCAAGAGACACACGTGCTGCAGACTTGGAGTTTCCACCTGGACTACTTCTGTCACAAGCTGGAAACAGGGCTTTAAAAGAAATCATAGCTATCACATTGAAACAAAAGATAACTCATGGAATAAGTACATTTTCTCATGGAAAAGCTAGCAATTCTAAAATGAGTAAAAATATTGAAGAAATAAAAGGGAAGATATTCAGGCAAAAACAAAGTACTGTGATCGAGAGATTGGCAATGGGAAAAGAGGGGCAATGAAGATGAAGAGAAGGGAAGGGGACAGAGCACTAAAAAGAAAGAAAAATGAGAGGGTCACATCGATGGCTCAGTGCCTAAAGCATTTCCCATAAAACTTGACAAACTGAGTTGGATTACCAGGCCCAAATGGTGGAAGGAAAGAACTGACTCCCACAAGCTGCCCTCTGTCTTTCTCGGGATCACCGACGCACACATACCACCACCACCACCACCAAATAAATAAATGTATTGTTTTTTTAGGAAACAACAGTTGGAACAGGGAAAGCAGGAAGATAAGTACAAAGGAGGAAATGATATTGAAAATGTGACTAAAACTGCCTGAATTTAACAACAAATCTAAGTATGGAGAGGGTCTTCTAGCAGGTTTGGGTGCAAGGTTTCAGTTACGCCTGAACTCCAAGTGTGTGTATATGCATGCATATCTGTGTACATGGGTGGGTGCGTGAAAATCCAGTACACACATGCAAATGAGTGCATTGCTGTACAAATACTGATAGAGTGCATGGTGTTTGCGCTTGCATCTGTGTCCATGTGCATGCATATTAAAACACACACAGATATTTGGATTTTGTGAGGACAATTTATATAAAGGTACTCAATGTGATTCTTGATATAAATAATTGGTATCTGTTCATTTCAGTTCAAACACAATATTATACACTATTTTTGTTTTCAATATCTTGTACACATCATTCTCAAAGACAATATTAAAATATTGTATCCTTATATATTTTTTTCAAGAAAAATCCAAGATCAGGTTTATGTGTTACTTTATTCCACACATTCTTCCAGGCAAGCAGCTAAACTCTGCCATTGACTTTCAAGAAACATTGTCAAGCCAGTCTCTTAAATATCAATATACTCCTCTACAAATACTACTGTTTTCAATGTTCTATAATATAAAAAAATTCAGAAGCATAACCTAACGTTTAGAGTACATTAAATGTGAAAAAGAAGAGAATGCTTATTATTATAGATCTATATTATTTTAAATTTATTATACTTTTGAAACAGGGCACAGACATCTGATAAAATGTGTTATAGTTGTTAATATTAGCATGAAATATGAGTATAAATATAGATCCTTCATGTAAAATTGAGTTTCAATTTCAATTCAACATCAACATCACCCTCAGCAATACAAATAAACAAATCAGAAAAGAAGCAAAGCATACAGCATATATGAAATTAGATTTTAGTCAAATTTCCAAATGGCTTCCAAACTTGACAATATAATTACACATTTGTTCTACAATAGTAATACATCAAAATAATCAAAGAGAATTAGAATAGAGACAATGAGAGGAATTTCAATGGCAGATATTTCATGTCACAATCCTTTTAGAGTGCCTCAAATTCAAGAATAGATATATCTACATAGAATAACCACCTAGCAAAAACCCCACAGAAAAGAATAGTTTCTAACTCAAAAGCAACATTTATAATAAATTTGTAGTATGCCTATGTACATTAGATGGTAATATAACATTAAGATACTGGAAAAAATCAAACTTCGGTGACATATATAGATTTACCTGGCATAGATTGTGAATTAATTACAAATTTAAATATGAAATGGAGCCATGATTGTCAGATGTTACACAGAAGAAAATTATTTTTGTGATCAAAGTAACTTTTGTAACAACTTTCAATATGTTTAAAAGAAAAGTAAGTAGAATTGATACATGTAAAGCACTTATGTTAGATAAAATATAAACATCTAAAGACTAACATATATTATTTTTAATTTTAGAAGTTTCCTCTGTGCCTTTGTACAAGTTGCCTGTTGAAAATCAAATGAACAAATATAACTGTAGCACAGTTAGATGCTGTTGAAAAAGCCTGGGCTGAGATACAATTTTCAAAATAATTATATGAACACAGGAAAAGGAAATATTACCCGGCACATTATGAGTCCTCAGAGCTTGGTAAAACCCCATGCGCTCATGTGCTGATTTATTTTGATCTCCACAGTTTTTCATCTTTTTTTGCAACTACGGGTCTGTGTCCACACTCCTCTAAGCGTGCTCCCTTCAAATGTTGAGCACACCCTCTCACGATCAAGAAGCACTCCATGTTGCTAAATGAAGTTCCTGCTTGAAACATAACATGAGATGCTCATGCCTCCCGCTTTCTGCTGTCAGTTGATCTAGAATGCTTTGTTCTACTGACTGTTATTTTGTCTGCTAATTTGATTTTTTTTTTTTCTTTTCGTGGCTGTTTAGTAGTCTTCAGTTTCAAAATGCAGGTCATCGCTACTTTCATTCACTTTCAGTCCTTAGGACATCGTGGAGCTGCTGGTGATAAACTCTTGTTTTGTTTTTATGGAACACCCTAATTTCACCTTTAGAGTTAAAAAGCCATTACAATTTCATGCTTCTGATTCTATCTCTACATAAATTCCAGACTTTTATCTTTTAGCCAGTCGCTGTGTATTAAATGAGGCACTCGACCCAGTACCCAAACATTAATTAATTAATTATGGTTCCCATCACCCTGGGATAGCAGAGTGACTTTGGAAGCTACTGGCTTTGTGTCTCTTCTGTGAAAACACGTCTTGAGTCCAGTGCTATAACTGTTTCCCTAGATGTTGGAATGACTATTTCTACAACCCTTATGACCAGAACCATGAAATTAGAATGTTAGTGATTTCAAAATTAATAATAAAATAGAATTATTCATATTCTTTCTAATACAGTGCACATTTTAAAAATGAGTGATTGGATTCTCCCCCACCCAAAATCCCGTTGGGATAGCCTTTGGCAAAGGCCTGCTCTTGCACTTAGCACCCCAGATCTCTGGACTAGCCTCTTAGCCCAGACCCACCCCGAGTCCTGGTCCCCCGGTGCTTAGACCAGCTCAATCTTTCAGTGCAGTTTGATGGAGTCTTCAAAGGCTTTCCCACCCCATCTTGACTCTGCTCCCCGAGAGCAGCCATCACCTACCCTGGCTGTCACATCCCTCAGTCTGCCCTGGATTTCTGATCCCATTGTTTCTCTACTTCCCTATCACTTGAGCAACTCCATTATCCCTCACCCCACATCCTGTTCTTCTAGCCTTGGGCACAGGTCAGCTTTTGCTCTTACAACCCCAGATCTTTGGATTACCCTCTTAGTCCAGACAAACCCACTGTGGCACAATCCCCTGTACTCAGACCAGATAAAATGTTCAGTCTAGTTTGTTACAGCCATCACAGGCTGTCCTTACCCCAAATTGCCTTTCAGTTCTGGAGATCAACCTTCTACCATGGCAGTTCCCAGCTCCAATTTACCTTGGATTCTGGAGAGCAGCCTTCTTTCGTGGTAAATCTGATTCTGCCCACTACATCTCCACTCCCTTAAAAATGCAGCAAACCTAAACTCTGGCACCCAACATCCTGTCCTCCTTTTCTAGCCTTAGGCACAGGAACACTTTTACACTTAGCTCCCAAGGTCTCTGGACTACTTTCTTACCTCTGTCTGCTGTGAGCTCTATAAATCGCACAGTCCACATCCTCCTACAGTAGTCTATGTGTAGCCACTGTCACTGCTGCAGGACTAGGCTTCAGTGCCCTTTAGTAGGGACCCAGACCTCTGCAGGGTGCCTGAGCAAACCTGAATTCTGCCTCTGCCTAGGAATTTTCCCAACTGTGCTGTACCTGCTGGTTAGAGGGGCCCAGGCCCTAAGAGAGAACCTGAGATCATCTCGTGTCACCTGATTTGTGCCTCCGAGGGAACTCCTGAACTGCTGGACTAGAGCCATATGATCTTCCAGTATAAAATCAAAAGAGAGAACTTGAAGCTTTGACCAACAAGATTTTCATACCAAATAAGGAAACAACTGAGTCACATAAAGTACACAATCAGAATCAGACTTCAACTCACCAAAGGAAGGCTTGAGACTCACATCAGTATCACTAAAACCAAAAGAAATCCACATGCAAAGATGAAAAATAGTAAAATAAGATGAATAACCCAAATACTATGTCCCCACCAAACATCGGCAGTGCCACAGAAAAGTTCTACAAGAGCAGTCCCATAAAATAACCCAGGACACAGGTTTTAAAAGAACAGTCATAAACCTGACCAAAGAATTCAATGCATTTAAAGAATACTCAAACAAATAAAAGAACTTAAAAATAAATAGGATAAGCTTCTAACTGAAGTCACACAAAAAGACAGAAATATTGAAGAAAGCTCAAACTGAAATGAAGATGGAAATGAAAACCTCAATAAGCCAATTGGAAATGACAGGAGAAAGCCTCAGCAATAGAATGAATGAAACGAAAAACAGGTTATCAAGACTGGATGGTAAAGCTGAAGAACTGGAACATTCAAACAAATGTTATATTTTTTTAAAACACAGGAATGGACTATTTAGGAAGTGTGGAACACCATGAAAGAACCAAATGTTGGCAGGTTACAAAATCCATTGTGAATGGAATGGTTTCCTTGTACTCTTTCTCCAGTTATTTGTTATTGGTATATACTTTTGTACTGTTGATTTTGTAACCTGCCACTTTATTAAAATTGTTAATCATTTCTAGGGGGGTTTTTTGATGGAATATCCCTTGGGTATAATGTGTCATCTGCAAAAAGGAAAAGTTGACTTCATATGACCTGCAGCACGGTCACAGGGCCGTGTAGGATTTCCTCCATGTGGCCATGCACTCCTCACTGTCCCCTACAATCTTTCCACCCCCTCTTCCACAATGGTCCCTGAACCTTGGGTGAGAGAAACTTAATACAAGAGTCCTGCCCAGAGACTAACACTCTGCAGATTCCTAATCTCCATTCTTTGGCCATTTGTGACCTTTTCTGTTCCTGGCCCTCCGCTGCATGTGGGAGCTTCATTGAGAGTTAAGAGATTCTTTGGTGTCCTCTTTACCTATTGTTTGATGTTCTGTGAAACTTGGGTATAGAAGTTCCATTGTAGATGTGCTTCTTAGGCATAGGAAATTCATGAACATTCACATCTGTGAATGACCAGTTGTAGTACTCAGAGTTGTCTCTGTCCATCTGATACAACAGAAATTCTTCAATGAGTGGTGATTAGGATACTTGACTATGTATGTGTGTGTGTGTGTGTGTGTGTGTGTATATATATATATATATATATATATATATATATATATATATATATATATGACAGCCTTAAATATTTCTCTAAGTCAGATGACATCTTCAGCCATGGTATTTATGGTATTTGGTTATGATTAAAGTACCACACATAAGTTTCCTCTCATTGAGTGGGCCCTACGACCAAATAGGTAGCTGTTGATTGGCCCATGATAAAAGTGCCACTACTGCATCAGTGTTCAATGTTGTACCAGTCAGTGATGTGCTTTTTTTTTCTTTTTTGGTCATGAAGCTGGTATTGAGCCATTGATTAACTGATATTCTTCCTTGACTGTTTTCATAGTGCTCTCCAGAGCTATGAGAGCTAGCCTTCAGGGGCAGTGGATCCCAGGTCAGATCCACCAACATTGTTCCAAATCCAGCCTCTGAAGTATGTCCTGTTCTCAGCAATATAGTCTTACCTTCAAATTCTGGAATATAATCAAAGGTTGTGACAATAGCCTGTGTTTTGAGTGTCTCTTGGACCACCCTGGTCAACAACTCAAGGGAATGTTTCTCCTGTCTGGCACTGTTTATTGTTATGTGGGATTCAGCTATGCACATGGGCTCATGCATTGATACTGTATGTGGAATTTGTCATTAGGTTGTTAGGCTGTTAATATGGTTCCCTTGTGTTTTACACTTATAAGGCATTATTTCCTTCTCTCTCTCTTCTTCCCTCCCCACCACTCCCTCCATGCCCTCCCCATTTAAAGGGTCCCCATTTCCCAGTTTCTCCCTTGGTAAGATCAGTCTCCTGTGGCCCCACCTCCCTTGAGCTCCTTCTTTCCCTTTATCCCCATAGTTCCTTGTAAAACTCTCATTGATCCTGCCCATTTAAGAGGCCCCTTTTGTCTATTTCTCCCTTAGCCACACTTGTCTCCTACTGTCCTCTCTCAGGTTCTTGCTTACCCTTTACCTTCATGGTTCCTTTCCAACTTTTCAGGTAAATTTGACATTATATAATAATGCGATGTCATTTAATACTAACATCTCCATCTTCATGATTTTGAGAAAATAAGTAGAAATAAAAACAGGGTTATGAGCGTGGATAAAGTGCCAATAAACAAAAAAGTCAAAACTCAATTGTATTATTTAGATTCTGCTGCCTTTAGGGAATGGAAGAAAATTTTATCCCTAATGTAAGTCGTTCTAGGAAGTGATTAAGCCTAAAAGGGAAAATCAAACTACCTAAAAATGAAAGTAAAACTGGCTTAGGAACCAAGACAAGAAAGATTTATCTGCAGTGTCCTGATAAAACATAGAGAGGCAATGAAGAGGAGTCCTCCTTCCTGTAGGGTAGAATATGAATGTGTGTATGATTGCTGTACACATCAAAGTGCAGAAAAGTCTGGAAGCAAGAGAGATATGAAGATCCCATTTGTGTTGTTAATAATAAATATTATTCAATTGATAGCATATGTTTATAATTGTGTGTGTATGTGTGTGTACGTGTGTGTATGTGTGTATATGTATGTGTGTATGTGTGTGCATGTGTGTGTATGTGTGTACGTGTATATGTGTGTGTATGTGTATGTGTGTGTATGTGTATGTGTGTATGTGTATGTTTGTGTATGTGTGTGTATGTGTGTATGTATGTGTATGCATGTGTGGATGTGTGTATGTGTATGTGTGTATGTGTGTGTATGTGTTTATGTGTGTATGTGTGTGTGTGTGCGTGTGTGTGTGTGTGTGTAGTAGTCTAAGACTAGCTATCAGAAAGGGCAAGCTTTTCTGATAAGACAAAGGTCTGAGTTTTACATCTCTATTTCATGCTAGATTTTCTGTTTCAGTAAAAAGAGAACTTCTTGTAAAGATAGGTCCTGAGAGAAATCTGCAGCAACAGGTTCTCTGCAGGTGAGGTTTGTTCTTGGCTGAAATATATGCCGAATTAGTCTAGATTTTATTATGATGTAGGGGCACTGGGAAGTCAAGTCATAAAGGCTGTGTTGGAAAACGCAGCTTAGTAATGATTTTAAGTTTTCCAACCGGATGAATAGAATACTAAGCTCTTTAGGGCAAAAGCAGGCATGAACAAAAGAAAAAGGAGTGAATGTGGCTCTCGTCCACTAAAATTTTATTTATCAAACATCAAGCAGGCTGGATTTTAGACTCTACTTTAGGCAAGGCTCACCACTCAGTTTCTTAACATGCCTGGGTGTCATTTCATATATCATTTTTCCTCTTAGTCATGCTCATTTGTTTTACTCAACTTTAATTTTTGCAAATCCTAAATATTCATTGCATAAGACAAATCAAAATAGTCTGTTTCTTCTGTAGCTTTTGTTAAAGTGGCATCCTAATTCGTTTCTCATTTCTGTCCTCTCAGGTATTTTAAGTTTTTGCTGTCAAATTAAAAAAAAATTTCCATGATATGTATGTGTATGTGATGTGCCTACATGTGAATATAGAGCTCCACATGCAGAGAAAGCTGAGTGCAGGTGCGTACTACCTCATTCTTTGGGGTGGGAGTTCTCTCAGCAAAATCCAGATATCACCAGCATGACCTGTCTTTCTAGGCATCTTACTCTAGGAATCTCTGTCACTGCTTTGTGAGACAAATGACCTCTTAAGCCAACCTAATATTTATATGGGATTTGGGGAAGTGAACTCTGGGCCTCTTGCTTGTGTAGGAATGGTTTTAGCTACTGAGCCATTTCCCAACCCCATCTTCATTATTAATAGAAGTTTATCTTATAATATCAAGAATAAAATACCTGCTTAAATCATAAAATTATATGTCAAAGTTTTCCACTAAAATTATACAGTACAATTTAGCTCTATGCAGCAATAAAAGCCAAATAAATGACTTCTTTCCTCTTTGTTGATACTATGGAAGAGAATTACATTTTAGACAGGTGGTACTTGAAAAGCAAGTCATACATTAAAATTCATCTAAATCTGAAACTGGGAATTTAGAAATATATTTTTATATTAAAATACTGCAATTACAGGGACAAATAGAGAGATCAATTGCAGAAAATATATTTAATATTCTTGCAAAGTCAACAGGATATAAGGAAAGTGCCTTAGGACAGGTATGTGTTTAGACATGAAAAAAAATCATGGAAAAGAAATAACTTATATAATCTCATTTCAAATTTATTGCTGGTAAAGTTTGATGTGTTACAGAAGGGAGCCAGGGTAACTAATTTAATTAATAAGATTGCAGTATTCTAGAGGCAAGGAATGGAGAAGGGAATGTCATAAACTGGCATTTAAAAAAATAATGTCCAGTTTTCAAGGTACTTAGCACTCTGCTGTTGAATATATTTATACAGTGGCCACTAAAGAGAAGATCAAATTGGCTTTTTATGTACGAAATTGGATAAAGAATAGGAATCAAGTAAATCCAAAGTGTAATTTTCTCATGAACATGAATAGATGGGAAGTGTTCAGGTCAAATGTAATGTGTGTCATTGCACAGCTGAGGCAGAAATCTGACATTTCTTTGGTCCTGCTCTGAAACTTAAAGTGGCATGCTTTTATTTTCTGCTGGGACAGCTGTTACAATCCTCAAATGAGAGCTAGCCCCAGCTGGCACTCAGTAAATGAAAATACTTATGGATAATAACCACTGACTATAGAGTCCTGCTGGCTAGCGAGGAATTAAATTAGGGGTAAGTAAAAGCTTTGTTTGTATTTCTTTTGCTTTTAAGCCTTTCCAAGAAGTTGATTACATATTATTGGCATGGAAATTCATGAATTAGAAACCCCAGGATCCAAAATGGTATACTTAGCTTCAAGAGACAGATGTGTGTGTGGGGGGGTGTGTATGTGTGTGTGTTCAAAAGAACATTTCTATGTGTGTACCTATGCACAAGAATATTTATTCCTGTGTATATACTGATGTATGCTGAGAGAGGCAGGGTCAGTTTTACTTACTGTTGAGATGCTTGATGGGTTAACTGGAGCCAAGGGCTTGAATCCACACCCAGGAGCCCTTGGGAGGCATGGAGTAGGAACAATAGCCTTATAAAACCATAAAGAAATAAATGAATGAATAAAGAAAGAAGCTAGGACAGATAATAATGAAGGGTATGAAATGAGGGGGTAATGTTTAGCTAGTTGGGGATCTGAATGTGATTAAAATATAGCATATGAATCATAACTCTAGAATCAATAAAATCTTTTTTTCATATTTTTCTCTATTTTTACTAAATTTTTGTGCATTTCACACAATATATCTTAATTGTATTTAAGTCCCTCCCTTATCTACATTCCTCAGAGTTCCTCCCACCACCAGATTTCAAGCATTTTGTCATGTATCCTAAAGTGTAGCAAGTAAATTTTGTGTATCTAGAAGTTTGAGTTCATCCACTGAAGCCTAGTCAACGTATTTAGTTTTACTCCCCTAAGAAGAACAACTTTCATTACCCATAGTTCCTCAGTTAAGACTTGGACGTTTTACCCATTTCACCACTTCGATGCTGCTTTTTCTGTCTGACTAAGTTTGTCTAGATCTTGTGCATGTTGTCAACATTGGTATAAGTTCACTTGAGCAAGTTCCCAGTGGCCTATAAACTGTTTCCTTGCGATCATTCACCATCCCTGGTTCTTACAAAATTTCTATCTCCTCTTCCACAGTGGTCACTTATCCCTGGATGGATGAGGTTTAATATAGGAATATTGCCCAGGGACACACACTCTGTTGTCTCTTATTCTGTACATTTTGGCCAGTTGAGGATTTCTGTATTAATTACTCTCTGTTGCATGAGGAAGTTGGAAGTTTCATTGGTGAGAGTTGAGAGATGCTTTAATTTTAAATAAGAAGTCTGATCAACTTTTTGGCTTTATTAATTTCTTCTGAACTCCTCGGTAGGAATAAATCTTATCTGAGACCTAAATTGATGAGATTTTTTAAAAATATACTTTGATCAGATTAGCATACAGAAAGAGTGAATGTAATCTTAGACTTTACCTTGAGACAGATACTATGGATTCAAGCTTTTCAACAACTCTCATATCTGAAAACATAAATCTGAAAATGGGGACCACTGCGGATAAGAATAGCCAGAAGGCAGCTCCATGCAAAATCATAAGCATACTTCAAGTGTTATGTGAACCTGAGTGAAGACTCAGCACCTTTTGAGTTACTTGCCACCAAGGCTGAGAATCTCACCTTGATCCCTGGAACCTACATGATAGAAGGGGACTGACTGCTGCATGTTGTCCTCATACCTCCACATGCATCATTGCATGTGCCTTCCCCCAATCAAGAAGTAAAAAATATCATTATGAGATGTATTATGAGGTTTTATTGACTACATAGTTCTAGAGTGTGAACTTGTCAGACAACAATATCGTGTCAAAAGTTTGGATGCTTCTTTTGGAAAGATTGCTAGGGAACATTATTTACTTCATTTAATTTTCTAAGTGAGGAACTCCTAATACCATGTGTAGCAAGTCTATTTTATGGATCGAATGGGAATTCAGAGCTGCTCAAGTGTGGGGAGAACTCTGATGGGAAGGGAATTGGAGAGGCCTCCAAAGGGACACTAGACTTGATGCCTACTTCATGAACATTACGTTATTTAAATTCTGACGTGTACTCCAAGTATCAATCTTACTTTAATGACAAGGCAAAGGGATTCGTTTAATTGGCCAGAGACATGGAAAAGCAAAATCTGAATCCAGAACCATCACACTCCAAACAATGTGATTCTCATACTACAATGTTTATAAAAGAGTAAATGATGATTTTTTAAGTTTATGCTTATCACTAGATGAGAACAACACTTAGACATTTAAGGAAAAAATTTCAGTTGTTTTGAAACAATCGGAATGTTCTCATGAGCAGAAATAAGAAACACATGTTTTCCCTATGGGTAGGACGCATGACATTGGTGAACATTATACTTGGTGGGGAACTGGATTCACTGTGAAACAATGCAAAGTTATCTGCATTGTAATAAGTGAGAGTATAGCTCCAAGGACTTTATATTGCCATCTGACAGATTTAGCTGTCCCCATGTGGTCTGTTCAGCAAAAGAAGGCTCGTGGGCATGCACCACAAGAAGCTCAATGGGAAGCCAAAGAGTTCTCATTTGTGTGCTGGAGTCCCCCAGGGTTCTCTAACTTCAAACATCTGTATGATAAAGGAGTTTTGCAAATTTAGAAGCCAACCCCTAACTTAAGGAGAACATCATCCTCTGTGTAAACCTCATTATTTCCACACCTCCCTTGGATAATGTGGTACAGATACAAGAAACTTGATTAAGAACATAAGAATCACAAAATTAACAAAACTTGGAAGTCACTGATATCTCTAATTACCAGGAGAGACATGGTATTTAATGCCTTCCAACTGCAGACTATGGCTTCATCAGGAGACGGCATTGTTAAATGCCTGTCCCTGTGAATTCTTATCTAACTAGATCTCAGCCTACATACCAAATCTGCCCATGTATATTTTAGCCATTATTTCTGTTTTCATTTTAGTGTATGAGTGTATGGCCCACATGTGTGTAAGTGCACCCATGTTATAAAGTGCCCACTGAGGTCAGAAGAGAGTGTCAGATTCCCCTGGAACTGGAGTTAGAGATGATTGTTAGCTACCATTTGGATGCTGGGAACTGAAACTGGGTCCTCCGCAAGAGCAGGCAGCGCACTTAACCACTAAACCATCTCTCCAGTCAAATCTGCCCATTTTGAAAATTTATTTATAGTACAGTTGACAATGAACACTACCTGCATTCTCATGTACTCTGGCATTGTGCACATGGTAAGAAGTAACATTGGTCTAGAGATGTGACAGCCTTGAGGATGTCTCTAAGATCGATGGCCTCTTCGGGATGTGTATTTGTTTTATAGTACTGCACATGAGACTCTTCTCATTAAGTAGGCTTTAAGTCCAATTAGCTAGCTATTGAATCCCACCAAGATAAAAATGCCACTACAGTACAAGTGTTGTATCATGTGGCAATCATCGATGTGGCTATTTGATCATGAAGCTGGTGTTGGGCCATTGATTGATGTTCGACTATAGCAGCTTGCATATTGCTCACTAGTGCTATGATGGCTAGCTTTCAGTGAGTAGCTTCCAGATCATTTCCAGTTCCATTGTTGCTCCAAAGGGGATCACCAAAATATGTTTTGTTTTCATCAACAGGGTCTTATATGCAAATTCTAAGAGGCAATCCAGTCCTGTGGCAATAGCCTGTATAATTTTGGGAGTCTCTTAGACTACCCTGGTAAACAGCTCAGGGAAGGTTTCTCCTGTCTGGCACTGTTTCTTGCTATGTGTCCTTCAGCTATGTACATGGACCTATGTAGAGATAGTATATGTGTAATTTGTCAATAGGTTGTTAGATTAATAAGTTTCCCTTAATTTCTGAGCAACTGATGCCCAATTTAGAATGTCCTTTCTTACATCTATATAATATAGGCAACTGCCAATGTTTTCTTGTAACAGTTTCAGTTTCATATTGAGGTCTTTGAATCATATGGAGTTGACTTTTGTTCAAGTGAAAGATAAGGGTCTAGTTTCATTCTTCTACAGAAGGAAATCAAGTGTTGCTATCTTTCCTCAGGTGAGTGTTCTTGGCCCCTTTGTCAAATATAATGTGGTTGAAATAGCATTTACACAAGTTTGGTTCTTCAGTTATATTACAGTGGCCTGCATAATAATTTTTTCACCAGTACCATGTTGTTTTTATAACTGTAGCTCTGTAATATAGTTTGAAATCTGATATATTAATTTCTTCTGCATTCCTCCATGTGTTCAGGGTTGGTTTGGTTATCAGGGGTTTTTTGTAATTCCATATGAACTTTAGGAAATTTTCTAGTTATGTGAAGAATGTAATGGGAATTTTGATAGGGATTGCATTGAATCTATTTATTGCTTTTGGTAGGATGTCCATTTTCATGATATTAATTCTTCCAATCTATGAGCATGGGAGGCCTTTATATCTTCTGGTGTCCTCCTCAGTTTCTTTATTGAAGGATTTGAAATTTTCATTGTAGAGATTTTTAATGACTTTGGTCATGTTTATCTTGAGAGTTTTTGTTTATTGACTCCATTGTGAATGGGAGGGTTTCCTTGTTCTCTTTCTCTAGTTGTTTTATCCTGGTATGTAGAATGGCTACTGATTTTTGAAGATTAATTTATATCTGCTACTTTACTGAAAGTACTACTCATTTCTTGGAATTTTCTGGTGGATTTTTTGGTATCTCTTAGTTATAATATTATATCATCTGTATAAAAGTATAATTTGACCTCTTCTTTTCCAATTAGTACTCCTTTAAATTTCTTCTCCTGTCTTATTGCTCTGGCTAGATTTTCAAGCACTGTATTAAAAAAGAGTGGAGATAGTATACAACCTTGTCTGGTTCCTGATTTTAAGGGGAATGCTTCCAGTTTTTCTCCATTTAGAATGATGTTGACTGTGAGCTTGTTGTATATAGCTTTAATTATGTTGAGATACGTTCTCTCCAGTCCAATTACCTCTAGGACTTTTAACAATAATTGAATTCAACATTAGTTGAATTTTATCAACTCCTTTTCTGCATCTATTGAGACGGCCATATGATTTTTGTCTTTGAATCCATTTATATTCTTTATGATATTGATTGACAGAAATATTGAATTATCCTTGATTATCTGTAATAAAGCTGACTTGAGTATGGTGGATGATCTTTATGACATGTTCCTGAGTGCAATTTGCAAGTATTGTGTTGAGAATTTTTGCATCTATGTCTACTATATGGGTCTATAATATTCCTTTTCAGTTGGGTCTTTACCTGGTTGTAGCATTAGAGTGATATTGGATGCACTATTGGATGCACAGAAGGAATTGGAGCATTCTCCCTCTGTTTCTATCTTTTTGAATAATTTAAATAATATTGGTTGTATATTTTAAATGTCTGGTATAATTCTGTGTTAAATCCATCTCAGCCTGAGCTTTCTTGAGTTGGGTGGTTTTATATTACTGTTTCACTTTCTTTGTATATGGGTCTTTTTAAGCTGCTGATCTATTCTTGCTTTAGCTTTGGTGATACCAGGGATTTAGATATATATCCAAGACTGATAGGTTTTTAAAATATTTCCTTATAATGTTGTAGATCTTTTTTATTACCTGTTGTGATATTTCCCCTTTCATCTTTAATTTTATTTACTTCAATTGCTTTTTCTTTCCTTTGTTTAAAAAGGGCTAGATGTCTGTTTATCTTGCTTATCTTTTCAATGAACCAGTTCTTGGATTCTTTGATACTTTGTGTTGTTTTCTTTATTTCTTTTTCATTAGTTTCTGCTCTGATTTTTGTTATTCCTTCTGGTCTGATAGGTTTAGGTTTCATTTCTCGTTGACTTTCAGGAGTCTTGAGCTGCAATAGTGAATCATTTACTTGTGCTCTATTCGCTTTTTTAATGTAAGCAGTTGGAGATACAAACTTCCCTCTTCAGTCAGCTCTTACATGTTCCAAAAGGTGTTTTGTGTTGTATTGTCATTTTTGTTTAATTCCAAATATACTAAAATTTCTTTCTTGATTTCTCCTTTGACTCTTTCATTATTCAATAGTGTGTTGTCTAATCTCCATGACTTCATGTAGTTACTAGGAATTCTTCCGGTGTTGATTTTAAGTTTAATTGTATTGTGGTTGTGGTCTCGTAGAACACATGGAATTATTTCATTTTTTTTTTACTCTGTTGAGGTTTCTTCTGTGTTGCAGTGTGTGGTCTGTTTAGGAGAATGTTCTATGGGGATTTAAATAGAAAGTGTATTCTTTGGTGCTTAGGCAGGATATTCAGTATCTGTTAGGGTCATTTGATGTATGATATTGTTAAATTGTTCAATTCAAATGTCTCTGTATTTATCCTTTGTCCTGTTTACATGTCTAATGGAATCAGTCAGGTACTGAAAACCCTACTACCAGTGATTGGGATTAATCTGTTTCTTAAAATTCTGTAGTATTGTTTTTATGAAGTCGGGTACACCAGCTTTTGGTGCATATTTCTTCATGATTGCAATGTCTTTTTTGTTAAATATTTCTTTGACAAGAATGAAATGACTCTTTTTATCTCTTCTGATAAGCTTTAGTTTGAAGTCTATTTTGTCAGATATCAGAATTGCATCTCCTGCTTGCTTCTCAGTGTCATTTGCTGGAATATGTTTTTCCATTCTTTCACCTTTCACCTTTCACCTAGTGTACCTGTTCTTGAAGGTGAGATGGGCTTCTTGCAAACAACAAAAAGATTAATTTTCTTTCTTAATCCATTTAACTAGCCTCTGTCTTTTGACTGAGGAGTTCAATTCCTTGATATTTAAAGTTATTAATGAAAGATGGGTGTTGGTTCCCATCATTTTAATTTGTGTTTGCATTCTTGGTCTAACTTTGTAGTTCCACATTTATACCCTCAATTAGTTTCTTTCTGTTGTCCCTTGGGTATAGTCATTTCTTCAGCTCCTTCTCTTGCTTTTAGTATTCTCTGGAGGGCTAGGTTTCTGCACATGAATTCTTTCAGTCCATTCATGTCATGGAAGGGTTTTCATCCTCCTTCAAGTATATCAGACATTTATGTTTGGTAACATATGCTGAGTTGGCATCTATGGTCATTTAGTACTGGCAATACTTTGGTCTAGGCTTTTCTGACTTTGATAATTTGCATTGAAAAGTCAGCTAAACACTGATGGGTTTTTCTTTATATGAGATACTGTTTTTCTTTTGCAGCTTCCAGTGCTCTCTATTTGTAATGTATGTAAGTTTTCACTAACATATGCTGTGGGGGGATTTTTTTTCTGGTCCTGTTTATTTGTTGTTCTGTGTGCTTCTTTTTTTTTGTATGGGAATTGTTTTCCTTAATTTATTTTATTGTGCAATCCTGTTGAAGTTCTGGTCAATACATTTACCATTAACCTGAGATTCTTCTCCGTCCTTTATGCTTATGATGTATATTTTGCTTTTTTCATTGTGTCCCACATTTCCTATATTCCATTCCCATGTTTTTTTTTAACTTTTCATAATCTTTGCTTGAGTGCTCCTGTTCTTCAACTTTCTCATCCACTATGGATATTCTGCTTTCCATTTCATTCAGACTGTTGCTGAGGCTTTCTCCTGTTGTTTCAAAATTTTTATTGATTATTTCAATTCCTTCTTCATTTCAGCCTCAGTTTTCTTCAGTATTTCTATCTCTCAATCTATGATTGTTCTTTAAATTCTCTGTTGGTTTATCTCTAGTGGGTTCTTATTGTAGAACTCTTCTATAGGACTGGTGATGCTTGGTGGTGACATATTATTTGGGGTTTTCATATTATTTTTTGTTGTTGTGATTTTGGCATATGGATTTCTCTTGTTGTCTGTAATTCTGATTTGAATCTCAAGTCTTCCTTTGTTGAATTGAAGACTTACTTTGTTTGTGTTCTTGATGTGCCCTGATTGTTTTCTTATTAGTATGAAAACCTCCTTGGTCTAGGCTTTATGTTCTCTCTTCTGATTGTATATTGGAGGGTCATATGGCTCTAATTGTGCAACACAGGAGTTCCCACAGAAGCCCAAGTCATGCACCAATCAGATGCTTCCAGGCTTCCTTCTAAGGCTTGGGCCCCTAATAGCCAACAGGCACAGCATTATTTGGGAAGCTAGCTAGACAGAGGCCGGATTCAGGTACTCTTAGGCAAACTGGAAATTTCTGGACCCCTGGTAAAGTGCAGAAAAGTCGAGCCCTGAATCAATGGGAGTGACTTCAGATGGTTCCAAGGTAGGTGGATGGGTATGGCACCACCACGTGTATGCTGAGTTCAGGCACTCTCAGGCAGTCTGGAAATATCTCATAAATATATATTCTGTACACATTCTATGATACTGTTAGTCATTCTCCCCAGTCATCTCCCTTTCCCTCTCTGCTAATCTCTTTCCTCACCACAAAAAAATGCTCCCTTTGCCTTTCATGTCATATCCATTCCGTGAGGAGTCCTGATCCAAGCACCATGCATTCACTATCACAACTGAAAAAGGAAAACCTTATCTATCTGTCCTTGCTCTAGCATCTCATATTAGACTGTAGTTAAGTACATTCTTATCATTGCATTTCCTACAAATTTTCTTTTTAAAAATGATAAGTTTTAATTATGTGCGTATGTGTTTGCCTACACCAAATGCATCCTGGAGGTCCCAGGCATCAGAAACAGGCTTTAGGTTCTTCAGAACTGGAGTTGCAGACTGTTGTGAGCATCAATGGAGTGGTGGGAACCTAACCTTGGTCCTCTGAAAGAGCAGAAGCATACTTAACATGGTGGTATCTCTTCAGCCTCTTTTATTTAAAAAATATTATAATATCAAAAAGATGTATCTTCTTATGAAATTATTTTTTAAAAAATTAATTAGAATTGTCAATTAGTTTGCCTATTTAAAGAAATGAAAAAAGGTTTATCTTTCTAGTATGTTTCTTATTCCATTTTATTTTTGTTTTATTTTTGTTTTTGAGACAGGATCTCCTTGTAGCTAATGATGAACTGAAACTTATTATGGAGACCAAGCTAGCCTGGATCTCACAGAGATCCACTGCCTCTGCTTCCTGAGTGCTGGCATTAAAAATGTGTGCCACCACATCTGGCCTCTTATTCTGTTTTTAGAGAAAGAAAATAAATGGAGTCTAATTCTAAAATGTGGTTACATTTATCTCCTAAAATCATTTTATATGGTTGGCCAGTGAACTAAGCAACCTCCATAACTACCTAATTGTAATAAGATTGCATTTAACTTAAAGTTTTAAGCTGTATTTAGAGATAGTAATTAGCTGATTATTGTCCCTTTTGAATTTTTGTGACAAATGCATTTTTATAACTAGACTCACGTGCATTCCTATTATTCTTCTTAAAGTTTATTAATTCAATACTTGTGACATATTAAATTTTAGTGCTATTAATTCTTTGAAAACACTAACTAATCTTTGATAAAGTTGTCTGCTTGCCTTTAATCATCATCTCTCTAGACTTACACCGTTCAGCTTTACCTTCATCTCTACCAATGGCAATGGCTCATCTAATAACAGTTCATTGATGTTTACATTAATTTCTTTGTTTGGTACTGGTCATGGTATTGAGTTCCTGGGAAAAAAATTGGCTTCCTCATACTTTAATGCTCTTGATAGGAATCAGAGCTCAAACCTGAATATATGGCTGTTAGTCATTGCATGAAGTAGAGGAAGCCCACTCTTTCGTTCCTCAACTCAAATTATTACTATGTTTTTAGATGTGCTTTCATTGTTTTAGGTAAGGATTGATCAGTTTTCTCCACTGAAATGGGCTGAACACTTCATCAAAACATTCTTATCCTATCACCTACCTTATGCAAGCATTCTTTCTGAAACAATGGACAGTAAAATCTGGCAGGCATTATATACCTGATTTAACAGCAGCCTCCTAAATATTGATGAATTCTCTTCACTGAAATGCACAAGGAGGAAAGTAGTTTAGACATGAATATTTTGTGAGTAACATATTTTAAAATTATTTTGACAGTTGGTTAGTTTTTTTGTGTATCTTTATCGCAGAAGTTTCTTGAATGCCCAGTAACTGAGGAAAAGAGGTATGTAAGACTGATGACACTAAAGGAAGAAACATTCACAACTATGGAAAATGTTACATTGAAAAAATACCACGTAGCTTGAGCAACTGAATTGGTGTATGAGATACATCAAGATCAGACAAAGGTTTTATAGTCATGCCAATGTGGAAGGCTCGGCAGAGGCTGAGATCATGGACAAGACCTGCATGTACATGGCATGCCACATCTCAGTTGATAACTTGACACACCTGGGCAGAGAGAACTGCAATAAGGAATTGCTTCCATTGGACTGTCCTGTGGGCATATTTATAAGGCATTCTCTTGATTTTCTGGTGACATGGGAGGGCTAAGCCCACTGTGAATAATGACATTTCTGGGCAGGAGAACCTAGGGTGCATAAGAAATCAGGCTGAGCACCATGAATAAGCCCATGCACAGTGGTCCCAATGGTCTCTGTTTCTGTTCACACATCCAGATTCCTGTCCTGAGTACCAGCTTGACTTGCCTTAGTGATGAACCATGATATGAGAATTATAAAAATAAAATAAATTCTTTCTTCCACAAGTTGGTTTGGGCGAATGTTTTTATTGGAGTAATAAAAAGTGACAAGTACAATGGGCAAATTTATTTTAAAAATTGTATTATTCAGATAAAAGTAGATCTAGGTAACTAATTATTATGCCAAAGAATCTTCAGTATAAACTCAGATGGATTTAGAATTATCCATGTAACATGCTTCTGATCATATCTGTGAAAGTAGTTACAGAAATGATTAACTTTAGAGAGAAGTTCCCTCTTAAATATGGGTGGCAACATCCCATGTCCTCGGGGTTTACCTAGCTGACCACAGTATTTCCTTTTCTCTGTGTTCTGGTTAGTACCACAGACAAGGTCTCTCTTGCTACCAGGAATTCTCACCATGTTGGCCTGCATTTCTCTGAACTGTGAAACTAAATAAATCATTCTTCTCTTAAGTTCTTTTTTATTTTAGAATTATATCGTGTATGTTTTCCTGTTTTGTTTTGTTTTGCTGGGGATTCGACCTATGGCCTCAAATGTGCTAGGCAAGTGCCTTTAATTGTGTTATCTCTTCAACACTTTAGTTAAATCTGTCATGTATTAAATTAGTCACATTGATGAGAAAATTAAACAAAGCAGAACATGGATGCCAAGCTGTGGTGCTGCTGCTGTAATAAACATGATCACGTGATTGGTAAGTTTAGAACTGGGTGTCCTAGCTTGCTTCTCCGTTGCTGTAACAAAACACCTTGACCAATACGAACTTGGGGAGGGAAAGGTTTAATTTGCTTACATCTCCCAGGTCACACAGTTCATCAGGGACCATAATGTAGGAACTCAGGGCAGGAACCCAGAGGTAGGAGCTGGATCACAGGCCGTGGAGGAACACTGTTTACTGCCTTGCTCCCCAGGTCCATGCTCAGTCTTCGTTCTTGCATAATAGATAACTACCTACCCAGGGATGGCACCAGTCACAGTGGGCTGGGCCCTCCAACAGCACTCAACAAACAAGAAAATACCCCAAAGACATGGCCACAGGCCAATACAATGTAGGCAATATCTCGGTTGAGGCTCCCTCAACCGAAGTGTGTTAAGTTGACACTAAAGCTATCCAGCGCACTGGTTTACAGGAGGAATATGGAAGAGTTTGGATCCAGAAAAGCTCTAGAATACTGGAAGTAGAGCTTAGTGGGACATTCTATAGAAAAGTTGGATCAAAAGACAAGAATACCAATAGAAACACAAACAATTAAGCTGTACTCCTTAGGTTTCAGAGAGGAACAAGTGTTTTATCAGGAAGTGGTCTAGAGGCCATTCATGTTGAATTCTGACAAAGAATCTGAATGTATTTGGCTCTTGTCCGGAGAAAGTGAGTGAAGCTGAATTCAAATATAATTGCCTAAATTGTCAGGTAGACGAAATTTCAAGACAACATAACATTGTAGCATGGCTAGTGTTCACAGCACTCATTAAGGTTTATAATGAGAATCCATAGCAAAAAAGTAAGGGAATATATGGCTTGATGAGGAAAGGCTCACCATCCATTTGAAAGCTGCAGAGAAGGCAGGTGCAAAGAAAGCACCAATAATCTTAGATAAATAATGCCATTAAATAGAAACCTCACACTCTGTTTTAGGACATTAGGCAAGACACCCTGAATGTAAGTCTCCAACCACAAGACTCAAACTTGTACAAAAAAAAAAAATGGAGAAGAGAGTGCTTTTGCAGTGGTTAGTTACCTGCTCAAAAGTGCCAAAGTAGGGAAGCATTTTCCTAGGGTCAGTGGTAAAGGCACCCAGAGACCCCAGCAGCTACAGACAAATATCAGTCTACATCTTGATAATGCAACAGTATTTAACATCATTCATATGATTCTGGTTTGCAGATATATAGATTATGTGAGTAGGTTGATGATAAAGGCATCAAACTCATCCTTGTACATTCACATTCACACACACACATACACACACACACACACACACACACACATTAAATCTTCCCAGACTGATTGACAATGGAAACAAGTTAAGCCAAAATGTGATTTGTCTGGGACCTGCAGTTAAGATGATTATAAAGGATATATTCCATTTTTAAAATAGGGATGTAATTAGAAGGAAATAGAGGAAGACATAAAGCTTTATATTCATTTGGTATTTTAGGAACCAGTCAAGTTTCTACTACTGGGAAAGTCATATTCTATAAAGCAAAGACC
This sequence comes from Eospalax fontanierii, assembly GCA_035773235.1. NCBI lineage: Eukaryota > Metazoa > Chordata > Mammalia > Rodentia > Spalacidae > Eospalax > Eospalax fontanierii. Next base: position 10,822,457 of record CM069524.1, read on the forward strand.
AGTATTTACACAATAATTGAGGGATGTACAGTAGATTAAGGTTTGAATATGTTGCAATTTGGATGTTTTACTCAGAGAGAACAGACATAATTTTAGTTCTGCCTTTATTTTATAACAAAATTATCCAAGAAAACAACTTCAAATTCCTAAATATAGTTATCTAACTGAAATAATGCAAATGTTTGAAAAATGGCCCATTTTATTTCATAGATACAGTTAATGTTAGCTTGCTTCCATTTTGTTTTTCAAATCATAATCAATTAGGGCAAAAAAATGGAGAGATTTAATAAGTCAAACCAACTACGTTATACCCCAAAAGATCAAAAGCTCAAAAATGTTTCAAATTTAGCCATTTATGTACCTGAGTACAAAGAAGAGAAATGAGAAACTAAGCAAAAGCCTGGAAAACATATAGATACAATACTATCCTATCTGCCCTCAGCTTTTGTACTGTTATACGACATTTTTAATCCATAGTTCTATTAGATGCCTTTCTATTGGTGTGATAAAGCACTATGATTACCAGACATGGTGGCACATGCATTTAATCCCAGCACTGATGAAACACAGACTAGTGGACTCTGTGAGACCGAGGTCAGCATGGTCTACATAGGAAGTACAGGCTAGTTGGAACTACAGGGAGACACTGTCTCACACCAACTCACCAAAAGAACTAAATAACAAAGCAACAACAACAACAAACATGACCAAGACAACTTATAGAATAGTTGATTTGGCTTGTAGTTAAAAAAAGGAGCACACATAACAATAGGCATGGCAGGAGGTGGCCAGAGCAAGAAACTGAGAGTTCATCTTCAAGCTTGCAGAGGAAGCACTTAAAGAAACTGGAAGTGGTGCTAGGCTATGAAAACTCATGGAAGTCCCCATCTAGTGATGTGCTTCCATCAGCAGGGCCATACCTCCTAAACTTTCTATGACCACCCCAAACAATACCAAGAAACAACAAAGTATGCAACTATTTGAGACTATGTGGGGGATACTTCTCATTCAAACCATCACAATGGTATAATCAATACATTCAATGACTTGTTTAAAAATGATTCTTACTGTATGGCTAGCAAATTATCCCATATAAAGGACATACTTTATAATTCCAAAATATTGATTACAAACTTCCTAGCCCTGATCGGTCTCTCAAGTAACCTAATAAAAGTAAAATAACAGGCAAGAAACATTAAACTTATTCATTATACATTTATATATCACATCAACAGATGCCATTAAAATAGTGCCTATAAACATCTTCCTTGCTTTGCTTGCATACCACAGAGAAGCTAATGTTTCTCAACAGATTTCTTTATTTTCATCCCCTTCCACATAATTCTCGCAGGAAGTATAGTCAGTCTTATTTTTAAATAGGACAAAGTGAAACAATTTGCATGAAATGTGTCCTGAATTCTATTTTTATGCTTTTATGCTTCAAAAGATAAAAGAGAGTTGGGAAAATTTTAGAATAATAAGAAATGAAGGGAGATGCTTCCATCATATTAGAACAAAATGCTGGAGATATGAAGGGAAAGATTTAAGAGTAGTCGGTGCAGAATATTTTGTCTGTTGTCTGGCAGCCCCAGGATCCTTTCAAGCATTCTTATAGGAGTCATGCAAAATTCAGAGGCATGGGGAATTATTTTAGGCATGAGAGAGAGAGGGCATAAGTCTCAAAACTCTGTAGTATTTCCCTGATAAAAGTCTAGGACTATGACACACTACAGGGAGAAAATTGTATGTTTGATGAAATGCAAGTTATGTACTTCAACAGTGTGTGTCTTTAAATAGACATTAAATAACATTAGAAAATAAAAATTCCATGTAAAGTGAAGATTTTCTACATACCATATAAGTTATAGCTGCTATTACTTGTTTTATCAAGATGAACTTTTATCTTTTGGTACTTTAACTTGTCATAATTATGTAAATTTTGAAAAACATAAGCACAGATTATATTGTAACCTGAAAATCCATGATTAATGTCTTTAAAATTGTAACCCGAAAATCATGATTAATGTCTTTAAAATATGTTTGGTTTTTTTTTCACTATAGGAGCATTAAATCAGGTCAGAAGTTAGAAATACAAGGTCACCATTAGCTCAGCAGTGTATTCTATTCTTATGAAGATTTGAAATAACCTTGTGGCCATCTATATAAAAATAACCCAAGAAACACAAGTAAAAACAGGTCTTTCCACATATCTTTGACTTTGTGACCAGACATGGGAGAGAATATGCTGATATTTAATTAGTATCCATTTGAATTCTATTGAATTCACAACATGCAAAGTGTTAGAGCATTTTTGTGTCAAGTTGTTAATAAGTTTTACCTGTAGTTTATGAAATAAGAATAAATCTCACTTCATGAATTATTTTTATTTTTGTTTGGTTTACATTTTCATTTATGCATTTGTATAGCAATTTTCTTTGACTTCACTAATCTAAAAGACACAAAAACTATCACTTCTGTCTTCAGTTATTTTAGAATCAATCCTTACAAAAGTAGAAACAAGTAACAAAATACAAAAACACAGACACACATATCACACAAAGATATATTCACTACAACACTCAAATACAGCCATTGTCTTCAAGAAAAAAATGAATTATATAAGATAGCACAGATATTATGTTTAAAAAACACACATTTTCTCTCTTAAGTAGGAATTTCTTATCTACATAATGGCTTAGTGGCAATCACTGAATTTTCCTATGCAGTGTAATTAGACTGCATATAATTTTAGTCATTATATATATATATATATATATTGAATTTTTGTTCATGCCATACAACACGTCTTAATCGTAATTAGATCCTGTCCCGTAACTCCACCAGCAGTTTTCATGAATTCTGCCATATATGTCAAGGGTTATCAAATGAATTTTGTGTCCCTGAATGTCCCTTGGTGTGAGTTCATTCATGGAGACTAGTCAGTCTATTTAGCATCACTCCCTTAAAAATGACTAACTTGAACAGCTACCCATAGTTCCTCAGCTTCTTATACTTTTCCCCTAAAATTCATATGGAATTACAAAGATCCCAGAGAGCCAATTCAATTGTGAGCACAAAGATTAACATACTAAATCTCTTATTATATTTCAGAGCTATAATCATAAAAACAGCATGTTATTAACACAGAAATAGAGTTGCAGATCAATGGAATAAAATAGAAAACTCAAACATTACTATAGCCTATTTCAGCACTTGTTATTTGAGAAGATGCCAAGAATACACACTTGAGGAAAGACAATGTGTACATTAAGTGGTGATGGCAAAACTGGATCTCCACCTCCAGAAAAATGAAATTAGACCCATATCTATCACCCAGAGCAAGAGTCAACTCCAAAACGATCAAAGACTAATGTGGAACAAGAAATACTGAAATTGTTAGAAGATAATATAGACAGTCTTCTACACGATATAGGTGCCAGAAAAGATTTTCAAAATTGAACATCAGTTTCTCAGAAATTAAGGTGAATGATCAACAAATGAAACCTCATTAAACTAAAAAGTTTCTGTACAGCAAGGAAACAACCAATTTAGTGAAGAGGAAACACACAGAGTGGGAGAAAATCTTCACCACCTTCACATATGACAGAGGATTAATATCCAGAATAACAGGAAATCAAAAATCAAAAAGCAAGCAAACAAATGATCCAATTAAAAAATGGGCTATGGATCTGAACAAAGAGCTCTCAAAAGAAGCAGGAGTTAAGAAACAACACCTTGAAAAGTGCTCAAATCCTTAGTAATTAGGGAAATGCAAATCAAAAAGCTCTGACCCCAGTTGGAATGGTTGTGATTAAGATAACAAATGATGCCAAATGCTGTAGAGGATGTGGAGAAAGGGGAATGTGCATTCACTGCTGGTGGGATTGCAAACTGTTGCACTGATATGGAAATCACTATTGTGAAAAAAAACACAAAAATCCACCATATAACATGACTAAATCATTCCTTGGCATATACCCAAAGCACTCAAGGCTACAGAGATACTTGTGCAGTCATGATTGTGGCTGCTCTTTCCACAATAGCTAAGAAATGGAAACAACCTAAATGTCTCTCAGCTGATGGATGGCTAATGAAATGGTACATTTACACAAAGGAGTTCTACTCAGTAGTAAAGAAGAATGAAATCATAACATTTTCAGGTAAATGGATGGAACTAGAAGCTCTTACACTAAGTGAAGTATAGACTTAGAGCAACAGATGATGTTTGTTCTCTCATTGGTTGATCTTAACATCAAGTCCTTATATGTGGGATAAATCCTAAGGTAACCATAGGAGTCATGAAGATGCAAAGGAACCATGGATGTAACTAGGAGGAAGGAGCAAGAGAAAGGGAGATAGCAGGAAACAGGTGTTATCTAGAGGAAATAGGGGGTGGGGTACAGGTCCTGTAACTGAGGAGGAAGGAAGGAGCATTATAAAGGGCTAGTGAGAGGAGTGATAAATAGTGCTTATGTGATGTGAAAAACAGAATAAAGTGTTCAGAAGCCTACTGAACAATAATGTACAATACCTGTGTGAGAGAGTAAGTGTAGAGCTGAGGGCGATATAACAAGGAAACATAGTGCAAGACAGGAGAAACCCCCCTTTTAGTCGTTCAGGGTAGTCCAAGAGATTCCCACATAGCATAGGCTGTTGCCATAGCCCTTGATTATTTCTGAGAACTTGAGATTAATTCCCTATTGCTGAAAATAGAACATACTTTGAACACAGGATTTATAGCAGTGGAGTTGGAAGCGACCTAGAATTCCATCTAATTATCACGTACATTTATTAGTATTACTATTAATAATTAAATATTACCTATATAGCCTACCCTATGTAGGCTATTCTGTGCCTTGAAAATTATATATATATATATATATATATATATATATATATATATATATTTGACACAATGTTATCCACAATTCAGAACTCATGTGTAAAAGAGACTACAATTCCAAGATATCTAACAAATGACCATTCCGCCCCCACCTCAGTGTTTCTCATTGTATTGTGTGGGGTCTGGGTCTATCATAAAAGGTATTAAGCAAACCAAGCAACCCTGGATATCCTGACGGGATAGTAGGAGTCTGGCCTACTCTACCTGATGTGATAACCTAGGTTCCAGGAAGCCACTGAAGGCCTCAGCAGTTGCTTCATCTTTTCCCCCCAACAAAGATGACTCCAGACCAGAATCAGGTTCTTGGGGTTTGTTTCCTGGTTCCTAATTTCCATGCCATCCCTGCAACCTAACCGCCCTTGCCTAAAGACTCTACCTTTAACTTTCCCGCCTTCTGTAATGGCCAGAAGGGCCTTCCTACATAAACCCCTGCCTTGGTTTCAATAATTAAACTGCTCACCGAGGCAGTCTCCCAGGAATCTCTCCTGCTGCACTCTGAAACACCTGAGGACCTGTTCTATCGTCCTCCATTTTCTGGGACAGCTGGAGCACAACAGCCGTGCTAGAGATGGAGACCCACCCACAGTATTGCTCTGCTGGGCAGAAAGATTCTTATGAACTATTTTGCTGTAATGTTCAAAATATTGTCCTGCTGAAGGTATACAGCCTGAGTCAAGTGATAAGGAAGCCCAAGATCTGATAGGATTTTGCTTAAGAAAATATTGTTTGTTTATCATTCTTTTCCTACAATTATTTGGATGAGGCTAAAGTGTCAATCCAATGAAAATCGAAAATTGTCCTCCGAATTTCTACAGTAAACACATGGGCTGTGCATGTGCATATATGCTTCCAAAAACATCTTGCAAAGTTTAGGATAATTAGCATAAAGTTTCTTTATAACAGAATTGCTGAGTTTAAATAAAATAAATTTGTGCCATTAATGCATAATAGTAAAGTCCATATGATTTGAAAATTTATGCTTTTGTAAGAAAACTGTGAAAAGCCTAGCATGGGGATTTGTTTTGTCATGCCACCACTTAGGAAGTGAAAGGAAGAAGAATGAAGGTTGGAGGACAGTCTGAGTTACAAGAAAACACACAGAAATAAGTCTCATAACCTAGAAAGATGAGTCAGATTGCAATCTTGGAATGCACATAAAGATGGACATGAAGAATAGACTCCACAAAGTTATCCTCAAAATCCGCATGTACACTGTGCCATGTGTGCCCACCCCCACAAACCATACACACAGAAATCATTTAATTAATTAATTAATGTAGTTGTAATAACCAATGCTTCTGAATACACCAGATAACTGCTGGTTTTAGTTTTTGTATTTGCAGTTCTCTAGAGATTCTTTCATGACATTTTCATTTATATTTTATGATATCCTTAGCAAAATTTGCACACTCAATATGAACATAGCTATTATTAAGTAGATATTCACTAATGATGGAATTGACTTTGCTGGTTCATGCAGCAAAGGTTAATTTATCTTCTAGGCCAGTAAAACATTTAGTGATTTCTGTGTAGATTTAAATGTTAACTTGGCACAACCTAGACTACCTCGGAAGAGAGACTTAATGAGGTATTTCTTAGATCAGTGGCCTGTAGGTCTAAATATGGGTGGTTGTCTTGTTTGTAAATTGAGGTAGGTAGATCCAACCCACTATGCGAAGCACCATTTCATCGGCTGGGAATCAACTGTAAAAGACAGAAAAAAAAGCCTATTGCAGCAAGAAGGCACCATATATGCATTTACTCTATTTGCCTTTGACTACAGATCTGATATAGATAATTGCTTGAGTTCCTGCCTTGACTTCCCCTCATTGATGTACTGTAACATAGAATGAATTTTAATCCAAATGCATCCTTTTCTTCCATGAATTGCTTTCTGTTGGGCTATTTGTTACAACAGAAATTAAACTAGAATACACACAGCATAGGAAAAATATCTTTAAGAAAGAAAAGCATAAAACAAATTAAAGAATATTATCTGATCTCATGAAATGTTGATGTATGTCTCCCATCAGTTCCACTGTTTTCCTTTTTCTAAAAACTTTCCTTGTACTTTAAAATATGTTTTATTAATGATATCATAACATATAATTCTCTCCTACAATAACTATGAAGTGCACATTAAGACCAAATGCTTAAATGCCAAACAGCCTTTTTTTTCTTTTAAGGATGGTGTCTGTGATAATGGACAATTGTAGTTGTGACACTGGCAGAACTGCTCCATAACTTCATCATCTCACTTTCCCAGACTTCATTTTAAGTTTCTCAAGAAGTAACACTACAGACTGGTGCGATGGGAGGAGAACCTGGCAACTACTAGAAGCCACAGAACATCCTTCAGTTCCCTTTATCCTATTGTCCTACATTCTGATTCAAAGGATAAACACGTAAGAAAAATGAATGCACTCATTCAAAAATTACTCTTTAATTTCCATCTTTCTGCTTCCTTTTGAATGGCTCATGGTACTATGGAAAGTTAAATCCTGTCACAATCTGCTTTCCAAGTCACATCATAGCTTTTTCTGTATATGTGGTATATAGAAATAAATAAGCAAGCATGCTCTTGGTTATCCACCAAAACTGGATGGTAAGGACCTATTGCTGAAGACACTACCTACATGAGCTATGGAATGAACAAATCAAGCTGGTGCTGATTTTAGAGCCTCATTTCTACTGGATTAGTATCCACAGTGCTGGAAGGTGTTATGCAATCTAGCAGAATAAAAAACTAATAATAATTAGTTCAACAATAACATTTGGCCCATGATGGTAATAGTGATACAAATATTATTACAATCACTCTTTAGCTGGATTTACGTTCTGCTTCAAATAACGGAGTGCATGAAATTTAAAACTTCTGCTATGGAAAACATTAAAAACATAATGTTGTGTTTTTATAGTAGAAGAAGTATCATTGAAGCTAAATGATAATCCATGCTGCAGTGGGAAGAACTACATCTGTTACCCATCTCTTTCCAAGGCTCAGGGACTATTGTGCAATCTGATGGTGGAAACTCTGTAAGAGCCAGAGGAAAAAGAGAGGAAGTATAGCATAAAATATGCATAAAGTTTTCCTCTGGCAGAATGGGGACGCCTGTGAAGGTGGCCGTGGTTGTGTGTATGCGTGGGCTCAAAGCCCTGGATCCAGGAGCTTGACTGATAAAGGAAGAAATGAATAGCATCAGCTACCTCACAACCAACCCTAACCCTTGAGGGTTAGGGCCTAAGTGTGGAGCAGGAATTTCTGGGAAAGGGATGGAGCTCATGGTGGTGGTTCACCATCTTAGTGGAGGTCAGGTAGTTTGGCTCTTCTGATAAAAATGTAAAAAACTGTTTCCCAACCTCCCCACCATCCCTGAAAATTTCTTTGTAAGTAACCCTGGACATAGAGGGGCTGGGCTGAATGCCATGCCTCTGAGAGAAACTGTTAATACACACCTACGGGCATTGTACAATGTAGATGCACTTCCTACATGCACACAATACATATAAAATAAAGTAATTAAAATATGTTTTAAAAATATAAATCAAATTTACCAAGAACAGGGATAAGTCTGGGTGTTTGTAACCAAGCATGTCATGTTGCGTGTTACTTGACTTTCCTGCATCCAGGAGCAGTTTGTCACTGCAGTTGACTGTTTCATGTATTATTATACTTTTCAGAGCTGTAAGCTATCAAATTCCATAGGAAACACACTAAGTTAGTACTTTACTCTATGAAGATGATCCACAGTGGAGTGGGGATGTTCTAAAGAGCTCTACCTGCAAGACAGTGAAGGAGTAGGCTGAGGGGAAGTTCCAATTAAAATATGATGAAGTGACATTAGAGCCTCAGTCAAACCCACGAATTGTCTCAAATGGGGATAACAAGGCACAGCCAGTGTTGGATACAGCTGTCTTTGTGGTAGCAGGAGTGTACACAGAACAAAGAAAAGGTGTTTAACTAAAGAAATACTTAGGGAGTATACAAGTGAAAGTCTTCAACAGCAACAGTCTCAGTATCTGGGAGGAATGCTTCCACACTGATGAGGAACCCTGCGGTCTTCAGCTCAATTAAGGAAACATCAGGAGGAGCAGCACTGGATATTAAGATACATCACGAACATTACAGTAGATCGGGAAATCTATGAGAGCCAGGAAAACACATCTCCCATAGAAACAAGTGAGAGGAAAAATGTGCTTTCCCAACATAACTACGTTGAATACAATGACATGTAAAAGAGATGCATTAACTTAGTTCTTTACTATCTTTAGTTATCTTCTGGAATCCATTGAGTGCCCTGAGGTTCTTACATGAAGCTTCCATGCATTTCTTTACTTTGATAAACTCATTGGAGCTGGCTCAAACTGCTTGGCACCACATGGGGTGGAGGAAGAATAAGGCCCTGTTGCACTTGTTGCCTCCCAGAGTCAGGTAGACCCTGTTTCTGATTCCTGACTCTAGCCACACCTGTTGTCTCTCCATTAACCACACCTGGATGGTGGGAGGGGCCCTGGCCATGTGAACTGTCTCCACCCCTTGAACAGCCATTCACAGGAGGGAACTGTACCATGTGTACTTGAGGGGGGTATTAGACACTCTGCAATAGTCTTTATACTTTTTATATGTTTTGTGAACTGTTCCTCCGGTTTTAAAGCCACCCAGAGCAGCCTTAGCACAAAATTTGGCTTTTTGTCAATCTTTTCTTCAGAAACTAGAGCTAGACACAGTCTTGCCACACTTGTCTTTGAATAACCCAAGCAGACCTCCTCTGTTTTGTCTCTTTTATACATTTTTCAGGTTGTTCTATTCTAGAGACATACTTTACATGCTGGTCTAGGTTGCTTAAATCTGTCAAAGCCTCTCGCCTTGTAAAGATCCTGTCCCACTAGGGGATTTAGCACACACACTAAACCGCCATACCAGCTTTGAGGTCCTTCATTAAATCAAGTCCTTCATTAAATCTCTACTGAACACAGTCCTATCTGGTCCTGTGAACGGGGCACCGTGCATTGCTTTCCTCATTCCTAGTTCTCTCTGCAGTGCCTGTCCCTCTTTCATTGTCCTCCATCTCCTGACACCCATGGGTACCGCCATTGGTGACCACCAAGTATAGAGATGCTAATGGCCAGTCCAAGCCAGTCCATCGGAGACTGACTCCCCCTGTATTGCCTCAGGTTATGCAGTCTATGTCTAAAGGAGGGATGGATGGTGATACTGCTCAGCTTTCCTCCCTCTGCAGCCTTTAGACTAATGTCATCTGCCTCTGTGTCCCGTATTCTCAGGATCCACATGATGACAGGCTCTTTTGCTGCTTGTTTGAACGTCCTCCCTAGTTCCAGGAGTTCCAGTGCTGAGTACGCACTAATTGCTAAATTCTTCTGCTAGTTAAGGCCTCCATCAGCTTGCTGACGCCTGGATTTCTCCTTTCTTTGTGTTAGAGGTCGAACCCAAGGGGCACTCTCAGCGCTTTCTGGGTCACTGCTTCCTCATCACTTTCTGTTTTCTTTTCTGGGTTCCCAGTCGAGGAGTCTCAGGAAAGACCTTGTATTGTAGATCTACTCTGAGCTTTCTTTCCTTTTTGCCCTCTTAGTAGCAAAAATGTCAGGTTAAAACTTCTATTTCTTTTTCCTTTTAATTTATCACCAAGGTCAAGCATGCCACTCCATGCAGCTACAAGTGGATTCCCATTCTGGGATTTCTGCCACAGACATTGTCTCCCTTGGGATGTCATCTTAGCCACCTCAGGATCCACTGAACAGGCCATGCCAGAACCTATTCTGTCCACACTCCCTCCATTGATCCCCATATTAGCTGGGACATAATTCCTTTCCCAAAACACATTTTCTGTGTTGGTTAGTTGATCCTGCTCACATTGCCAATTTGTCTTAAGAATTTCTCTCAGTGAAGCCCCTCTAGGTTTGGAACTACTAAGCAAACAAAGTATGATCTTTGGGGAAACCAGAGTAATTTGGACTTACTTACAAAAGAATTTTCAGGGAGAGGGGATATAATTCTCATCGTGGGGTTGGGTTGCAGGTTTCCTGCTTTGTATTGGACATATTAATGGCACATTTAGCTCAGTGATGTTTCCATTTCTCTTTCAGATAAGATTTTTGTATTTCCTCTTTCCCCTTCCTAATGCGCTGTTATTTACTATAAAGGAAACTTATATGTGTGTTTTCTTTATTTGTTTTATTCTTTTGAGGTTCTGCTTTTATTTTCGTGTTCCTGTTGAAATGAGTATAAAGTTGTACTAATCCTGACCTGCCATTCTTTCTCCCTCTAATAAGTGCCTCCTGCCAGGCCAAGAACAGAGGAAAACAAGCTCTCTTAGGAATTGAATAGACACAATTAAACTGTCAAGATTAGTATCAATTATGATCATGGCTAAAATGAATAGAAAAGGCAAACTGTAGGTGAAATCCTCCAACTCATTTAGATGCAGATGACACTAAAATCAGATTTGATATCATCTGAGCTGCTAAAATTCTTCAGTCAACCATGAGGAAATACATCCGTTTATTTTCCCAAACACTGTTACTTTATAAGAGTCACAGATGAAAGGTGCAGAATTAAATGTTCTTAAATAGCAAAGATGGTAAAAGAAAGTCATAATTTACGGGAAGCCTAATGTTTAAGTAAAGTTATTATTTTGAAAAACTTTCAGTAAGATCCTTGTATTAGGAGCTAAGTTTCATTGTAGTACACCTATATTCCTGAAAGGACTACAGGGAAAGAGGTGCAGGGATATGATAGATTAGATAGATGATAGATGATAGAAAGAGAGAGGGAGATAGAGATAGATAGATAGATAGATAGAGAGATAGATAGATAGATGACAGATAGATACATGTATCAGTGATAGATATTAGATAGGCATACATATAGTCAATAGTTAAGTATAAAATAACAGATAACTAGATGATATATGAGTGATAGCTAGCTACATTATAGTAGATAAATCATTGATTGATAGATGATATATATATATATGGAGAGAGATGATAGATAATAGATACATTATTGATAGTGAGATAGATTTCTGGATCATTACAAACTAGATGAATGATAGAGGATTGATTGACAGATTATGTGTAGATAGATGGAAGATAGTTGGATTGATTGTAAAATGGATAAAGGCATACAGACAAAAATAGAGACTAATGCAGAAATGTGCTCTGTAGAGATATATCAACATGCAAATCAATTCTTGCCAAACTGATTCTCATTAAAATGCTCAGATATATAATATTGCTCCCCATTTTTCTTCTGGGGCAAGTGAGAAACAGTAATAAAGATGAGGGATAGGTCTTAAATCTGTTGCTTAATTTATATATATATATTTATACATACCAAAATTATTTATACATAGTCAAATCACACTCACTGTTTTGTGCTGAGTGTTTTATCTTTATCAATGACTTTCAAGTTCAGTTGCATCTCAGTTTCCCACCCAGCGTCACTGAAATAACAAGACACTAAGTGACTGGCCGTATCCATTGGCTGGTGCATGGAAGCCACGGTTTGTGCAACCCAGTCAGATTTCATTCTCCAGCCTGTTGTTAAAGGAGTCTCGGGATGAGGTCCGGTCATCTAGGGGATTTGTTTGTTCCATGGAATGAACAGAGAATTAGGCATCCCAGAAAGGCAAAAGACCCAAGCATGGCAACAGTGAAAGTAGAAACGGAAGGACAGGGAAGCTTCCGCAGAGGCTGCTTACCAAGAAAGCGGAAATTTTGGGTAAGGAGAGCGAGGAGACCAATGCTTCAAAAGTGTCTAGTCAGAAGAATGAAGTTAACTGACAGGAGGGTCAAAGGAAGCGGCTAAGAAGCCACTGCCATCTCCGTGAGAGTCTTAGGCACCACCAGAAAGCTACAGCTGTGGGAACCTCAAAGACAGTTCAAGGAATGGAGCGGACAGATGTGAGAACATCATGCCCTAGGCAAGGAGAGAAACAAAGCAGGTACCAGAGGAAGAAGAGAAGTTAGGAATCAGGCAGTCTCAGGCTCAGAGACCCAATAGGCAGTGGCCATGAGAAGGAAAGGGGTGAAAAACTACAAACACTATTGAGTTTGACAAGTAGCTCCCATCAAGAAGTGAGGGAGATCGTGCTAAGGAGCTTTGGATTGGGCCTTTTATAGAATCTTGGGGCCGTCTTTCCTAACCCCCTCCACTTCTCCCTCATTGGTGTTGCTTGGCCATCATCCCTTGGGTGAGCTCTTTATTCCTTTTACCTGCTCTCTTTTTACTCTGGCCTTTTAAGACCATTAGCAATTGTAACAATTCTTTTTTACTAAGGTTAATAATCTTTAGTTGTTGTAACAGTTGCAAAAAGTCCTGGGGAACAAGAAAAGCCTCTCCTTACAAGGACCCATGCCTGGTTTCTTGAGTGGCCTAAGCTCCCCCCTAACTCTCACTTACTGTGTTCTTAACTCCCCCAAACCAGCAATTCTCTTGTCTTTCTGGTTGTAAGCCTGAGCCTTTTACTGCTGTGACAGGTCTCCAGCCCACCACCAGTTCTCTTAAAGATATTATCTTCAGTCATGAAAGGTGTTGGAATGACAAGTTATGGTGTTTTATAAAAATTTTTCTCCCAGGGTCTGGAGACTGGCTCACCAGTTAAGAGCACTGGCTGCTTTTGCAAAAGGCCGCGGTTCAATTTACAGCACCCACATGGTGGCTAGCAATCATTTGTAACTCCAGTTCCAGGGGCTTCTTCTATCCTTCTTCTATCCTTCATGGGCACTGCACAACACAGGTGCACTTACACACATGCACGCATAACACTCATAGACATAAAATAAAATAAAATAAAATAAAAGTTAAAAAAATAAAAATGTTCCTTGAAATTGAAAGGTCTATCTTTGATCTAGTTTCTATGACCCTCCCTAAACAGCAACACCAACTGACCAAGCACTCAGGTACTTGAGTATGGAGACATTTCTCATTAAATCACAACTCCCAAGGAAATCTTCATTGTCAGTTGTAAAGAAATCTCTTCAAGCCAGAAAGTAGAGATGATTTTACAGCCAGGAAGAACCTCAAATTATTCCTTGCAACTGTTTGTCTTTCATGCTCAGTTAGATCTGGCCATAAGATTTATTTAAACACATTTATAACTGTATTTTAATAATTCAGGATCACAAAAATGGAGCTCTTGGAAAAATTTATTGTCATTCACAGCAGAGTGGGTTCTGAAAGAAGACACACCTGGGTGGCCTCTCTTCGAATGGTGAACGAGATCCTTCCAGCTGTATCAGAAGGTTTGAGGATTAAAACGTTCCTTGTGCAGTTAAGGGCTGGCTCTAATTGGTATCAGACTTGCATTTTGCTCAATAGAATCCTCTCTCTGATTCTATCCACATTTCCAGAAACGCAGATGATCACTGCTCTGTATCATTATGTTTCTCCATCTTCTGCCAACTGCAATGATTAGAGGCAATTCTAAAACTTTTTGTCCTATTGTTACAATAGGTCTGGGAATAAATTTCTAAATGCGTTATGAGAATCAGTGTTCACATTCTCAAAACCGATTTTTTAACAGCAAAAACAAAGCAGCTTTCCTCCCTTTTTGTAAGCAGATTTTGGATATTAAACTGTGCTGAAGTTTCTAGGCCACTCTTCAATTGATTTAAATATCCACAATTATAACATGATTGCCTTGTTCCTTATGCATGTATTTGTACATATGATGAATGTGTCATGTCTGTTTGCATGCCTGTACATGCCAAGGCCAGAAGAAGCATTGAATGTCCTGCCTTAGTACTCTCCACATTAATTCCTTGAGGCAAGGTCTGTCTCTAAATTTGGGACTAGGCTGATGTCACTTTGTGTGAGTCGTTCCAATGGAGCTTTTTACATAGGTGCTGGGATTCAAATTCAGACGCTCATGCTTACACAGAAGGTGCTCTCACACACTGAGCCATCCTGTCAGCCCATTTAATGTCAGAACCTCACTTGGGCAGGATGCTGATTAGTCTGTATTGCAGACAAGAACTTCATCTCATAAGAAGAAGAACCTATCAAATTGTAACCCATAATGACTTATACCTACATATACTTGTTTCTTGTGAGGATGTATTCAATGTAGATTAACCAAGAGTTCATCTCTTGGACTAGTTACAAATGCATCAATTAAGCAGGATGTGATTGCTGTGATCAGACTTTAGATTTGACGGTAGACTTTCATCAAACAAAATCTACTGTCTCCATACAAAATGAAGAAATGTGCTTCCTTCTAGGAAGTTTGCAACACTGGTTTCACAGATAATGTCAAAACAAAAACAAAATGGCCCAATATTGCACATAGTTCTTTTGATTAACAACAATTCATTTTTAAATGAATACTTCCAATAACATTTTAATCAAAAGTGAGTGTTATCCTCTGGGATTATTAATTAAAAATAATGCAATGATTTCCCCAAAAGGGTGAAATAACAAGTATAGAAAATAGTATCTAATTATCCCGATCACTGTAGATACATCAGAAATAAAAGACCATGCTAAGTGAACTCAGTAGATTAGAATCAGTATCCACATACATAAATGATTACTTATATCAATGGCAGCAACAAAGAAATGCTTTGTTTTGTTTTTATCATTCAAAGAAGTAGAGAAATACTCGGAATTTCACTTCCTAAATAAATGAATGACATTGACTCTACTGTGTTAATGAAACAGATTTTCTTAGGACATGGAAACTTTCTCTTTGGTTTTCTAAAGTTAAAATGTGTAATAAAAAGAATGAAGAATCCAGGAGATGCCAGAGAAATAATTGCAAAACTTGTTACTATGTTGTTAGACTACTAAGCATTTTGTTAAAAAGAGAAGTTACAGGAAACATGAAAATCCCTAGTGTGCTCACACCAGCCCACGCCAGCTCACACCAGCCCAGAAGGGAATCAATTTTGAGAGTCATGAAAATTAGTTCATATTGAAAACTGTTGAGAAAGAGGTGAGGCAATTTCATGTTCTGTGCTACATAGGAATGCATGCAGTCCACCCCCTGGTCTTTATCTGCTGTGGTACGTCAAATGGTGTTTTCTAACTAATTCTGTTTGGAGTGAGAATTAAGTATCACTTAGTGTGACCACCAACATGCTTGAATTATACAGATCTTTCTGACATATCTTCCCAGGTATTTATGAATATCCAGATTTTTCACAAGTTAGATGGAAAGAGAGAAGGGAGTTGGAGTGACTAGGGAGAAAAGAGAACTTATTCTATATATTACTGTTGCTACAAATAGAAAGTTTACACTTCTAGGGCTGGAGAGGTGGCTCAGAGGTTAAGAGCACTGGCTGCTCTTGCAGAGGTCCCTGCTTAGATTCCCAACAGTCACATGGCAGCTAACAGCAGTCTGTATTTACAGTTCTAGGGCATCTGACACTTTCTTCTGGTGCCCATGGTCACTACATGCAAATGATGCATTTCCTTACATGCAAGCAAAACACTAATACATATAAAAATTGAAAACTAAACAAACATTTATATTTCCTTCCCCTAAGATTTCAGTTTTCTGTACTCTAGAGATGGAGGGCCATCATCTTGCTCTGCTTTCATTCTCTCTGACATTACTGTCAAACTTTTCTCTCTTAATTTTGAAAATCCTTCTTGGTTGGAGTTAACAACTCTAATC
This sequence comes from Eospalax fontanierii, assembly GCA_035773235.1. NCBI lineage: Eukaryota > Metazoa > Chordata > Mammalia > Rodentia > Spalacidae > Eospalax > Eospalax fontanierii. The sequence goes on from CM069524.1 coordinate 10,838,999, forward strand.
TTGACAAATATTGAATAAACTTTGATTCTTATTTTACTTTATTCTACCCTTACTTCGGAATTTTATAACTGCTCTTTCTTGACCTGGTTGTCCGGGCACTGTGTAACCTTTTTCCTATGTGGATGCCTATTTTTCCTGTCTTCTTTGCTGGTTCAAACTCTATTTTTATGCCCCAGAGCTTGCTTCTGACTTGTCTTTTGTTCGTCAATGTCTTCCTTCAAGATGTTAGGTTATCCAAGCCTGCATGGACCACCTTCACAAAAAGACTAGCAGGTGCATTTCCCTGGTTTTCTTCTTTCCCTTGAGTTCAGCATAATGGTGATCAAAGAGAGTTCCCAGGTGTTCTGAAAAGGAAAAGTGAAAATTGAAAAAGAATTTTACCCATGTCACCTAGATCATAAAGACAGACTTGTTAGAGTTCTATTTTCTTTAACTCCTTGATGAACTCAAAATCTGCATATTTCAACCAGCTAGATTTCACTTTGTACCTTCAACGTTAGCCATTGTTACTAGAGTTGGGTTTAATCACAAGTTGCTGCTGAGTAGGTAGCCTCGCTGGAGAATTGTCCTGATTGTTTTAATTGTTAAGACCCACTCCAAGTGTGATTAGTACTTCTGAGAGTAGTCCAGATTTAAAGGGCCATGACATGTGTATGGGAGTATATGCCTTTAATACCAGCATTTACGGAGGCAGAGGCAGGTAGACATCTGTAAGAGCAGAGTCAGCCTGATCTACATAGTGAGTTCTAGGGCAGCTGGGGCTGTAAGGAGCCCCTGTGTCACAGAGAACAACAAACAGAGGGCATGGCAGAAGGAAGAGTATTCATCTTTTGCTTGTTTGGCTTTTCTTCTCATACCGGAGTCATTTCTGCTCTGGTAAGAACCCCTCACCCAGAAATCTGGATGTGACCCCAATAAAACTCATTAGTTCACCAAGTTGATTTATGGTAGTTTCCGAACTTTGTTTTGTCCTTAGTTCTTTTTCTGGGATGAGTTCATGTTTGTTCATTTTTCTCCAGGAATATTCTCATGTAACATGTGTGTGAGTGAATAAGTATCAGTACAGACATGTTTTGTCCTGGAGCACATGTGGATGCCAGAGGACAACATTAGAACAAATCAGTTCTCCTTCCATCATGTGCATTGAACTCAGGTTATCCAGCTTTTCCTGAAAAAGGCTTTTACTTAACTGAGTCAGCTTGCTGCTTCAGGGTTCTTTGTTGCTTGAGCAACTGAAGTATTTATTTTTTAATTTTCTTAGACTGTTAGTCTATAATTGATAAAGGCTAAAAAGTACTGCTGGTATTCCTGTTAAACCTTAAATGAAGTAGAACCTGTGATCATCACTTAACATTCTAAACCTTAAAATTATTTGTTTCGTTGGCAGTTTGCACTCACATACACTAAAGTTAGAGCATGCAACTGAGAAAGTTACCTAACTCATCCTCTGTGATCTGTCTTGGATACGAAGAAAGATTTAAAACATGAAGCCACTGGTACAAACACTTGTCACATGTGTTATGTGTTTAAAGCTTTGAGCTCTACAACTAAATCTATGAATGTGAGTACAAACAGGCCAAAGTCATGACACTAAAGATTTGAAACTTCAGCTACCTTTTTGGATAGTACTTTCATCAGATCCATTTGGAAGCAGGACAGCAAAAAGACAAATCTCAAGAAACTGAATCAGAGCCCTCTGGAGCTGCTGAGATCTGGATAGCAACACAAAGCCAGAGGAAGGGTGGCATGGGGCCCAGGGAGCAGAGCTCATGTAAAATACTAATCGTAGACTGCAGCAGACTACAGAGGGGTGCAAAAAATGACCATCAGAGGCACACCTAATTCCCAAAGTGGTCACAGGGGACAAAGACAGTGATGGGGAGAGGCCTGGATCAAAGTCATGCTCCACATTGGAACTTTCTACACATTAACAAAGAAAACATGCTTTCAGCATGATATACAAGCAAATCTGCTCTCAGACCTTTCCTTGCAATGCCATTCAGGGCAATTGTATTGTTCAGTCCTCTGAACTAATGTGTTTTCTAGACTCACAAGTCTTTGCTCCTTTGGGGCTCTTGCCAATCTCCATTCACATGGGTTCCAGTCTCTGCTTCTGTTTTCAGTCATTGTTTGTCTATTTCTTGTTTTAAATTGCACGTATTTATTTTCTGTGGGAGGTGCTGCACACTCCACTTTTGCTGCTCTCTCCCTTGCTCTCTCTGCTTCCCAGTTTATTCTTACTCTTTCCTGTCCCCATTACTTCTATTTTGTTCTCTCTCTTATTTCTCTCCCTCTCTTGATCCTTTTTGTTATTTCTTTCAAAATTCATCATCTACTCTCTTTTACTGACCATCACTCAACATAATGAAAAGACTTGAACTCATCAGACTAAAACCAATTTGAGCTTCATTATTTTACCATGAAAAAAAATCACTCCAAAGTAAAGTATAAAGAAAGCAAAATGATCATTATATGCCACGAATTTGGTCCACGCATTTCTAGGCAAATAAATGTCCCATTTAACTGCCCATTTATTGTCTCAAGAGGAAACATTAGAAATTATCAATTAGACATATTTTAGGGAACACTAGGTAGCTCATGAATGGAGAAAACCCTATATTTCACAACTGTGAAGTATCCACTTTTTAGAGGTACAGTCAGAAGGACTTAGGGATATAGCGCAGTTGTTAAAATATTTAACTAGCATGAATAAAAGTTTGTGTTCCATCCCCAGCATCACATAAACTAGTAGTGGCACATAATGTAATCCCAGTTCTCTGGAGGTAGAGACAGGTGGATAAGGAGTTCAGTGTCATACACAACTCCATAGTAAGGTTGAAGAAAATACGGGGTATAAGAAAATGAAATTAAACCTAGCATGCTAGGAAGAAAGACAATCTAAATGGTACTAGTTTGTAGTCTTTTCTCCCTGGTATAAAAGTTAGAAAAAGAAGAAAGTAACTAAACTTTCGAAGCAAGGAATTTTCTATGTAGACTGGTCAGGTTTATTGGAGAATTATGCAACTTTGACAATTGGAAATACATTATATCTGATCTCACTCATTATTTCAGTCGTGCCAAAGCCTGATAAACTAAGTTTCACTGCTTTTGGTAGTGCACAGTACTATCAGTTTTGAAGGTGAGAGAACTTAATTGCATAGCTGGTTTTCATGCATTCTGCCTGCCTATTCACTCTGATGCTCATGGAACAACCCATCGTTCCCTTAGCAACCATCCTTTTATTTTCTCTGTCTTTGTGTCTTATCACTTTATGTGCTTTTCAATAGTGTTTCAAAGGAAAATTATAATTTATAACAGTTTATCTTATTTAACAATAACCTAACCATTGCTGTTCCCCTTGCCACACTTCAAATAAAACCAGGTATTAAAGATGAATTATAAAACATGTTGATGATATTCTTGGGAGGAGGTAAGTGGTAGGCAGAATTTGGATCTACTGATTTGGATCCAGTAATATGTTCCAGGAGCTCTGTTTTGGAGTTGAAATGATCAGCATGTGTCAAAAGTCCATTGAAGAAGATGTGATCACTTCTTGAACCTTTGGGCTTCCCGATACTTTGATGAAGGGCAAAGAGGCAAAGAATGGAAGATTTTAGGTTCTGTGATACTCGCTTTCAGTATGCTGAGACATGTTTCATGGATTAGGCACCTGAGTATTACCTGAGTTGAGGTGGCTGCCTCAGATTCCCTCATTAACTAGTGTTTGTCTCTCTACAGAAGGTATGCTCTACCCACCTGCTCTGTGTAGCCACAGGGAAGGAGAGTCAGCTGGACAGCTGTAGCCTATATCTCCAATTTGTGTGAGTTCTTTCTCCTTACGGGACACAGCAGAACTAGAAGCAATGCTATCCAGGGGCTGAAGTTGGATGAGTTTGTGTTCTGTCTTCACAAGGTCTGGGCCCGAGTGTGGCTCTAGACTTTGCAGCATTATTTACTGATCCCTGGTTGTCTTTCACAGCATCTCTGAGATTGCATAATATCACATTGCAGGTGTGTTTGTGGTCATGGTAATTGCTCATTAGATGGGAAGTAACCATTCTCAGTTCCTCATGGTATTTATCTCCAAATCTCTGATCTGTATATAGGATAGAAACACACAAGGAAGTGACAGTAAAAAATTATATGAAGTTACACTTCTGAGTGGATATATGATGAAGGAGACAAGCAAGGAGAATCCTTGTGATCAAATGATCATTATAGGAATTTTCGAGTAAGCTGGGATCTCCCTTCATGGGGGACTGACTGATAAATGCTAATGATCTCAAATCATATCAGTAATCACATTCCAAGCACTTTGCCAATGATAGACAACATAAATCTTTAGATAAGATCTGCATCTCTGCTCACCCCAGGTGGTGATCACCTACTCTAATCTTTGTAAAAAGGGAGAGGTCGCTGAAGATTATTCTGGTTTAAAGCAATCGTTGCTTTAAATAATTGTGAGAAAAAGCCAGAGTGGAGAGAGAAAAGGGAATTCCATTTACTTAATTAAAAATTATCCATCTTCAGAAATATTTTCTTTCTTCCAGACATGTAGACTCTCAAGGACTCCAAGTGAGCTCGATGGTGCCCAACAATGCAGGCACAGGTAGAGGAAATTCTTTTGTAACAACTACCAGTGGTTTAAAGCTGCCAGATGCTGTGCATCTACAATGTATCAGCACATGCTTAGGACTTTTCTCATTAGCATCATTCTTACCCCGTAATGACCTTGAAGCTATTATTTGCCTTCTTGTCATAATTCCCAATTTCACCTATGCTTTTCTACCTGTGTTGAACAATGTGACTGTGTTGACTGCTCCCCTTTTCTAGAGATAATAAAATCAACTCATTTTTCTATTATTGGTTCATGAAGATCTCATGAGTAGCCACACTCTTCTTTAGCTTCTAAGATCTGTTGACTAGGATGTTCCCATGTGGATGGTAAGCAGCTAATACTCTTGCTTGATGAAGAAAATAATTCACTCTGTATCTAGAAAAGCAAGTGGGATTTCCATAATTGAAGTAAAACACAGGCTTCCTGAATAAAGGAGTGAGCTGTTAGATTACGCATGTTTTGATAGTATAGTGTACTTCAGCTGCAGAGGTGATAAAGTGTTTGACCTTATAGTTGTGAAAGTACTGGGACAAAAACAGACACATATACCACTGAAATGGAAAAGTGACCTGGAAATATACCCAAACAGCTATAGACACTTAAGTTTTTACAATGGTGTAAAAAAGTACATTGGAAGGAGTTCACTTTAATAAATGGTGCTGGAGAAATTGGATATCACTGTGTACAAGAATGAAACTGGATCCCTATCACTCACACTGCAAAAAATTCAAATAAATATGGATCAAAGACCTTGACTTAAGACCTGAAGTTCTGAGCTTACTAGAGAAAAGCAATGCTCTTTATATACTCCCCTAAATCTAAATCAGCATGCCACAATGATAAGTACATAACCATGTCTTCTGTTGTGCTCTTCATAATAGACAAGATGTCCAACAAGACCACAGCCAGAAACAGAGGAATCAGTAAAGAAAATAAGAAATTGCAATGTGTATGCATGGTGGGGTTTTATTCAGATATGTATAAAAATGAAATTATATAATTTGTGTATACATATACACCCCATCCACATACATAGTCACACACAGACACACACACAGACACATACAACATGGAAATAGGAAAGAAGGATGGGGAGATGATTCCACATGTAAAGGTAGCTACCACTAGGCCTGGCAACCTGAGTTCAGTCCCTAGGACCCATAAGGAAAGAGGAGTGAATGGATTTCAGCCAATTGTCTTCTGATCTCCACACATGTTACATAGCATGCAAGAACACACACACACACACACACACACACACACACACACATTACCTGCGAGGAGAATGTAGGCTATTGGAAGGGGAATGTAGGCTAGTGGATGTTGGGAAGGAGAATTGGGTAAAGAGTGAAAGAGGATATGAGAAAATTGCAGTTATATAGGTAGGTAGATAGGCAGATCAATAGATAAATGAAAATGTCATAAGAAAACCTATGGCTCAGGGGTTAAATATTTGCTGCTTTTCCAGAGGACAGGAGCTTGTTATACCCAGAGCCCATATTCGTGTGGCTCACAGCTCCAGGTCCAGTGAATAGGGTGAGTTCTTCCAGTCTCTGCAGACCCTCACACAAATGGAGGGAACTCACACAGACACATAAATAAAAATTAGATCTAAAACAAAATCCATTATTTTATAAAAGTACAAAACAAACATAAAATACCTCACTGTTTCTAAGGGTTACATTTCAGGAGGGTGATGATTAACACATATCATGTAAATTTCTAAAATGTTTAACAATTCTAAAATGGCTAACATTCAGTCTACGTATTACCTTTTCCACTGCTAGAAAAACTGTAGTTAAATACAGCCACATGGTTTGCATCATATTTCCATTGTACAAAGCTGTATATGAAGCTTCACATAGGCCTTGTGTTGCAGAAGCATGGCTGGAATCTCGATCTCACTTGAAACTTCAAGCTCCATCTTCAAGTTGAACTGTCTAAATTATAATGAAGGATTGAGTAGAATACTACTCATAATCCTTAAAACCTACCACGTATCAAGTACCATACATCTTATGAATTCTTGTATGCAATTTATCTACATGAGACTAAGAAGAAGCTTACAACATATCTACTATTACGCCTGTTTGGTAGAACACTGTAGTTACAGTGGAGTGTCCCCTTGGCTAGGTACTCAGTATCTCATTAATTAAAATGTTATTACAAGATACCTCTACAGGCCACCATCCTGAGCAGTTTTTACTATTATTTTGGTATTAATGAATTAAACGCAAAGAGCAAACATTTTCAAAGTTTAGAGGTGAAAATGAGTAATATTTTTCTGACTCCACTAAAGATGCCAAATTTAAGAGACAGTAACTCTTAATAACTTATTCTGCAATAAAACATGATTAGTACTAACTAAAACTTCTCATCTGTGAACTTGTAGATGAAGAAACATTAATAAGGAAATCTGCATAATAAATAACATGGTATGAAACACACAGTTTATCATTAATCAATGGGTATTCATAATATGTGAAAAGCAGCGATCACATAACCAAAAGAAGCCTGAACATATACAGGCTCACAAACACGGAAACCCCTGAAATCCAGGGTTTTATTTCTCTCACACAAGTGATAATTAAAAGAGAAACAAGAAAGATCAAGGAGAGAAATCGCTGTGCACTTTTTTCACAGAAAATAAATCAACGTGCTAGAAGTGTCTATGAATTTATGTGAGGATAATAACAAATAATTAAGTCATTTAAAATCAACTTTTGTATACAGGAATTAGAAGTAAATAGAGAAAGTCATACACAGGCATAAGAATTAGAGAATAGATTTCCCTATGTTATTTAAAGTTGCATGAAGTTTATTTTCCTGCTTATTTCTCAGATTTTCATATTTTTCATTTATATCTTAGTTAGCAGATAATTCTCCATGTAAACTTTGTGCTTTCACATGATTTTTATGTCCTCAGAACAGAAATATTATTCAGAATAGCAGTATTTTTTTCAAAAATATTTTTCTTGAGCCCCAACACTTCCATCCTTCTCCACCCCATTCCTGTCCCCTGAGAGTCTTGGGCTCAGGTCCATTCAGACAATGCTGCCTCAGTTCTCTGGACTAGCTTTCTAACCCATTTAGCTAATGCCCCTAGCAACGATTGCTAAGTCCCTCCTCAGTGGACCCTTCACCTCCATCTTCTGCTGATCCCTGACCTGCCTGACAGACTCTACCACCTAGACGTCTGGTAAGTCAGATTCCACCCACGGAGTCTCTATTCCATTCCTCTGGAGACTCAACACTTCCATCTTATCCTAGCCTCGCCCTGACCCCTTCTGGCTTTAGACACGAGCCCACTCCAATACCTCTACTTCAGATCTTTAGACTAGCCTCCCAACCCTGACTAGCTAAACTCCCTAGCATAGATTGCTAAATTTCACCCCAAGTGGCCCCAAACCTCCATTGCCCCGTGGCCCCGATCTGCCTGACAGGCTAGTCCACCTAGGATTCTGGTAAGTTAGACCCTGCCCATTGCATCTCTTTTCCATTCTTTGACACCATATCACCTGCTAGTCTTGGACTCAGGTCCCATACAATTCCTCTGCTTCATATCACTTGACTAGCTTTCTAACCCAGATTAGCTAAGGCCCCAAGCATAGATTCTACTGGCTCCTGATCTGTCTGACACAGCCCAGGCCTCTATCCTGACCATCCTACGTACTACCTTTTTCATCTTAAAACAGAACAGAACCCAAAACACACATCAATTTAATTTTCATACCTGAGCAAAAAAAAAAAAAAATTCAATGAACCTACATAAACAATACAGACCAAAACAAAATTCAGTTAAACAAAGGCAGAATAGACGTTCCTACCAGACACACAACCAACAAAGAACACCCATATGCTCAAATGGTAGAAAACACACACACACACACAACAAATAATTTGAAAAACCATGAGAATATGTCCCCAACAAAGTCTACTAGTCTAACTGAGGTGGAATACAATGAGAGACACACTAAGGAACATCAGGTTGCAGAACTTAAAAGAACAACCATAAACATGATCAAAGAACTTAATGAAAACACAGACAAAAAACTCAAAGAACTCAAAAAAGCTGAGCATAAACTTGAGATGGAAGTTCAAGAATGTGCAAATATTCAGCTTAAGGAAATAAAAAAAAACAATTCAGGATGTGAAAAACAAAATCACAAAAGAAATAAAAAAAATGAAAAAAAAACAAGTTGAAAAGAATATTGATTTGAAAAACTCAATAAGCCCATTGGAAACAACAGGAGAATGCCTCACAAGCAGTGAACAAAACACAAAACAAAATATCAGGACTGGATGACAAAGCTGAAGATCTGGACTCCCTAAGCAAAGAGTATGTGAAGTTAAAAAAAAATACAGGAAGGGAATACGAAGAGAATATGGGACAAATGAAGCACAAGATCTACAAATTATACAGAAATGAGAAGAATCTCAGGCCAATGGCATTGACCACATCTTCAACAGGATTATAAAAGAAAACTTTCCTAAATTAAGGAAAGACTTACCTGTACAGATTCAAGTAGCACACTGAATACCAATTAGACATGGTCAGAACAGAGACTCCCCACAGCAAATCATAGTACAAACATTAAATGTACAGAACAAAGAGAGGATACTGAAATCTACTAGAGAAAAACACGTTATGTATAAAGGAAAACCCACGAGAATTACAACTGACAATTCAGTGCAAACTATGAAAATCATAAGAGCATGGACTGAATTATTTGCAGTTCAAAAGCGCCATGAATGTCAGCCATGAATGCTTTATCCAGCAAAGCTATCCATCTTCATTGAAGGGGAATGGAAATTTTTCCCATGAAAGGAATAGGTTGAAAGAATCTGTGTCCACCAAACAAGCCCTACAGAGAATAATCAAAGCAATACAAAGGACCAAAAATAGGAATAAGTATATCCAAAAGGCTACAGGAAGAAAACAAAGAAGGGTTTAAAAAATTGAAATACAAAATAGGGCCTCAAACACTAAGAAGTTTAAATGACAGTATCCAAAACATTTTTCAATAACACTAAATATCAATGGCCTCAAATCAGGTGCTAAAAGACATGGACTAGTGGAATGGATCAAGAAAGAAAACACATCTTTTTGTTATCTCCAAGAAACTCATCTCACCATCGAGGACAGACACTACCGTAAGATGAAAGGAATGAAAAAGTATTTGAAGCAAAATGACTCTAAGAAGCAAGCAGGTGTTGCAATTCTAATATCTGATCAAACAGACATCTAATTAAAACTTGCCAGAAAAGATAAAGAGGGTTGCTAATTCTAATCAATGGAATAATCGATCAAGAAATTACAATCACATAGACCAGAAAAAAACTAATCAGAAGACACAAAGCAGGTCACTTCATTCTAATCAAAGGAACAATCGATCAAGAAATTATAATTATGAACGTATATGCAGCAAATTCTGGTGCACTTAACTTCATAAAAATAGTATTCCAGGACAATCAAACACAGATGAACCCCGATTCAGCAAAAATGAATGACTTCAGTATCCCACTACCTCCAATAGACAGGTCAACTGAACAAAGAGTAATCAGAGAAACATCTCTATTAAGTGACATCTTACTTTAAATAGCCCTAACAGACTTCTACAGAATATTCCACCCAAGCACCAAAAAATACACTGTCTACTCAGAAGCTCATGTAAGTTTTTATAAAACTGACCACATTCTCAGATATAAAAAAACCTCAACAAATACAAAACATTGAAATAACTGCATGCATTTGAATAGGTCACAATATAATAAAGCTTATAATGAACAGCAAAAGAATTTCTAATAACTACATGAGAGCATGGAGATTAAACAACACACTGCTGAATGATGAGTATGTCAAAGGAGAACTCAAGAAAGAAATAAAATTATTCTTGGAACAAAATGAAAATGTGAAGCTTGGGACACTTTAAAAGTAGTCCTACGAAGGAAGTGTATAGCTGTAGTGCCTGTACTATAAAATTATAAAGAGTATATGTAAATGACTTAACTGTACAACTCAAGACTCTGGGGAGGCAAGAACAAACCAACCCCCCTCCTAGAAGACAAAAAGAATAACAAATAAAAGAGCTTTATTTTAGAGATAGAGAGATGGTTCAATATACCTAAGTCAATAAAAGTAATAAAACATATAAATGGACTTAAAAACAAAAATCCCTTGATCATCTCAATATATGCAAACAAATTTGACAAAGTTCAATGTGCATTCCTAGAGGAAATTGGACTGGAGAGAACCTACCTCAACATAATTAAAACTATATATAAAATCCTATAGCCAACATCATTCTAAATGAAGAAAAAAAAACTGGAAGCATCCCCATTAAAATCAGGAACCAGACAGGGATATCTGTTATTTTTACTCCTTTTCAATATAGTGCTTGAAATTCTTGGAAGAGCAATAAAACAGAGAAGAAAATTAAAAGAGTACTTTAATTGGAAAACAATAGGTCAAATTATCACTATTTGCAGATGATATGATACTATGCAGAAGAGATACCAAAAATGCATCCAGAAAACTGTGAGAAATGATTAACACTATCTGTAAAGTGGCAGGTTAAAAAATCAGCTTACAAAAATCAGTAGCCTTTCTGTATACAAATAACAGGCAAATAGAAAAAGCAATCAAGGAACACTATCATTTACAATAACCTCAAAAATGAAAATATTTAGGAATAAACCTAACCATAAACATTAAAGATCTTACAATAAAATTTTCCAAAATTTAAAGAAACAGATAGAGGAAGAAGACACTAAGAGATGGAAAGATACCTATGCTCATGGATTGGTAGGATTCATACTGGGAAAAGATGTCCATCTTACCCAAGAAACAAAGAATAATTATGTTACATGATCTAGTTACATTACTTCTTGGCATATGACCAAAAGACTCATTCTATTGTAAAGATACCTGCATCTTCATGTTTGTTGCTGCTTTCTTCACAATAGCCAAAAAATGGAAACAACATAGATGTCCCTCAACTGATGAATGGAAAATGAAAATATGGTACATTCACCCAATGGAGTTCTACTCAGCAGGATGAAAAGATGAAATTTGCAGGTAAATGGATGGAAGAAGAGATTCTTACATAAAGTGAAATAACAGAAACACAGAACAGAAAGTAAAATATGGTCGCTCTCATTCAAAGATCATAGCACCAATACCATATATGTGAGTATATATCGCGATATAAGACCAAGAGTCAGAAAATCGGAAGGGAAACACAGAAGTAAAGGAAAAGAAAGACCCTGGAAGAGATATTAACAGAGGGGAGGTCAGGAAAGAGGGAGCATTCAGCTGTGTGGGAAAGGGAGAGAGAGACAAGCAAGGGGCCATGGAAGGGAAAGGAAGGAACTCGGGTTGGGGGGTTGGTTAGAGACAGGTGTTACTGGGGGCAGGAAACAATGAGGGTGCTTCCTCTATCTCAGGAGGCGTGAGGTCAGAAGGCAGGAGAGATCTCCCTTTGAGTGGTTGGTCATAGTAATCCAAGAGACTCCCAAAATTACACGGGCTATTGCCAGAGCTCATGGTTATCTCCCAGAACTGGAACATAAGCCCGTACTACTGAAAACAGGACATGGAGCAATGAAGCAGGAACTGACCTGGAAGACTTCTTCCTGAAATTTAGCTCTCATAGTTCTAGAGGATACTATGCAAGCTGCTAAGGGAGAAAAATCAATCAATGCCCTAAAGGCTAAGAGCCATAATGACTAGCAGTGTAAACTACCTCTGTTGGTGCAGTAGTGACACAGTCATCTGGGCAGTAATCAACTGCTATCTAATTCAACTTAAAGCCCTGTCAATGGGAGTGAACTTATGAATGGCACTGTAAAGCACAACCAAATACAAGTGGCTGGAAAGGCCATAGTTCCTAGAAAAAAATCCTATCTCTGTCATATCTCTAGATAAATGGAATTTCTTACTATATGCTAAACATGAATCCTTATATTTACAGACAATTATACCCTACACCAGTCATCAAATAAGCTTCTTTTTGCAAGAGATGGAGGCTATTGAAGATTCCCACAACTGGGCAGGAATAGAGACTGTATGTCTGAGAGATGCCCAGTCCTAGGTGACACATCTACAGTTGAATCTCTACAGTTGAGTCTCATGGAACATTGCAGAATGAGAGGTACAGAGAAAAACAGTACATTCCTCAATCCTCGCCAGTGAATCTTCCTTATACAACAGAGTGTGATGTACACACAAGGTCACAACTTGTCAATTTTTAATGAATAAGAGGCCACAGGGTGTGTGTCCCTAGAAAGAACTCCTATATTCAATCTCTCCCACCCAGAGCTCAGGGACCATTGTGGAAGACGGAGCAGAAAGATTGTAAGAGCCAGAGCTGGTTCATGAACATAAGGAAGCAGAAAATGTCACGGCACTGGAGGCTTGCACATGTGAAATGGTGGCAATAGCGACATCGAGCACAGGACCCATGGAACTCCAATAGCGACATCCAGCACAGGACCCATGGAACTCCAATAGCGACATCGAGCACAGGACCCATGGAACTCCAATAGCGACATCCAGCACAGGACCCATGGAACTCCAATAGCGACATCGAGCACAGGACCCATGGAACTCCAATAGCGACATCGAGCACAGGACCCACGCCAGCTCAGTCAGACTAGATCCCAGAGTGGAGTGAGGGAAACAGGCAGAGGACTGAACTCAGTCTGGGAACTACTGACACCGAGTACTGCTAGGTGAGGGAGAGCAGGCCTCACCAAGAATATCTAGATGAGCTGACTAGACACTAGTGGATGGATTTGCATCTAAGGACATCTGAGTAGAGATGCTGGATAGGACTTAACATGAGATCCAATTGAGGGAGGGGAGCATAGATGGGAGGTTATTAAATGTGATTAATAACTACTTTATGAAATGTCAAAAGTTCAATAAAAATGTAAAAATACTTTAATCAATTCATAGTGTTATATTTTTCTATCAATGTATTGTGCAATTAAAGCAGTTAAACTAATCCTTAATTTCAGACTCAGAGAAATCTATTATTTGCAGATATATTTTAGGGCCTAAAATGTGTTGTATTGGAGAGTGCCTTTATGTGTTGGAAATGTCCACTATAATTGCACATGTAATTTTTATAACTGTATCAAATAAAAAGCGTTGTCAGAGAGAAAGGGGTTCTGGACATTATGGCATTAAAATATGAAGACATATAAATGTGGATTATATGATACATTTAGAAAAAAATTTTTTTTAGAAAAAGAGCGCATGACGAGGAGATGGCACAGTCAGTAAAGTTCTTGCTAGGCAAGCATGAGGTCTGAATTCAATCCTCAGCACCCGCATTCAAGTCAATATGATTTGCACACTTGTAACCCTAGCACAGACAGTGTGTCCTTGAGGCTTGGTAGCCAGACAACCTACCAGAATCTGAAACTCAGGGTTCCAGTGAGGGACTCTTTCTCTGAAAACAAAGAGAATAGAAGAGTAATTGAGAAAAACACATAGCACTGACCTCAGTCCTCCACATGCAAATGCATACATGTACATACATACATGAATGTGCAGAAACACACACACACACACACACACACACACACAACCCAAGAGGAAAATAAACTGAAATTCTGTATCTGCAACAACAGAAGTAGGATCATAAAAATATATTTGGTAAATTTTAGAACTTTTCTAGCTTCTTACTCAAATGAAGACAAAAATTATGAAAACAGATGTTGCATAATTAACAATTTGTTGTCAGTTGCTGGAATCATTTTCAGTTCTAAATGTGCTCACTGTAAATAGTTTGAGCCATCAAAGCCTATAAAAGGAATGTCAGCAGCACGGTGTGCCATAGATTGTGGCATACTGAAACCTCTTTTACACGTTCCCACTTCTGCACAGTCTGCATCTTCCTTAGGAAACAGAACAACAGAAATCATTCCCTCTGCCTTTCCCTTCTGCAAAGCATATGGACTAATCTACCCTGTGAAAACTCCAATTTATTTTAGCATTCATGAACCTTCATGACTAATTTCCTGAGCCAAACTATAATTACTTTAATGCTACACTGCTGGAGAGAATTTGAAAACAGGACTTCTTTAGGAGAAAATTAACTTATATAATGAGTGAAGAGATAAATCATATTAGCTCTAATTAAAGTATATTAACATTTTGGTTGCATATGAATAAAAATCAGACACAATGAAAGCAGCCTTCTCATAAAGAGTCAATTCACGGAGATTTATGAAGATTTTAGGAACTTGCAAAATTTCATTACTTAACATCTCTATTAAGATCTTTACAAGCATACATAATGAAAAGCCTAATAAAAGATTTAATAAATGGACTTTCGCTTAAAGTCACACTGATTCAGCGCAAGCAAAGGCTTTAAACCCCTAATGGAGATTAAAATGATAATTGTCAATTTAAAAATACATATGCTGTCTACGTAGTACAATCCAGAGAGTAAGGGCATTAGAATTATGAAGTCAGAGAACTGTCCTCAGCCAAAATATCACCATTGTTTCTTTTTGCACACTGACGTGAAGGTTGCCTCATTTTTCTGTCCTATTTAGCTTGATACCTAAACAAGTGCAAAGTCTGGAGAAAATATATCTCACTAAGCCAGAATTATATTTTAAATCCTACTTTGCACCAACATGAGATCTTTTTGTTCTCTCTGCTTGTGCAGTGGATATCTAACAAATAGTATACTTCCTGATAAACTTATTTAAGTTTACTAGATATGGAAAATAATTCGATTTTTCCTACAGAAATGGTCTTTCTTCAAACTTATACAATAGCACTGCTCAATGATTTAATTTTAAATATTGCTCCTGAATGGCTCATAAAAGAGATGCTTTCAAACTAAGTCACAGCAAAATGCATTGGCTATCAAAGTACACAGTGAGCAGTAGTCGGTGTGTCGAATTTGGAGATGAGATTTGCAGCCAGCATTTGCTATGGTGCTCTCCAATTGCCACGAGAGCAAACGTCCCATTTGACATGGCATTCAGAACCCACCACACTCCATAGGCCACAGGCACTTTTATCTTTAACTGTTTAAGCTCCTGTGGCCATACACATTGTAAAATAAGTCTTATTTCCCCATCCTTCATAACAAAACCCAGTCACAGCCACTCTTCTTAATGCAGTTGACAAACAGCATGTCACTGAAGCAAGCATAGTCGCTGCAAACTCTTAAAGATAATAGTGTGTTTGCTTTGCAAAAAATACACACCTTCATATTATCAAATAATAAACATGTATGCCTAATAGAGAAGATTCAGGCTAAATACTATGGAAATGCACAGCAGTTTCTCTATTTAAATATTCATGACTTGATACTCTTCTTAGTTTTCTTTTTGTTCATGATAAACTACTCCGAGAAAAACACCTTAAAGGAGAAAGAGTTTACTTGGCTCAGAATTCAAGGTTAATATATAGGTCCATCATTTTAAAGAAATCAAGGTAGCAGAAACTTGAAACAACTGGTCAACTCACACCTACAGTCAAGAACAGAGAGTAATGAATGAAAACTAGTATTCAGCCTGTCCTCTCCATTGATACATTTTTTGCCCAGGGAATGGTCCCATTGACAATTAAGATGTGTTTTCATAGATTGATTTATGTAATCAGACAACCCCTAAAGAGACATTCTCAGAGGCAAATGTTCACCCAGAAAATCCCCTCACTGATCTGTTCACAAGTTTGCCTTGAGGTGCCAACTTGACAGTTAGTACTATCACAATTTGAAGCAAGTTTTTTTCTCTCACGTGGGATTTCCACTCTCAAAGGCATAGAACAATGGAACCATTCACAAACCAAACTTCATCGTGTATGAATCAGCTCTCATGCTCCATTTCACACAACAGATCTCAATCAGACCTAGACCTGACTCCGCATCCTCACACCCAAAACTCCCTGCCACCAGATTTCATGTACTCTCTCATACGTGTTAAGTCCTATCTAGTCAGGCATTTGTACCCAGTTGTCCCTCGGTGCTAGTTCATCCACTGGAGTCTAGTCAGCCTATCTAGATTAGGTCATTTAAAGACCTACTCTCCCTCACCGCACTGTAATCAGTTCCCAATAATTCTTTGACTAGGGTTGGGGCCTGCTGCTCATTTTCCTTTTTCATGCTGGGATTTTGTTTGACTGAATCAGGATGGGTCTGTGCATGCTGTCACCACCGAATTGCATTTTAAAAACTGAATTGTACCTCCGAATATCCCACATATAGAAGAAATGAATAGTCATATTTTTGGAGACCTCTGCAAATACATGGCAGTTTAAAATTACAAAGAGAAGACAGATATAATTGTAGAAGAAAGACGAGAAAAAATAGTCATGGCTTACTGATGATGCAGTGCAGAAAAGGACAGCATATGCATTACAGCAGTCACAATTCTTGGTCACCTTAAGAGAAGTATTTTAAACTCTGAACTGAGCTATTCATACTTTATGGGAAATAAATGTTATGAAACAAATGAGATAAAGAAGTCACAGAAGGAGACTTTACCTAGAAGTGTGTAATATTTCCACTGGATATGCAGTAGTCCTCAGTACTGTATTTCAGGATAATGTGTCTAGTAGCATATAGAAACACACAAGTTGCAACCCACGGACCTGCATCTCGTATTTAAAGGCTCAACATGGTTAGGCTCACACCTGTTGGTTCCTGAAAACACACAGGTTATTTGTTATTAAAAGTGTCAAATGGGGTTAGCCAAGTGGCTCATTAGTTGAGGGTGCTTGCTGCCAAAGCTAATGACTTTTATCCAATTTCTAGAAATAATATGGCAGAAGGGAAAATCAGCTTTCACAATTTGTCCTCTCATCCACACGTGAACTGTGATACCCAAGTGCATATGCTCATGCATGTATGCACAGACTCAAAAACACAGAGCTAATGAATAAATACTAAAAACTAGGCATCAAATAATGACTTCATTTGTGTGTATG
Source organism: Eospalax fontanierii (assembly GCA_035773235.1). Taxonomy (NCBI): domain Eukaryota; kingdom Metazoa; phylum Chordata; class Mammalia; order Rodentia; family Spalacidae; genus Eospalax; species Eospalax fontanierii. The sequence continues at coordinate 10,856,575 of CM069524.1, forward strand.
CTCCTCTCTCTCTCACTATATATACACACGTGTGTATGTGTGTGTGTGTGTGTGTGTGTGTGTGTGTGTGTGTGTTTAAACTAAAGGTCAACTTCAGGAATCAGTCCTCATGAGGTGATACATTTGGCCAGCTATGTACAATCTCAAAGGAAAATGTTCAGCTGATTGATAACTCACAAATTAAAAAATTTTGTTAAAAGACACAAATGAAGGCCCTTCATTTTACAAATTAGGATTATATATATATATATATATATATATATATATAGTTAAATAGATATAGATATAGATATTAGATAATATATTTACCTCTCTGAGGTAAATAACCCTCTTCTAGAATTCTTTCCAGAACCTTAAATGCTGCTCTTTCATACGTAGACCCTAAACTTACTTGGTGTAGAATTTTATGTAAGCTGTGTTGACACCACTCTTCATTTTTACATATATATGAACAAACTATTTTTCAATTTGATCATCAGGGAAGTTCCCATAAAGTCAAACCCATGACAAAGACTGCATTTCCTCTTCTTTCTAATGAATCTAGTGTACTCACATTTCCCATTTGCAGTACCAGAGGGGAATGGAAAAGCCTCAGAGAGCACTGAAAGATAATAGGGGAATTCTATAAATATTAGATTGTTTTTCAATGAGAATATAGCAGACATTTTTCATAGAAGATGACTATTCTCAAAAAGATTTTTAAAGGACCTTTTGTGTAATCAAAATCAGGTTTTTCTCTGAAACAAGTAATTTCCGGGAAAACTTTTTCTTGTATAAATTTAAAACAGTTTTCCCAAATCTCCCTGTGCCTGCCATTTCTTCTCTGTTAGGGCCCATATGTTCACCAGATTTGGGACCTTTCCTAGGCCAGCCATGATGAATTTCCTTTCCCATAATTCTCTGCACTCAGCTATCATCATTTCAGGACAGCCAGGACTCTGGTGTACTGGTGGGAGCCTTCCCAGACCTGCTTTGCTCTAAAACCTGCTCAACTTGCTAGGATCTTGTGCCCCAAGACCAGCGAGATTTCCCAGTCTGACCTACCAAACCACCTGTTCACCTCATATCCTCTCAGGCCACCCTGCTGTTCCAGAATCCTGTGCAATCAACCCAGGAATCCTGACTCAAAAGTTGCACCTACCCTTAGCTTAACTGAGATCACTTCTTACACCCTGTTTACATATAACATAAAGTGGTCACAAACTTTAACACCTAGCAGTACTCAGCTGTGCCAAACATGACAAGTTGTGGAAACATCAAACAAAACACAGATACAATTCCAGATGCCTAGGTTTCCCCAAAAAAAGCCCACAAATTACACCAATAACCAATATAACATGTCTACTACAGAAATTAGTAGCCAAATCGTGTTTCCTGAGAATGGCAATTTAGCAGATGCAAAGTTGATGATTACAATATAGCAATATAAAAATCTTCAAAAGACTTTCAAAGAGGATGTGAATAAAAGACTAAATGAAGACTATGAAAACATAAGTTTAATGAAATCTCTGAAGAAAAACAGAACTGAAATAAAATTTGAAATGAAAACTCAGAAACTCACGCAAAAAGTTTAGCAGAAAGAGGCAGAAAGGAAGTGTAGGAAATGGAACAGAGGCTAGTTTTCTAGACAAACTTGGGGAAGGGGATCGCACAATCAAAGGAAATGTCAAATAAGCCAGAAACAGAATACACAAGTCCACTAGGACACCTTAAAAAGAACATACAAACCATAAGAATGAAGGAGAAGAAACTCCACTTGAAAGTACAGAAAATGTTGTTGACAAAAATAATAGAAGAAAAATATCCAAATCTAGTGCAAGAGATACCTATCAAGGTCTAACAGTTATACAGAACAATAAGTAGACAGCATCAGAAAAAACTCCTCCTGATGTCTAACAATTAAAACAAAGATACTGAAAGCTATGAGAGAAAAAGAACAAGTCATCCAAAAAGGAAGGTTCATCAGAATATATCTGACTTTTCTAAGGAGACTTTAAAAGCCAGAAGGGCTTTGTACAATGTCATATAAATCATGAAAAATCAGATTCCAGCCCAGACTATGATACCCACCCAAACAATGAGTTGTAATTGAAGGAGAAAGAAACACTTACCTTGGTAAAAACAAATTTAGACAATTTATGTCCACAAACCCAGCCTTATAGAGAATACGCAAAGGAATACTCTGGACTGAAGAGGTGTTTAAATGTGCTCAAGAGGAGCACAAAGACTAAATTAATTACCCCAAAACAGTTCATCAGAAGAGGTCTAATAAAACAGCACTATAACACCAACATAACAGGAATTAATAAATATTGGCAAATAACAATACTTAGTATTAATGGTCTCAATTTCCTAGTAAAAAGACACAGACTAATTGGCTTAATTAGAAAATAAAATCCATTCATTTCCTGCTTCCAAGAAACACACATCGCTAACAATAATTGACACCATTTTAGAGTGGAAAGATAGAAAAAAGTTACCCGAAACAAACAGATCTAAGAAATATAATCTGGTGTATTTATTGTACTATCTGACAAAATTGACTTCAAAAATTAAAACTAGTCATAAGAAACAGGGAGGGTCACTTCATACTCATTAAAGAAAAAATATATCAGGAACATATTACAATACTAAACATGTATGCATTACACAAAGGAGCACCTTAGTCCATAAAGCTGTTAGATCTAAAATCATATATTGATTCCAACATAGTGACAATGGGTGACTTCAGTACCACACTGTAACCAATAGAATAGTCAACCATACAAAACTAAATAGAGAAACTCTGGAATTAAATGACATTGAAAATATAATGATCCAAACACACATCTACAAAACATTCCACTCAAACACCAAAAAATACATAATCTTTTCAGTACCCCATGGAAATTTGTCCAAAATTGACAATATGTTATGACACCAGAGCATGTCTCTACCAATTTAGGAGAATTTAAATATCATCCTGTGTTCTATCTGACCACAATAGAATAAAGCAAGATATCTATGACAATAAAAATATGAGAAATTACCAAAACCATGAAAGCTAAACAACACAAGACTAAAGGAAACATGAGTGACTGGATAATTCAAGAAGGAATTTCAAAATTCTTAGAATTGAATGGACATGAAAACGTGACCTCACAGATTATATGGCAATATTGGCAGTCATGATAGGAAACTTCAGAGCATTAAGTACCTACACCAGAAAATTAGAAATATTTGATATGGATAAATTAATGATGCATTTGAAGGTCTTAAAGATCTAAGCACAATCCACACCTAAATATAGTAGTGGGAAGAGTTAAAGTCAATACTAAAATTAATGAACTAGAAATAGAGAAAATAACACAAAGAATCAATGAAATGGAGTTGGTACTTTGAAAAGATAACAAAATTGACAAACCTTTAGCCAAATTAATCTAAAGAAAGAGAGAAAAGGTCCAAATTGACAAACTCAGAGATGAAAAGAGTAACATTATAAATCATGAAGAAATTCAGAAATCCATAAGGACATACTTTAAAAATGTTTAATCCACTAAATTCAAAAATCAAAAAGAAGAAACGAATATGGTGCTTGTTATGTAAGCACTACCAAATTTAAATAAAAATGACATAAATTATTTAAACAGACCCATAACAATCAATAAAATAGATACTTAACTAAAAAGATTCCAGGACCAGAAGGGTACTGAATTTTACCAAACCTTCAAAAAAGAATTAATACCAATACTCCTCAAATTATTCCCAGATCAACAAAAAAGAAATACTTCCAGAATTACTCGAACACTATCTTAAAAGCATCATCTCTGCTGTCTAGCTTCCAAAATGCTAAAAGACACAATGTAAGCTACCTGAAGAGAAAATTTAGCAAAAACTTTACTCACCTGTCAGTCCTGCCAGCTACAACAGGCTTGGCAATATATGTCACTAGAGCTATAGTGGCATGAATATTATAGAAGCAACCAACTACTTTCTAACGGAATTTAAGTTCCATTTCAAAGGATGGAGCTAATAAGCAGAAACTGATATAAGATCTGGGAACCCAAAGCTAGACATCCCCAGACCATGAGAGAGAGTCTAATACAATTATTCCACTAAATAGATATACTATTAAGCTGATTTGTAATGACTTATTGTCATACCATAGATCAATACATCTCTCAACTCTCATCAGAGAAGGTTCCTTATACAGCAGATGGTGATTAACCTAGAATCAGAACAAGCCAACATGCACAGAATAAAAGACAGCAGATTTTCTATCCTTGAATAGGCCACATGTTTCAAACTTCTGTCTCCCAAGGCTCAGAAATCATGTGGAAGAGTAGGCAGAAAGATTGTAAGAGTGAGAGGTGGTGGAAAACCATGAAGAAACAGTTTTCCAGACAGCTAGTCAGTTACCTACATGGACTCAGAGCAATGACCACAGCATACTTAAGTCCTATTTAGACTCAAGTCTTGTAAAGTCTCATCATAGAATTGGAGAATTGGTAAGAAACCCCAACCCTACCTGAGGGACTGTTGGCAACTGATGACTGTTGGGAGGGGAAGAGTCAGTCTTGTTCAAGGGTAAGACTCTGTAATTTGATTAGGCGCCAATGAATGAACCCACTCTGAAAGACATTTGGGGACACAAATCTGACTCTATAGGCCTTAATCTCAAGATATACGTAAACACACACATGTATTTATCATGTAACTTCTGAGTTACTAAGGAGGACACACAAATGAAAGCGTATCTAAATATGATCAAAATACATAGTATGAGATTCACAAAAATTCAATGAAATGTAAAAGACAAAATCAGAACTCCAGTACCTTTCCAAGTTGGGAGGTGGAGTAGTTACATTCCAAATGCCTAACTGTGAGTTGAATAATGTATAAAATGACCTGACTGTTATGCCGTGATCTTAACAGTGCCAGAGCTTTCTGTTTGACTATGGTGATTGTGAATATCAGTGTGTCTAGACCACTCCGCTGTACTGAGATCCTGGGTTCTTTGCTCATAAGTAGAGTTATGGGATGTTTTTAGGGTGTACTGATCTGTTAGTATGTCAGCAACTACTGGACCATATGCAGACATTAAAAGTAGCAGAACACAATTAACTGAGTTTTCCTAGTAATTGTTTTGAAACCTGAATAATCTTTACTCTTGTTATTTATAATTCCTATGTGATAGTATGTAACAGAAATGGATGTATCCTTAAGGAAACAAACATACAGAGTTTTAGTTTTCCATGTTTGAGACTCAATTTATCGTTAGGTGTCAATTGTTAATTTTCCATTAATGGTGTTCATTCCATCATCCAATCAACGTCCAGTGTTACCATGTGTGTTACGGAAGCAACAGTAGATAGCTCTAGCCTAAAGGTAGAAACAAAACATTGCTTGTTCTTACTCTTCAGAGTAAGATTTAGAATGGACTGAACAGAAAAAAAAACCCACTGTATATTTCTCTGAATAACATTGTTAAGAAGAAATTTTATTTATTGATTTTTACTTTATGTGTATGTGTGAAATGCTTGCATGTATGTAAGTGCACCTGTTTCTTGCAATGCCCATGGAGGTCAGAAGAAAGTGTTGGATGCCCTAAAACTGGAGTTACAGATGGTTGTTAGCTGCCATGTGGTGCTGAGGACTAAACCTGAGTCCCCTGAACAAGAGCAGCCTGTACCCTTAATCACTGAGCCATCCCCCTAACCCAGAAAGAAAATTGTTAAAAGTTCTTGTTACTTTTTCCATTGCACTTGAGATTATGTTAATAATGTAACCGAAAATCCTGTATAAATCAGAAATTATCATATCTTTCTTTTCTATTCTCAAAGTGAAAATAGTAATTCAACAGGAACTCTTAATCTCTGATTGATATATACTCTATCATATTGCTTATGAATTCTAAATAGTTCAAAATTCTATTGAAGACAGCATTACCATAATTGGTTTTCTAAAGTCTCTAACCTACACTCATACATTTGACCAGTGATTTTCACATTTTAATGATTTCAGTATATCTGTGATTATGCATGATATTTGGTATTTTGAGAAATATAATCTACATTACTTCCTAAAATAAGTAGCAGGACATTTATAAGTACACAATTAAGTATACAAGACAACTAGAATAGATCCTGCAATCTACAATTTGAGGAATTATTTTAATTACGTGCTTGGTCGTGCCCACACACATTATTCCTCTGCCAGAAGATTCAAAGGAATTGTCTTAATCAAAATGCATGTGTATTTACTGAGTATGTTGGAAAATGATCCTTAATAGTTCAGCTGAAAATTATTCTATTTTTCAGACCTTTTTTTTTTTTTTTACAAAATATACTTTCTTTTGGTAATATATACATCACCTTTCTTAAGGAGCATTGAGTCCTTATCAAGATAAAATTGTTCATTTCTACAATTTGTTACTGTTTTGAATGGTTACTATCTCTTTTTCACAAACTCGGAGCCACTTTTTCCCCTAAGTCAGATAAAAATAATAGAAATGATAAAATATAGAATATAATTAATTCCTATCCCTAAAATATTTTGACTTCCTTTAAAAACTTCATTATATAAGTTGAGCAAATTAGGACATCCTTTGGAACCAGGCTTTAAGCAAACAATCTTAGAAAGTCATTCTCAGAGTAGTCACTAGTAGTGATGACCTGGAATTTCCATGCATCCTCACAGGTTTGTAAGGGTTTCATCACAAGCTATTTTAGAAAGACATTTGGTTCCTTTAGATTTTCTTTGCCTTAAGGACAAACAAGCATAATCTGTGACCCATAACCTGAGAGCTCTGAAGACTGAAGAAGAATCCTAAGTTCAAGATAACCTGGACCACAAAGGAGGAGGGATGGCAGAAGGGTGGGAGTGGAGGGGGAGAGGATTTATTTTTATAGTTAGATGATAACTGGATGTCCTCAGTGAAGTTGCACAAACCTGAAACTGTGAACTGAAATTCAGATTTGACCTGAACTTTGCAGCAAAATACAAATACAAAATGTATTTTTATTTCATTATAATATGACGGGGAAAGAATTTGTTCTCCTCAATAACTCAATTTAACATAGACAAGAAGCCGTATAATTTCTAAATAAATAAAACAATGCATGGGTTACATTTTTTTCTGAATTCCACCTAATTTGACACAAGTTTCATTACTTTCTTGAATTCAGGGTAGGTAGCTCCTCACCGTGTGACGAGTGGCATAGATACTTTTATTATTTCACTGTTTGAATTTCCTCATTAGAATATTGCCTAAAATATAAGATCTGACTGTATGTATTTTTACATTAGTTTCTGTTAACAAAAAGAAAAATTATGTCTTCTGATCTATGATTCTTCTAAGAGCAAAGCACTTGTACCAGTTACTTCTCCGTTGCTATAAAAGGATCAAGGCAACTTATAAAAAGGTAGAGCTTATTTGGCTTACAGTTTCAGAGGGATGAGTCCATCATGGAGGGGAGGCATGCTGGCAAAGCTTGCAGAAACAGAGATCTAAATGCTCACGTCTTCAAGCACATATAGGAAGCACAGAGAGAACAAACTGCAGATGGGAGAAGGAGAACACCGTTAACTGTAGACAATATACCAAGTGTTCAAATACTTGAACACTTCTCATATAAACTACAACTGGACTCCCATTCATAATCACCTGGATTTTGCCAGAATTGATCCTTGCAGCTGTAATACTGAGGTCAGTACTCTTCACAAATGTCAACCACAGCCTAGTTTTAGCTCCAGAGAACCTTCTCAAGTCTATGACATGCTTGTCTGTCTCCCGTCTCTTCTTTGAAATCTCTTTCAAGAAGGGCTGAATACCTCCTGACTTCCTTGATGGGATTGACACAAACCCAGTAATCTCCCTTTGAACAGCTGATTTGCACTGGATAATGAAAGTAGAATTCCTTAAAGATCCTTGGTTCACCTGCACTACAGGTGAAAGAAATACATCAGATGCCCAAACTTATGTGCATAATACAGTGCACAATATGTTATCAGGGAAGATTTTCAGCTGTAGTTCATTGCTAGGAAAATATTCCAACTATTTGGGCAGTTTGGCATTTTATTTATAAAACTAAACATACTCTTAAGTACAGATCACAGTGTCAGATATTATCTGCGAGCCTTGGAAAGGTCTTTAAGAAATCTGAATGCTAATATTGATAAAAGCTTTAAAGAAATTTATCTAAATTTAGAGCTAAGCAGTATGATACTCCACATCAAAAGTTGAATGATCCAATAGAGTATTATTTGGAAGTAAAACAAATGACCTATACAGCAAGGAAAATAAGTGAGTGAGTCCTGATGGTATAAAATGCAATAAAGCAAGGTAGCTGTAAAGGACTGTGAATAATATAATTCCAATTAAAGAACCAACTGGGGCTCATGATGTATCTCAGTGGTGAATGCTTGTCTCACATGTAAAGGCCTTAGGTTCATTCAAAACACCCTTCCCCACCCCAAGACACACACATACACACTCACACACATGCACGCACACACACACAAACACACACACACACACACTTATTAATATTCTGGACAAATAAAGCTACATAAATGGTAAAAATCAATGTGCTGTCCAGCATTTTAAGGTTGGAGGACTACATATGAAGAAAACGAAGTGTGATTTAAAGTGTAGTTCATGCAAAACCACACCACTGAACTTTCAAATTTGGGGTATATGTAAAACTGCTCAAATTTAGAAAGTTGCTTTAAAGAGGCACTATCTCACTTGTGGATTAAGGATGATAGATAATCGATAAAGGAAAATACTAGACACCAGAAAGATACGTGTGCATCAGTGATATTTAAGGGACACACACACCAATAATTTCTACGTTTCATTTAGCTGTGTCTCTCATGGACAGCTTTCTTGACTGCATTAATCACCCAACACCAGTGACAGATTATTGAAAACTCAAGCATTTTGTTTCAGGCACAGTATGCCATGAAAAATACTGTAATTTGGTCAATAACAGAGAATATAAGAGATGCGATCTAAGACACTTACCATGCCTCCTCCAAATTGACAGAGGTCCGACAGTAACAGCACATAAACAGTTTTAAAAATAAGCAATGGGCTAGTTTTATTTAATTGGGTTTATTCTGCCACAAATGTTGCACTGAAATAAGCTTCTGAGGATTAAGAAATCTAAAGCAGATTTGTATTCATCCTACAATCACCCTGCAGGAACTCTGCTGGACACTGAGAACGCATCAAACTCACAAAGCAAGCAGCTTTACTGACGAGTACACACATGGTAATTCCGCTCTTGAAACCATTAATGTTACACAGAAGAGAGGTATAAGGTTCTACGAAGGTCAAAAAGTATTGTTAGTTGCTGTCCCATCAACAAATAGCTTGTCTCCTTAGGATATTTATATAAGTAATTGATGTTTAAACCTAGAAGGGTTGCTTATTTTAATGAAACAAATTGGTTTTCCCTCTCACTCTCAAATTCTTTGCTGAATTGGAGCAGGTCTTGTATATTCCCTGGAATATCACTCACAGTTGAAAAACTGAACCTTTAAAAAAAATGCTAAAGTCCGTTTCTATAGATGCAGAATATGTAGGCTACCCCTCAGTGCATTAGCATGGCCTTATCTGTCAATTATCACTGATGGTGAGATGATGAGTGAATCACTACAGTTTCATTTCTGCTTATCATTGCACACCCTGTTGAATTATTCTGGACTCACAAGCGTTTCGAAAGGCAAGACACATTGATTTCCTCATTATGTCAGGAAATGGGAAGTTAAGCAAATTTCTAAACCCTTTCAAAACTCAAGGTCTGTTCAGAAGTGATAAGAGGAGACACCATGTGTAACATGGTTCAGTTTTTGTATTGAGACCATTTTCAGTGGAAATATTTTTGTCCTGGAAGTTTGTCCTCTCCAAGGAGGCAAAGGAACTCAAGGGATAATTCATTCATAACATTCCTTAGCGGGAGAAGCAGAAAGGGCTTTGTGCTTAATTGTTTTATACTGGGTAATTCCACACAATTTTGCAAACCTCTTTTAAAAAGATCACATTGATGCAAAATTAATTGTCATTAACCACATACACATGAGAACAAAAGCAAAATAGATATCAGGATGATTTGATCCTGTGTTATAGCTATAAGATGCAGAGGCTATAGAAATGAGTCATATTTTTTTAAGATAATAGGTTGTCAAAAGAACATTATGGTAGTCTGACACAGTATTTTTCTTTAGGTCACTACTTGACATCAGTGACATTCAAAATTAGGGTATTTTGTGGAATAAAACACACCAAATAATAATGGTTAATAAAAATAATTAATAATGGTAGCATGGAGAAGTATAAATTCAAAAGATAATTTGAAAGGCCAAAGAATAAAAAGAGAGGTTTCTGGGAATACCCAGTTTCAGAATTATGAGTGTAATTTTCCAAGACAGGAGAAGGGGGTGAATTTTCATTCATTTTTCAGAGGTTCTTTCACATTTCCATTAACTGAAAAAAAAATGAATAACTAAATCTGTATTGATTTGATTCATAAGTGGGGGAAAATGTTGCATTAAAGACTTATTTAGATATGTCTTGATTCTATTGAAACTGGTGATATGTGTGCTGCTTAGCTTATTTTAACCTAGTCTTGTGATGTGACTTATATGAGAATTTATTTCACTCTCATCTCCATTTATTATAACATACAAGGGGAAGAGGAAAGATAAACATCTTTAGGACTAAACTTCAACTGTCTGTGATGTTGAGCTTGGATATTTGGGAACAGGGACTAGTTCCTGCAAGCTATAAGGATGTCAAAAAATAACATGTTCCTTAGTTATGGGAAGACATAACAGTGGAGAATCTGCATGTATGAATACAACACGTATCCACAGCTCCATTAAGGAGTGGTGGATAGGGGGTGGAATAATCCAAGCATGCTGCATTCACATAGTCTCTGCGCAGGTCATCAGATTTCCAGGCCCACTCACTATTATGATTCTTCTTTTTCAGTTAATATTTTTATTGATGCTTTGTGGATTTCATACAATACATCTTAAACATATTTAGACCCCTTTCCCTTATCTGTACCCCCCCTCCACAGCCCACCCACAGGATTTCATGCATTCTGTCATATACGTTAAGGCCTATAAAATCAAGTTTGTGTACCCAGATGTACCTCAGTGTGAGTTCATCCACCGGAGCCTGTTCAGCTTGTCTAACATGACTCACTTAAAGAAACATCTGCCTATTTCCCCAGTTACATGACAGTTTTAGTTTGATTGAGTTCACATGGGTCTTGTGCATGCTGTCGCCACTGCTGCAAGTTCATGTGAACAGGTTCCCGGGAGCCTGTAAAACATTCCTTATGGTCACGTACCATCCTGTCTCTAAAAATCTTTCCATTCTCTCATCCATGTCTCTCAACTACCAGCAAAGCACCTTCATACAACAGACGACGATGAACACAAAAGGGCATGGCTGACCAACGTATAGATAAGAGACTGCAGAGTATGTGTTCCTGCATAAAACTCATGCTAAAACTCACCTACACTGGGCTCAGGGATGTTATGATTCTTAACTAACAGGGAACTGAGAAGAGGAAAAAAAGGTTTACTAGTTCATCAAGTCTACTTACAGAGCTAATAACCATAAGGGTTCAAACCTAGATTCTCTTGCTTTATTTGTTTGAAAATTGTATACAAACATACAGACACAAATACATATGTATATGAATGTGCATGCACATAGCTTATTTCTTCTGGATGCTTTTTGATCAAATACTAAGGGAGCACCAGGGAAACAACAAAGGAGAGGTGCCACCCACCTTCAGACAACAGCTTCTGTGCTTAGAGTGAATCACATCCAGTTCCACTAAAGTCACTACCTACCAGAAGGAAACGCTGTATAAATCTGAGTTGAATAAAATTGAGAATTAGACCTGACAAGAGCTCAGTTGGTTATAGTGCCTGCCCAGCATGCAGGAAGCCCCAGTCTGATCCCAGGCAATGCTTAACACACCTGCTGGCTCCAGAGTTGGACATGGGAAGGACAGAAGTTTGTGTTTATTCTTGGTTATGTGGGGAGTTTGAAGCTAGGCTAGGCCATATGAGACACTGTATGAGAAAGAAAAGAAAATTTAAAAAAGAAAAATTCCCGAAATATATTTTTCTTCATATAACAGTAAACTGAGGATTTAGGAATCAGAGAGTGTCCCCCTACCCCTGAGTCACACGTACCAGCCTTCAAACACACTAGATGCACAGTATTTGTACAAACATTTTAAGCTCCAGAGTCCGGAAACCAAATTCAGTGGTTACTTTTCTTTTTTATGTTCATTTCAAATAAGGCAAGTTCTGAAACTAAAGAAACACAGACAAGGTATAATCTTCTTACTTTTCATGTAACCCTATAAAAGATTTCTGATTATTAGAAATACTTCTAAGAAGCCACTGACAAGGAAGATCATGTGATCCCTGAAGAACAATGTGCCCACAATTGTGCCTCCCATGAGATTGCACCTCCATGGTCATTCATCTTCAAATTAGTTTCTCAGAAAAATGTTTCAATGTTATTTTATCTAACTTTTTAATCTTCAATAGGACCCAGTTCTTTTTATAATACAATTTATTATATAATAAGATGAATCCATCAAAGCGTACTCTATTACTGACAATATATTGCTTGGTTGGACTAATGAGTTCTGTGATGTATAAACTTTTTCCACATTACCTGTATCAGTTCCCAAAGCACAGACCTGCATACAAATGATGATCGATAAATGATAAAAGTAATAATAAAAGTGCCTATTATCAGTAAATTTCCATGTGTCAAGATAAGTTATATTACCTTTAGTCAATTTTCCTGATGAACAGAAAAATCTTAACATTTTACAAATAAGGAATGCAAAAATTACTTGTAAAAAAAGCAAAGTGAGTTGGTCAAATACGTCAGGAGAAGATTTGCAGTGGAGTCTGGCAATTTCTATGGAGTCCTATGGTTGAACCATTTCATGTATGCTGGATGAAAAACAATGGTGATTTCACAGAAGAGCAGTTTTCAAATCCTTTCTGTGGCTGAAATTATTATTTCTCACTAAAGTAAAAGAATAAAAAGTATATGAATTCCACACAAATCCAGATATAAAACTTTAGAAAGAGTTATGTTTTGAACACCAACAAAACAGACAAACACCTAAAACAAAACAACTCAGGAATTGTGTCTAATTCATTTGCTCACTGCTGGTGGTGTTGCTGGTGCTGCTGCTAATGGTGGTGGTGATGGTGGAGGTATGTGACCATATGTGACCATATGTGACCATATGTGACCAACTTATCTGCTAGTCAAACTTAGAAATGGCCACAGAATTCTGACGTATTGTAAAATGAAATAATGTCTCAAATGTCTTCCTATTTTAAAACATATATTTGGAGGCTTCACTAGTTAAGCTAAGCAAATGATTCCTGTCTCTCCATTTTCTGACTGTGGATTCAGTGTGACCAGCTGCTCAAGCTTCTGTCACCATAGCTTCCCAAATCCTCCCCAATAGTCATAGATACAGTCTCATAAAGAAATGCACTATAATTTTCCATGAAACTATAATATGAAACTTAGTTTTTAAAATAAAATCTGCTTTCCAATTGAAATTTTAGAAACATAGACCATCATAATAAGGTCATAGTTCATTTTGTCAAGGCATATTTCAGGTCATGGTAGGATAATTATAACCAAGGCATGGGAATACATGACGGTTGTGTATATTAGATACATGGAATAGTACGTAAGGGATACAAATAATAAACTGTAAGTTTATCTCGTGGCAGAAAACTGCCTTTGATTATTTTCCACATAAGATTCACAAACATCAGGCAGAAATCTCTAGAGACACAGATCCTCCAAAGAATTTCTGAAGAAATCACAAGTCATGTAAGTACTGTCATTAAATGATATTCATCCCATTAGCACATCCTTCCTGTATCCCAAAGGAGAGGGTCTTAATAAGGTTATGCTAATTCTGTTTGCAAAGTATTTGAAAAAATAATTTCCATTAATGACATATTAGTATACTCCATCAGCAACGTCCTCTCCATGCGGTTCAAAACAAATAGTTCACTTTGCTTCTAAAGATACTGTGTGCCAGGATCTATCAGATTCTTAGGGCGGATTGATGTGGCTAGTCGCTAAGGAAGAAATCTTGAATTGTCAGCAGCCAGCCGCATATTCTCGAGCCTCTCGACCATCTGCTTATCAGCTGACTATTGATCTGAACTAAAAGAGAGTTAAGCAGAGAATTATCTTCACTTTGGAAGTAGGACAAAGCTGGCAAGAAATAGACTTGCCAGCACATTGAGACACGTGACAAATCCATTTCTCTCATTTCCCTCCAGCTAGCGTCAGGCCATTACATTCTGCGAAGAGCAGTAGATAGAAGCTGTGTTAGTTGAATTATTTACACTTTTTTGATGTAGAAGGGCAAAAATCACTAATGCTTTTAAAATATGTCCTCTACGGAATTAACCTTGTGACCTTCCTCAGTTTTAAGTCATCATGCACTTCTGAATTGTTTACACAGAAAACTTTTGCAATAAAAATCAAATTAGTTACATGACTAGAGTTAATTATGTTAAAGGGGGAGGAGGGACTTCAGTTTTCAGTTTTTAATTTGAGAGTTCTTCAGATAATAACAGAGATGGAACACAAACAATTCCAAACATAGGAATTAAAATAAGTACACTCATCAGACCTTCAAAAGAACAGGAATTGTCATACATAAGATATCTAGAATAGAAAACGATGCCCTCAATTAAGAACTGCTTAACTCATCCATGTGACCAAAACACTTCATGAATTGTCACCTTTGGTCTGACATATGTCCAATCAAGGCAACATACAGATATAAAGTGTGGCATTAGAATGATGCCTGAGAAACACTTTCCCTTCTGATCCTCACTTAAATCATTTTCTCTTAACCCACTGTGGCTAGAATATGTTTTTGGAATATCATTGTTTGGCCAACTTCTCTATATGTGTGGTTTTGATGGCAAGGATTTGTTTCATATTGTCACTTAAACAGTTGCTGCTACTCAGAGCTGAATGCATGGCTCTGTGTATAAAGAGCTTGCTGCACAAGCATTAGGACTCAAGTTCCAATCCTGAGCACCCTTGTCAAACCTAAGAACCACTGTGTGAGCCTATAATTCTAGCACTGGTTAGGGCAGAGACAGAAGGACTTCTAAGGGGTTGCTAGCCAGCCAGTCTAGCCAAAAAAGCCAGCTCTAGGTTCACTGAGTGACCCTGTCTAAAAGTGAAGGTGCTGAGCAATTAAGGAATACACTTGATGTTGACCACTAGCCTCTACACACTTGCACATATCACACACAAACACACACATATACAAACACACCAATAAAAGGTAATAGTTGCTATTTGTTAGCTGAGGAGTTGATGTAATGTCATTGTCTTGTTTAGATGTCTCTGAACTTGTTCCAGTATTTAGCAGTATGCTTTAGTGGAAGCAGATCCAACATAATTTCTTTTATTTAAATTTATTCCTGTGTCAGTGTGGTAAACTGTGGAAGTTGTGTTCTGAATTTCTTACTATTTATAATTTCTCTTGGCTTTTAATTCTCAACTTGCATACAACCTGCTTAAAACCAAAATTATGGACTATGCTATTGAACTAGTAGCCTGGTCAAGCAAATAATGAGTTGGCATTTTTTGCCTGCAATGTTCTGAATGCAATGTGAAGGACTGAGTAGGAACACTTTTTATTTTTACTTTGAAATAGTAGATATACTTGGGATATGATCATTTTACAGTAATTTGAAAATAATCTGATAAAGTCAGCCCAATCAGAGAAATAGGCATGGCTCATTTTTATTGAATAATTTAACTTCTTTAGTTCTTTTGGAAAAGAATACTAGTTCAGGAAAAGTATAAAAAGGGTTTGTATTATAATCACCACAAATTTCTCTGCAATCTATTCAAGGGGTTTTAACCTGGTAATAAATTACACTTCTGAGATGAGACTCAGTTAAGTATGTCTATTATTCTAATTTTATTCCATAGCTAGAGGGGAAATAAGGAGAAAGGATCACAAATAACTCACCAGTACAAGCTGCTGCATTTGCCCCATTAGTATACTGAAAAATACTCTAAATGGGGCTTGCTATCTCCAGCAACGTTATTTTCATTTGAGACTGAACAAAAAAGAAAAGAAAGAAAGAAAGAAAGAAAGAAAGAAAGAAAGAAAGAAAGAAAGAAAGAAAGAAAGGAAAGAAAGAAAGAAAGAGTTGACTTGTAGGAGAGCCAGTATCAAATTTCTTTATGCAAAAACCTCTGTTCAACCTGCCTGTCAACTAATGCCCCTCCCAGGGTATTAAGAAAAGTTCTTTCTGATGCTCAGTTCTGTGTGCTGCAGTCTCTCTGTGTGGTACAGTCTCTCCCTGGAGTACATTGAAAAGATAATTAACCAGAAATCATTCAGTCAACCAGGATTCTACCTTAAGTTAGAGATAATAACAAATTAATAAAAATAAATGCATGATTGAGAATTTATACAAAACCAGAGCTGAGAAACGGGTCAGTGGGTGAAGAACTTGTTTTATAATCGTGGAGGTCTGAATTTGAATTCTCAGCACCAATGTGAAAACTTGCACATGAGATTATATGCGTGTAATACCAGTGCTCAGGAGACAGAGACAGAGACAGGAGGATCTCCAGAGCTCATTGCTAGACAGTCTATCCAATGGGTGAACTTCAAGTTCAGTGAGAGATGCTGTCTCAGAAACTTAGTAGACAATGATCACTGATGACACCTGAAATCAAACTTTGACCTCCAGAGGAGTATGAATGTAGGTGTGCACCCAAACATTCCCATGAGCCAATAAACTGTACATGGCATGCACACACACACACACACACACAGAAATAGACACAGGCATAACACTCATGTACATAAAATAAACATAAATATATCAAATAAATAAAACAATCATGTCAGGGCTTGAGAGATAGTTTAGTGGTTAAAAGTACAGGCTTCTCCTGCAGAGGACCCAGGTTTGATTCCCAGAAATCACATGGCAGCTAACACCACAAGTCTTTAACTCCAGTTACAACTCTCATCTGGCATCTGGCATTACAAACTTAGGTGCATTTACACACATTCAGGCAAAACATCTGTGCACATAAAAAATAAAAACAACACATTTTCAAGGACTCATTTCTCAGAACTCCACATTGTTCAACAGGAAATCCATCGCTCATATATCTATAACATTTAGAATGATAAATTTCACTCCATACATGTTGTTCTGCACTCAAGGCTTGAAAATAACACATTATTTGAATTTTCCTCTAGGGCATTTCAAACTATTATATTTTATGTTCTTGATATCCATGTCCTGTGGACTTTACTGTCCTAGTGTTTGCACTTTTAACATGTAGAGCTATGATTCATCTTCAAACTGAGTCATAATTCACAGTCCTAAACTACGTTCCAGAGCAGCATCCAGCAGGCTTCAAGAATCTGAATTTGGATGCTTGAGAGTGGGACCAGCTCTACTGAACAATGCACTGTGTTAAAAATGCCTGGGAGGTACATGAACAGTCACCCAAAGCCTTGCCAAGGCAGTAACAAAACTGCACAAAATCTTCTGAGAATATGACTAAAGTGATGGCAGACAGTCAGGGCATTGTGAGCGAGCATTTAGTGAAGATGGTCTAGGACTGCTAAGCATTGTAATTCTTTGTTGTCTTAATGATAGCCATTATGACTGGGGATGCATATAATCTCATTTATATTTCTATTATGGCTTGTGGAAGTTAAACATTTTCAGGAATTCATTGGTCACTTCTGCTTATTTCAGAATTGCTCAATTCATTTGACCATTTATCTGTCATTTAATATTTATTCTAACAATATTTAGTGCTTTTATTTAGTTCTTTGTATATTTGGAGTATCAATCCCTTGTCAGATCAAGGTCTTCTCCCATTCTGCAAGTCACCTCTTAACTTTGGTAATTATTTCCTTTACTGTACAGAAGCAACTTTGTATTTCATTTTATCACAATCCCCCCATTTTTGCTATAGAGTTTATTTCATGGTATTGCCATGGAAGTCTTCATTAACCTAGCCCTGGTTTTTGTAAAGCAGGTAAGGCTTGAGTTATTCATTTTCCCCCTAAATTAAGCATTCTTATGTTTAAATGCTTAACAATTTTATTGATTCCTTGAAAATGGCATACAATGTGTTTTGATCATATTCAGAACCTCTCCACTTCTTCATTACCCCCAACAAACTTCCCCAAGGGCATGTGAGGAACAGACAATAGACTTGATAGGTCTTTTAAAAATAATTATTTCTTTTATGTTCTGAGATAAAAGATTCCTCCTTAGAAAGTCAAAGTCTCTGCTTATATCTGGGATATGTTCTTTCTATTTCCTTCCAGTAGTTTCAAAGTTTCAGGTTCCATTAAGGCCTGTTACCCTTTGAACAGACTTTTGCAGAGAGCGGGAGATTGAGATTTCATTTCCTTCTTTAACATGAAGATAGTCAACTTCCTGGAATATAAATCAACATACAATAGAGACACCTGCATAGTCATGCTCACACCACACAACTAACAATATTCAACTGTGTAATCACCCCAAGAGATGGTCACCCATGGATGGATAATGAAAAACTCTGTTCACTTTACAGTGGAGTATTATTCAACCTTAAAGTACGGAAACAGCATTTACAAGAAACAGATGGAGATGGTGATCACAGAAAGGAAAACCAATATTGCACATTTTATCTGCAATATGGAAGGGATATAGATTTTAAAATACATGAATGTAGAAAGTCACTATTTGGATGAGTACAAGTAAATGTGAGGGAGATAACACACTGTAGTGGTGTGTGAATATGATAGATGTATGTCCTGTGCATGTATGAAAAGGTCAGAATGAAGCCCACTGTTTTCTACAAATAGCATATGGTATTTAAAATTAATTATTTTAAACATTCATATAAAAATCCTATCCATACTCTATGTAATTAAACTTTTAAATTATAAAACATATTTCATATTCTCTAAGATGAGATAAAAGAGGAGTGATGCCATCCTATAATAATCTGTAATATTCCATGAGGCGAATTACTTTTGAGGAAATTATTTTTAAAATACTTGCTACCAGAGACGTGAGTGTGAGGTGCCTATGGAATATGCAGAGAAAAGATAAATTCATGATTGATAGACAGATAAGAGTTATGATAGATAGATAGATAGATGATAGATAGATAGAGATGATAGATAGCTTATAGATATAGGTGATTAATTATAGAGAGCTAGATGGTTGATAGGTACAGATATAAAACTGATAAAGGGATAGATGATGGACAGGAAGCAGATGATTGACAGACATAGACTATATGATAGATTATAGATATGTAGATAGTTTTCCCCCTTTTCTGTCTATATAAATAGACATGTCAAGGGAATCAATAAGAGTCTAAAAGAAGTCTTAGGAAATTTATCATAGAAATATGGGAAGATAATGGAATAATATAAAGAATTATACACCAAAACTGAGGTTATCATTTTCATAGGGGCTTCCAATTTTTCACTAAGAATATACTTACCATTTAAAAAGAAACAAAAGCAGGAGAAGTGCGGGTGAAGGAAAGTCACAAGCACAGGGATGAGGCAAGGGAGAATGCCCAGTGGCCTTCATCCCAGACAACTGATAGTCATAGTCACAGCAGGTGGAACATCAAATCATTTTAGTTATACAGTCAATATGTTCAGATCATTTAGTGGATATTATTAAAATAATTATAATAACAAAACTGAGGGTTTCTCAGCAGTCTATAACATTGGTAAAAATGTAATGAATCCTTTGAAAATTGCACTCAATGGTCTTTTACATCCATTGATTTAAAGAAACTTACCAATTCCTTAGCATCTTCTGTAATAATTATCATTGATTAGGTGTATAATTGTGGAATGGGCACTAACATCTTTCATATTTGTTACTGCAATTCAGGATGAGAACTGTTTTGCATTTCTCACATATTTATAGAAGTTAAGTTTGGGATGAATACTTAACAGCTAAGGACATTTCATAAATATTGGATTTCTAGTATGGAATATAAGTGAAACTACGTCAATGGAATTAATTTATTTCTACACCTTGCCCAGGACCCTACATTCATTGAAAAAATAATCCCCCCCCAAACAATTCCTTAAATTCACAATTTTGGATAAATTGTTAAAAATCTTTCATCCATATATGTATGTTGGTGAATTAAGATATCTCTTTGAGTAATTCAGTTTTTATTATATATTGAATTTATTAATAATTAAGTTTTCTGACATGAATTAGTCAAAGTACCCTGAATACTTTTTAACTTAACTTTTTTGTACAGATGAACATCAAGTATGAGAGGATATAAAAGTTGGGTAAAATCTGACTGTATTTCATAGCAGATCACTTTGAGATTAAAAATACATGAAGGTTCCTCACTCTTAAGTCTTCTAATCAAGTACGCTCATTGTGACTCTTCACTAGGGTGGGGGACTCCTTAACAACTGTATGGACTAGAAAGGCCTCTATCCCAGTGCTTGTCAGAATGCACTTTTGGAAAGTGCTAGAAGTTTTTTAATCTGTATAGTTCTATGTTTGGGGATGATCCAACAATTATTTTTAAATAATGGATAAGTACTTGGAGATACCAATAGTGTTTAAAGATACTTCCAACCACACCTATCACACAATTGAAATTGCAAAGGTTTTCATGATTATAGTATCTTCAGACTTAGAACTGGCTTCCAACAGTGCACCATATCAAAATAATTGCATTCGCCTAGGACATGGTGGCAGTTATCCCTGAATAATGGTGTCTTAACTTGGATCAAAACTTGTCCTGGATCAAACCACATGCACAAGTCTACAGGAGTTCCTGTATCTGAGATTTTAGTGCCAATTTCTGGGACCTGAGGCTCATGAAAGAAGACACAGAAATGATCATTTTAGACAGTAAACTTTACTTCCCTGAATTTCAAACAGCATTTTTTAGAAACTCTCAAGTTCCACTGATGAAGATCCATGAACAATCAATGAAATAGTTAAATCTTAACTTGTAGGAAGATAGAAAATATCTGTACAGAAAATTTATGCTCAGCAAGATCAATGATGAAATTTATTATAAATATTAAAAATAGATCAGAAAAGTACTATTCTTTTCAGTGGAGGACAAAACTGCAACATAGATACTGGGAAAGTTAAATAGTGATGGTCTACAGAATAAAATGGGATACATGACTATGACCATCTGGAGCTTTGGAAAATACATGAGACAGGAGGCATCACAGAGAGATGCATACTCATATCAAGAAAGCATCTCACAATGGAAATGAGTGAGGCTACTGGAAGAACGATGACTGAGAGATACTGTTGATCAGGGAAGACAAGTAGGCATATGTCAATAGGGAGGTTAGCATGATCTGAGTAGCACACTGTGCCACAAAATTCAAATAAAAGCAATCTCTGACTTTGTCAGAAAATATGCCTGGTAGCCCACTCTCTAACCCATTTCACCAAAGCAGCAGACTGCAAGAAGACAGTGAAGTCAGAGAACACCAACATCTGCTTCAAAGGATGACTGAGGAAGGTCAAGAGGCAGCTGAAGTTTGGGGAAATTTTTTTCTGAAGATTTAAAGTCTGAATATAAACCATGATCTAACTGTATCAAAGGTATAGAGAAAAAAGTCTTTGTCAATAAAAAACAATAGGAAAGAGTAACTTCTTTAGTCATTACAAATATTTGAGTAGAAAAAAAAAAATCTCTGGGGGAGAAATCAATAGTCCAAGATCAGTTCTTAATTATCTATTTGGCCTTGAGCAAAATAATTATTTCTTGGCAACAGCTTTGACTTGCAAAAAGCAATGTGATGAGTCATTTTGAAAATGAACCGAAGGAAACTTCCAAAATTGCAGAGAGCCTTTGAGGGCATAGAGAACAGCTGGACAACTGGAGGAGAACACAGAATACCTGTCGCTACCCTTAAAGCATTGACACTCTTCTAAAAGGTAGAGTTCCTTTATTAAAAGCTCAGGTTTCCTCTGGGATATATTTCATTTGAAGCAGCAGTTCCATTGATAAAAGCAAATTTGAAAAACAATCACATTGGTAATCTATCAGAAAAAAGTAGAATGTAGATTCAGTCCTATTTTATCAAGGAATAACACACTAATCTGCCATCTAAGTACAGGCCATTCCATGAGGAAAACAAGGCATTCAGCAAGTCTTTTTCCAGTACCATTAAAATATGCTGATCTGTTCTTCATAATACAATATCCCTAAGAGCAAGCAATATTCTTCTAATGAAACACGAAAAATTATAGACATTTTTGTGCCAAGAACCTCTTAATCTACATTGTACCAAGGACAAATATTAGCACTCTTTCTCCTTGCTTTGATTTATTTTCCTTAAATCATTATGAGGACCTGGTTATTGCACAAGTTTCATCTTTCGCTTTACTGGTTTTTTTAAATGAAGTATTATTTTAAAGCAATTTCATCGTCATTTTGCACACTGAAAAATTTACTTTGTGCATTCAGAGGCCCGGTCATGTCCAGAAGACATTTGTGTCATGCCAATGCTCCAGGACCCCTGGCTCTTACAGTCTTTACGCCCCCTGTTCCACAATGATCCCTGAGCCTTAGGGATGGTTATAACTGATATCTTATTGTAGGTGAGCACTCCACTGACACCAGTTTTTACCACTTTGTCCAGTTGTAAATTTCTCCATTAAAGAGATTTCTCTGATGAGGCCAGAACTGTACTAATCTAGGGGTAGAGAGATAGGAATTTAGAGGGCAGTTTGATACTATCCCACTTAGCAGATTAATAGTAATATTACTGTGTCTGGAATCTGTGGGCTCAAAAACCATGAATTCTTGGCCAGATTTAGAGTACAAGGAATTGTTTCCTCCTACAAAGAGGGTTTAATTACATTCAGAAACAATGGGTTATTACCACAACATTCATTCCACTATTTTTCCCATGAGTAAATTTTGCCAACTCTTTCATTATTATAATTCACAAGGGACTCAAGTGGGTAAGATTGCTGATGACACTTTTCCCAAAGATCTGAATAACACCTTCTAGTGCTATATAACCTATCCAAGAGGGAGGAAGCATCTTGGTATCAACCTAGCCATCAGGAAGGAAGAGTCTTGGGAACAGCTTGATTTCTAATATCCTGGAATCAATGTGCATGGTAACTTTAGCAATAGGATCTTATACCTGGGTTCTGGTGGGCAAAAAAAGAGCAATGGTAATAACTCGTATTGTTTTGTGGGGTCTCAGGGACACCTCTAACTAACAACTCAAGAGGATGTATCCCACACATGGCACTGGGCTTATTATTTATCATGTTATAGCTTCCGGGATGAGCATAACCCCATGTGTACAGTAACCACAATTATATACATACAGAAAATAGCAGGTGATAGCTTCCAAAGAAGAGAGAGTGAGTTTTCTTCAAGAGTATAACCCCTGGTAGGTTGACCACACTCGAGATAACAGCCTCACAGATCAAATTATGCGGGAAGCACAAACTGGAATCAATGGGGTCACTATAAAAAAAAAAGCAAAAATGAAGACACAGAGTTGGAGATCAGCAGGGATGAGGGGGCAGCTCTGGAAGGAGTTGTACTTGGGGAGACTATGACCAAAAAACATTGTCTAAGGTTTTCAAAAATTAACAGTATGGGAAGAACACTTCTTTCACTCAAACTCTTCTATTTAGAATAATATACAGCTATCATTAATATTACTCACCACATCTTTGTAGAAGTTTTGCATTCCTGAGCAGTGCCTTGATTATATTTCCAACTTTTTTTGTTATTGGGAAGTACTATGTGAATAATCTTAGCTAATGGACTGAGTGTAGAGATAATCATGTGCTGTTTTTAGTATGAAGCATCCAGTTATTGGCTTGAAGTCCTCAGGCATTCTTTTAACTTGGGGCCGGATGATGACTCAGCAGATAAAGGCGTTTGTTTCCAAGCCTGATGAACTGAGTTGGATCCCCAAGAACCGCATTGTGACAAGGGAAAATTATAACACACATGCACTATGGTACACACACACACACACACACACACACACACACAAAGCACATGATTTTTAAGATCCTTGTGGCAAGGTGGCCTTACATATTTGTCATGGTAGTTGTTTAGACAATCTGAGTTTCTTGTTGGCGAGACATTTTAAAAAGCCAAACCTTTAAATGACATTCCATATATTTTCATTATGGATGGTAAATGAAGCATAATTCTTTAAACCATTAACATCTGAGGACTGGAATGGAAATGCAGCAAAACTTGGGCTAATTGCAAACAGGTTATATGTTAAGAGACTCAAACAGTATAAAAGGGATACACTTACTTGAGCTCTGTGGGGTACACCCACAAATGAGGACACAGAGTTCTTAGAAACAAGCTTTCTGCCTGGTTCTAGAATTCATCTTAGATGAAGCAAAAATTGTTCTGCTAAGTCAGTAGAAAACAAGTCCCATGATGATCCTCTAAAATCCTGTCAGATATGTTCAAACTGTCTCCTCCACTCCTTGAACGTTCACCTCACGTCTGCCTTCATCTTCAGGTATGCAGAGGGGAGGTGAGTTCCCCCATGTCTCATGCACAAAAACTTTTGATTCCAAAAGGAAAAGAAAGGTTTTTAAGATGTTGCTGAGCTGTGTTCATCTTCTTTATTTAACTTTGATCACATATATAAGATTTGTCCAAATTCAATGGAATAATTTTGGCCCTGTAATGTAATTAAAATTGAACCCCAAGCACAAAAAAATTTTAATAAGTCAACCAAAGTCTCAAGCAGAGGAAGGACGAGTTGGAATAAGCCTGTTATCCCATTTCCTGGGGAAAACCGAAAGAAGAACATTGCAAGGTCAAATCTGCCTAAACTTACTACAGGGTGAGTTCATTGCTGACATGGGCAAGTTACTGAAGTGTTGCTGGTAAATAGAGAATTCTTCCTAAAAGTTTACTTGAGAACATGGTTTTCATGTACCCAAACCACAGGCCCATGTGGTTCAAGCTAGAGTGACCTTGCTATTCTTTGTACCTAGATACGTTAGTAATATATTTTAATATAAACTGTTTAACTTCACCCTTGCTGGGTTGGAGAAACTTCCATTATTATTCAGAGAGAAGTGCGCATGTAGTCCAATGCAGGTGATAGTAACAGGGGTTTTGGAGGTTTTGCTAAAAGTATTGTTTGGAGAGGAGTGTGTGTGCCTACTGCACACAGGCAAAGGAGCTACACTGTCAAGTGCATTATGAGAAGTTTGGTAAGGATAACGCAAACCAAGTTACTAAACTATTCTGTATTCTCGCCTGCCTCACGAACGTATCCCAAAATAAAAAGCGAAAAGAGGGCTGAGGTGTGTGGCTCAATGGCAGAGTGTCTGCCTACAACACACAAAGTTCTAGGTTCCAGTACCAGAAAAACAAAAGTAGTCTTAAGAGGGGTAAGTCCATTATTCTTTTCTGTAAGGTCATTTTCAACAACAGAACAAACCCACTGCCTTGCAGCACCCCCTTTCAAAGCTGGGAACTCTCAAAATATCAGGGTTCTATAGACACTTCTAGTGGGTTCAGCACAATAGCAGTGTTTTAGATCTCCAGGTATTTCATTTTTCTCCGCACGGCTTTTCATCCCAGCTCTAGTGTTTGACAGTTTCAATTCTATAACTCATTAAATATTCAATGATTCATAATAACAATTTCCTTGTAATTTTATTGTTCACATTCTGGCATCAAATTCTTGTACCAAATAACAAAAGTATAAATACCCACTTGAAATAAGAGCATTTCAGTTTTCATTTTCGTTGCATTAATATTGTCAAAAGGAGTTTGTTGTAAAAGATTTCCAAATATGACTGAGGCTGCCTACTATTATACCTCTGCACAAATGGGAAATATGAAACAAAAAGTCAGAAAGGCAGGGAAAAAATCAGCAATATCACACTAACTGGAGAGGAAGCTAAGAGACTGTGAAATCAAAGAATAATCAATTTCCTAAAAGAATCAGGTGTCTCTGCATGTCATTGTCGATTATCTCAAGGGCATGAGGAAGATAGAAAATGCTGCAGAAGCTTCAGCAAGAAATACATACGGTATGAAGTCTGGATTTTTCCACTAGAGAAAACAAACCTTTCCTTGGATCTTTGCTATGAGTTTCTAATTATTGATAGAATTATGTTATTAGGTGACAAAGGAGAGATTCCCACTTATAGTCAATAATCCTTGCTTGCTACATGAAGATGGAGCTTCAGAAAAGTATCAGATATAATGCATCCAACATGAAAGGCACTTCATTAACTTCGTGCTTAATACTTTTGTGATTTTCATAACTCAAAGCTCAGATGCTTCTTTACTCCCTCCATTTCCAAGTAGCTCAAGATCTGATTCACTGAACCAACAGCACGCTCTCAAGAATCTTGTACTTGTCTACTTGTTCTTCAATAGAAGGAGCACCTCATAGAAACAAATGTCGGCTTCAGGTTTTCACCTGTATCGCTGTGCACATGTAGAAGTTCCAGCAGAGTGGACGGGCTCAGCTGGGGAATCCAGTCTACTGGCCACAACTGAATGCTGAAGGATATGAATCCTATACATCTTTAATGTTATGGGCTGCCCGTTATTCTAAGAATGATTGTCAAACCCAAATACACTCCACATAATGTACAGCAAGCTTCTATCTACACAGCAAGTGTACCCCATCCTCTGTCTATTCAAATGTATATGTGAGACTTGATCCTTCCAGGAGTCATAGTCCCACAATTTTGTTGACCTTGAACTTGCTTAAAACCATTTATTCTGCTTAAGCAGAAATTCATGAGATTTTAAATTGTTAGAAGAGGGCAACACTGACACAAATCTGTTCTGGCTAAGAAACTGAGGGATTGCTCATTTCCTGAGTCAGAAGAGGAAGGAAATGTGGTTTGAATTGGAGAAGAAAAATCTTCGGATATGAACAAGAAGATCTAAAAATTAAGTAAAGCATGCATTATATCCTTAAATGAATGAACTCATGGCAAGTATTTGGAATAGAAAAATACCATTCTGAGAAGGAACAAGTTACTATGTTGGATTTCTATGTGTTTTGAACCTCTCAAACTGCATCTAAATTTTCAGGTCATTAAAATAATATATTCTTATATACTATTAAATTTTCGACACAACCATTTTATGTTCAGTAACAATTTAAACAAATATTATGGTCCTGGGGACTAAACCTTAGTTTGTTCTAAGCATACACTTTCTAACTGAGCTATATTCTGACTTCAGTAATCTGTATATTTTGACCCATTTCATCAATGTAAATAGAACCTCAATAGTCAGATACAGACACATAGCAGAAGAAACAATATTACTGAAGAGTATTGAAAGAAGTAAACCTACAATTACCATGGGTAACATTTGGCTGTATTTAACTGACCACTGACAACTCAAGAATCAATGTACCCTAACTTACCTTCTGCACTCATGACTCAGGTTAGGTTGTCCAGTTGAAATCATTCCATGATCCTTTTTCTGCAACAGATTTTGTGCCACAAGGCTGCTCTGTCTCATATAGCTGTCATAGATCACAGTCATAAATCACTGGTGCAATTTAAAAGTGAAATTACTTTCTAATAAATATAATTTAAAGCCAATTATTTAGTCCTATTACCCACAATTTAAGTGTGTGATTACCATGTCTTCCTAGTGGCCAAATAACCTACTGTTATTTGAATGTGAAATGACTTCATTGTGCTCATGGGTTTGAATAGTTGGTCCCAAGTTTGTGGCAGTGTTTGGGAAGGTTGTGGGACCTTTGGGTGGGCCTTAAGGTTTTCTAGCCAGGATCCATCACTTGTTTTCTCTTTGCATTCTAGTATGGATCCTGTGTGACTGGCCAGTTTCCGGCTCCTGCCATCATGACTTCCCTGCCTGCTGCCATGTCTGCTCAGCCATATGGAATCTTACCCTCTGGAGCTGTAAACCAAAATAAACTGTTTCTCCTTTAAGTTGTCTTACTCAGGGTATTGTAGTACAGCCATGGCAGAGTAAGAAGCTTGCATATTTGAAGGGTAGATGGAAGGCAGGCCATTACTGATGAAAGTTCTTTTGGACATAGTCTTATCACAGCTTTTAGTTTTACATTATGCCTGACAGGTCTTTGAAAAAAAAAAAAAAAGCACTTGAATCCAATGCAAGTTTCACTTATAGAGCCTAATCACTGTAACTTAAAATAACCACTAAAGGCTTTTTTCATAAATATTGGAATTTCAAGCTACTGTCCAGTTAGTAACTCAGTAGTAGGAATTGTCAGCATCTTCCTCTAACAGATACTAATTTAGTTTAGGAAGCGAACCAAACAATAATAGTAATTGTAATAGTAATAGCAGTGATAATTATAGTTAATGTTATGCAAATTGCTTGAAAACTGTTGCTATAAAAAGACTAACTTCATAATGCTACAAATATATTTCAACTAAGGGCCTCTTAATTGCATACCACTTTACTATCTTTTCTGCATCCATCCTTTCTCTTCTATTCTCTCCCTGTAAAAGGGAACACTGACCTTTGATTTCTTTCCTCATGTACAACACGAACATCTGCAAAATTGAGGTGCCTAAATTTTGATGATAATAATAGATGGCATTTATTGAGCTTGTATCACATACTGGACATTACTGTAAATGCTTAGTGTATTTTTATCCACCTAATCCTCTCAATAATTGTGTGAAAGTGATATGGTCATTAAGTTCAATTTATAAGAACTGAGATATTAACAACTGCTAAGGTATGTATGACAGTGCCACAGCCAGGGAGAAATGAAGAACTGAAACTAGGTCCTTAACTACTTACTCCTATACCAAAAATCAAACTCAAAATATTGTTTACATTTTATATTTTTGGTGTTGGGGGACTAGGGAACCTGTGTTTCACTGTGCACATGCAGAGGTCAGAAGGAAACTTGCAGAAGTTGCTTCTTCTTTGACCACATAAATTTCCAGGATCAAACTCAAGTCATCAGGCTTGGTGACCAGTGCTTCCGAGCCTTCTTGTCAACCCATCACTAAGATTTCAAGACTCAAAAGAATGTATGAGAATTTTCTCCTTAAAGAAACATACGTGCCAATTCGGGTGGCACATGCAAGTAAGATATGGTGAAGAGGCAGAAGCAGTAGAATTAGGTGTTTAAGGCTGGGCTTGGTGGCACATACCTTTAGTCCCAGCACTGTAAAGGTAGAAAAAGGTGGAGCTCCATGAGTTTGAGCTCAACCAGGACTATAGAGAGAGACTCTGCATCAAAAATAAGTATACAGAGAAAAATAAAGAAAATAAAAAAAGGAAGAAGAATATATGCATATGCACAAACTAAATTCAGGTTCAAGACTTTTTGATGGACCCTAAGGCTACAAAGCCACTGTCTTAGAATGTTTGGGCTATGGCATCAGAGTATCATAGACTGAATAGGACATAAACAACGAATAATTCTGGAGGCTGGAGACTTAGGGTTTAGTCATGGTCTGGTTCTGCAGAAAAAAAAAAGTCACCAACTGACTTTTCAATGTGTTCTACATGGTAGAAAGGAGGCAAGAGAGATCTCTGGAGTCCCTATTATTAGAACACCCATCTCTTTCACAAGGACTGTGTTCATGCCCTAATCAGTTGTCATTCCCATCTTCAGAAATCGTTATCCTTTGGGAATGAGATGGTCCACACACAGCCTGCAGGAGGCCGCAGCATTGGAGTTGCAGTCCATATATTTCCTTCTATCACAGTTATGCGTCAGCTAACCATTTCGGTCCCACTGCCAGCCATGACCCTGGAAACCCAATCCTGAAGTTCCACTTTCCTTTTCTGAAAGGCAAAATGAATCAATGAAATAAAACATCTTTCTTGTTATCTATATGACTATTCTTCATTTGGAAACATTTTCCATTGCGTCTTGAGAGAGATAGCTTCCCTTCAAACATTTCTACTTTTCTTTTTTATAGGATATAGATTTTATTTAATTTTTGTGCATTTCATGTAACACACCTTAATTATATTTTAGATCACCTCACCTATCTGCACCCTCTATAGCCGCCCCACCTGATTCCGTACATTCTGTCATATATGTTAAGATATATCGAGTTAAGTTTGTGTATCTAAATGTCCATTGTTGTGAGTTCATCCACTACAGCCTGGTC
Organism: Eospalax fontanierii; assembly: GCA_035773235.1. NCBI lineage: Eukaryota > Metazoa > Chordata > Mammalia > Rodentia > Spalacidae > Eospalax > Eospalax fontanierii. The sequence goes on from CM069524.1 coordinate 10,886,800, forward strand.
AGCCTACCAAGAGTCACTTCCTTAAAGAAGACCAACTTTCCCTAACCTAACCCAACAGATATCAGGTGACACCATTCCCTGATTTCCCCACTTTTCTACTTCCTTTAGAAGCAAAGTCTTTCTTCTGAAAAGAAGTGTGCATCCAGAAACTCTCTACAATGCACCCACCATGTGGTGGTCTGTGTAAATAATTTTCTGGAAATGTCTCTTTTCTTCCCTAACCTCATAGCCAAAGCCAATCTTACATTTTGAGATCATTTAATACTGTCTATTCAATCTGCCTCCCTACTGTGTAATCAAGTGATTTTAAATTTAGCTAGCCTTCAGTAAAGTGACATAAACAGTCTTAATAGACCTCGGGTTCCTATTGTAATTAACTTTTACAAGCTGAATTAAACACATAATTTTAATCTTAAACTATCTTGCCTTTTCTCTCTCATGACAACACTTTGCCTTTAGCCTAGAATAATTGTATGTGTGTATGTGTGTGTGTGTATGTATGTATGTATGTTATATACAAGTTGTAAAAATACCATTGCTGGAAACAGTGATGTTGGAAGCAATGAATTATCTTCAGTATAAGTTGCAAATAACACATTAGACTTAGATTGATACCATCTATTTGTGGGTTTTTATACTATTCTGTGTTAGTAGTTGCCAAAACTAAAAATTCTTCCTGATAAGACAAAGCTCTTCATTCCTTTCCCATATCATGTTGGATATACTATTTAAATAAATAAATAGTGCACACTCTTAGATGAATGAATAAATTCAAGAGAAATCAGAAAAAAACAATTCTGAGAACCAATGGGGCTCACTTTTGGTTTAAATGACTAGAAGAGATAGACATTTCTTTGTTCAGGTTCCACTGCTTTGTGGCATCCCCCACAATTTCTCAATGATTAAACTCAAATGGAGATGATGATTGAGCTGAAGAAAAATTTGCCTTCAGAAGTCTATCCATTCGCTAAAGATTACTGTAGCTACCTTGAAAGCAGCTTACTAAAGATGGCAGGGGCACAAGACAGAATCGTATCTGCACAACTCATCAAACATGCTCAGCAACATTTGTTTTCAAATTCTATTGAGAGAAATTTAAATTTATTTAAATTGGGTATAACTGGCATTACCTTAACTAATGCATACAGTTTCCCTAGGATAAAGGTTGCCACAAAATAAAACCAAAACCCATAGTGATAGACTGCCAATCATCCGATGCTAGAGTAGGGGGTTATAGCATATTGAGACATTTAGTAAAACTATCCCCTGTATAAACTAGATAAACAGATCCCTGTGGAGGAAGCCTGGAGTTATAAACCTATAATGGGAAATGATTGGTTTTCTTGTTTATTGACTATTATTTAGTTTCTCTTGCAAAGCATGACAAAAAAATATTTCAGGAATAACTGACAAGTTTTCTAAAAGAGGCCCAGAGCAACTGAGTCCAGATAGCAAGGATCTAACAATGTCAGAAATGTTGGCTCTTCTTTAACCTCAAATATTAAGATTAATGACTGGGAGGTAATAGATATAGATAGATAGATAGATAGATAGATAGATAGATAGATAGATAGATGATAGGGTACCAGGCACCCAGGTATTGAATCCTGGTTAAGGCTGTGGCTTCTCCAGATGCTGATTGAAGTGACATAGGAATAATATAATGCTTCCAGTAGGGCAAGAATTATGTCGGCACTGAAACCACATTCTAAATTGAATACTGAATGTGCTGTAGCATGGAGTACTGACCAGAAGCAATGGATTAGAAGTTCAAGAACTTAATTGTGAAAGAAACCACAAGCCTAGAAATGAGAAACATTAAACAATTATCAGGCTCAAGTATGTCAGTCATGGGGATATATCTGTGATTAAGAGTGCTCTTTACTCCTCCATGGATACAGAGTTTGGTTCCCAGTTCCCAGCACCCACATTGGTGGCACATGACTGAATGTAATTCCAGTTCCACATGCTCCAGTATCCTCTTCTGGCTTTGATTGTCACCTACACGTACCTGTACAGTCACACAGACAAACAGACGTGCATGTATACACACAAATAAATAAAATAACTCTTGAAAATGGACAGTCCAGAAAGCACTCTGTAAAGATCCTCTAATTCCTCTCTGTCTGTAGATCGAAAGGGTCACAACTCCAGAGATGACATGTTTTTTTTTTCTGTTTAAACATATACTAAGTCAGTGAATCGTAAGAGAAGATAAACGGAAGTGCCGAACAATTTTCAAAAGCTTAAAGTGTGCCATGTTATGTGTTGGAGATGTCCAGTGCACATTTCAAATTTGGAATGGCAGTAATTGTTTAAAAGTCCCTCCATGCTACTGTGCACACATAGTGTCTGGTGAGTGGAATTTTTCTATGTAATACAAGCTATGGTTCATGTTGCCCAGATTAAGAGACATTGCATCACAGTAAGAAATAGAAAATAAAATGGTTCTTGCTGAGCACAGAGATGTATAACTGTTATTCTGACACTCAGGAAGCAGAGGCATGAGGGTCACTTCTACATTCAAGCCTGGAGAACATACATGGTGAGTTCCAGGCCATTCAGGACTACATGCACAGCTCTGCATCAAAAAAACAAGAATAGCAAGACAATAAAAACAAACCCACATGTATGAAAGAGAGAAAGAAAAAAATATGATGGGTTCTTTTAAAATGATTTAAATTATACAATTTATGATTAAGATTAAAATAAAACAGATGGGAGATAGTTTTATGGCTTTGTTTTTTAAACTATTTACTAATATTAAAGCTAACGGCACAGATAGAGCTATATATGTATTTATTTATATTTAACTAACATTGAGGGTTTTAAAAAGTGCTAAGTGACTTTCATACAAGAATTTTTCCATCTAAAGGCATTTTTCCAAAGGAGAAGAGGAAAATTATTCCAACTTTAAAGAAGAATTATATCTCTTTGTAGATTCCAGTCAAATGAAGCATTGAAATAGGATAGAAGAAATAAAAAGCCAGATGCAGTATTATTTAGAAATGTCCTTCTCAATTATCCTTATTCACTGTGGAAAATGGTATCTGTTCCCTAATAGGTTATGTGCTATTGAAGATAAGGAAGACATTGTTTGAAGTTCATAAGAAATAAGTTTGTCATAATAATGAATGGATAATGTATGCCTGACAACACAGCTTAGTAATCACTAAATGGAGATAAAAAGCAAATGTGATTATCTTAATTAATGATGATCTACAAAGGTGCCTTAACAACAATATGGTGCATGTGTGGGATCCGTGAACACTGCTGGATTATTTGTAAAACTGCAACAGATGGTGCCAAAGTGCTAGTGAATGTGGTAATGCATTTTCAATCTGTGGTGAACAGCCATTTGGGTACACGTTACCCAATTTTCAGAAAGGTGGTTGGGGTGAGATGCTGGAGCATAGTTCCTCATATTACATTGCTGTGAACAGTGGTATTCTGAGTAGGAACAATGAACTTTTGATAAGGAAGGAGTTTGGAGACAAAATCATGCACTGGGATGAGCCTATCCATGAAGGCTCTTGCCCTCGAGCTTGAGGAATGCACATTGTAAAAGGTGAGCATCAACTCCTGCAAGCTGTCCTCTGATCCCTGTGAGTACCCTCATGCAAGTAACAATGTAAAAGTCCTTTACCATCCAGATACATAATGCCTTCTGTTAAAAGCAGAAGTGATCAATAGATGATGAGGAAGACACGTGGGAGCAGAACCTGCACAGAGTATTGATGGGAGTGCAAACTGGTGTTGCCACTTTGGAAATCTGTGTGGAAATTTCTCAAAAATCAAAAAGTAAATTCAATTACAGAGTGGTTGGTGGGTGGGTGGGGCTGGTAAGGGGAGGTGCAAATAGAAGAGGGGATCTAAATACTCTTAAATCATATTGCATGAAAACCATAAAAAATTCAATAAAATTTAAAAACACCCCCCCCATTAAGACTACCAAATATATGACTGGCTATAATACTGTCTGGTGTCGACCCAAAGGCTGAAGTCCCACCACAGCCATTGATATACACACATTCTTGTTCATTCCTACTCTACCCACAACAGCTAGAAAGTAAAACCAGCTCACATGTCCATTAATGGATAAACATAAGAAATGTGGTAAATATACACATTAGAATTTTATTCAGCTGTGAAGAAAAATAAAATGATGATATTTGCAGGCAAATGGATAGAACTGGAAATTATATGCAGGAAAGTGACTCAGACTCAGAAAATCATGTCTTGTTTTACTCCATATTCAAATTATTTTTCAGTTTACATATATATATATATATATATGTTTGTAATACATATGTATTAACAGATGATAGAAGATGATATACATGATAGATGATAGATAGATAGATAGATAGATAGATAGATAGATAGATAGACAGATAGAGTATATATCATGGAACTAGAAAGAGGGCCCTGAGAGATAAAGGAGAGCTTGGAGCAAGGGAGATGGGGACAAAGAGGGTCATGAAATTTGTGTGACATGAAAGCAGAAAGGGAGATTGATAGGAGAAAGAAGGGGATCAGCATGGGGAGAACAGGACAATAGGGAGCAGAGCGGAGCATGAGAACCAACCAAAGGAGCTATAAATAAAAGTGCCAATCATTGCTTTGTATACTAATTTTAATTTTTTTTAAAGAAGAAAAGGCTAAGCAATGCCCCCATACACAAAGAAAACCACCACCAAACTTTCCTTAAAGTCTTCTGTACATTCTAATGCATGCCAAAGTTGTGTACACTCTTCTATCTCCTTAAGCCAGTGCTGAGCTCAATCATGAGTAGTGTCACAGTCACTGGAAAAGGTCACAATTAAGTGAATCTAGGTGCAGTACAGAGATACTTATCCAGCTATAAACAGAGTGGAGTAGGAGCATGATTTGCCATTTATTAGAATAGCATATAGAGCAGGTGTTGACACTACCAAGGTTTTCAGTCTTGTAATTTCATAGCTTACCCTTTCAAAATGAAATTTAAAATGTACATTGTGGGTAACTGCTAATATAAGTAACAACAACACAATCAGAATCAATCCTGGAATCAAATATTGAATTTATCAGACCAGAATATATAATAGTATGTTAAAATGCTTAAAAAGAGATTAGGGGAGGGAAATAGCTCAGTCAATAGAATGTTTGTGTTGCAAGCATGAAGACGCAGGTTTGGTCTCCCAGAAGCCATCCAAATAAAAGCCTGGTGTGGTGACACACACTTGGAACCCATGAGGTGGGATCATCAGGGGGACACCTGTGGATTACCTAGCCTGCTTGTTGAGGTTCAAGCCACTGAAAGACCTTTTCCCAAAAATCAGGGTAGATGGCTTCTGAAGAGCAGCTGAAGCTGTTCTCTGTCCTCCATGTGCATACATATGTATCTACTCTCACATGAACACACACACACACACACACACACACACACACGCACACACAAAGTTGAAAGATTAATACAAGCCAAAGTCAGGAGAAAAATCATTGAATAAATTTGAAAAAAATATATGAGATAGAAGAAATATTTATATATATATAAATATATATATTTATAACCAGAGACCCTGCCTCTAAAGAAATAAGGCAGAGACTGTTAGAGAAGGACACCCAATGCACTCCTCTAATCTCCTTACATGAGCACACAGGTGGGTGCTCTCACATAGGCATATACATGTACACTATATGCACATGGACACACACATACAAATACACACACACACTTAAAATTAGTACATAGTATTAAATGTATTGGAAGTTTTAATATGGAAAGTGGAATAAAGTTTTAAGGACACTATCTAAAATACAGTCTGGGAGGCAGGATTAAATTTTTTAATATAGTAAAGAACAATTCAGTGGTAAAGAGACAAGTCTGAAAATAATTTTCATATACAAAAAAATTGAACTAACAAGAGGAAAAAAATAAAAGAAATAAATACAAAAAAATAACTAAAGGATACGTGTATTTAAAGTATTAAAAGTGTAGTTTTAAAATTCAGGAATAAGACTATGAATAAGAAAAATATCCAACATATGATAGACAAATTAAAAAAGCAAATACAAACACTCATGTATAGATACTATCTGTGCATATTTTCAGTAGGGTGTTGAACTAATATCTTTCCCTCTGGTCTTTCATACCACCTAAACATTATTCATCTTTCCTTTCTCCCTCCCTGTCTAACTCTCCTTCCACCCCAGTTAAAGCACTCCTACATCCCCCATTTCCAACCTGATAATACCTATCCCCTGTTACGCCCCCTCTCTTTAGATCCTTCTTGCTCGTTACTCCCACCGTTCCGTATATAACCTTCTCTACTCCCTTCTCAGCTAAACAATGGAATCTCTATGCCAAAGGCTCACAGATTATAGTGAAACAGGGGGTAGAGAGAATGCTACTGCTTCTCCTAACTCTCACCAGGTAATCTTTTTCATGCAATAGAGGGGAATTAACACAGAAAGCCACAACTGTACAAAATGTAGAGAATAAGATCATGCACAGTGTGAGTCCTTGGAGAGGATATTAAACCTCACTCATCCAGGACTCAGGGGGCAAAAAGATTGTAAGAGTCAGGGATTGTGCATCACCACGAGGCAACAGAGTGCTCCAGGCTTCTTGGAACTTGTTCATATGGACTTAAAACAATAATGAGAACATGTACGAGACTCATGCAAACTCAAACCAGACAAAAATCCAGATAGAACAGGGGAAAGGGGCAAGAATCCACAATCTTACATGAGAAAGTATTGACAGCTGATCACTGCTCGGTAAGGAAGACTTGGTCTTCCTTAAGGGAGTGATACTAGATATGGTGATTAGATTCCAGGGAATGAACCACACCGAGGGACATCTGAGGATACAAATGAATAAATAGGCCTTAAAATATATGACAAAATGAATGAAATCCAGAGGGGTGCGGGAGGGCTATAAGAAGTGCAGATAGAGGAAGGGGATCTAAATATAACTAGAATTCACTGTATGTACAAAAATGCAAACAAAATCAATATTGAAAAAAAGAAAAAATTCAATAGTCATTGAATCTTCCGTAAAGTAGGGTTATCATTGTACCTGCAGCTATTACATATATCCACTCCCATCAAGAGCATATTTTTTCTGTAGATGGAGATAGCATAGGGACCCACAACTGGTCAATATGCAGAGAATGAAGCTGTCATAAATGGTATATATCTATATCTATCTATATCTATATCATCTATCTATCTATATCTATATATATGAATTGATTTTTTATACATTTTATATATATATCAAACCATGCCTCCAAGGTTCAGGGAACGTGGGGCAGAAAAATTAGAAGGGCCAGGGGCTATGGATGATGTGGTGGTTTGAATGCAACTATCTCCCAAAGGCTTTCTAAGTGTTTGGACATTTTGTTCCCAGTTGGTTGCACTGTTTTGAGAGGTCTTAGAAGGTGTGACCTTACTGGAGGAAGCACGTCACTGGGGGAGGGCTTAGAGAGTCCTTAAGACTGGACAGATCTCCAGTTGCTCTCTGCTTCCTGTGCTTGCTTGAAGATGTGAGTGCTTAGATTCTCGTCCACTCTAGCTACATCTGCCACCATGCCTCCCTCCCATGACGGACTCTCGCTCCTTTGGAACCATAAGCTCAATAAATTCTTCCTTTCATAAGTTCCTTTGGTCAATGATACTATCACAGCAACAGAGAAGTAAATAATACAGAGGACTCCATCGTATCAGTGTTTTCCAGACTCAATAGGGCTGTTGCACATACGGATTCAGAGTGGTTATGGCAGAATGCACAAGTGTCCCAACCAGCAGGACAAATAACGACACACACACACGATGATGTTACTTCAGGCTGCAGCTCCCTCCTCTTTATTTTTCTGCCTTATATACCCACACAGTAGTAAACAAGCTATGGGCCAACCAATCAGCCAAAAGGTCATCCTTCAACCACTCACATTAAAGGTCAGTATTACACCCTAGGGATCACATGCTGCTCACGTGCTGATCATGCACCTGGAACTTTCTCTGGGCCTATTGTTCTGTACTTCCTCTTCCTGCCATACCACCTCCTGGCTATAGGCCAGCCGCTTAGGTGCACATGTTGGAGCCAGTTGGCCCCCAACACACAAGTCCTGCTCAAGTGCATCCCAGCATGGAACAAGGGAGTAGGAACAAGTCCCATCCTCTAGATGAGGAGTTATTGGCAATTAGTAGCTACTAAGAGTGGGAGAGTCAATTTTCCTTAAGGATGCGACCCCTGAAATATTGATCAGGCTTCATGGGAGTGGCCCACTCCCAAAAATATTTGATCCACATAAACTGAATTTGATGAGCTATTAAAAAGAAAAGGACACAGAGTTTGGGAGTATAGGAATGTGTGGAAAGATCTGAGAGAAGAGGCAGAAAAGAGGCTATGATCAAAATGCAAGGCATGAAATTCTGAAAGAATTAAGAAAAAAAAAATGTTCTTGACATTCTGTTCTTCTAGCCTTGAGCACAAGCCTGCTTTTGCTCTTAGAATTTCAGATCCTTAGACTGCCTTCTTAGCCCAGTCCTGCTCACTATGACACCATCCCCTGTAGTCAAACCAGCTAGGTTTTCAAGTCTAGTCTGTCTCCACCCGGAACTTGCCTTTGCATTCCTGAGACCAGCCTCCACACTGGCAGGCTCCACCCCCTTGGATTCTGGAGACCAGCCTTCTTCTTTAATAAATCTGATCCTGTTCACTGTGTCTCCACTCCCTTATGCTGCAGCAAATCCAAACACCCCCACCCCAAATCCTGTTTTCCTTCTAGCCTTAGGAATAGGCACACATTAAGTCCTAGTCCCCCAGATGCCTTTAGCTCTGCCTGGCTGTGATCTCTCCAAATCAAACCATGCCCATTCTCCTATATTGGCACTATCTCCAGCCCTTCCGACTACTGCAGAGCTAGACTTCTGTGACCTTTAGTAGAGGCCCAGACCTCTGTAAACTGGCTGAGAAAACCTGAATTCAGCCTCTGCCTAGCAATCTTCTCAATTTGTGCTATGCCTGCTGGCTAGAGGAGCCCAGATTTTAAGAGAAAGCCTGAGAACATTCAATCTCACCTAACTTGTACCTCCAAGGGAACTCCTGAGCATCAGGACTAGAGTTACCTGGCTTACCAATATAAAATCAAAAGAGAAAACCTGAAGCCTTTACCAAGCAACTTTTCATACCCAAGAAGAAAACAACCAAGTCACATCAACTACACAAACAGAATCAGACTTCAACTCAACAAAGGAAGGCTTGAATCTCACATCAGAATCACAAAAAAACAAAAGAAATCCACATACCAAAATCACAACAACATAATACTATGAAAAACCCAAATAATATGTCCCCACCAAGCATTACTAGTCATATAGAAGAGTTATACAGCAAGAATTGCACAGAGATAACCGAAGATACAGCATTTAAAAGAAAAATCACAAACATGATTAAATAATACAATGAATTTAAATAACACATACAAAAATCAAATAACTTAAAGAAGATAGGGATAAATGTCTGACTGGATTCACAAAAGAGGTAGAAGTATTGAAGAAAAGTGAGACTGAATTGAAGAAGGAAGTGAAAAATTCAATAAGCCAATTTTAAATGACTGATATTTATAGTCAACTATCCCAGTCATCATTCATCAAAGAAGCTTCTTTTGCACCAGATGGACACTAATACAGAGTACACAGCTGGTCACCAACAGACACTGCCCATGCCTGAGAGGCCCATCTACAATGCAACCTCTATACCTAAAGACCACACAACATAGAACAAGCGATAAAGGGGACACGAACAATCTCTCAACTCTCAGTAATGAAGCTCTGTCCTGCAATAGAGGGCCAGGAATACAAAAGGATGCAAACGACCAAAGCATGGAGATTAGGAGTCTGCAGAAGGTGGGTCCCTGCCAGGACTCCTACATTGTTTCACTTACCCAGGGCTCAGGAACCATTTCTGAAGAAGGTGTAGAAAGATTGTAAGAGCCAGTAAGTGTGCATGACCATATGGAAACAGAATCCTACAAGCTCCTGGGACCCTGCTCATATGAACCTACAGCAATGGTTTCAGCATGCGCAAGACCCAGGCAAACTCAAGCAGACAAAGAGCCTCAGTATGGAACCAGGGAGATGGATAGCAGACCCCAATCTTTCTCGAAGAAATATTGGCAACTGATTGCTGTTAGATTAAGATGACCTAATCTTCCTAAAACGAGGGACTCAGGATAGGTCAGTTGATGAACTTGCTCTGAGGAACATTTAAGGATACTAGCTTGGCACAATAGACAGTAACAGATGAAAGAATATGGATTCCACTTGCATACTATTGGGTATCCCACTGGGGAAGGTAGTATAAAGATGATTGAGATTGTTTGAGATGTTCTCTATGAAATACAAAATGAATCAATAAAATATTTTAAAGAAAATTATTCTTTCAAAGAAGAATACAAAAAATTAACAAAAGGAGATAAAAAGACATATGCCCATACATGTAATTACTTTTAGCCAATATTATCTTTCCATCAATATGGAAGCCATGAGCTTCCAATAATATCTTGAAAACAAGGTGAATGCCAATTTAGAATTATGTACTCAAGAAAAATATAATCTTAGGGTCTGAGCAAAATAAATCCTTCTTGGGAAATTAAACTGATTTTCCAACACTAGATTAGAAATAAAAGAAGTTCTGAAACGCATGCTTCCGGAACTAGGAAGCAAGAAATCACAGGCACTAAGTGTGAGGCTCAGGATACAGCAGTTTGAAGTGTTTAAATAAGCACCATGTGAGCGTTCCTAAAAGTTGCTCCTCACAGCTCGAATTTTTTTTTAAATCCCATTAATTTACTACTAGTTTGCAGGATTTTTGATGCTGATGTTCTTTAATTTCTTATATAAAATTCAAACCTAAATATTCCAAATGAGTACAGAGAAAATGATAAAGTAAAAACCAATAATGGGCTGGGGAGATGCTCAGCACTTAAAGGTATTTGCTACCAAAGCTGACAGTCTGAGAATTCATTTTTCTTATCACACATCATTCTCTCTCTTTCTCTCTCTCTCTCTCTCTCTCTCTCTCTCTCTCTCTCTTTTCAAGCATACAAATAAATAAATAATCAATGTAATAAAATACAAACAATTATACAGAAATATTTTTTTTCAGTTTACAAAGAGCTAAACCTCTAGATAAACTAAAGCAGCCTAGTTCTCAGTGGTGGGGAGAATGTTCATATGTGTGCTGTCGCCAGGGTGACTGCTACAGTGTGAGGTGGATAAAGAGACAGGTGCTGAGGGCCACCAGCGACGAGCTTGTTTTACTACCTTAATATCTCATACAAAGACTTTGAGCACAAAAGTGCAAGGGTTACGGCAGCTCTCAGATGTTAAGGATTTCAACTCTTAATAAAATCTCATGTTTCTTCACATTTACGTTTCTAACACATCCTCAAAACAGAAAAATGTATATGTGAGAAAATAATTTTTGCTAAACTCTATGAACTTAGAGATATTCTGTGCTTTAGTACTAACAAAACAAAACAGCAATCACCTAGGTTAAACTTAGTACAATTAAAAATAGAAGGCTGGAGAGATGACTCAATGATTAAGAACACTGGATATTCTTTCAGAGGACCCAGCACCCATGTGATGGCTGAAAATTGTCTGTAACTCAAATTCCAGGAAATCTGGTGTTCACTTACATGCCAGCATAATACTATAAACATAAAATAAAATTAGAAATAATAACTAAAAATAAAATAAACACATTCAGTATAGTAAAATATTGAATTCATTGCTCATCATTATTAGTAGTGGGTATTGACAGTCAGTCCTATTGGACTTGGAATAGTACCTATATTTTAGTATTCATTAATATCTATTAGTTAATGTATTTATATAAATAATTTATAAAAGTGATTCACTTAATTAAAACATATTTGTACACACTAATATATGAATTTTTGAATATTTGGAAAAAACAAAAACTAGTTAGTGAATTAATTTGAAAGTTGCCAACAGATGTTAGTCTCATGTGCAACTTTGCCTTCAAAATATAGATTAGAAATTTTTAGAAAAGTTGCAATACAAATACAGAAAGTAAGCCAGGAATGGTAGTATATGGTTGCAATCCCAGTATTTTAAAGGCTGAGTCAAGAAGATTATGAATTTGAGGACATGCTGGGCTACTAGGAAATTTAAGTCCAGCCTTGGATATAAAGCAAACCTCCATGTAAACATTTACCACACAGGCATGCACATACATGCTCTCTCTCTCTCTCTCTCTCTCTCTCTCTCTCTCTCTCTCCCCCCACACACACACACATACACACACACACTCACACACAAGTAACTTTTCATAGGAAGGTTAGGCAGCTAATGAAAGTGACAGAGATGATAGATCGATACATAGATAGATAAATAGATAAGAGGCAAATAAATACATAGATGACAGATAAATGGTAGATTCTTGACTATAGAAGTGTACTAAATAAGTGCTACAAAAAATAGAAAATGATTGAAAATGCCCGTATTTGTGAATTTTAGACTAAGTGAAATCATAATTAGTGATATAAGAAAGCATTGCAAGTTTTACAATGCAATATAAACAAGAACTGGAAATCTTAGCAACACATCAAGCAATTAGAGCAAATAAGCCAGGCTTCATGAAGTACGCCTCCTAGGTACCACATAAAGAATATGTGTTGGCTTGAAACAGTTCCCTCAATTCTTTAAGATATTCTTTGCCACTGGTCTGGCTCTCATTGCTCACTCTGACTGCTCACACTGCCCACGCAATGTGAGAACTTGCGGCTTTCTTCATAGCATCAGAGTGCCATGATTCCTCAAATCCTCATCCCCAGGGCATCAAAGGAGTGTGCAGCTTTATTCCTCAGCTCCTCATCCCTCTCAGAAGGGCCATCAAGTAACTGATCCAGTGAAACACTGTGTTTGGCTATGGATCACCTCTTATCAGTTATGATCTGTCTATACCTCGGGAAGAGGCCACAGATGGGGAGAGCCAATGAAATCTAACACAGGGAGAAGTCAACAAATACACCTGCCTATGTTTACTGTACTCACTTATAATTTGGTGATCCTCTTTTGTGATTGTAAGAATGGCAACATTCTTACATCTCACATTCTTACATCTCTTCATTTTCCTCTTGTCATGTGGTCTTGATACCATTCCTCTGCAGACCTCCATGCTTCCTACACAACACACACTCCACATAAGCAAACAGAGCCACAAATGCCTTTCTATGAAAAGAATGGGAACTGCAAAGAGAGGACATCGTCCCCATATCATCAGCTCTCATCTCATGTGAGAAACCCTGAAGTATATTTTAAGTTGAATTAATAATAAATGCTACAGGGGATGCTGATTTAAGTATGTTTGGTTACTGTCGATTCATATAAATTTGAGACAAATTTTCGATTTAAAATTTCTGAGGCATGGCTTGAAAGACATGAAATGGGTAAGAGAACAGTGTGAAGGTAGGGTTATATAAGACACGCTCATGCCTGAAGTAGAAGGAAACAGAGGCAAAAACTTCACAGTCACAGATAAACAAGAAAGTGAAGCATAGATGTGTCCTTGAATCACAGATTCCCATAATTGTAGGAAACCCTTAAGAGGGTAGAGGAAACACAAATGAAGGGAGAAGATAAAAAGAAATAAGACATATTTCTATGGGACCAGTGAGAGGGCCCAGTGGGGACTGGTGCTGCCAAGGACATGAGTTCAGTCTCTGAGACCACATAGTGAAGGAGAGTGCCAACTGCTCCAAGATGCCCTCTGACTTCCACAAGTGTGCTATGCCAAGCATGTACCCTCCCCACACAGATACACACATATTCACAAATACACAAAATACATTATTAAAATCTAAAACAATATACCCCCAGTTATTCTGAAAACATAAGAGACCTTACCAACAAGAATTCTTCAGGTACTTTGAGATTTTCAGTGGGTGATATCTGGGAGCATCAACATTCTATATCTTAGGACTACCAGGAAGCCACAAACAATTGGAGGCAATTCAATAGCAGCTGACAGGCTAAAAGTTTAAAAACAAGAGAGGTCAGTGTCCCTCTGACATATAATCTGTACTCACAAAACCTCTAAGATGAAAATGACTGAGAGGTGTTATCATATGCACAAAGGAACAACTCAAAGTCAGTGTAACCTTCAGGCTTTCTTTACTGTAGTAATCACCAACCTCAAGTTGTGTTTGTTTTTATCTTTCCAAAGTTTTCTAAACTCAAATACCTCTGCTTCTTTGCAATTTGTCCTTGTCAAAATATAAAAACAGATCAGGATTTACTTTTATTTTTATTATTTTTTATTTTGTGTGTATGAATGTATTGCCTGTATGTATGTACATGTATGTAAATGTATCCATGTCATACAATGATCATGGAAGTTGGAAGAAGGCATTGAATTCTCCTGGCACTGGTTACACACGGTTGTTATCTACCATGTAGGTACTGGGAGTTGAACCCTTGTCCCCTGTACAAGCAGCCAGTGCTCTTAACTGTCAAGCCATCTCCCTAGCCCAGGATATTTTTTATATAAAGCCATTGTAATGGTTAGTTTTAATAGCTAAATTAACATATCTATAACCACATGGGAAAAGAGTTTCATTGTAGGATTTTCTAGAGCAGATTGTCCTCTGGGGACACCTGTGAGGGATTTCTGTTAATTGGATTAACTGAGGGGGAAGTCTCACCCTGAATGTAGGTGGCATCATTTCATGGGTGCGGCCCTGGATTATAAAAGAGGAAGCAAACAGCCCAGTAGACATATGTGCTTGACTTTTGTCTCTGTGGATGTGATTAGCTGCTTCTGATTCATGCCTTAACTAATGATAGACTTGAGTCTGGAATGTAAATTGAAGAAATACTTTCACCATTAAAATTGCTTTTATCCACAGAAATGAAACGAGGACAGCTTATCTTAAAGATTTGAAACCTTGGGAAGAGACAAGGAGGATAGCACCACAGAGCAGAGATCATGCTTTAAGCACATGACCCCTATGGAGGACACATCAACTACCAGAGCACTCTTGAGTCAGGATGGTTTCCAGTTCAATTTCTTTATTCTAGAAAGAGAGTTTGTGTTTTAACTCTTTCCACACTGACTCGGTGTCTTTATTGGTGCAATGGGAACATTCAGGTCTACTACTGCTCTCTCTTTCCCCAGAGACTTAAAGCACGCTGTACGAAGGTTGTGTCAGTGCCAGAGAAGAGTGTTGTGTGCCTACTCTGCCTTTTCAAACCCTTTCCCTGCACCTGCACCATCATGAAGCTCTCCAGTCCACCATACTGGACCTCCTAAGTTGTGTGCATTCCTAGTACTGTCTGTTAAATGACAAAACAAATGAAAACTCATCACTGAAGTTCCAGACATTCAGCACTCTGTTACAGTTCCCCATGATAGGCTTTTCTGTGTGCTGTTGTCTACTGACTACTTCTCTCTTCTCTGATGGCACTCCTCCTCTGCTGCTACCTGTGTGGCAAGGACACATCTCATCCTGTTGAAGACCTCTCTTCTGGAATTCTGACTACTTGGTTTCACTGAGTACTTGACTCTGAGAGCAGAAAGCTATTGAAAGTTTATCTTGTCTTCTTGGAATCAGTAGCTAGGAGTAAGAGAGAGGCAGAAAGGTCACCCAAGTTTGCCTGGGATTTACTGGTGAGTTTCTTTACCTCCTTTAGAAAGCTTTTCTATACCTATGCAAGCTTTCCAATATTTGACTCAGATACAACAGGCATTACTAGGTTAACTCAATACCCTGACATTTTGCATTTCTTAATGAAAGCATTTAACTATTGATCATGGTGTAAAATTTGGAGTCAACCACAAGATAATGTGATCTTTGAATATATTGGCTGATAAATCTATTTTTTTACCTCTTTTGATAAATTGAGTGTAATATGTAATGAGGAAATTTTTAAATAAGAATTACAGATAAAATGATATAACCAATAATCTGTTCTTTTTTACTGTTATATTGCTTATATGGTAGAAGATAGATATTTGCTGAAATTTCCATAAATTGTTTTCTGTCTAAATTATCTTTGAGCTTTACATTATTTTGGGAACCTAAAAGTTGATGGGCATTTTAGAGACAAGCATGTATGCAAGTTCTTGTCACAATATATTCCTCTGATTCCACAATGTATCTCAAGTGAACATTTTCCTTTTCGGATTTACATGATTGTGTTGCCATCTCTAAAGTCTCCCTAGCATATCTCAGACTTAAGAATTTCACAGAGAAGCAGAATGTTTCCATTTAAGAATTTCCCTGAGTGTATGTACAAATGGATTCAAAATTAATGTGAACTATCAGCTTCTTATTTCAAGCCTTACTTATCAATTCCTTTAGTTTTCTAAGACCAGACATCTTGAGAAGCTATGGAAAGAGAGAGAGAGAGAGAGAGAGAGAGAGAGAGAGAAAGACAGAGACAAAGTGAGAGACAGTCAATTCCTTATTTTAAACTGTTCATTGTGTTTCTTCTCTACATATAATAAAATATTTTAAATGTATTCTATTATAATGACAATTTCAGTTTCTGTGACCTGAGTTCTATAGGAATATGTTAGTGGTAAGTGTTCCTTTGTAATATTAAGGTGCAGTTTTATGATATATGGCTTTTTTTTTGGCTTTGTTTTCAGAAGGAATAATTTTGGGAAATGTTTATAATACTCTCTTTGGTCATTTTTCAATATAAGAAGCCAAAGCCTACCTCTTTTTGTTTTCTATGCCTTTATGTTTCAAACTGAATTCATATGTTAAATTGTTCTGTTTTAGGATCATGAAATAAATTAGTTTGTGAATATTTTGTAAAAAATAATTTTCTTAAAAGCATTCTTTTGTAGGTACTGTCAACTTGTTTAAAAATCAATTTTTAACAATGATTGGAGTAAGTTCCATGATTTTATACATGTGTATGTAAAGATTAGTGTGATGTAGCAGCAAGTCTGGATTATTTTCTAATAAGTTAAATCTTGACATAATTTCCTTGAAATGCCTGAGTACCATTGTACAATGGTGCTGTCTGCACACTCCTAAAAGAAAACATTGACTGGTTTTGATAACTTCATGATATACTCACAAACATTATTTTCTATACCCCTGAGTACGTAGCTTAGTTTCTCAGTTTGCTGCTGATTTTCCTCACAAGCTACGACATGATTTGGTCAGACGTTATATGCTGATGTTTCCACATCTACTGCTAACCATCGTTTCGTTGTTGTATGAATGTGTTGGATTTAAAATCATACAAAAATTTATAAAATATTAATAGTGTACTCTTATATGTTATCTGTCCATAAAGTCCCCATAATACCATTGCAACCAACTTAAGACATTTATTATCTGATGTACTTAAGTATTACAGTATGTTTCTTTGGTGACCCCCAAATTTATCTTATATATTTTCCTACACATGAGTACCTATCATAAAGTTTAACTTGAAAATGAGCTATAGTAAAATAGTCACAGTAATAGCCAATCATGAAGCAGAGATCTTATGCATATCCAATGTTAAAATTCATAGTAAGTGGCCATTTTAAAGATGTCTCACTGGACTGATGTGAGATGAAGTTCAGGGAAGAAAGATGTCATACACATAGATCAACTACTGTGGGTCCATTCTACACAGTCTGGCTAAGAGTTCATATCCTTAAACATTCACATGCATCTTTTTTCTTTCTTGAATTTTTAAGTCACTTTATAATTAAATTTAGATGGTTCTCCAGTCATTGTCCTTTTTCATTACTATTCCATCTCCCATCTTTTTCTTCACTCTTCCCCGGCTTTCCTGTCTTATTTTTGTTTGTAACTCATTGGGTTTAAGAGTTCTTTGTGTGAACAGGGCTGGGACATTACATCCTGGGCATTGGTAGCTCTCACTGGCTAAACCACTGAAGAAAATAGCACCCCAGTTCCCAATGACCACTGACTGCCAATAGTCCCTCAGGTATAAGTGGAGCCTCACTGGTTCTCAACCGTCCAGGATGAAATGTTGAGGGGTCCAGTCTCATGCATTTCCTATGCAGATATCCACCACTGCAGTGATTTCATGAGTGCAATGGCTGTCCTTTCCAGATTTTATGATTTTATATTTAAATGCATTCATTATTTTATTGAGTTAGCCACAGACACCCAGACAAACATACACACACACACACACACACACACACACACACACACACACACACACATATTTATCTATTCACTTATAGCTCACATTCATCAATAACAGATAAGAATCTATTGAACTTGGAACTCTGTGTATAACTGTCTTTTTCATTGTCTGTTTTCTACAAGGATCTTAAAAGTCCATACATGTGAATTACCTGATAGTTATTGTTTTAGTCCCAATACCCACAAAAATATCTGGCCCAAACTCTACCTTAATCATAGTTAAGGATTAATTAATCACACCAAGATTAATCTATGTATATTGATGTTGGTACATTGTCCAAAGTCTGTGAATATTATCAGTTCTGCACATCTAGAACATAAAAATAAAGATGATTTATATTTTTATGTTATCTGAGGAACACTCTTCTGTGGATAAGTTTTCCATGTTTCCTCTTGATGGCACTTGATGACTTTATCCTTCCCATGAAAACTTTCTGGCCATTTAGATCAACCTTAGATCACATCCATGTTCCTCAGGAAAACAAATCACTATTTCTGCAGAATGCTATCTAATCTGGATATAATATTCCACATTTTATTAGAGTGGTATAAATATTCTTATTTTCCGTTGTTCTGTAATGTCTTTGGAATTGACTGGCTGTAATTTAATATCCAGTTCTAGTTTATTTCCTTCCACATTCTTGTTATGCTGTGAAAGTCTTAAAAATACAGTGTTTGATAAATAGTTAAAGAGAAAAAGATTGAAAATAATGTAAATTTTAATAGGGACAAAGCTATGCTTCATGATCACATCTAAATAAAAAGAAAATATGAATCTATAGGAATGAATCAGTGGTTAAGAGCAGTTACTGTTCTTGCAGAGGACTGAGTTTGATTCCTAGTACCCACATAGTGGCACAAGATGGTCAGTAACTCCAGCTCCAAATGATACGAAGACCTTTTCTGGTCTCTACATGCATCGGACACATATGTGTTATGCTTATTTACATAGGCAAACAATCATACACATAAAAATTTTTCAAAATCTTAAAAAAATAAAATGTAGTTAATGGAGAAATGAATATGCTATATGATTCTATGGAATTTGGAGCTATTATTTATGACAGTATCTCATTGATTGACAAGTACTTATATCTTCCACCTCTGTTCCATTCTCACACATTAACCTTTCAGAAACTGGTCAGGTAATAGGAACTACTCATTTATCATCCTAGTCATAAAACCCTATTTATGATATTTAAGAAATTGTGTCCAGTAAGTAGAAATTTGTAATCTTCTGAAAATAAAGAGAAACTTATTACTAAAATAAGACATTTCCATTTAGATCTTCCATTCCAAATAAAAATCTCTCCATTTCCTTATAGACCTTACCATTGTCTCTCATTTCTGAGGAATCAACTTTAAGACAATCAGAGTCTTCCTGAGAGTATAAAGGCTGCTTATTTCTGTGTGTACGTGTATGTATTTTCTCATACACAAGAACGTCTGATAGTATTTAATTTTAAAATGAGGCATAGGGCAATAATAATGATACCACTGATCATGAAACAGAATTATTAAAACTTACACTACAGGGAGAACAGGAGAATTCAATGTGTATATGCACTTACTTGCTGACAAACAGGACCATCTGGCTTCAATCCCAGGAACCATGTTGGAGAGAACCAACTGCCGCAATTTTACCTCTGATTTCCATACATGGGTTCACTCTGGTATGCATGTACCCACATACATGCAAACACACATAAAAATTAATTAATTAATAATACTCTTTAGAATATGTTCCAGTTCTACAGTTCGGCTGTCCACTTGATACACGTGGGAAGAGGAAACTTCAGTTAAATAACATCTTCTTTCAGATGGGCCTGTTAGCTTGTATGTGGAACATCTCTTGACTGGTAATTAAT
Source organism: Eospalax fontanierii (assembly GCA_035773235.1). Classification (NCBI taxonomy): domain Eukaryota; kingdom Metazoa; phylum Chordata; class Mammalia; order Rodentia; family Spalacidae; genus Eospalax; species Eospalax fontanierii. The sequence goes on from CM069524.1 coordinate 10,906,874, forward strand.
GTAAGAGGGCCAAGCCAATTTTGTGTTTTGTCTTTCCTGGTACACTTGATCTGGACTGTTCATAAGAAAGAGACAGCTGATCAAGCCAGAGGGAGCAAGCCAGTAACACTGTACCATGGTGCTTCAGCTTCTGCCTCTAGTTCCCTGCCTTGAGTTTCTGCCCTGGCTTCCCTCAATGATGGACTGTGACCTGCGAGTCGTGGAACTCTCTCCTCCTCAAGCTGTCGTACTCAGAGTGTTCTATTGCAGTACCACAAAAGTAACTAAAATATAAATTGGTACCAGGAATGGGACCTAAAATAAAACTATGAATGTGGCCTATTTCTAAAATGTCTTGTGGACTATGTGTCCCATAAAAATGAAATAAAGAGGAGTGAAGGACATAGATATTATCACATAACCTTAAACTACAACCTACTTTTTCCACCCATTCCTGAAGATCATTCTAAGGAGCACAGTGGAATCTCAGACCATCCCATTCTACCCTGCCCAGTAAGTGAATCATGCCTTCTTTCAGTGTGTTCAGTCTGTTTGCAAAACCCTCCCATTAGTAATTTTAGTACATAGTTAGTTTTTCTGATTATCAACTAGTACATACTTACACTGTTTCTATTCAAGTAACATTCAGAATCCTGTACTATTTATTTCTGGAATTTTTCATCTAATATTTTGGCTTTAGTTGACCATAAATGGCTGAAATTCTACTAAGAAAAAACTTTGGATAAGGCAAAATGCTGCATGACAAAATTTAATCTTAAATTATGCATATGCAGATATATTTTAACAGACTTGAACCTCTCTTATACAAGGATATCTACAAATACATAGACCTTAAAATGTAAGATATGGACTGCTTCTACTTAGACTAATTTAGAAACTATAATACTAAATGGTGTTGCTTCATTTAAATCAGCCTGCTAGCTACCAAATTCTGAAAACATAATAGGCATTGTATCAGTAAAACAATCAACATAATTTTATTACTAAGACAAATAGTGTACAATCCTATGATAATGTAGATCGGTAAATGAATAGCAAATTAATACCTATTTTAAGTAAGAACAATCATCTTAATTTCAGCTACAAAGCTGTTACTTTTCTATGAAGAAATATTAATGAAAAGATAACTTTTATACCTCACCCTCCCGTACCTCAGGGACCATTGTGGAAGAGGGGGCATAAAACTGGGAGAACCAGGAGTGATGGATGTTTATAAGGGAACAGAGTCTTCCAGACTTCTGGAAACTTCCTCATCTGAACTTTCAACAATGGTTTCAGCATTCACAGGACCCATGCAAACTCAATCAGATAAAAACTCAGCATAGAACTAGGAAAATGGGCAGCTGAGGAACTATTGGCAGCTGATTACTGTCGGGTAGGGAGAGTTAATCTTCTTTAAGGAAGAGACTCTGGTAGACAGATGATCGATTTTTAGATTAGATAGATTGGATAGATAGCTAGACAGATTAGATAGATAGATGATAGATAGATAGATAGATAGATAGATAGATAGATGATTAGATAGATAGATAGATAGATAGATAGATAGATAGATAGATGATAGATAGATAAACTGACTAGACTCCAGAGGATGAACTTGCATCAAGAGGCATGTGGGTATGAAAACTTGATAGGCCTTAACATGTATGACAGGATACATGAAATCTGGTGGCAGATGGCAATGGAGGGTAAAATTTAATAGAGATATTCATAATAAAGATGAAATGCATTTTTTAGTTCACATTGAAAATGCAGTAATTGAAATAGAGATTTTGTAAAACATTTGCATGTCCTGTTATGACTTTTCTAAAACAGATAAATGTTCTTTTCTATCAATTTTCTCCGTTCTGTATGCAATTACTTTACTCTCTAAAGAAGTAAATATTAATGAGTAACATTTAAATTCTGGTTTGCATTTGAAGCTGAAACTAAAATAAATTTTATTGAGTATTCTCACAAAGAGTTTAGAAGTACCTGGCTTTGCTCGCACTCTGCTTTAGGTATTTCTAAAACCATATCCATTTTTCAAAATGAGTTTTAATAAATTCACAACTTCTCAAAAGATCACAATTAACGGCAAACTAATTTGAAAGAAAATTTTCAAGAATTAAAGCATGATTCACAAAACAGCACAAAGCATTTACTTTGGAAGATATAAAAAGACAATTGTGGCCATTAATTTTATCTACAAATATCCAAAGAATGAATCCACTGGCATGGTAGAGAGTTTTGATTATGGGCTTGCTCATATGCTTCAAAATACTACAGTTGATAACTCTGTGTATGGCAGTTTCGTAGTGCATGGTCATGTTAAACCCCATAATACCCCAAACTAGATAATATCTTGACAATATAAAGCAAGTTGGTGTAAACAGAAACGATCAGGAAATTTATCATAATGCAAATTTTTAAATGATATATATTTGCCACAAACTTAGTATTTGCCTAGAATTTTGCTGTCAATGGACAGCAAACCTCTTCAATTTAATAAACACAGAGGCATCTACTTTGAAGTAAACCAAAACTTACAATTCTCATCTCTGAGTGATGAGAAATCAAATATGGATAATTCAGAGCTTGTCTAAAAGATTCCTTGGGACTGGAGAGATGATTCAGTGGTTAAGCAATGTTGTTGCTCTTGTAGAGAATGTGAGTTCAGTTCCCAGCACATAAATAGGGTAGTTCATCATCAATTGTAACTCCAGCTCTAGGAATCCACAACCTTCTTCTGAACTATACAGAGATTGTATGCACATGTGCACATACCCACACATAGACTCACATGCATATATACATAACTAAATAATCAAATATATCTTTAAAATACAGAAAAATGATTTCCTTCATCTACAGAATGTAATGTTGAATCAAATTACTAACTTTATTGATCTTCTATCCTCTAATTGAGTTAGAACTTTATCTAAATTTTCTCCAGTGACCTTATACAATTTTGGCAGAGAGAACAAATGATGACTTTGTTTGATCACTGATAACCCAGATGAATGAGAGAGAGAGAGGAGAGAGAGAAAAAAAGAAGAGAGTGAAGGAGAAAAATAAAGAGATTGCATAGGAGATGAATAGTCAAATACCATCACATGAAATAAAGCAATGAATACATGTCTCAGGAAATTCACAATTCAATGGGAATTCCTCATATTTTTTCTCACTATTTAAATATATTGTGTGAAGGAATGTTATGGGCCAAGCTTGTTTTATTGTTGGACTTGCAGGGACCTTGCCTCAGTGGATATTCTATTATATGTAAGCAACAGCTAGGCAAGTTAGTACTGATGCATCTTCTCTATGTGTAATGCACTTTTAAATATATTTGTGCATTCAAACCTCATTGATTCTTAAAATAATCTTCAGCGCTGAGACTAAGCATTATACTTTTTGTGGAAACTTGATCACAAAACTTTTCCTCCTTACCAAATTCACACAACTGTTGGCATACTAGAAAACATAAAACCCTGCTGTAAAAATAACTCATTTGTCATCAAATAAAACATGTAAATATATTATTTGACTTACAGGAAATAAGCAGTATCTCCAAGCTATCTGTAACTTCTTCACGTCCACCCACCAACAACTTGCATCTACTAACATGAGTGAAGAAGCATGTTGTTTGAAAGTTGAGTCTGACCTTTTTAAAATATATTTTATTTGTTAGTTTTATTTTATGCGTATGAGCGTATTGCCTATATGTGTGTAAGTGCACCCGTGTTGTTCAGTGCCCACAGAGATCAGAAGAGAGTGTCAGATGCCCTAGAACTGGAGTACAGACAGTTGTTAACCACCATGTGGGGGTTGGAAACTGAACACAGGTCCTCTGCAAGGGCAGCCAGTGCCCTTAACCACTGAGCCATCTCTCCAGCCCCAAGTCTGGCTTTCTTGTATTAAGTCTAAGAAACTGTAAAACAAACTGTTTTAGTTGAGGTATTTTTCAAACAGGAGAGGCTGATCCAAAAGTTTGTATCTAGGTAGTTAATTTAAAGGAAGAATTCCAGAGACCAGGAAATGTCATGCAAATTGTGTTATTGAAAATGTCATCACCATGGAGATTTGAATTCAATCATCTAAGTCCCATTAAAGAATTAATGAATAAACTGGAGTTTGGTATTTTCTGTCCCCAAACAGGAGACAAAAGAATTTATCTACTATTTTCTATTGCTGGTTGTCAAAATTTTCTTCATGGAATGTTAGATCCTTTGCACTTTCAGATTTCAGACACACAATGAATATGTGTCAAAAAAAAAAATCCTTGAACTAGAAACGAAGAGAAAACACACAATCTAGAGGAAGTATTGCTAAATTGCAATAGAAAAAGGATTGTTGCTATGGTGATGTCTTAAGTTAGATATGTGAAAAAGATATTAGGTAGGCACCCTACACATGTTCTAATGTGAACTCAGTTCAGTCACTCCCAGCCTCTGGAATCGCAAATTATCTCTGCAATAAAACCTCTTCAATGTAAGTCTAATATGTTATTATAGATTGAAAGTAAATGAGTATGAATTGAAAATTATCAGGTACGAGAACAAAAATCACCTGAAGTGAGATTTATCCATTACAAATATCCAGCAGAGTTGGGCCTTCTCCATACGGAGTGTCAGACTGCAAATATTCAGTTACAAAAAGCAAATAAAGACTGCACCCTGGACCCACCACTGATTTCTATTTATCATGTAATAAATCCAGTCTATGTTTTAATAAAAGCTAAAATATTTTTACTTTGTAAATATATTTAGAATCTAACCTCTGTTTTTTATCAGCATTCCATACAAAAGCTCTACTCCACAACTATGTAACCAGAATTCCTTTGTATGAGTATAGTACAACTCAAAATCCTGCATCCTTCTTTCTCTTTGCCCCATCAGGTTGTGGAGATGCAATATAATAGCCCCAGGATTTCATCAAACCTCTCTTGTGCATGCTCTCACCATTGCTATGAGTTCATATCAGTGACTTCTTAGCTGCCTAGAAAACTGTTTCCTAGGTCATTCACCATCTCTGATTCTTACAATCTTTCCACAAGGCTCCCTGAGCCTTGGAAGGCAGAGATTTGATTCAGGTGTCCTATTAGGAATAAGCACTCTGTAGTCTCTTATTTCATGCAGGTTGGGCAGTTGTAGGTCTCTGTTAATCACACATCTGTTGCCTGAGAAAGTTTTTCTGATGAGAGTCGCGAGATGCATTAATCTGTGGCTATAACAATATGTTATTGGGAGTTGGTTTAATACTGTGTCCATTTAACAGAATAATTGTAGTAGGTTCTTTCTTGTGGCCTGTGACCTGTCCATCCACAGGTTCAAAGGCCTGACATCAGCGTCATAGCAATGTTGGTGGCACACACAACACCAATGAAAGCTCAAGACAGAAAAAATTCCCAGCACTGAAGTGGAGAAGTAGGAAAGAAACCATAATCCCACCTTAGCTGAGGCATTATTGCCAATCTATAGCTGCTGGAGAGCAAGAGTCAACTTTCTTTAAGGGTGTGACCCTGGGTAGGTTAATCAGGCTCCAGTGGATGGGTCCACACTGAAGGGCATTTAGAAACACAATATGACCCGACTGGCCTTTAAGTATAAATATAAATAAATATATAAGCGTACGTACATATTAGAGAATATGAAATTGGGGAGGGTAGTAACCGGTATGCAGATATGTAAAGGGTCCAAATATGACCCAAATATATTGCATAAAGTTTTCAGAAATTCAATAAAAATTCTCTTAAATCCTTTGATCACTTATCACGCTACAGTTTTTACAGACTCTGATTAAGGTCTTTGTGTTCTTCTAGTATTTTGTATTTAAACTAATCCATGATCCATCCTTATATTTACTTTAGATATGTTGTCTTTCTTTCCATTCTTGCCATGAAATTTGAAACTCCCTCCTTGTGTCCTGTGCGATTCTTATTTTCTCCGTCGTAGTACATCCAGTGTACTTTTCTGAAACATATTATTGTTGTGGAAATGTCCACTGTCTGCTAAATATAGAGACCTCAGATGTCTTACGCATTTCCCTGCTTAAATTTCCTCATTTACATATTTATTCAGATCTGGCATAAGATGTATTTTCCACCAATAACTGTTGCTGTTCATAAACTCTCAACAGGAGTCTAAGTCCTTTAAGAGCATGGACACTCACTATTTTGCATAAACTTGCTTCTACCTCACATAGAAAGGTACAGAATATAGCATGGAGTTGGTAAGTGTTTCTTAATTAAAAACATAAGGTAATGAGTTAATGTTCACTAGGAAATAAGTACATAAATAAATTGAAAAAGAAAATAAATAGGAAAATTATATATAAAAGATTACACAAGAAAATTTACAAAAAATGATGAATACCTTTTTCAGGGAAAGATAGACCACCTCAATCTGTTAATACAAAATAGACTCAAAGGAATCTGCAATAGGGTACATGAAAATTGAGATTCAAAAAATTCTATTTCACACTCACCGAGTAGGCAATATTTAAGAAATATGATATTGCAAACCATGAATGAAAATGGTTGAAATAGAGCTTTCGTGCATTCTTCAAAAGAACGTCAAATTTAAAAAGCCAGAAAACAATTTGATATTGTCTTGCAATGTTAAATATGTGTATAGGATAAGTCAGTAATTGTACCCTAGGCATAGATATTCACAGATAAAAAGTACATAAGTATGTTTAAATATATTTTACCAGTTATATTAAAAAACAAGATAACTAAGCAGTAAACAATGTAGATAATTCTTAAAAGATCGTATTTAGCAGAAAAATCAGTGCTCAGATGACCTGGGGACTGGAGTGGTTAAGAAAGGGTGTAGCTCTTACAGAAGATGCGTGTTTGGTTCCTAGCATTTTCATGACATCTCACAGCCATTTGTAACTACAGTGCCAACATCCTCTCCTGGATTCCTCAGGCACCTGGAACACATATAGTGTGTATACATTCATGCAGCTAAACTCTCATACATATGAAGTGCTGAAAATTAATAAAGACAGGGTTGGAAAGATGGCTTAATGTTTAAGAGTGTTTGCAGCTTTTACAGAGGACCAGGGTTCAGTTCTCAGTAACCTCATGGAAGCTAACAACCATCTTTAACTTCAGTTCCAGGAGATCTGATACCCATTCTGGCTTCTATGAGCACTACGCACATTGTGCATAGATATAAAAATAGGCAAAACACTAATATGCTTAAAATAAAAACTTTGAAAAGGTTTTAAAAGAACCTATAACTATAACTATAAGTAGCATTGTTTTATCCCTCAAATGAAAATAAAGCTACAGCATATTAGTAATACACACAACTCTAAGACAACAACAAAAAAATGAATAACCAGTACAAAACTCAGATCAGCACTTGCATGGGGGACAGAGAATGATGACTGGTACATGGTGAAGAGAAATTCTATGAGTGATTTTCCTTCTATTTTGGGTGTTAAGTTCACAGTCATTCATTTTATTATCAGCGATTATACCATCACATTGGATAAAGTGCTTTGTAAACATAAAAAGTATGTAATGCATCTTAAAGAAATTGAAGGTTGAATTACGTGTCTTTTGCCTTTGAATATCTGATCAGTTCCTAAATTGTTTCTCCATCTATTTCTAAACACTTGTCATAATTTTCTGTGGACTGCTGGAACAGACTTTTAATTTTATCTTTACTATAGTTTGTATGTTTCAAATAAGCTCTTCTGATATACCTAAAATTAAAAACCTCTGCCTCCATTCCCACTGTATTTTTGCCTGCTTTCTCTGATGCACGTTATGCATGACCTGTACCTAACCAAGTGCAATTGCATGTGTGCCTTTACGTAGCCATGTCCTTGTGCATACTCCATCTCAAGAGAGGCAAACAGAAGAATGTTTGAGGACCCAGCCGCAGAGGCAAACAGCTTCATGTCAGAGTCTTCCTGCTCCTCTACCTGGAGAAGGCACTTAGACTTAGGACTACATTCCTTTCTTTTGAGGCTTGTCATTTTTCTCTTTTTAAGAGTCCCATGAAGCCCAGTTTGATATGAAACTCTTTACACAGCCAACATGTTGAACTTTTGATACTGAATCCACCTTTAAAGTGCTAGGATGACAAAGATATGCTACATATTCCTTTTACATAGTGCTGGGGATAGAATGTAAGGCCTCTTGCATTCTAGGCAAGCCCTCTACAGATTGTCCTACATAAGCAGCTATTAAATGATATTAAATAATACTTTCTCATGTCCTAATCAATTAATATTTTAAGGTAATCAGAATAGGTCTTTGATTGCGTCTGAAGTTTACATAAATATTTCCTGCCTGGAATTAACTCAGATACTTTCTATCAGTATGTCTATACAGAAACCCCTAGGATAGGTTTTAATTCAAGATTAAATTCTTCACCAAGTTTTAGTATAACTATTAGAGTTTTCAGGAATATTGCAAGTTAGTTGTGAATCACAGACATTAAAAATTAAGCTGCATGAGTTTATAATTAAATAAATTGCATTATAAAACAAAGTGATAAAATCTCAAACTCCTAACTGTTACTACGCTGAATTGTTGAGGCATTGACAACTATTTTATCAGCACAGTGGCGAAACTACATAGTCATAGTCATTCCTTCTTACCTTGACATTCACTGACCTCATGTCGGTGCCCTAAAATTCCTGGAAATAAACAAACACTGTTAATCAGGACTTGAATTGTTGTCTGTCACTTGATTCCAGAGATGCCAGAAAGTAAAGAAAATGCTAATAAGTTCAGGTACTTTAAATTAAAATTGTGTCTTATTAATTTGTGAAAAGCATAAAATATTGATGAAATATTTCTCCAGAATTTGGTAATTTGCTCTCCCATTCATAAAATAAACCAATTATGCTGTTGATGAAATGGAGAGTTTATGACTTATTTCTCTGTTGTTTGGCTTTTATCAACCAACATTTGTAAGTTTCATTTTTCTCCTTTAGTGTGTGTGTGTGTGTGTGTGTGTGTGTGTGTGCATGTGTGAGTGCAGTGATTTTGCGCACACTAGAGGAGGCCAGAAGTCTTTCTCTGTTGCTCTCCATCCTATTTTTTTTTATTTTTTATAATGTGTGAAATATGCACTCAATGTCCAATTATAGCCAGTTCCCACTGCCCTGATGGTCAGTGGACTCAGAAAGGAAGTTCAACTCTCACAATCAGTGCTGAAAAGGGAAAAGATTTTCTAGAGTTTTGTGAAATGTAGAAATGGTTCCTACTTTGGTGGAAGAGATGACTCAATGCTTAAGAGCACTGACTGCTCTTGCAGAGGATCCAGGTTCAATTCTCAGTACCCACATTGTAGCTAACAACTGTCCATAACTTTCAGGGGATCCGACCTCCTCTTCTGACTCTGTAGCCATTGCACAACACGGGTGGTTCACTCACACAGACGAAGGCACTACACTCTTACACATAAAGTAAAAATAATAAATAAAATATTGTTGAAAAAGAAATTGTTCCCACTACTTCAATATGAAGAAAGTTGAATCCACACATCCACTATGAAAGGAAAACACAACTGACCCACCCCCAAAATGTTATTTTTGTTAGATTTGGTTTGTAACCTAAAATTTCTTCCCTGTTTCTTATTTTTGAAATGGTGTCATTATATTATAGTGTTGTTTAATTTGTAAGTCCAAAGTTGCATAAGATCATGCTTTTAAAAAACAATGTGTTGGGGTAGAGATATGGCTCAGTGGTTAATATCACTGGGTGTCTTCCAGAGAACCTGGGTTTTAGTCCCAGATTCCACATGGCAGCCAACAACTCAAATTCCAGTTCCAGGGGAATCCAATGCCATCTTCTGTCTTCCACAGCTATTGCAAGACATAGGTACATTCACATATCTTCAGACAAAACATTCATACACATAAAATAAAAATGATAAATAAAACATCTTAATCAAAAAATAAATACAATGCATATTTATTCAGCAACAATGATACAGAGTAGAATTATACTATGCAATAAAAAAGCAAATTTCTCATTGTTTTCAAGTTCCTAGCCTGCTATTCTTTGAACTTCAGGAAAAATAAATCATAATTTTCAGAAATTTCAAAATTCTTGTTCAAAGACTAAAAGTACCCTTAGTTTTTCAGTACTTACAAAGAACTACAGCATTCAGAAATAAACAATGAAAAACACAATTTAAAATTAAGATTTTTTTGAAAAAGACTTCTGACTAAACATGTGTATACACGCACATACGTGTTTGAATGAAAATACTTGAGTAGTGAAGAGTAATTATAGGTTGAGTGTAAGTTATATGTGTGGGTAACACACACACACCTTCCTCCTCTTGTCATTTTACCTTTGATTTCTTTAATGATAAGTGAATGTCTTCATTTGGTCTGATGGAATATAGTGTAACATTTGGAACTGAGTTAGTAGTGAGCCCAGATCTCCCTAGTTCTTTCACTATTCCAATGGAAAGATAGAAAAAGACAGGAGGCATATTAGAATCCTACTTCATCTTTTTAGGTGAGCTGATATAAGTACATAGTACCCGGTATTTAGAAATCTGTTCTAAAGTAGTCCCCCCAAAATAAAGCCCAAGTGTGCTATCAAAGGTGACTTCTCCAGAAGGGCTGTTGGGCTCATTCTGGATAGTTCATCCAAACAGTTGGGTCATGGAGTCAAAGGGGAAGGATAAACTCAGATGGTGCAGCATCATGCTACAAATATTAAAAGGTGAGGAAATGGAGATGGAATAGACAAATAATGAAGAATAGATCACTCTATGCTCAGGCAAGTAAAAAGGCCCAGCCCACGATTCCCTCTTGATTCTTTTATAATGCCTCAGAAATGAGATTAAAATATACTTTTGACATTGATAAAACACAAAATGAAATGCACTCCTTCAACTGCAGTGCAGCTTGCTCTATTTTGTATGTTAAACTGTTTACGCTCGTAAACAGTTCACACACTTTGACCAACGAAATATTCCTAACCTAAAGAGGAAAATCCTCTTTATTTCAACCCCAAAACAGACTGAAATTGAAGTGATCTTGGTGAGTGAAAGAGAAGGTATTTACAACTGGTTTGTTCTTTGACCAAAGAAATACCAGCTAAGGCTAGAGAGCTGACTCAGTGGGAAGAGCTCTTGCTGCACAAGTATGAACTCCAGCACACACAAGTCCCCAGGTGCCTGTAATCCCAGAACTGTTGGGAGTTGAGCTCTAAGTTTAGCAAAAAATCCTGTTTAAAAGAAATAAAAAACAGAATTACAGATCAAGATACATAATGTGCTCAACTGGCCTCTTCAGATGTTCATGGGTGTGCAACAGAACACACAATGCACACACAACACACATATATGCACACATATGGATAAACATATATGAAAAACTGGAGAACCGTACTCCAAAACTAGCTCCATTCTCATTTTCCCAAGACTTACATCAACTCTACTTAGCTGGTGAGACCCTTCCCACACTGTCCCTGTCTGTACCTTGGGTCTAGACTTCTGTGTAGGTCCTCTTCTGGTCCTCCCAATGGAGACCTCCAGATTAATCTTACAAGTCATATCCTGCCCACTTGGTCTTCACAACCAAGCTGTATTCTCACTGTTCCAGGACTCACGTCTACTCTGCTTAACTAGTTTAGACCTTCTCTACATTGTCCCCATTTGAGTCTTGGACCTAGGTCCCCACCTACTCCTACACCCAGAGAGTTCTAGCCTAGCCTTCCAGAACCCCACCACTGGATCCTCATAGCAATGAATTAGGCTTAGACTCCTTCACCCTGCTGGACACCTCTTGACTACCCAACCTGGAAACATCTTGTCCTGCAAATAAAAAAATCAAAAGTGAGGACACAGACCAACTAACTATTCACACCCAATCAGAACTCAACCAAGCTATATAAACACTATAAAGAGAACCAAATTACTAAGTTTCTACTACACAAAAGCAAGCTAGAATTTCATATGAGGCACACAACCAACAAAAGAATTCCATATGCCCAGAGCAGAATACAAAACTACAAATAGGGAAAATAACCAAGAAAATGTGTCCCCCCCAAACCCACCAGACCTACAGAGTATACTACAGTGATAGCTACGCAGGGTAACCTGAGGACGCTGAATCTAAAATAACAATCATAAACATGTTCAAAGAATTCAATGACTTTACAGAAAGCAAAAAGAACACAAAGAACTCAAAGGAGACAGAAATAGACTCCTGACTGAAAATACTCACATACGGATGAATGACAAAGACAAGTACCTGAATTCATGGAAAAAATACAAATATTGAAGGAAACTCATGCTGAATTGAAGATGGAATTTAAAAGCTCAACAAGCCAATAAACCAATTTGAAAACGACAGGTAAACAGCCTCACAAGCAGAATTAATGAAATGTAAAACATAATATCAACACTGCAAGACAAAGTTGAAGAACTGGAGCACTCAATCCAGAAAAGAATATGAATGGTATTTAAATACATGAATGGAAAATGCAGGAAATGTGGGACAACTTGAAAAGACCAAATTAAGCATTCTAGGCATAGAGGAAGGAAAAGAAGCTCAATTCAATAGCACTGACCAGATCTTCAATAGGCTTGTAGAAGAAAGATTCTCTAAATTAAGGATAAACATACCTATTAAGATACAAGAAGCACGCAGAACACAAATTATAAAGCACCAGAACAGAAACTCCCCATAGCATATCATGGTAAAACACTAAATGCACAAGATAAAATGCTGAGAAAAGAAAAAACAAGTTATATATAAAGAAAAACCAATCAGAATTACAGCTGAATTTTCTATGCAAATTATAGAAGTCAGAAGAACCTAGTCAAACGAATTCTGTTCTAAATGATTATAGATGCCAATCCAGAATATTTTATCCATCAAAACCATCTATCATTGTTCAAGGGGAAACAAAAATCTTTGATGATAAAACTAGGCTGAAATAATTCATGTCCATCAAATGAGCCTTATAGAGAATAGCCAATCCAATGCAGTATACTGAAGAAAGAAATGACCATGCTAAGAGGTTCCAGAGAGAAAACACATGAAGATACAAAGTATGGAAACACAAAATAAGACTAAGAATAGTGACAGAAAATAAAATGATAGTGACAAATGCACAACTTTAAATAGTAACTCTAAATATAATGGCCTTGATTCCTTAGTGAAAAGACACAGGTTATTTAAATAAATTAAGAAACAAGATCCAGGCCAAGGGTGGTGGTACATACCTTTAATCCCAGCACTCAGGAAGTAGAGGTAGGTAGATCTCTAAGATTATGCCAGCCTAGTCTACATAGTGAGTTTCAGGCATGTTGGGGCTACAAGGAGACCCTGTCTCAAAATGTCAAAACAAGAGAAAGAAACAAGATCCATCTATTTATTTTCTGCAAGAAACTCCTATTACCTCCAAGAATAGGTTCCACCTTAGGGTGAAAAGAAGAAAAAAAATTATTCCAATTAAATGGCATTAAGAAAGAAGCAGGCGTTGCTATCCTAATATCTGATGAGATAAACTTCAAGTGAAAAACAACCAGAATAGATATGAAAGATTATTACGTTCTCATCAAGGGAGCAATCACCAAGCTCAGTCATGAACATAATGCACCAAGCTCTTGTGCACTCAATTTCATAAAATCAGTACTACTGGGCATCAAGACACAGATTAATCCTAACTCATTAATAGTATGTGACTTCAGTGACTCACTTTTTCCAATGAACAGGCCATCTGGACAAAGAAAAAACAGAGAAACAGTGAATTAAATTATACCATACCATACATCAAATGGCTATACAGACGTCTATGGAATACTGCACCCGAGTATTAGACAAAACACATACTGCTCAGCAGCCCATGGAAGTCTTTCTGAACTAGGCCATATGCCAGAGCACAAAACAAACTTCAACAAACACAAAAAATTGAAATAATTCCATGTATTCTAACTGACCACAGTGCAATAAAACTTAAGGTCCACAAGAAGAGATTAAACAATACACTCCTGAATGATAGGATGGATCAAAGAATAAACTAAGAAAGAAACGAAAGTATTCCTAGAACTTAAGGAAAATGATAACACAAAGCAGGACCATCTCTGATATAAATGAAAAGCATTCAGGAGAGGAGAATGTATAGTTCTAAGTGCCTATATTGCAATTTCAAGTACATGAAGACTGTAACCTGCCCATCATCTATACTGCCATGTTTTCTGTCATGAACTGGATTCTATACAGACATTAGGAATCTTTGATGAACTAATTAATATAAAGTATTTACTTCTCAAACCATGTCATAATTAAATAAAACTTGCTTCTAAATAAAATAATTTTCATATGCAGCTTAAAAAATCAGAAAGTGGCACCTGCCTTTAATCCCAGCACTCAGGAGGTAGAGGAAGGCGGATCTGCATGAGATAGAGGTCAGCCTGGTCTATGTAGTGAGTCCTATGTGGTCTTGAACTAGGGAGACCCTGTCAAAAAAATTGAGAAGGAGATCAGCAGTACCTCTCACTGCTCTAGAGGTCAAGCCCTCTCTGTTAGCCAGCAAGAATCAGACCATCTTGTTCCTGTGACTCACCTTGGGCTTTGGCCCTGTTCCACTGAGGCTACAGAGAGGTCTGACTAGCTGAAGAGGTGGCCAGATCTCGTCAGCACTTTCAGTAAAGGGGCAGGTTATAAAAGCAAATTATAAAAATTAGTGCCCTTTCTTAGTTACAAATAACACACCATCATGTAAACAGTGCCATTCACAATAGCCCAGAAAAATAAAATATCTAGGAATAAACCTAACCAATGACATGAAAGACCTATTCAATGAAAATTTTAAATCTTTGCAGAAAGAGATTTAAGAAGACACAAGGGAACAGAAAAACCTCTCATGCAGATGCATTGGTAGAATCCATCAGTGATGATTGCTTAACATCTGACAGAGGACTAAAATGCAGAATATACCATGGATTAAAAAAATGGCACAAGAAAACGAGTGACCCAGTTAAAAGATGGGAGGTCAATCTGAACAGAGTGCTCTCACAATAAGAGATAACAATGGCTAAGAAACATCCTTCATAATTAGAAAAATGAAAACCAAAGCTTCTTTAAGATTTCATCTAACTCCAGTTGAAATTGTTACGGTTAAGATAAGAAATGCTGACTTGGATGTGGTGAAAGGTAATCCTCATTCACAGGAGTGGTGTTGTAAACTGGTACACCCACAATGGAAATCAACATGAAGATCTCAAAACCTAACAATAAAACTACCATATGACCCGGTCAGACTCCTTGTTAGCATATACCCAACAAACTCATCGACCACAGAGATCCTTGCATAGCCATGTTATTGCTGCTCTTTTCACAGTGGATAAGAAATTAAAAATAACATTAACTTCCCTCAACTGATGAGTAGATGATTGAAAACTGGTACATTTACACAATGGAGTTCTACACTGTGGTGAAGAAAGGCAAAGTCATGAAATTTAAAGGTAAAAGGATGGAACTAAAAACTGTTATGCTAAGTGAAGTAACACAGACTAAAGAGATGACTCAGCAGTTAGCACTTAATGCTCTTCTAAAGGTAACAGCTTTGGTTCTTAGCATCTACATTAACACCTCCCTTAATTCTTCTTCCAGGGGAACCAATACCCTCTTCTGCACTCTGTGGGCACTGGACATGCAAGTAAAACACTCATCCCCCAAAAAAATCTTAAAGAAAAAAGGGGGCTGGAGAGAGGATTCAGCAGTTAAGAGCGCTGCTGCTGTCGCAGAAGACCCAGACTTGATCCCAGCACCCACGTGGTGACTAATATCTGTCCATAACTCCAATTCCAAGGGATCCGAGTCCCTTTTCTGACCTTTGTGGGATTTGCACTACCTGAGTGCACTTATATGCATGTAGGCAAAATATTCATATACATAAAATAAAATTAATAAAATATTTTTATAAGAGAAGAACAACTGACATATGTTCTCTCTCATTTGTAGATCGTAGCTCAAATTCCTAGGCATGAGTATGTATCCTGATAGAACCTCCGGAGCTAGGAGAATGGAAAGGAGCCGTGGGATAAGGTTAAAGTGGCTGGGGCGGGGAGTACTAGGAGGCGGCTGTTATTACGGAAAAATAGGGCAAAGAGGTGTATTTACCTGCACACAGTAGGGAGGGTTCTACACAGGCAGTGAAAGGAGAGGTGAATAATGCTTAGATTGTATGAAAACCGGAGGCAACTCTAGTGGTTCAAAATCCTTCTGAAAAGATCACATACAATAAGTGTACAAGTGCGAGTCAACATCTGAAGGCTGTAGATCGAAAGACATAGCATCAAGCAGGACCAGCTTCCCTTGGAGTTGTTTGTCACCATAATCCAACCATAGTCCAAAAGACTTCCAAAACAACACAAGTCATTGTCACAGCCTTTGAAGGCAGCCCAGAACTTGACCTGAAGATAGGACACATAGGACACATTTTGAACACAGAACTTAGAGCAATTGAGCTGGAACCTTCTCTTTGAATGCTAGCTCTCACCGTATCAGAGCATATGATACAAACTGCAAAGGGGAAAAAAATCAGTGGTCCAATCCAGCTGTAAAGCCTAGTGCATAATAATGACTGGTCCACCAAACTATCACTATTGATGCAGCTGTGGCACTTTTATCTTGAAGGTAATCAGCAGCTGATTAATTGGAATTAAGGCCATCTCAATGGGAATGAGCTCATGTGTGGTACTGTAATCATTGCCAAATATACATGGATGGAGAAGTAATAAGTCCTAGAGAAAAACTTACTTCTACCACATTTCTAGAACAATGTAGCATCTTACTTCATTCTAAATAAGTATCCTCAAATATGACAAGTATACCTTCCACCCCCCATCAAAGAAGCTTCTTTTAGCAACAGATAGAGACTAATGTAGAGTTTCAGAACTGGTCAAATATAGAGAATAAGTGTCTATGAGTTGCTTAGCCCCAAGAGGCACATCTTCCAGGCAACCTCTATATGTAAGATGAATGCAACTCTCAACTCTCACCAGAGAAGTTTCCTTATGCAGCAGACTGCATTTAACGAAGAAACCCACAACTGGCCAATGAACAGGGACCAAGAAGCCAGAGAGCGCTTATCCCTGAATAAGACACCTATTTCAACACTTTGCCTCCCAAAGTTCAGGAATCATTGTGAAGAGAAGGCAGAAAGATGGTAAGAATCATCAGGGGTAGTTGACTACAAGAAAACAAAGTCTTCCAGACAGCTGATCAATTACTTACTTGAACAATGGTGACATCATGCATGAGTTCTATGAAAGCTTAATCCCGACAAAATTCCAGCATAGACATGGAGAAGTGGGTAAAAAAGCCCAGCTCAACCAAAGAACTTTTGGTAATTGATGACTGCTGGGAGGAATAGGACAGTGTGTCAGGAAGGACACCCTTTCTAGGTACAGTAAATGAACTCACACTGACATACATTTCAGGACACAAATAAGACTCTGTAGGATGTATTAAACATATGTGTGTGTTTGTGTGGGTGTTTGTGTGTGGGGGTGTGTGTGTACATTAAATAGGACTGGGGCAGAGGGGGTACGGTGAAGATGGAGGAGTGGATCTAAATATCCAATCATATTGTATGAAATTCACAAAAATTCAATAAAAATGAAATAAAATCATCAGATACAGCACAAACAAATGACTTAATAATGGCACAAATCAAGAATTTTGAACTGCAAGAAAAAAACAAATCCTGTCAGAGCAGATAAGAAGAAATAATGAAAATCAGAGGAGAAATCAATGAGACAGAAATAAGGAAAACAATACAAAGAATGTATGTATCATATAGTTGCTTCTTCAAGAAGATTAGCAAGATAGACAGACCCTTAGTACAGCTAAGCAAAAGAAAGAAAGAGAAAATCCAAGTCAAGAAAATCAGAGACAATACAACAAACACCAAAAACATCCAGAACATTATAAGGGAATACTTTTAAAATCTATACTTTTTCTAAAATAAATAGAATCCTGTTTTAAATTTCTGCCACCTAAGGCTCAGGAATCATTATGAAAAAGGGGGCAGAAAGACTATAAGAGCCAGTGGAGGTGGAGGACCACAAGAAACAGTTTCCCTGGGGGGCTGGGAGCTTGCTCATATGAACTTACAGCAATGATGACAGTATGCACAAGTTCTATACAAATTCAAGCCAGACAACAATCCAGCATAGAAGAGGGAAAATTGGTAAGAAACCCCAACGTTAGCTGAGGAACTATTGAAACTGGTCACTGCTGGGTGAGGGAAAATTGATCTTCTTTAAGGGAGTGATGCTAGAGAGATTGGGTGGCCTCTGGTAGTTTGATTTAAACTGAAGAACATTTTGATACACAAATTTTACTCAATAGACCTTAACATATGCGACAGTATGCATGAAATCCAGTGGGTGGGCTTGGGGAGGATGCAGATTGTGGAAGGGGTTTATCATGATCATAGTATACTATATGAAAGACACACAAATTAAATAAAAATATAAAAAAATCCGAGACATTCGAATCTAAGTACTTGCAAAACTTTGATGAAAATGGTGACACATGACAGTAAAAATACTATTTTTTCTGTTTGGAATAGCTTTATGCTATGAATGAATTTACCTTCTTTTAATCCTTTCAGTATTTATACAAAAATCATATGCTCACTTCTCTAATTCAGCAACACAGGCTGACATAGCAGAAGCTGATAGAATCTCAACACTGTTTACAATCTTCATTTTCTGACAAACCAATTCCTCCTCCTTGTGTCTGCACTATGCTTATCAATTTTAAAGAATCTGTGTCTGATAACCTGATGCATCAAAGAAAAGTGCCCAGGGAATTGGACAAGGAAGCAATTTGCTCATTTTGAATGCCATTGTGATATAGGTCTGAGAAACGAGAAGAAAGTCAGGCAGAGATGGAATGCATTATCAAGGGAAAGTTTCACTTTGCATATCTCTGACAATAGCTAGTGAGTAACTGCCTTCTGATTTTACTCCTAGGGGAAGGGATAATGCAATAAACTACTGACACCCTCTTGTCCCAGTCAGTAATCATTTGGTAGGTGAACAAAATTTCTTCAACTTTGTGTATTTCAAAGAGAATTCCCTGTTACATCCAGAAACCAGCTGAAAGCAAGCCTTGATTTGTAAAGTCTATGACACCCTGTTTGGTTAAATGGCACTAGTACTTTTTCTTAAACATAACTTCTTCCTAGGGAGGATTTTAATTTCCTTTGAAACCTAAAACTCATTAAGTAGAATTAGTTATACACTCATTAGAAGCATGTCAATTAATATTACAAATAAATTAACATTTGTAATAACAGAAAGATTTAAGTAAACAATATGTGTTTTCATTGTTACTTGAAATTCCATAAAAGGGGGGCTGGAGAGATGACTTAGTGGTTAAAAACACTGGCTGCTCCCGAGAAGACCTGCATGCACGTGGTGGCTAACAACCTTCTGTAACTCCAGTTCCAGGGATCCAGTGACCTCTTCTGACCTCCGTGGGCATTACATGACATGGATACCCCTATATCCATTCAGGCAATACACTCATATATATAAAATAAAAATATAAATATAAATACACTCATAAATACACATATAAAAATGTACTCATAAAATAAAAACAATAAATAAAATGTTTTTAAAAAGAAATATTCATAAGAGGTTGTTTAGACACCTTACTAAACAAAGTTATCTTTACCACAGAAAATTTATAACACAAAAGAAAGGTTCTAAAAGAAAAATCCTTTTAGATAAAAATTTAAGTGTAAGAGAAATTTAAGAGCTTGAATTATGGTTGGGGTTTAAATTGTACTACAGGGCACATTCTCATTTTGCATCTTTTTTTATTCTAAGGGTATAAAAAATTAATACGTCTCAAATTGTTACATCTGATAAGACATGTTTTCATATTACCATGAATATGTGGCTACTACAGGAATTTCATGTTTCAGCCCTTGCTCTGTTTCATTGAGCCTTGTGTTAACCATTAACACACAGGGGATTGGAAAGATACCCCAAACACAGACATATAAATATGCCTGCATTAAAAAGTAATTTAAAATATAACTGAAGGAAATTCCATACATGTGTGTGGCTTTAGCATTAAGTTTTCCCCCCACTGTTTCGTTGTTTGTAAGCAGATGTAATAACTGATAGTTCTAAATAATGTGATATGATTTTCCTAGAGTACCAAGGGACGAGATCCTGTATGGCATGGAAATTGGTGGCAATAAGAAGGGTGACATGCTCTAACTTACTCTAAAAACAGGGAAGACAGAAGGCTATTTTGTGGCCTTGAAGTATTAGGGTCATAAACTGATAAAATTATGCATAAAAGCCTTGGAGACATCAAAATAGTCCCCATTTAAGCAGCAATATGAGGAGGAATAAATTTCCATTTTTAGTAGCTCGGTTCTTTCATCTATAACCCCTAAAAGACAATGTTGGTCTATATATCTTTGTCTTTGGAAGGAGAAAATTGTGGCTATTTAGTGTATCTATTTGAACAGCCAATGCTTAGTGCCATGTCTGCTTCTTAAACATCCTGAGATCCCTTTAGATGCAATGCCTTTGTTATTCCTTCTTACAAAGAACCTCAGTAAAGATTGAGGAAAAAATATCAATAAAAGGGTTTTTCCTTCTTTCTTCTCTCATGATGCTCTTACTGATAAATACAGACAATTATATTACAAATGAGATGAGAATTTAAAGCAGCCTTTTATGATTTCATAAGTATCAACAACACTACATAAAACATTGTTTACAATGACAGAATGTTAATTTATTAGTTTACTGAGACACAAGTACTTTTGATGGCTATCACATTTTCTTGCCAGTATCATAATGGCATATTGTAAAACAATCTAACATTTTGTCTAAGATGAAAGGAAATCAGAGCTTCTTAATTTCATTTGTGAACATTATAATCTCAAAGAGTAAAGTTCTTATTATGCAATAATTTATTCTTCAAATCCTGGGTAAATAAGTTGGGATAATTTGTTTCTCTGTGTACATATGTACACGTGTCTCTAGACGGTACAGCTGTGCGTGTGTATGAAGACCAGAGAAAGATGTCCTATATCTCTTCCATCACTCTCTGCATTATTACCTCGAGAAAATGTTCTCTCCCTGAACCTGAAGCTCACCATTTTTTGTCTAGGTCAGTGAGCCGCAGTAATCCTGTTTCTACTTACAGGTGCATGCAGCTATGCTAGGGTCTTTTCATTGGAGAGGATTTGAACCCAGGTCCTCATACTTGCATAGCAAATGCATTCACCCACTGACTCATTTCCCTAGCTTGATAAGTTCTTACAGCTTGGGGGACACCGAAACAGGGGATCCGTGGAGCCCTTTGGCCAGTCAGCCTAGCTGAATCAGGGAGATCCAGGTTCAGTTACAGACTGTCTCAAACAGTGAAGTAGAGCCATCTACAGGAGTATGGCATGCAAGTACGTAAGGACTCAGGGAATTACTGATAGCATCTCCAAAAATGGGAGAATGTGAATTTGATGGGAGGTGGGGGGAACGTCAGGAGAGCTGGAGTGATGTAACAGCGGATGGATACGATCAAATACCTTGTATAAATTTACAAAATTTATATAGTATAAATTCAAATCTTATTAAAAAGTGAAATAAAGTGGAGAGAAGTTAAGGAAGGAACCCAGTGTCAGCCTCAGGCCTATTTACATACACAGGTCCTCGCGAGCACATACGTTCACAGAAGTCTACTTTAGACTTAATTTATATATACATATATTTTTATTTATCTTGCTCTATTAAGTTAAATACAATCCGTGAACAATTGTGCAGTGAGTGTTTTGTTACATAAACACTCCTCTCCCATAGCTTCAGGTCATCTGTCGTGATATCTCTGAGGACAGAAGGGTCCCTAATTTTGAGGCCTTTCTGCCCTCTCCCCGGTGGCAGTGAGACTGGGGCTGCCTCTGCAGTAGGAAGTGTGTTGGCCTCTAGACAGGAGCTTAGAAGCTAAAGAGTTTCTCTCGTTCTTGAACTACTACACAAGCATTCAGGGCCGTGTCCCATGGAGCAACATATTCATATATCTAAGTACCCACACTTGACACCAAGTCTTCAGCTGGAAAGACACCTACAGTGCTGGAAATTTATAAATTCATTACTGTGCCGATTTATTCATGCAAAGTGAAATACGAAGGCTGAATGAAATAAGCACAATCACATAAACTGCCCTTACTTCAAACAATGCCGTAATTCATTAACTTTATAATAACTTATAGTAAATAAATGGTACTATCCAGGCAACCACAGAAACCTCACCCAAATAAATCCATGAGATAATTTGTTTTTCTTCAACCACATAATTTTAATGTCCAATTTCACTTATGAATAATTAACCATAATCAAAATCAAATGAAAGACGTAATCTACAAAAACCCATCCTAAATTAAAATTTATGATCTTTGTTTATCATTGAAGAAAATTAAGGAGTTGCAGAGAGCGGTCAGCAGTTAAGAGCAGTTAACGTGTTATACAGAATCTGGGTTTAGTGTTCCCAACACCCACATAGTAGTCAACGACCACATGTATTCCAGTTCTAGGTTTTCCAGTGCTCTTTTCTGTCCTCCATAGGTACTGCACAAATACGGTGCACTTACACACCAGCAAAAACTCATACACATTTAAAAAATCAAACATTTTTAAATAAAAGAAAATCAACTAGCAGGGGACGACAGTTAGGTATAATCATAAAACGTTGTATGATACATATGTGTGCTGTATATGTAAGTAATATGCAACATATATGTTTATGAATAATAAACCTGTTGTGAATCATTTAATAAACTCTCTGATGCATTCATACTATTTTTAAGCCTTTTCAGAGATCAAGGATATTTCATTGAATACTAATAAGCAGAATTATGCAGGTGAGAGAGAGAAATGTCATCGGGGAATTTGGCAGTCCTGAATATAAACTATAAAGCAAGGCACTATATTTTCTTTGTTCTTGATTATCTTCAACACATTTAAAATATAATAGTAATTATATGGAACGTTATTTCAAAGAAAGCATATGTTCAAAAGTGATGTATTTAGGGAAATTCATAAACATTCAGTTTGAACAACAATAACAAGGAATTAACTATTCATAAAATAAAAATTTAGGGTGTTGAAGAGATGACTCAGTGGTTAAGTGTGAGTACTTCTCTTGCAGAAGAACTGAGTTCAGTTACCAGCACCTAGGTTGAGTGGCTCACAACTGCCTGTTTTGAGCTCACAAGCTACAGGGGATCTTATGTGCTATTCTGGCCTCTGTGGACATCGGCATTCACATGCACATACGCACGTGCACACGCACACAACATACACACATACACACACTCAATTTAAAATAAATACTTTCTAAAAACTTGAAAGTAAAAACTTTCCAAAGGTAGGATAAAGAAGTATAACATTGATTAAAAAATAAATAGAATAAGAAAAAAATTAATAAAAACAAAAGCCCATTTTTTGTATGATTAGTGTTATATTACCAGTAAGAATGGTACAAAGAGAGAGGACTCAAATAGATGTATAGAATAGGCAAGGACAGCATACTGACTGACAGTATATGAAGATGACTCATGTACTCAATGAAGGGTGCTGGACTTGTTCAAAAGGGCAGTGTGATGATCTGATGAGATTTTTTTCCTTCTCCAGCAGTATCTGATTATGTGGTCAAAATAAACCTATCAAGAATAGTCATTCAGAGTCTCTAGACACTGGCTGATAGTGGAACACATGGAAGATTATACATTACCTTTATTCAAAATGAATAGAAAGAATTCCCTAGGAGAGTAAAGGTTGTGGCATTAATCTGGAGATTGAAGGTAAATATATAATACAAAGCCAGACCCCATTTGGCTTTATATTATGTGAGATTTGTTCCAGCAGACTTTTACGTAAAACAGCAGAAAAGACACTCTGAGGTACCTGGAATTCAGTGAGGACTCACAGATTCCACTCTCCCACGTAAGCATGAGAAAGGGTCTCCACCAATCATTTCATGGCAGCGGCTGTCAAACATATCCTCACTGCAGTTCTCACTCTATAGATTGGATCTGGGCAGGACAGCTATTAAGAGGTCATCCAGGTGAAACTTCTCCTGTGGAGCTATGGACAGTTAATGGGTTTCCAGGAGGAAAAAAATAATTTTCCTCCCTGATGTATCCTTTGGTAAGTTGCTCAAATTCTAGTAAGTAGTTGCCTACACATACTCATGCAAGCAGCCCTAATTAAACTCTGTGGGTCCCCATAAAAGACATGAGAGGGCTATTTAGAGCTTCAACAGGTGGAGAGGACAATAATGTGTGAGTGAAACTGATAAAATTATATTGTATACACATATAAAATCTCAAAAAATTGTCAAAAAGTAAAAAATACATATAAATTATAAAAGATTACATCCTACAATTTTCCCACGATTTCAATCTTTTTAAATATATTATTCTTTTTATATTATGTGCATGAGTGTATTGTCTGTGTATATGTAAGTGCACCTGCGTTGTGCAATGCCTGCGGAGGACAAAGACATTAGAGCCTCTTAAACTAATGGTATGCATAGTTGTTAGCTGCTATGTGGGTGTTGGGAACCTAGCCCACATCCTCTGCAAGAGCAGCCAGGACTCTTTACTGCTAAATCATATCTAGCCCCAGCATCCTACAATTTTTTTTACAGCTTTGCATTTCACCAGTATTTTTCCAGCAGACTTGGCAGACAGATGCTCTCTGTCACCCCAGTTTCACAAATGGAAGAGATAATTCAGTACAGCTCAATTCCAGTGGGTCTTAGTAGTTGTCCTCTCTTGTGATTTTTATGAGAGGTAGATAGTTCAGAGAGTCATACTGGACAACAACTGGAGAGAGAGAGAGAGAGAGAGAGAGAGAGAGAGAGAGAGAGAGAGAGAGATTCCAAAGAAGGAATGAGAATTCCAAAAGGAAGAATCAAATGACCCATCAGTAAAAAGTAAGTTTACTCTCAAACCCACTGTTTTATGTCAGTACCAATTTTACTCTGAAGGAATGGAATAAGTAGAAATCCTGATGGGAAATAAAATTTAGAATGCTATATTTTAAAAAGAATTCTGTGGCATCATTGTAAGTTAAATGTATTTGGGCATTTTTGCCCCACAATTGTGTTACTAAAAAGCAATCTGGGCAGAGGGGCATTCATATGTGTACGTGCTTAAAGTAGACACTCATTAGAAAGTTCAGACAGCACCATTTGTAACAATGAAAAATTAGGAGCAACCCAAACTCCATCACCTGTAGGATTGTCAGTGAAATGTGGAATATGTTATGGTGGTTCAAGGTTTCAGTTGCTAGGAACAGTATGGGGCCAAGGCTGTATT
The DNA here is from genome assembly GCA_035773235.1 of Eospalax fontanierii. Taxonomy (NCBI): domain Eukaryota; kingdom Metazoa; phylum Chordata; class Mammalia; order Rodentia; family Spalacidae; genus Eospalax; species Eospalax fontanierii. The sequence continues at coordinate 10,932,216 of CM069524.1, forward strand.
CCCCATAGGGAAGCACTGTGCCCATCACTGGAGTTCTGGAACAAGGTACTCATCAGCAATGAATAATCAGGAACCCTTTTGAAGGACAAATTCTAGCTTTCTCCTCTGCTAGAATGGCATCTGTCCTTTTTCCTTGTTTCTCTAATACCGTGTATCCTTTTGTGTTTTCTGCTACTCATTTGCTGTCATTGTCTTGTGAAGTGGTTATTTTCTAGCACTCAGGTTTAATAATCACTAATGGTACATTGTGAATTATTTCCAGGTGTCTGCCCTTCGACTTACAATGGAACCTGGTAATTTAATAAAATCTATGTCCAATCCATACTAGTTTAAATTCATTTACATGTAGAAACATAATTAATATATTCTTCCAATTTTATTTTTCTTGACAATCCTAAGGCATAGACTCAGTACAGCATAGTAGTCATTTTTTTTAAGAATCATTCAATGTAATTAATAGAAGTAAATAAATCAGAGGGATTAAGTTATGATAGCATATAGGCTGTATGTTTTCTTTTCTTTTTTGGATGGGGGATAGGGGATAAGGCCTTAAGGTTGAATCCAAGAACTCTTATGAAAGTAAAATGTTCAGCCGCTGAGTTATTCTCCCAGTTCAACTCTCATCTCATCCTTTTCCGTAATTTTCTATTAAATTTCTGTGCATTCCATTCAGAACATCTCAATCATCTTTATACCCCCTTCCCCAGTGGTTCCATCCCATAACCCCCCACTGGAATTCATGCATTCTGTTGTTTGTTTTAAGGTCTCTCTAGTCAAGTTAATGTCCCCAGATGTTCTTCAGTGCATGATCATCCACAGATCTTCTCAGCCTGTCTAGAGACTCTCCTCAAAGATCAGCTCGTCCTCACCCAGCAGTAATCAGCTACCAACAATTTTTGGCAAGATTGGGGCCTGCTTCCATTTCCATAGTTCTATGCTGGGTTTTTGTCTCGTTGACTTTGCATGGGTCTTGTGCATGTTGACACCACTGCTCTAGGTTCATAGGAACGAGGTCCCAGGAGCTTGTAGGACACTGTTTCCATTTGGTCATTTATCTCCTCCCTGGCTCCTACAATCTTTCTGCCTCCTCTTCCAAAATGGTCGCTGAGCCTTGGGTGGGTAGAATTTAATATAGGAGTCCTGTCCAGATGACTATAATATTTTAAAAACTAAAATTACTTTATTCTAATTAATTCATAAATAAAATCACCATATGCCTGGTTTAAGGAAGCTCTCTTCAAACACCTTCTTAGTTACAAACTCTAGACATCTCAGTGAGTGTCTGTAGATTCATGAAAGAGGTCACAAAGTTAGGTTTTTATAGTAGTTTCAACTCTGTCTTATTTTTTCTTTGTTCATAGTATTTAAATGAATTCAACTTTTATGTATTGAAGTAAGAAGAATTATAAATATATTATATATATTATAATACATAATTATTTTTGCATGTGTTTTCTTGTGTATCCAAATTATTCTTGGTGCAGTTTATTTTCATTATAAAAACATTATTTGACATTTATTGTACGTGTGTGTGGCTGGGAAACATTCTCTACTTTCTTCTGCAGAAATTGCTTTACTTCGTATTCAGACTCTGAAACAGAATATCACAGCATAAAGAGGTCTTAGCTGACAGCAGGTTTTGTTCATCACTTTGGCCGTTGTTGTACCAGCACAGCATCTGATGCAAACTCAGAAGTTAACTGTAATAAGGTTCTCCTGTATGTGATAAGTTTTATTGTGTCCTTTTTTCTGCCTGATATATTTAGGAATTTGCTTCTGGTTGTCAACATCTTGACTTTGAAGTGTCTGATGTAGTGAGGTAGAAAGTTCTTTTGTGTTTATCCTATTCGGAGTTTATTAAAATCAGTACATGCATTGATAAGTTTTCCTTCAAAATTGGGGAGGTTATTGATTCCATCTTCATGTATTTTCTGACTATAACTTATTCCCCTTCCTTCTGCTCCTCCTGTTCATGTCCTTATTGTGTCTGAGGGTACGTGTTTCTTTGAAATTCCCTGTACATTTCTTCTGGAGATTTTACCAACACAGTTCTAACCCTGACCTTTCTAGGGGTGAAGTTCTTACATTTGTATTATTTCACCTCTAGGATTTCTACATTGTCCTGCTTTTACGATTTGTGATGCTTTCTTGATATTGTCTCTCTGAGGTGCCATTCAACCGATCCCTTTTTATTTATGCCTTTAGGTTGCCTTTAGGTATTCGAACATATTTTGAATATGATTGGCTACTTTGAGGATTTTACCTATGGTGATCAACCATGGGCAACTTCTCTTTCCTTGCATTTTTTCTCTTGACATGGTTCCATTTTCTTCCTTGCATAGCTCGTTTTCTTCAGTTAGAAATTGGACTTCTATAATAATATCCACGAGATGAAGAGATATCTTAGAGGTTAGGAAAACTTGCAGATCTTTCAGACAACCTTAATTTTGTTCCCAGCATTTACATGGTGGAGCACAACTGTCTATAACTCCAGTTCCAGGGGATCTGAAGTCCTCTTCTGGCTTCCATGGGTACTGCATGCAGTGGTATACATACATACATGCAGGAAAAACACATATTAAGAGAATAAACAAATATTTAAACACAGTAAAACAATATTTAGAGCAACTCTAGATACATATCCTACAAGCTCCAAGATTTTGGCTTTCTTAATAGTGCTAATTCAAAACACAGTTCTCACTACAGAGGGAATAAGATACTTCTGTGGCAAATATGAGTGACTACGGTCCACGCACACAGATAATATAGTCAACCATGGAAATGATTACATGAGATTTTATTAGTTATGGAACAAAGAAATAAATAAATGAAGGCATTTACTAAATACATTGGTGAGGAACACAGGTTAGGTTGGTTATAGCAAAGTATAGAAAACTGTTTAAAGTTTCATGGCTAGGGAGATTGCTCAGTGGTTAAAGTGCTTCCAGTACAAGGATGAAAACAGGAATTTGAATCCCCAGAACCCTTCTAAATAACAGGTAAGGCATGGTGGCCCATCGGTAATTTGAGCCTCAGAAGGAAGAGACAGGTGATTTCCAGGACAACTAGGCTAACTAGTCCAGCCCTAATTGCAAGCTCTGGGTTTGACTGGGAAACTCCACCTTACTGAATTAAGTAGATGAACAATTGAGACTGTTTCCTGGCATCAAACTTGAGCCTCCACATGCAGGCAAATATGCATATGCACATAAAGGACATCACACAGTGATGTGGAAATAAATTTCAAGTGTTTTAGATGCTATCTGTTGACGTTTTAGTTTTTAGATCTGGTAGGAGCTCTTGACTTGCTAAGTATACATTGTGTTAGAGCCTTCACAGTATGCCCCCCACATCTTGCCATTACATTTTAAAGTTTTTACCTATTAGATAAAAGGATAATAGATGAGACACAGGACTGTGCAATGGATAACTATTAAGGTGATTCAAATAACCCAAGATAGTTTGGTTCTGAGCCTACACTCTAATTCTATGCAATCAGGAAGTTTTAATCATTCAGTTATTTGACCTTACAGAATCTTCAGACCAGGCACAGACTGATTTGTATTCTTTTATTTTGTTTTCTCTTTGGTTTATTTTGTTTTGGTTTGATTTGGTTGGGTGTTTTAGTTTCCATTTGTTTGGGAATTTACAAAGATTTGTTCTGTGAGGAATATGACCTTATGATTTACACTGTATGATCTGCCTGCTCAGATGTTTTTGTGTTTTTAATCCTGGCTTGCTAAGGTATGTCTGTGGATCAGCACAGTTTAAGGGTCAGCCCCTGAGTGGCGAAGGTTTAACTTTATTTTAGGAAGCAAAGAGATAGCAAAATATCAAGAAAAAATGATAATATTTCAATTAAATGGGCTGTTTAATTTTGTTTTGCTTCCAAAATGAAAGCGATTGCCAATAATTGATAGAGACACCCTGGGGAAAGTTAAAATGTGGAGTTCATAAGCTACACAGACACAGTGACATCAAGGTATTTTGTGATATATTTTCTTCTCTTGGGAACACTTCACCCTGGAAGAGATTGCACCAGGAAATTGGTTCAGGGATTATGCATTTGCTACTTTAAGACCCAGAAGACTGCTGACAAACCCATCTCTAAGATGGAGGATTTGGTCTTTAAGAATGCAGACTATTTTTCGGCAAATTTGAAAAAGAAGTTGCCCAGGAGTGGACCCTCTTCCTACAAATACCACCTCAGAAAGGGAAAGAGAGGAGGCGCCAAAAGATCAGCTAACTCCTTAGAGCTTTATAGGGCTTTGCAGTTTCTTCTTCATGTCCTGTGACCCTCGATAAGAGTATCATAAACACAATTTTAACAAGTCTTTTCATGTGAAAACATAACAAACACTTTCTGTAATTATTCCTTATGAAGAACCAGTCTCTCAGCTCTTCTGTGGACTGGAGACTGTTACTCTTTTTATTGTTGTTGCTGCTGTTATTTGTTGATATAGCCGTATATTAGCTATTAATGAAATGTGTCACATCATCTGTGGAAATAAAACAAGGCGACTGTCTTAAAGTCAGGGGAGAAACTTTAGATAGAGGGTGATTATTCCATATGAATTGAAGGATTTGATTGTGTTTCCATGTGGTGTTTCAAGCTTCAGAGGGCAAATAATTAGACCCACATGTTATTTGGTGTAAATAAAATTGCAATAGTTTTCATAGAATTCATCTGTGGAGTACCTTGTGATGAGAAAATAATTTACTAAGATATACTCTAGCATGTACAAAAAGGGGTGATATAGACTTGGAATTTCCATGTAAGAACCAAATTATTGCACTGGTTTATTCTGTAACGCACCAGGCCAGTCACCTTTGAACTGGTTTTAATTTACATTGCTTACTTATGTTACACGTTGTCAGTGAGTGGTTTTAATTTACATTGCTTACTTATGTTACACGTTGTCAGTGAGTATTCATCATTAGACACTCTTCTCCTAGCTCAACAAACAGCTACTAACCTCAAAGACTGACTGGTTCACCAAGAAGCAGAGATTCATGGGTTTCAAATAATGGAAGAGGCATCAAGAAAATGCTGAACAATCTTGGCTTTCAATATACAATTAGTTCAACCTGAATCATTCTAAAATTATTTAGTTAACAATTTTGCAGAATTAAGCAGGAATTTGGTTTATCGACCATGGTGAAACTATGAGACTGAGAAGAAATTAGACATTTTCTGTTCCCTTTTCTCTCCTTTTCAGAATGGATAAAAGAAATATAAAGAAATTTAGAAAAATATGCATGATATTCCATAGTTGTATTTTGTTTGTTTTGTTTTTCTTTCTGAGCCTTGTATAAGGAGACCTGATGTGTCTTCAGAAAAAGTAACTTATATAGGAGGGGAGATGGCTCAGTTGGTAAAGTGAATGCCACACAAGCATGAGGACCTGAGTTCTATCCATCCCCCGCAAGCACATTAAAAGCTTGCAATGGGAATGCTCATTTACAATCCCATCATCCAGGGAATGGAGACAGGTGGATCCCCGAGGTTCCTGACCAGCCAGCCACCCTAACCGTTAAGCCTGACTTCAGTGAGACATCCTGTTTCACACTCTTGGTGTAGAACAACTGGCCTTCATATTAGCCACAGCACACATATCCACACAAGAGGAACTTGAGTTTGTCACCTAGGAATATGATATTTGAAAATATTGAAAGAGAATATGACTGTTTATCTGTTTCATAACTTCCTATCATTTACATCAAGCTGTTACCATGTGTTAAATCATTTTAGCTTATCAAACACATAAGTCAGGGTTGGCTTCATGAATGCTTATAAAATGTGTTTCCTCTGGTTTTTATCTTCTTTACACCATATATATATATATATATATATATATATATATATATATATATAATATATGCTTCTGAATTATAAAAATTTAAGACAGTATTGCTAGTTTATATACATATATATCACTAATTGACTCAGATATAGGCTTTTATTTTATGCTACCGTTTTATATGTATATTTTCCTTGATGGTATTAAATTATGTATCAATTCAAAATTGGATGACCTTAAATATAAGCATTTACTTTCACTGTAAGTTACAGAGGCAATGATGATTTAGCCTGGGAAAGACTGAGCAAATCTCTGGCCTCAACTCCTTTGCACGTCTCCAGACTGGGCTGAGTGTTGACCTAGACTAAACATGGCTATGCAAAGGGCAGCGTGGTTCTGCTTCCTCTTTCTGCCACTTCCATTCTAGATCTAGTCTGGTTCCTGGTAAGTGATAGAAACAGGAGACCCTGGGCAAAGGATGTCTCTTAATGCCTAAAACTGTCCCCTATTCACTCTGTTTTATGTTGTTGGCCAAAGAAGTCAGTAGACAGAAGACAAGGACAAACTGAAGGACAAGGAAGATAATCTGATGACTTAATATGGAATACCTCAAAGTTATCTCTCAAATAGCAAATAACAAAGTAGAGGAATTTTACCCTTGAAGCAGCTTGTCTAACTCAGTACTATCTAAATATAAGGAATCTATATCATTTTATAGGAATAAAATCCCACAATAAAGAACAGAACTGACAGATACTAGGCTAAAAGCTTGAGTTTAAATATATGTATTAAAATAATTTCCTATGTACACTTGTGTTTAATGTGTAACTACAGTAGAGAGCATTACTGTATGTGTCCCGATCAGTCTCCATATGCTGACTCAGTCTTAACAACAGCCCACTCTCTCCTAGAAAGAAAAGAACCATTCAAAGAAGAGATTCCTCTCCTTTAATTATCAACTCAACTTTTCCTTTTTCTTTCTTCAGTACAGAGAATTGGACCTAAGGCGTCACTCATGCTAGACAAGCACTCTAACCACTAAGCTACAAGTACATCTGCAAAAGCTCTGTTCTTTGATGGTTCTCTCCATTCATTCATTCATTTATTCATTTGCTGTGTGTGTGTGTGTGTGCTCATGTGCACATGCATGCCATCAGGCACATGTGGATGTCAGAGGACAACTCGCAGGATTCAGTGCTCTCCGTCCACCATGTGTGTTCTGAGCATAGAGTTCAGATCATCAGGCTTAGTGTCAAGTACCTTTATCTGCTGGGCCATCTTGTTAGCCCCGAAACCCACAATCTTTTGTCCACACAGGGCTTCACCATCTACCTTCCCACATATGACAAGGTATGTTATAATGGTAGATGTCATGACTAGCTTCCACTCACTAAAATACCTGCTAAATATGTTCACATATTAATCATGTGAACATGAAGTAAGGTTTGTTTTCAAGAATTCTTACTGAATTCTTACCAAATTCGGTCCAGACTTACCATTTTTTGTCATCTGTTCTAAACACTATGCATGTTCCTTTCAAACTTTCTTTTCCTTCTATGTATGTTCAGTAACTAAACCTAATAAAGTTATTTCATTAATGTCACTGGTTGATGCAATTATATAATATATAAAATATATATTATTGATTAAAGATGCGCAGTCCATTTGTGTATACACTATATACATATATATAGATATATATTCTTCACTTTGCTATGCTTTCATGTATAACTTGTGTTAAGCTGATTTACCTATTTTGAGAAGAACACTTTTAAATTGGTGTTTTTAATATAAGATATAAGAAAAATGAAATATGAAAACCAAATTTTTTAATGGGAAGATGAATATAAATTGTAAAATGAATGGTCTTCAGAAAACACAATGGCGTTTTGACTTTCAGTGTTCATTTTGGAAATATGCACATTATTCTATCTTCTAACATTAAAAAATGGAAAAAGGTATCTATAAATATATAAAAATAGGTAAAAAGTGCTTTATGTCATCATGTTTATCAGTGCCAAAAGAATAATTATTACACATAGGGTGTTAACTTCCATCCTTGTCAGAAACTGGAAAAAATGATTACAGTAGCAAAGCCAAAAACATATTTGAGGTTCTCTTCCTTTCCTTGTATGATGAATGTATTAATACCTTTTTTAGATGTTATGCCAAGTGAGTTATCAGATTATTTTTCTTGTTTTATGTAGAAAATATTATTGATTACAGAATATATATATATATATATATTTTCTGCAAAAGAATCACTAATTAGTTGACAGTCTCGGTGATTGTAGGAAGCTGTTGTGTCTTCCCACATAATCGCACAATTTGATTTCCTGAGAGAATCTTTACATATAGATGTGTATGCATATACACATCTATATGTAATATATATACACTATTATATAATATATTAAGGCTTACTATAGTAAATAAGTCAGCACAGTGTATGCTCATTAAATTTAAGAACTGTTTGGCAAAATTTTGACAAATAAATTGTTTTATAAAGAATTGTGTGTGTGTGTGTGTGTGTGTGTGTGTATGTATGTGGAGGGGGGCGGACTCAAACCAGGTTGTTTATGCAGATGTCAGAGGATGACTGTGGCTGTTGAACCTTGCCTTCCACTTGACTGAGACAGGATCTCCTATTGCGCAACACTGCACATGTCAGTCTGGTTAGCGTCTGGGGACTCCCCTGTCTCTGCCTCCCATCTCCCCATAGAAGCACTAGAGTAGATTAATGCCGCCATCTCATGCTCACATTCTACTGCTTGTCTAGCAAGGGATTTACCCATTGACCTTTCTTCTCAGCCTCTCTCTGATTATCTAAATGTTACTGTTAATGTTAAGTGTATATGCAAATGTTCAGATTATTCTTTAGTAATGTACAGAACAAATTTTATACTTTTAGGATCACAAAACAATATTTAGAGATTTAGAAATTTCAGCTATTTTAAATGGTGTTTATAATGGTGGATATATATAATATATAACATATATATAATGGTGCATAATTTTAATAATTTGAAAAAAGCTTATTTATATAAATAGCATTTTAACTATGGAATGGGAGAAGTGAGTCAATTTAACTATCATAAATTTATTTTGTTTATATTTTTATTTTAGGCCAAAAAGGAAATATCATGACTAGTGTGCAGGATCATCTATGTCAGAATGTAAGTTAGAATACTTTCCCAATTCAGAAATCAAATGTACTGGAAGTACTGCACTGCAAACACAGTTCAGGGGCTGCCAGGGGGCTCAGTGGATCAAGTGTTTGTGGCATCAACTTGCGGACCAGAGTTCGGAAATCTGGGAACATGTAAAATTTGGACACTGCTCTGTACTCCCAGCACTACTAGAGAAAGGGGAAGGGCACGGACAAGAGAATCTCTGGGTCTGACATGATGTGGGGATCCGTTCGATCATCCTCCATTCTCTGGCATGGCTGGAGCACAACAGCCGTGCTGGAGATGGAGACGCACCCACAAATGACGCCCAACGTGAGTGGATAGAGACCAACAATGGCGATTGAACAAGGGACACTCCAGGTTGCGCTGAAGAAGGTGAGTGCTCCCCACAAGGGGCATCGGCTTTGGCCCCCACCATCCCACTCTGAGGACAGGCATGGTTTCTTTCTAACTTTGGTCTTTTCTATCAAGCTGCAGATGGGGGACTGAGCTCCAGTAGTTAGAGTTTGTTATGTATGCCTCAGGGCAGGTTAAAGCTGTAAATACCTTGCCTCTAAGAGTTAAGAAAAAAAAAAAAAAAAAAAAAAAAAGGTTTATGGAAAAAAACAGTTAGATTGACCTGAGATTCAAACCTCAGTCACCTGTAAGCACCAAACATATGAAAAAATGGCTAGCCTAGAGTTTTCGTGTCTTTTTTGGTTCCTGTGTCAGATCCTATTTCTGTGACTTGGCAATAATCTGGCTTGTGTTACTGTCTGTGTCTGTTTTGGTTTTGTCTTAAGTGTTGTGATTGCTTCCTCGTGGGCCAGAGTGAGTCCAAAAATGTCAAAATGTCGCTACTTTTAAATGTATACTGACCAACTTTTCATCTTCCAGGGACCGGTCAAGGACTTTCTTTTCCCCTACAGCTAAATCATACTTCCCAGACATTAGGTTTAAGTTCATATAAGATGTTATTTACACAATTTCTCACTAATGATTTTGTTCTTAATAAGAAAATGCCACTCAGATGTAAGACTTCAATTCTTGGCCTATCTCAACACCACAGTGCATACCTGTGTCCAAGAAAGGCAAGCCCGCCATTGTTCTAACCCCAAAATTAAATTATTTCTTTTCTCTCCTTGTCTAGAAGCCATTTGGGGGGGAACTCACCCTGATTCTAGCCACTCCAGCTATCAAGATGCCTGAAAACAAATCCTGACTTCAAGACTCTCAAGTTCAGCCTTGGCAGTCAAAAAGAAAAACAAAGAGGAACCCAAAAGATGGAAGCCTTTGAAAGTCCTTAAGCAAGAAATTCTAATGAACTTTGAATTGGACATTTGAACTCTTCTCTGTTATGACTATTTTAATTTCATCTTCCAGGGACCAGTCAAGGACTTTCTTTTCTCCCTACAGCTAACAGTTATGAATTTCAGGGGTTTTTCAGATAGACTCACTGAAGGGGTACCCCTATTGCCACAATCTATGACCCTATTCAGCCTTGAAGAATCCAGAGCAGTCAGTGCCCCAATTCCCTATTTGGCAATTAGGGTGACCTCTTCAGAGAGTGGTGTGATGAGAATAGGAGGTAGAATTTGGCTAGGCAGTTTAGGGTAAAAAGATCCCAAAAGACCAAAAACTGCCCTTGTGTCCTTCAGCAGCCTACTCTATATCAAAGGCCAAATATGTCCAAAGTATTTGGGGGCTCTTATCTAATTCCTAAAAGATTTTACGGTTACCTCTTCAAAAGGGGAATGTTAGAGAGCAAATAGCTAACTGAGAGACTATAAATTCTCTCACTTATACATTTCATAAGCTCAAAAATAAACTTAAAACCCATTATCCCCCCTGGTTTGCCAATCCCCTCATGGCCTGGCTCCTCCCATTACTGGGCCGTTATATACCTCCCCATTATATATATAAAAAAAGGGGGAGATGTGGGGATCTGGTTACTGAGCAAGGCAAGCAACTCCAGATACCCTAAAGGGATGGCAGGTGTCTGACCTGCTCTGCCTGTGTGACAACCTGGCCCCAGGAAGCTACTGTAGATATGAATCTTCCTTTCCCCCACCCCAGACCAGAACCAGGTTTTGGGGTTTCATTTCCTCATTGCTGAACTTCCACAGCCTTCCCGCCTTTACCCCAACACCCCACCTTTCCCGCCTTCTGTAATGGTCAGAGAGGTTTCTCTATATAAACCCCTGCATTGGCTCTAATAACCGAACTACCCACCGACGTAGTCTCCCGGGAGGGAACTCCTCCTACCGCACTCTGAGCCACCTGAGGTCCCGTTCGATCATCCTCCATTCTCTGGCATGGCTGGAGCACAACAGCCGTGCTGGAGATGGAGACGCACCCACAGACATACACAACAGAAAACAACAGAGAGATCCTGATTCAAATAAGTAAGGGTGAAGCTAACTATTGAGCTTGTCCTTGTCCTCTGTCACCCACATGTGTGCCTGCCCTCATAGGCACAAGCATGAACACACACACACACACACATACACAAACACACACACACACACTCACACACACTATAGAAATAAGGAGAAAGAGAAAACACAATTCTTTACCACTTCCTGTAATCACGGGATCAAGTGATTGCATCCTCTTAAGATATGCGTCTTCTCCATATGCTGAATCTTTACACTATGATAGAACATGGTCTAAAATTCAGTTTACAATCCCACCAACTGGATCAAGGACCTGATTACATTTCACCTACCTTCTTTCTTGTGCTCTGCCCTGGCTACAGGGAAACGCTGAGTCCTTGGAGGCTAAGAAGCCCAAGTCCTTTCAGATCTCAGATAAGGCTATCCTTGCCTCCAGCTGATGATCTGAGGATTAAACATAGCATGATCTGTGAAAACATTGTCTCCTGTTTCCACAGTCTGGAAATTGAGGCCTGTGACTGCTAGACACTTCCTGTATATATGTTAAAAAAAGAATCAAATAAATGTTATTAATGTATCAAATTAATAGTAGATAGTTTTGGTTTTGACTTGCAGAATTAATCACACTTTACATAAATGAAAACAAGCTTCATATCCTTAGAACCATCAATTCTCAACGCTCAGAGAATGGATTTGTTTTATATTATTGTAAATCATGCTGTTTTAGATGTAAATGTATCTAACATTTTCCAATAAATAAAAATGGACTTGCATTTTCATGCTTCCTTTTCCTTTCATAAAAGGACTATTTATGACATGTATCAATACATAGATGTTCATATTGTTCAGATGCCATTTTTTACATTGTCCTTGTAGAAAACAAACTTAAAATCTTGAGTTTATCAATCACTTAGATATATTCAGATATAGTGTGGACTTGTGTGTTAAAGGAATTTCATGGGCTTGAGAGATTATGAAAATCTCTTCTGAAATATAACTCTATAATCAGTCTGCACTCAATTTTAATAATAATGTGTATATAATAAAAATGTTATAAATAAAATGAGAAAAATAGCATGATATAGAGGAGAAATAGTATGCCTCCTATTTCTGATTCACTAAAACCTCCACATATTTACTTTGATACACAGTTTTATAAACTTTGAATCCCCATATTAGCACAATGTGTGAAAACTACTCATTATTGCTAAGCCTTTCTAACATCTGTTGCCTTCTGTGTCCCTCTATGCTTTCCTTCCATTGTCGTTTGAACTCTGTTTATCTGATTTAATGTGTTTAATTATGTTATAGATATCAATCCCTCTTTTTTAATTTCCTCAGACTCTTGGATTTCTGACGATGAATAAAGGGTTCCACTGACAGACACCCTGTCTGGCTCCTGGCAGCAAGCTCAGCTCCAGCAAGAAACCACAGACCACAGTATGGGGTACAACTCGCAGTTGTGACCATCGGGTTGGAATACTGCCAGGTTCTGGTCTCTCTGGTCTATTTTTAATCTGAGATATTTTTATCCCATGTTTACTTATAGTTTATAAGGTAACTTAGACCAATGATTTCTAGCCACTAGGCCCACTGCCCCCTGAGCACGTGTTGTGAGGGCTGGAATCATATTCCAATAAAAACAGCCTGGAAACATGAGCTACACCTTCAGATTCCGCTTTGCGTTTCATCGACCTTTCATCATTTTATACGACCAGACTATCCTTAGGTAGACTTGTCCACAGACATCAGGCTACCTGTGAGCTCTTTCATTTCAGTTTCCTAGATGTCTTTGTAGATCAGAAAAACCCATAAATCACGTGGCTTTAAATGTATTGTATCACTGTTCCTGAAGGTTTTACTGACCCTTCATCCTGAGAGACAACACAGCTGACCCCTGGGCCTTCGAGTGCGTTCTCTCAATGTTTATGGTGACCACTCTCCTGCATCACCTTTATCTCAGAATGCAGGCTCATCATCCAGGAGGAAGTGTGCTTGTCATAGGCTGCAGGGTCAGCAGGTCCATTCAGACATTTGAAAGAGTTCACTTTGTACCATTTTCACCTTGACCCTCAAGAAGAAGCACATTTTAGTTGTCAAACAAAAAACATAATTTTAAAACACGTGTGTGGGTGTGATTTTGCATATATCAGTGTGCATCCCCATAGAAACTAGAGGTCACATTGAAGTGTCTTTGTCTATCTTGTGTCACTTTCTGTTTTTTTAGACTTTTTGAGACAGGGTTTCCCTGTGGCCCCACTTTAATTTTTGAGATGAGTTCTTTCATTCAACATGAACTCACCTTGTTGTGATTTTAAAATGGAGAAGCTATTCCAGTGTGTATATTGAATAGCCAAATGCTCTTTCTGTCATCTCTCTATCTCTATCTCTCTATCTATCAATCTATCTGTCTGTCTATCTATCATCTATTTATCTGTCTATTTGTCTATCTATCTATGTATCTATCTATTCATCATGTGTGTATTTATGTTTGAGAGTTGTGTGTATGCATGTGGTGGGAGATGGTGTGCAAACATCTATGAACATACATATGGTGGCCAGGAGAAAGATGAGATTTCCTGCCTTATCAGTTTTTGTCTTATTCCTTGGAGAATTGGTCTGTCAATGAACCTGGAGCTAGGCTAGCAGCCAGAAAGTCTAGCAGTCCTCCTGTCTCTGCTACCTACAGCATTGTGGTTTTAGGCACAGGCTTGGACACATTTGGCTTTTTATGTGGGTTCTGGGAATTTGAATTCAGATCCTTATGCTTGTGTAGATAACACTCTTTGTCCCTGAGCCATTTCTCCAGTGCCATTGCTGAAGACACAAATCGACTAGTGTCACAAAATCAATGGATAGATACTCTAATTTCACATCATTAAATTAACAGGTATTTTTCTTGGCAAGGAAAAACATTTTCAAATACATATTACTCTGGTATATTTTTCTTCATACTCATAAAGAAGCCAAACCTTCTGGGACAAAGTCATCATTTTTTTTCTTTTCAGATAAAACATAATATACTTGCCAGCAGGTCTTTTACATTTTTATTTATTTTGTATGGGGTGCACAGATGTCATGGCACACAATTGGTGGTCAAAAGAAAACTTCCTGTAGTCCATTTTCTTCTTCCATTATATAGGTGTTGGGAATCAAACTCAGGTTCTCAGGCTTGGTGGCAAACACCTTTGAGTACTGAGCCATCTCACCAGCCCAACATATATTAAAAAAATAATATTCAACAAATATTGGTGATTGCTGTAGCAAAATTCTATTCACAGTCTTTTTCAGACATGCTCTGGTAACACAAAATCAAAGTAGTGGACCCTTATCTTCATAATCTTTTCATAATGCTGATCTTCTCCATTGTTTAGAATTTTCCTAATACGAGAAGACCATGTCCTTAGATATGGTAAGTAAACATGCAGAAAAGCATATAAAAGTATCTGGTGCTCCATGAATTTGCACGATGAATCCTGCATGTAAATCCCTCTGACACTGAAGTAAGGCAATGTGGATATGGTTTGTTGGATACTGACTAATGGAACATGGGGTTTAGATGCCAGCAGTCTATATTTTGTACTCAGTTGGAGCTGCTGAAGATGATGACTGATTGAACTTCTCATTCAGATTGAAGAGCATCAGGACAATTAGAAAATGCCAGGAAGTAGACTGAAATATAAAGAGGCTCTCAATATTTGCTTGAAGTGCTCCAAAACAAAACACCTGATTTAATGCTTACAGTGACCTTTTGCAGACAGCATGGTGCACTGGGAGAATGGTATGAAAATGAGATAGATTGCTGACAATTCCCAACAACACTGCAAAGAAATGGTGAGAACGTGGAGAAAGTTGTTGAAATCCTGAGCCTCTGGTACCCAATACGTAAAGAATATTGTTGATAGAACAGTTGTCTGCAATGTATGTAACTGTGTATTATAGAGAAAAGGCAATAAATCAAAATAACTAGATACATTTTCCAGAAATAAACAGAGTCCAAGCAATGACTCTGGTCTACTCTCTTTGATTGCCTTCTAAGCCATCTGTTTTGACTCTAGAGATATACTCAAAATCCAACATTTAAAAATTTTTCCAGGGCTAGAGAGAACTCAGTGATTAAGAGTACTGGCTGTTCTCGTAAAAGACTCAGGTTCAATTACCACCATCCACATGATGGCTAAAAATCATTCCTAACTCCAGTTCCATGGGATTGGATGCCTTCCTCTGACCTCCATGGGCACTGCACAAAATGGGTGCACTTACATACAGGTAGGCAATATACTCATAGACAAAATATAAGTAACAAAAAAACTTAAAGATTACTTCCAAATTCATGCTGAAGTTCATAATCTGGGGAAAAATAAAAGTAAAAACAATGAATAAACTAAAAATCATAACACAGGAGGATGGAGAGAAAGGAGAATTCGTATACACTGCTGCTGAATTGCAAACTGATGCAATCACTATGTGTGCAGATTCTTTAAAAAGGTAGGAATTAATCTACCATCTGACCACACCACTCTATACTACAGAAATGCCTGCTAAGTCATGTCCATTAACTGATGAGTGAATAATTAAGGTCTGGTACACATACACAGTGGAATATTATTCAACTCTTAAGATAAAGCAAAACTGAAATTTACATGTAAATGGACAGAACTGGAAGCAATCGTCCCAAGTGAGGTAGCAGACCCAGAAAGCCAAATGTCATGTGCCCCCTCTCACATCTAGATGTTAGCTTCGAAATCATACATCTGCAGATGTGCATGTTTTAATTTAAAAAATCAAGAGAGGTCAAGAAAGTTATAAATGGCCCTGGAGTTGGAGTGGTTTCCAAATAGGGAAGGTAGAAAGGGAATAAGAGATTAAGAAGGTGAGGGTGGGGGATGAAGGCAGAAGAAGGAGTGTGAGGAGGATGACTGACACCAAGAGCCTGTAGAGATCGTTATATGGAAACCAACCACTATAGAAGCTTCTTAAAGTATATACATATATATTTTAAAAGGAGATTAAAAGGACTTATGTTGTAATGGGGGCCTTGCTCTTACTAGATACTATAAGCTCACAAAATAAAAGATCAATGCCAGGGTTAGAACCCCTCCTCTGAAGCAGTTGTCAAGGGTTCCCATAGACCCTCAAACCATACTGGCCATTACTGCTGCTCTTGATTACCCACCAGTAAGTAAGACACTATTTCTGAAGGCAATATATTCATGAACTGTGACATAGGTCAGTCCCACTGCTAACTATAGGGTATTTTTATGGTAATTTCAAAGGTTAATTTTGTTGACTGAGATGACATATAATTGTATTCTCAACACTGTGGATGCTAAAGTAGGAGGACCTTGAATTCTAGGCCAGCTTGGGCCACTGCTATCTCAATACAAATGTCTTGAGTCAATTTCTTAGTTGTAAATGTACATTTCAAATTTGACTCTACTGTAAAATCTTTATAATTTACTCCAAGTGGGGCAGGAAAAACAATAGAGAGAAAAAAATTTATGAGCATGTGAGCAGACAAAACTGGACTGAGAAACGTCTTGAAACATTACAAGTGTGCTCTCTGAGCTGTGCATTTGTTTTTTGATTTCTGCATCTGTGAAATAAGGACAGCATGTAGATGCAGAAAGTTATACAAAACTATACAGCCCAGCAGGCCTTCAATGAATGTGTTTTGTTTTTTTCATATTTCATACATTTCCTGGAATTTTTTAATATGTTGATTTATCTATTTTCAGGTGCAGGGAACACACAGGCATGACTTGCATGTGAAGGTCAGAGACCAAATCATGAAGTTGGTTAACTGCTTCCACGCATCCAAGTGTCTCAGGCATCAGATTGGTGGCGAGCACCTCTACCCACTGAGCAATCTCACCAACTTTTATGTCATAATTATAAGATACCTATAAGGACTTAGGATTAAAAGACGGCTTTGCCAAGATTTCATCAAATGCGTAGGTGTATCTGCGTATATTATTGTTAAAGCTCTGTGGAGGGACCCGCACTGAAGGACATTTGGGGACACAGATCAGACTGTACAGATTGCATTTATATTTATTTATTGTGTATTTATTTATTTTATATTTGTGTATTGTATTGTGTTATATTTATTATATTATGGTATTATATATTATTATAGTGTTTCATATATATATATGAAAGTGAATTAAGTTGGATGGGGAGAGTGGGAGGAGGTATAGAAAGGGGAGAGGATCTAAATACCACCAAACTATATTGTATGCAAATCACAAAAATTCAACAAAAAATTCTGTGATCACTGATTTAACTAAAAGTTACAGAAGCATCATTTGTTTATTTTTATTTTATATGTATCAGTGTTTTGTGTACATGTATTTAAGTGTACCATGTGTGTGCTTGGTGCCCACAGAGGCTACAAAAGTGTATCAGATTCCTTGTAACTGGAGTTAAGGATGGGTGTTAGCTTCCATATGGGTGCTGAGATACAAACCCAGATCCATTGAAAAAGCAATGAGTGCACTTAAGTGTTGAGACATATCTCTAAATATCATTTCTTTGTGAGAATATACATGTATAATATAATGTAAATAATGTCTATAATACATAAAAATAGGTGAGTTCCTTTATGTTAAGGTATTAATTTTCGTGAAATATAGGTTTGGAAAATTCTACACTCAAGCATCTTTTTGTAAAAATGATATTTCCCCAACGACTGCAAATTTTCTTTACTAAGTTCCCATTTCCCTTCTGTTCGTGATCCTTGTGGGTCTACATTCATGTTTTATATGGTTTTTGCCTTGGATCTCCCTTGTTTCAATCCTCTAAACCTGTCAAGAATAACTTAACCTGCTTTATTGTTCCCATAAATTCATACAGAACAGGTAGCTAAATCCAATTTGGGTCAATCTGTCTTTCTTTGTAGCCTGTTTTAAATCTCCAGGCATTTTTCACAAAAGTAGAATCCTATTAACACCAAATAACCAGCTCGATATTGTAGTGAATGCTTGTTATAACCCTTCCAGTGTCATGATGCATAAAAGATCTTGGTCTTATCATCCACATATTTCAGGAAGTATTTTCAAATTTATTATTCTCCTTGAGAACATGCATATGAGCTGCAAAGCTCTGTAGTGTCTTATAGATGATTATATTCAGTGTTGATCAGGCTTTAGACATATCTCAAAAACAATTTGAAACTACTTGTCAAGGAACTTCCATATGTCCTTTGTCATAAAATGATTCCATGTTATAAATATAAATAAAGATTTCATAATTAAATCTTAAGAATTACAAAGTAATGACATTGAAATAAAAATAGCTTGTATCTATTATTTAAACGAATAGGCTATTGATATCATGCAGTAATATCAAATAAAAATGTCCTTTGAAGTAAGACATGATAGAGTAATTTCCTTGTGGTCATCGCATTCATACTGTTAAAGGAGCATCAACTGTGTAACTTAACATCCTGTGCTCCTCTTTGTCCACCATTTGTTTAGTGTATTTGAAATTTTTTTTATTTTCACTAAGCCAGTTTTTTACTGAATGAGCCAATAACTTTGGTGTTGAAAAACAAGGATTCCATTACTTTCAGGAATTTACTACAAATGAAGTCATTTTAATAGTGTCAGTAACAAATACATTTTGCAACCCAGGTAACAAAAAATTATGATAACTTGCTAGAATAAGAATTATGAAAAATTATGAAAAAATCATTATTAAAATTTAGGATGTCCAGCCAGAAATATTTTGACTCTTAAGTCATTTCGTCTATATCATTTTTCATTTACTTATAATATTAGGTGCAATTTCTATATTTAAGTTGTACATAAAAAGTACAAAAATAAATTTCTTCCCCTTTTTGGCCTCATTTATAATTTGAAGTGATATGAAATAGAAGTTAATGATTAATACCCATCATAAATGCAAAATCAAGAAATAAAGTATTTGTGCATTATTAACAATATTTCATGATTCCACTTTAATATTTTGGTTTTTAAAAATATACCTTCATATAATAGATGACGAACTGCTCAAAGCCACAAGTTTGCATTATTTGTCAACTCACACACTTCTTCCTATGATCCAGTTAAAGATGCCAAGAACCGTGTGTTTCAGTAGACTCTGTGTTAGTTTCTTTGCGACAAACTCAGTATCTTGAGACAGTTGTCATGCATTGCCTCTCAGAGGATGGATTTCCACAGGGGTTCAACTGCGTTCTCTGTTCAGAACAGGATAAAGCCAATACCAAGTTATCAATCAAGGATTCGGGATCTCATTAAGATTTGGAGTAAAACCATTTTTTGCGGTTGTGGATTTGAAGACATTGTGGGCTCAATGTTATGGAGAGTGACCATTATCTCTTTACTTTCAAAGCCATTCCTTTTCACATGCACCTGAACACAGTCAAGACTTTCATGGTGAGTGTGGGGTCCTGCTCTCATTTCAAATCTCCTGATTTCTTTCAATACCAGATAGAGCAAAGTCTACCTAGAAGGATGGGGAAGAAGGCACAATAATATCTCTTTTTTCGCATAATATGACACAGTCTGTGGGGAGGTATTTCATTGTCTTTACAGGTCCCATGCATACTTGAAGAGGAAAAATGTACACAGAGCAGGTGGTTGCAGCTACTCCTGGAATTCAGCCTTACACAAACTGCATTAAAATAAAGTCACACAAAATTCATGGTTCATTACATGACTCACACATATATGTATAATGTAACATGTATAGGCATATATACGTATGTCTATGTGTATATATATATATAAAACCTAAGACTGTATAGACTTGACTATATATATATATATATATATATATCACATAAGATAACATATACATTCTAATACATATGTACATGAGTGAATGAGAATTAAGATTCAGAGAGAACAGACTGAATTTTGAACCTTAGATCCTATGTTGTAGGAAGGATACACACAAAGATTAAAAGCTCAGGCATGGGTTAGAGATGCTTGCATGAATAACACTGTTTCCAGCAGCAGCTTTATCTAAACTAATTACTCACTGGATTACTCTAAACTCCCTTTCAAATACTAATTGAAAGTTACAATCTGTTCATAGTTATAGGGAACAGTGATAACTCCAGATATACATCTAATGTGGAAAGATTAGATCAAAGTAATCAGAATTTCCAACATCCTAAGCAGTTTCGTGTCTCAAGTTGGGACCCACCAGCCACTTCTCATTATTTTGAATTACATGATCACTGCTTTGGATGACAGTTCTCTCCCTCTTTGTTATTAAATGCTTCTTTGTTTCTTGTACTGTTGATGCTTATCAGAGTTGTGAGGTTTTTCTCTCCGTGTCTTCACTAGACCTCAAAACTATCACCCTGAGCTGTAACTTTTATACTGTATCAAGCAAACCTCTCTGAGGCACTGAATATGTTGCTTTCAGCATACTGAAAGTTCCCACTGAATTATTTCAATTCTTTGAGGTCAAACTTGCACGTAGTCAAAACATGATTTCTTAATGCAGCTTGTAAAAGGCTAAATTTTCACTTCTCGATATTCTGAAGTGGACTCTTTGTTTCTCCTGCACTCCAGCATTGGGAGTAACAAATAACAAACTATGCTGCTTTCCTATGCTTTGCATTTAGTTTCAACTTCCCAGTTTCCATTAGTCTTTTGTTATTGTTGATGTTTGTTTGCTGTTTTAGACAAGGTCTCATCAAGAAGCCCAGACAGTTCTAGAACTGTGTGGTCCAGGCTGGCATCAAACTTGTAGACTTCTTGCCTCAGCCTCCCAAGTGCTGAGACTGGAGACATCTAGTACCACATGTGGCTTGAAATTTCAGCTGTTTAGAAGTTAAATTATTTGAAGCCAAGCCTAGACTAAGATCCTTGGAATCTCAGTACTTGGGAGGCTAAGGCAGCTAGTGAGTTAAAGGCTGGCCTGGATTTCATATGTAGACTGCCAAAAAAGAAAAACAAAAAAATCCCAGCAACAACAACAATCTGAGCTAATCAAAATTGGATTCCCAAACCCCCCATGACTGGGGGAGAAACTCTTCAATAAATATCAACAATTTCCTTGACTTTTCTTTTAAAAATAATATGTAGTGAGTATGATTCAATTATTTGTATTTTTCCAGAGCACCATCATTGAAGTTCTGGATGGAGAAAGCATTTCAAGGGCAGGCTTGTGGTGAAAGAGGCCTGGCCATTGACTATCATGATGCCTACTTCTAAGCCTTAATAATTCACTTATCTATTGTTCTACATGCCTACCCTGCACTGAAATTATTAGCAAGTATCTGCAGGCATCTTTTGAAATGTTTGCTACTCTTCCACAGTTGCCTTAAGTTACTGATGCTCAAATGAAGGCCAGAGGCTTGGAAATCGTGAGGTATGCATCCACAGTGAGATATGAACAGACACTAAGAGTCACCACTGAGAAGTTTCCATATAGACCCCACAGAGTAATTTTATGTCTATTGTGTGTCATAAAAAAGTGTTGCTCCTGAATTTTTATGCCTTTTTATTTTTCTACTATTTTCTTCTTACTATGTTGTACAGAACTATTGATTAGCAAAGACTGGAAAGGAAAAGATTTAAAAAAACAAAAAAACCTGTTCTTCCAGATGAATCCTGTGAGTGGCATTGCTCTGAAACATCACGCTTCACTAGCATCTGAAGTTGTAAGGAAATGGTTTATGTCTTAGATATGTCTTTGACACTTACCTTACGGCTTTTATAACAGGATTTTCCTTGAATATATAGTTTAATCTCAGTCTTGAACTAGAAAATCTTATTTATTTTGTGTCTGTGTGTCTGTATGTCCATGTGTCTGCATGGTGTGTGCATAGGGAAGACAGGATGTGAGGATTTTATATATTTCTTCTTGCTTGACCTGAGCAAAGATATTGATTGCTAATTTAAAATGTTTCCATTCAAGCTATTTATTGACAAATACACACAAAGTAAGAGTAAGCAAGCCTGGAATGAGGAGCTAAGGATCTTCTCTGTCTCCCAGAACTGAAGTGAATCTTTGGAAGCTGAAATAATGTAGACATCTTCTAACTGGGTAACAATAGATGAGTATTATTTAATGGCTCATTTAATGTGTCAGTATATTAACTCACACCTCTTTTCTACCTTCAATTCAATTCCCCTTTCCTCGTTCAGTTAATGTGTGTCAGTGTTCCAAATTTGTCAATATCTTCAGTCACCATCCTTAGCCCTAAATATAACATTCACAGATTTACATTTCTACTTCTTTTATGTCAATATAAAATTTACTTGCATATATCTATTTTCTGTAAATACATGATAACTAGAAGTTAGTTCAGGAGAAAGGTATCTGCGTATTTGTTTTCATATTTGAATGAGGTGAATGTCTAAATACATTTATTATATCAATATAATTACTCCAAGAATCTAGTAATTTAATTGTCTTAACTACATAACTATAAATCAATGTACCATTTATTTTTGGCTAAACTTACTTTCTCATCCCCCAAATGCAAGTATTAAAACAGTAATTGCAGGCCTCCTGCAAGATGGCTCAGAAAAGATGAGTGTTGCCAAGCCTCATGATCTGAGTTTGTTCCCCAGGACCCACATGATAGAAAGTGAGAACTGACTCCCATGAGTTGTCCTGACCTCCACAGGTGTTCCATGTCATGCATGCTCCCACGGCCAGCCCCCTATTCATACATAGAAACAAAATGGATCAATGACATATAAGAAAAGGCTTGTAATACTAACTGCTAGTGCAAAATGGAAACTTTCATAACAATTAAGAAATATTGCATTCATCATACATTTTTCCATGGGAAGCGGGGCAGTCATGCCTTTTCCTTTACAAATAAAACACCTCCCTTTATCATTGAGCCCGTGAGCTTAGGTTGCAAGGTGCCAGCAAGGCCACACTGTGAAGCCGACCTTGGGCAATCTTTATCTTTGCTTGCAAAGCAGAGCTCAGCCCTGGTCAGTCCTTTTAAAGAATGGCTGCTGGAAGTAGGAGCTCATCAGAACTTGGCATCCTTATTTCCATATCAATGCCCAGGCTCTTTCAATGATAAGGAACTTCAAATTAATGCTGGGGTCAGGGATCTGGACTCCCATAGAAATGTCTGCATAAGTCTTACTGAACTCAATCAATATTATGTAATATCAAAGTGTAAAAAGTTAGTTAATGGCTTTTTGAAATGCTCCCAACTGAATTTAGGAAGATAAGGGGAAGAGAGGACAGGAGGCATCTAAGCAGTCAGAAGGAGGGTACCTCAAGGAGAGAGCGGCTGGAGATTCGAGACATTCCTTTTATAATTCAGGACAGAGGAAAAAAACATATTTCCTATTTTTTGTTCAAAATCTTATTACAGGTTCTGCATTTTAATTTCCTCATAATAATTACCTATGAATGTAGACTAATTGGAAGGGAGAATAGAGAAATCTTTGAAAGGCTTGGATGAGATCATTTTTCAAAATACATATATTGTCTTGTTAAAAAAAGAATCAAGAATTGAGATTAAATAAAATAGTCCCAATGTCTAATTCTTTCAGAGAGCCTCTAATGAAGCAATATGAAAGATTAGTAATTATCATGCTACTATTTTTATGTAAATGGATCATTAAATGTTTCTAAAACAGTTGGTTTCTTCATTTAGTTAAGCATGTTCTTTATGTTTTTTGATATATTTGTTTCTATTTTATGTGTATGAATCTTTTATCTTCACATATAAATGCACCTGTGTTGTTTAGTGTCCACAGAGGCCAGAAGAGGGAGTTGGATCCTCTGGATCTAGAGATATTGATGGTTGTTAGCGACAGTGTGCATGCTGGGAACTGAACCTGGGTCCTTTGCAAGATTAGCTAGTGCTCTTAACCACTGTGCCATCTCTCCACTCCTTTAATTATGTTAGTATTATAGTCTTGTTAGACTGTTAATTCTTGGAGTAGAATCTCTATTCTTACATTTAAAAAAAAAAGCAACATCATCTATGTTTCAATCTCTGAATTAGTTTCATCTATTATAAGATGCAAATTGATAGCAATCTGCTGTATTATTATTTTCTCAATACATTATGGATAACCATAATTCACTTTAAACAGAGTTGTGAAACTACAACTGTAGAGAAATGATGGTTTAGGATTTTATAAGTGGTAGCTAAGTTAACCTGCAATGCCTGGAGGCCAGGCAAACTTTATTTGGCTCACAGATCCAGGTTACAGTCCTTCATGTTGAGCAGTCCAGTCAGTAGGACCTTGATGCAGCTTCTCATAGCCACAGTCAAGCAGAGATGGAGTGCGTGCAGATATGCTGTTCTTGGTTAAGTTTCTCTTCTTTTGTTCAGCCCAGTACCCAATCCCAGGGAATGAGGCTGCCAACCTTTTGGATGAGACCTGAGATCTTACTGTAGATTCTCCAAACAAACCATTCCTAATGAACAAATGAGCTCAAAAGACAGAAAAAGAAATCCATCACATGTCAGAAAGTTACTAGTTAATAATCTCAGCATTAACCGAGATAAGAGAGAGGTGAAATAACTGAACTGACAGAGCAGAGTCCTGAGAACACAAATTCAAGAACTGGTATTTCCTAAGAGATAAAAACAGGGGACTAGATCCACGGGAAGAACCGATGCACAGCACAGAATAATGAAGTAGCAAGTATATTTCAGTGGAGAACTAGACTGCCCATTACTCTAAAACCGTGGAAGGGTATGCTTGGCATTAAATTGCTAAATGAGAAGGAAGAACAAGTATTTATGCCAAAAGAGCAATTTTAAAAGGAAATGTGGTTCACTGCCTAGACTTGCAGTCAAAAGAAACAGAGTTGCAATAAACTCACTTTGAGGAAATTTCTGTCTTAAGTCTGAGTCATAGGGAGAATCATATTTTTCAGTGGGATTAAGACTCCACTAAGAGAAGTCCCATTCTTTTGCTTTCCCTACCAAGATTAAATAGCTGAGAGAACACTTGAATGGAGTATTGGTCTATTTGGACTCATAGATTAAATGGTTGTGGTCCATCATCAACTGTCTCTGTTGCTTTGACCTGTGGCAGCAGCAGAAACATGTGGGAAGGACACTGTGCAGCTCACTGTAACTAAGAATCGAAGAGACAGAAAGGGGCAAAGAAGAACAGAGAATGAAAACCACAAGGCCACCCGTCAGTCAGTTCCTCAATTCCAAGTTCCATGCAGGTCTTTGTGAGTCAGGGTTGAGATGTGACATTGGTTAACCATCACTCTATCCAGCGACTACACTACTGCTGCACTGGGTAGGACTTCCCAGTTCCTCCAAGCCAGTTGCTAGGCTTGCCAGCATTACCTAACCAGTTACAATAACAATGACAATAATAATAATTCTAATACTCGGGCCATCCAGCTTGTTTTCTAGCTTCAGTGAAAGTTAGTAATCTAGTCTTCTCTTCTACTTGCTAAGTGTTCTATTACAATTTCAACATTACTGCAACTTATATTTAGTGTCCTGGTTACAAACACAGTACACTTGCTACATATTAAGATTTTTCACTTCTTTGAAGAAAGTGACACATTTACTGTCATGTTGTACTGACTCAGATATGAAAAGTCAAAATGTAAACGTGCATGTAGTGTAAATAAAACTTAGTAAAGCTTTATTGTACTTGTATTTTTAATTACATTTGTTTTTATTCCTTTTCTTTAGGATTCATTTTACTTTTCTTTCTTAATATCATAAAGAAAAAAATTCTATACAAACATGTTTACTCTGTTTTTTTTAATTTCTACTCTATGTAATGCAATAAGATTAAAGAACAGAAGATACAATATATTCCGAATTTATAATCAGAAGTTTTTATAAGAAGAGGTTCTAACAAAGAAGACAAGAAGGAACCTCAGGTCACCAATAGGATGCACGCCCTACATTACTACAGAAGACGGGTTTCATAAAAAAGAGTCAAAGAGTTAGAAAAGAGGTTAATCAAGGACAATTTCAAAGAGTAGCACAAATCTGTAAGATGTGTCAGGAAGACTAATGAATTATATCAAATTAAAGTCCAGAAAGAGCTGATGCTTGCAAACACATTGATAATGACCAAACTGTGGCTTTAGAAAAAGAAGCTAAAGCATTTTCAACTACATTAAAAAGAAGCAGGAGAAGGTGATTTCATCTCATCCACCAGATAGATGTTCATGGAAAGGACAGAGTACATGCCTGCCATCATGGATTGTGAACTTCAACCCATCTTTCTATAATGATTTTTAGTTACTTCAGCAATGTTGTGATAAGTGCAATACAACATGCTTGTGAGACTATGTTATTACTCCCTTTACATTATCTTAATCTAGCTGCTTAACTTTGATATCTCAAGAAATGCTTTTTTCATGTGTACATCATGAGGTTCCAAGAAAATCAAACCTTGGTTTAAAACAAAGAGCAATTTAAAATTATCAAAGCTTTTTCCTGCATTTGTCCCTGTGAATCAGAGGGTTGTACAGAATCTGCATCGAAGACCCTGTGTTATTAAAAAGGAACTAAAATCAGGGGACTGATAAGATGACTCAGGAAGGAAAGGTTCTTCCTCCAAGCCTGATGATCTGAATTTAATTCCCTGGATCACACCATAAAAGGGAGAACCAACTCTCACAAGCAATCTTCTGTCCTTCAAACATGGGCCATGGCATGTATATATGTGTGTGTGAGCAAACACACAAAATCATTCAATCAATAAATAAGACAAATAATGAGAATTATTTTAAAAAACTGTAATCCAAGTGAATGAGAGGTGGAGGAAAGCAATGTTTTTAAACTAATTCCCACTTTTATATCAAATGCTTCCTGTAACACAAATCAAAAAGTTACCAAAAGAACTAAATAATAATCATTCTGAAATCAAATGGAGACTGGAAGAGAGAAATTACTGAATTATTAATTCTGATTTTCAATGTATACAAGTGAAAAAGCTCCACATAAGATACTGAAAATTCTCCCAGTAATTCTGGTATATTTTATCAAATGGATAGCCAAAAAGACATTTGTAAAGATTATTTGGCAATTGTAGAATGATATTACTCCAATCCAAAATCACTTTTATATTTAGTATAATGTTTCAACTGAAGAGCAAAAAAGCTGTATGTATTTATTTACTTATTTTTGTGCTAAGAATTACATGGTGTCTTCACACATGCTAGGCAAGCATTCTATCACTAATCTGTATCTCAGGTCTGATTAGGTTTTTAATACAAAGTCTATTGACCACCTGATTTATCCAGGCACTCAGCCAGCCTTTGACTCAATCTGTAGCCCAGGAACACCTTGAACCTGAGATCCTCCTTCCTCAGCATTCTGAGTTTCTGGAACATAAGCCTGTATCTCCACTCCTCACTACTCTGTACATATTTGATATCTTATTTCCTATGTAAAAGCATAAAGAACAAAATTATGGTGTTCACAGGAAAACAGATTCACCTGCAAATCATTTTAAGCAAATTAAAACAGACTCAGGAAGACAAATATATTTTCTTTCATTTGCAGACCCTACATTTTATATAGATACATAAAATCATGTATGTGTATATGACATGAAGTAAAAGCAAAGCTGTCTAGAGGACAAAGGGTCCTACAGCAGCGGGGACCAGGGAGGGCACAGTAAAAATGTGTTATACACTTAGAAAAATGTCCTCATGCAACCCAGCACCATGTACAAAAGCACCATGTACAAAGAATACATGCCAATAAAGAAATCCTCAAAACAGATCATATTGCTATTGACACGTGGAGAAAGCATTTGGTTATACTGTAGCAAGTTATCACATTACAGGACAAATTATACTACAGGCTTTGTTAGATGTGGAGGTTATGAAAACAAAGTGGTTTCCAGTAGTTGTCTACAGCCATGCCACCCTGACTGTGCCTAATCTAGCAAGGTCAAACCTGGTTAGTACTTAGATGAAAAATCCCCTGGGAATGAAGCTGAAGGGACGGCTTAGTGGCTAAGAGTGCAGTGCTTCCTGCTCTTCTAGAGCCCCCAAGTTCAGTTCCCCCCATCCACATAGCGCAGGTTCACAGCCACCTGGGATCCAATGTCCTCCTCTTGCCTCCACAGGCACTGTGCACACACGGTATCATTCACAAAGACATACACAGATTCACGTTAAAATGACACAGCTGACTTAGATAATGCTCTAAGTATTTTGACATCCATTGAAGATGTTCTTGTATAAAAGTGAGGCAATGATCTCATCACTGGTGACTGTAAACCCATACTGTCAACCAACTCTAGAAAACATAAAGTACTCAGTCAAAATTTCACTATAGAAAAAATTAACAAGCACATCCATCTCACTAGCTTATAAATTTTCTTTCCTTTCATCTTTAATAAAGGGTACATGACTCATTCATATGCCAAAGAAATTTTTAATTATTTATAATCTACTTACCAGTAAAATTTTGATGCATATATATTTATTTTATAACCTTGTATGCCTGGGTAGAGTAAAAATTTTTCAGGGAAAAAAGTTTGTGGGTGGAAAATGTTTAAGAATCATCACTATTCATTAGGCAAATGCTAACTGAAACTAGTATAGCCCCTCACACCTCTTAATATTTATCATCAACCAAAATCCAAAGATAAGAAAAATCCAAGAGAATGTAGAGAAGGAATCCCAGTGAACTACAGTTGGACTGTAGACCAAGTTACTATGGAAACCACCCTTTCACTGATGATGGGGGTTAGCATGCCCTGAATGGTGTTATGATTCAGTAATCTTATCCCTTATCTTTGGTCCAACTGCTCTGGAAATGTATCTACACTAACATGTTTTGGGACGTGTTCATAGCCACTTACTAATCTACTAAAACTTAGAAGCAGCCACTATATCAATCAGTTGGTAAATGGACATATAAGCTATTGTCTATCTGTAAGTGGAATATTGCTCAGAAATAAAAAAGGAGCTGTTAAGCCATGAAAATACAGTGTGAGGAGGGAGACTTAAATACATGCTGCAAAACGAAAGATGCTAACATGAAAAGCCAATCACCTGAACCTCAAAATGTGAGATTATGGAAAATGTAAAACTGTAAAGAGAATAAAATGATTAAGAGTCCCTAGAGGTGGAACAGGGAAAGAGGAAGTTTGTGTGGCACAGAGCAAGGGTTTGTTTTTAGGGCCTTAGGACTATTTGGGCAGATATTGAGAATATAGCATAAAACATTTGTTTACACAATTTTCAGAACCCATGGAAGGTATAGTACACTGCATGAACCCTGGTATGGCATTTAATATAATGCATCAGCATTTGTCCATCCAAGGTAGCAGATGTGTTACGCTAACTCCACTGTTAACAGTAGGGAAGTATGGAGGAGAGCAGGGGTTGAAGGAGTATGTCGTTGCACCGAACTTTCTGCTTAATGTTTCTATTAAAACTTTGTTAAAATCAAAGCCTGCTAACCAACATCAAACACATAAAAAAGAAAGCAGAGTAAGTGTACCCTTCATATAAAAGAAGTAAATTCAGAAATCCCCTGAGTGAGTTAATCAGATTTGCCCACTACTATGGCAAACCTCCGACAGAAACTGTTTTAAAGAAGGAAGGGATGATTTGGCTCATTGTTTCAGAGCTGTCAGTCAATAATGTTGGAAGGATGTGGTGGAGCAGAGATGCTCACGTCATGATGGTCAGGAAGCAGGTTCAGAATGACTGTGCTAGAGGGCTTTCTCCTTTTCCCTTTGAGTTTTTCTGGGTCCCTATCCTATAGGATGTTGAAACTATTAGTCAGGAACTTATATAAGGGTTCTCCAGAGGAACAGGAATGACAGAAGAAGCACATATTAAAAGGGAACTTATTAGACTGGCTTATGTGATTAGGCTGGAGTGCTTCAACTATGGTTGCCTCACACCAGTGAGGCCAAGGATTCTAAGTGCTCAATCCAGGAGGCTGGATGTCTCAGCAGTTCAAATCTGGTGCTGATGATCTGGACGAATTCTAGAGAGCTGTCAGTCTTTAGTCCACATGAGAAGACCAAAGAAACTGGTTCTAGCCCAGTGAATGAACCAGCAGCTGCAGAGCAGAGTGGATGAACTCACGAGCAGCAGTGAAGCCAAAGGGGAGGATTTTCCATGTCCTTTTACTTGGGCCACTACCACAAGGTGCCACCCATATCCAGAGTGTGTCTTCCTACATCAATCAAGGCCATTAAGACCGTCCTCCACAGTGTGCCCACAGGCCAACCCAGCGTTGACAGTTCCTCATTGAGCCGCTTTTGCTGGTGATGCAAGGTTGTTTCAAGTCGACAATCCAAGCCAACCAAAGCAGAGAGTCTTTCCCTCTTAGTTAACCATCTCTGGAAAGCTGGTCCCAGATGCACCCAGAAATGTAGTACTCCTTAATGTGATCAAGCTGACATCACAGCAAGTAAACAAATCCCTATGTGGATGCCTCTAAAAGACTAGAAGAAAACACCCAAGGCTGGGTGGGTAAAGGTAAGGAAGAGAATAACACTGTGACTTCCTAGGAGGACCCTGGGGATGGAGAGACAAGACATTTAGCTTTTTTACTTTTTTTTTTGAGGATAATACATTTATTACATGTGTATAGTTATGTAATTAATGTTTCAATTAACAAATCTTTATTTTAAAAAAAGGAACTAAAATTAAGTCCTGAAGTCGATTGACACCAATAGAATTTCACATGTAGAGGAATTTATATGTGAAGATTTTTCTAGGAGTTTTGATGGAAATGATAAATAAATTCATATTATTAGTTCTTATTGTCTTAAGTATTTGACAGAAAATATTTAGGATGCATTAATAAAATTCTAAAATCCAGGCGAAGGCCTGAGAGCTGGTCTTCAGGATCTCTGAACTGATGGGTGGGTCATTAACTTGTCTCATTCAGAAGGGCTTGCATTTCCCCAAATTTATTCACTGTTTCTTCTGTGCTGGACATGGCACTGTCCTTCTCTGGCATCTTCTCACATGCTGTAATGTGAAATGCTTTTGGAGATTTATTTGTTGTCAAATAATAAGTAGCATGGAGTCAGAGAAACCGCTGCTGCCATCTGTCACCTGATCAAAGGCCAACCCAAGGTTGCCTACATCATTTCTTATTATTACCATTACTGAGATTAAAGAAAAATGCTGACTGATAAATCCTTAAAACCATTGTGGGTGAGTGTATTAATATTAACGGATAAAAGACAATGATACACATTCAAGGGTTCAGAATTTTAAACTCATCAACCAGACAAGATAAAAGTCAGTATTTTGCTTTTGTTCCTGATTGAAAAAAAATTGCTAACTTTGTTTTCCTCTTTCTATATATAATCTAGGAGGCACCTTATTTATGCATGTGTGCTTGCACGCACATGAAAGTCAGAGGTCAACACTGTGTGTCCATTGTTTTAGAGACAGGGCCTCTCACTGAACCAATAACTCACAAAATCAGTTAGAACAGCTGCCCAGCAAGCACTCTGAGGCTGCCTATCTTCATCTTTCCAGTGCTGGAGTTACAGATAGAAGTCACTATGTCTGACTTTTACGTAGGTGCTGGCACAGCAAGCACTTCACCAGTCGCCACCTCCCAAGCCCAGGCTCTTTATTTTCATCTTCATGAAAGGAGGATAGGATCCATGGTAAGGCATACCATGGTCATAAATATAGGTCTATGCCTCAGGGTTACTTGATACAGTAACTGACTTGCTAACTTTGGTTTGCGGACCTTCATTCATTAGAGATCATTTAGTGAATAAGGTGACTATTACTTTTTAATTTATTCTTTGACAATTTGAAACTTATATATGATTCATTCTGGTCATTTGTTTTTCTCTCATTCCCATTAACCCATTCTCTTCCTATAATCAAAAATTCCCATGCCACTTTCATATCTTTTTGTGTTTTCATTTATGTTTTGCAACTCACTGGGTTTAAGCAGGGCCAAAGCTGTCCACTGGAGCATGGTTAAGTCACCAGCCACTGGTAGATAGGACTTTCTCTCCCCAGCAGACCTCATCTGCTATTAACTCCCCTAAGAGGAGTGCAGCCACCTGAGCTCCTTCTTAATCATTATTTTGAATAGTTATCTCATATATGTTCCATATAAACAGGCTTTATCAGTTATAGCGAATATTAAAAGTTTTATATATTCTCTTGCCTTCTTAGATAGGCTGAGAAATACCCATCCATAAATTAAAACATAGAACTCTCTCATTCAAAGGATTGGAAGTTTCTTTGGTCACCAGTTTTCTTCATATAAAAATACTTTGGGATTCTATCTCAGATGTTTGTCAGGGCTCAGACTTATGTCTGGGTTATCTTACTTTTTTATCTAAATCTGACTTCTGTGTGTGTGTGTGTGCATATGTGTGTGTGTGTGTGTGTGTGTGTGTGTAGATATACCTATGAAAGACTTAATGTAGTCTAGGGAAAGCACCCAAATTAAATGCATCTATAATAACATTAAGTTGAGAAGTGTTTTATTGCATCTTTAATGATATTTTGGCTAATAAGCAAGTTATAATATGACTAAGAAATTTCATACAGGAATTATAGCATTAAATAGAATTATTTTCTTATTTTTTGATATTATTCAGGTTTTCTTGGGCATACTGTGAAACACACATAAGATAGAGAGATGACTAACAGAGTAAATAATTTTTAATGCTTATACATTCTAGTTATATAAAAGGGTAGAAAAACACATCTTATGGACTCAGGAAAAGATACCAATTTCCTCCTAAAATTCCTGCATTTTTCTAGATAATTTCCATTAAAATTGGTCAGAACAAAATGGTTTTTTAACATCACAGACTATCAGGTACTCGATGATTGAAGTGAAGACTTTCATTTCAAGTCCAAAAGAAAATGAAAATTTGCTTATATGACTTTGTATTTTTAAGATCATACATTTAAATTAAGTCATCTTCCTAGGACTTAATTGAAATAAACAATAAAGTGAGCTCAGTTTAAAATGACATTTAAAGTTGGCAAACAGTTTGAATCTTTTACAAGCTAAATTTCCTACATTAACAAACTTTAAATAAGAACAATATCACCATCCCAAATAAACAAAACTTGATGACTATACACAGTGTTTTCCTGAGGGCAGCATCATCTTTGATCCTATCTTCACATTTTTTTTAATCTCTTTAGTCCTTTTTTTTTGTCCTATTTCATATTTTCCCTCGGGTTATTCTCTTAGGTTTTGATCCAAAATTATAATTTAATTCTTCTAAGAGTGACCAGGAATTAAATACTTGTCTGCTCTCCATGCATCAAACATACCACCATTAAAAACAGAGGATATGCCGGTATTATTCATATATCTTTGGGGGGACAGAAGAAAATGGCACTTTTAAGGTAATTTGCATAATTGGTAGTATCTTTGATGCCTTAATAGCACAAAATTTTCTTTCCATTCCCTTGAATGTAGAGTCCTAAAATCACTTTTTTGTGAACTATTATTATCTTGGAGCAATGATTATATATTTCTTGGAGTTTTGTTCACATAATGAAGCTTACTTTTTCACATTAGTGAGAAAATTAAACATACATTTTTTTGTTTCCCTGTGTTTGAAAATTAATTTGAAATACAATGCCTTTAGGTAAATGTTTTACTTAAAGATCTTGACCTAATGCAAATATTGGTGCTAAATTACCTCAACAGGTTTGGAATATTAATTTTTATCTCCTCGTAGGCATTTAATAATTTATATGCCTTGGTTTTCTTAGCTATCAAATTCATGTTAAATTTCCACTCTTCAGTTGTTCATATTCTTCACAGAATTAAGAGGCCAGCATTCTTGGACTGAGATCTGTGAGACAGTGAATAGCTGTCTCTCTTAAATGCCAAAGAAAAGAAGACCTGGGACCTGTATGTGCATTCATTTCTTACGTGTCGGTTACTTACCTAGTGTGTGAGTGTGAGTGGGTGTACATGTGTGTACCACAGTGCATGTGTTAAGACAGAGGACAATTTGGGGGACTTGTCCTTTCATCCGGGTTCTGGGGATCCAACTCGGGTCTTCAGATTCGACAGAAAATGCTTTCATCTGCTGTGCATCTTTCTGGCCTTGTGCGTTTATTTCTTTACGTGGTGTTACGGTTAACAGCATTTTAACAAACAATAATGAAAATGAAATAAATAATGTTAATATAATGCATGTACATTGAGACAAGATAGGTTAGAAAGGGAGCAGTCCTTCTTTCACATAATTTCTGTGAAAACATAGATCTCACATCCTTTTAGGAAGAAACTTGTTTCCTCAAGAAATGATTTCCAAAAATTAAGCCCCCAGGTTTACATTCTTTTGAGCATATAGTTTGTGGTTTGGTTTGAGTTTCAAGAGAGAAACTGAGACTTTGAAACGTCTATATAAAACTCACTGATTGATAACCACAAAAATTATATTACTGTCTGTTAAATATGTCAACAATTTACACAGCGTCATACAACGTGTGTTGAGAATGGCTGATTTTCTTAAAGGGATAGAAATTCCACATCTGCTCAAACTACTGACCCATGCAAGATCTTTGGGTCCCTTCCAATAGGAAATCTAGACACTGAATACTTTTTTGTGTTCTTTTTTGAAACAGGGTCTCTCTTTAGCTCCAGCTGGCCTGGAATTCACTAAGCAGACCACAGAGACCTGTTTGCCTCTGCACCCTCAACCCCAGTTCCTGGGATTAAAGGTGTATGGCACCACATCTGGCTGGAGACTTAATACTTTTAGACATTCGATATAATGTCGAGACATTTCTGTTTTGTGAATTGGATCACTGGGTTGCAGAGTTAGCTCAAAAGCTTCAAGACCAAATTAAAGTGATAATCAAAAATGGCTGAGAATTTACTCTGCACAATCAGAATTCTTGGAGGGGGTTAAAGTTTTATTGTCCATTTGACATAACCTAGAGTCATCTGGAAGAGGGAACCTCAGTTGAAGAATGGTCTAGATCAAACTGACCTGTGAGCATGACTGTGGGACACTTATGAATTGACATAGAAGGGTCCAGCCCACTGTGAGCAGTAGCTTTCCCTGGTCAAGTGGACCTGGGCTGGATAAGAAAGCTCACTAAGCAAGACCCTGAGAGGAAACCAGAGAGCAAAGCCCCAAGCAGTGTTCTTTCATGGTTTCTGCTTCAAGTTCTAGCTCAGCTGCTGCCCTGTCATCTGACTTCCCTGGATGACAGACTATAATCTGGACGTGTAGGTTAAATAAACGCTTTCCTCCTGCTGGAACGATTACCCAGAAAAGAATGCTGGTGATTAGAAGTCAGAAGCAGGTATGTGAAATGCACCAAAGTCATTTTTTTTCATGCCCGAGAAATGAATTTCAGGGAAGCGCCATGACAAATTTACTAAATTAAGACAAATATTACTAGAAGAGTCATCAAAGTTTTTTTCTTATTTCTATAATCCATTTATATATTAGAGTAAACTTTGTTGAATTTGATTCATGCAATTAAAATTTGGTTTTAAGTTAACCTAAATAGTGTATAAATATATGAAATTTGAGTCCATGATTCTAAAGAATTATGAAGATTCCTTAGATTAAAACAAATATCATAAATTGGAAAAATGTTTACATAGCTTAATCTGACATTCATTTTTCTTAAATATTTTATAACATCATCCAACAAGAATTTGGAGATTTCTGCCGCAGTATTTTTCCTACTGTATTTTAGGAAGATAGTTTGAATATCTGTACTTAAATACTGAGTAAATATTTAATAATAGCTTGAAAAAAAATGAACCAATTAAAGATTACATGTTTAGGGCAACCACCATAGTTACAGTTTGTTTTTTCTAATATGTGATATGAGTTATGTATGTACTAGATGAAGGGAAATCATAAAGGCACACTAGAACCTAAGGTAAAACCTTTTAAAATCTCAGTCTCTGTCTAATCTCATTAGAGACTGCCATAGTCTATACACAAAGAGTTTGGAATATCTCTTAGATTCTTGAAGAGTAGTATTTGTGTAAAATCCATTCTTAAGGTCTTGTTTTCCTGATAGTTATATCATTTAAATTATTAATTAGTGACTGGAGAATTGACTCAGAGGTTAAAAGCATTTCCAGATGACCCAAGTTTGGTTCCCAACACCCATGTCAAGCAGTTAACAACCACTCGCGTAGCATCAGGACCTCTGACACCCTCTTCTGGACTCTGTAGACACCTATACACAAGTAACATACATACACAAAAATACACATATACACATAAGAAAAGATAAAAGTAAGGGCTAATAAGATGAGTCAGTGGAAAAAATTCTTGCTGTTGAGACTGATGATTTGAGTTCTACCCCGGGAGCCATGCGGTAGAAGGAAAGAACTAACTAGCACAAGTTTTCCTCTGCCCCTCCATTCTCTCATCATGTCACATGCACACATGTGAGCGTGCGCACACACACACACACACACACACATGCACACACACACACACGGGCATTTTTGAAAATCTCATAAAATAAATAAAAGTAAAATGTAAATAATGAATTAATTGTATAACCCTTTCAATTAAATTAACATTTATGTAACAAGAAAATGAAAAGCTATTACAATGTGTGGGCTCTTCTGAACCTTGTTTGATCTTCCAGAATTATCTTCCAGTTAGTATTAGTTACTTTTCTGTTGCTGTGATAAAACAGCATGACCAAGACAACTTACAGAAGGAAGAGCTCATTGGACTTATGGTTCCAGAGGGAGAGTCCATCATGGCAGGAGAATCATGGCAGAAGGAGGCAAGTAGAAGTCTGAAAACTCACATCTTCAAAGAGCACAGGAAGCAGAGAGAGAAATTAGAAATGGGGTGAGGTTTTGACCTCTCTCAGCCCTCCAGTGAACTGCTTTCTCCAGGAAGACAAATCTCTTAAACCTCCACAAACAGCACCACTAACTAGGGACAAAGAATTCAAACTCTTGGAGCCCGTGGGGGACATTTCACCCTGAAACCACCACACAACTGCAGAAATCAATAGTATGTATTTTTTTCCAATTTATTGAAACCTTTGCTGTTCTTCGTATTCCTGTTTTTGCTATCACTTTTATCCACCCTTGATATTCAACATGTAGTCCTCCTCATGAAACTGCATTCAACAGATGCCTTACCTCACTGATCTCCAGATACACCCCCTAAGTAAAATCATCTACCTCATGCTAAAGACTCTATGGCTTATTTCAAACAAAACGATCAGAGGAAGGATATGACTCAATGATCAGTTTTTAATGTCTGGGTTGCATACATGAAACTGCCATAATTAGGCCCGACGAATAATATTCCATTATGAACGTGCACCACACTTTCATTATCTGTTCACCAGCTGTTGGACATCTAGGTTGTTTCCATTTCCTGGCTGTTGTGAATAGAGCAGCAGTGAACCTGAATGAGCAGGTGTCTCTGTAGTAGGACACAGAGCGGTAGAGCTAAATCACGGAAGAGATCTGTATCTGGCTTTTTGAGGAACATCCACATTGATTTCAGCAGTAAGGGCACTAGCTTGGCCTCCCACCAGAAATGAGTAAGTGTCCCCTTTGCCCCGTTCCCACCTGCACACATTATGTGTTTGCACTCCCATCAGCAGTGCGTAAATGTTCCCTTTCCCCCGTCTTCAGCTGCATGTCATCATGTGACTTTTGGATCCTAGCCATTTTGACTGGGGTAAGATGAAATCTCCAAGTAATTTTAATTTGTATTTCTCTGATGACTAAAGATGATGTTAATTGCAGTTCCAAGGAATCTGACACCTTCTTCTGACCTTAGGCAAACATAAACACATAAGTAAAATATATCTTTAAAAAAACCTTTACTACACTAACTGTATTAGTTAATGTTTCTATTGTTATGATAAAATATCATTACAAAAACAACTTAAGGAACTGGATAGTTGGTTATGAGCACTGGCTCCTCTTTCAGAGGACTGGGTTTGGTTTCCAGCACCCACGTAGCAGCTAATAACTGCCATCACTCCAGTTCCAGGGGATCCAACATTCTCTTCTGGTCTCTACTGTCATTGCATGCATGGATGCAAGCAAAACATTTACACATATTAAATTAAAACTAATGAGTAAGAAGCAACTTAAAGAAGGTAAGGCTTATTTGGGCTCACAGTTCAAGTATATATTTCATCTTGGCGAGAAGTTTTGAAAGCGGGGTTATGAAAACTTGAGGCAGCTTTTCCACAAACAGAAAGAAAAGAGAGATTAATTTGGGCCTCAGATCATTGTCTTCTTTGTATTTAGCCCATAACCCCACCTTATGAGATGGTACCATCCATAGTTAAGGTGGGCCTTCCCACCTCAATTAACCCAATAAAAATTAACAAGCTTCAGAGTCAGAGATGGGATATAACCTAATCTAAAGAACCTGTCACAAGAATGTTCAGAACTGTCTTCCAGGTAATTCTAAATCCTGCCATGGCAACAATCAGTATCAACCATCATACTAGCTAAGTAAACTCAATATCCACGGTGATGATACTAAGCATCATCAGGAAAAAGAATAAGATAGCAAATTATATAAATTTTTCCCATGTAGCACATAACATGGTCTCTTAGTAATATTTATTGAAAACCAAAAGCCTAAGAATTCTCCAGACACATGAACAGTAGGACAAGCCAGGCACTAAACCCACTGCAGGAGCATCAAGCACTCCTTAGGTGTTTATCCAAGAATCTTAAGATGAACTGTCATTTTCATGGAGCAGTGGAAACATGAGGAGCTAAAGGCAAGTACATCTTCTGAGCTGCAAAGTCTGACTTTCTGTCAAGTGCACATTTGATTCTAAAGCTGGTGTTAGGAACTGATAAGGTAGAACGCCAAGTCCAGCAGCAGAATCCCATAGTCAGCATCCAATCTGGCAGTCTTCACCGAATTAGGAAGGAAGATGCATTGCAGAACAGGAAAGAAAAGAAGACTGGGACCTAGAGGTTAGCAGCCCGATGGATTAGGCAATTTGTTTAAAATTGCAACTAGGCTAAAATGAGATTTTTGTTTTCTCCCTGGCTTCATCTGAAATGTTGCAGTTCTGTGCTTCCCCAGGACACAAGCATTGTGGCCAGAGAGGAAGTATCATAGACCAAATCACATATCTCTCAGGCCTGGAGACTGACTCCTTCACTGTCTTCCCACCCTGACACGCAGTTCCTCAGCCCCCTAAGCCCCACTGAGTGGGTGCTGTACCCTATAGTCTTACACGTGTTTTCAATCTCAGCTACATAGGAGGGAAGTCACGGGACAATGAGCCTGAGCTCTTTGAAACTTAGGGTTTTAAAAAAATCTATGTTTATTGAAATTTTGTGTAATTCATGCAAAACATCTCAATCATCTTTGCACCCCATCTCACCACCTATGGATCCCCTACTGGA
This sequence comes from Eospalax fontanierii, assembly GCA_035773235.1. NCBI lineage: Eukaryota > Metazoa > Chordata > Mammalia > Rodentia > Spalacidae > Eospalax > Eospalax fontanierii. The sequence goes on from CM069524.1 coordinate 10,971,877, forward strand.
TTTCATGCATTTTTTTTTATATATTTTAAGGCCTAGTAAGTCAAGTTAGTGTACCCAGACGTTCCTCAGTGAAAGTTTATCCATTGGAATCAGGTCAGCCTATCTAGAATCTCTCCCTTAAAGAAGATCAACTCTCTCTCACCCAGCAGTATTCAGCTACTGGCTGTTCTTGGGTAAGTTTGGAGCCTGCTGCTCATTTTCCAGTTCTATGCTAGCTTTTGTGATTTTTTTATGATTGACTTTGCATGGGTTTTGTAAATGCTGACACTATCACTGTAAGTTCATCTGAAACAAATCCCCTGGAGGCTGCAAACTTTGGTTCCTTATGGTAATGCAACTCCTCCCCCCGGCTTTTACATTTTTTTCAGCCTTCTTCCCAATGGTACCTGAGCCCTGGGTGGGTGAAACTTAATATAGGAGTCCTGTCTAGGGATCCTTACTCTTATTCTCAACACTTTGGTTATTTGTGACGTTTTATGTTCATTGCCCTCTGTTGCATGAGGAAATTCTCTGATGAGAGGTGTGAGATGCTTTAAAGGCTACGTAACAAAAACCACAGTGACAGACAAGAGAACCCTTCCCTCCTTTGAGTTGTTGTTCAAGAGACTGCCAAAATAACACAGGTCATTGTTACATCCCTTGATTGCCTCCCAGAACTTGAAAGTAAAACCCTGTTGTTGAAAACAGGACATACCTCAGATACTGGATTTGGAGCAATGGAGCTGGAACTGACCTGGAAGCCTCCTTCCTAAAAACTAGCTCTTATAGTTTTGTAGGACACTATGCAAGCTGCTAAAGGAGAAAATCAGCCTGTTGTCTAACCTTAGCTTTAAAGTCTAACGCCTATAACAATGACCAGCACAGCAAACTGTATTTGTGAAGCAGTAGTACTTTTATCTTAGGGGTAATCAATAGCTACCTAATTGGACTTAAAGCCCACTCACCTCATGGGTAGCACAGTATACATAGCCAAATTCTCGTGACTGAAGAGGTCACAGATCCTAGAGGAAACACTACAACTGTCATATACCTAAACAAAATAATTACTTACTCTCTGCTAAATAAGAACCCTTATATTTACACACAAGTATGCCAGTCACCACTCATCAAAGCAGTTTCTTTTGCAACAGACAGAAACTATTACAGAGTTCTACAACTGATCCAACACATAGAATAAGTGTCCGTAAGATGCCCAACCCCAAGTGACTCACCTACAATGGAACTTCTACATCTAAGGCTCATGGAACATAGTGAAATTTTGCTTTAAAACTGAGCTCGTAATATTATTTTTTCAACCTATGCAGTCTGCCATGTCCATGGTTCTCTTTTTGGTCCATTCAATTCTGCATTGCTGCTATATGTATGGAATGAAGAACTGAGTGATCTGAGTTCAGCTCTGCCTTCTTTAGAAAGGAGTCAAGTTTAAATACTTTCTACACGAACTTCGGTGCTAAAGACATTGCTATAAGCTTAAATCACATGACTGTTTCTTACTACCAGTAAATGAAGTGAAAGATGAGCAAGTCATTGTTAAAATCCAGTCACTCAGGAATGTTTAAATACCGGTAAAATATAACTAAAAGCCTGCCATAATTGATATGCTTTTGGAACATTATTCCCTCCGAACTTACTTATCTCAAAATTACAGTCTGCATTTCCTCAACACAGTGGGAGATCACACAAAATAATTGGTCCTGTTACATTATCAAAATACCATGCTAAAGATAAACCTCCAATCAAAAAGGTAATTAAGACCTAAATCTGAGTATATCCAATTACCTCTCAACACTGCTTTTGTAATTCTGGGAATTTTGCCCTAAGAAGGAACTAAAGTTCAGCTTAGATTTTTTTCTCCAAAACATTGATACAGGAGTGAAGGGAGAAGCTATGAACAGACCCAATCTCACTTACTTCCAAGTTCTTCATCTGTTTAGTGCTGTAGCCAGAACTGCAAACCCCCTATTTCAGGAAAAATGATGAGAGTCACATTCATTTTCTAGGCAGGCATATTTGTTTAAATAATCATTTTCAGTCCTATGCTCATTTGAAGATAGTGCTAAGGGGGAAAACAGTTACAGTGCCCACGTCTCTAGTGGGGAAAGCTAATGAAAAAGAAAGGAAACAGGTTCTTAGGGATTGTTTGAGGGAAGGACAGCAAGACTGTTTTGTGATTCTTAAATCATAACAAAATTGATGAGCAGTGAACCATCTAAGAGCTGACACAATGACACTAATGACAGAATCTCTAAATCTTATCTTCAGCTGCTCTGATGTTGGTGTTCTGAAGTCTCTAATGACCAAGTACTGTCAGTAATAGCATTTACTTAGAAATTCCGTGAAAAACAAAATTCGAAGATTGCTCCAATTACTTCTTAAATTAAAATGTCAACAAATGCATCAGCTTAAAAAGAAGCAGCAAGATAGGTGTGGGGTGCATTCCCTCATTTAAGAAGCTGGGATCAGGAGAATTCCATGAGACTGAAAATATTCTGACAGATCTACTGGGTTCCAGGACAGCATCGGCTCAGAGTGAGACACTATATTAAAAAAAAAAAAAGTCCCAGTCAAAGACAGGGGAAAAAGAGAAAAAATTAAAAGAGAAATGGAAGGAGAAAATGAGAAAAGAGAACAGAAAAGAAAGGGGGGTTTCCTTCCAAAATGTAAGCATTTTTCGGAGAGAAAAATATCCGGTAATTATGTTGTCATCATTTGCAAAAGAAGATACTCAAATGCGATTAACTCATCTTAAATTTCCCAATGTAAAGACACTAAGATTATAGAAGTAGACTTGACTTTAACTGAGTTGTTCTCATTGCAAAGGTAAATTTTATTCACGATAGGAAATATGAATGGAAAAGAGAGAGAGAGAAAATATTGCCATTGTTTTAGCTATACATCATATTTCTATGTGTATTTGTGTGTGTGTGTGTGTGTGAGAGAGAGAGAGAGAGAGAGAAAGAGAGAGAGAGAGAGAGAGAGAGATTGATTATCTTTGTTGGATGTTTGCTGTGTCTTTGTTATTTCTCACGACTTATCAGTTTATGGCCCAGGTGAATATTGCTTAAGTGTTCAGTTTGGGGACCACAAGATATTGATGTGAAATAGTGTGAAAGTAGTGGTTTGTGCTCAGCTAGAGAAAGGTGTCACTTTTGAATTTCAGGATCGACTCGCAGGGTCATGGATCAGTGGGGTATGATGGGCACTGCTAGCTGAACAATTTGGCTGATAAATTAGGTTGGGAGCTCACAGATCTGAGGCAGAGAGGTCACACGGAAGGTTTCTAGGTAATCTCAGGAATAAAGTTCAGAACCCTAAGTCTATGATAAGTAAAGATTTCAGAGATCCATGCTAGACTGAGGACTGAGACAGCAGAGGGTGACTCATCTTGCCAAGATTACAGAGGCAAGTAGATGTGGGGTGAATAGGATCCTGTGACTCAATGAAATCTGAGAGATATGATATTGGAGCTCTAATGAGTCTCATGGACGGAGTTCAGGACTGCAACTCTGGTGGGGTATGGGGATCTTGGAAACTAAGGATGGGCTGAGGGTTGAGATGACAGGTGGTTGACTCACCTCATCAAGACTGAAAGGGCATTCAGTCCTAGATGGTATAGGATTCCCATGATGTAAGAAAGTCTCCAAGATCACATTTTATAGTTATTTGGATATTTGTTTTAATCATGAATTCCATTTTTAAAACTTAACTGTTTAATTTTTCTCTCCTCCTCCCAATATCATTTCTATTCTATTCTGAGGTTATCATAAACCAGAACAAGTACATGACTGGGAAAGAACACAAAAGGCCAAAAGGTAAAATCTGTCGTAATTTTTTTTTTAATTTCATGACATTTCTTCTAAACAATCCACTTATTTTTTCCCATAGTTCCTCTTCGCATCAGCCAAGGGACCTTGTGAATTTACTTTCTATTAATACTCTCCAATTTTCTTCAAAATTTCAGAATCAGGGACTGGGGAAACAATTCAGCAGTTAAGAGTGCTGTCTGCTCTTACAGAGTACCAGGATTCCATTCCCAACACGCAAATGGCCTCTAATAACTGTGTCTCCTGTTCCGGGGATCCAATACCTTCTTCTGGACTCTACCATGCCCTTACATGCAGGCAAAGCACTCATATACATGAACTCATATAATAATAAATTAAATATTTTAAAATTTTCAAAAATACACAGCAATCATGTTAGTGAACTCCAGACTCCTCTCTGGAAGAAGCATAATGTGGAGTTTCCAACCTCGAAAGTTGCAAAGGAGGAGAAACCCCAAGAAAGTTGATCTCCTACCATAAGGACTCCCTGGATCTCTTCCTTGTCTGTGAACTTCATACATCACCTCCCATCTTGAGAAGCAGGCCTCAGAGGCAGCCACTGTCCAATGTTCAGCCTTTACTAAGAATCTGCGGAAACAAGAGGACAAACAGGAGTCAGAGCCTGACACCCAGCGACAGACACAACTGCTACCCAGGTCCAAGGGGACTTAGGCCCCTCACCTCTGTCCCTAACCAGGAATCTCCCAGAGCACTTCCCCTCTTCCCTACTAAGAAACAATGGAACAGACTGAAATATCTAACCACTGCTGCATAGACCAGACAGGAGAAGGACTGGAGCAGTGGCTCAGCAGTTAAGGGCACTGACTACTCTTTCAGAGAACCCAAGTTCAATTCCCAGCACCCACATGGTGGCTAACAACCATCCATAACTCCAGGTCTAAGGTATCTGGTGCCTTCTGATTTCCTCGGCATTTTTCTACATGGTACAGTTACACACATGCAGACAACACACTCATACACATAAAAAATTTTAAAAAATCAAGGCAGAAGAATAAAGAGCCCATCCTCTGCCTGGCCACAGGCCTTGCTCCATACCCACACCTTCAGATGTGGGATCTAGTTGTCCTCTTTGAAAAAATAAGTCTTGGAAAACAAGCTTCCAGTAAAGAAAATAGCTGTTGCCTTCTTTCACATGTTTGTGTTCCCCAAACTTTCTAAATAAAATGACATTAAAACAAAATAGTGTAGCAACACACAATGCTATATAAATGCTAGTGAACAAGGGAGTTATGTTTCAAAGGCTGAGAGATGAGCACCCTGTTTGGGAAAAATAATCCCACATTTGTATAAGTACTGGGAAGAATAGAAATCACTTGATTTCTCACTCTTCTGGGAAATTCCTAAGCTTGAAAGCCTGTAATGTTTTGGTAAAGATATTGACTTGGGTGGAGTTAACTCTGTACTATGCAGGTCGTGTGCACATTTTAAAGATCAGCTGTGGATGGAGACTTTCTCTTACACATACATATACACAAACACACACAGTTTTTCTCTTTCAATTTTTTATTTTTCTTAATAGTTTTTGAAATAAATCTTTCTATTCTACAATGATAACTATTAGATAAGAAACTCAAAAAAATATCCAAAGGCCTATAAGCCCCTGGTCTTAAACTTCACACTGTTTTTGGCAATAGAAATGCCACAGATAGATACGCTTTAAATCACCTATCACACACAACCATCACTAGGGCTGCCATAAAAGAAACTGATAGTTGTGTAATAAAATGACCAGAGTTTTTGAAAGTTTTCAGCAGCCTATGTCATTTTCTGGCAGCAGTCTCTTCATAGTATAGGCAAGCGCACCAAAGACACCAGTCAGCATCTTACCCTAAGGATGCTTCTGGGAGTGATCAAAGGAAGAAAGAACGAGAACACAACAAGATAACTGGGAGAGCAACTATGTGTACAGTGTTGGGTAAATCCCAAGATAATGGGATATTGATATGTTGGTACCTCTTCTGTCCATTTTATAATTAAGATCTCACTCATTAAAACACTACATTCAAAGGTGCCTAAGTTCCAAGGGTGGTCTAAGGCTCTGGAACAACTTACAGACCTGCCCTACATCTATGCAATGTGTTTTAGAATATGATTAGCAAATTGCAGATGACCCATCTGAATCCTGTCCCTGACCTGGATGCTAAGGATCAGTTCAAACTTTAAAATATTGTAAAAAGAAGAAGGGAAGAAAGGGGAAGAGACTATGAGGAGGAGAGCACAGTGATCTAGAGGGAGGCAGGGAGATGCGGGCAGTGGGAGGAATGAGACAGCAGGATGACAGCTGGACGGCTCAGCAGGGGAAGGAGCTGCCAGGCCCTAGAAACAGAGTTCAATCCCCAGGACTGACATGGCAGAAGAGAACAGATTTCTGAATGTTGTTCTCTGACCTCCTACAGGTGACTTATGGTACAAGCACACTTACATATATATAGCATATGTAGATAAATGTAATTTCAAAAGACAACAGGAAAGAAAAAGATATGGAGGGAGGAAACAGTAGCAAGGAAGACAAAATGAATAAGGAATAGAAAAAATAAGAAAATCTATTGAATATATCACTGTGCAGCTCACAGTGTAAACCATCAAGAATAGAGTCTTTTGCTATAAAACTTCGCAGCTCTAAAGTCTAATAACCGCAGCAATGACCACCATGGCAAAATATACCCATTCAAGTGGGACTTTTATCTTGGGTACAATCAACAGCTAACTACTTGGACTTAATGTCTGCTCAACGTGGAGGAACTCATGTGTGGCACTCTACATATAACCAAATACACATGACTGGAGAGGTCATAGAGCCTCAAGAAAACTCTCCATCTGTCACATCCTAGACACATGCATATAATTCTTATTGTATGCTACATATGAATCTTTACATTGAAAGACAAGTATATCTGACACCACTCATCAAAGAAACTTCTTTTTTGCTACAGAAAGAAAGTAAGTGTCTGTGAGATGCCCAGCCTTAAGTGCATCTTTACTGGAACCTGTACACCTAAGAACATGAACATGTGGAACAGGGGGTAGAGAGAATACTAATCTTTCAACTGTCACCAGTGAAGCTTCCTCATGTAACAGAAGGTGATATGTTGAGAATTAAAGAATTCAGAGTGTGTGAATAGGACTCCTATATTAAACCCCACTCAATCAGGGCTCAGGGGCCATTGAAGAAGAGAGGGAGAAAAGATTGTAAGAGCCAGCAGTGATGTAGAGTCACAAGAAAACAGAATTTTCTAAGCTTCTGGAAACTTGCTCATATGAACTTACAACAGTGGTAACAGCGTGCACAAGACTCATGCAAATTCAGAACAGACAAAACCCCAGAATAGAACTATAGAACTGGAGAATTGGATAAGAAGCCCCAACCTTAAATGAGGAACTTTCGGCAGCTGATCATTGCTGAGGGTGAGTTGATCTTTAAGGGAGCAAAGCTAGATAGGCTGAACAGGTTTCTATGGATTAATTCACGTCACCTGGGTACACAAATTTGGCTTGATAGGCTTTAACATCTGTGACAGAATGCATGCAGTCCAGAGGGCAGGCTACCAAGGGGAGGGCGTGCATTCTGTGATCTATGTTAAGGCCTAATGAGTCAAGTTTTTGTCCCCAGATGTCCTTCAGTGTAAGTTCAGTGAAGTCGCACAGACACAGGAAGATAAGTGCCCGTTCTCCTTTTTTGGACTCAAAACACACAGCTTCTGCTTTAATCTGGTCTGGCTTGCCAAACCTACTAGGATGCTAAGTGAATAAAAGCCTGACAGCTGGACAACTGGTTATCACTAATCAACGAGGATTTACATGACACAGTATTATACCCTTGTCTAAATAATGTTATTCATCAGAAAAATCTTAAAACATGTTTATATCTGACATGAAAAAAAAATAGTGAAGAGAGCAGAGAAAGCAGTGAGGCCATTTTAACAATGGCATGGATTTACCAGTGGGACAAAAGGGTGAAAGTATAGCAGTGTGCCAGTAAATCATGTTAATTTGACAAGATCTATAATATAATCACCTAGGAGATGAGATTCTAGACATTTGTGACAGATTTGCTAGATTATATTAATCGAAGTGGGAAGACCTGCCTTAAAAGTCAATGGCACCATTGTATGGGCTGGGATCCTAGGTCCTGGTCTGAATAAATAGGAGAAAGAGAGCTGAGATGAGCATTCATCTCTCTGCTGTCTGACTGTGTGTAATGCTTCCTTGTTCTTATAAACTCAGGCCTTATATATGTGATCAGCTGTCTCAAACAGCTACAGCCAGGCTGTTGCTACTGTGATGGACTGTGTTCTTGAACTGTGAGCCAAAATAAACCCTTTTATCAAGCAGTCTATCACAGCAATGAGACAGGTAACTAAACAGGTACATTCTCTACACAATCCAAGATTAAAAATCCACCATCTGCTGAGAGCCTCTGTTCTTTTCTCATTTGTCCTAAACTTGGGGAGAAAAAAGTTTCCACTCATCTTTCTGCTGTCCCCCAGAATTCAGATGTGTACTTCCCTGGCTTTAGTAAGCCATATGCTTCCTAAAACTTGAAATTACTTTTGACCATGTGAAAGAGAAATATTTAACACTAAAGAAATCCAACTATATTAGAGGAATGCAGTTGCCATTTAGATAGTCCCTCCAAAGATGAAAGACTAGACAACCAAAACTGGTAGAGAAGCCACGACAAAACCAGAAAGTAAAGAGATAGTCTCCCTTAATGTCATCTGTAAAGGAAAGTATTGCTATTGTAGAAACGAAACTTAAAGGTAATACATGACAGTTTCAGTTGGGATACTGCACCTATTATATCAAAATATAAATAACTTCCAGTACATTGTGCAACTACTAGAAATGTACCTATAACATACAATTCAGTATTATACGTTGCTTTATTCCAAAACACACAGGGTAAACAGGATAATTACCCCAAGGATCTTTTTACGATAAAGGGCTCATGGAGTATGAAATGTTGTTAAACATACTTTTTATTTACTGAAGGAAAAGAGAGCAAATTCATGAGAGGTCACGTGCTACGATTCAGCACTGAAAATAAAGACAGCACTGACTATTGTCCTCCCTCTCCATAAAACTGGAGTCAGCTTCATAATAGAAATTTCTCACATTGTCACATGAGCACATTTATAATGACGATTTCATGCTTCCCTATTAACTTTCTATGACCAAGACTCAGATAGGTAGCTGTGATGACAGTTAAAGAACATTTGGCTGAATAAGACACACAAATAGAGGTGCTAATATATTTTAAGGGATATTATAAAAATTTTTTCATTTGTTAAATTTAGATATTTTCATACAGAAACTTGATCCAAAAAAGTAAATAATTATATGTTATACATTTTAGTTCTATTTATGATGAAAGTATGTTTGTTTCATTACAAAACAAGAAACTAGAATTGTTTATTCTCTTTTTTTCCTCATATTTAGTCCTTCAGGTAGACTTGGACTAGATGAGATAAGGAGTACTATAAATATTTATAAAATTTTGTTGAAGAAATAATTACAAATGAAAATTATTACTCTGGATATCTATTATGTCTTCAAATTTTGTATTTTTTATCTATTTTTATATGTGTTTACATACGTATTTTTATGTGCACTATATATGTGCATGCTGGTGCCTAGAGAGGCCAGAAGAAGACACCAGACCCCCAGAACTAGAACTACAGGCAGTTGTGTACTACTATGTGGGGCCTGAGAACTTAACCCAGGTCCTCTGCAAGAGAAGCAAGTGCTTTTAACTGATGAGCCATCCTTCCAGGGCCCCCATTATGACTTTAAATGTGATACTGTTTAAAACATTTACTGAACACATTTAGAGCTTTTTTTTTTTCAAGAAGTCAATTACTAATAGAAAACAAATCCTTATTTGAACAGTTTTCTATGGAAATGTTTTATGATTTACTATTTATAAAAAGAAAATACTGCAAAAATGATACAGTATTTAACAAATATCCTGTGTGCCACATAATATTGAACATCTATTTCTGTTGGTTGGGGTTGTGTTGATCACCAATAGTAACAGTCTTTGGGTTTAATAATCCTTATTTTTAAATCTTTGTTTTGTTTTATTATGATGATGTGTGGTGTAAGTCCAAGAACATCTTTTATGGTATACATAGAGCACAACTTCAGGAGTCAATTCACACCTTCTCTCATGCTGAGACAGGGGCTCTCCTGTTTCTGACACATCCTAGTGTGCCCCAGGCAAGGAGGGGCCTGTGATCATTTGCTGATTGTCCTTACTCCATCTCCCATCTTTCTATGGGAGTGCTTGGATTACAGGCATGTGATAATGCATCTGCCTTTTCCATCGGACCTAAGGTTAGCTCAGGTCACTACACTTTGGTGCATGTGTTTACCCACAAGCCATCTTGCCAGCCCATTAATTATTCCTTCTGAAGAAATGCTGTTGAGTGAGAAGTAGTGGAGAACCTACAAACCCCACTAAACTTTTGAATTTTATATTGATATGAATTTTTTCAGGCAAAGGAAAATGAAGTCATCTGCATGGTCTGGACTAGTTGTAACAGAGTTCAGCATGACAGTACACTGCATCGCAGTGCTTAGGGAAGGATGACACCCCCCAGAAGCAGTTGCCTGAACTTTCTATTTAATCTCCCCACTCTTGCCATTGTATTGCCTAAAAAACCTAGATTATAAAAGAGTACTTGAATTATTATTGTTTCAGGATGATGAGCAAGTTCAACAGGCTGCAGTGACAACGCTTCAGTTTTATTTCGGATTCTTTTATGATTTCAAGTAATAAATGATGCAGAAGAAATTATCTGAAGACAACAGTCCTATGACGGTTAGTGTAGTAAACCTGACACAATTTTGAATCACCTGGGAAGAGTCTAGGAGTGACTGTCCACACTGAGTTGGCTTTTGGGAATGTCAGTAAGGGATTGTCTTCAAAGTTACTTGATATGGGAGGGCACAATCTACTGTGGGCAGCACCATTCCTTTGGCAGGAAGTGGATCTTAAACTGCATAACAATGGAGAAATGAAGCTAAGCACAAGCAAGGTAGCAGCAAGCATGTGTGTATTTATTTCTCCGTGCTCCTGATGTGGGTGTCGTGTGACTAGCATGCTTGCTTCTCTCCCGGCCCCTCTGCTCTAAATTAGGAATACAATACTGGATTCATATTCATATCTACATTCACTTTTACATATTCTGTAGTTACATATTGATTAATTATAAAGGATAATAGCTTTCACAATCCATTATATTCCATAATTATGTAAATACAGTTCAGGATATGATCAGGATCTGTTCGCTATAATTTTTCCCATGACTCCTTAGGTGTCAAGAACCCCATAAATTCTGGAAAATTTCTAGCATCTTAAAATTCATAATTAGAATAGTGTTCAGTGGTCATTGGATTTGTTTTCCTTAAAGTTGTCTTTTTCCTTTAGATTTGATTGTATGCTTTTATAGGGCTTTTGTTGCAGTTGGAAAGGAAATAGTATTTAAGTCATGATATCATCAATTTTATCCTGCTTCTGTTACAGTAATCAAAATCATTTGATGCTTGGAGACATCTATTCTAGGTCCTCCACTGCATCTTCCAGGTCATTGTACATCACACTCACAATTAGTACCCTGAATCTTCTTTATACTGACGCTCTGCAAATTGTTTTCTGGGGAACAGTAGATTATTTCCTTCATAGTGATACATGAAAAATAAGTTGTCTTATACCATAGATATCCAAGAATGTCTTATTGACTGATTACTGAGTTAAGTGTAGATATCTACAGCCACATTTTCTTTCAGAACACTGGATACAGAAAACAGGTGATGAGGTTAGATGGATGACTCAGGGATTAAAATTGCTTGATGTGCAATTATGACGGCCAAAGTTCAGACCCCAGAACTCATGTAAACTCAGGCACCGTCTTCTGCCGTGCCTGCAGCCTCAATTCTGGATGGGTGGAGACAAGAGGATGACTACCAGTGTAACCTAAAACCAGGAGCTCCAAGTTCAGCAAGACACCTTCCCTCAAAAGAATAGTGGTGGAACTGGACATGCGATGCCTCCTCTGGCCTCGGTGAGCGCATACAGGGTTATTTCTTGGATAGACCAAGAATTTGAGGATATCTTGAGGAGGCAATGAAACATTGTGAGAATACACTGAGATTGTGAAGATATTGTAAGGATACACATAGACTGTGAGGATAGAAACAAAGTGTAAGGATATTTCTAGGGTGTAATGGGATGTTGTGAGGAAATTGTGAAGATACAAACAGAATGCAAGGATATTTTTAGGATGCAATGACATGATGTGAGACTATTGCGAGAATACAATTAAACTGTGAATATATTGTGAGCATAGAATCAAATGGTAAGTATACTTCTAGGTTGCAAGGAGATGTTGTGAGGCATCAATGATATGCCCACAATATCTCATTGTATACTAAACATAACCCCATATTCTTATTGTAGACTAAAAATATCCTCAAAATATCATTGAGTCCTCACAATAACCTCAGAATTCCATTGTACCCTCATAAATCCTCAAAATATCTCATTGAATCCTTACAGTATCCTCACAATCTCATTATATCCTCAAAATATTCTAAAAATCTCATTGTTCATCACAATAGTCTAACAATCTCATTCCCTCCTCACAATATTTCCACAATCTCACTGTATTCTCATAATATTCTCACATCATGTCATTGCATGCTAAGAACATCCTTACATTCTGTTTGGATCATTGCAATATCCTCACAATCTCATGGTATCCTCAGCATTTACTCATTACATCCAAGACATATTCTTACACTCTGTTTCTATCCTCACGGTATCTTCACAATCTACTTGAGTATACTTCTAGGTTGCCTCGTCCACATATCCTCACATTCTCATTCTGTCTAACAAATGACCCCCAAATATCGCTAATGCCTCAGAATAACCTCAGCATCTCATTGAACCCTCACAGTATCTCCCTGTATTCTCAGAATATCGACATATTCTCATTACATCCTCACAAATTCTCACAATCTCATTGTATCCTCCATGTATCTCCACAATCTCATTGTATCCTCCATGTATCTCCACAATCTCATTGTATCCTCCATATATCTCCACAATCTCATTGTATCCTCCATGTATCTTCACAATCTCATTGTATCCTCCATGTATCTTCACAATCTCATTGTATCCTCCATGTATCTTCACAATCTCATTGTATCCTCCATGTATCTTCACAATCTCATTGTATCCTCCATGTATCTTCACAATCTCATTGTATCCTCACAATATTTGCACAACATCTACTTTCCATGGTATTTTCAATCTAGTCAAAAACAAGATGCTCAGATAATTACTAGGTCATCAGTCAACTAATGCAGAATCTGGCATTTTCAGAAACCTTAACCTTTAATGGGCTGTAACATATCATGATACTATTTCATGTTTCACTATAAGACAAATTATGAGAATCCAAAGCATGTAAATCAGAGAGTTTCTTTCACTTATAATATGAAGATGTGTGTCAGTCACCTACCAGTCTAAGGGTTGCCACACTTCATAGCTCTTTGAGAGAAAAAATGGAAGGAAACCCTCTATTTCCTGTTGTTGCCAGCAGACGAGACACTAGTTTCTTAAAGAGAAAATAGACAATCCATATTTTTGTATCAAATCAATAAGGAATCTTTGGTGGCAGAGGAGATGGAACAATGAATGAGCTGCTGGTCATACGAGCATAAGGATTCAAGTTCAAGCCTTAGAACCCACTTAAAATACACAGGCAAACTACTGTACATTTATAATTCTAGAACTCAGAAAGCAGAGTCAGGTAGATCTCCGGGTGCACTGGGCAATAAGCCCAGCTGGATTGGTAAGTTCAAGGCTAGTGAGGGATATTAGGTAGGTGGTCATTGAGGAATGACACTTAGAGTTGACTCCTGGCCTCCAAAGGAAGTGTACACATGTGCGCTCACATACACATACAGGCATGATAAACAAATACTCATAGGCAGAGTTTCTTTATATAAATGAAGACTAAACAAAGATCCAAGAATGGAGGAAGGAAAAATATGACTTTATCCCTAATAGGGAATAAGGTATAACTTAAAAAAAAAAAACTTAGAGTCTGGAGATGTAGCATAATTGGAAGAGTGCTTGCCTAGCATACGCAAAGCCCTGGGTTTCATCCCCAGCATTACATAAGGCAGATCTGGTGGATAATGCCTGTAATCCTAGGCAGCTTTCAGAAGGTAGATACAGGAGGTCATCCTCCATCTGTTACCTAGAGAGTTGGATGTTGGCCCAGAGCATGAGACTCTGTCTCAGAAGTTTGAAGAAATATTACAGCTCTTAATTCTTGCAGGAGATAGCACTTAATACAGAGACCCACACTGGTATGTGTAAAACCCTGTGGAATTCTCAGCCCTAAATGGGACATCTACATCACAGCCTCTCCCTGCAAGGCTTAGGGATCATTCAGAAATAGGGGAAGAAGGATTACAAGAGCCAGAGGTTGGGAAAGTCTGAGATGAAACAGTGTATTTTGGACATAATAGGCCTTTTGGACATATTAACAAACACAGGCTATGGTTGCAGTACTTACATAAAATCAAGTCAAGCAAAATTCCAACATTGATACAGGAGAGACTCATAGGACACCATTATTTGATGAGGTGCTATTGGCAACTCATGTCTGCTGAGAAAGATTTTCTTAAGTTGTCTTCAGAGATGTATTCCTTGGTAGGTTGCCCAGGCTCCAATGGACAGCCCATACTGGCAGCACTAATTAGACATGGTTTCTTGAAAGAAAGAAAGAAAGAAAGAAAGAAAGAAAGAAAGAAAGAAAGAAAGAAAGAAAGAAAGAAAATGAAATTGGGAGGGAAATGTGGTGGTAAAGATCCGGGAGGTTGGATGGGAGGATGGGAGGGACTGGGTAGTGGATTTGACCAAAATCTACTTGTACTTCTCAGATAAAAGCATGATTGAATATAAAAAGCAAAGAAATACATACACTTAAAATATTAGTTAACACAGTGTGTATATAATTAAATGGTTTATGAAACACCACAATAAATTTTCATAAGACTAAAAAGAAAATAATTACTAGAATAGCCCAGTATACTGGAATTTCACAGAATGAAGCAATCATGAAAACAATTGCAAAACAGTTGTTCTAGTTTGCCTTCCACTGCTGTGACAAAACACTGACCAAAACCAACTTGGGGAGAAAAGGGTTTATTTGGCTTACATCTTTCTGGTCACAGTTCATCTGTGAAGGATCCCAAGGTATGAACTCAGGGCAGGAACCTGGAGGCAGGAGCTGGAGCACAGGCCATGGAGGAATGCTGCTTACTGACTTGCTCCTGTGGCCCATGCTCAGCCTGCTTTCTTACATTGCCACAGGACAGTCCAACAGAGGCAACTCCCCAATTGAGGCTCCCTCATTCCAGATATGCCAAGTTGACACTAAAGCTGTAAGTGTACAACACTTCTTTAGTGATCTTCTTTCCCATCTCTTCTTCCTAACCGGGATGACCTTGAAAGGATCTGTCACCTGATTGTTCCACTTTTCTCAAAAGTAAGTGTGTGGGCATCTCTACATTGGTTGCTGAGAACTGACATAGTTCTCCCAGATAAAGTTTGTCACAGCCTTCCTGATCTCTCCCTAATCTAGGTATTTTATGGACTGGAAAATTCTGATACAAATTAATAAGTGATTTTAATGCCATCAGATGGCTCCTGAGTGTTTGGAGTCCTTTGAATACCTGCTTAGCACAGGTAGTGTACTCTGCCATTATTTTCGGCTATTGTGTGTTGATAACCAGCCACAGAAGCAGCATAAGGCACACAAAGAGGTGCTGCTCTATTTCATTACTCTTTCACTGCAGGCAAAATGAAGGCACTAAATGGTAAGTTAATTGTTTCTTTGCTGCTATCGGTCCCTGGGGGACATTATGTCATCGTTAACACTGATATATTAAGATAAGCACTCTATGGCGGTTGCCAACTGTAAAATGCTGGTGTGTTTTCATTCTTACTGACTGCAAAATAAAGTCAGCTCCAGTCCTGGAGTGTGACAGAGAATGCTTCAAAACTGAAGGGAAGACCTCTTGAACATCAAAGTTTCCTCAATATTCCACTGAAGATTGGGTAACTTAGCAATTACTTTTGTTAACAGAATAAAGGTGGTGTGGGCAGGGGAGGTCCCTCACTGGTTAAAGTGGTTAAAACCAGAATTCAAATGCCCAGCACTAAGGTAAAATAAGTGTGGCTGCATGCCTATAACTCCAGGGTCATTGGGGCTAGAGACAAAAGGATGGTTTGGGCTTGCTGGCTGCCAGTCTGAGAGACTCTGCCTTCAGATGATCAGGTGGAGAGTGACAGAGCACGACATTCAGTGTCTTCTTCTGGCCTCCATGTGTCCTCAAGCATGTGTGCAAACATGGCACACACATGCACATAAAGAGTAAAGGCTCTTTCTACTTGTTGAGGCAAATCACATTGAGTCCTATGTATCTCTTCCTAGTAATACAATAATAACTGGTGAAACTTAATTTTAAAATATGTTCATTAATTTTTTGTGAATTCCGTACGTGCATATGATGTAATGCCTGCTGCTCATGTTCAGCACTCCCTCCTTACCCTAACACATCAGAGATCCGACCTCCACCCATCACCACTTCCCAACGTCTTATCCTTTTTACTTTTTAATAGCCCACCAACTCCTGTTTCCACTGCCCATATCCTCACACATATAGGGCTGCCCACTGGAATCTTGTTGACCTATTAGGCAACTTTACTCTTAAAGAAAAATGACTCTTCCTCCCCAGAAGCTATCAACTGTCAATAGCTCTTCACCTGGTGAGTTAGGGTTTGTGAGACTCCAGTCTTTGCCTAACGGTTGACTGGCTTGGTCTTGTGCAAGTCTTATGCAGACAGAAACTTACTTTTTTTAAACTAAATACTTAAAGATTTTCAGACTGTCCTAAAATCATACAGCAAATGAGGAAATATTTGAGAACAATCTACTAAAGCAGCAAGTCTGTTTTTCCCGAGCTTGTTAACTTACTGGACTCTCGGCTCATCTTGATGGATTCTCTATTAGCTATTTTTCTCACTGTAATGAAAAAAAAAAAACTTAAGGAAAGAAAGATGCATTTTTGCTCACTGTTTCATGGTAAAGAAGACCATGTTGCTGGACTCTGTCTGTGGAAGCAGAAATCCGAAGAGCAAGGGGCTTGTTAAAATTCTGTCGACCAAGAAGCCAAGAATGAGAAAGGACATGAAGCTAGGCTATAAGCCTCATGGTCTATCCAAGAATGAATACTTCTAGCTAGGTTCTACCTTTCTGTTCAGTTTACATATTAGTGTCATACATCCTGCCAGGATTTCTCACACGCTCAAACTCAGTCTCAGAAGCAATCTTCTTTGTAATCTTTCTGATCTTAGAAATGAAATTTCTCTTATCTCCTCAAAGATACTAAAAATTATGATCTGGTCTGTGTCCTAGGTAAACTCCTGAAGTTCCAAGACAACTGAGATACTTTCTTCCTAGAGTTTTACCTGCCAAAATCAAATTGATGAGCCATGAAGCATAATACAGTCATTAGGTCCTCATTAGGCGAAGAGCATACAGCCTTTATCCACCCATTGTAAATATGCTTGCAGTCCAAAATGTTAAGCTACAGAAACAAGATTTTTCTTACAATTTCCCCCAAGGAAATGGGTGAATTAAGACAAAAAAGCAAAAAGACAAGGGTCATGATCAATGTGTAGCTTCTCCTAAAAAAGATGGTGAAAAATATCCACCTGAAATCTCTGCGGTGTTGGTTCCTTGTATTTTAGATGATATGTGTTAGAAATTCCCTTTAGTAATCCCTGGGTGAAATTGAAAGATCGTAAAGTGAAGTTTGTCATTAAGCTAGTCAAATTAACTGTTCTAAATAATACCATGCATGCCCAAACACATGGAGATATGCATAATGAAATAATGTAAACTTTGACTAGAGTCAGAGCATCAGTCAGTTTGCTATGTCATTTTCAAATCAACATTCCCATTAGTAGCAAGGGGAAAAGTCTATGATGGGGCCAACCTTGGTGGAAATGCATCTCAATAGTGAATGTTCTCTTTACAAGTCATAAGTGAATGAGAAACACTATAATTAAGGAATGTCTCTACATTTTATAGCACCTCCCTTCTACAGTTTAATTTCTGATTTTTTACTTTGTAGTAAGTATCAAAGAATGTTCTGTTCTGTGAATGGTTGTTCTGAGACACTATGCTGGGGATACAGACCTTTCTCTTCAAGTTACTGAAAGGCAAGAGAGTGAATGGGGACTAAGACAAAGATGCCTGTTATTTTAGCACAATTATCATTTACTAATCCATAAGGAACATATAGGCAGGAAAGTTACTTCGAGATCCAAAGGAAAGAGAGTTTAGCAAGTTTTCTAAAAGATTCTTCTGGGGCTGAGAGATGGCCTAGCAGGTAAGAGCACTGTCTGTTCTTGCAAAAGACCTGGCTTCAAATCCTAGCACCCACATGGTAACTAACAACTGTCTGTTACTCCAGTTCCAGGTATCCAACACCCTCTTCTGTCCTCCATAGTCATTACACAACATGGGTGCACTTACAAACGTGCAGTCTATACACTCATACACATAAAATAAAAACAAATTTTAAAAAGGATTCTTCCAGTATACATTTGAGGGGCACTTTTTATCAATTAAATATGCAAACATGCATTTATTAATATAAGCCATGTCCCCCAGCACTGCAGATTGGAATGGGTAAATAGAGTAAACAAGTATAGCTGAAATGCTAGAAAAGAAAATTTTCATTTAAGTCAGCTAGCTGTCCAGAATTAATGGATTTTATGAAGAAATAATCCAGTAAGGGAAATCTACACTCAGTGAAAATGCCTATGAGATATTCAAGATCAGGGTTACACAGGAAGTGAACCAACTGACCAGGAGAAGAATCTTAAAGACTGGATCAGGGGGAAGCACTTGGTTAAAGGTAAAAACATTCATTCATGAACTTAAGATGGAAAGGTTGAAAAGCTAGACTCAATGAAAAGAAGCTGAAGCTGAGCATATCAGCTCCACACAAGGGTAAGAAAGATGGCCTGGGGCTGCAAAGATGGCCTAGTGGTTAAGAACACTGGTTGCTCTTGCAAAGGACCTAGGATTTGGGTTCCAGCACCCTATTGGTTCCTATTAACTGCTCTTAACTCCAGTTCCAGAGAATCTGACACATGCTTCTGTCCTTTGTGGACACTGCATGATGTGAATGTACTTACAGGTATTCAGACACAGCATTCATACACATAAAAATAAAATTAATTAATTAACATTATTTAAAATATATTTAAAAACAAAGATATCCCAACAACAAAATTTAGTAAGAATTCTTGTTATTTACCACTCCAAAGAAACTCCCATAGAAAACTACAGTCCAAGAAAAGGTAAATCCATTGAACTTATTACTTAAAAGGAAATTCGTACTTGACAGTGTTTGAGTTTTATTACAAAAAAGGGAAAATAATCATGGGACATTGTTTATAGGAACCCAGGATGGATTATTTAAATATAAATAATCCACAATCAAGAACTGATTCAGCTTCCAGAGAAGTTATGACTTAGAACTTTTGGTTGGTAGTCAGTGTGAGATGAGGACTTAGAGTGGCTACTAGTGTCTGAGATACATCTTGGTGGATGTATTCATCACTTTTCTGTTGCTGTGACAAAGCCCCATGAGTAAGGCACCTTGTAGAAGAAAGCATTTATTTGGGTTTACAGTTTCAGAGGGAAGAGTCATGATGAGGAGGAACATGGCAGCAGGGGAGGTATGAAAGCAGGCTGCAGGAACAGAAAGCTGAGCGTTCACCTTTTCAACAGCAAATACCAAGCATAGAAAGCAAGACTGAAAGTGAGGAGCAGCTATAAAGTCTCAAATCCAGCCCATGGTGACATACTTCCTCTAGCAAGGCTTCCCGTACAAAAGATTCCATGACCTCCCCAAATAGAGTCACCAACTGGGCACCACACACTCGGTGTTCAAATACTTGAGCCTATACGGGGATATCTCTTTCCAAGTAACACAGTAGGGGAGAGTTTTAGTTGCTAGTGCTGTAGCCTTAAGAGTCTAGAAATAATACTTCTTAGAACGTATAAGCAAACTGTATCTTTCTCTCCTAATGGAAATGCCTAGCACAACTCAGGAAACATCTTTCATCTCAGAGTGTTTATTACACAGGATGTATGGTTAGTCTAAATTTACTTAAGACAAGAAAATTAGGTATATCACTTTAAGTTGCCAAACTCAAGTCTCATTGCCAGGCGTTTTGATAGCCATTCATATCTATGATCTATCTATCTGTCTATCTATCGATCTATCTGTCATATATATATATATATATATAGAGAGAGAGAGAGAGAGAGAGAGAGAGCAGAAAATCAGAGATGGGATTTCTGCCACCACTATCAAATGAACTAATGCTGATAAAAATTCATAAATAAGCATTAGACAACTCAGCATATTCAGTGAAAGGGGTCTAGTCACATCAATAATACAACTTCAGTCAGTATCTAAGAAATCATAGGGACTGGAGAGATGAATCAGTGGTGAAGAGCACAGTATATTCTCCCAGAGGAGTGGGGCTTGATTCCCAGAACTCACATGGCAGCTAACATATGTCTGTAACTTCAGTTCCATAGCACCCTGCATCGTCTTCTGGCCTCTGCAGGCTTTGCATTTACACACGCACAGGCAAAACTCTCGCCACTCATCTTCATAAAATTTAAAAAATAATAAATAAATAAATAAATAAATAAGTAAAAGGGTTAAGAAAGTGAAACATCATTTAAGGGTACCTAAAGGTCACCACTGGTGAGTGAGAAAGGAATCTCACTGAGTGAGCTGTGGGGCTTGGAATTTCCTAGAACTGACTGGACTGGAGTACAAAGTTCCTCAAGACTCCCCATAACTTCTATTGAAAGAAGTTACGTAAGTCTAGACATAATACAAATGATATTATATTCAGAAAAAATGAATATAATCATGTAGAGTATTGCAAAACAGATCAGAATATTCTGGAATTTCATTTTATATCAAAAGATGGAACTGCCATCCTGCATGGGCAAACAGTATTCTATACTCTCTTCCAAAATGGAATTTTCCCTGAAAATGTAGTTTTAAGTTCCTTATGAAAATCTTTCATAATAACAATATAAGAAGAAAATTATTTCCAATGAGCAGCATTGAAGAGATTTTAAGAAGACTAGTAGCTGTGTAATTTACTCGGTATCTTATGAAATTAGAAGAGAAAAAGAGGATTCCATGCAAAGAATATTGAAGTCAAAGTCCTAAGTTGAAACAAGAAATGGACCCTGACAATTTCCATTTTGTATAAATCATGTTATCTCCCACCTCTAATTCACTTGGACAATGTAAGTATTCAATTAAAGGATCACTAAACTTATACTTACACTCAAAGTATTAAGATTTCACTATTAGGGGCTGGAGAGATGGCTCAGACATTAAGAGCACTGGCTGTTCTTGCAGAAGACTTAGGTTCATATCCCAGCACCCACATGGCACCTAACAACAGTCTGTGACTCCAGTTCCAGGGGATCCAATGCCCTCATCTGACCTCTGCAGGCACGACACAGGTGCACTTACACACATTCAGGAAATGCACACATACATATAAAATAGAAATAATATTTTTTTAATTTAAAGATTTCACCTTAAGCCCAAAGGTTCCAGAAAAATAATAAAGAATGAAGAAATAATGTGTCTAATTGAAACCTGTGAACAGTGGTACCTTTGAAAGAAGTGAGAAGTTCAACATAAATTCTTTGTGGAGAGAGAAATAAGGTTAAAGTCACAATGAGGACATGTTAGCTCATGGAAGGAAAGTACATAGCCTGTAATGGAGATGAATGGCAGGGGATGAGGATCGTGAAACAGCCTGCATTCAATTCCCAGTGGCATATGAATGGCAGATGGAAATTCTAGTACTAAGAGAATGTTAATGTTGAAATATTGTCATGCCTGGATAAAATGCTTAATATTCTAACAGTATATAAACCCCATGAGGTAAAAAGCACAAATATCACTGCATTGCTCATTAAATAACCCTGAATACTCTACTCATGCTGACACACCAAGAAGATGCAATTATGTGTTTCAAGCAGATGCGCAAATAAGTATTTTTAAAAACTTTTCCTAAGTCACTCTATCATCCTACCTCATTATAACTCACTACAATCAGAGAAATGTAGATAGAAGAAAAACATGAATATTGATCATGTTTAGAACTATGAACTGTCAGCTTTTACTCTGCATTAAACCTAACCGATAACCATTCCACAACTGCGAGGATTCCATCAGAGGACTTCAATTCCAAGGTCAGAAAATGACTATCCTGAACAGCTTTGACTTGCTTCTTGTTTTGGAAATACAATGGACTACGATTGAGTGATTCCTGCCCAAATGAGTATATATGGAAGAACTCTGAGACTTATAGAACTCAAATAATTTATTATGAGCAGTGAGCACACCTGTCCTCCTCTCCACAAGTAGACCCTATCTCCCAGACAGCTCAGTATCTACTTAACTTAAAAAAAAAAAAACCTTCAAAATAAAGGGGAGGTATTCCATTACTTCCAAAATGTGCTGGAGATATTCTAGAAATGATCATGAATAATCATCACTCCAGCAGTTGAGAGGCGCAGGCAGGAAGAACATAAATTCAAGGCATGTCTGACATTCTTAGTGAATTCAAGATCAGCCTGGGCTCTACAGTGAGACCCTGTCCCTAAATAAACACAGAAGCAAAAAAATGCTGAAAATGTGAGAGTCATGGGAATTGTCACCCAGCAAACCTCCCCTTTAGGAAGTAGACAGTACTCTAGAAAGACTTTAATTAACTGAATTTTCCTGCACTCAAATTTGAGAAGCATTGGCATTTTAAATTAAGAAAAACAGAGCAGGTGGGAGAGATTGTCTGATAAAATATGAACAAGAGAACAGACAGAAAAATGTGTCAAACAAAAAAAAATAAAATTTTAGTAATCAAGGGTTTTATTGAAAGACGGAGGCAGGTGGATCTCTGCAAGTTTGAGACCAGCAGGGGCCACTCATTGAGGCCCAGACTTGCTATAGAATAATGCCTTCTCTCAGGAAAATGAAGAGAAAAGATAAAAGAGAAAAAAGCAAAAGTATTTAGCTTTCATAACATGGAGTGGGTGCAAGAAGTCCATATATACTCAATATAGCCCATCACATGACATCTCCCAAAACATATGCACCTAAAATTGCAGCACATGGCCATGCTTTTACTTTTTCTCTGCGGTTATTAAAGTAAGGATCTTAAGAAGAGATCATTCTAGACTATGTTGGACCATAAATCCTATAAGACATATGAGAGAAAGGAGAGGAGAGAGAGAGAGAGAGAAGAAGAAAATGACAGGGACACAGAGAGGAAGGAAATTAGAAGATCAGGCAGACAGAATTAAGTAGCCAAGGAAACCAAACAGTTTTTAGAAGTCACTGAAAACCAGTGGAGAGACAGACTTTCCCTCTGAAGCTACTTAAGTAGTGAGCCTTAATTGGACTCCAGAATGCTAAAATAAGATCTTGTTATTTTAAGCCTCCCCACTTATGGAATGTATTTGCTATTTGTGTATGTGTGTGTGTAAGGGTGTTTGTTACGGTGGCATTAACACAAGTTGAGTCACTGAACTATAATGAGAATAAGGCCATGGGAACCAGGAGACACAATCATACACCATTGTCCTGACTAATGAATGAAATGGTTGGGACTTCACCTGTTCCCTCCTTAACAATAACTGCTTGGTGTCACTCTTGTTTCAGAGTAGCACTGTGTACAACAGCTATTCATTCTAAGAGCTAAGTGTGCCAGAAGCAATTAGCTCTGCATTTGTCAAAAAACAGTGTCTCAATTCAGGTGTTAGAATTTGGCAGAGCCCCCAGGGATGATCATGTTTTATAACAATGTGTTGTGTATAAGAAAACACCTTGACAATATTTCCGTTTTAAATATGGATGCAAAAAATACTTGCAATGTAACATAGAGAATTTTGTAGTTATAATGTTAAGAAAAGGTATAGTGTAATATCTTCTTTTTCTTTTTTATATAAACTTGATAAAAATAAGTAGGGACTACTTTCAGAATAATAGTATTTCTTAACATGATATGATACATTTTATTCAAACTAGAAAAATAATTTTAAATCATTATTATTGATCTACAGGAGCACATTAAAGGATTGTCTTAGCTCTCATTCCTGTTCCTGTGACAAAATACCCTGACAAAAGCCATTTAAGGAAGAAAGCATTCATTTGGCTCATAATTCCAGGTTACAGTGCATCATTGCAGGGAAAGAAAGGAGGTAGGGACTCAATGCCACTAATCACCTCGCATCCACAGTCAAAAGGATTAATGCATATTCATGTTGGTGCTCAGATCATTTTACTCATACAATTCAGGATATTCTGACCAGGGAACTGTGCCACGCACAGCAAGCTAAGTCCTCCTACCTCAATTAGCATGATCAAGTTACACTTCAGTAGAAGAGCCACAGGGTAGCCTGATCCTGAAATTCCTCCATCCAGATTCCCTAAGAATGTTTTCTGTTCATTTTCTTTTGAATTGGAATATCAATTTGAGCAAAAATGGAAACTGGGAATCATTTCAGGAAACACAGAATGTGATGAGGTCATTACCTTGGAAGCATCAACAGTAAGGAACAAAATGGCTCAACAAAGGCCTGAGACAAAGACCTCAGCCAGCCAGCTGTCATCTGGGGCTCCGCTGTAGTAGTGGCTCTGAACTTCATTCTCGGCATTAAATATCCACCAGGTGCCCTGTTCAGAGTCACGATTCCAATAATGCAGAAGAACTATTTCCCTCCTAAGTACCTTTTTTTCCCCAAAACAATTAATGTACCCAGAGAGTGCCTTTTAGAGGATAATTTGAAAGTATCTTTCAAAGTTAAAAATATCACATTTCTATTTTTTTAGTATTTCTTATTTAATTAATAAATTAATTTTTTTATTTAATTATTTTCATTTCTTTTCCATTTTTATGTGTCTGTGTATATATATTGCCTGCATGTTGGTAGGAAGGTGGTAGGTGTACCCAGGTCATACAATGCCCATGGAGGTCAGAAGATGTCAGATTCCATGAACTGGAGTTACAGACAGTTGTTAGATGCCATCGAGGGGCTGATATTGAAACCTGGGTCCTCTGCAAGAGCAGTCATTGCCATGCCATCTCTCCAGCTCCAAACAACATTTTTAAGACTTCACCTTCATTGCTAAGAATGTAACATTATTGATACTTTTACGACAAAAAAAAAAATCCTTAAGTCTTTCTTGAGCACCTTTGATATTACCATGTGGCAATATTCTTCTCTTGCAGATTAATAATCTCTGTGTGGTATTGGTTGTAAACAGGCCATACAAAGGGCTGCAGGCCTTTCCATAGATGAACAGTAGTTTAGATTAGCATCCTTTACAACACACACAGCCCTTGTGTGTCTGTAAGATAATTTAAAGGTTAAGGTTTGTTTTGCACAAGACCCCCATATTTTAACTGTTTCATCATCTTATCCTACAAACAAAGAACAATATGTCAACACAAAAACTTGAAATTCAAGTTACACTGGTTGACTGATTCTTCCATTCCTCCTTCCAGTAACATTCCACTTTTACCCTTCTGTTCCTTGAACCATGTTATTGTTATGCACAGATGAAGGTGACCAAGACTAATCATTGGGTATGCTCAGAATGGTGCCTGCTTCCACACTGTGTGGTCAAACCTCAAGTCCTATCACAGTGTATGTGACCCAGAGTATTCTTGGTTTCATCTAGGTTATCTTAGGTCCTGCAAAAAACAAATATCGAAGAAAGGTTAACATGCAAAATATTTGCTGAGGAAAATGCATATGAAAGACCAAAATTTTTAGCATTGAGTACTTTCAGATCACAGCAGTCTAATAATCGGAGAGGCAGGAGAAAAGGGAACAGGTAAAGAGAGCCTCAAACTATACCATGTCTTAAGAAAGCTTTTGCTTGGCTGACAAGAAACCCTTGAGCTAAGTCACCCTTTAATACAATCTCATAGCCACAGGAACGTGGGACTTGGTACCTCTCCCCGCAATGTTGTTGTGGGAGCAACCTGAAGAAAGCAGAGAACTAGTGTAATAAAACGATGAACCTAGAAAGTAACTGGCCTCCTGCTACTCCTAACCTCCTTTATGCACATCTGCCTTATCAAACAACTTCTCTGAGCACACTGTAAATGACAGATACCCCCTCCTTATATTAGGTGACCACTTATGCTGACCCTTCAGAAGTAGTTTATCAAAAACATTTCTCCCCATACAATGGTCTCCAAGAAAGGCCCCTTCCCAACATTCTGTTTATCAAGTAACTATCTCTCCATATGCAAGTGGTCAAACAGCCTCTACCCACACCTAGGTATCAGGTGGTTAAACAACTTAAGAACCAGTCTCTGTATTTTTCTCAGTGATCCTGTCGTCAAAATAGGTTTCCATGAAGGAGATCATCTCTGTGGTTACCACCTCAACGCTTAGCCATGTGACTGTTACAGTGTGAAACACACATTTTCATGGAAGGCAATTTAATATGCATGTTAAGAAACACTGATGAAGTAAGTGTTACCAAGCAAAATCAAATAAAATAAATATTGGACCATTAAAATATGCTTATTTGGGCCTGGAGAGTTGACTCCGTAGTTAGGAGCACTGACTGCTCTTGCATAGGATCAGGGTTGGGTTCTCAGCACCAACCTAGTGGCTAACAACCATCCATAATTCCAGTTCCAGAAGATCTGATGTTTTCTTCTGGCATTGCACAACACAGGTGCACTTATATACATGCAGGCAAAACACTCATACACACAAAATAAAGATAATAAATAAATAAATATTAAAATATTCATATTTGAGAGTGTCCAGATGTGTGCAATGTGATACGCTAGAGAAAAGGTCCAGTAGCCAGAACAAACAATGGGCATGATGTGGGGAAAGGTGGAAACTGAGAAGAGTGGGAATGGGATTCTATGTGAGTAGACAGAACCAACAGCGCTTCAGTTTGGAGTGGAAGATCATATATAGAACGTGGACACAGAAAATGACAGAAAGGAAAAATCAAAGATTACCGCCTTAGGCAAGGGGTAGAAGGCTGCTCCGTGTCGGTAGAGCAGGTTTGGAGGGGTTTTGATTGTGTATGACGAGATGGTCCTTGTTCCATTTGCAGAGCAGGATGTTGGCTTTGCCTAGAAAGGCACTGCTGTTCGGAAATATTTACGAAGGCGCGGCTGCCACCTGCTTCCATCATATCTACTGGAGCACAGCGTCTTTACACTGCTCTGCTTTGACTCTGTGCCCACCAGAGCAGAAGTCTGCCTTCAGAAACACGGGATTCGAGCACATTTTTCCAGTATCAAGGCATGTGAAGAGAACAGTCTCCTTCAGTTCCTTCAGTTTCTGGGCTGTATCACAAAACGGCGTCCTCTCTCCCTCTGGGCCCTCACCTTAGAGATCTTGCCCCATCTCCCCCCACCCCCCTTTCTTGTTTTCTTTATATTTCAGTTTTCTTCTTTTTCCTCTAAAGTGTCACCTTAATTGTTTGCCTTTAGTGTAGAGGTTTGAGCAAGTTATAATGATAGTTCTTCCTCTTTTTATAAGAACAAATTTCTCTGAATTTGATTATTTTGCACAAATAGTTAAACTGTTACAGGTTTTATTTAGCAGAGAAACTGTTTTTACAGAAATAGGGCATCTAGGGAGCATAGTGTGTGACCATGTAGTTTGAAATCAAGGTCAACTCAT
Source organism: Eospalax fontanierii (assembly GCA_035773235.1). NCBI lineage: Eukaryota > Metazoa > Chordata > Mammalia > Rodentia > Spalacidae > Eospalax > Eospalax fontanierii. The sequence goes on from CM069524.1 coordinate 10,999,601, forward strand.
CTGTGGACTTTAAAGATCCATGGTTGGAATTCTAGGGTCCCTTTTGAACCCCATGTTAGTATCACAACAGCCTTGTAAGCCAATCTGTAGGTTTTCTTCTAAAGTCTCAAAATAAAACAAATCAAAAATTGTGAAATTTCTTCTGCTAAGACTAGTCTCCAAATAAATGAAAATTAGGTAATTTATACAGCAGTGAATTCTAGACAGAAAACAGAGATTTCAGCACCTTCCCTGGCTCCACCTGTATCTTTATTACAGGTGCAAATGGTACTAATCTCATGGATGCGATTCAGCACATGAAAATGTGTCTTCTGAAGCAAGAACAATTTAACCGTTGACCCGCAGCCCCAACTGCAAAGCACATGCTTCATTTTTTTGTTAAGCAGAAGACAGGGTGAGAGGAAAATGCTATCTTGGGGGAGAGAGGGAGCTAATGACAAAGCTCGGAAAACCTGCACAGGCAAAGAAACTAAATATGTGTGGAGGTGGAGGCGAATTTTATTTCTCTGAGAAACCAGGTAAGGAATATAATGTACTTGTTTCAGTCCGAGTTAGACATGCGGGTGGGCATATTAGCAGGTAGATGCTCCTATTTCCGCTGCATTGCCGTGTCCAGCAATTACCACTGTATTCCATGTAAGTAGATAAATCAGACATCTGCCCTTTAAAACAGGGAATATAGATAATCTGAGAGTGTAAGCTCACACACGGCAATGAAGGGTCCAGAATGAGGAATTTTTTAAAAGAGACACAGATAAGGCCAGATGCTTGACAAGGAATAAGGCAGACCTTTATGGAAGATGAACTCTCTGATTGACAGGGCTTTTAAACAACTGCTTGTCTGTGATTGACAATGAGCCTGGAGAACAGATGAGCAGGTAATTGCTGTTCTGTATTATCTTTGCATAAATACCAACACCCTAAATAGGCCTGTCAGCTTGGAGAGAGATGGTTGCAGCACAGGGCTGCCAACCAGAACCTCTGCCAGCAAGGGGGAAAGTCAGTCCCCAAATTGCTGTGAAAATGCACAGTCCCTGAAAATTCTTTAAATAACAGAAGAGTGCACATTTTCTCGGGGGCAGCAGGCCAGAGGTAGTATCAGACTCCTCATTCATTTGTGCAAAATGCTGGGTACGAAATTTATACTCTGAATTTTAGTCCTAAGTAAAAATAGAATTAATACCAGCTTCCAGATATACAGCTTCTCTGAGAAGCAAATCAAACTGTGTCTAGGGAAGGTCATCTCATTTTTATTATGGATGTACTCCAAAATAATGCAACAGAGCCAGACCTGGTGGTGTAAGCCTGCATGCCCAACTACCCTGGAGGAGGAGAATTGTTAAGTTCAAGGCCAACATGGGCTACAGCAAGTTCAAAGTCAACCTGGCAACTTACTGAGATCCTGCCTCAAAATAAAATGTACAAAAAAAATTAAGGGCGTAGCTCCTTAGTCAACATCTTGCTTAACATACCCAAGGCACTAGTACTCAACTTCCAGTACTGCCAGAAAATGGAAGCAAAGAACAGATGAATAAAAACCTTGCAACTTAGCATTAAACATTGTGTGTTTAAAACTGACTAGACTACCTTTAAAAAGTAGAATCAGTCAAGTCACCATCCTATCATGTAGATTTAGTATAATGCTGTGAAATTAAAGGATTAGCAAAATGTTAGCTGAACTCCAGTAGTTGTTCCAAATTTACTTTTGGAATGGAAGAAAGCATCAGAATCTATGAAGAGGCATAAAATTCCAATTTCAGCTCCATGAACCATTCAGTGTATTAGTCATTTGTCTCTATGTGACAAATTTACTTGACCAAAGCAACTTAATGGAGAAGAGGTTTATTTGGCTCACAGTTTGATGGCGCAGTCCATCATGGTCTGGAAGGCACAGGGCCGGAGCAAGAAGCAACTGGTCACATTGCATCTGCAGTCAGGAAGGAGAGAGAGGTGAATGCTAGTGCCCGGTTATTTTCTTCTTTTCATTCAGTCCATGGCAAAACCCATGGGATAATGACACCCATAGTTAAGGTGGGTCCTACCTCAGTTAACTCATCTAAATATCCCCTAAGAGGCTTGTATGTTGTATGGTTTTAGATCTTTTCAAATTGACATCACAGCCAGTAAAAGTAAAATCTTTTTAAACAGTGTCATCATTTCTGATCATTACAAGAATGGTAAAGTGGGAAAACTATAATCCAAATTTCAATAAAAATTGTAATAATAAGGAAATTCCTGCTGGCTTGCCAGGCATCTCTGTGGCATTTTATCCTTGAAGATCAATATTTTTTCCTAGTTGAAACTTCACTAAAATAAATAAATAAACAAATAAATAAATAAATAAATAAATAAATACAGAACACATATTTGGAAGTTAAAAAAAATCAATAAGTTTCTCAGCATGCCCCTGACCACCTGAAACACAAATATTTAGGAGCAGCTACTGCCGGGGAGACATTCAACATCTTATCCTATTTCTGGGTTCCACTGCCACAGCCAAATGTTCACAGAGCATTCCTTGCCACAGGGTGAGCAAAAGCACCCTGGGGCTGGTGCTTGATAATATTCTATTAATATTCTATGACTTTCTGCTCAAAACTCATGCAGCAAAATATCTGACCCAGTATTTACGAAGAAGAGACTGATAAGTCAGTGGTAAGACTGCTTGTTGTGCAGGGCTGAGGACTTAAGTTCTAGTACTCAGCTTGCAGGTAACGAGCCAGCCATGGCTGCTCACATGAACTCCTCTAATTCTGTGAGCAACGGAGACTAGAGGATACCTGGTGCTTTCTGGCCACCAGCCTGGCTCCAGGTTCAGTGAAAGACCCTAACTCACGGGATTAAGGCAGAAACTGATGGAGTCAGAAAGCGGATGTTCCGCTCTGGCCTCTACATATGGACAGGCATATCTGTCCTTGCATATGTGTATATACTTCACTTTTATACCACATATGCACGCACACACACACACACACACACACAATGGCTTACACACACAAACACGTATAAACACATACATTCACATACACAAGCTAACACACAGATAAACACCACAAAAAGAGAAGGCCTGGATTTAAATTATTGCCAACAAATTTCAGAAATTATCATTTGGACCTTCTCCCTGGGTATTTTAAGCCTATACAAAAGTGAAAGTCTCCTCACACATACCAAACATCGTTTCTGGTCATCCTTGCTTGGTGCATACTATGAACCAATTTTTCTTAGTATATGTTTACCTTGTAACAGTTATGCTCCCTCAGCCACCTGCCTTCCATAGCCTACTATACCAGGTCAGAGTCATCCCTGTCTTATAGGACCTAGAGAGAAACAAAATTATAATCAGCACCTTGAATGTATGACTAGGTACACTGTGAGTGGAAAAGAGTCAATGAAATGGTCAGTCAGAAGGTAGAAAGATTAGGAATTTTCCATGGAAAACATGAGCTAAGACCTCAGTTTCCTCCTGAGAGGAAAGGAGGATTAAATCATTTAAATGTTATTCATCAAGTTGATAGGCTATCCTTATATTGAAGCAATCTAGCTTCTGCAAATTAGGTCACTAAGGACACGGGCCTTGACTGGTGCGGAGGGGTTGTATACATGTGCACGTGAGTGTCACTGTGAACTGACCTAGCAGATTCCAGCAGGATCCTTCAGATACAATCTGCATGCATTGTTAGTAGCTCATTTTCACATCGCAATTAGCTGCAGGTTAAAAATAAGAACAAGGTTTTTATTCTTTACTCTTCAGAACCTCTTTTGAAATCAACAATTCTGTGTGCTTATCCTTGGAAATTTTGCTTTAAAATGCAAAATTATCAATTTAGCACATATTTGGAAACATAAAGAAAAGCATCCCCAGGATTTTTAGAATGTAGTTCAGTCTCAAGTCCACATTATGTGGATTATATATATTTTTTTCTGTCTCTCTCTTTTCTCTCTCTCTCACAAACACATCTAAATACAGTACCTAAACCTCAAATACTCTTCAGCCTAAAAATAGTATTTTTATATGGATCAGGAAAAGAAAAAAATCTTGTCCAATGTTTTTAAAGTCTGTAAAAGATTTTTATTAAGATATGCCTTCTTTAAGGAATATTCGACAATGAATTTGAATTTAACAGAGGAATAGTCTAAACCAGCTTTAAAGACGTGTTTCCTGTTAGGAAATATAACATCATATTTACTCAATTGTTACTTATTCTTATGCAAATAAACATTTTTTTCAGATTTTTAGTCATATGAATAAGGTACATGATAAGATGCATTTATGAAAAGAACTCAACCAGCAAAAGTGACTGTGTGTTAAAAATCATGTAGTACTTAGATTTTTACAAAGTCTAGTAGTTACTAGTCTTTGGAGCCCACAAGATGAGATGCTGCCTTTCACTGTTACATACATGCATGTCTGCTTGCACTCCACTAGAAGTCCCTCTCCTGGGAAGGGAGAAACCTGAACCACATCCCTGGCAAATCCATTTTTTCTAAGCTTTCTTTTTGAGGAGGAGTGGAAGAATTCTCAATTGTTTTTCTTTCTGTTGTCTGTTTTGTATTGTGCAGTTGTTTTCTCTCTTTGACTTTTTAAAACTAACAACATGGAGGAAAGGAGAACAGAAGTTGAAGTAATTGTGATGAAGATGAGGACCCCGGTTTTAGAAACGTAGGGGTGTGAAGCAAAAGACCATAACAAAATGTTTTAATCAACTTCAGATGATTCAAGGTTCCCCTTCGATATATCCATGAGACATGTGCAAGAGCCAGGCATCCTAAGAGCTGAACTGAAACTCCCACATGTCGCTGGATGCTTCCTGATTTATTCTGTTGGAGCCGAGTTCAGAGGCTGATAAAATAAATCCTGAACTGATAACTGAAAAGAAAGGGGAGGGGTGTTTGCAGAGGTAGCTCACTTGGTAACATGCTGCCACTCAAATGAGAAGGGCCTGAGTCTGACCCCTGACACCCATGTCAAAGCTTGTTCATTGGTGCATATCTGTTTTTCTTGTGCTTCAGAGACAGAGACAGGATCCCCAGAGCTTCCTGGCCAGTCAGTCCTGTCAAATGGGCGATCTTCCCGTTCAATGAGCAACTATCTCAGTAAAATGTGGTGGAGAGTAATTGAGGAAGTCATTTGATACTGACCTGTGACTTCCTTATCACACACACACACACACACACACACACACACACACACGGACTCATGAAAGCTTGTGGGTGCACAGGCACACATATGGACACATGTGTGCACACACCAAAAAAAGGCAGAAGAAGTAGCCTGTCAACATTCACACTTCCAGTGTAAAGAAGATAGGTGTTTTCTCTCTGAAATCTACCACAATACCACAAGCACCATTAATCTAACATGACACAGTTCCCTGCTTAGTAAAGAAATGACCTCACAGTCCTTTCCACTGATGCCCACACAGCTACCAATCAATCACAGCTGCCGCACAGAGTCACTTGAGCGACAACCATTGCCCTAGAGTTTCTGCTGGGATACTTGGAGCAGGCAGTGCAAGCAGCTGTCTGATGTTCTTTAGCCTGAACGCCAGGACTCATAAGATGAGGAGAGCTCAGGTTTGTATAAAAGACCACGATGACAAGATACCTTTACATATGACTCCATCTTTTCAGTTTTTATGATATTTGCAGTATACAATTTCATGAGTAAAAATATTCCTCCAGTTTGTAGCACATTGTATATTATATTTTTGTACTATAATTTATTCATTTTTTATTTTAAAAACTATATCTCTTAGTGAAGAGTGAAGACTATCAAGGGCTGGGAAGATATGTTGGCAGTTAAGAGACTGCACCTCTCCTGCAGCAGATCTGACTTAGGTTCCCAGCAACCACATCAGGCAGTTCACAACTGCTTGGAACTGGAGCTCCAGGGAGATCCCATGCTTCTGGCTTCTGTGATACTGGCCCACATACACACACATACATAATTAAAAATAGCAAAAATAAATCTTAAAATGAAGTTGGCTCTCAGTGTAATATCCTTATCTAATTTGTAGATACGCTAATGTTACCCACTAATCCAAATTAGCCTGAAGATTTTCTTCTTGGTGTGGAATAAAACATGTTATCAACTGTTAGATATCTCTCACACACTTGAGACTTTATAGGGAGCAAATAATTAATAGGAGGATTTAGTAGGTGGTGAAGCTAACTAACCTGAACTTTGAGGAATTGTGACTCCTAGCATCAGAACTAACAGAGAAAAAAAGAAATGGTATTTGACCATAGCTAGTGAGAGTCTCATTTGAGGTGAACTCTTTGTAGGAATAACAAAACACTAGTCTCAGAGAACAGAATCTTGATGTTCTACTCATAAATATTTAAACATCTCTCTCTGTCTCTCTCTCTCTCTCTCTGTCACTTCTGAATGTTTAAAACATTCAGTGCGTGTGTGTGTGTGTGTGTGTGTGTGTATACAAGTACCACATGTCTGAAATGAGAGGACACCTTTTGAGAGTCCGTTCTTTCTCCTTCCACTATGGAGATCTCAGGGAGTCAACTTGGGTTGTCAGGTTTGGCAAGCAAGTGCCTTTAACCACTGAGCCATCCCATCAGTCCTCTATTTACAACTTCTAAGCACACATTTTTTTCTCTTCTATTTATGTATTTCCTTGTTTGTCTAGAGACAAAATGTGATCCTGGATGGCCTGAAATTTGTTATGTAGTTCAGCCTTGGCTACACAGTGACTCTGTCTCAAACCAAAGGCTAGAGTTATAGTTTAGCAGACTGGACTTTGTGTGCCCAAGGTCTTGCAAGGGTTCAATCCTCACCACTGAGAAAGAAAAAGAAGCAATGCATATTATATTTGAGAACCTGATTTCATAAACATCTGAGTACATATCATCAGTTTTCATAGATATATGAAAAGTGCAACTGTCCAAGAATGCAATCATTCAACAATAAGAGAATTACTTCTGGCTGAAGTGTTTTAGAACATATTTAAAATGAAAATATAATTTTTTGCAGAGAGATATCTAGTGTGTAAATTTGTAATGTCTTGATATAATGCGTTTGTTAAAAATCCACATTTATAAAAATCTCTGCTGCCTCTTGCTGTCTCTTGAAAGAGCGTATGTCTGTAAAGTAGGAACTTATCAAGGTAACATGCCTGTGGAAGTGAGTTACTATTATTCCCTGCCTGCTGGATAATTCTGGGCGTGAACATAGAGTAATTGAAATGACACTGACATTTCTAATAGCCATCCAGAACTGTCTGTGTTAATTCAATACAATTTATAAAGTTCCATTTAATTGTTACAATTAGCACTAACCAGACATTATGCTTGTCTAACAAATCCTATATATTGATAGAGAACAGGGAGTGTGGTGACTACCTGATTTCCTCACTGTTCCACAGAATCCTCCGCTTCTTTGAGTTTCCAAAGTCTTTGTTGGCAATCCAAAAACCTAGGATCACTCTGGGGGAAAAAAAAAATTCAGTCAAATAAATTTAGGAACTCCTCCATATTAATAAGGAACATAATCTAAGAGCACTTTTCATTTTAAACATTCAGAAGACACATTAGACTACCTGTACCATTAACAAAAAAACGCTCAGCCATGCACGACTAGGTAATTAGTCAGAAAGGAGGTTACAGAAACATTTTTCTCCTGTCGGTAGTCAATGATGGTTATTTTGTTCTTCTTTGCCCATAATACGCAGTTGCTAATATGAAAATGGTAAATGCAGGAACCTTGAATACATGAATGAAAAATGTGAGATTTTGAATTTAAAAGACATAAGTATCAGAAAAAAAATAACTCTTTTAATGTATAATGAGCTCAGGTGTATTTTTCCTAAGGACTTACTAACCAAAAAGTGTTTTACAAAAAAAATTCTTGTTTTAGAATCCCATTATATCCCTCTAAATCTCCTTCGATATTTTTCCTCCAGAAGTCACCTTTTACTACTGACTGCAGAGGCCCATTGATGAAGCTGGGCAATCTATAAACACTTTGAATGAGACTAAACTACGGGGTGAAAAGTGTCCTTTGTAATTTTTTGTGCCTGGTTAGATCGCACCCAATTTTTGCTACTTACCACTTGTAAAGGAAATCTATCAAGTCCGTTGAAACATTTATAATGACATTTTAACTCCCTTCCATTGAAAATGCATTGAAAAGTATTTCGTAAGTGCAGTATTTAGAAGGAAGCTATTATTTGGAAGAGCAGGCAAATGTCGGAACCCGCTGTTTTAAAATTGCTTTCCAAATTCAAGGAAACATTTTACAAAGGAGAATGATAATGGAGTCTGAGCTGGGCCTCTGGGACGCGAATGGCACATCCCCGTGTTGTGTCATGTATTGACCCTGGGAAACTTGATAAAACGGAAGACAGATTGCCCTGGCCCTCTCTGTGTTTAAGTATCAAGCTGATCCATAACTTTCGCAGGAACCAGAAATCACTTATTGTCAGTGCTGTCCAGAATACATCCTGACAGTTCAGTGGGAGTTTCACTGCCATTTATTTTCAAATCAATACTCAATTACGAAGAGGAAGATTCACTCCCTTGCCCATTTTCAAGATGAAATTATGGACTGGAGCAATAACACTTAGTCAAGCCAAACCATCGTCTATTAACTCAAGATGGTACCAGGAACCAGCCAGGTTCTTTATTAAAGTTCACTCCCTCTCGCTAGCTCTTTTGGGCTTTTAATTAATCATTGTGAAAAAGGCCTTTCACATTGTGACTGATGACCAGAGAAAACAATTTTCTCCTAACTGCCTTTTAATTTCAACTCTGGGAGAGCGCATTGACCGGATCTCACAACAACCCATCAATGCTAGTTTTTAATGTGTTTTCTCCTTTGTTATTGAGAAGAATGGAGCGCGATGAAGCTTTGGCTCCTCTTCATAACTCAAGTAATTGATTCAGTAAATGGAGCACATTTGCTACTGAATAAAAAGTGCTGTCGATGAAGATACTAGATTCTGTATAAATTACTCCATTAATGAGAAATAAAGCTATTTATGGCTTTTAGAAGAAAATGCAAGCCATCCAAAAAAAAAAAAAAAAAAAAAAAAAAAGAAAGTGGGATCACATTCATTTACTGTGTATGTATGCTGTTGCTTCCTCAGTGTTCCAGATAGTAGATAGTAATTAAAGTGATTGTTAAATGTAAGACTGCAATGGAATGAGAATACTGAAAGCTAGTCCTCACAGAAGCTAGTCTAAGTACTATACTGTCACTGCAGTTCTGGCTTTTAGGTTTTCTACACACAAAATGGTCTTCTCTGTGTTTCAATTGGTGGAAAAAACAGGTATTTAGTAATGTTACTGGTTTCCTGTAAAAAAATACTCAAAAGTAAGCTGGATGGGCAAGTGAGTAGTTTATTGAGAAGTAAAAAAGTTCCCTGTAGCCAGAAGTGCACGCAGAAATGAGTTGTCAGGTAGCATTTGGAAGCTGGGATTTTACATCCTGAGAATGGGCTACAAAAGTATGCCTCATATGTAAATTAGCATTAAGTTGGTAGGAACCTCATTGACTAATCTGAATGTACACGGGGGATTCGACTGGATAAGGAATCAGGTATAACAGTGCAGACTCAGCAAAAGCACACAGGCCCACCCAGGCTCCAAGAAGGGCCAAAGAGGTAATAAAAACAAAGACAGCTTTGAAGTTTGATCCTAAACTCTATTTGTTGCTCTGCGTGAGAAACAATGATCCTCACTTTGGACCTAGGGGTAACAAAGTGAAGCAGTTTCCTTCAGGAGCTCGTAAAGGCAGGCCTTAGCCTACAATGACAGATTGACTGAGGGCAGTTTATAAACCCTAATTTACAACCCTCCCTCCCTCCTTTGGAGAATCAGGAAGGTACAATCTTACACACACCCGAGGTCTCATCTTTCCCTCTGCACTTTGTTGTTTTCTAAACAGAAACCATGTGTGAGTCATCACTACATTTTATATTCTCTTTATTTTAAAGAAAAGACCTTGCAGACAAGCTTGGCTGTTAGTAGTTTTCTACTCTAAATTTCTAGTTTGGATGGGCAGGGTAGATTAACAGAGTGTGAGTGGTGAGGGAATAACTAGACAGATACTCTAAAGACTCCTGGCATTTGCAAGGGTTTAGCATTTTCTGTTCTTTTTTAGCTGGAATTAGGTTGGCTTGAGGCACCTTTGAAATTGAACCATCAGATGTTATTTCTAACATTTACACTTATCATTGATTGAGCAGGGTTTATTTTCAAACTTCTGAGTTCTTTGAGTTGACTCCAGTGTCTTTATGGCATATAGATATTTTCTTTCTTTGGCCGAGTGACCCTAACTAGCTGCCTACTTGTTTCTAATTCCTATCACTAAGTCTTATATGAGAGAAACCTTTGAACATAAGTGCTAGTGGGGCAGGATAGAAGACAGAACATTAAGAGGCTCAAAAAGTACAAAAATCTTGTCAGTCTAAAGTCTGGCTGAAGCTTCTCACCAGCGGATCATCAAGAATTCCAGCACAATTTATAAGTTTGCTGTGAAAACTGCCTGCATGGAGACAAGATTCCTTGTGTATTGAGATGTTTTAACTGAGAATATCAAATGGAGTCAGGGATGCTAGAACATGCCTTTAACTCCAGAACTTGGAAGGCAAAGGCAGCCGGATCTCTGTGAGACTGAAGCCAGCCTGGTCTTCATAGAAAGTTTTGAGCCAGCTGGGGCTACAGGGTATCTGTTTCAAACAAAAAAAAAAAAACAAACAAAAAGTATCTTAATTTAACATGAAACGTTTAAGGTCTGTGCATATATGAACTTTCATAGCTATAAACTTACAGCTTTTCTGGAAATCTCGCCAACAACACTATAAGCTTCATAGTAAAAACATCTTAATTTCCCTGTTGCCCTCACACTGGCCTTTAACTCATTCAGCAGTCAAGGATGGACTTGACCATCTGGTCCTCCTGCCTCTGTCCACTAAGTGCTGGAATTACAGATTAAAATCTCATCTTAATAAACTCCAACTGGGATTCACATCACTTTTCCCAGAATTCTTTTCTACATTAAACTTGAGAATCTCAGCTTCCCGTAAGTGGAACTCTATGGACAGTACTCTTGAGGCTGCTGTACGTAGTACAACGTATCTGTGGCCACCTCCAGCCCATTGCTGCTGACACTTCTATGCTCTTCGCTAACACAAAACCTTAAGATTCAAAACTCGGTTTGTTACAAACAAATTTTCAAGCCAATTCCCAATAACAACCTATAACTTTAAAAGCATTCCTCAAGTTTTACATATTTGACAGAATTAACTAAAGTTTCTGCTCTTTTTCTCTTCTTCTTCCTCCTTCTCTTTTTCTTTTCTTTCTCTTCCATCACCTTCTTTTCCTGTTTCAATGATAAAGATGAAACCCAGGGCCTTCCACATGCTAGGGAAGCACTCTCCTACTTAATCACATCACCAACACTTGACCAAATAATGTAAAAATGTATATATTTAGAAAGTCACGCAGAACAGAGCATTGTTTCCATTTGATATCTAGGATCACTGATTAATTCAAGCTATTTTCCCTGAGATTACAGGGATAAAAGTATAAGACTGTCTCTTGACACAATCAGATTGTCATTTACACTAGAAAGAAATGGTTCAAACTCACTGTTTTACTTATAGGAAATTATTAGGTAGAATTTGAAGGCATCTTATGTACTCTATTCTCTCAAGAACTTCAAAGTATTCCATCACCTACAAAACAGATGACAAACAAAGAAATAAGTAAAAATAAATTTTAAGAAAACAGGAATTGAATAAGTACATCAGCAGTAATTGCACCTGGATATTGTAATAAAATTGTTTCCGCAGAGCATACATGGAATCAGCTTCCTAACAATCAGGACGGAAAGAAAAGTAAAACTGTTCCATGGTTTTCATTTAAAAATACAAGTTTTAGGGGCTGAAGAGATGGCTCAGAGGTTAAGAGCACTGGTTGTTCTTTCAGAGGACCTGGGTTCAATTCCCAGGAATCACATAGCAGCTAACAACACCAGTTCCGAGGGATCCAACACCCTCTTTCTGACCTCCTTAGGCATTGCACAGGTGCACTTACATACATGTAGGCAATACACTCATAAACACAAAATAATAAATAATGGATAAAATACTTTAAAATTACCAATTTTAATGCCTATTTAGCTCAGCCAGTAGAGCGTGAGACTTAAAATACAAGGAATTTTAATGAAGAAAAATTTTCCAGCACTCAGCTATGTTAAACTTTCTTCCCTATATGCAAACCAAACATGCTGAACACACTTGCTATAGTTTGTTCTCATAACTGATATAGAATTTAATACTCACTGTGAAATCTTCAAAGATGAGATGGGATGGACCTTGAGACAGTGATAAGTGCTCCACCTTCTGAGTACTTATTGAATATGTGGGTGTAACAGATAGCAACACGGAGAAAAGGAAGACTGTTGAACTCCATAATGAATTTTCAGTAAGATAACTAAGTGTCTGGATCCCAATTTCACAATTTCTTTTATGCTGGAGGACAGTAGTATAGCTTTTCAGTAGTTTCTTCCCATGAAAATAAACTTAGAGAAGCTAGAAACCTTGATCAAGGAAGGTCTGTGTTCTCCTTCAACTTTCTTGAACACCAACCTTGTCAACTGCATAGTTATCAAAGGATCTAAATATCTGTCAAATGCATAAAGAACAATTCCTAAGGATGGAGAGATCACTTAGTGAATATGAATGCTACCTGCTTTCCCAGAGAACATAAATTTTGTTCCTAGCAACCAAGTTTACAACTGCCTGTAACTCAAGCTCCAGGAATTCAGATGGGTATCTCTCTCTCTCTCTCTCTCTCTCTCTCTCTCTCTCTCTCACACACAAATAAATCTTTAAAATGAAAAGAATGCCAGAGTAGTCCAAGAAAATACCAAAATTACACAGGCTATTGCCACAGCCCTTGAGTGTCTCCAAGATCTTGAATGTAAAACCCTGTTGCTGAAGAGAAGACATACTTTAGGAGCAATGGAGCTGAAATTGATGTGGAAGCCATCTCCCTGAAAGTGAACTCTCATAGTTTTGGAGAACACTACACGAGCTGCTAAAGAAGACCATGAATTGATGGCCCAACACCAGCTTTAAACCCTAATAATCACAATAATGACTGGTAAAGCAAACTATATTAAGGCAGTAGTGGCACTTTTTCCTTGAGGGTAATCAATAGCTACCTAATTGGACTTTAAGCCCACCCAATGGGAGGGAACTCATGTGTGCTATTGTAAACAGCAAAATACACATGGCTGGAGAGGTCACAGGTCTTAGAGAAAATCCCAAGGCTGTCACATCCTTCGACAAATGTAATTTCTTACTATGTGCTGAATATGGATTTTTATATTTACAGACAAGTATGTCAGTCACCACACATCAATGAAGTTCTTTTGTAATGGATGGAGACTTTTACAAAGTTCCACAACTGGTCACACACAGAGATTATGTGTCTGTGAAATGCCTAATCCTAAATGACACATCTACAATGGAACCACTACACTTAAGGCTCATAGAACATAGTGGAACAAGGGACGTAGAGAACACAAATGCATCTTTCAGCTTTCATCAGTGAAGCCCCATCATGCAACAGAAGAAAATGAACACAAATGGCCACAATTGGCCAAAGCATAGACAATAAGATTTTGCAGTGTGGATCCCTGGACAGGACTCCTATATTAAACTTCACCCACCCAGGGCTCAGGGACCATTTTGGAGTGTGGGGAGGAAAAATTGTAAGAGCCACAGGAGGTGCTTGACCACAAGGATACAGAGTCTTACAGATTCCTGCGACTTTGTACTATGAACTCACAGCAATAGTGACAGCATGCACAAGATCCATGCAAACAGAATCAGACAAAAACCCAGCATAGAACTGTGGAAATGGGTAGTAGGCCCCAATCTTAGCTGAAGAACTATTAGGTAGCTGATTACTGATAGATGAAGAAAAGCTGATATTCTTTAAGGGAGTGACTATAGACAGGCTGACTAGACTCCTACCACTGGATGAACTTGCATTGAGAGCCTTCAGAGGATATTAACTTGATAGATCTTAACATAAATGAGAGAATGTATGAAATTCAGTGGGGTATCTATGGGAGGGTGCTGATGGGGAAGGTATATAAAGATGATTAAATTGTTGTGTATGAGATACACAAAAATTCAATTTAAGTTTTAAAAAAGAATGATTCCCACTGTTACCAACAGTAGGCAATGAATTACTTATGTTACTGTGTTTCTGAGTGTGTCTCTGTTAAATTCTAAATAACATTTTCCTTCAATATACTTGCCTGCTTACATAGAGATAGATACAAATTCTCCTCTCTCTCTCTCTCTCTCTCTCTCTCTCTCTCTCTCTCTCTCTCTCTCATAGTCTTCAACCTGGCTCTATAGAGTGAGACTTCCACTGCTCCGGAGCCCTCATGAAGGCAGACAAGTAATTGCAATAGCATGTTGCCAGTAAACTTCACACCATCCAACAAAGCCAAGACAGTTGACTAGATGCCAATACAACATGAGTCCATGACTATGGATCTACCCCCAACAGACAGTTTCCTCATGCTAGTTGGGTGAAGCAAACAAATTCTACAAAACACCAAGTCTTCTAAAAACACTGTATTTTACTCCGAAGTCACACTTTTCTCAGTGTCTGTGGATAGTATTTATAGATAAATCAGGAGGTTTGTTATGACCAAACACCTCTCTTTTGATTACTGAGCCCTTGTTAATGGACTCCTAGTATATATCCATTTGCTTCCTTTAGAATAGCTCCATCCAAGGCTTATTATTCTAAAAAATAACTTCAGAGAGAAGCTGAACAGAAATGCAAAGTGACTTCCACTCACACACGGATCTCCGTTACATAATTTCAGTAGTAATGATACAGTCGCACGGCAAATAATACAGTAGCTCCATCTTCTGAGCTGAAGTACCAGTGCTGGATGAGCTGCGGCATTTCAGACAGCATCTTATAGTACTCATCAGACTTTTGTTTATAAGTTATAAATAAAGGTACAGGAGGCTTCAACAACAAAATCATATCACATAATTAATCAAAAGCTGATCCCACATAGGAATATATTCCTCTGACAACTTTTATCTTTGATGTTACCTTATACTTTTTAATTGAAATTTTATGTGAATCTAGGTGATAATGCAAATATTATAATCTGTTTCTCAGCATACCCATGTGGTACAAAATGTGGAAATAGAAAATGAGAAATGTGCCCTTGAACACATTTACATTTTAAAGAGCATCATCCCACTTAATAGTAATCAGTTACAAAGCCTACTGTAAATGTTTAATGTGAAAGCATCTGGTTACAGGTGAGTTCGTAAGAAGCCCATCTTTGCACTTCTGGTCACAAGTGAGTTAATAGGAAGCTCATGTGTTCACCTCTGGTCATAAGAGAATTGAAAGGAAGCTAGTCTGTGCACATATGATCACACGTACATTGATGGCAGGAACTCATTTTTTCAGTTGTTCATCACCTTTTGAGAGACACAGTGAGTGCGAGAAAATTTTGAGATAGTGAATAGAAATGGAGCCTTGCTTATGAAAAAGTGATATTGCCTACTAAACTAAGTATTATGGTACAATTTATTTCTTATCTAAATTCATGAAGAAAGACAAAGCCCTCACACAGTCTTATCCTCAAGGAGCATTTGTTAAATTTATCGTGTAGTACTTGGGTTAAATTTAACAGAAGGATTGTTTTGTTTTTTTCAGTTTTTGAAAAGTTGACTGAATAGAAAAGGCTTTATTAACAGAAACATAAGTAAAATTTCAGTTGTGAGGAGAAGAGATACTGCATTGGAGCCCCAGGTGAGGAGGAGAGAGTACTTCTCCAGTGTGGCAGGGAACGCTTTATTTGGTACCTGGAGTCTGAGTGGGGAAGGTACTGAAGTAGAATGAACCCCCTCGTGAAAGGGCTAATTGTGGACTCCAAGAAGAAAGAAAGCATCAGTGCATGAGGAAGGAGGCATCAACTCAAGTGAGAACAACCATTCTTTCTAGGGGTTTTAGGTCTTACTCAGGATGTTTCTATTACCTTGAAAAGAAGTCATCAAAGTGTTTCACCATCTAGAGACAGCAGACAGATAACAGATTATACATAGAATTTGGGTTCTGAAATTATCCTTGTATCCTCTCACAGAAACCAGACAGAAGAGTGACAGACTACGTAAAAGGAGAGGCCAGTGAGGAAAGTTTGTGGGAATCCCGAGAAAGCAAGGTCACAGTGGGAAAAGGAGAGAGGTGACAAAGTGAAGTGTATTTGCAAAAGCCAGTTGAGGAGCTGTGGAAGCACATGGAATCTGAACTCAGGAAAGAGGCGATATCAAAGGCGATGTGAATCAAATCAAAGGTCCAGTGAATCCTTTGAGGAAAGTAGCCTGGGCAGAAGTCTGGATGGGGATGAAGCTAGAGATCTGGAAACAGTGTTCTAACGAATGAAGTTTAAAATGCCTAATGCTTAAAAGAACTGATCAAATAGATGCCATGGGTTTCCAGGACCCAGAGTATAAATGTGGGAGTATAAAATATAAACTTATGTGCATATTGCATGCATATGTTTATGGGAGTTAAATTCTAAATCATGTATGTGACTCCTTCAGGAGAGAGTGTAAAAATAATTATCCCCACACTGATGTCTGTGTCCTGATCACTAGTACCTGAAAATACAGCATGCTAAATATACATACACATGTATATACAATATATATTATTATACAATATATACAATATAATATTATGGGATTTAAGGTTGTTGATTAGGTGGGTTTGAGCCTCAGACTTATCCTGAATTTTCTAGGGAGACCCAAAGTAGTCTTACATTAAGGAAGAATGGCACAAAACATCATGTCAGTTTTCATGTAAGAAAGGTTTTCAGAGGTGGAAACTTTAATGTACTTTTTCCATGAAAATAGGTAGCAATATTATACAATTCATTAAGAGTTATGCACAAAGAAAACTGCAGCAAGTTAAGGTAAATGGAAATACTCAGATGCTTTGTGCATAATCTATGAGCAACTAAACTTTAGAAACACACACAAGTCTATTCCATACTTTAAACACAAAATAAATGTATTGCTTCTCACAAGTCGGGACACTGAAGTCAATATGATCAGTACTAAGTGCTTTTGTTGTCCCCTAACTGGTATGTTGAGATTCTAACTCCCTAGGGGATGATGTTAGGAAATGGGGTTTTGGAGAGGTGTTATTAGGTCATGAGAAAGGAGTTCTTGTTATAGGACTAGTATCATAATTCTCAGGATTATGACAGATCCATTCTTTCTCTCTATCTCTCTTCTAACCTCTGTCCATCCATCCTTGCCTCCAAACCTTCCTCCCCTTTCTCTTACCTTGTAAGTATTCAAAGAAAACAAGACTGTCTTGTGAGCCAGAGGAAGGGTCTTCCAAGTACCTATGCCTACTGGCATCTTATCTCGGATTTCTGGTCTCCACTGCAGTAAGCAAAGTATTAGTTATGTGAGAGTCCAGTTTATGGTAACTTATGGTAATTAGTTAAGATTGACAAAAACAACAATAAAACATTTCCAGCTAGAATATAACACTAATTTAATTTAAAATAATAGAACAGGAAGATCAGATTCCTCAGCTGTTAAAGATCTATCTTGGGATCCTCTGATATTTCTATGCATCAAGAATAAATTCTCTATCTAAAATGTACTTACCATGCTCTATTTCCTGTGTCTGCTTGAAGATACCAGCGTTCCACTTTCTGCTGCAGATACCTCTGCCACCATGCCTTTCCTGCCATTATAGACCCTCATCGTCTAGAACCATTTAAATAAGGTAAACATCGAGGTGAGGCCATATTGAACCAAGGCGTCTAAATCCAGAGAAAGACAGGGACACCCGCGGAACACAGAACTCTTGAGCATGCCACGGGAAAATAGAGGCTGAGACTGCATCAGAGGACAGCAGGAACTATCAGCAGTGGGAAGAGGCAAGAAGGTACTTTCCTTTAGAGCCTTTGGAGGGGACACTTCCTTGACGACACCTCAACTCTGGAATTGTCAGTTCCTAGAATTGTAAGATAATAAATTAGTCATTTAAAGCTATAAAGTTTGTGGAAATTCAGAATACAACCCCAGAAAACTAACACAGGTGCATCAGGAGAGGCTAACTGCATAAAGTCTTCATCTCCTCCAACTATATCTTTGGAGAAACTGCCAGAATTTTGTCCATAGTTAGGCTGATGTACATGTAATATGCCTCTCTAACATCAGTTTTACTCTGGCAATAAAGCAAACCATTGCTTAGGACAAGTATTATTTTTATGACAGCTCAGAGGACTACTATTTAGATCAGTTGTGGCTTCTATCTGCTGGCTGTGGAGGACAGCTGTGAACAAGACTGGTGTTTTCTTTGTACTAGCTACTAGGATTGGTCTTTGACTTCTGAAATTTTCATTTTTCTTAAAAAAGACATCCTTCAAATTAGGACCAAAAAAGAAATAAATAAAATGTAGTTACCTTATAATAGGAGACATTCCCACTACCAGAAACCATGGGCTAGAAATGGACTCCCTCTTTTGAAACAGTTGGTCAGGGATTCATAGACCCTTGAACAGTAATGGCCATTGCCCCTACTCTTGGTTACCCACCAGAACTTGGTACCTATTGCTGAAGATACTACAAATATGAAGTATATGCAAAACAAGGGAAATTCATGCTGATACTGACATCAAAGCTTCATCTCTGTTGGCTAGCTTTCAAAGTGCTGGGAAATGCTATGTATACGACCTGAAGACAAAATTAATCATCAACTTTACGAATTTGTTAACCCTGTAAGCTACAACTGACCTGGCAAAATATGCCCAGTAGTGTAATAGTGGCACCTAATTCTATTTAATTCCACTTCATCAGATGGATCCCATTACCTGACATTGATATCAAGCATAGGAATCTGTGGCTAGACGTGCCACAGGCCATAGGGAGAGTCTAATATTCTTATTCTGCTAAATTAAGAATTAAAGCAACTGCTAATGACTTAATGTTATATGGATAAATTAATGCATCTCTCAATTCTCATCAAAGAAGCCTTCTTATACAGCAGATTGTGACCAACATAGGGAACTAAAACTGATCATGGTGCTAAGAATAAGAGGCTACAGATTGCTTATCCCTAAAAAGGACACCTATATCAAACTTCTGCCTCCAAAGACTCATAGATTTTTACAGAAGAGGGAGAGGGAAAACTTTAAGAGCCAGAGGAGGTATATGACAAGGAATCAGAGTTTCTAGACAGTTAGTCAGTTATTCATATGAACCCCCAGCATGTACAATCCCACATGAGCTCACGCTAGACAAAATTCTAGCACAGACATGAGGAAGTGGGTAAGAAACCCCAACACTACCTAAGCAAATATAGGCAAATGTTGGCTGCTGAGAGGGAGAGAGTCAGTCCCATTTAAAGGAGAGATTCTGGGTAGGTTAAACAGGATTCAGTGCTCGGACCCACACAAATTTATGCACATGGGGACACAAATTTCACTCTATAGGCCTTAATATATAATAGAGTAGAGTAAATCAGGTGGACCAAAGTAAGGAGTTCTGGAAATATGGAAGGAGAGCTAAATATTACCTACATATCTCACATGAAATTCACACAAAAAAGTAATAAAAATTTTAAAAGGAAATAAAGTACACATAAAATTTGGATTTAAAACTCAACTGATTTACTTTTTCTAGGCGCAAAATTCTCTCATTTCCATTATTTCATTAAGTCTTATAATTGCTTATTCTGAAAGAAAAATTACTACTTGGATGTATTATTTTTAAATCATTGTCATTTGAAAAAAGGAGAGGAAATGGATATGTTACATGATACTGTTAGTAGTTCTTTCTCATTATTAGTTTCCAGATTTTTAATGCAGGTTTTCAAGTCTAAAAGTCACAGACATGTTCAGTACTGATGCAGTGATCCACAGCTCTAACATTTACTATGAATTTTCATTACCAACTTCGGTCAATAGTTGCCAACAACGTTTGCTTACTTTAGTTCTTAAATTTGACAAGTTTTGTTAATCTTTCCGTACACATACAGGAACATTATAGGAACATGTTGGCCTGTCTCATTTTTTTAGTGTTTTCATCTAGTTTAGAACATTTCACACATGTACACAATGTAACGCATTCATATCCATCTCACTTCTTCCTCCAACTCCACCCAGGCACTCCCCCATCACATCTCCCTCCCGGATTGAAGCCCTCCTTTAATAATGAATTATTTATTCATTTAACCCATTAAGTCCAGTTATTCCTGCCAATATGACAGAAGGTGTCTCGTCATCCCTTAATACATGGCAACTTAGTGGCCACATCTCCAAGGAAAAGTGGCTTTCCTTCCATGAGCAACCGTCAATGCCAGCATTTCCTGATGGGTCTTGGGAGCACCTCTCTTTTCCATACTGGAATTTTTAACTGGCTTTATCTTGTGAAGATCTTGTACAGATAACCACAGTTGCATGAGTTCATGTATATAAAGCATGTCATGGCCAGAAGACACCATTTCCTGGTACTCTTCCCTATCCTCCGGCAAAACCATTCTTTCCAAACAGTCTTCCTTTATATTCCCTGAACCTGGGCTTGGGAGTTGATATAGATGTCCCCTTGACAGCCAAGAATTCAAAAGTCACTCATTCTGAGCACTTTGTAGTTATGATACTACATTAACCACTACCCACTGTAATAAAGATCTACTCTAACCAAGACTAGAAGAAGCACACATCTATGTATATAAATGTGTAAGGTATCAATAGATCTTTCCCTCGGGCCTATTACTTTCCTAGCCATGGTTTTTGGCCATGTTTACATATCAGGCATAAATTCCGTTAAGTGGAGCAGGCTTCAAATCCAATCAAAAAAGCAGTTAGGTACCCACTAACTGTCACAATTTTCTTTCATATAGGAAAAAAAAAACAAACCTCCTGGTCTTGTGAGATGGCTTTTAGTAAGTAAGGGTGCTTTTCCCACGACTGAGTACCTGAATCCAGTTAATTCAGTTTCCATAACCCACATAGCAGAAGGAAAGAACCAACTCCCAAAGTTGCCTTCTGACCTCCACACTTGTTCTGTGGCACACAGGCACCAACACAGTGCACACACACACACACACACACACACACACACAGATAATAAATAATAAATAAATAAATAAATAAGTAAAGTAAACTTTGCCAAAACTGTAACTCCCAAATAGCATGCTTTCAAAATACATTGTAGAGGATTTTTAAATCTAAAATATTTGTCAGGATTATGTAAAATGATGATGGTTAGTTTTGAAATGGACATTATATAATGATTTTTCCTATAATTTCAAATGTTCCAGGTGTTTGAATTAAGAAAAAGGAAAATTATGCAAGACATAATTTCATTAACTATAACGTGAGGGAACAAAAGATATATCTTTATTCAGTCAGATCTTAACTAACAGACGTGACCCCCAACATCAAAAAGATAATATGAAATATTATTGCTGCATGAGACCATCAAAGCCCAGGAAAAAGGTGCTGAAGTAACATGTTTGAAAAAAATATTCCAGTGAATATTTATTTCTTATGCTGATAAATTAATTTTTCCTCATTCACTAGGAAATTGTGCAACAATCAAGCATCTTTGTATCTTAATAACCACACATCAGCAATCTCTAATTTGTGAAGAAGTACTGAAAATATTAAAATGAATTATAAAACACTTTTGTAGTACATCATCTCTCTCCTCTTCATTTCTGTAATTTTAAAGCACACATTGCACAGAATGGAATGTTCTAGAGAATGGTTTTCTTTTCTTTTTACAAAATAGATATTAATCTCTCTTTACTCATTTAGTGAATAAA
This sequence comes from Eospalax fontanierii, assembly GCA_035773235.1. Taxonomy (NCBI): domain Eukaryota; kingdom Metazoa; phylum Chordata; class Mammalia; order Rodentia; family Spalacidae; genus Eospalax; species Eospalax fontanierii. The sequence goes on from CM069524.1 coordinate 11,021,468, forward strand.
AATGAAATATTAAACGACAGGCTCAATGGATGGTGTAAGGTAAAATTATCCAGGGAATGGGAGGTGTAATTAGCTTCTCCAGGTCTGTGTTACTAATGGATTCACTCTTTATAGTCCACTGTAAGGTTCACATCTAGAGAGACAACAGCTTCATTTTAAAAACAAAATTATTGACTGTACTAGTTACTTTTGTGATTACTGGGACAAAACGCCTTCAATAAGTGGTCTGAGGAAGGCAGGCCCATTTGGGCTCAGTGTTTGAGGTCTGTGGTCCAAAGGGCGGGAAAAGTAAGATGACTGAAATGGGGAGGAGCTTGCTCACATCTAGACAGATCTAAAGGGGGAGCGCCGTGGGGATGAGGGAAGTCAGTCTTTAAACCTCAAGACCAGCTCTCAGAGACACATTTTCACTAGCTAGACCTCATCTCCTAAAGGTTTCTCAAGCTCCTCAAACAGTACCAACAGATAGGGGCCCAATATTTGAACACATGATTTTGAGGGCGACATTTTACATCTATATCATAGCGTTTTGCAGAAAACACACTACAAAATTATTTTGTTTGGCAAAAGTTTAACTCATTATAAAACCAGCAGAAAGTTTTATATCCAATCTAACTTTCTAACATAGTAGTGTTGTGCTTGGATTAATGAATACGGCAGAGACTAGGATTTGGTTCTGTATTTATTGAGAACTACTTCACTGGATTTTATTTAATGCCCTGTCTCAACTCTTCTCTATTTTTATCAAGTGCACAGCATCTCAAATATCTCATCACTTCCTATTTTGAAAGAAAACTTCAAGAAGTACACTATGTCTCAGTCAGTAAAAGCAGGAATTTATTTAGCAGAAGAGTTAAGGGAGAGAAAGCGAGAAATGATCAGCTGAGGGGTTGGAATGATCGCTCATCACTTAAGACAGGTAGAGATCTTTCAGAGAACCTAAGTTTGGTTCCCAGCACCCACGTCCAGTAGCTCCTCGCTGCTTGTAACTCCATCTCCAGAGGATCTGACATCCTTTTCTGGCCTACATGGGCACTTTCTTACATGCGAAAATGACGCTCAAAAGCACACATGATACATAACTTAAAAATCTAAGGTGGCGCACGTCTTTATTCCCAGCACTGAGGAGTCAGAGAGAGGGAGAAGCTCTGTGAGATTGAGGCAACTCTAGTCTACAGCGTAAGTTCTAAGCCAGCCTGGGCTGCAGTGAGACCCTGTCTAGAATTTTAATATGATTTTCAGGAATTGTGAATATTCTTACTATCCATGTTTCTTACTGACTTTCAATCCTAGTGTTTTAAAGCACAAATATACAGTTTTTCTATTTTTTCGTTGAATTACGTAGCCCATACAGCCACAAGCAAATATTTCACACACAATTTTAGTTCTGTGAAACTAACCTCTACAAGACTATGAAGATTGGTCACAGACCAGCAAAAGCCATCGACTGATTTTGCTTCAAGAATTAAGGAAAAAACTTATTTACAGTTTCACTCATTTTTTCAAAACTTAACTTTAAACGTAGTAAAAATTTACAAATAATAAAAAAGTGTTTCTTCAAAACCTTTCAAACTCTCCTTACTGTGTAGGAGAAAGTACACTATCCAAAAGGACTATGAGCAATTTTATTCTTCCTCATCCTCAGCTTTCCTCTCCTCTCCATTCCCTCTTATTCCCTGCCTCTGATCTGATTTCCTTGCATCTTCTCTATTCTTTTTCTCTATTCTTCTTTGTCTGCCTCCACCTCACACATGTACATTTTGGTTTATGTATCTGTTAGATGATGCTCACAAGTGTCTTTTTTCATAAATTTACATGACAGATACTATCTTTCCTATCTTCATTAATGAGTGGAGATAGGCAGAGTTGATAAGCCATCTACAGCAGGTCATACAGCAGAGTTGGGCACAAATGGGGACATATGAGTGGAAATGTTGTGTTGTGTCAGATCAAAGAATAAGTCCGTAAGGCCATGTCTCAGCATAAGCACCTTTAAGTAAATGTCATCGGTGAAGAAAAATATTTTAAAGCTTAACTTTGGAAAATGAAGTGATTGAAGAATTGATCTCAGACATGGGTTTCTTCAGAACTCTGGGTTCTACTTAGACTATGATTTAGAATTTATCTCAGATGCTGAGGAATTTACTGGGCAAAACCCCTCAATCTTCAGATGCCTAGAGTAAACTGCTATTTTTAAGGTTGTCTCTCTTAAAAATGGAAATCAAAATTTTAATTTATAAAACTATTTTAAAAGTTTAAAGCATTAGGGCTTTAAGTTTAAAGTTTAAAGCTGCAGGTTTGGGTCCTAGCATCTACATGGCTGCTCACAATGGCCTATAATCCAGGCTTGAGGGCAAATGCTTATAAAACTAGTATTTAGCACACAGAAGACCAATACTTAGGGACTGCAAAGTCTAAGTCTTCCTGAGCTACAGAGCTAGGCTCTTTCTTCAAAGCAAAAGTAAAACAAAACAGAGAAATAGAGTAAGACTGAAAGCCTGGCCTAACAACTCTGCCTTCTAGTCTTGCCATATGATGTTCTTCACATGAACCTGTTATTGTGATGTCATTTACCAAGAGACCAAATGAATGGGGCAGCCTGAACTTGGGATTTAAGCTTCTAAATGTGTAAACCAAATATATCCGTTTTATTCTATAAAAGCTCCAAGACTCAGATATTTTCTTATAGCAAATTAAAATGGATATCCACGTTCCTTCTTCTTCCTTAGGATTCACTGAAATACAGTACACACTTGCTAATTCCTTCCTAATTTTGTCTCAAGGACTTAGCTCTATCTGTTGCAGCCTCTGGGTCTGTGCTGGGCTCCTGGGTTTCTTGGCTTTCTCAGACATTGGACAAAGGACAGATAGATTATCTTCCCAGACTACATTAAAATAAAAGAAGTTTGTGCGTGTGATGGTTAGCCTTGTCAAGTCAATGCGACACAATCACCTGGCAAGAGAGTCTCTGTGAGGGACTGTCTACCTTGGGCTGGCCTGTGGGCATGTCTATGGGGGACTGTCTTAAATTAACTGATATGGGGAAACCCAGCATAGTGTGTGTCACACTACCCCTTGGGCAGGTGGTCCTGGACTGTATAAGAGGAGAAATCGAGCAGAGCTCAAGCAAGGAGGTCCGTATGTATGCGCTTGCTCTCCAGTGTGGATGGGATGGGAGTGGTTGCTTACAGTTTCTGCCACCTTGACTTCCCTACAGTTATGAAGTAACTTGGAATTCTGAACAAAAATGAACTGTCTCCCCTAAGTACACCAGTGTGAGAGTATTTTATGATAGCCACAGGAATGAAATTGGTAGGAATGATGTTAGTCCGTTCTTCAAGGTAATCTGAGTTTCTTGCTTCCACTTCCCAGGAGTTATGAATGAATGTTTCTTCTAAGAGTCTGTTGTACTACTGAGGGTGAGTTCTAACTAAGAAATGAAACATAAGGCTCCCTGTTTACTGACTTTGAAACTGTCAGATGGCCCTATTGCCATCTACCCTACCTGGCCTCATCCCAAAAGGCTGAAGCAAGTCTATCTCAGACCGTCAGTTAGCAACTGGGCTCTTTGATGCACACAGTGTCTCACTCCTACCTACTGTTGAACTCACTGTTTTTTTTGAAGATAATCAAGCTTCCTTCTCCTTAATCAAGTGTGGTTTCTATCTTACGTGTCATATAGACTGACTTGTGCTGCTGGTATTTTTAGCTGTTATTTTTCTATCTGGAAATACACAACTTCTTCTCAATAAGAAATGGACCCAATAGATAAAAGTGCTTTGATTTAACAGTGACTGTTCAGCTTTCGTTTTGGTTTGTTTGCTTGGCTGATTTTCAAAATCCAAGAGGGCTGAATGACCTTGGTTGCACTGTATTCTCTTTCACCTAGACATGGAGCGTAGCTGCCTCATGTAGATCCCAGGGTGTGGTATTTAAAATATCAAGAGAAGTAAATATGTGTTGAGTACTTTTTCCAACTTTTATTCCATAAGTAATATTTTAGGCAGAAAATGTCCCATGTTCTCCCATCTGCTGCAGACTCACATCTCGAGAATCCATAGATATTAAAGGGAAGAAACATTCTTCTATAAAAACATTTTGTTCTAATCCCAGCTCCTTCCCTCCATCCCTCAGGATCTTTCTGGGTGATTCTGTCTTTGCTACACTGAATTCCTTACTACTGATGTCTTCCTGTTAGTGTTCAAGTGCACAAGTGTGCAAACCTCACTAACTTCCCTTCAAAGGAGGTTCATGTGGCCACAGTCTCCTTGGCATTTCTATGACATTTTCAGTAGCTTCTCACACTAAGCATGTCTGCGCCCAGGTTTCTGCTGTCTCCAAGCCAAACAACATCCTCCTGTCAGTTCCCTTGTTCACTTACTGGCAAGTCATCATTTTTCTAGGTCAATAGAACTTGGCCTATCCATTGATGTTTTTTTTTTTCCTTTGTCTCCTAGTTTCCCCCATATTTGGTCAATCACAGCATCCTGCAAATCACTTGCCAGCAATTCTTGGCCCATTTCCTGGATGGATGTACCACTACCAATCCCACTTTTCTTCTTTTCTTCTGTGTTTACTCCCCAGGAGTCTGTTCTGAGAACCAGTCAGCTTGTTCCCACAATGGTGTAAGTTTTGTAATGTCTTGAACAAGCCCCATACGCTTCAGTCCCATCCATGATAACTTGTGTAGCCTCTGTGCTCTGGTGTCTGTGGATACATCTGCTACTTTCTCCGTACCGAATTCCCGCATCCAGTCCAAACACCCCTTCTACCTCCTTAGCTTTGCACTAAACACTGTGCTTTCTATCAGAGCATTATACAGCAAATCCTCTCAACTTCCTCTAGCATAAATTCAAAAGCTGTTTTTTTACGTGCCAGTCTATGTAAAGTGCTAAGCCCCTCACCCACGGAGGGTGTCCTCCCGGCTTTCCTCTTCACCCTGCAAACCACTGCACAGCATAGTGCACACGGTCTTTGCTTATGTCATTGTGTATAACTCTCAGTAGAGTCCAAACAATATGTACAGAAGAAGCACATTGAATGTCCTCAGTAGCAGAACTGAGAAATATTTTATAGCACAGTATGTTATTTACTGACTAAATTTGTATTATTGACTACTGCAGTAATGACATAAAGTCTTACATAAACATTAGGTCATCTTGATTATAACATTAAATATGCTCTTAATCTGTCTTCCATTTTAGGATATGATCTTCCATTACATTTTTAGCTGCAAACATGTTGTTGACTCATGGATTAGATAGATGCACAAGCCCTTTAATACACACTAATAGATTTACTAATACTCAACTTGTTCTTAAACACACATTTTCCACAAGCTAATTCTTTAGTTTCTATTGTAATGGGAGTATTTGGTGTATCACCCAGCTGGATTGAGTGTGAATGTGTGTGTGTGTGTGTGTGTGTGTGTTTCTGTGTGGATGCACACATTTAGTCCATCTTGTAACCATAATGCTAAAGTTTTAAAAATCAACTGTAAAGGCTTCACTTAAGGTCACCTAACCTGCTCAGGACAACAATGTTCAGGTTTTAAAGGGATTTATCCTCGTGGCTGACAATGCAGTTTCAAGACAAATCTTAAAGGAGTGTGACAGCAGCTGTGAAATCCTGGAATCTCTCCCCTCTCCTCTATGACACCTTGATAAGGCAATTATAGCATAATCACCTTAACAAGTGGCATTACAGGAAATTATTGTCATTCTCCTGTTAAAATAACACATAATCATCGGCAAGTGAGTTCTAGAATCCCCAATCAGCATCTCATTACCTGCAGTTGGCTCCTGGAGGAATGCAATTGGTGGGCAATAACCGACAAGGTATCTGAAGGGAAAAGGATGAGAGATGTGTTTGGGAAATCGACAGGAATACGACCAAGGTAACCCCCAGTGATCAAATTTGCAGTGAAAGGTCAGTGTTGACTGGTAGGTAGAAAGCTCTGCAAGCCTGGCAGCTTCTTTGTTTTCTGTAAATACAACTGCTTCCATTTCTGCCATTTTGGTTTTCTGCAAGACATTTACATTTTCCTCTAAGGCAACAAATTATGAAGCTACACACCACAAATGACAACCATTTTTCAGTCGCATATCAATTCAACAAAAACATTTATTTAACCCATTCATTTTTTGGTACAATAATTTTTTTCTGAATGTAGTGTGGTTTCAACACCAAACACTAAAATTTGTAAAAGCCATTCTAAGTATACGAAGGCCCAAGTTTTTATGAGGTTTCTTATGTAGTGAGATTGACAGAAACAAAGAGTCAAAACTTAAAGAGAGAGAGAGAAAGAGAAAGAGTAGTATTTAGGGACTTACACATTTGTGTGTGTATGTGTGTGCAGATGTTTGGTGGATGTGTATTCATGGTTCATGTAGAAGGCAAAGGTCAACATTCGCTATTGTTCTCAACCTTACTTCTTTAGAGTGGGTGTCTCAGGTGTCCCCTTGAACCTGTTGCTCAGAAAGTGACTGGACTAGACAAGACCTTCTTTACATGGTTTTTGGAGAGCTGAGCTCAAGTCCTCATGCTTAGACAACAAACGCTTTACTAACTAATTCATCTAACTACCTCCTAAAGTTCCTTTAACATATGAGAAAATGGCAATTAATAAAGATATGTACAAACAACAGTACAGACCCCGCATAACCCCCAGTGGAGCATGTGTGGCCCAAGTACTCTAAGACTCCACAGAACATGATCTCTTTACTCATCTCTTAGTGCTATTCATGGATGATGATCAATGCTCCCCTGAATGTCCAGATGACTTTGGCCCCATATTTGTTGATATATAACATGTAAATAAAGGGAGGAATGAGAAACAGCATGTTATAGACTATCTACTGCAAGGCTGCATGAAATAAGGTTAAGTCTTCCATAGGTATTTCACACGGACTCTAGACTAGACATCTGCCTAAGTTCATTTTTCAATGAATGTCAATGAAATAAATATTAGTACATTTATTTCATGTAGAAAGATGAAAAGATCACATGATACAGAATTGCAGGAGCAAAGGGCAGACACCACGTCAGCTGTTCCCGATAGTACACTTCCTAACATATGAACTGGTTTCTTCCAGACAACTTGTATCTCAGTAAGAATAATGTATGCCACCTCATATTTACAGTGAGTCTCTTCCCCTTTTGTGCAGAGATCTCAGATTAGATTAGTACTACTAGTTCACATTAGCAAAACATTTAATACCTTGTGTGGGTAGATTCACCCCAAAGCTATATAAGGTTGCTAGGGTGAAAAGGAAAGGTTGCGTTTATGTGAATTTCTACCATAAATAATAGTAACAAGCAATGATGATGAAATGCAGTTTCTAATAAATAATTCCATGATGTGGAGAAAGAATGAAACCCAGAACAGCACTCTAACTAGAGAAATGGTTGAAATATGCTTCAATTTTGAGCAATCCTTAAATACAATTGTGTTCACGCTGTTTCAGACTCTAATAACACTACTCTCCATCAGGATACCAAGTTGTGTATCATTCTTGTGTCATTCTTTGCTCTCATTATTTATGATAGTAGTTCACAACCCTATATTTTGGTGGCCTCAAAATTTTCTTTTTGTTTCATCAGTCTCTGGCATCCAGTATACTTTTGTCTCTTCTTTAGTTATCCATTAAGCATCCAAAGTGTTTGTTAAGTTGCTGTTATCATTGATGCAGTTTTGGTAATAAAAGTGAAAGAAATTTAAGAGTAACCTCATAGACCATGGGTTGAATAATTACAACAAAAGTGCTGAGTGAGAACAGCAAAATAAGTTATGAAAGTCACAGTAACGAGTTTATATTATTATTTTCTGAGCAAATCCTGAGCGTACTTTCTTTTTTATATCTTAAGTTTTTGACAGGTCCTATAACTCCTTATTCACTAAGTTTCATAATGTGCACAGAGAATTCCAAAGAAATACAAGTCAAAATGGATGCAACTCAAGCAATTACTGTTTTGGCCTAGAAAAATAGGTAAATAATGGTTCTTTTACAAAAAAAAAATCTTGGAGATATTCAAGGGCACTTATTATATAAGTGATTTAATTTAAAGGACTTGTGGGATCTTTCAAAAATGATATCAAAATAAGTTTTTGTGTTCAGATCTCTGGGGTGAACTTTGGGCTAAAGACACTAATTTGAAAATTATATTCTTGTAAATAACAGCTGAGTCCTTTGGGATGGATGCAATGCATTTCTGGGAAGAATGGGAAGAGAAGGCCAAGAAAAGGCTTCCATTCAACAATAAAGAGTAAGAAAAGTTACAGGGTTGAATAAATTCTGTAGATAGATCAAAAGAAACTAACACAGAGAGGTGAGGGTTGGATTCAAACATGTGAAATCTCTTTGTGACCTTGAAAGCAAAGCTATGGGTTGGAAGGAGGGTTAAGAAATGGAAGACAGATTGGGGCAAATGAAAAGAAAGGAAGCAATATGTGATATCAGTGTTAAACACAGTGCGTTGGCTGTGGTTCAAAAACTAGGGTCATTTCAAGTTAACGTGGTGAGCCCAGGAAAGAAGAAAATAACAATGATTTAATTAAATGGAAACCTGATATATAACTGAAATTCAATATTTATGGAATATTCATTCTTTTTCTCAGAGCTGTTATCTTGGTGCATTAACTTTTGAAGTCATCTTTGTGTATTTACTAAAACATACAGTCCATGACACCTTCAACCATGTTAAGTTTTTCTTATTTCCCTGTTTTGCTTGTGTATTGTCCTCTGGTTCCTAAAGATGGGAGACAAGACAGAAGAGCTCACTGAGCTATGAGCTTTCCATGTCTGGTTGTATATTAGAGTAGCTATTAAAAAAAGAGAGAAATTGCTACAAATCTCACAATTGTTATTTAGCACTGTGTTAATAGATAATAATATGTCCCATTTCTCCTGCTAATTTGATAAATTCATTTTCTGTTGGTTTTATGTCTTTTCCCTCAAATATATAATGCTTCACTGAGCATGCATGCACAACCCTGAATTTGCTGAGGAATATGGTTAGCTTATATTTCACTTGTTGATTTCCCATCCATCTATGTAATTAAAATTGTGATGTGTTTTCTGTATGCTATTTGAGAGATTGTGACATCAGGATTAAAGTAATTTCACAAGGTAAATTGGAAATCTTCTTCACTTTTTTAATGATCTTTTGCTGTTTCTATCATGTGGATATTATAATTCCTTACCACTGAAAAATACAACTTGTTGCAGCAGTTGAGGGAAAATGAAAATATAGAGCCAGACACAGAGATGATATTGGCCTATTTCTCCCTAAAATATTAGAGTCTCTTTTTTCAAAACTTTTACTTCTTGAAAAATTTTGTTTTTCTGTATGCTTTCTGCCAAAAATACCCATACATTTCATAAAAATTATATTAATTAGCATAGTCTTGGATATGTATTCTTTATTCTAAATATATTTTAATATTTTTATTGAATCATTGTGTGTGTCATAAAAAAACATTTCAATCAATCTTAATCATCTTTATATGCCTTCCCCACCGGCACCCCCATAGCCAGCCCAACTGGAATCCTTACATTCTTTCCTCTGCGGTAAGGTCCACTGGTCAAGTTAGTGTCCCCAGATGACCTCAGTACAGGTTTATTCACTGAGATCTAGTCAGCCTACCCAGAGTACCTCACTTTATGAAGACTAGCTGATCCTCACTCAACAGTAATCAGTTGCAAATATTTCTTAAGCAAAGGTTGGGGTCTGCTGTCCATTTTCCCAGAACCATGCTAAGCTTTTCTCTGCGTGAGTTTGCATGGATCTTGAACATGCCCAAACAATTGCTGTGGGCTCATATAAGCAGAGTTCCAGGAGCTGGTAGGTTCGTTTCCATATGTTCACATACCTCACTGACTCTTACAATCTTTCTGCCTACTCTTCCACAATAGTCCCCGACCCTGAGTGAGTGAGACTTAAAAAAAGAGTCCTTTCCAGGCACCCATACTCCGCAGATTCATACTCTCCATGATTTAGTCATGTGATACTGGCCCATTGTTGCATGTGGGGACTTCATTAATAAGAACTGAGAGAAGCATTGGTGACTCCTTTACCCCTTGTTCTAAATTGTGTAAGTTTTGGGTCTACACCCAAAAGGCAATTTACAAACAATGTCTGTGTGTGACAAGCTGTGGTACTCTGTACTAGTCTCTGGTGCAAAAGAAGCTTATCTGATGAGTGGTGATTAGGATACTTAACAGTAAATATAAGGATACATATTTTGCATTTAGTAAGAAGTTATGTTAGCCTAGGGATGTGACAGCCCTGGGGATTTCTCTAAGACCTATGACCTCTGCAGCCATATGTATTTGGCTATGATTATAGTACCACATGAGATTCCTCCCATTGACTAGGTTCTAAGACCAATTAAGACCATTGATTGGCCCCAAGATAAAAGTGCCACTACTGTACCAGTGTCAAATGCTGTGCCAGTCATCATCAATGTAGTTATTTGGTCATGAAGTTGATGTTGGACCATCAACTGATGTTCTCTGTTTGCTACTTCTGCAGTGCTCTCCAGAGCAATGGGGTCTAACCTTTAGGGGAAGTGACTTCCAGGTCAGTTCCAGCTCCATTGCTCCAAGTCCTGACTCCAAAATATGTCCTGTCTTCAGTAATAAGGTCTTACCTTCTAATTCTGGGTAGCAATCAAGGGCTGTGGCAATAGCCTGTGTAATTTTGGGAGTCTCTTGAACCACCCTGGCCAACAATTAAAATGAAGTTTTCTCTTTTCCAACACTGTTTCTTGTTAAGTACCCTTCAGCTATGCACATGGACTCAGATACAGATGTTGAATGTGGAATTTGTCATTAGGTTGTTAGAATAATATGAGTCCCTCTGGTTTTTTACACTAGCTAGGCATTATTTATCTCTCTCTTCTCTCTCTCTCCCTCTCTCTATCTAACCTTCCCTCCAGGCCCTCCTCATTTAAAGTACTCATCCTATTGCAGAGATATTTGTACATCCATGATTGTTGCTATTCTTTTCACAATAGCTAAGGGATGGAAGCATCTTAATTGTCCCTCAGCTGAGAAGTGGATAATGAAGATGTGGTACATTTACCCAATGGAGTTCTACTCAGTGGTAAAGAAAGGCAAAATCATGGCATTTGGAGGTAAATGAATGGAGCTAGAAACTGTGATGCCAAGTGAAATAACACATAATCAGAAAAACAAGCTACGTATGTTCACTCTCATTTGTGGATCCTACCACCAAACTTGGGATGAAACTGCAGGACCCAGGAAAATGGAAAGCAACCAAGGAAGTAAAGGAAATGAAGGAACCTAAGAGAGAAGAAGAATAGGGGACCGTTGTTACTAAGAGAGAAGTAGATAAAAGGGGTGTGTTTAAATGGAACGGGAGAGGGGGTGATAAGAGGAAATATGAGAATAGAGGGAAAGAAGGAGCTCAAGAGGGGTGGGGCCTTAGAGATTTCAAATACAATATTTTTATGAATTCTTTGATAATTTCATACATGCGTACAATATATATTGTTCATGTTCACCCTTAAATCATTCCCCTAGCCTCTCACAGACCCACCCCCAACTTTCCCTGCCTCCCAAGTTTGTATTGTTTTAAAATGACACACCTAGTCTAATTTGTGCTAGCTCAGACCACTAGGGGTCGCACCCTTAAAACTGATTCTCACTCCCCTAGAAGCCATCGACCGTCAGTGCTCCCAAGGGAGAGAAGGGGGTGCACGAGGCCCTCTTCTCTCCATGCTTGCATGTTGACTGGCTTGATCTGGCTTGATCTGGCTTGATCTGGTGCAGGCAACACAGCTGCTGTGAGTTCATCAGTGCGATGGTTCAGTAATATCCTGAAGATAAGTTCACGTTATTACACCCAGGTGGATAAGTGCTCTTTTTAAAATTTTTTATTATTTTTTTAAAATTTTGATGTGTATGAGTGTGTTGTCTGCAAGTGTGTAAGTACATCAATGCCATGCCCGTGGAGGTCAGACGGCATTCAGAAACCCTGGAACCGGAGCAAAAGACAGTTATTAGCTACCATATGGGTCCTAGGAATCGAACCTAGGTCCCTGGAAGAGCACCTAGTGCTCTTAACCACTGAGCTATCTCTCCAATCCCAGATATGTACTTTAAATATAGTGTCTTCTGGATATTGGCTTTATCAATCAATTTGTAAAGCCATTTATAAACAACATGAGAAAATTCAATTCAGTTAATCAAGTCACTGTGTCATTTTTGTTAGAGGAATATGCTTTAATCATTACCACCTACAAAGACACTCCGAGTTTAAACACAGGCTATGTTATTTCGGTCAATCTTTCAACATGCTGTGGCTTAATTTTCTCATCTGTAGAACAGTAATAGTAACAACAAATCATAAGAGTAATTGCTGGTGTGGTGGACTAAATGTATTAATGCATGCATACTACTTAAAAGAACACCTGACAAATGCTAAATTGATAACTCACAGTTGTCAATACTATCAGTATGGCTTCAATTAATTTGAAAGCATGTTATTCTGCAAGAAAATTTTACTTATCATATATTTATTAAATAGATATTTTTAAATAATAGAAAAATCCCAGTATGTTTTTTAATCCCAGGCTTTTAATCCCAGCACTCAGGAAGCAAAGGCAGGCGTATCTCTGTGAGATCAAGTCAAGCCTGGTTTGCTTTGTGTGTTCCAGGATCACAGGGGCTACATGGAGACCCTGTCTCAAAAAGATCAAAACACCCACATCAGAAGGATCTAAGAAAATAAGTCTCTGGATAATTTTAAAATAATAGCAGCAATGAAAAGCCTACATTTCTAAAATTACAATTTAAAAATTTGTATCCTGAACTTATATGGAGAATTTTATATTTCTTTAAATTACTGGCACATTATATTTGAAGCTATCTCTTGTGTATGCTCTCAATAATTCCTTTCTTCTTTCATTTAATTACAAATTCAAGGGGCAGAGTCTTTCTTAAACTACACAAAGACAATGGAAATATCAACCCTATTTATATTTGAAAAGGTGATTTGTGGAGCTTGACTATAACTTTATTCTTATCAAAGCATTCTGATGTAGCAACACAACTGTCTTGTATTATCATATGCCAATAAAGCCATACCTTCTACATACCCATGCTGTGCTTTTGTAGATTCTGGGTTCCATGGCTTGGAGAAGAGGGAGATTGTGAAGAAAGGAAGCCTCAGAATGGACATGATAACAGAGAAGCAGCCTGCGAAGATTACAGGGTTCAGTGTCCAAATCAAAGAACCCATCCTTAGTAATAAGAACACAATTAAAATAACCTTGTAATTCAACATTATTATTGCCAGCAATGCTCCAAGCAAAAGAAAATAAAATCCAAATCAAGTTTGAAAAGTTTGAACAGTAAGATCAATTGTTCAGTCATAGAACAATCTTCTCTTGTTTCTAGAATGCAGCACAGAGAAAGGACATTCCAGGATCCAACTAAGACACATTGTTTCCTATAGAGACATACACAGTAAGTAAGTGAATGAATAATCATGAAGTTTCCATCTGTGTTAGCAAGATTTGCATTATTATAACACAAGTCCTAAGATAATAAAGGTATAAAAAGTAAGTTGTTTTGGAAGTACTAGTCCACAGTGGCCTGGCTCCCCCGCTTCTATCTGTGGTGAGGCAATGCATCATGGAAGGAGCATGTGACAGAAGAAGACATTCGCCTCATGGCAAGGAAACAGAGAGGATGTGGAGGAGGCCAGTTTCTCAGTATCTTCTTTATTTTTAATTTTTTATGGAACCGTTGTGTGCTTCATACAGAACATCTCAATAACTCTTAATCATCTTTGCACCCCCTTCCCACCAGCACTCCCCGTAGCCCCACAAGTGGAATGTTAAGGTCTATTATGTCAGGTTAGTGTCCACAAACGTTCCTCAGTGCAATTTTATCCACTGAGGCTGAGATCTAGTCAACCTATCCAGAGACCCTTTGCTTTAAGAAGAATCGCTCATCCTCACCAAATGGTAATCAGTTCCTGGTTCCTGCAGTTACATCAGGATACATACTCACATATAAGGTTTGGTGTTAGGATCCAGAAATGAGAGAGAACACATGTCATTTGTTTGTCTGATTCTGTGTTACTTCACTTATCATAACAGTTTCTGGTTCTATCCATTTACCTCCAAATGTCAAGAGTTTGTCTTTCTTTACCACTGAGGATAATTCCATTGTGTAAATGTGCCACATTTTCATTATCCACTTGTCGAAAAGAACAGCAACAAACATGGATGTACAGATAATCTCTGCAATAGGATGAGCCCTTTGGATATATACCAAGGAGTTGTATAACTGGGTCAAATGGTAGGTTCATTTTTAGTTTTGTAGGAGTTTTCCACACTGCTTTCCAAAGGAATTGCATAAGTTTAAAATACAACCAGCAGTGAATGAGCATTCTTCTTTCCCCAAATCCTCTCTAGCATTTGATATCATTTGTTCTCTTGATCTTAGTCTGTCTGACTGGGGTAAGATGAAATCTTAAGGTGGTTTTAATTTGCATTTCCCTAATTATTATTGCTGAATGCATTTTAAAATATTTCTTAGCCATCATTATTTCTTCTTTTGAGAACCCTCTGCTCAGATCCTTAGCCCATCTTCTAATTGGGTAGTTTCTGTTTTGATTCCTTATTTTTTGAGTTCTTTATATATTCTGATGTTAAACCTTTGTCAGATGCATCACCGGGAAAGATTTTCTCCCACTCTGTCAGTTTTCTCTTCACTTACTTGGTTGCTTCCTTTGCTCTACAGAAGCTTTTTAGTTTAATGATGTCCCATTTGATTATTGACCTTAATTCCTGAGCTACTGCTGTCTGATTTAGAAAGCCTTTCTCTACACCTATATCTTGTAGGTTACTGCCAAAGCTTTCCTCTAATGGTTTCAGAGATTCAGTTTTCACATTGAGGTCCTTGGTCCATTTGGAGTTGACTGTTGTACAAGGTGAAAGATAAGGTTCTAGTGTCATTCTTCTACAAGTGGAGATCCAGTTTGTCCAACACCATTGGCTGAAGATGCTATCTTTCTTCTAGTGAGTGTTCTTGGCTCCTCTGTCAAATATCAAGTGGCTGAAATGCATGTACTCATGTTTGAGTGTTTAATTAAATACCGCTGGTCTTTAGGTTTATTTTTGTGCCAGTACCATGGTGTTTTTATGACTATAGCTCTGTAACATAGTTTGAAATCTGGTATAGTATTTTCCTACTGCTTTGCCCTTTGTGCTTAGAGCTCCAGTGAAATCAACCTTCCAATATTCTCCACTCCTTAAGAATTCTATCATATTCAAACAGTACCATTCTGGAAACCAGTCCTTAACACATATTGGGAATCACTTTAAATCCACACTACAGTGCTGACTGTGGCTTATTTTTGAAGAGATGGAGCACTATATAATGTGAATGCTCACCTCCCAAAACTTTTTGCTAGGTCTCATCAGAGAGCATAAATATATTGGTATACAGTCATGTAGACAAAAGCTGAAATAGGATCAATTCACTTCTTGGTACAATAAATAAAATCTTGTTTTGGATCCATGTGGTCCATGTTCCCATGCTGGAAAGGAAGAGGGTCAGAGGAAGTTGGAGAGACTGTGAGGAGTCTGGGAGCAGATAAAACACGCTTTACTCAACAACACACAGGCCATTAGGAAGGCAGCAGCCAGCCTGCACCCGGTATATACCGTCATACATGATCCACACACAAGCAGGCACAGGCACAGACATAGACTGCTCAGGGGCATGGAGGCAGACACATGGGCCTATATACAGATACAAGTAGTTTGCCAACTTGGAGGCTCAGGCCTCTAACTTAAGGGTCATATTTAAAGATGCGCACACATACACACACACACACACACACACACACACACACACTGTTTAAACTGTGATTTTACTTGGGGCTTTCCAGACATCTGATGTTAGCCATTTTACCCTGAACTATAGACTCCTGAATCCAATGTCACCCATGTTTCAGCTGACTCATACCAAATATCCATTCACCCCCATGCTGTCTAAACAAGAGCTGTTCCTTACAGCCCTCCGTTCCCAATAAGGATCTCTCTACATTGTGCTCCATTTTGACGTGAAAGATGTGACCTAAGACATGGATGTTTCTGATAACTATTTCCTAATTAGTAGTTTGGAATACATCCGTATATCCATAAATCCCTACAGAAAAATATTGCTGTCCTTTAGAAATCTCAGCAAATTGTTTCCTGTCTCATCAGCTGCACACTCAAACTACTGTCATGGACCAAGACCTTGGACACAGAAAGGAATGAATAGACCACCAACTAGGAATTGATTGCATTCGTCTTCTGAAAAGACCCACAAAGTCCTATAAATGCTTTTAGAATAAGCAGCTCGAATAATTGCATTATATCACTAAACTACAACAAAATAATGATTTCAAGGGACTGTCTGACATTTACAACTAGGCAAAGGAGAGACCTCAAATCAATCTCTGAGCCTGGTGGAACAAGTTGTTTTGTGACTAGGCTGACTGATGTTAAATGTTTAATTTAATGTGTGTAAGCTTAAACAACGGAGAGACTTTAGGGATCTAATTTTTTTACTCTTAAAAGATTCACCAACAACACCCTTTTCTTAAAGTTAAATCATTAGATTAAATGATGGGGGATATTTTGAATATCAGTATTCTCTGGATTATAAAACATTTGATTAAATGAAGTAGTATTTTTTCTCAACGTATTTTTATTGAATTTTTGTGGACGTCATAAAATAAACCTTAATTATATTTAGATTCCCCCGCCCTATTTGCACACCCATAGCACCCCAATCCCAGATTTCATGCATTCTGCCATATATGCTAAGGCTTACAAGCAAGTTCTTCTAGGAACCTTCTCAATAAACTTATAGCAATGAGAACAGCATTCATGAGACCCATGAAGACTCACTCAGACAAAATGAATTATTCTTTGAGGAACAAATTTTACATGGATCAGGACATGGAAGAGTCTAAGCAATGATTAGGGTGGACAGAGATGTGCTCTGATATGGATTGTGCTATTGTCTCCTCTAACTCAGTGGCCTGGAGCATGGTGATTTGCCACAGTTTCTCCTGTTGGAGGATGACTGAGGCAGCTGCCTCTACAAACTAAGAAACCCCACACTTAGCACTGAATACCATATGCTTTCTGCTATTCCCAGGGACTGCCAAGTATGTATCCATGCTGCATGACCATTCCTGGACAGACTTAAAGAAATGCCTATTGACCTCAGAAAGAGAGGGAACTTACCAAAAGAACGAATTCTATCCAAGTCCAGTTTGGAGTATTAATGAGTTTGTCTGAGTAACTTTCAGAAGTATGGGTGAGTTACAGAAGACATACCAAAAGGAAGCCATCTGAATGGCTTAAAGGAGCTATAGCACCAAAGAGTCTCATCACAGCCAATTCTGTACCTCTCACATAATGTGCAAAAGGAGAGCAAGCTCCATAAAGGTCTCCTGAGCCTCCTGAAAGCTCCTGAATCTAAGGCATCCACCTTCTCCCGCAACAAAGAAATGTTAATAGACTTGATCCTGTTGGGTCTGAGTAATCACAGATGCTCTGCTTCAAGACAGTGGCGGTCATGTCCAGCCTATGGGAATCATCTACCTGGAAGCCCATCAAGGTACACAAGTCCCAGTGGCTTCCTTAGAATTCTGGTAACATAGCTTGGAAACACAGGGGTGTGAATACTGTGGAGAAGATGATTTGAGGCTAAAGAAGTGAAAGGAACTCAAGGATAAGTTGTTCTCCCTCCTGTTCCCTAGACAGAAAATACCAAGCTAAACTACCAGGACACACACAGACACGCACACACACGTACTATGCTCGCAGACATAGTGCAGGTCATCCTGGTCAGGAGTTCTTTGTGTTTGTCCCTCAGGTACTTATTCTTGTTTCCTTGAGATGGTACTTCTCCTTGACAGGCTAGTGTGTGCATTGCTGCGTCGAGGTCTGTTTTCTAAAAAACTCACTATAAGAAAAGAAATATAGTTTTTAAAGTTTCATTCTTCAAAGAGGAAAAATGAGGATCTCTTGAAAAATTCTATGAAATTACCTTCCACATGCTTATTTGTTAAATGGCATATTGGAACTTGTACTTCAAATTTTCTGAAGTTGTTTCCGTACCACGGGTTCTTTGGAAAGACATATGAATCATTTATCAGTCTATTGTTATCTATGATGAGCCAATATTTACCCTATAATTATTTACACCTTTGCTAATAATGTGGGAACTAATAAAATCTGTGTGTGGGCAGAGTAATTTCACTGGGTCAGCTTGAAGATCGCACTGCTGGCTGGCCTCGGCAGGTGTTCATTTCATTAGCGTCGTATCATTTCCACTCATGGCAGTTTCATTTCATCAAAGCATAGTAATTACAGAACATAGCAAGTAAATTCTGAAGAATATCATAAAATGATAATCACAGGCTTGGTGATCATATGAATAAGGTACTAGGCCTCTGCTTCCAGGATATAATAAATAAATATCTGTGAACTGGTCTGTGAAAGATGTAGAACACAGACATTAAAGACACAATACATAAAAAATAGAGGATAAATTATCATATCCCTACCTGAAAGAATGAGTTGTTTATACTTACCTTATATAAAATCATTACATGTTAGATTTTACTTGTCTAGGATGCATAAACAAATGTTTGAGGGGCTTGAATTAAAATTTTCAACTATTATTTAACTATAGTTCTCTTTTTAAAATAATATTTTTATTGATTCTTTGAGAATTTCACACAATTTAGATTGATCCCGTTTAGGCCCCTTCCCCTCCTAAACCTGCCCCCACCCAACTATCTCCTTCATTTTATTACCTTTATTATCTTTTAAGGCCCATCAAGTCTAATTAATTGTAGAGTGGATCAATTCTCCAAAGAAAAGCCTGAGGAGCTGTGGGGTGTTAGGTTGGTCTGCCTCTCCCAAAGAGAAATTTTAATAACATTAGTGTTCTTCAAACACTCATGGGTGTGGGCCCATACCCTGGAATCCAGCAACTTACCTGATACCAGACCCTTAAAGAAAACATTCTCCCTCTCCCAGAAGCTGTCAATTGCAGATTTTATTTTCGTTTTTTCTCTGCCAAATATATTTCTAAGAAACAAAAGTGTTTGATTAGTCTTAGAAAAATACAGCCTACTACAAATAAAATTCATTTAAATTTTGTCATTGTATCCAGAAATATACTTCTTTAATAACCAAGGAAATTTTTCCTGTCATATATTTATATTTTATTTGGATTTTACTCATATTTGGTATGAATTTTCTAATGCATTGTTTTGAAAGTGTAAAACAGTACAGTAAATATGATCATATCAAACAAAATTTAAAATTTACAAATATGATTTTCAATAATAAAATAAACAGTGCTATGAAAAACGGAACTAGATTATTTTGTCCAAGAGAATTCAGACCATATATTGTTGATATTAAATTCGTCAACACATAGATTTGTTTCCATTATCAATTTATAACTAATACAAAGATGAATTATCTCTTCCTTCCATTTGCTATCATCTTGCATTGACAACTTTATAAAAAAATAAACATACAAGGTTTTTAATGTATTTATATATTTCAAAGTATTGAAATATTATGTGCTTATCTTGGTATGCCTAAGTCTGTTTACTCTTATAATTTCAATATGAAACTAAGAACATCATCTACATTTATGTCATTGTAATGTGATGCATGCCTTGAATACATGCAATTTGTATTTTTCAATTATACCTCAATAAATTTGTACAAAAGAATTTTAAACATCTTTATTAGCTTTACTAACATTTGGATACACTGAACAGTGAATATAGAGGCCCCCATCAATCCTCCTTCCCCCATTAGCAGGGCATTTGTCCGCATGCCTGGGATCCCAGAACTCTGGAGGCTGAGGCCGGAGAGTCCAAAGTTCAATGCCAGGCTGGGCTGTATAGTGAGACTTTGTCTTAAAACAAAACAAACAAAACTCATGTACCTTGTTTACAGAGAAAAAGGAAATATAAACAAAATAAGTGTGCCTGGTAACTTGAGTTCAATCACTAAGACCCATGGTGGAAAGACAGAAGTTGTACTATGACCTTCACACAGGTGATATCACATGCACATACCTGCATGCACACATAGACATCACACACACAATAATAATAATAATAATTACAATAATAATAAATAGTTTTTCAACATTCAAAATCCTATGTTTTTGCAAACTCCAATAAGTACCTTAAGCACTAGTACTTTTGCATGACCATAAGAATTTCATTTTTAGACACCATGCTTTTAGGCTCTGCTATACCTTGTGTGTTGTTTAGCATTTTTTTTTCTTTTCTTTTTCTCTTTACTTTTTTTTTTAATTCTCTGACCAAATGCACTAGGGAAACAACTTGAGAAAGGAAAGCTTTATTTTGGCTTGCTCTTTCAGAGGGTTCAGTAGAAGGCACGTAGTGTAGCAGAACAGCTTACATTGGTAGTGGCTAGGAAGCAGAGAATGATTATCTGTGCTAGGACTCCATCTCTGTATTCTTCTATGTAGTCCATTAAGTTCCCAGCCCATAGGATGGTGCCAGTTGAAGTGGTTTTGCCATCTCTAATCAGTCCTCTCTGAAAAGACAATCATAGACACACCTCAAGGCATGCTTTCCTTGTCTCCTGGATGCTTTTCAGTGCAGAGAAGTTGACACTCAAGATGAACCATGGCGCTCTGTGTCATAGCTATGACTGCGGCTTTCATGAAAATACTTTGATAGTTCTTCACTTCCCAAAGGTTGCAAGATCACAGTTCCTTGAAAGGCAGGAGAATGTCTCCTTGGTTGGCAATATATTTCAATGCTTGGTTATCAGCATATGCACATCTCATGATGCGAAATCTGTGAACAGCTCAACTAAGGGCAGAGTGATATGTCCAGTCATTTAAAGGTTATTTTCTCCCCAATCTCCCTCTTTACTTCTAGAACAGAATGCCTCATCTAGCTTTGCAAAAGTTTAGTTAAATAAAGAATAAACAGTAGGCAAGAACTGGTAGGTTTGTTCTCAGGGACCAATAAAGTCCAGAATCATCTATCCACACCAGCTCAGAATTCCATCAGACACCTTGAGATGAGCATGACTCACCTTACATTTAGCATATCTATATGTTGAAATGATCATAGGACAAGTCAGTTATGTAATTTAATGCAGAGTAGTACTTCTGTTTTCTGTGATTAGCTACAATTTTACTTCTGCTTTGGGAATATGCTTTTTTATAGAGATTATTGGAAAACCAATGTGAAAATAAAGCTGAATCTATACACAGTGAATGACTTTTGCATTCTTGTTCATATATTCTATTACTTATATGTGGGTCATTCAAGACAGAAAACATCTGAAACAGAAATTATGAGAGACTGAATTCCCACTGCCTTTTATCTATCATACTTGCTACAGATCATCCAACAAATCTTCCAAAGAGAGAAGAAAAACGGTCTAATCAAATAAGCAAAGGGAATTTTTCAATGAGAAAGGTGAGGGGGAGATAAGAAGACAGAAGTGGAGGAGAAGAATGAAAAGAGAGAATAATGTCAACAAAAATGAATGAATAGGTCAATGAATTAATGATTAATAAATAAAAAAAGCAAATCAATCAATTCAAGAAAATGAATTCCTGGCACCTTGGTACTTAAATTTTCGTGTTGACTTTATCAACCTTTTTTTTCCAATAAAAGCCTAGTTGTACAGGGGAAGTAGGTCAGTGGACAGAATACTTGCTTACTCCACAGGAAGTCCTGAGTCTGTCTCCAACACCATGTGTATTCAGTATGGTCGTATACTCCTGCAATCTCAACACTCAAGTGGTGGGAGCAGGAAGATCAGCAGTTCAAAGTCATCCTCAATTCCATAGTGAGGTTGGGCCAGCCTGAGCACATGAAATCATATCCCAAAGGATGCATAGCTGTTTGCAGCTAGGAAGGTCATCTCCCTCAACACAACCAGTAACTTGTCTTACAGGGCAAAATAGTGTTGTGTTTAAGGAATCTGGGCAGTGATCTTGAACTCGATAGAAAATAGAAAACTAAGCCTTCTGAACATAGCTAACAGAGCCACCCTGTGATTTTTCAGCAAGTGCACATGATAGAACTTTCAGGGTATGCACATTTATTTTGGCAGGGTGGGGAAATATTTAAACCCTTCACATGAGCTTCTTAAGTAGCAAAACCTTCTGAATTATTTCCTGCTTTGATCCACTTACACTTTAATGCGTTCAGACAACTGTGCCAGCTCAGTAATGTTCCTTAACTTGCTGACAGTCGTGTTCTAAGACCCTGGGTCCTATTTTCACTGCCTGTCACTCTCATTTTTGATAGCCATATGATCATAGTCATAAATACAGAGAAAGTTACGAATTATATGATAAATACTTTGCAAGGTTACTTATGTATTTCACAAAATTTAAAAACAATTAAAGAATCAAATGTATTAGCATTGCTTAGTAGGTATGCATAGGCAAGCCACTGAGGTAATTTTCAAGATGACCTAATGGGGATGGTAAAAATTTAATTTTAGCATCCAGAACAAGGATTTCGAGGTTGATTGATAGACCCCATTATTAACTTTGTCTTTTCAGTTTTCTACATATGGAAATGAGAAGCTATGAAGAGCCTCTGTTTGCCCTCTTCAGGCAGGGTGGGTTGCTTGTTCTTGATGATTAAACATTGTTATTACAGACTTTCCCCATGTTTGATCCCCTAGTCCTACAGTCAATATATCATATCTTTATCACTCTTCTCAGATTGGTTTAGAATACTGGACAAGAATACTCTTTATCTAATCTGAATATTTCCACGTGAAGTCAAATTAGACTTAATATTAAATTGAAGAACTCTGAGTAATTATTTCAAGAAAGCTTTACCTCACCACCTCAGGATGATCATTCTAAGAATATTTATTAATCCTAAAGGAAAGCCAGCTTCCCCACATAACTGTAGGCTATCAATCTTCTGCCACAGTTTTGGTTTTGCAAACATAATGTCTGCTTTCTATGATGACCAAGTAGATGGCACAAAGAGGAGAATATGTGATTTCATGTTCCTAGTACACAGGTGTAAAATACATTGTGTTAATATATAGTTATGTGTGGTTTGAGCTGGGTCTGGAAGAAGGGTTGCTCATTCTCTCCCTACTTCAGACCCAAGCATGTTTGTCTCAGAGTGTTCTCTGATACCCCTTGTCTGGGAATGGGCTGCCAATGAGGCAGGAAGGGAAAAGAATAGCAAACAACCCAAGAATAAAAGCATCTTGTCCTTGAGACTAGCTAAAGGGTAAGCCATTTCCAACAGAAGTTAACTGTAGTTATCCCATGATATCAGAATGCCTGAAGTGGGCATGGGAAGCGGGAAATTTCAGTCATGGGAAGCTCATTCATGTAAAAGAAGCTCAAGTGGGAACTTGAGCTTGCTTTAATCTGCTTTAATCTGGTCTCTCAATCAGGCGGCACCAGTCATCTCTGCTGGATGCTCTCAACTCCTGAGTTGATGTTTTGCCATCTAGATACTGCTTCCTGCTTGATGCTTGCTACTTTTTCTTTAAATTTTTGTTTACTGTATGTAGTAAACTGATTCATTCAAAAGGAAAAGCATAGTTATCTTCGATCATTCTTGAGATGCTATGAAACAACAGGCTTAAGTAATCCTGGCTGCCCAAAGCATAGCATTCATTCAGTATTAATGGGAAGTTGGTATTAAGACTCACTTAGACATAAAAGGCCCATATATGAAATGATATATAATTTAAGTATAAGTTATATAGATCCTTCTATAAATTCAAATGTTGAAAGTACTTACAATGCAATATAAATACCAGGTGAATTTATTATTTTATTACATTATTTAGAAAACAATGATGACCTGGAATAATGGAGCAACTAAAGTATATTTTGGTTCTTTGTGGACAAGTTATTCCCAAGAGAAAGGAGACCAAAGTTGAGATGTGCGTCTCCAGGTTTTGTTATGAATTTCCAATTAATAAGTCTTACCCTTCTCCATGCTCAAAGTAAGTTAATTAAGGACAGAAGTATGAAAATGTGTTAATTTCAAGCTTGTCACAAGTAGGAACCCAGAGTGAGGAGACATCTTTGACAACTCCTGAATGAAATAGCAATACAAAAATGGCTAAATCAACAGGTTTTTATTTAGTTATCATCTCATGGTTTAGAAGTTTGGTCCAGTTGCTATGCATTTTTTTTGTCATCTGTGGAACCCCAAGCAGACAAGACACATAGCAGTTACATGGGAATAGATGTCTAGTATACCTTTGCACACATCCCTGGTGTCAGCTACAGCAATGTACTTGTTCAAATGGCATCTCCAAGATGCCTGTTGAGAATTCATGCAAGCATTCATGGTAGTAGGAACGTGAGAACAATTGCTCAGAGTCTATGGAGCTTGTTACTCCTGCAGCATTCCATTTGTCAGAGCAAGTCACAAGGCCAGCTCAGGCTCAGGAATGTGAAACAGGAGGCTCTGTGTTAACTGGAGGGGCAGCCACAGGCGTCTCACACAGGCATGGGAGGACTTTGTGCCCTTCTTTGCCAGTCTAACACAGAGTGTTTCCCATGAACTAAAAATATGTAATGATAGGCAAACAGATTGCTACTATGCAAAAAAGAAAGACAAAAGAAAGAATAAGTCCAAGAAATTTCATGATTAATTTCTAAAGCTTATTTTATTTTATCTGTATGCTCGCATATAGGCAGGTGCACCCATTTCGTATCTACAGTGGTAGAAAAGGGTGTTGGATCCCCTGGAACTGGAACTCTAAACGGTTGTTAGCGGCATTGTGAGTGCTAGGAATTGAACCTGGGTCCTTTGCAAGAATATTCTTAACTGCTGAGTCATCTCTCCAGCCCCATAAAAAGACTTTTTGAATGGCATGCCAGGTGGTTAAAGAGGTAATATAAGACAATAACTTTATATTATCAAAGATACTAAAATATCAGAGTCCCTAAAAATGCAAATCTGTGTTACTTTACTGGAAAAAAAAAATTCAAAACTCTAAATGGTTTCCTGAAAGCAAATGAAATTCAATGATGGAAAAAAAATATTGGAAAACAAATTACCATGATCTGATCATATGATATAAAATTAGAATGTTAAACTTATTATTTTCATCAATGCTGCATACATATGTATTTAACTATTTTACTGCACCATACTTGTTTCTGTCTGACTTCTGTTGTTTTATAAAAAGTATGTTGGTGAGAACTTAGAGATCCCTTAATCTGTGAGTAAAACAATAAGTAGCATTAGGAGTCATTTTAATACTATGTCTATTTAGCAGAATAATAATATTAGGCTCTACTTTATGACTTTTAGCCTCATAACCACAGGTTCATAAGCCTAAGATGTTTCCTAATTCTGCAGATGCTGTTTAACACAGAAAGCCAAAACTGTCAATTGTGAAGGGCGTATGAGACTGCAGAGTGATTGTAGTTAAATAAAACACCCATATCAAAGCTCTGCCTCCAGTGGCTCAGGGATCATTGCAAAGGAGGAGGTGGAAAGACTGTAAGAGTCAGAGGTGGTTGATAACCATAAGGAAACAGAATCTTCCAGCTATCTTGGAAGTTATTCATATGAACTCAACAGTGATGGTGACAGTATGCACAAATCCAGCATAAGATCAAGCCAGACAAAATCCTAGCATGGACATTGGGACATTGGGACTTTGGGAAGTGGGTAAGGAACCCCAACCCTACAACCAATGGCTGCTGGCAGGAGGAGAGTCCGTCTTCTTTAAAGGTGAGACTCTTGGTAAGTTAACCAGACTCCTGTGGATGGACCCACACTGAAGGATATTTGGGAACACAAATTTGGCTCTATAGGCATATAAAAGTATTATATATATTATATATAATAGAATATATATAATACATATAATTTGGTGGGGCAGTTAGAGTGCAGTTATGTAGTTAGAGGAGAGAATATGGAAATAATCAAAATATTGTATGACATTCACAAAAATTCAATAAAAAGAGAAAAATATGTTTGTGATAATTCAGTGTATAATTCAGCTTGTATGTTACAAAAGGGTTCTGACAGAACTGAAGGAATAATAGATGTCCATGGAAACTTAAAACTGTCTTCAGAGAGGAAAATTTGTGGTCAGCTGAATAAGAGGAAATGGCAATATTTTATGGGCAAGCAATTATTTTGAAATTTAAGTTCAGAAAGGCTATGAGGATGTTGGATAGCATTTGAATTTATGTAGACATTGGCCCCTGAGAAATTAATAGGCAAACACCTTTCTTTTGAGGGGTTGGGGTATTTCTTCTCGTACACATTGGTAATTACAATATTGGCTCTTATTCCAAGTCACCCAATTAGGAGCCACTTTTTCAGACCTAAAGGCATAGACAGACTATAAAAACTGACTAGACATGTATTTTGTGAAGTTGAGATACATGATGGTAGATCTATCATGAGTTAACAATTAAAAAAACACAATGGCACCTTGAAACAAAAGCCCCACTGACATGGTCAGTACTTTCTGTATCTGTTTATTCAGAGCTCATTTCAGTAGCACATCATCAAACACAGAATGCAAAGACAGAAGCAATCAATTCATCTTGAACATCATAGCTGGATTAAGAACCAAGAAGGGTTTATGTAACAAGTTAAGAATTAAAGAATCAGCTAATTACCATTAGAGTTGTTAATTATTGTTATGAATGTTACTATGCAGTGTTGAAATCAGCAATGGGTTTTTGTATTAAATATCCAAATACTGACAACGTGTGTTTTGTTGGCATTATTATCACTCTGGAGCTCTATGAAAGAGAAAGATGGACAAAAGTATGTAAAGAAAACTAGTATAGGTAACTATGACCATTAGGAAGAGAAAAATTGTATTTTATTTGAAAATATGTTAATATTTGGTTATATTCAAATTAAGTAATTGTTTTGCAAAGAACACGTGTTTAATTTATTTTCAATATGAGCAGTTGTAAGAGATTTTCTAACATGTAAATTAGTAACTGTAATTGAAAATCTTGATTAAAATGTATAACTTCTCTTTTTCATAGAATTATTGAATAGTATCTCAAAAGCCTCTAGGAATTCTCAGAAGGAACCTTGTTAGAGAAACCCTACTTACGTTTCACTACTTCTCTGTTTTAAATTATTCATTCTTGCAAAACAGACTTTTACTTGAGTTCATTAAGTTTTAGAATCTATAGGTTTGTAGAACTCAATTTCTTTAATCATGCATGTAAAATTAATTATTAGAATTTTTATTTTGCTGATTTCAGCAAGTGTATAGAACCACAAAACATAGCCTTCAGCAAAATATGTAATATCTAGCAGAAGAAAAGTGCTTCTTACTTTTTCTTAAAATGAATTTTCTGTTATACTAATTTATACTCAAATCATTAGGGAAAACAGTGTGTGTGTGTGTGTGTGTGTGTGTGTGTGTGTGTGTGTGTGTGTGTATTATAGTGTATCTGTTTGCTATCTTTGCATGTGAAGCCAGAGGAGGATATTGGGGAAACTGCCTTATCACTCTCTGCTTTATTCCTTTGAGACAAAGTCTCTCAGTAAACTTGGACATTGACTGGTGGCCAACAAACTTCAGCAGTCCTCCTATGTTGTCCTTCCGTGGCACTGGGGTTACTAGTGCACATGTTGCCTTTCCTGCTTTTATGTGAGTGAATTTAAGTATTCAGTCTCTGCTCTGATTTAAGTGTGTGAATGTTCTCTGATGGTTCATTGATGAACCCGTGAGGCTTGATCCCAGTGTATCCTATTGGGGGTAGGACCTGTAAATAATAGGGCCTTGTGATAGGTTCATAGGCACAGGAAGGGTGCCCTTGGAATGGACAGTGGGGCATTAATCTCTCTAGTCCAGATGCAGTTAGTGACTTCTTTGCTGCAATATACCCAGCATTGCTACTCGCGCCACAAGGAGAGGTAAACAACAGCAGACTGTGCCATAAAGCCTTTCCTGTGCCATCTGTTTCCAGACCCTAAAACCATGAAACAAATTAACACAAGTATCTTTATCAGGTATTCTGCTTATGACAACAAGCTCATTAACACACTGATATCTTGTCATTAAAAACATACCATCTTTAGCTGGGCCTGGTGGATCATGCCTTTAGTCCAAGCACTCAGTAGGCAAAGGCAGGTGGATTTCTGTGAGCTGCAGATCAGTCTGGTCTACAGTGAGTTCCAGACTAGCTGGGACTACAGGAAAGACCCTAACTCAAAACAACCCAAAAGCAAAAATAAAACAAAACAAGGACCATCTCAGCCATTATAGCCTTTCATTTTCCAAACTAGCACATTTTCCTTTCTTAGACATTTTTCCAATCAGGAAAAGATATGTAAATCATAAATTTAAACAAACAAGGGAAATATGGCTCTTTTTATTAATACAGATTGAGAAGCATTAGCCAACTCATAACCAAGAATGTGCTGAGCAAATAAATGTCTTAGTTTTTTTTTTTTTTTAAGATTTGGGTTTTTCAGTTATGTGTATACATGCTATCTATGTGTGGGTATGTGACTGTGAGTACAGTGCCAGCACAGGCCAGAAGAGGACAGTGGAGCTCATGGGACTGGAGTTACAAGCAGCTATGAACCACTTGACCTGGGTACTAGGAACTGATTTCAGGACCTCTGCAAGAGCAGCATTCACACTTCAACACTGAGCCATTTCTCTAGCCCCTAAATATGTTTAGTTTTTATCAATTATGAGCAACACAAAACGTTTTTCAATTAATAACCAAAATGCTAGGTAAAAAAAAAAGAGCTTTCCATGACTGTATTTGCATTGTCTTTGAACCACTTACTATAATTTGTTGTATGGAATATTTTAAATAGTCACCATCCTGCAATCGGAAGAGAGCATCTGTCAGTCATCAAGACATCTTGAAACATGTAACACTCAAAATTCTTTTAAAACATCCTTTACTGTTTTGAGCGGCACAAGCCAGTACATAGCTCTCAGGTTAGAGTTAACTTTAGAGCACCAGATCATGTACATGTGATCTCCACCCACACTGCTTTGAGCTTTCACATTGATTTTAGATTTTTGTAGCAGATGAGATACTGAGGGCAAAAATGTATACAAAATATGTGGAAAACTGTAACTGTTAATAATATTGTGATTATTTACCAAGACTGGGCAAGGTTAGGGTGTTACAACACAGCATGGCGCAGTAAACTAATACTGCTGCTCGGAGTTTGAGGCCTACCGGAATAAGGAGAGGTGAGAGCCACTAGGATCCGGAGTGAGGTTAGAGGAGACCCACTCTTATAAAAATGGCCCCTGGTGAAGGATGTCACCCCACCCATCATCTGAAGCTTTTTACATACTGATCAGAAAAAGAGGCTGGGAGGAGAGTATAATGCCAGAGTCCAAAGATAAGTTCCATGGTTCGGAGTAGAATGCAGGAGGGATTGTGGGAAGCAGAGTGACGGTGGATTCATTGTATCTTTGGGTTCTGCCAGATTCTCATAAACTAGAGACAGACAGGAGAAAGGAAGATAGAGAGATTCCAAACAAGACAGCAGTCTTGACTTAGATTCAGAAAACACGCGCTGAGCAGCCCAAATATCGCTGAGAGGCTGACTTTGGGTGACAGGGCAATAACTTCACTCCATGACCTGGGACAGGTTTGCCAGAGTTCCACTACCAAAGGCATGCTATGATACCAGGCAGTAAGAAGTTGCTCTTAACAAGTTCAAGTAAGTCAGTGAGGAAATCTGGATGTCAAGGGAGGATGGGGACACTAAAAAGACAGTTCTAACAGATGAAGGACTGCATGTCACCCACCTACTTGGAGGTCTCTAGAGGAATATCTTGTCAGCTTAAGTCTGTTCACTCCTGCCGGGATCGCCGGCAGGTAGGGCGGTGGCGAAGCTGGTCCAGCCAGTCTCCTCCAGGGGCTGAGCGGGATGGTGAGTGTCATGACCAGGCCCCTCTTCACTCCGGAGGAAAAAAAAAACACACCGAGTCGGGAGTCTGTCTAGCAGGATCTCGTTTATTAACCATTACAAAATAACTTATATAGGGTAGGGGCAGGGCTAAAAGGGAGTGAAGGACCAATCGATCTCTGTCACATAATCTGCAGCCAGGCAAAGTCCATTCTGATAGGCTGTCAGACTCAGGTGAGGCTCTGACAGCTGCATTCTAAACGGTTGGTGACAGTTGGTTGTGACAGTTGGAAACAGAAGTCTGGCCGTGGCCACATCAATCTACAGCTCCCAGTGCGTTGTGTGAGGACACCTGTCAGTGTCGCAGTCTGGCCTCGAACTCACAGAGCCTCCTGCCTCTGCCTCCATCAGCTTATCCTACCGGTGTACGCCACCATCACAGGCCCCCAGCAGCCTGAGAGAGGCCCGGAGCGGGGGCTGGCTGGCGTCCTGCCCTGCCTGGAGCTGCCGAGCCACGCTGCGGCCTGGGTGCTGGAAAGCGGCCGCCATTTTGCCTGGGGGCCGCGTCACCACAGACTCAGGGGCGGCCCAGGAGGGGGTGATCCTCGGGGGGCTCAGTGGGGGAAGGCCGGGGCGGCCCACGGCACGGTCGGTTGGCCCCGCGGGGTGGGAGGCCGGCCTGGCGTGGAGGTCAGCGGCCCAGGAGGGGTCGATCCTCGGGGGCTCAGGAGGAGGGGATCGCCAGGGTCAGTGCCCCGGGAGAGGGCGTTGGCCAGGGCAGCCATCTGGGAGAAGGCAATCATTGGCGGCGCCTGCCCCGCCTCCATCTCCCAAACTGTCAGCCGGTGCAGTCGGCCCCACCGGGAACTGCAAACCCATCCTTAAAGGGCGGGCCGGAGCTGCAGCGGCCCTGGAGGCCCAACACACTCCTGCAAAAATCCACTGAGAATGCTCCCTCAAAATGCATTAAAGATAACCAAGGAGTTCCAAAAATAGCATCAATGTCAGTGGCCCTCCCCTGAGATTTAGGTTAACTCATCTGTTCATGATAATATTCACAAAAGTTGAGAATTATTTATGGAAATATTTGGTTGGTTGTTAGCTTCTACTCTGATTTGATGTGGGAAGTCTTTGAACAGGTCCAATCCAGAGGAGGCAGTTTCCTCAAACATAAGCTATCCTCTCCTAACATCCATTAGAGCTAATGACTAATTTTTGCAAGGTTTCCCACAAACTCACACCTTTACCATGAAACCATTATGCATGTAAATTTTTCATGTAGAAACCCACTAGAAGGGGCACATTGCAGTTACACTAAGATACAGTCTTGGTGCTCCTATAGGAACCCTACATACTCCTGCCTCATGATGCTGTAAGACCAATGCATCCCGTACAACACACAACACAGATGAAGGAAACTGACAAGCCAAGCAAGAATGGACAAGATAGATGTATGCATCATTGGGGGGCAGGGAGCTTCATATTGATGCCTTTCATATGAGCATCTACAGAGTTGAAGAGGCAGGACAGGATCATAAGGTATGTGGGGAGGAGCACTCCTAGTTCACATTGAAGTCCAAAGTAAGGGAAAAAATGGTAAGCTATGTTTTCTCTGAGCATCTCTTCTCCATGTGAACGAACAGAAGAACATAACCAAAGATACAAAATAAAACAAGACAGTTTTTTTTGTTGTTTTCCCAATTAGCAGCAGAGTAAGTTTATATAGAGAGATGGTTCTTCCTCCTGTAGAAAACTTGAGCACTAGGCAGAGCAGGGCCACTCTTTCTAGCAATAGCTCTCTGTTACATTAGGTAAACACGTGTAACATGTTCACTTAGTGATGGGGATCTTGGAAGTGCTACCAGAAGACAGAGTCTGGAATGACTCATGAAAGCCATGTGCTGCGATGGTGGGCAGAGACTCCCCAGTTCAGAATCCAACGGGTTTGAATGTATAAGGTTGTTTTTCTGTTTGTTTGGTTTGGTTTTGGATTTGGTTTTGGTTTTGATAGGGTCTCCTTGGTCCCAGCATGCCCAGAATTCACTATGTAGACCACACCGGCCTTAATCTCACAGAGATCCACCTGCCTCTCCTTCCTGAGGCTGGGGTTAAAGGCCTGGGCCACCATGACCAGGGTTGAATATGTAATTAAACATGCAGAAAATGTGCTATCAAGAAACTGTCAGTGTGAATGAAATAGTATGCTGCTAAAATAATATTAATACTTGCCTTGGGTTCAGCTGTGTCTGGATTCTTCCTGCCTATGAATAAACTACATAACTAATCAATTATCAAAACATTTGAGCTTTTTACATGTCTGTCAGGATATTTCTACATGCCTTTGTGTATCTAACAACTTTTATTTTATTGCTCATGAAAATTTTTATGTGTGTGAAGTAAACTATGAAATAATCAAAAGCATGCTTATTATTATTATTTGATATGTTGCCCAGGCTGTCCTGTAATTCACTAGACTGACCTTAAAAATCATGATCTTCTTGCCTTAGTTTTCTGAGTCCCAGAATTATAGTCATGTGAAATTTTTACTCAACTCACAGTGTTTTTTCACTAGGGTGAAAGAGAAGGAAATAAACAACTCAGTGGTAGAAATAAAACAAGACATGGTACCTTGAAGCACAGAGCCATTTCTAAATTGTTCGACTTATGAATGCATTTTGTCACCAAAACCATATAGATAGTAGACCTGTTTTATCCATAACGTAGTAAATTCTTAGTGTTCACAAAGTAGACACAGGCTCAGCAATATGTCTCAGTCTTCTTATAGAAAGACAAGGTGAGTGGATAGTGCTGCCCAGAGAGCTGCAAAGTGAAGCCTATGGCTTCCATATTAAGCACTGAGATGTGATAGGATTCTTATCTCGTCTTCCTCTCTGTTGACTTGACAGTAGCCCCAGGTAAAACTGGCAGAGATACGAGAAAGAAACTAAGAGCATCACAGGTCCTCATGAGTAGAACAGCTGTGTTAGAACATCACAGGACACTGTGTGAGAGTGATCTACTAACCCAGTGAGGTGTGAAATCATTGTGGTGTCAAGGCAAGTATATTATCATCGATAACTAATATTATCTTTGTGAGGAAACTATATGAAAAAACTGTAATTCTACCAGTAAGACAAAAGCTATCAATAGAATGCTTAAGACAAAAGCTATTGCTTATTACAATAAAATCTGATACTGTTGTGTGGTGGTGGGTATATCAACATAACCACAGAAATTATTTATTTTGGTTTGTCTAAACAATGAGTCTTGTTGCTTGAATGTCAAGAAATATCCAGAAACAGGAGGTCTGGTTTAATCCCTTTCAAAAACAACCCAACACACATCATGAAGAACTCAAGTTCCTGAGGCTTAGCTTGTGGCTCTTGATTCAACTCAGTGCTTCAGTTTTCTAACCTGACCATATACATCACAGGAATACCCACCTCATAGAACCCTTCTGAGAATTTTATAGAATAATGCATCTACATCTAGAGCACAGAGTTGGACACACAGTCAAAGTCTAAATGTTTTAAATTTTTGCATTTTTAAATATACACACACGTGAAAATCATCTATTTAAATAGATTATGACATTAGCAAACACAAATTTAAGCTCCTTGTGAAAGTATCTTATGAAAGACGGCATATCTCTCCTGTCTTCTTGCCCAAATACTAACCATGAGCCAGATAAGTTTCAGTCAGTGTAAGACAAATCAAGAAGTAAATAGAAAAAAGAAATAAGCTTAAATTACTGCCCAAGGTATGTGCAAAGACTGAGGAGAAACTATTAGAAAATACTGTATAGAGTTATTTTGTGTTCGGTTCTGGAAAAGAAAGTTAAGAATTTCCAGAACAAATTCTAAAACAGATCTCATTATCTGATAGTCAACTGGCATTCTCTACCTAATGGAAAACTGAATACTAATTTTCACAGCCAATTATATGGCAACCGGAATGGAGAAAGGGACTGGCATGTAAGATTCTGCATGTTCAGATTCTTAAAGTAGTATCTATTATTTTTCCTTATGGGAATATACACTAGTACTTACATTTTAAGATATCAAGAGAGACTAAAAGACAGCATTTTTAAAGATTAGACTCTTTGTAACATTTACTATGTTCCTTAGATTTGATTTCATTGATTTGTTTTATTCTTTAAAACAAAGCTTTTTTTTTTCTTTTCTGTAGATGACATGTACATCGTTCAGCCATTCCGAAGAGCCAGTGCAAGGTGTAGGAACCCTGTCATCACTTCCGTTTTAATCTCCTGTGGGTACTGAAGTAAAACATGCTGAGCAGTGACTTCCTCCCAGTGGTAGGAGAAAATTTACTAAGCAATACTTCTGCTTGGTTTTCAGCTCCACCTTTATCACAGGGGACACCCTTTCTGCATTTGAGGGACACAGTCATGTGCCTGAGAACTGTGGGCAGTCACAGTGTGCGCTCCATTGATTAACCATGAACACAGTAATGGAGTTACCATTGATCCCTGAAATGACTCCTCTGAAATCCTTTAGGACATCCACAGGGTCACTACTCATGTTCCATTGCAAGGATAAGCTTCGAGCTATCTCACTGCTTACCAACTGCCACCTGCAATAAACTACTTAGCTTTCCATTACCAGATTAGCAATCACTTTCCATTGTGGAGTATATTAAGAATAGATGAAGCAACTCCCAAACTTTAGGACTGCTATAACAATAGTTTTCGCTATCAAGTCTGGAAAGTAATTCTCCTGCACACCCAGGATGTGTAAAGTGGCTCTGTCTCGCCTTTTGAAGTTCTGGAACTTAACAATAAAGGATCCCACTATTCCTCAATATCACCTTTGGCTTCCCAAAGTACTTTGCTTTGCCAGATCTTACTTCTCAAAGTTTCACCTAAAGATGTAAGAATGAGCTCTGAAATGAAGGAAATTATGATGGTGCTGTTTAATATGTTATGTAGTTATGTGAGAGTCATTAGGACAGGATCCAACACAGATCCCCATTTGTCCAAAACTCCCACAGCAATCCACTCATAGGTACATGCATATATATATATATATATATATATATATATATATATATATATCCTTCCTACCTATCCACCTTCCATCCAAAGATCCATCTATAGCCCACCTACCCTTCTATGTACCCATCCATCATCATTCATCCATCTTTTCCAGTTATTTTCTTGCCAGTGATTATACATTTTTATTTTCTTATTATTTCTATCAAATTGAGGGCAGTTTAACAACAGTAACAAAATCTATGCATAGTCTAGAGTAGTTCAGCAATGTTGCCTCATGTATACAAAAAAAAAGGCTGTGTATCACCATGTCTCTCTATCATTAGATGTAATAATTTTCTCAGAGTATCAGTAATAATGTGTTTTATTTAGTGAAGAATGTTTAGAGTGGTGTGAAGGTAAAAGAGTTTTTGCTTTCATTGGGGAAAGTGTGAAGAAGGTAACATGTTAAGCTATTGATTGACAGTCCTACTCCAGTGCTTTTATAAACCATTATCCCATTCAAGAACATCATGTTGAATGTTCCCTTATTGTCTTCAAACTGCAGAGTACTTATACACAATTATATTACTGACTGTCAATTTTCAGAAGTGTATAAAACTTAAGTGTACCAGCTGAGACTCAACCAACATGTGGCAAATCTCTTCTGTTTATCCATTCAACAGACATTTAGTAAAGACAATATTAGTAATACACAAGTCTCTTTGGCACTTGCAATGCATTTGCTACTATGCCAAATGTTCATAAATACTACTTTAATTTATTCTTACAGTGATCCTCCGTGGTAAGTATTTTTTTGCGAATCTATTTGGCAGATAATAAAACTGAATCTTTGAAGGAAACTACTGATTCATCACCATGGAGTGCTGACCAGATTTCAATGTTACTATGTGGGAAATCAGATTCCAAACCCTAGCCTGTGCTGACATTTCTGGCTAATTCTGTTATCACTTTACATGTAGAAGAGGTAATCAAAGCTTTCTAAGCTCCAGTCCCTGAGTCTGGAAATTATATTGAGTAAAGAAATCAAACAGTTCATCATATGAAGAAATTCATTATGCAGACAAGTTTTCTAAGAGTTCAGAGGTCAACCTATGTGTATTGGTTACTTTTTTAGTTGCTGTGACCAAATATCTGACAAGAAGCAATTTAAGAGAGTAAAAGTTTATTCTGGTTCACGTTTTGAGGGTTTTGCTCCGTCATGGCAGGAAAGACAGGGCAACAGATGGGACAGATGAGGTGGCAAGAGCAGGAAGATGGCTAGTCACAACGTCAACACAATCTGGAAGCTGAGAGTAATGAATTCATGCTAGTGCTCAGGTCCTTTTCTTTGTACTTTATGCAGCAGTCCCTCAGCTAGTAAAAAAGTATCACTGACTTTTAGGTTGGGATTTTCCATTTCAGTTAGCTTAATTAGAATTTCCTCAAAGTTGTGAACAGAGATTTATCACTAAAGTGATTCTGGATCTTGTCAGATTGACCATCACTATAAATTATCTCACCGTGATACCAAAAATGATGACAGAAACCCTGCCTGCTTTTAGAAAGGCGGGGGGGTTGAGCCAGGCTAAAGCTTGCAAGAGACACTGTTCACTAATACCATGAGCAAGCAGAGGACAGAATCTCTAAGTAAATCATATAACTGGTCTCAAGGTATAAAGTCCTGTGATTCACTCAGGAAAATGAAATGTTTGGGTTGTGTGGATTAAGGAACTAAAATATGGAAGGGACTTGTACATCATGGTGGATAGCTGAAATAACAGCTATAGTTAGACCAGGAGAACACTAGAAACCAGTTCTTGGGTGACGGTAAAACATGGAGGAGCAATGGAACAAGGTGTAAATCGAAGTGCTAAGTGATGGCGGGGCTATGACAGCCAGTAGACAAGACCCAAGGAAGAAAATGCTATAAACTTCAAGGAGCGACAAGGTCAAGGGCATGGAGCTTGAGGGCTTCTAAGAACGTGCATGCTGGTTTGTTCCAGAAAATATCCCCTAAGATATTTACGGATTAAAAGCCTGATACCTACCACAAGATGCTACTTGGAAGTGGAAGCAGCTTTTAGTGGCAGAGTCTAGTGTTAAATTTAGGTCACTGAGAGGAGTGACCTCAAAATGGATTACTAATCCAGGTCTTCTCTTCTCCCTGTCAACTCTCGGCCATAAAGAGAGGAGATCTCTTCCACCAAGTGTCTGCCATCCCCAAAGGCCTAAACACAACAAGCCAACAAAACCTGGTCTAAAACACGGAGTCCAATCAAGTTTTTATTCTTTATAAGGTTGATTATCTGGGGTATTTTGTGACAGTATTGGGAAGCGTATTAAAGCACCAAGTTAATACAGGCTGTCTTGGCAATATTCTTAATAACCTTCTCTTCATTCTCTGAGGTGCTATGGTTTGGATGATTAATTATATGGTTACTGGACTATAAGCTGTATCTTTTCCCAAGCATGATGAGAATTCATTGAAGGCTTTGGGGCAAGAGAGTGCCATAATTCATGTTCTAAAAATAACACTTAGATACTTCAGCTGCAGAATTCGGAAAGCACACTGTGCATAAGGAGGAAGGAGGCTCTGGAGAGGCTGGTACAGGAAGCTAGGAAGACAGTGCTGGCTTATAGTCAGTCAGTGACAGAAAGATCAAGATGAGTTAAACAGATGACCTTCTGAACCTGAAATCTAGTGAAAATAATCCAGGGTGGGTGCCTGGATTGACTATTCCTCACATGACATTCATGCCTATGCTTAACCTCCGGGACCTTCAAGGTTATTACCTGGAATCAGAAAACCAACAGAGCTCAAATCTGCATTTCTGCCTTTTCATGCAATCCTAAAAATGAAGAGTAACCTGTAGATGATATATTTTGAGATCATGGTTTCCATGTAGCACCAGATCATTCATTGTATCTGTCATTTCTTTCATCTCCTACATGTGGTAAAATGCAAAGCATATTTTTTCAATTTCCCCTTAGGCGTCAAAGTCAGTTCTGGTTCCTGGCCTGGGGATACTCATGAATGAGTCACATAAGGTGTTCAGCCGGAAGGGGCTGAGAGAGACCATCAGAAAGGAAGGATGAGCTTGTCACATCAGAAACAAAACAGGCCACATTTCAGCGATTTACATAGGCCAAGTCAGAGTTCCATGAATGAGACAGAGAAGAGACAGGGCTGGAACCCATGTGAGAAGATAACCCATGCAAGGAGGACATGGAGAAAGCTGGGAGCCCTCAGAAATGGGACGTGGAGGCTGATTTCCTCCACTGCCCTGAGGGCATGATTGAAACATAAAAACTGCAGCCTGAGCAGTTGGTTTGCTGTGTCTATGGCTAAGATAGTTGCAAGACAGTGACTATTCATAACACAAAAGTCTTTACTTTCAGTCCTGATATGCAAGCATGTAGACTTGAATTCTCTTAGGTCTTATTATAGTGTACCATTTGTCTTTGGAACTCAAAGTATGTTGTCAAAGCTAAATTGGGAGGCTAGAGAGACAGCTCAGTCAGTAAAGTGATTACTGTATAAGGATAATAACTTGAGTTTGGATCCCTAACACGAACATAAGGACAGATGTGGTGACGTGCCACTTAATTCCAGTGATGGGGAGGTAGAGGCA
The DNA here is from genome assembly GCA_035773235.1 of Eospalax fontanierii. NCBI lineage: Eukaryota > Metazoa > Chordata > Mammalia > Rodentia > Spalacidae > Eospalax > Eospalax fontanierii. The sequence continues at coordinate 11,060,039 of CM069524.1, forward strand.
GGGGAGTCTGGGACTTGCTGGCCGTCCATCCTAGCAAAGTCAGGGTAGGCCAGGTTTGAAGACAGAGCTTGTCTAAAATTAAGAAAAATAAATAAATCCAGAAAAGATGGAGATATGATTGAGAAAGAAAACCACCATCAACCTCTGGCATCCACATGTAGACACACTCATGTGCAAATGTGCCTGCCATCTTCTCATCACACATTTTAAAGGAAGTGGAATAATTTTCCACAATATAGCAATGATCCTTCAATCTGTCAAATAAAAATAACAGCAAACAGGGTTTGGGGATGCATTTTCTGGAGATAATCAGTTATCCTAGGGAGGAGAGGAATTGTTGATAGAAGTGAAAGAAAGATAAGAGAGTATGGCATAAGAGCAATTCTGTACAAAAATATCAAAAAACAAACTTAATTAAAAAGAAAAAAAGCAACTAAATTATAACATGTCAAAAATCAAACTAGAGTTCTCAGGCCTTCTCTGCTAACTAGTAAAATCCAGCCCATCCTGTTCCCATCAGTTGTCCTGAGCCTTGGCCCCATCCCACTAAGGCTGCCAGATACTGCTGTACCAGGTCACCATTCCCATGCTTTGAGACCAGGCCCACTCTGCTTGGTTCCAGAGCTCACACCTTTCCTTAGCTACTTAGCTACTTACCAGTCCCACTGATAACTTGCACCTCAGCTGGACCTATGTTCCGATGCCCTCCTGTAGAACTCCTGACTAGCCTGAGAAGGGGCATCTGGCTGCACAAATTTGACTCCAAACACCTTAATACACATGACAGAATGAAATCCAGTGAGGGGGGCTTTAGAGGGGCTGCAGATGGGGGAGGGGACATAAGCATGATCAAGATGTTTTATAAGAAATACACAAAAATTCAATTAAAATACACATTGAAAAAAAAAAAACAGTAAATGTACAGAACAAAGACAGGTTAGTGAAAGCTGGAGGAGAAAAAAAAAGTCACATGTAAAAGGAAGCTCATCACAATTAGAGCTGACTTTTCAATGCAAACTATAACAGCTAGAAGAGCCTGGAGCAACATATTCCAAGTTCTAAGTGACCATAGATGCCAACCCAGACTGTTTTAAGCAGCAAAACCATCCATCATGGTCCAAGGGGAAAGAAGAATCTCCCATGACAAGAATAGGCTGAAAAAATTCAGGTCCACCAAACCAGCTCTACAGAGAATACTCAAAGAAATACAAATGATGGAAGAAAGAATGACCATACCCAAGAGGCTATAGAAAGAAAATCAATGAAGTTGTAATTATGGAAACACAAAATTGGACTGGAAACACAAACAGAAATTAAAATGGCACTTACCTATATACATCTTTCAATAATACCTTAATATCAGTACCCCCAACTCCCCACTCAAATGACACAAACTAGCTGAATGGATGGATTCAGAAACAAAATCCATCATTAGGTTGTCTGGAAGAAACTCATCTCACCTTCAAGGATAGGCTCTATCTGAGGGGGGAAGGATGGGGATTTTCTAAACAAAGGGTGCTAAGAGAAAATATAAATTGCTGTTCTAATATCTGACAAATGGACTTCAGATTAAAATTAATTAGAAGAGACAAAAAAGGCCACTTCATTGTGACCAAAGGAACAACTGACCAAGAAGTCATTCCAAATGATCATATATGCACCAAACTCTGGTGAACCCAATTTCATGAAAATAATACAATAGGTCTTATTAAATTAAACTTTTTCCAGGTTAGAAAGTCATAATGACTCACATTTTAACTTTAAAATAAAGCATGATAATTTATTTCAAATAATAATAATAATAATAATAATAATGCCAGAGCAGTGTATATTAAATAAGTTAGTATAAATATATGTGAGTCTTGGGGCTAGAGAGAAGGCTTAGCAGTTAAAAGTATTGTCTATTTGATGCCCACCTCCCACATGGCAGCTAATGACTGTAACTCCAGTTCCAGGGGATCCGATGATCTCTGGAACCTCTGCCAGCATTGTAGGACACTGGTACACTTACGTACATGCGGGTAATACACACACATAAAAAATAAAAATAATAAAATATTTTTAAAAATAATAAGTGTGAGTCTTTAGGTTTAGTGATTAATTAACCATGTCATAAGCAATGGGTCAGTCTCACAATTATGAAAGAGTAGGTACAAGTTTATGTTTCATAATAATAAAGCAGTTTTCCTAAATAATTATTTTTAAATGAAAATTTCATTAACTCTACCTATAATCTAGCTAGTACAATAACTCACAACAGCTTTAACTTTGACTCTGTCATCTCTGGGTTACATCGATCAAGTAAAACTTCCCTATGCATGCATGATATTGGTGCAGCCTCAACTTTTATTTCATGTAGATTTTAATTTTGTACAATATTTTTTTAACATTAAATGTTTGACTATACAACAATAAGCCCTAACATTCACTATTAAAGGCTGTTTCATTGTTCTTTCAGAGATGTCTAATATGTTACTACTTAAAGGAAGACTTGGCAAGGAATATAAGGATCATTTACCCAGTCCATAGAGTAACCTCAGAATTTTCTAATCAAAGAACAGCAAAAGAACATTTTGTTTATTTCTGTAAATATAAATTAATTTAATTTAATAATAATTATAATAACTGCTCTGTGTAAAAATGATTATATCCTAAAATATTCTGTTTGGAATGAGATGACTAAATCACAACTTAGCGTCTCCTCCACAGTCATTGCCACACCATTCACATCAACATGTTTGTTCCAAAATACTCCAGGACAGGAATGCACAATATACTGAAGAATAAATATGCATGTATACTAATATGGAAATATAGGCCATCACTGTATATGTATATGGTTCTCTTTGTGGATAGATATCTATAGACAAAAGACTAATATGAGACTATAATATAGCATATAAATATATATATATATGTATAGATATGCTTACACACATATTCTAGAATTGGTACATAAGTCATAAACATACACACAAAGACACAAATATTTTAGAAAAGGAAAATATACATATAACCTCCTATGAGATATGACCAAAACATTTAGAGTGCTGTATCCTCCTCAGGATCCTAGACCAACTAGGACTGGCCAGGCTGTGTGTCGGTAGAATAGACCACTTGATTTTATCTTTGAGAATTCTGTACTTTCTATACAATTAGGGATTTAAAAGACTGCCCTTGAAGCTTTTCTGGAGGAGCTGAAAGTATCCATCTAGATAACTCTGCAGAGAGCTTATGTTATAGCCAGTCTTTGCCTTATACCCAAAATATGACAAGATTCATTTGTAACTCTTTCTTAAAATTGTATCTATTATTTTTATTTTATGTGTATGAGTGTATTGCTTACATGTATGTAAGTGCACTCATGTTGTGTAATGCACACAGAAGTCAAAAGAGGGCATTGAATTCCCTAGAACTGAAATTTCTGATCATTGTTAGTCACCATGTGGGTGCTGGGAAACAAATCCTGGTCCTCTTCAAGAGCAGTTAGTGCTCTTAACCACTGAGTCATCTCTCCAGCTCCTAATTTGAATCTTTTAAAGACAACACCATTTCAGTGGTGTAACTGTTAGCCAAGACCAGTAGGTCTATGTGCCTTAAGGGCTCACAGTTCCTTGTGCATATAGGGTGAGGACCAACCACTCTGAATGTGACAGCAAATCACAGGAGCTACAAGGAAACAGCACAGCATTGTGGATAAGTTTTGGCTGTGTGTGTGTGTGTGTGTGTGTGTGTGTGTTTAGCAATTAAAATTTAGTTTTCAGAATAAAAAAAATGGGTCTAGGGATGGAGCTCAGTTCGTAGAGTGTTTGCTTAGCATGCATGAAGCCCTGGGTTTGACCACCAGCACTACATACAGCTTAGTGCGATGGTAAAAATCTGTGGTCCAAGCACACAGGAACTGGACACGTGGATATCTGAAATCCAAGGTCATTTGCTACAAATCGAGTTCAAGACAAGTCTTAGTTAAATAAAATAAATATAAAAAGAATAAAATAAATGTTTATATACTGAACCTGGTAATATCTGGTAAACTTGTACAAATTTGTTACATTAACTGAGAAAAATAACCCAAAGACCAAGAGATTGTCCTACTTCAATTAGTATTCACAATCAGCTAGAACCAGTTAGTTCTAAGATTCAGGAAAAAAAAAATGAAAGTGAAAGTCTCATGTTAATACCTCTTCCATAAAGATACAAATATGCAGGAATGAATTTGTCCTTCATAATACTTGAAATATATATTTGCCAAACAAAAATGGTGATAAAATCTGTAATATGTATAATATGTATAATCAGTATTATTTATTCAGTCAAATAACTCCTAAGGAAAAAGTCATATCAATAGCAGCTTAAATATAAAAACATAAAGCTATTTTCTTAAAAATTATTCAGAATGTAACTTCAGTTTTGATCAGACTTTGAAGATGTTTAACACCCTCATTCTTAAAAAGCCACCCTGACGGCATCTGTGTTAATGATTTATATAATTTGAAGTGGTTATTCTCCATACTTCATTACTTTCCCCCAAATGATCATTGATTTGATAATTACTTGATATTTTAAAGCCAGAAGACATAATGTCCTTGAGAATGTTTTAAATATCTTCTTCTAAGCAAAAATAAATTACAGGAACGTAAAAGAAGATTTTTTTTTTCAAGAAAGATAAAGATCATTTGACTTTCTCTTAATTAAGACTATTTAACAACATATCTTATTAAAGAAATCAGCATATAGGTTGTTAATAGACTGTAAAGAAGGAACTTCTCCTTCTAGTCCATAAATGTTACTGTATTTTTTTAGAATGCCCCAGAATTTTCTACAGAGAGCATTTCACTGTTTTCCCAGCTTCCTTTGCACTACTCTGTGAATTTTATTTATACAAAGTGAGCTGACATTTAAATTTTAAAAGTTTAGTTAAAATGGACCATTCAATTAATTTATGGTTTGGTCATTTGTTTCTAAGGACTGTCTTTTACATATACATAAGAATTAAATTGAGCTGTAGCTTATTATAATACACATTTTTATATCAATGAAAGAGCAAAGTAATTTAATGTGTTTTTAATATTTAATTAAACGTTTGAGAATTACATGCAGTGTATTTGGTCATATCCCCCTCCCCCAACTCCTCCCACATCCATGCTCCATACGCACCAACTTCCTGTTCTTTCTTTCTTTTCAGTTCATCGGATCTAAGTTTAAATGGAGTTACCTTATAAGTAGGAGGACGATAGCCTCAACTACATACCTTATCCTAACAAAGAAAACCCCAGTAAAAGGAATGTGTTACCTCCTTATTGAGTTGTTGGCCAATGGGGCCCCATAGACCCCCAAAACATTACAGATAATTGCCATTGATCTTGATCACACTCCATATATTGATGGTAAGATTCTATTGTTGAGGGGCTGGAGAGATGGCTCACTGGTATAGAGTACTGGCTGCTCTTGCAGAGGTTGCTTTTGCAGAAGACCTGGGTTCAATTCCCAGCACACACATGGCGGCAAAATGAATCCCTAACTCCAGTTCCAGGAAACCCAATGCCTTCTTCTGACATCTGCAGGTATTACAGGACATGTGTTCAGTTACCCACATGCAGGCAATACACTCGTACCCATAAACAAATAATAATAAATAAAATATTTTTTAAAGATTCTATTGTCGAAGACAGCACGTACTTGAATCAGAAAATATGGAGAAATCAAGAGGGCACTGACTTTTCAGCTTCATCCATACTGGCTAGTTTTCATAATGCTACAAGTTGCTGTTCATGCTACCAGTGGGGAAAGTAGTCAAAGAGACTCCCCAGATTATACAGAGTATTAGCACAGCCCTTGATTGCCTCCCAGAATGTGAAGGTAGGAACCTATTGCAGAAGTCAGAACATGCTTTGGACACAGGTCTTGGAACAATGGAGCTGAAACTGACCTGGAAGTCATCTCTTTAAAGGCTAGCTCTCGTAGTTTTGGAGAACTCTACACAAGCTACTGAGGGAGAACATCAATCGATGGTCCAACCCAATCTTTAAGGCCTAATAACCACAACAATGCCCATTACAGAAAACTGTATCTGGGCAGTAGTTGCACTTTATCTTGGGGACAATCAACAGTTACCTAACTGGACCTAAAGCTCACTCAATGAGGGAACTCATGTGTGATACTGTAAACAGAGCCAAATACATATGGTTAGAAACATCATAGATCTTAGAGAAAACCCCAAGGCTTTCACATCCTTAGACAAATGTAGTTTCTTACTATGTGCTAAATATGGATCCCTATATTTACAGACAGGCATGCCAGTCAAAACTCACCAAAGAAGCTTCTTTTGCAACAGATAGAGACATTACAGAGTTCACACACATAGATTAATTGACTTTTTAATGCCCAACCTTAAGTGACACATCTATAATGAAACCTCTACACCTAAGACTCATGGAACATGGTGGAACAAGGGGAACAGAGAATACTAATGAATCTCTCAACTCTCATTAACAATGTTCCCTCATGAAACAGGGGGCAATGAACCCAGGACTCAGGGACCATTTCAGAAGAGGAAGCAGAAAGATTTTAAGACCCAAGGAGGAGCTGCATGACCATATGGAAATAAAGTCTTACAGTGATGTGGGACCTTGCTCAAAAGAACATAAGCAATGTTGTCAGCATGCACATGCACAAGACCAATGCAAATGCAGGCAGACAAAAACACAGCACAGAACTGTGGAAATCGGCATCAGGCCCCAATTTCAGCCACAGAACTATTGGGCAGCTGATTGCTACTAAGTGAGGAAGAGCTCATCTTCTTTAAGGGAGTGATTCTAGATAGTTTGACTAGACTCAAGTGGATGGGTTTGTACTGATTGACATCAGGGAATACTAACATGACTCAATAGACCTTAACATAAATGGCAGAATTCATGAAATCTAGTGGGGGAACTATGGGAGGGTACTGATGGGAAAAATGGTACAAAGGTGATTAAGGTGTTGTGTATGAGATACAAAATAAATCAATAAAAATACTTTAAAAGGAAAAACCAGACGTAAATGTATTAGTTCAAAAGCCTACTGAAAAATACACATTCAATATATTTACAAGTACATGTACATAGCTGAAGGATATGTAACAAAAACACAGCACCCCAGGCAGCAGGAACCTTTCTTCAAGTTGTTGACCATGGTAGTCCAAGAGACTCCCAAAATAACACAGGCTATTGCCATAGTCCTTGACTGCTTTCCAGAATTGAAGATAAAGACCCTGTTGCTGAAACAGGACCTACCTCTCATCATCCATCTCAACTCACCAGCAAAACTTCCTCACACATCTGAGGGTGATTAACTCAGAAAGCCACAGTTGACCAAAGTGCAGAGACTAAGAGACTGAAGAGTATGTGCCCTTAGTTAGAGCACTCATATCAAAACTCTGCAATCCAAAGCTCAGGGACCATGGCTGAAGAGGCAACAGAATGATTATAACAGCCAGGGCTGATGGATGACTAACAAGGAAATGGAGCTGTCCAGGTAGCCAGGAAAATGGTTCTATGAACTCACAGCAATGCTGACAGCATGCACAAGACCTATGTAAGCCCAAACCAGACCCAAATCCAGTGGGGGAAAATGGGGAAGAAGTCCCAAACTTAGCCAAGACACTAGTGGCAACCAGTGATTACTGGGAGAGTGAAAGTCATTATTATTTTTTAAGGGAATGAGGCTAAATATGTTGACTAGGCTCCAGTGGATGAACTCACACTGTGGGACTTTTGGGGATACAAATTTTGCTTAATATATACGACAAGATGCATAAAATCTGGTGGTGGAAGAATGAGGGGTGTGCAGATGGGGGAGGGGTCTAAATATGATTAAAATGTATAAAATTCTATTTTAAAATTTAAAAAAATACTTTCTACCATCTGGCTGGTAGACAGCTTAGAGGTAAAGTGCCTGCCAGCAAAGCTAAGGACTTTAATTCAATTCCCAGGATGCCTCTGACAAAAATAGAGGCCAGAACGTTTTCCTCTGAACTCAATCATATTGTGGCAAAGGAATATACAGAGATGAGAGAGAGAGAGAGAGAGAGAGAGAGAGAGAGAGAGAGAGAGAGAACTTTCTACCACTTTCTACCAAAGGTAAACAAGACTTTTAGATGAGGCAAGTGGAACATAATTTTGGACCACTGTCATGAAATTAAAATGTCTTTAACAGTCATCTCTTGGCTTAGAGGTCCAATGGGTAGAATGGCTACAGGATGTTGTGTCCTGTCCCCTGAGGGTTTGCTTGTATCTCACACCCTCCTTTTCAAATTCAGTTTTAACCTGAATATATTGATTGCAATCCCTGACTCCTGAAGTTGCCTGTTGAGCAGGTTACACTTCAAACTCTGGTGTGACTCTTTTTCAGTAGTACTATGAACAAATGTAGGTTGCAGAATAAATTAAAGCTCAAGAAGGAAAGAGGAGAGACCATGAACCTTACTGGCCCTCCAGACTGCAGTTGGGAGATGTACAAATTCATAGCAAAGGTTCTGGCTGATTGTCCATCATGGTTCAGGCTTCCCTTCCATCATTTGACACAATGAGTCTTAAGTGAAGTGACCGAAGATCTTCAGTAGAAGTTGGTCAGGATTTGGGGGTGGAGATACAGCTCAGTTGCTTGAGTGCTTGTCTAACATACATGATGCCCTCCTCAACTCTTCATAAAAGAGATGTGGTGGTACATACATGTAATCTCAGGAGTTGGGAGGTCAAAACAAGAGAATCAGAAATTCAAGGTCATCTTCAGATATATAGTGAGTTCAAGACCAGCCTGAGCTACAGAATTCATCTGGAATGTATTTTCAGATAGAAAAATAAGAAAAAAGGATAATCTTTAATTTAAATTCCCATACCTAACTACATGATTTCCCTAGGATGCATTCTTTAATAAAGACATAAGTTAAGATTATTTCACCTAAGAAATGAGAATGAGAAAATTTTAGGACTTCTAATCACCACAAACACCAAAAATAACAAAGCACTTACCACAGGGAGAAAGAGAGGGGAGATAATTAATGCTTATATGGTGTGAAAAACCAGAGGGAAATGGCTCAAAAGCCTACTGAAAATACACATACACTATTTGTACATGAGTTCATATGTATAACTGAAGGCTGTGTATGTAACAACAAATACAGTGCCAGACAAGAGAAACCTCCATTCAAGTTGTTGGTCACAGCAGTCTAAGAGACTCCCAAAATAACACTGGTCAAAGTCCTTGATCTCCTAGAATGTAAAGATAAGACTCTATTGCTGAGGACAGGACATATTTTGCACACAGAACTTGAAACAATGGAGCTGGAACTGATCTGGAAGCTTCGTCCATGAAAACTAGCTCTTCTACTTCTAGAGGATACTGTTCCAGCTGTTAAGGGAAAAATAATCAATCAATGGTCCAACCCATCTGTAAAGTAGTTGTACTTTAATCTTGGGGTTATCTACAGCTGTTGTGTGTCCCTGGATAGGACTCATATTAAACTTCTGACATGCAGAGCTAAAGGACCATTGCAGAAGAGGACATTGATGGAAAGATTGTAAGAACCAGGAGTGGTGGATGGCCACAGGAAGCATGTTTTCTAGGCAACTGGAAATTTATTAATATGACCTTATAACAGTGGTTACAGTATGCACAAGATCCATGCAAGCTCAAAACAGACCGAACCCAGCATGCAACTGGAGAAAAGTTTAAGAAACCCCACTCTTAACTGAGGAACTATTGGTAGATGACTGATGTTGGATGGAGAAGGGATGGTGTTCTTTAAGGGAGTGATGCTACATAGACTGGCCAAACTCCAGAGGACAAACTCAAACCAAGGTACATCTAGGAACATAAACTTGATTCCATATGCCTTAACATATATGACAGAATGCATGAAATCAGGTGGGGGCTTGGATAGAGGAGAGTGTGTCTAAATGTGATTAAGATATAGTATATGAATATATTTTTAAAATAACTTACCTTTCTGAAGGGTAGAATTATTACTTATTCAAGTATATACAATTTTATTATAAAATAAAACAGAATAGAAATATTTTAACTAATGTTTCTAAAGAGTAAATTTAGAACTTCCTAGCTATCTTTCAAATAATGTAATTAATCCCTAGATAGAACAAACACTGGATTATTGGCAGAACAAAATCTTATTAAATATGGAAGCATGAGTGTTATCAAGTAGCTTTAATAAAGCATTTTGACTTTTTGTAATTTTAATCACAGTTAATAATATATGTTTCATTATTTTAGTGCTTCCCATTTTGCAATGACTTTTGGCATAATGTCTTAAGATTGTCACTGTATGTTCAGAAATACACACATGCTCATATAAAAACACAGGAATCATGCAAACAATCATAAACACACAGAACTACTTTCTGCCAGACTCTCACTGATTCTTCAAAACATAACAAAAAAGTTTTTAAAATTTTTGAGCAGTGAAAATATTTCTAACAAAGTAAGCATGAATGACCATGTCCAATGTTTTACAGGAGTGCTAGGTATTTGAACTCAGGTCCTCATGTTTCCATAGCAAATGCTCCTATGCAATTAAACCATGTTCGCGGTCCCTGGGGTCTTTCTTATGACTATAATGCAGTCAATATCATCTATGGTTTTTGTCTTAGGTTTAAAGAATCCATTAGAGCTAGAGAAAATAATGTAAATCGTTGTTAACTATCCTTATATTAGTTAATTACTATATATTATATAACTCAGTTTAACTCTCATGCTACAGAATAAGATCAATCAATTGTTCTGAATATAAAATATTTCAAATTAATAAAGTAGAGGAAATGAATTACATTTGGTTTTATAGTATTTTGCCCAATAATTTAGAAGAGTTTGTGTACATCTGTGTGCATATGTAGAGTTACATTTTGCATATGTGCATATATCGAGTTACATAGTGAGTCACAGATTGCATAAAATATTTACCAGTATTCTGACATAAAAAGTAAGAGCTCTGGATTTTAGTGACCACAAACCACAATGTGTATAACATTCAGGGAGAATTTTACGATTGTATAAAATTATTGTCATATAACAAGTTTATGACAAAAACTATAAATTCTATCCTAAGTTATGACTCACTTTATATTTGTAAATTGTCATGTGCTGTTTGAAATAGTGAAGAAGCTGGTCCTAGAAGTGGGGTTGGTCCTCCACTGGATTCCCAAGTAGATTTATAACAAGTGTCTTCCAAGACCCTTCCATGCTCTCTGGGGATGTCCTGCTCCCTCTCTTCTGGCCCAACTCTGTGGCAAGAAAGAGATAACTACAAAACAACCCAAGAGAAAGATAATGGGTCCTTAAAAACAGAAGGTCAACCATTTCCAACAGATATCACTATTATTTATCCATGATATGAAGGTGCCTAAGGTGGAAAAGAGAACTTGAACTTCAGTCTTAGGAATTTCAGCCATGAGAATTTCAGCCATAGAAAGTTCAATATAAAACTTCAGGTGCCTGACAACCTCACCTTCCCCAGCAGGGTCAGTGTTCGCTAGATGTTATGAACTCTCAGTTTGATGATGTTATCTCTATCTGTTGCTATTTGTTGTTTTTTGTGGAAGCATCACCTGAGGGGACAATTATCTGCCTGAAACTCTTGATGGAGAACTGCTTGCTGCTTCCCCGGACATCCTCAGTTGATTCTTGGTGGATTTTAGCAAGCCACCAATTTTATAATACCTTTCTGAAGTTATTCGTTCCTTTACTCAGAAACTTTGCTAAAGGGGAAACTCTGGTCTGCCTGGAACTTTCTATTCAAAATTCCACCTGACTCCCAGCCTTTTTTGAGTGCCTAATTTGATGCTGCTTTGCTATTCACCTGTCTGCTTACTATTTGCTATTTATTCTTTTATTTAGGCTTATTATGGAGATCATTCTCCATACCACACAGAACATAGGTTTAAAGAGTAGTAAAAAATAGAATTACTTGCAACCTATCTGGAAAATAACACAATAATACAAATAAGTTAGGAATTTAAAAAAAAAAAGAAAAGAGTTAGAAATCAGAAAACTGCATGAGACAATTAGTAAAAGAGAAAATATAAACAATGTTGGCAAAATCTAAAATTGACAAGTAAATTTACAAAATATAAATTTAAGAATTAATGTACAAACTTCCTTATCTAAAAATGTTGATAGTATATTGAAAAATCTCATAAGTTTGTGGTGAACATTCAGTGTAAAGTATATGTCAGGAATTCCAGAAAGGAAAGCTGATCGTGACCAGATATTCTAATTATGTTACAAATGTATCATGCAGTGTCACTGAAGGGAGGCGGTCAGGGGTGCTGATCTCTGTAACTTCGGAAGAGAGTAGAGTCTGTGTGATTATAATCAAAGGCATTGCAAATACCGTTCATGACCTCCAGTTCCTGAAATTATCCCCTTAGCTGTAGATTAACACATCTCATATCATTCTATAGATATGAGAGAATTGAGGTAGGTGGACGACAGTAGAAAGAGTTCTTACCCGTTAACTCTAATTGACACACAAAGATGGTGTGCTATGGTTACCATGTATAGCACAAGGTTTTGAAACCTGTACACATTTGGAAGGGTCAAATGGAACAACATACTGACCATCCCTCCTAAGGATTACTTTGCAGATGCTGAGAACATTTGAAATCTAGTCTTTCAGAGACTTTCAAGAATAACACCATGTTGTAGAATAAAGAATGAACACCAAGCTCTTCACTCCAGTGCAGATCAGAGAACAGCACAGATGAAAGACTGTAGTAAACGTTTACAGATACTGATAGATTTTAATTGAGAGTATCACTAAGAGGTCATGTATAGATTCACATAGAAACTGTTATATGTGGTCATCTGTAACATGTAAATTTACTCAAGGCCTTATACACACAGATTTCTATGACTTGACAGACCAGAGGAACTGACAGAAACAGTCTACAGATCTTGTTTTCTGATGCTATTTTCCAAGAGAGGGAACCAGGATCCCTGGAAATGAAGCTGATTCTAGTGACGAGAAGGCCAGAAATATACACAGAAGGTTGGCTCATTTGTAGACAGACAAAGTAAGGACTTGCTCAAACTACGAAACAATAACACTAACCCCTACGTAGACGGAAGGATATAAAAGGAGCAAACCTGAAATGGTTCCCAGTAGATAAAGCTGATGGCATTGTGTAAAAAAAAAAATTAAACAACTAAATGACAAATAATGGGATATGTCCCCAAATACAAAATAAATATCCATAATGAAATAAACAAAAATGTATCACAAACAAAGTGTGAGAAACTATCATAGCAGAGGACCTAAAGAAGACATGCTGATCAAAATCCTCATCACTAAAAGTCATGCCAATTCCTGGCTGGGAAAGGCACTGGGAAAAGACTAACAAAATCTGAGTAATGCTGTGCATTGTATTTAATTCATGATAGCTATTTTGGGGGATTAGTAAGTGTATCAAACTGATATTGATAAAGGAAGCTATCATTGTTTGTGAACATTTCAATTGTTCTTCAAATCCAAATCTATCCTTAGACTAAAATATTTTTAAAAATGGAAACGAAAGACAGATTAGGACAAAAGCACAGGTAAACATCTCAGACTCCAGCCTGCATCAGGACAAAATTCATAAACTGGATCTTCTACTTCTCTTCCTACCAAGAAGAGCATTTTCATTGATGATAGCATGAAGAAAGGTGGTGTGTGTTTCCAAAGCCTTGATGATGTGCATTGACTGAAAAGAATCTTCATAAAAGGTCTCACTAACACTAATAGGAGGTTCCCCTGTAGAAGTATGTGGAAGCTGCCACAGCCCAGCTAATGGTGAAATTGCAACAAAAATATATTGTTCAATAACAGTAGCTTTTTTAAAGATTTGTTTTTTTGTTTTGTTTGTTTGTTTGTTTTTTGGGACATCATCTCCTTCTAGCTCCAACTGGCCTGGAACTCTCTATGTAAACCAGACTGGCCTTCGTCTTACAGAGCTCTGCCTGCCTCACTTTACAAGTGCTGAAAGAAAATACATGTGCTACCATGCCTAGCTCGAGATTTATTTTATTTTAAATCATATGTGTGTCTGTGTGTGGGTGTGTGCACAGGATGGCAGGTGCCTGTGGAGGCCAGAGATGTCAGAGCCTCTGGAGCTGGCAGTACAGCGGGTTGTGAGTCATCTGATGTGCACTCTAGGAATCAAACAGGTCTCCTCTGGAAGAGCATTAGGTACTCACTCCTACTGAGCCAACTCTCCAGCCCTAATAACAGGACATTAATTATACAAAATGTGCTATACTTATTAAGACTGACCCATGGAAAAGTGAAGCTCTTTTAAACATTGATTTAATGTTATGATCTCCAAAAAGTAGTTCAGTTAACAGGAGTTCAAGACCAAGGTCTTTGACTTTCCCATGGGTCAGTCCGGCAGTGTTAAAGAAGAAGAATGAATATAAGCAGCTTCTGGGAAACTGTCCCTTCCTCAGATTTCTCTTCCTAGTTCTTAGCTTTGTATTCTCCCAACATGGGAACTAGAAAGACGTTAATGAGACTCAGAGTGTAAGAAAAGACTCCCTTAGGCTTCTACTAAAGTCTTCACTCATGGGCCACGTATGGTGGCACACACCTTTAATCCCAGTGCTCACTTGGGAGGCAGAGGCAAGCAGATCTCTGTGAGATGGAGGCCAGCCTGGTCTACAGGGTGAATTCTGAGCCTGCTGTGGCTACAGAGAAATCTTATCTCAAAAAGATCCAAAAATATAAAAACAAAAAAAGTCTTCACTCAAGAGAAGTGAATTAGAGGTCAAGGTCAGAATCCAGCAGTGATTATACATCCCTATGGTTAGTTTGTTTTCATACATGCAAGCATGTGTGTAAACTTAAGAATACATGCCCATGATGGTTTGTATATGAGCAATGCATCATGGGTACTCATGTGTGTGTATGTGTATTGCTGCATTCAAGTATATGCATGTGTAAAGGAAAATATGTATGATACTGTGTACGTATAAAAACATGTAAATATTTGTAGCAGTAGTCTCGGAAGAATGAAGAAGAGAGAAAGAGAATGTATATGAACTTGGGATTCTTCTTTACGTACAATGACAGTACTGAAAATTTAAGTCCTGATTGGGGAATGAAGAGACTGAGAAAGACTAGAAAAATCTCCAATTGCTAGGTGTATACCTAAGGATTCGAGAACCAAGGGTTATTTCAAATTCCATTGGCTTACCAAGTATTCCTAGACAAGCACGAAGCATTTTTATAATGCAAAGAAAACAAGAAGTGTGTCTTTGTATAGGAAAGTAAACAAAAATTTTAGATGTCAGTGAGAATGAACAGCTCACGTGGGAGTGGCCAGTATACACAGGAGAGCAAAGCAGTGGTTACCTGTGATGTCATACCTCTTGATTTTAGTTCAGCAACCTTCTGCCTTTTGCTCTAAGTTTGAAGGACTACAAAGATCAAGGAAATCATTTAAACTCAACTTATTCTCTTTTATTGTTCAAAATGATCTATTCATTTCTGTACTTTAAATGATCAACTCCTTCATTTAAATGACTTGCTAGAAACACGGCTTCTAATGAAAACCCCATTATGCTTTTTCATAACTTTTGACTTGAGTGAGTTCAGCACTGGGCTCAGAAAGATATTAATTTTAAAAGAGGAGAAAAAAGATAGGATGTAATGAGCTGTGAAAAGACTGTACGTCTGGAAAGAATAACACTGAAAGATACTTAATATAGAGCCAATTATTTGACTGGCACTCGGGTCTTGCCTTTTGTAATAACTTCAACAGAAGAAAATTTCAACATAGAGATTTTCTCAGTGATAGATATGGCCCACATGAGGATTCAGGGCACTGATCCACAGGCTAGGACATTTCCAAACACCTACAGGAGTTGTAGTACCTATAGAGAAGATACAATGTCTCTTTGTCCTCTCTATAATCTTATATTATGAGGAGATAGAAGGTAAATGCATATATACAGGTCTTGTACAATAAAGAAGAGAAAATAAAATCCATCTGGTAGAAATCAATATGAAATATCATTGTCATTAACAGTGTTACTATTATTTGATTAAATATCAGGACTTTTTTTCAATATATTATAATATGATGAATAATCAGGAAATCAATTATAATGATAACCAAAATATATAGTATTAATGAAAGGTCTTTTATGTAAAGCTATACACAAAACAGATTATTTGGAGAACTTTAGACACATGTATCAAATAGAATATTTCTTCAAAGCAATTTCTGAACACAATAAATAGATGGTATCAACTTCCTAAGGGGCTATGGTGACAAAACTGAAAGCTCATTCCTGAAAATATATGCAAAAGGAAGACTCTTTTCCTATACTTGAATGCAGCTAAATGTATTATTACTGTTGATAAAAACCAAAATTCTTGCTATAGAAGTATGAAAAGGCTAGGTTGTGGCATTTAATCTAGGTAGATGTAATTGTTAAAAGACTTGGAAACCTGTAGGGGTAGAGTTGTGAGCCTGGTTCTATGAATATGGTGTGGGTAGGGGCTAAAAAGTAGGGGAGGGGCACCCAATAAAGGTACCGCTTAATGTGCACCATCCAAAGAAACCAACATGGACAGTGAATGCCCCATCCAGCAGAAGATCTAATAAAGGAATCTCATTCCTGACCCAGTGACTGAGATCTGGAACTTACTGATAAAAATCGGAGAGTTCCTGGGGAGATACAGAGAAATGTTCTAGACTCCATAACTGACCCTGCTGGCTACCTCCAAACCAAAGGGGACCATTTGATAATAAGTGGATATAAGAATCTGAAATAATTACCATGGAACCATTCTACAATGTTACACAGAAGAAATATATGTACAGTTTTGTCTCAGAGTTATAACATCCTTGTTCTTTCTATTATGTAATCCCAAAGCCCTCTCCCAACAGTCTATCCCTCAGCATAGCTTGTCCAACCACAGCAACAACTTTCAGCAAAATGGACAATATGACCAGGAACTGGCTAACATTATTCACCCCTTGACAGGACACATGAACATCAGAGGCATACAGCTAAATCCTATGAAGAGTCAGCGAGATGTCATGTCAGTGAGATGTTTGGATTCCCTATCGGGATAAACTATTGCACCTTGAACTTCACATTGTCATGAAGGATTCATCATCAGAGTATTCCATACCTGGGATCAATTCTCAGACTCATATTATGAGACTAAAATATCTGTTGCAGTTCTGAGGTGAGGGTCAGAACATACAAAGCTGCTATAGTAAAGGCAAACCTCCCTCTTGGTCTATGTTACCCAGAAACCCTGTAGTAGCAAAGTCATGGAGACAGATCGTGTTTGCTATGCATTTTCAATACCAAGATCATAGCAAAAATTCCTAAGTTCAGATTATCTTGATCAAAGAATCTTATATTTATTTCCAGAGAGATGACGCACAAATAAAACTGCTAGCTGTGCTATGTGGACAACCCAGATTTGATCCCTGGATCCCATGTGAAAAGTCATATGTGGAAGCACACATATGTGATTCTAGCATCCTCCTGTGAGATGGGGACCAGAAGCTCACTGACCAGTGAGTCTGAAGTATGCAGCCAAGCAGCAGAAACAAGAAAGACTCTTCCTCAACAAAGTGGATGGTGTGAACCTATTTCCCCAAATTGTCCCTTGACCTCCACAGACACGCTATGTCATGTACAAGCCCACATTCACATAGATGCAATAAATAAATAAATATTTTAAAAATGAATCATATACTTTTCACAAAAATGCATACAATGCCCCCAGACCCATGTGGAGGTGGAGCACATGGTCTCCTGAGGTATAACTGCCCACTGTGAGCTCTTTCCCATTAACTTAAGAGATAGGGTTGGAAATGATAGGAGACAGTACTCCTAGAAAGAAGTGGTCCACCAGGACTCATGCAAGCCGTCTCAAGCAAGATAAACAAGTAGGTCATGGAGATACCACACTCCCATCTGTGTCTCTTCACCTTCAGCTTATGCCTTGAACTTTGATTAACAGTCAATGACAACTGGTGGAGGGGAAATATATATGAAAATTGGTTCATGATTGTTTAACCTTTAAAATTCAAAACTCAGCATATCCCACTGTGGTTGTTAGTGCTGGAATCACTCAGGAGAGGGGCCCCTGGGCATGCCTGTGTGGGATTATCTTGATTATATTAGCTGAAATCAGAATGTGGGCAGCACCATTCCCTGGCTGGGGTCCTGGAATGCAAAAGTGGAGAACGAGCTTCCTGCAGCATTCTTTCATGTTCTCTGCTTCCTTTTGTGGATGGATGTGTGACCAGCTGCTTTACACACCCACCACCCTGATTTGCCTTGCATGAGGGACGGCTCTTTTGACTGTGAGTCAGAGAAAATCCTTCTTCCTGCAGTTGCTTTTGTCTGGTATTTGTTCACAGCAATAGGAAACGTCATTAAGACACCTGTCTAGGTCTCACAATTTCTTCTTGTGAGACTTTTGTTGGTTCTGTTTCCTAACGATGTACAAATATCAAACATCATGGTCATGAGTGCAGCAGACAGAGAGATGGTGCCTGAAAGAGGCACAAAGAAGACAGAAAGAATGGTGGGGTTCTGCTTGCTTTTAAATCAAATATGCCTTGAAGAGCACAAAAGAGTTGCTAAGAAAATCATCATCACCTTCTAAGAGATGTTCAATAGTGTAGGACTGTCAAGATGACAAAAACCATGTAAAACTGTGTGAAGAGCTCTTAATTTAGAGACCACCCTGTCATGTTAAAATGATCTTCAGTTGGCCTCCAGCATTACAGTAGTTTAAAAAATCAGACAAAAAAGACAAATCCAGAATCATCTAGAGAGAATATTTTAAATGTGAAAAAATTCCTGCCTGTCTTGACAGTTTTTCTTTTTAAAATGTCAGCAAACATTGATGTTCAGAAGACCGATTTCTAGGTATCTCTTAGGGTGGAGGAGGCAATGATCACAGATTAAACTGAGGAAAAAAAAAGAGAGAGAAGCAAGCTCCATTTCTCTTTGTATCAGTGAGTGGGGAAAAAAAAATCTCTCCATTCTGTCAAAAGAAGAATTGGAGACAAAATGTCTGTGAACTATAGCCAAGGCGAGGACACATTTGTCAGGATATTTTACCTAGCAACTTCTGCAGAAGATGAAAGGTGTGCTAAGTATTCATAGGGAAGTACAGATGATTTATCCACTCAATTATACTGGATATCAACAGCCACCAAAGCAGATGAGGGTCTCACAGAATGGCCATGCTTGAAACTTCCATTCAGAGCTCAGCATTTTACAGATCAACATAATTCCAAGGAAAAAATGTTTCCCTGTATTGTGATCAGAGTTGTGAAAGTTTTAAATTAATAAGGCAAGTGGCAGGATTACCTAGTACAAGGCAGATTAGCAAATATTCAGAATCTTGTAGACAAAGGCTTTGGAGGAGCATGTCTGGGACAGAATGACTGGTTTATAGTGACCCATGAGAAGGTCACCTGTACTTGTCCTCTTTATGACATCTAAGAACTGTGAGAGTCATCACAATCAACCCTGAGTCTCTTCTGTCAAAGGCCAATCAAAACAAAAATTACAATTAAAAATGGAAAGCTTGTGAATACAGAAATCTGACGCTTGATAGCCTGTGAGATGGGCCTCTTGGCATGCGGATCACAAAGCAGCCTTCCATAACCACAACCTTGTGTAGAAAATACAGAGACATATGCACAGCAAATCTCTCTCTTACCTTGGACTGACACCACCTTAGTTTTTATCCTTGTAGCCAAAGATCATTGTTCCAAAACAACTTATGTAACCCTTCTCCTTTTAGCTTGAAAACTCTTGTCTTCCATTTTTTCCCTGGATGTAAAATCAACAGTGGCTCTCATCTTTCCATTCCAATGTCCATTCATAATTCTATTCATTAACCTTGGAGAATCTTAATTGTATTTCAGATTGATGCAAATAGATCATGGAAGCTGTTAAGAGGATAACAGACCACAGGAGACCACTCTTGGGCATAATCAGTCTTGTGAGACTTCACCTCAATATTTCCATTCAGTGTCTCCTCCAAAATAGAAACTATAACACATTTTCAAGCCTTATCCTGGGAAACGCTTTGATTCTTCTTGAAGATGATCTTACTGACTTGTAAAACATCATATCTTAGTTTCACTTCTATTGTTGTGGTAAAGCAGCCTGACATAAAGCAACTTGAAGAGAGAAAAGATACATTTGGCTCAGAATTCCAGGTTAAAAATCTAGCATTTTGGGAAGTCAAGGCAGGAACCTGAAGCAACTAGTTACATCCACAGTCAAGAACAGAGAGAAATGAATGCAGTGCTCGGCTCCCTCTCTATACAAACACAGTCCAGGACCCAGTCTATGAAATGCTGCCACCCACACTTAGTGTGGGGCCATCCCAACTGTATTACCCAAATTAAGAAAGTCTCTTGGATCCATCCTCATGGGCTAACCCAATCTAGACTGAGACTCTTCTCCGGTGATTTCCAGGTGATAACCCAGGGTTATCCCAGGTTTCTTTTTGCACAGGGTGGGTTTATATGCCGAACCCTGTTGTGAAGTGCCTCCAGGTCTGCCTAATTGTCAAGGTAGCAATTACACCAACCTTCACACATCACACATGGAGAGGTGAGGGGTGACGGGAAGGCAGAAATGATCTCTGCCTATTTCATTCATGCAGTCTCTAATCCCTTCAGGCATGTTGACATTTGGAACTCCACTATTTTAGATCCTTTTTACCAACTGTTGACAAGATTAATACTTTAAATATAACTGATACTTAATCTCAGATTGTTTGTTTATGGAGTCACTCAAGGACAGTAGTTCAGATGGTAACATATGCAAAACACCATAAGTAACCAGATGCCCAAGAGGAAAAGGGAAACTGGGAATGGTCTGTGAAGTTATATTGTGTAATATTCTAGAGTTTTGGCAGTGTATGTGTCCTTGGTCGTATTTGGAGTATTTTTAAGTGTAAAGAATCAAATAAAAAATTGTAGAGAAAATTCTCAATATCTGGTAGGATAACAGAAGGCTGAATCTATAAGTTTAAAGCAACAAATCTGAAAAATTATTTTTCATCACATTTATCAATTCAAAATGTACCCTTATATCAAGATATATCTTTATATCCTTATCCTAGCAGATGATATTACACTTTTTCACATGCATTTTTTTTTCAATTTGTCACATCTTCCCAGGAAGCGACCCTGCAGTCTTATGCTCTAAATCGTACTGTCTTACCCATGTTACTCAGAAAGCTTCCAGATCACAATAATGGCGGAAGTGGTTTCATTTGGCTTTTTTAAAAACACAATTTTTTTTAGTCAAATATACTTTTTTTATTTTTTATTTTTGTTTCTTTATTATTCTTTGAAAACTTTATACATGTATGCAACACATCATATTCACTCCCCACTCCCTCCCTCTAACTCCCCACAAGGCATCTCCCCCACCCCATGGCCTTTTGTGGTCCTCGTTTCTTAGTAATTCACTGAATCAATTAGTGCTGCCCAGATGTGCATGGGTGTGGGGTTATCACTCAGGTTCTCAATTGACCGAGCAAAGGTAGACGTGACTGGACAGAGCAGGTATAGACCATCCTTATCACATAGAGAGGACTATGTCACCACACTGTTCCGTCCTGCTCTACATCAGAGCCCCCTCCCATGAGTGGAGACCTGGAAGTCAAAGACCGAAAATCAAACTCTATAGCCACTACCACTTTGCTGAATAAGCTGCAAGATCTCAGACAAGTCCTTTTTCCTGGGCTTATCCCATATTTCCTTTGGGTAATATGAGATTGTATGCCACATGCCGTGACATGCCTCCAGGTCTGCCTGGTATGCTTACACAGACAAAAGGAAGCATTAGTTAGTAGCAGAGAGTTAACTTCAAGTAAATTCTCTTTCCAGGAAAAAATTAAAACATAAAACATAGGCGTTGTACCTGCTTTAAGAAAATAGCTGAGTTAAAGAAACTGCCATCGGCCTAAGTTATCAACACTCTCTTGTGACTTGAGCACGTTCCCTGATGAGAACACACTATTCTGTCTCCTGAAAACTGAACACCTACCTAAAATAAGGGCATAAGCCATAAAATAATACTTGAAGTTTATTTTTAAAAATAACTGAATAAGGGAGCTAGAGGGATGGCGCAGTGTCTAGCAGCACTGGCTGTTCTTGCAGAGGATCTGGTTCCATTCTCAGCACCCACATGATGGATAACAACCATTCCACAAGATCTGACACTCTCTTCAGGCCTCCGCAGACATTACCCTCAGAGGTATATCTGCACAGATTCAGACAAATATATATATACATATATATATATATATATATATATATATATGTATATATATATATGAAAAATAACTAATTTGTAATGTAATATGCACAATTACACATTCAGATAGTCAAATTCAATTTACTAGTTTGGATTCTATTACAGATTTGCCCACTTGTGGTACGCATTAGGTTGGAAATCTCTGCTCCTTCTAATCTACTTTCAGAAAATCTGAATATTACAAGCAGATTATAAAGCTCCAACTCTAAACGCTCACAGTTCCCATTAGACAGAGATGTCATTGCCTACCAAACATGGTATAATTAATCCTTTTGCACTCTCCTTGTCTACAAGGTACAATATAACTATGGGTTGTCCATCACCTCCTAACTTCTTCGGATGAGTAATTATTATGATAATTAGTAGTTATGGAAATTACCAGAACAGACCTACAGTTCATGACTGAAGGGGAAGATACTGTTTGAAGCAACCTTTAGTCTTATATATGTGTATATGTGTGCATGACTATGTGTGTCCTTGTGTGCTGTGACACACACTACACCTGCATGTGTTTCATATTAAATAAACAGATTTGAGTTGCTTTCCTTCAAATATGAGATCCTCGGAGACTTGCATATTTAGATAGAGAACTATATCCATCTGAATCTCTGTTAGATAAACAAATATTTAAATGTAAGCAATATTGGAAAGATTGCTTTAAGCACCGAAGCATGCCACAGCATTTAAGAGTAAAAACAATTGGGCTGCCATCAGGGTAAGAGACTGCAGATTATTGGAGCAGAAGGCTCACTGGGGAGCAAGAAGCAAGTGTACCCTGGAGGCTTCCATAGACCGTGGCTCATTAGCTTGTTGAACTCACTTGTAAAATAACTGAGGGGAGATGATTTCACCAATATACCTCCCAGAACTCAGTCGCTAGTAATGCTAAAAACTGAACTTCTTATCCCTATATAGCTCAGGTTCTGGTGTTGAGAGAACCTTTCTTCATGATCTATTTTCTTCTTAACTTTGGTTTGTTTTCTAATTAAAATGAATGGTGCAAGACTATATGTTTGTGCATGAATAACTTTGTGCCATTTGTTTTCAGACCCAGCAAGAGGAACATGATTGATGCTTAACCATAGGAATGACAAAATCATGCTTTAAAACGTGTCCTCTTAAAATTGGGATGCTAAACTTTAAGACAGATAGATAAGAAATTACCTGTGTTCTTATTCAGAAAAGTCCAGAAAAATATGAGTTTCATGTAAAATAGTCTTGGAAGTTTTAGGTGTTTATAAAGAAAATACTTACCAGAGGGAGAACTTAAAATGCAGAACATCACCTATATACTTGAATGATTAGCATATAGCCTCCTATAGCTGAGTTATTTTCTGGGCTGGAGAGATGACTCAGTCAGTAAAGTAAGTGTCTTATAAGAAGGAAGACCTAAGTTTGATCCGTAGAACCCACTTTATTTTCTTAATTGTTTTATTTGTTATTTTTATTCCATGTGTACGAGTGCATGCATGCATGTTAAGAGCACCCATGTCATGAAATGCCCCTGGAGGTCAGAAGAGGATCCCTGGAACTAGAGTTTCAGGTGGTTGTTAGCTGCCACGTGGATGCTGGGAATTGAATCTGGGTCCTCTGTAAGAGCAATCAGTGCTCTTAACCACTAAGCCATCTCTCAGTGGTTAATAAAAGAAAAATTCAGACATGACAGTGTGAGGTTTGAATATCAGCCCAGAGAAGGCAGAGATGGGCATATATATCCCTGGGTCTTGCTTGTCTCCCTCTCCCAGAATAACCTACCTTGAGAGTTCCAGGGAAGAAAAAGAGTCCAAGGAACCTTGTTTCAAAATACAAGGTGAATAGCATCAAAAAAAAAAAAAAAAAAAACAAGGTCCTCTGGCCTCCGCACTCATGTATGCACTTGAGCATGCGCGTGTGCACACACACGTGTGCGCACACACACACAAACGTACACATACATGCACACAGAAAGAAACTGTTCCCCTTCCACATTCCCCTGCATGCAGTGACTGCTCGAACACCCATACATAGCCTTGACATTGTCATGTCCCGAGCAGCAGAAAACCTCTCAGAAGCCGAGAATAAATCACCTCTCCCTTTCTCACCTCCCACTCTCCATCCTAAAACCCTGATCCAATTATGTGAATAAACCAAGGAAAGGCATGTTAACAATGATAATTACAAGATTACGCTCTTACTCCAGTTCACAGGCATCAACATCAGACATGGATGAGAGATGGTCATTGAAAACACCAGGATCAATGCAAAATAGAAGCACAAGGCTTCTCAATCAAAAATAGTTAAGAACTTCAAGATAGTGACAGATAAAGATCAAATGAACATCTGAGTAGGTTCAGGTCATATTCCTATCAAGCCAAACATGCACACTAGCAAACCAATCTGAATTCCTCGAGGCCAGCTTGAGATCTTGATGGTCTCACAGTCATATAGGGTTCATTCATGAGTGAACACAAATGCTTCATTTTCCTCTTTAGTCATTATTTATTTAATCTTATAATAAAATATACTTAAGGTTTAGCATTTTAATCACTGTTGATATTGGTTATAGTCACTGCCTCATCCATGAAAAGAACTTTTCATTTTGTCACACTGAAAAGTCTGTGTGTCACACTAAAAGTCTTTTAAACACCCAATTTTAATTACCCAATTTCTTCCTCTCCTTATTGACTTCCAAGCACCATTCAGCCTTGTTGCTCTAACTTTCATTTATCTGTAGAGTTCATTCATAAGTGCAATCATGTAATATTTGATGGTTGCATTTCACTTAACATTCTCTAGTTTCATCCATGTTATAGAAGTAAAACATCATTCTTTGGAAGGCAGATTCGTAGCCTGTGATACTTATGTGCTACTGTTTTTCCATTTCTGTCTTCATTCACAGGATCTTGTTCACATGAAGTGAATGCTGTTCCACTAAGCCACATCTCCAGCTCCAATGGACTGTTCTGCTTATTCATATGTTTGTATATATGGACTTGGATTATTTCAACTCTGGTTGCTTTGAGTGATTCTATGATGAAAACAGACGTACGATGCCTCTGTGAGCCCTTGTTAATGATACTTTGAGGGGTACGTAACTTGAAAAAGAATGGTCAGATCGTACAGTAAACATAAATTGAGTTTTGTGGGAGGCTGCCTCACTGTTTCCCACAATGCCTGCATCATTCTGTGTTTTCTCATCAGTGAGTGAATGCTCGAGTTGCTCTGTAATTTTCTGGTTTTCCCTTGTTTGCTTATTTCTGTTTTGTTTTGTTTTGTTTTGTTTTGTTAGTAACTGCCAACCTAATGAATGTAAAGTAATATCTCATAAGTATTTTTTAATATTGTTATTGATTGAGAAAACCATACATGTGTATAATATGTGTCGATCACATCAGCTTCCTGCTCCCTCTCCTTCAACCTTTCACCTGTCCTGCCAATACTTTTCCCTCAGAAATTTGTGTGCACTTTTTGTTTTTGTTTTCACTCCAGGGTGTCCATTTACTGCTGCTGTCTGTGCATGTTTGTAGGATCCTCTCAGGGACCGCACAGCTGAAGAAACAGTAGTTGGTAGACTTGAGGGTGCAGCTGGACACATGCACTCACAGCAGAACTAATTGCGCGCACAGTACTCACACGAGATCAAGCCTGCCAAAATCTCAGCATGGGCAGGGGAGGGGCTCAGGAAGTCCCAGGTTCAGAAGAGGAGCTAGTGGCCCCTGGCACTGCAGGAAAGGAGGGTCAGCTTTCTTCAGGGTTGCAGTCTTTGAGAGGCTAGTGGTTAGAATCTCTATTTACATTTGTCTCATGAATAGTGGCTAGGATATTTTCATATGTATTGGCCTTTGTTTGCCTTCAAAGAAATCTCAAAGTGTTCCACCAGTTTTAAAATCAGGTTTTTAAATGCTAAATTATAAGCATTCTTTATATATTACATTTATTCCATACCAGATACAGTATTCGAAAATATTTTCCTCATTTCATGGGCTGATTTTTCTTTTTGTTACTTTTTATTTGGGTGATTCTTTTCTTTTATTCTGCTGTGGATCAAACCCGGGGCTTGTGACTGTTAGAAAAGAACTCCACCACTGAGCTATAGTTTCAGTCTGAATTTTTATTTTAGTTGTACTATTTGAAATACATAAAATTATTTTTGCAAAGTGCAATTTGTAAATTTGTATCTTTTTTTTCCTTTGGTTGTTTTTGTTTTAGGGTGTCTCAAGAAAAAAAAAATACATATTTACAGACAAGTGTACCTTTCACTGCTCATCAAAAAAGCTTCTTACAAAAGATGAGATTATTACAGAGCTCTACAACTGTTCAAATGCAGAGAACAATTGTCTGTGAAATGCCCATGCCAAAGTGACACATATACAATGCAACCTCTACACATAAGGCTCAGGGAACATAGCAGAAGAGGGAAAAAGAAAATTAATGCATCTCTCAACTCTTATTCGTGAAGCTTCCTCATGCAACAGATGGTGAGTAACAGCATTCTCTACCAAAGTGCAGAGAATAAAAGATCACAGAGTGCTTGTCCCAGGGTAGGACACCCCTATAAAATTTCTACTATCCAAAGTTCCGGGACAATTTTGTGAAAAGGGGGACAGAAAGACTGTAAGAGCCAAGGGAGATGGATGACCACAAGGAAACAGAGTTTTCCAGGGGCTGGGAAGTTGCTCATTTATGGCGATAGCATGCACATTATGCAAGCTCAACCCAGACAAACACCCAGCAGAGAACTGGGGAAATGGGTAAGAAGTCCCAACCTTAGCTGGGAACGATTGACAACCAATGACTACGGGGAGAGGGAGAGTTGGATTTCTTTGAGGGAATGATACTAAACAGGCCGTCTAGGCTCCAGTGGATGAACTCACACTGAAGGACATTTGGGGACACAAACTTAGTTCTACACCTTAATATATATAACAGAATACAAGAAATCAAGGCAGGGGACTAGGCGCGAGTGCGGATGGGGGAGGAGTTTAAATATGATCAAGAATGTATTTTTCTGAAATACACGAACTTCAATAAAAAAAGACAAAAGGTAATTATCAGTTCAAATATTGTCGATTCTTTCCCGTGATTTTTCTAATCATTTCATAGGCTCAGTTCCTACATTTAGGACTTTTACCCATTATAAATTAATTTTCGTTTGGTTGTAAGGATGACTCGAGTTTCACTTTTTTTCGCATGACTACCTGTAAGACTGTGTGTACAAAGCCTGGTCTTCCCTCAGTTACTGCCATTTCCTCTGGGAGCTTTGAAATCGATCGCACGGCATAACTGCGTATTTCTGTCTGGTTGTGTCTTCTGCCCATTGGTTCACGCGTCTGCGGTCATACCAGTGAGGCTCTGTTCTCACTTCCTTGACTGTAAAGTAATTTCTCAAACTAGGAAGTGGGAGAACTATGACTTTTTTTCTTTTTCAGGGTGGTTTACTTTTCTGTTTATTTTGCCATTTGGGGTTCCATGTGATTTTATTTAAACATTAGAATGGATTTTCTGCATTCTCATAAGAAATGGTGAAGAGATAATGATGATTACACTAAAACATAGATCACTGGTTAAATATTTTGGTCTAATTCATGGACATGGATTATCTTTTCATTTATTCTTTCTGTAATTTTTAAAATATTTATTCATTATTTTTATTTTATGTGTGTGAGTGTATTGCCTGAAAGTAGGTAAGTGCACCTTTGACATGTAGTACCCACCGGTGTCAGATTCCCCCAGACCTGAAGTTATCTACCAATAGTTGTTAGTCATTATGTGGGTGCTGGGAATCAATCCTCTGCAGGAACAGCCAGTGCCCTTAACCACTGACCCATCTCGCCAGCCCCCTTTTCTGTAATGTTTTGTAGTTTGCACTACATAATGTGTTCATTTCTTTGGTTGTTTCTAAATATCTTATTAATTCTGATGTTATTAATAAAATTGTTCTCTTAATCTCCTTTTTACCTTAATTTTTAGTGTGCAAAAATGCCACTGATTTTTGTGTGTTGATTTTGTGTTTTACAACTTAGATAACATGTCCAATTGTTTGCATAATTATGAGTATCTGAATGTGTAATATTTGTGATTTTCTAAAAGAAGAACATATCAATTTTGAATAAAGATGGTTTCACTTCCTTCTAAATCAGTTTATTTTTATTTCTTTTGTTTGTTTTTGTTTTTATTGTATTATGGTTTTTTTTGTTCGTTTGTTTCTTGAGGCAGGGTTTCATCGTGTAGCTCTAGCTGGTCTGGCACTCACTAAGTAGACCAGGCTGACCTCAAACTCATGTTGACCCACCTGTTTCT
Organism: Eospalax fontanierii; assembly: GCA_035773235.1. NCBI lineage: Eukaryota > Metazoa > Chordata > Mammalia > Rodentia > Spalacidae > Eospalax > Eospalax fontanierii. The sequence goes on from CM069524.1 coordinate 11,088,677, forward strand.
ACCTTTTGAATGCTGAGATAAAAGTCACCATATCCAACTCTTTTTATGTCAAATTGTGGCTTAATTGCTCTGATTAGGACTTCCAGTATTAAGCAAAATAGACATGGTAAAAGCAGTCATCTTTGTCTTGTTCTTGATCCCAGAGGAAAATCTTCCCTGTTTTACTGTTAAATATGATGTTTTCTATGGGTTGCATTTACAACTCTTGTTATATTTAGATGACTGCTTTCGCTTTTTTTGTGTGTGTTATATTTAACAAAAAAAAGTGATTAAGACTGATTCGGTGAGATATTCTATATGAAATACACAAAAAATTCAATTAAAAATTATTTTAAAGTGTTTTTCTTTTTTCTCTAAGCTGGTAGCAAAGACCATTTTCTCACTTGTTTCTTTGGTTATTGAGTTCTCTTTTATTTTTCTTAATCAATGGACTCATGGTTCATTACAGCGGCTGCTATTTGTCCGTAGCTGATACTTGGTTTCATTGACTTTCTGTGTTGTTTTTCTGTTGCATGTCAGCCTTCATCTCTGCTGTTCTGTTCTTTCTGCTAACTTTGTGTCTGTAGTGGTTTGTTTTTCTATCACCTCAGTGTATAAACTTAAGCTTTTGTTGGGGATTTCTCTTTATTTTTAGTGTTGTTTCTACGAGTGGCTTTGTTTCCCTTTTGGCATGGCTGGCTCTGCCTTCCTACCTTTGCCCGTTCCTCACAGCATCCCTTGGACCATCACATGCATCCCTTCCTGCATCCTGCTTCTGACCTTTCCTGTGAGTACAAAAGCTTGTAGCTTTCCCAAGGCTGTGACCCAAGAAGCTTCTTCTAGAACACTTTTATTACTTTCTTTTCATGATTTAAATTTAAATAGCAGGAGAAACTGAAGTCAGGGCCTAATACATGACAAGAAAGTGCTGGACTGCTGAGCAAATGCCCATCCCAAAAGTTCTCTCTCTCTTTCTCTTTCGTGTGTGTATGGGTGCAGGTGCATGCATACTTGTGTGTGGGTGCCTTTGGAGGCCAGAAGAGATCATCAGATCTCCTAGAACTAGAGTCATAAGCAGTTGTGAGCTGCCTGACATGGGTGCTGGGAACTTAATCCAGGTCCTCTGTAAGAGCAGAAAGCTGAACTGTTGAGCCATGTCTTTAGCCCCCACAAAAGTACTTTTTAATTCACCAATGTATTTCATGGATTGTCTCTTCTTCATGCAATGAGCAGAGAACAAGTTGGTTCATCTCTGTGTGAAGCACTGAATGGCCGTCCTCTGTTACTTCCCTCCCTTACTTCAACCCCTCTTTGCTATAATCTACTTACATTAATTTATTGATTCATCCGGTCTTCCAACTGAGAAGTGGTTTTAGACAGACACTTGTGCAGTATACTAGAATAGTCATGGTTATGCTCACAGGGCATTGAATTCTAGTCTGTAATGTGCTGTGAGGTGGCCACATTATTAAGCCTCTATGCCTATCTGCTTCCATAGCAGTAAACTGGAATAATACCTATTCTGCCTGCATAAAGTTTGGAGAATCATTACATAAAAAAGAAAATCATATGAATTTACCAGCTGAGTATCTGACTTACAGTAAGAGTTTATAACTATGGCTGCCATTCTTACTGAGACAAGGTTTCTGTCTTTATCGGCTTCCAGGAGCATACACTATGACACTAATCTAACAAATGTATGTATGAGTGTTGCAAAGAGGGTACCTATACCATGTCACCAGGTTATCACATGGTTCAGGGGATCATCATCCTGTTCACACTCTGTGCCCAGAATCCAATAAGGAAAACTGTGCATGAGTTTAAGACTAACAGCGCTAATATGGGAAGACATCTCAAATGTGTTGTCAAATGACCCCATGATGATTCCTGGAACAGAAGAACTTCTCCAACCCTTCTTAGTCTCCCCAGGACCCTAGGCAGGGAGCCTTAGAAGCTTCTGTGTCTTTGAGGACAAAATCAAAAGCATCTTTGGGGACAGCTCATTCTTCAGCAAGCAGATATTCTCAGGAAAAGGAAGGAGTGTTGGATAAATGTCTAGAGTGTTAAACTAAGGAGCATGGGCTGCCCTGTCAGAAATGAGAAGAACATCTCTACATTCTCTCTGTTGAGTTCATTCCCTTTGCTTGACCATTAGACACGTAAGAAGGAGGTGAATGGAGTGAATTGCTTTAGTTTGAGCTACACAGAATACAGTGTGAGGTCTATGAAGTGTGACCCCAACATAAATTAGAAATGCCCTATTAAGATTGTAGAGCTTAACTAAGAAACTATGTTTCCACTGGTAGTGGAATCTGCACATGACAGGCTCATATGGTATGTTGCGGAGTCCTCACCCTCTACAATTGAGCATTTTCAGTTTAGTGTGTTACTATGGTATCCAACACCTTTTATCTGACACGGAATTACTCAGGGCTAGAGGCAATGCCCTTCAGGTCAGAGTTCTGCATCCCTTATCACCTAATCCGGCATCAGCTAGGTTCTTGTGATTGTGTCATTTCAGTGCAAGAATCTAATATTGCATCCTTCTCAATTTGTTCCTGTCCTCCAAATGCAGAATGCCATATGTGGGAATCTGTGTAACCCTGAAAAACTAGGCTTAAAACACTAAAAGTAAAGCTCTTTAACATGAGACGAATAGGAATTGTCAAATGGAAATTGTTACAGAATTTTAAACTAACAAATATTGTTTCAGTCCTCAGTCAGAAAGTCTAACCTCTGCCATAACCTCCTACTCCCAGTCCTTTCTCACCCCACACCCCCGTGGTCAAAGTTAACTTTCTTAAGAAAGAAGAATCTATATAGTCCACCATCAGGCTATCACTGGCTCCCACCCTATTTGTGTTTAAGAATACTAGGAATGATTCCTATATGTTCAGAATTGCCACAAACTACAATGCTGCCTGGGAAGAAAAACTCTGTTGATTAACCCTTGTGATCTAATTTCACAACTGTGAATCAGTTCATAAAAAATGCTGGCAACTGTAAACCACAAGGTCAAAATACTCTCCCCCCAAGAAACCTCATTCTCCTGATTGAAGTTTCCTTTTGAGAATTGTATTCCTCATTGCTCTCAGGGACTGAGGGGAAATATCATTGTTACCAGAAATTTAGGAGAACCCTCACCTCCTTGGGAACAATATAAGGTCAGGCTAACTGGAATACCTACTTTTGATTCTTAGTCTCATTAGTAAAAAATCATTTTAAAAAAGTTAAATATACTTAGAAGGAAGCTTGAGAACATTTTATTACAGTTTAAGAGACAAAAGAAGCAAAAGGCAAAGTTTTGCTCTTCTGAGTTAGAACTGAGAAAAACTGAGTTAGAACTCAGAAAGACAAAAGCAGACAGAATTAGCAGTTTCATGATGGTGACTATGTGAGACACTACACTTGGAACAGGGTTCCTAAAACATTCTTTCAGTACGTGTATAGTTATTCCTCCATCTTTTTAGCCTAGTTGTAGTAAATCAGCCTTTCTGAGAAGTGGTCTCTTGGTCAGGATACTGACAGGCCCACCCGGGTTAACTCTTAAGAGAAGAGGCGTGGTATGTCACCCTTTAATCTTTGAAACACTTAAGAATGTGGAGTCTACACCCAAGGGAAGAGTCCACTAGAGAGAGTCTATCCTTAATAGCCATTATGTTTCTGTAACTATCTCACTGTTGGTGAAGAAGCTGCCTGTGCCTCATCTCACAGCAAGGACATCACTTGGATGGAAGAAGCATGCTGGCGAGAAATGGCACATGTGGTCGCCAGGAAGAACAGCAGCATAACTTCAACAGGCTGTTAGTTATAGGAACAGGGCTTAGAAGGAAGATACGTTCCTTACTCAGGGATGTGGTCAAACTAATAGGCCTTATCTATTTCTCCATTGTATGCGGCATTCAATAATCATTACCGTTATAGTAAGTAGTTGAGTGAAGCAGTCTTGACATAACCAGCTCCCAGAAGGCCATTTCAGCTTCAAGACCAATCAAGACCTAAATTGAGTGGTATTTCTGAGTAGACAAAGGAAAAATTTAATTAAAACTGTAAGTGACCTTCAAATGTCAGAAGTAAATAAAATGATAACCACTGCGTTTTTGACAGCTGTCACCAGTTAACAGTAATGGAATAAAAGCGCATGCTGGGAGAGACCTGCAAACCGATGTGTACTAGACTCATCATCATAAATGTTGTCAGATAAGTGTTCAGTCCTGTAATAATCTTACATCAGAGCACTGAATTAGCTTCAGCCACACTGACGGAAAGACAGGTAGGGAAGGATCATCTCCATAACAATGGCAGTCTCCTAGGCTGACAAACAGCAGAAAGAAGGGATAATTTGCATGAAAGGAGCAGTAAAGATTCTCAACAGATTATGAAGAGATTCACATCCCTTCTTTCTGTGATCTTCTTTCTTCTTTAATGTAGGTGTTTGCTATTGAGGTGCCTGGACAATTTTCACAGACCCAGACCCAGACACACACACACACACACACACACACACACACACACACACATGCACGCACACACATGCACACACACACATATACAAGGATAAAGCAGAAGACAGAGAAGGTCTAAGTTCCCTTTTACCAATCAACGCAGCTCTTCTGGCTGCTAGCCTGTGGGAAAGCAGAGCTCATAAGGATCAGGCTTATTCTGGTGGTCAGTGAATGGCTTTGCTCCTGAGCTGTTCATTGCTGCTAACATGGTTCACTGATTTTGCCACATGTTTTCTTAATGCGGTCAATGCACTCCTTATTCAGTTTCTCAGTTTCAGATATGCTTTCTGATGAACACCAAAGAAAGTTATGCTGTAATTAGTGCTAAAAAAAAAAAATAGCAATTTACACAGGTACTATTCACAGTAGTAAATACTTTGGAAATATAAAAATGCATTGAATGCTCAGAGATGTAAAACATTCTTCTTAGCAAAAGGGGAAGACAGTAATCACTCCTAAAATTACTGCTATTAAATTAGTACATCATTTAAAATCATTGTTAATATGTTTATTAACATATATAGTAGATCTATCTATATATAGATATAGTAGATATAGACATGATACAATATATAGATAGATAAAAATATAAGAATATTATACTAGGAACTGTAGAGATGGCTTTGTAGCACTGGTTACTCTTGAAGAAGACCTGGGTTTTATTCCCAGCACCTATATGGCAGCTAACAGCCATCTGTAATTCGAGTTCCAGGGAATCAAACACCTTCTTCTTGGTCGCCCTCAGGTACTGCACAACACAGGTGCAATAAGACATATGCAGGCAATACATTCATACACATAAAATTAAAAAATAAAAATAATAAATAAAAAAGAATATTTTACTAATATAAATACGTACTGAACATTTGAGTATAGTAATGTCAATCGAAAAGCATAACTCTAATGTCAAAGGGCACAAGAGATAATTTATTATAAAGTCAAATATGAGTAACCATGGCCCAGGAACACAGATTAAGGTTATCCCAAATTCCATGTCCCAACATGGTAACAAATGTATGAAGGTTTTATAGTAACAGAACTAAGAAAAGTCATAAATCAAGAGCCTTTTAATCACATTGGTGGAAACATTATGTAGTTGGATACAGAAGAAAAGAAATCTATGCTATAGGCCTCAGACACTATCTGATGACAGTCTTTCAGTTGATGGAAGCTGGTGGTTTGCTATATTAATATATTCCAAAGGGTTTTTATCTGTTAGTCTTGGGATGTTAAGTCAGAAACAAAGGAGGGCAAGGAGTAGCTATTTAGGGAGGTAAAGAGGGCCCAAAATAAATGGTAATTGGGTTCTGGACCTGCAGCATTCCAAACTCTTCACAGTCACTGAAGTTCTAATCAGCTGATCAGCCTTTGTAGAATGCTCAGTTTCAAAATTCTAGTTTCTGGGAACTTTTGTTCACTGGAGTTGAAGCACTCTGGAGTTAATGTCTGGGCTTCGACTCAAAAGTCATTCTAGCCTGCCATCTGTTTTTATAATGAATGCAATCTAAATATTAATTTATTTGCTTTTATATGTTACAATTTTCATTGGCACCACAGGCCTTATTTCTTCATTCTCAAATCCTGAGATGTTTAGCATCTAATTCTTTATTGCTGGTTTCTCTGATAAAGAACAAAGATTTGTCCACGAACTCAAGTGGTATATATGAGTAGCTTTCAAAATATATTATTAAAAAGGATTGTCCTTAATGTGTGCCTTTATCTCTTAGAAAAGCAGAATTCAACCTTATTGTAATACAGCAATGTGTGAAGGATCAAACCATAGTATAAAGAGTAATGATTGATTCAAAAATTTACTTCCAGTAGAATGATGAAGTCAATTTGCCTTTAACACAATAAGCATTGTACTTGCAAAAATTTGGTTGTATTATACATGGCTGATGAATGAAAACACTTATATTCAGCTTTACCCTGAAACTCAAAGGTTTTCTTTCTTCCTACATTTCATCTTGAAAGAAATTCTGCCATTTGACCCTGTCCTGGAACCAAAAGAGCCCTGGCAATGCGGCATGACCTAAGAAGATGTTCTCGTATACTTTTGGCTTTTTCTCTTAATTTTGAACATAACAAATTCTTTCAAGTGGATGAGATCTAGCACCTACATCTCTGTACTTCCTTATCTTCCCAGAGCATTTTTATCATTGTATGCCCACATCTACTGTAATAGTTTCCATGTGGTTCCCAGCCTGTGAGAGCCTTGAAGTAAGAGGATGTATATCCAGTCATCTATCAGCCTGTCATTATCAATATCAATATCAACGAATAGATATCAATCTTTATGATGACTACTGTAGCCATTATTGCTATGATCATTTCTCACTATAACAGAACACTTGCTATAATTTAAATGTCTTTTTAATTAGTATTTTACCTATTCTTTGAAAATTCCATACACGGATACAATGTTTTTGGATCTTCTCTACCTCCTCACTAACTTCCTTCAACTCCCCAGGTACCAACCAACCTGTCTCTCTCCCAACTTCATGTCATTTTATTATTGCTATTAATAGTTGAAACAACTTCACATTTGATATTTCAGGGATGGAATTCTTTAGAAGCAAGCATGAGTTTAAGCTGACTTTAAAACAAAAAAAATGATGTATTTCTTTCCTGAGCTTGTCTTGAAGGCAAATTAAAAAAAAAATACAGAAAGTTTCTAAGTTTTCTGAAGAAGCTACTGCACACCAAAGACCCTGTTATGAGTCCAATTTGATGAGCTCTGACATTAGCTAGAGGGGAAGTCTAAGGATGTGGCCAAAAAGTATAATACACATTTGGCCTGGTGCCTCCCTAAGAAATACCTAGTCAGGAGCTATGCCCAGTGAGAATCATTAAATCGAGCCTGGATAAAAATACATCCACTGTCATATACATGTACTGTAACAGAAAAAGGCAGAGCCAAAAAGCGAAGAACTCCAATCTTTACTTTTAGAGTCTGAAACAAAATAATCCCAGTAGGCTCTAAGACAGTAAATATTTCTAACTTGACTTCCATTTTAATTGTGGGTAATATTTGATCAAATACTTAGCAATTCTGTGTTTACACCAAATTTAGAAGCAGTGGACAGTAATATTGATCAGAGCTACAGTGTAAATTTATGTTTTCCTTATATTTTAATAGCAATTACAGAAACCCAGCTCATCTCAAGCAGTATATTTTTTAAATGAAAAGGATGAATGTGAACTAGTTGTCTTAACCAGGTGAAGTCTACCTGTAAGACTATACTAAGTAGATAAAAAGGTGTTTGTAAGTTAGGAAACTCCTTGTTCTACACCTTCCCGGCATTAACATATGGTCTTCCCTTCTTTAACACGACATTGATGAAGCTGACCACAGGTCCAGCTACATTGCTCCGCTGCGGGAGTCCATGCTAATGTTGACCCCTGTGAAGCAACAGCATGGCTGGCAGAAACAACCTTGCTCTGGACTCATTGATAGAGTAGACTACTCACCCCTGGCCTACCTCATGTCTGACTTAGCACAGTTTGAGTTGCTCCTTTAAATTCTACCATTCATTTATCTTGAAGCTGCATGTCATATTGAAAAGTTGGCTATTATTTTAGCCCCAAAAACTGAGAGGGAAGGGACAGAGAAAGTGACAAAAGGTTTCATGGAGCCAGCACAAATATGCCAAGAAGGCCTTAAATTTTAACTCTCAAATGTCCACTCATATTAACATAGATTTATACACTGTAGGGTAAAAGCACACGGTGGAATATTATAAAGTAGGGAGCACAAACACATTGCAATTATACAAATAATATAGATAATACTTGAAGAAAAGTCAGCAGGACAAGGTATTCTATAATTCTCATTTATGAAAAGAAGAGGATGAAGCTAATCTTTGCTACTAGACAGCAAGATCAGATATGTCACCCTTTATGTGGCCGTGTCGCAGAAAAGGGAATGAGGAAGATTTATTAGGAATGGAGACTGGGTACAGAGACATGCTGATTTACAGAAGTCCATTGAGTGGCACACTAATAAGTTCTAGGATTGATTTCTATGATCATTCTCCATGCTAACTGTAGGAGATTTTGTGATTACCCATCATCTCCTGTAATAGAACTACCTTTCCTTCTCCTGGATCCTGTGGTTTGCCTGCTATCTGTGGGGACTATCTGCCACCACAGAGATGTTGCACTTGGTGATGTTTCTAAAATAGGAATGGGTGTCATACAGGTCTATGAATGCAGGTGACACCTATGTGATCACACGGGTCCACTTGATTTATTTCCTATTTTCCTCTCCTGCAACAGTTGTGTTTCAGGTCAGGATTTTTCCTTCATCCCGAGTCCCATAATAAGAAGGCTTACCAAGAACTTAGAACAGCCACGTGACAAAAACTCACATACCATTTATCAGAGGCAGAACCCATAGCCAACCCATTCTCTTCCTCAGATATAAATATGTTGTGGAATGCTACTCAGAGCTGGCTGTTGTTAGGAGATTGAGTAAAGAAAATTAACAAAAAATTTGTCCTAGGGACTGAAGAGATGGCTCAGCATTTAAGAGCACTGACTGCCCTTACTTACAGAGGACCTGCATTCAGCACCCACTAACCTCATGGCAGGTGACAAATATCTGTAAGTCCAGTTCCACGGCATTCAATGCCCTCTTCTGGCCTCCTGAAGCAGTGAATGTATGTGATGCTTGTACGTACATGAAGGCAAGCATTCATGTACATAAAAAAAGACAAATCTTTAAGGTGACAGTAAAATTGGGATGTTGATCAAACACTGAAGTTAATGTATTGAGACTGGATTCAAAACCAGATAGAGTTTGGCAAAATATTGTTCAGACTTGAAAAGCATCAGTCATTACTGAAGCATTTGGTGAAACTCCCACATGTGGTTACTGCAGACAGAGATAACATATCCGGTTAACTCACTGCCTTGGTCAAAGATATTTTTGAAGCAAAATGTTATTAAAATGATTGAAAATGCTGGCTATAGTAGTTAAAATATGACAAGAAACATGAGTTCAGAAAAGAATATGTCTATCTGTAAGAAACAATAAGTGGGAATGAATTTAGATTATTGAGAAATGAGGAATTTTAGGATTAGAAAAGGAACAATTGAGGAAATATTTCTTTTATCTTTTCTTGAACACCTTTATTTAAGGAGACTTTCAGAAAATACGTTCCGATGGGAAAAAAAGTAAAGGAAACATGTTATAGCATAGTACTCTACCAGTCTGATAAATCAGGCCCCTGGGGATGGTTCAGTGAACGGTGCTGAAGACCCGAGTTTGGGCTCCAGAACTCATGTAAAGGTGGAAGAGGAGAATCAACTCTATAAAGTTGACTAAATCAGAAAGAGAGAAAGAGGTATATCACCAAAAACTTCCCATCCTTGATTAAACTTAGTTGTCACTGTAGTATCTAAAGCAATCTCTGGGTTTGCAACTTCCTGTAGACCAGAAACAGAAACTTTTCTGCATCCAGGGACATCGGGTGCTCTGACATCCTCTTCTTATGCCCATGGAGAATGATGACAAATGGGCCTCCATAAGAAAGATTCTCCACAATCAAGTTGCAACGATTTTAATGATGAGTTTATGATATTTCTGTGGACCAATAACCATGGAAGTTCTGATTTTTTCTTTTTTATCTTATGGAAAACATTCACAGTGGTCATACCAACTGTCTTCCACCACTGCACATTGAATTACTATTAAAATGATGAGCCTAAAAGTTCTCATGTTCTCGTGGAATAGAACCACATCTAAGCCTGTGTGTGGTTAGACCTGACTGTGATTGATCGTTGCACAATGAGACTGAAGCTTAAATTGAACATGAACTTGAGAATTCCTTCCCTCAGAAAAGTGGGATTTATGGGTAGTGAGAAATAGGTAAATATTTGTAATCGATGAAGAAAGCAATGGTATATCACATTTCATGATTTGTCAGTCCCTCTGACTCAAAAGGATTTTATTTCTTATTATCATGAACACAAGTTTATGAAGAGGGGTCCTAAACTGTTTCTTTCTTTTTCTTACCACCATCTCCAAGGGAATTGATGGCTTTGTTCCTCTAGCCATAACCCAGATTTTCTCTGAGTCAGACCACATGATTTCCTGTTCAATTAAGCAATAGCAAACAAGATATTGTTGAGATTTTAAGTGACTGAAGCTTTGAAGATAGTCTTTTCCTAGTTTCTGTCTACATTTTATTCAGTTTTGAACTGAAAATAGAGACTCAGTTTTCTAAAAGACTGTGAAAAAAATATAGCTTTCAATGAAACAGAGGTTATAAGGATTTTTTTTTTATGTTGAATGGTCTTTCTTCAGTCAAATAAGCTACGTGGCTCATATATACCAAGTCCTTGCTTAGTTTTTTCACATATTGCTCTCCAAGCCATTATTCTGTGAAAGAAAAAGAAGAATCACTGTCTCTAATTGCCTGGCTTCTGATCCTCCATGTCAAGCATTAAAGAAAATCATATTAAATGTAGAGAGTGGAGTTCCATCGGGTGTCTACAACAGTCTACTTTAAGTCTGTTCTTTGCTACTTACACTCTCTTAACACATCTGTATAGATGGTAATTTTATCTATTTCATTATTTCATCTTGTTACATGAGTACACTAAAGAAGTCTGAGAGCAAGTGGCCTGAATAAATATTGTTGGTAATATGAAGCAATAGGAAACAGGGAATGGAAATGTCTTGGTTTGATTCAATGAGTATGGATCAGGCAGCAGAGTGCTTCCATACAGGCACTGTAAGAGATGTAGGTATAGAGAACAACACGCTCTTCTCTTCCTTAAAGTACTTCCAGCGCAGTACGTTTGAAGACACTCTAACACACTGCTTTGGTACAATGCAGTGAGTGCCGTCAGTGTGTCTGCACATAGAGATGCTTCCATGCATGAGTATCACAGCTTCCCTGAGTGAAGGATTCTGAGCTTAAAAAAGGGCTGGGTCAACATCAAGGGAAAGGAAGACATAAAAAATATCAGATTAAACTTCTGTAAATTCAGTTTTCTTTTATTTTCCCTGAGAATTAACATGTGTGCTGATTTGCCATTATTCTGAAGGCCTAATATTATCAGCAATAGCCACAAGTAAAGTGCTTCCAACAGTCATTAAATTGCAAAATAATCACAACTACATTAGTTTATTTTTTTCCCATTTACCTGTCCTATGAGATAGGAAAAGTTATTGTAATGCTTGGGATTTACAAATGCACAAATATAACAGCTTGTGACAGCATTAGCCCTTGAAGTCAGATTTCTTGATTCTAAAAATCACAATTATTCAGGCATACCAGATTGTCCTAGGAGTTTGAGACTAGTCTAATATGTATGGAGTGATATGCAACAAAATCTCCAGAAACTTCTTTTCTAACATTCAAATGATGGCAGTTACTCATTGACAGCATAGTCTAGGTTTGTAATATATCAGTCAGTTTTCTTGTTGCTGTGACACAATGCGTGAGAAGATGCAATTTAATGTGGAAAGAGATTATTTGGGCTTACAGTTGAGAGGATATAGTTCACAATGGTAGAGAAGGCAGAAGTCTAAGAGAGCTGATAACATGGTGTCCATAGTCACCAGAGAGAGGCCATGAAGTGGAGCTGGCCCATCACGTCTCAAGACCCACCCCAACGAGTCCAGAGCCTTCAGCTGTGGCCAAGTGTTCAAATGTAAGTCAATTAAACTACAATAGTGACTGACTTTGAGTAATGAGCAAACAGGAAAAACCCTCCCTTTACAGTGCTCACTTTCTCAGAGCGGAAGTGGAAAACCAGTAAATGAGGTGCTTGGGTTTTATTTTCTTTCTTTCTAGCTTCTCTCATTTGTGTTGTGGGAGCATATGAAGCTGTAACTCATATGTATGTATGTATGTATATATGTAACTCGTATATATGTAACTCATATATATGTATGTTTAAACATTTCACCCACTACAGTAACCAAGGGGATTTAATGAAATTACAGATCTTGTATTCTACTATATTTATTTTAAATATTAGTGCACTACCAAATGGACATATGAATCACAATCTTTCATAAATCTAAACTACCTATTCCTAAAGACATGTAGGCCCTAAAAGAAGAAATACATGCAAATTTTTAAGTTTACTTTTTTGAATAACCACAGCTCTGTATTCGTTAATATATGCCCATCATTAAAATATTCATCAGTGCAAAGTACTGATTTTCTCCACAACCCTCTGCAATCAGGCCAACCACTTAATTGACATGTTTCTGTTTCCACTTGAACAGGCTAAAAAGGGAATCCTTCTACAGTAGGTAGAAAAAGTTGGGCAATTAAAATTCTCATGCAAAGTTAAATTACCCAGAAGCAACCAAATATCTTCATAGTATAATGTAGCATAGCAGGCAAATCATCCAGAGGATGCCTCAAAGGGGAGAAGGCAGACACTAACTACAAATCCTGCTGAGGATGTGAAGAACCTCCATTATATCAATAGTGCCTCCTTTTCTCTTTTGCATAGTGTTTTATGGTGCTGTTTGTTAGGAGAAAACTGCATATTTTCAAGAGGCAGTACTATGTGTTTGAACAGTCAAGACTCTAAATCTTGGCTACACATGAGAATCATTCTGGAAGCTTCTAAAATTACCAGGAATTCAACCCCAAAGAGTCTAGGTGGGAATCAGCCATCTGTGATCTCTCGGTGATTTCAATTTTAATTCAGAGTTGAGGAAGTTTACCTTGGAATAAGAGAACTAACACCTCCCTGGTGTTGCAATGTTAGAGTCCAATAAATATTTTCCTGTGTTTTATGTTGTGGGTAAGGGTGCCAACCTGGTAACATAAGGTAAAGCTGGTGGTTGTGATGGCTGCAATATAAAAAGTGACCAAAATCACTCAGAGTGCCCAGAGGTGAAATTCAGAACAGCAAGACAACAGGGACACAAAGTGGTTTAGAGACAGGAAGAGAAGGCGGAGAGCTTAGGCTAGAGAAGGAGAAAGGCTGGAAAGACTCAAAGATTGGAAGCAGCAGATCCTGGTCAGTGAAGACACTACAGAAATCAGCCAAAGCTAGGAGTCCAGGGTTTCAACACCCAAAGTTCAGAAGCTGTAACACTCTCTGTTTTAAGACCTTGAGGGCCAGAACATTGGTCGTTATCTGCTGCTGTGAGTGATTAGTCACCAGTCAGCGCTTGCCTGGGCCACCAACAGTCATGGCCCAGAGGAGTGAACATCAAGCCTGGTGATAAACCTCTCGGTCTGTTAGTCCTATCCACAGGCCCACAGCTGCTAACATTGAAGAGTCTACCTTTTGCTTATTTGTGATTCACATGCGAACAGAACAGAAGTACCCCAGTCAGCTGAACAATAATAATAGAGAAGAAAGCGCTGATGCTTTTTCAAAGGTGTGAGTTGACAGGGATTACAGATCCTTTTATTCTGCCATTCAGGGCAGTTATGATTAGCCTTCACTTGCTAAACACGGTGCAAAAGGAAGTCACTCTGCATGGAACAGCAGAAATTGATAGTTTCAACTCGAAATAGGGAAATCTAATTGGTGATCATGTTCCCAGCCCCGTATAGGGAAAATATATTACTCTGAGTCTAGAACCTTTTTCTTTTAGTATCTACACTGCTTTGCTTTCTGCTTGAAGCCCACGTGGAAGATCTTAGTCCTACAGAGAAGAGAAAGCAAAGGGTCAGACAACCTAAAGGTGTTATTAAAATAAATGTACAATTATCATAAATGTTAATGGTATCCTAAAGAGCAGAGAACTTCAGGGCCATGGCTTAACTGGAAGTTGGCTGCAGATCTGCTCTGCCTCCACTGTGAGATAACTTGGCCTCCGTGCAAAACAGGCCAGTTCTCTTGACACAGAATATCAGGATAAGAGAAACCGTCTTTTCAGGTCCTGCATTCTATGATATTTATTAAGAAAGCCAATTGCTGAAGAAGTCAAGTTAATTGCTGTAATAGCACATGGATACCATCAACTTCTACTCTTTTGGCCTCCCTGTCACTGACATTTTGGAAATGCAAGTGGGACATAAACCATTTTTCCCTGTCCTTCTCTCATCAAAGCTTGATAGGTATTCATAGTTCGATTAACAAATCCATGTCCTCATTCCTAGTCTCTTCGTAAGCATCTCATTCATTTCTCCATCCTAGATGATCCCTCCCATGGTTTTATTTCAGCCATGCAAGTTATCATCCAGCATGATCCACCCATACCCTATTCTTCAGGATGACAGTAATCTCATCACTCAAGCCAGAAATGTCTAAATCATTTCTCTACATTGTCATGGCTCTCACCAAGATATTTAGTGAACAGTCTGCATTTGGTTGGACTTCCCTCCTCTGGAATCACCTTTATTCAGATCCTCATAACCTCCCATGTAGCAACTAAAACTATCCTTACTGCTTGATTCCTTTTCCTAGCCATTAACCTTCCACACTGGAGATAAAGCCAGACGTAACAAAAGTATATTAATAACCTTAACTGCACAGACAAAGCAATACTATATTACCTAACACAGGGGAAACACATGGAGAAAACATTGGAACTGTAGATGAACACAGACTGCTAAGATAGCTGAGATCTGGGAACACTATCTGCGGCGGCTAACAGTTCCTAAGATATAAAAACTTAATGATAGGATCATGACAGACCTGAAAGTCATGTTAAATGAAAAAACAATGTAAGCAACCACTTTCTGATTGGATTTAAGGTCTGTTTCTTAAGATGGAGCCCATACCTGACATTGATATCAGGCCTAGGAATCTATGGCTAGACAAGTCGCAGGCCATAGAAGAGAATCTACTACCATTATTCTGCTAAGCAAACATAATATTAAACTGACTCCTACTGATTTAATGTTATAACCACTTATTAACATATCTCTCAAATCTTACCAAAGAAGGTTCCTCATACAGCAAATGATGATTAACCCTAAGACTCAAAATAGGCCAGTTTAAGGGGGATGAGGTTCTACAGACTGCTTATCCTTAATAAGATACCTATATTAAACTTCAGCCACCCAACATTCAGGGATCATTTTTGGAAGAAGCGGCAGAAAAATTATAAGAACCAGTGGTGGTGGAGGAGCACAAGGAAACAGCTTTCTAGACAGCTGGGCGGCAGCACGGAAGTGGGGAGGGGGCAGGAGGCCCAGCCCCAGCTGAGGAACCATTGGAACCAGTGGCTTGTGAGAGGGAGAAAGTTGGTGTTCTTAAGGGTGTGATGCTGAATAGATTGACCAGGCTCCAGATGGTACTTTCACACAACGGATTTCTACTCCATGGTAAAGAAAAACGAAATCACGAAATTTACAGGTATCTAAATGGAACTAGAAACTGTTTTGCTCGCGAAGCAACACAGACTCAGAAAAGCAAGCGGTATATGTACTCTCGTTTGTGGATTTTTGTATTAAATCCTTAGATACAAGTGAACTTCTCACGACTCACCAGAAAAGCTTCCGCTTGCAGCAGATGAAGGTTATTGCAGAGTTCTACAACTGGTCAAACACAGAGACTAGGTATGTGTGAGAAGCCCAGCCCCAAGTAACACATCTACAACATGACCTTGACACAGTGGAACAAGAGGCAAAAAGAATATTAACGTATCTCTCAACTCTCACCATAGAAACTTCCTCATGCAACAAGTGATGATAAATACAAAAACCAAGCTGGCCAAAGGGCAGAGAATAACACACTGCAGAGTACATGTTCCAGAGTAAGACACCTATAACAAACCTCTGCCACCCAAGGCTCAGAGACCATTGAAGAAGAGGATACAGAATGATTACAAGAGCCCGGGGTGGTGGAAGACCACAAAAAACTAGCTCCAGACAACTGATAACTTAGTCATATGAAGTAGCAATTATGACAGGATGCACAAGATCCACAAAAGTTTAAACTAGACAAAAACCCAGCACAGAGCAGGGGAAAGTGGGCAAGAAGCCCCAACCTTAGCTGAGAAACTATTGGTAACCAAAGACTCCTGGGAGGAGACAGAGTTGTTTTCTTTTAAGAGGGTGGTGTTAGATAGGTTGACCAGGCTTCAGTAGATGGACTCATACTGAGGGACATTTGGGGACAGAAACTTGGTTAGATAGACCATAACATGCATGAAAAAATACATGAAAACTGTGGAAGGGGGTCACGGGGGATTGCACCATGAAGGAGACCTAAATATGATCAAAATGTATTGCATGAAATTCATAAAAAATCAGTTACAAAGACATGAAAATATATTATAGATGTAATATAGACATACATAATAGCATATATATTTATATTAGATATAAAACATGAAATCAGAAGGAGATATTGGGGGTGGGATCCAGATGGGGCAGGGTCTAAAGATGATCAATAATCCATTGTATGAAATTCACAAAATTCAATAAAAAATGGGAAAATATCTGGAGGCATTTATTTTAGGAATAAAAGCTACAAAGAGACAAAATAGCTACTTTCAAATATTTGACAGTGTGTAATTACTGGAAAAGGTTCCTATATCTTCTCTGCAATGGCAAAAGGTGCTAATACTAGTATCAGGACAAGGAAAATGTAGAGAAATATATTCATATCCATGAAAACACAGCATTTTTACAATATCAGCTTTAAGAAAACTAAAGTTTCACTGGGTATACTGTCTCATGCCTATAATCATTACACTTGGAAGGTAGATACTAAAGAATTAGGAGTTCCAGGCCAGTTTCAGCTACATAGTGACTCTGAGGTCAGCTTGGGCTACATATGACCTTATATAAAAAACAAAGTCACATAAAACAGGAAGAAACAAGATGATTTCCCTCCTCAGTACTTTAGGTGTTACTCTCAGGGAGGGAGAGGAGAGATGGGGCTTAAGAGGTATGACGAATTCCCCCAACTTTAAATTTTTCAATTGACTTTCATCATACTACTTAGAGGAACTTGTCAATCATGTGTTTGATCCTTGTATTAACAAAAAGCATTTTAAGGAAGGAATGGTTTATTTGACTTACAGGTTAAAAAATACAGTCTATTGTAACAAGGAAGGAGGGGTCCTCAGGAATAGGAGGCAGCTTTGTCCCCATGTATCCACAGTCAGGAAGCACAGAGAGATGAATGCTGGTGTTCGATTCTCTTTCTCTTTTTTATTCACTCCAGGACCAAAACCTACAGAATGATCCTACTGATATTTAGGATGGTCTTCCCATCTCATAGTCATGTCCATGGACTTGTCTCCTAGATCATTCTAGATCCCTATAGTAGACAATCAATATTAACATGGTCCTCAAGGAATGTAACAACTTTGCAGTGATGAGATCCTCACCATCTAATCTTTCTAAGCTGAGGAAGTTCTCCTCAGCACTGCTTCACAGAAGTCAAAACTGTTACATTCAATTACACTGGGACTTCTTGCTCCTTGTCTTTTAATTATATGACACATTAGGTTGAATTTGCCTTCACCAGCACTTTATGAAGGCTGCTTCTACACAGTACCACAGGCTGGCATCACGGCAAATCGCATTATCCCTAATGGTTCATCAGCTCTGAGATTTACTACTTGATCTTGTTTTACTATCTTCCCAGCTATATTCTATACCTAATTTTTCCCTGAAATGAACATTATTGATTTACTTATTAAATTTTGTCTGCCTAATGTGAATTTTTCCCACGAGCAGTATGATGAATCCTTTCTGAAAGTAATGATTATCTACAACACAATGCCTGAAATGCTGGCTTTATAAAGAGTGTTTGAATAGATCTGAACTAAATACACAGTATAAAAGCCATCTCTGGACTTTCTTCATAAATGCTTATACACCGATTCCATCTCCTTGAGAAAAAGAGCAATCAATAAGTGATTATATTAGTGAAATAGATTACAATTCAAGTTTTGTTCTTTCCAAAGCAGTTAAGAAGTGATGATCACTGCAAGTTAAGTCTCCGGAAAAAAAGGAACTTGATAAGTGGACTATAACACTGGAGGAGATATCTCTAAGCAGTGTCTAAAGCATGCAGCAAAATGAGTGCCTTCTTAATGAACAGTATGAAACAGTGTGCTATTTCCCATAATACAGCACTAGGTAAATCAAACCCTAGGTAAATCAAACCCTAAGTCAAACTCGAGAAACAGTGACCATTCCTTCTCTGCAAAGGTGCTTGGAGTTCCCAGGGATCTCTTGATGTCCCAGAGTGCCAGGGTCTTCTCTGAGCCTTTCTTTCCTCCTTGTTTTGGGGTATTTGCTGTTTCTGTTGTTTTGTTTTGATGTGCTTTCTTGATTGTTTGTTTTTCTTTTTCTTTTTAAGCTGAGACAGGGTCTGAGGTAGCTTAGGCTTGCCTTGAACCCACTATGGAGCCAAAGATGGACCTTACACTTCTGATCCTCGTATTTCTACCTTCAGAATGCCGGGTTAGAGGCTGTTCCACTCTCAGTGTATACAGTGCTGCGGATGGAACCCAGGACTTCTTGCCTGCTAGATAAGCACTCCACCAACGGCACTACATCTCCAACCCCTCCCTGAAGGTATTTTGATCTTCTACACTCTCCACAAATCTCCTAGAGTGGCAGCTTGTATAGGTTGGCAGTTGCTGCATGCTGCGTATTCACACCATTTTCCTTCACATGAGTTTACAGAGTGACTGGCTGGTAGAGAGTAAGAAATAAAGTGTTACCTGCTGCATGGTTATCTCAAACATATTCCAGATGATACAAAACACAATTTTCCTAGTTATTTTAGAAAGATCAAAGGGGACCAGTGAGATGGCTCAGTGAGTGAAGGCAGCCGAAGCCAAACCTTATGACCTGTGTTCAGTTCTGAGGACCTACATGGTGAAAACCGAGAATTGACTCCTTCAAGTTGTCCTCTGATCTATACACATGGACTGTGACACTCATGGACACACACACGCACACACACACTCATACATGTAAAATTAAATAATGAAAATTTTTGAAAGAAATATCACATGAACTTGATATTGATTGAAGTCTGGTAAAAAATATGAAGACAGCCGGATACTTCTTTCTCCACTCCCACTGGCAACATGACCCTGGAAAGGAGGTAAAGAACCCCAGCAAATAGGTCCTGACTCACTCAGGACCTCTGAGTGAGAATGGAGTAGGAAGTAAATGCTCTCTAAGAACTAGATATTCTAGTTCTCCTCATTCCTCCTTCTCATCATCATCTCCTCATTCGCTCTTACAGTCAGTCTTTCCACCTCCTCTTCCCCAATAGCCCCTGAGCCTTGGGTGAGTGGAACTAGAATCTTACAAGCTCCAAGGACCCTGCCCATATGAACCTACAGCAATCATCTCGGCATGTTCAAGACCCATGCAAACTCAAGCAGACAAAAACTCAGCAAGGAATTGGGGAAATGGATAGCAGTTCCCAATCTTTGCTGAAGAAATATTGACAACTTATTATTATTGGGTGAGGATGAGCTAATCTTCCTAAAACTAGAGATTCTGGATAGGCTGACTAGACCTCAGTGGATGAACCTCTACTGAGGAACCTCTGGGGACACTGACTTGACACAATAGACCTTAACACAGATGAAAGAATGTATAGATTCCAGTTGAGAGGTTGTGGGGAGGTGCTGGTGGGGAAGGGGAGGCGGTATAAACAGGATTAAGCTTGATTAAGATATTCTGTATGAAATACACAATTCAGTGAAATAGAACCAATCCCCCTACAATTAAAACCCTGAATATTCAGTGAGCACTAAGTATCTCTTCCATTCCTAAGTCCTTATAGGCCTCAGTTGACTCCTATGTAGCCAAGGATAAAGATGAGTGTCCAGAGAGGAATGTTTTGATCATAAGCATGGCATAAGAGAACTTGTGATGAACGGGGGAGAAAATTAAGATAAAAAATGGGGGAAGGAGGCAGGACAGATGGCTCAGTAGTTGAAAGTGAGTGTTGCTCTTGCACAAGACCCAGCAACCACATAGGACAGCTTCCCATTGCCTATAACTCCAGCTTTAAGTGTTCAATGCCCCTGGCCTCTACAGGCATGTGCACTCACATACACATGCCAACACACAGACACATGCATACACACAATTAAAAACTAAAAATAATAATAAAGCTTAGAAAAAAGATGTGTTTGCGCAGGAGGGATAGAATGTGAGGTTACAGATTCAGGTGACCAAGCAGCTTCTTCTTAAGTCATACCACCCCAGCTGACTGCATCTTCTGTCTGCCTGTAAATCAAGCTACTTATATAAAAGTGAGCCAGTTAATGTGGCAGAAGTATAAAGGCTACAAGGAAGCACAAGCCAAGTTGCAATGCAAATGCCAAATGAAAATCTCGTTTTACACCATCCACTATCTAGGAATCACATCCTTTCATGAACATTAACCAATTAATTTACCCAGCACCTCTATAGGATATCAATTATTAGGAACTAAGCAATTAGTGTGCAGGAGAATGAGAGCATTCAGCAGAAGCCCAGGCAGCGTGAAATTAGGGACCAGGGTAGAGGATGAGTGCAATTCCTTATCCTTTCAAAAGGGTACTGAGTAAAAGTGTCCTAGTTATCAAAGACACAGAAAATATGCAGCTAATCTCCAAGCACCACAATATATGAACTCATGACTTCAAGTTTAGGGATCATAAAAGAGGGAAGACTATCCTTAAGAAGAAAGTGGGATAGATCCTGGGACTCTTACACACAGTCCTCTTGAGCTTGAGAATCATCTATGAGTCTGTGTTCAGAGTCCATTAGGAAATAGCAATCTTAGTACATACTGGCTAGAGAGAAACTAAGTTTGACCACTACCCTTTGTGTGGTGTGTGTGTGTGTGTATGTGTGTGTATGTGTGTGTGTGTGTGTGTAGGAAGTTGCATATACATGTTTGTGCGTGCTTGTCACTGAAACTGGAGATCATCAGTTTGTCTAGGCTGACTGACCTAAGGAATCCTCCTCAAACTCGCCCCACCCCTGTACTAGGGTTCTAAATGCACTCTGTCAAATACAGCTTTTATTATTTCTTTTATATGGGTAGTGGCAATCTAAACCCAAGTCCTCGTGTTAATATAACAGGTCTCCAGATTATAAACCATCTCCCCAACTCCACCTACTCCTTTATAAACCCTGTACTTCCCCTTCCTGCCTCTTTGTCTCATGCTCTTTTTTGCTTGCTGGCAGCTTTAGATGTATTGAACTCTTGGCATGCTGGCACAAAATCCAGGAGAGAAAGACAGATCTCCCAGGAAGGTATAAGAGTTACATCTATTGTCACTGACAAAATACCTGGCTGGAAGAACTTAAAGGAAGAAGGATGTATTTTGGTTCACAGTCTCAGAGAGTTTCCAGCCATGGTGAAAGAAAAGGTAGTAACATGTTGCAGAGATTCTTCACATCACAGAAGAAGCAGAGAGTGGAGAGGAAGTCAGTCGGGATACAGCTCTCAAAGTTCTGCCCCCAGTGACTTCTACTAGCTAGACTCCACATCTAAAGGTTCCACAGCCTCCCCAAGAGAAAAACCTGCTGGAAAATAAGACCCATGTAGCGGATTTCCAATTCAAGTCACAAAGGCAGGAGGGAAAGGTGAAGGACACAGTGGAGGGCACATATTGAAACGTGAGTTATACCTGGATACAGGATGACCAGCGGGGAAATGCTTTAGCTTGAGTCTAGAAATATTCACTGTGATACTTATTCTTCATTGTCAACT
Organism: Eospalax fontanierii; assembly: GCA_035773235.1. Lineage (NCBI taxonomy): Eukaryota > Metazoa > Chordata > Mammalia > Rodentia > Spalacidae > Eospalax > Eospalax fontanierii. Next base: position 11,110,792 of record CM069524.1, read on the forward strand.
TGACAAGAATAAGAACCACCTAGGTTCTTCAGAGAAGTTTAAATGAGAATCCAGGACCAAAACTGAATGTCTGCAGTACCATCTCATAGACTGGGTACCAGACTAAATAAAAACAGAAAAAAAGGGAAGTCAGCTGAGCATCGATGTTTCCTAAGAATGCCATGGGACCAGCTGCCTCACGCTCCCATCTGCATGCCTTCCACACCTTCAGGCACTGTACCTTCTTAAAATGGGAGTCAAATTAAATGTTTCTTTTCTCAAATTGCTTGTTCTTGTCAGGTATTTTGTCTCATGGCGAAGAAAAGTGATTAATATGTTCTGTTAATACAGGGTA